>OX458320.1:18222435-20691785 GCA_949768715.1 Dascillus cervinus
TGAAATGTAACATTTTATACAGGAGACCTTCGTGCCAGACCTTGTCGAAGGCTTTCGCGATGTCGAGAAAAACAGCACCGGTGTACTGTTTGTTATTGAACCCGGAACTTATGTATTCCGTTAAGCGGTGAATCTGATCCGGTGCAGAGTGTTTTTGACGAAACCCGACTTGCTCCGGCGGGATTATATCGTGTTCTGACACTACTTCGTTGATTCGTGTCAGAATGCAGCGCTCCGCTGCCTTGGCGAGACAGGAGAGGAGGCTTATGGGTCTGTAGTTCTGAGGGAACTTCAGATCCTGACTGGGTTTCGGGATGCAGGTGACATACGCGAGTTTCCAGCGATCTGGGAAGTGGCGTAGCCGGAGCATTCCGTTTATTATGGCCAAAAGATGTGCAATTGCCTTCCGAGGCAGATTTTTGAGTGCGCGATTAGTTATGCCGTCATAACCTGGGGCTTTACGGGGGCGGACTGAGGCGATGTAATCGGTGATTTCGTTGTAAGTTGCGAAACGTATCGCACCTACATCCGGCGCTCTGAGGGAACGTCGAAGAAATCTGTTTACGTTTTCAATATGATTTAAATTCGCGTTTTCATAGTTCGGGCTGAATTGGCGTTCGTAATTATCCGCGAATGCCTCGGCCTTTTCAGCCGGGGTGTGAACTATGCCGTTCTCGCCGTGTACCGGGGGCATGGGGCGGCGGTCGGAACGAAGAATTTTCGACATCCTCCAGAGGGAATTGTCGTCGGTTGTCAGGGAGGAAACGCGAGCGTTCCATCGCTCGTTCCTGAAGTTTCGCAATGCAATGCGAACTTCTGTCGCGAGTTGGTTTGCACGACGTTTGTCGGGCGGGAACAGAGTACGTTGAGCGATTTTTCGCGCTCGGTTTTTCTCCCTGATCAAATCACGGATGTTTTGTGGAATGACGGTATAAGCGGCTGGCCGTTCCGAAGTACGGGTCGCCGCTCGGAGAGAGGATTTGATGTGATTTTCGAGATTGCGTACTGCAATCTCGAGGGAGCGCTCGGTTGTAATTCGAGGGACGGGTGGGATGTTATTTTTCAGGTGATCCGTGAAGCGGATCCAGGAGACGTGGTGGGTCTCTATGACGTCCCTGCGGCCGTCGAGATTCCCAAGCACGAGGAGAACCGGGTTATGATCGGAACTCAGATCGGATTCCGATGTGAGTTCCCATTGGAAGGGAACGTTTTTGAAAATGGCAATGTCGAGGACGTCGGGGAGTCCGCGTCCAGAATAACAGGTAGGTTCGAGAGGGCCGTCTACTAGGACGTCGTTCCGTCGCTCCTGATAATAATCTAAAGCGTTTCCGCTCGCATTGGAACGCCGACTGTTCCAGGCAGGGTTTTTACAATTTAAATCTCCCGCTACGATGACGGGGAAATCTGTTTCAAATAGAAGATCAAGGTCTTCGATTTCAAGTCTCCTGTTTGGCGGTCTGTAAGCAGAGACCACCCGCATAGGGCCGGCGGCGGCAGTGTCTACTACAACAGTGGTGGCTTCAAGGGACGCGAGTTCAGGCGTTGTTTGTCTATAGTGTTTTATATTGTTACGAATAAATATCGCGGTGCCGCCGCCTTGGCGACCGTCGGCACGGTCGTCTCGATAAATTTTGTAATTCCGTAATTTTGGATCGCGGTCACCTGGTTGCAGGTGAGTTTCGCTTACGAGTACGAGGTCGAGCTGGAAGCGTGATGAAAATTCTTCCAGCTCTTGGTGTCGCGAGTGTAGACCGTTTGCATTCCAAAATGCGATGTGTACAGTGTCAAGTGTTCGTTGCGGTTGCTGATCCATTAACGAGTTTTGAACAGTGACAGAAGGTCTGGGACGCACGACAAGATCGCAAGCTGTATCGTGTTTTCATTGGCTGAAGTGATTTTATCCGCGCATGCTTTAAGCACGGTTTTGAGACGGGTTAAGTCGATGTTACAGAACAATTCTATCAGGGTCGATAGAATGTTCTGCGACGAGAACTGTGAGGCGGTTGTTTGTGGGGGCGGTTGGGGCTTTGGGGTGGGTTTGGGGGCTGGGGCGGCATTTGTCGCGGCATTTGCGAACGATAGAGATGGGACTACCGTACGCGGTTTCTGGGTCGCGTGAGGCGCGGTTTGAGGCCTTGAAAAGGGGGCGTTCCTAAGGGGGGCGGGGGCGGGAGCGCGCATTTTCTGGGCTATGGGACAGCCTCTGTAACTCGCGGGATGATCTGCGCCGCAATTTGCGCATTTCGCGGGGGTATCGCGACTTCTCGGGCACGTAGCTGACTGATGGTCAGCTCCGCATTTTACGCACTTTGGAATCGCGCGGCAGCAAGTTTGGCCGTGACCAAACTTTTGACACCGGTGGCACTGAGTGACACCGGTCGATTTGTGTTTCGGTTCGACTGTAACCGAAATCAGTCCGAACCTTTTGAGATTGAAGATCTCAGTTTCCTCTCGCGGGAGAACAATCATTACGAGTCTCATTGGATCCTTCGTGATCCGATGAGTTAAACGGTGGACCGCCACCGGGTTAAAATTGCACTCTTTGAGATGTGCAGCAATCTCCTCGTTGGAGATTGTCTCGAGAATGCCGCGAATGACTACTTTCAGGGGTTTCTCCTCCTGAAGTTGATACGTATGGTAGGGGATATCGTGCTGGTCGAAATGTCGGACGGTTGCCCTATAATCGTCGGGAGTAGCCGGGTTGAGGCGTACTCCCTCGTTTATCGCGCGCGCTTTAGTGATGACGATTTTTTTCGACATCAGTTGTCGGGAGATGGCGGTGAAATTCTCCTTTGTACGGAGAATGATGGGCGGGACGCGAGGGGTGGGTGCTGTGACTGGGCTTTCAGTGGCTTCCATCTCTTCGGAGAGATCGGTGGCGGGGGCGGTGGCCAGGGGGGCGAAAGAGTTGGAGATTGATGTGGGAGGGACTGGCGGACTGATGGTCCTTTGTCGTTTTGAATTTTTTGGGTATGAAAAACCGTCGGTGTCCGGACCGGCGGTTTGTCGCGAAGTTGAGGGGGTTTGGAGGGCGGGGAATTCCAGGTCCATAAGGGACGGAATTTTTGAGGAATTTGTAGATGAAGATGATCGCGAGTTTGTCGATTCGGCGTCGGATTCGCCGCTGTCCGACCGGTCGTCGAGTGAGTCGGGCGAATCGCCTTCTTGAGGAGGAAAGGCAACATCAAGAAGATGTGCAGATAGCGCGTGGATTTCTTTGGCGTCCTTGGCACCGGAGAATTTCGCGCGAATTTGTTCAATGAAAAGGGGGTCGATGTTGAAAGTTTTCCCGGAATGCGCCATTCCGACGGCGGTGCGTGCACACCGATGCACACACCACGTGTTCAACTATAACCACAAATTAATCTCTTAATTTGTGGTTTTTAACGGTAAAATAAATAATTTATGCAATCTGACCTTATTCCAGTTTAACCAAACCTTTACTCTGAGAGAAAACACAAGAATTGAGAAATACTCGTGTGATCGCACGTCTGTCTCGTTCAACTGCTCGGGCTCGACTCGATTATAACTGAAGTGCATTGAAAAATGCACGCCTTTTATAGGCGTTTTTATGGCGATCGGAAATCGTCGTGCGAGACCGTTGTCATTCGTGAGAGGTAACACTATACTCGGCTCCATCCAGTCAGTCAGTCAGTCAGTGATTTGGATTTACGGTGCGTGGCGTGGCGTGGCGTGGTAGTTTGGTGAGACTGTGAAATCCAGTAGCATTGAAAATTTCAATTTGCGTTGCAAGACATTCATTCTATTCTCGTTCAGTGTTCTTCTATCAGTTCAGTTGATATAAAGTTTGCTAATTTCGGTTGAAATTGCGGCAATGAGCAACAATTCTGCGGTATTTAAGGTAAGCAATATTACTTGTTAAATAATCCAAACAACTAACAACCGATAACACGATTATTGAATTGAGAAGATAGGTATCGGGCAACCTAGCACGCATTAAAATTTTGTACTTTAAATAAACGTAGGTGCTTTGCTGAGTTATAAAAAAAATTCGAACGGTTCTATTAATTTCTGGAACCAAAAAACTCTACCATATTCTGTTTTGTTTAATACGTGATTTTTCAAAATTCAAAAATAGGTTTGTTGTTTTGCAGGCGTTTTGCGCCGAAATGGATCGCTATCTTGCGAATGATGAGAATGTTCAAATCGGAGAACCCGGTGAAATGTTCGATCTACGGTACAAAATAATTTCTTCAATCGGGGAAGGAAGCTTCGGGAAGGTAGTTAAAGCGTACGACTACGATAATGGAAGTTTCGTTGCAATTAAAATAATAAAAAATACAAAAAGGGAATTCAAACAAGCAAGGCACGAGATTCAAATGCTGGAAAAAATAAAAGAAGCGGATCCAGGAAATTCGCATTACTATATAGGTTAGTTTCTTTTGAATCTCAATTTGATTTGTACTAATTTATTGTTTTGCTTCTTTTCGCAGTGAAATTAAAAAGTCACTTCATATGGCGTAGTCACATGTGCCTAGTCTTTGAACTGCTGTCTAACAGTTTACGTCAGATAATGCGAAATACAAATTACCAGGGAGTGTCGCTAAACCTCGCGATAAAAATTGGCCGTCAGCTATGCGAGGCATTACAATTTTTGTCAAGGCCCGCCCTCAACATCATACATTCCGATTTGAAACCTGAAAATGTTGTATTGCATAATCTGACAAAACCGGCGATCGCAGTAATCGATTTCGGAAATGCATTCCAGTATGGAGAAGAAGTAAATATACTTAACTTTTAATTTATTAAATGTTGCTGATGAAATATTTTCAGGTGGATCTAAACCGCTACATCCAAACGAGATGTTACAGATCGCCGGAAGCCCTGTTAGGAATACAGTACGATTCAGCAATGGACATGTGGTCTGTGGGCTGTATATTTGTAGAAATGCACATAGGCGTACCTTTGTTTCGTGGGGAAAACGAAATTGACCAAATGAATAAAATTATCGAAGTGTTGGGGATGCCTCCGAAACGTATTCTGGAGCGAGCTGGGAAAGTAGAAAAATTCTTTAACAAAGTTCCTGGAGGGTACGTAATTACTGTTTTTTTTCCTTTTACTTATGATTTCACATTGACACAAAAAAGTACAAATTTTATAATGATTGGTTTGATAACAAAGAATTTGTTTTAATATTTTTTAAATTGATAACTACTTATGTTTATTTGCAAAAAATACGTTTTTAAATTTTTCGCTTCTGACAAAATTATAAATTTGTAATTTTTAAAATTGATGTTTGCACTTTTTGTAATAGGTATTTGCTAATTTAATGTTTTTCTTTCAATAGATTTATTTTGAAGACCCCGAACGATGGCACGACATACGAACCACCAGGCACGAGATCTCTGCATAAAATTTTGGGCTCACAAACAGGTGGACCTGGGGGCCGAAGAATCGATGAACGGGGCCACTCTGTGTTAGATTACATTAAATTTGTAAAACTGATTCGTCGTATGCTCGATTACGACCCCGATACAAGAATAACTCCAGATGAAGCATTGCGTGACGCTTGTTTTCATACATTATATACTCGTGCTTGTAAATGATAACCGGTTTCCATAAATACTTTGTAAATAACTAACTTTGTAAATAACTAATTTAATATACCTACCTAGTACTATTGTTTATTCGATTTGTTTTTCTTTTTTTTTTAAGTACTGCAGTGATACAACATTGTGGAGAGGTTTTGGAATAATATGCAGCATTACCGCCGTTGAAAATTCCTACATGTTATTATGTTATGTTATTTAAATAAAATATCACTAAATTACAGTGTTTTCAATGATTCAATAATAATAATAATAACAATACGACTAAAACTAAATTAGACACCAAAATATTTATTATGAAAGCATATAGTAGTAAAAGCAGTTTATCACAATAAATTGGGTAGTATGTACACTGTATGGCAATAGTATCGAGACATCTCATTGCTAGACTAGTTTAACGTCCGAAACTAAGCATGTCCTTCTCTAACTTTATGTGCATCGTTACGTTTCAGTTCCACTCATTCATAGCGTTGGTTGGCGAAAAATTCCTGTAGACCGGCCGAGGCATCCCATTACATTTTACCTTGAAACGAATTTTTCGAACTAAATTTTGAAGCTTCTGTGGTTCATTGACAGAGAAATGCACTTTATAATGCAATAAATTAAGTAGTCTTATTGATTAAACAATATACTATTTATTCAACATAACAAAAATGAAAATACATAAGTTTATGAGTAGTAGATAATTCTATAAAATTAACATTAAAAATATATCGAAAACAAAAGGAATTACTATATACTATAAAATATCAATTAAAATTAAAAACTAATCAAAAATTTACAAAATTACTGCAAAATTAAAATTACTAGTGTATGAGAAGAAACGAATTGGGAATAAAACAACAGAATATTTTGATTTGGTGACGGATACTTTTAACGATTACTTCAATTTATGTATAGGTAAATGACCGGCATTCCTTCAACATTTACAGGTATAGTATTATTGTGTTGTAAATGCTTTACTTTTAAACCAATTTCTAGAAGAAAATAGTTAGTTCAAACACGTTGTTGACTGAGGAACTGTTTGCGAAATGTATTAATCCATCGAATTAAGAGCAAAAGTGATTACTTTGTTTGAACAGGGTGTTCCAATAAATGAAATTATAGATCAAGTCAATTTATCGGTGAGTGTGATTAAATTTTTTCCATCTTTCCGAATGCATTCTTTTTTTAATAATACAATAATATTGTTAAAATTAAAGCTCTTTAAAAAAAAAAACTTTTGTCCAGTTTCAATACTGAATGTAATAATAAAAATATCATTGATATTGATAGTTTGTTTGATTATCGTAAATTAACTGTATACCTGTATACAATTTTAATGGAACAATCGAAATTGCTTCAACTTTGTAATTAGGTCAATTTTATCAATTGTTTTAGAGATCTAGAGTGCACGCATGGGTGAAGAGGTGGAAAGATGAAGATTCGTTGAAAACGAGATCAAAAAGTGGCAGGCCAAAATCACTCACAGTTGACCAAGAGCAGTTGTTGGTGGCCAATGCTACCGAGCAACCCTTCGGTAGTTTGGCGGCTCGTAGGGAATTGCTAAATTTAGATTGCAGTAAATACACAATACGGCGCCGTTTAATTGATAACGGCTTTCGTAATAGAAAACCTGCGAAAAAAATTGATTTGACTGCTGCTCATCGTCAACAAAGAATAGCATTTGCTCACAATCAATTAGATAGGGATTGGACAAATGCTATTTTTACTGACGAAAAAGTATTTAAATCATACAGTAACAGCATCAAACCACTATGGCGGATGAACAATACTCGATATGCTCCACAAAATGTAGCATTCATTCGCTATAGTGGGAGTATAACAATGGGGGTATGGGGGTGGATGTCCGCAGCGGGTCCGGGTGAATTAGTTGAAACCACAACGCGAATGACCGGTCTAGAGTATGTGCACATTTTGGAAGACGTTATGTTACCACGTGTGCGCAGACTTTACGCCGATCCAGAAGGGGAACTTCCACGCATTCCATTTATTCACGATAATAGCGCGGTGCACAAAGCTGGAGTGGTTCAAAGGTGGTTTGAAGGGCATCCGGAGTTCGAAGTAATTCCTTGGCCTTCCAAATCACCTGATTTGAATCCGATTGAAAACTTGTGGGCTAGTATGGTGAAGGAATGGAATGACGTTGATGGTCTCAACAATATCCGGACTAGAGCGACCCTCCTGACCCACTGTCTTCATGTGTGGGAAAGATTTCGTGGTCAACCCAATTGCGAACGATTAGTTCGGTCAATGAACAATCGCTTGCAAGAAGTAATCGACTTTGGAGGATTTCCCACACACTACTAATTTTAATTTTGTATTAATTTTTTTAATTTAGTTTTTAATTTTAATTGATATTTTATAGTATATAGTAATTCCTTTTGTTTTCGATATATTTTTAATGTTAATTTTATAGAATTGTCTACTACTCATAAACTTATGTATTTTCATTTTTGTTATGTTGAATAAATAGTATATTGTTTAATCCATAAGACTACTTAATTTATTGCATTATAAAGTGCATTTCTCTGTCAATGAACCACAGAAGCTTCAAAATTTAGTTCGAAAAATTCGTTTCAAGGTAAAATGTAATGGGATGCCTCGGCCGGTCTACAGGAATTTTTCGCCAACCAACGCTATGAATGAGTGGAACTGAAACGTAACGATGCACATAAAGTTAGAGAAGGACATGCTTAGTTTCGGACGTTAAACTAGTCTAGCAATGAGATGTCTCGATACTATTGCCATACAGTGTACATACTACCCAATTTATTGTGATAAACTGCTTTTACTACTATATGCTTTCATAATAAATATTTTGGTGTCTAATTTAGTTTTAGTCGTATTGTTATTATTATTATTATTGAATCATTGAAAACACTGTAATTTAGTGATATTTTATTTAAATAACATAACATAATAACATGTAGGAATTTTCAACGGCGGTAATGCTGCATATTATTCCAAAACCTCTCCACAATGTTGTATCACTGCAGTACTTAAAAAAAAAAGAAAAACAAATCGAATAAACAATAGTACTAGGTAGGTATATTAAATTAGTTATTTACAAAGTTAGTTATTTACAAAGTATTTATGGAAACCGGTTATCATTTACAAGCACGAGTATATAATGTATGAAAACAAGCGTCACGCAATGCTTCATCTGGAGTTATTCTTGTATCGGGGTCGTAATCGAGCATACGACGAATCAGTTTTACAAATTTAATGTAATCTAACACAGAGTGGCCCCGTTCATCGATTCTTCGGCCCCCAGGTCCACCTGTTTGTGAGCCCAAAATTTTATGCAGAGATCTCGTGCCTGGTGGTTCGTATGTCGTGCCATCGTTCGGGGTCTTCAAAATAAATCTATTGAAAGAAAAACATTAAATTAGCAAATACCTATTACAAAAAGTGCAAACATCAATTTTAAAAATTACAAATTTATAATTTTGTCAGAAGCGAAAAATTTA
Organism: Dascillus cervinus; assembly: GCA_949768715.1. NCBI lineage: Eukaryota > Metazoa > Arthropoda > Insecta > Coleoptera > Dascillidae > Dascillus > Dascillus cervinus. The sequence goes on from OX458320.1 coordinate 18,231,479, forward strand.
AAAACGTATTTTTTGCAAATAAACATAAGTAGTTATCAATTTAAAAAATATTAAAACAAATTCTTTGTTATCAAACCAATCATTATAAAATTTGTACTTTTTTGTGTCAATGTGAAATCATAAGTAAAAGGAAAAAAAACAGTAATTACGTACCCTCCAGGAACTTTGTTAAAGAATTTTTCTACTTTCCCAGCTCGCTCCAGAATACGTTTCGGAGGCATCCCCAACACTTCGATAATTTTATTCATTTGGTCAATTTCGTTTTCCCCACGAAACAAAGGTACGCCTATGTGCATTTCTACAAATATACAGCCCACAGACCACATGTCCATTGCTGAATCGTACTGTATTCCTAACAGGGCTTCCGGCGATCTGTAACATCTCGTTTGGATGTAGCGGTTTAGATCCACCTGAAAATATTTCATCAGCAACATTTAATAAATTAAAAGTTAAGTATATTTACTTCTTCTCCATACTGGAATGCATTTCCGAAATCGATTACTGCGATCGCCGGTTTTGTCAGATTATGCAATACAACATTTTCAGGTTTCAAATCGGAATGTATGATGTTGAGGGCGGGCCTTGACAAAAATTGTAATGCCTCGCATAGCTGACGGCCAATTTTTATCGCGAGGTTTAGCGACACTCCCTGGTAATTTGTATTTCGCATTATCTGACGTAAACTGTTAGACAGCAGTTCAAAGACTAGGCACATGTGACTACGCCATATGAAGTGACTTTTTAATTTCACTGCGAAAAGAAGCAAAACAATAAATTAGTACAAATCAAATTGAGATTCAAAAGAAACTAACCTATATAGTAATGCGAATTTCCTGGATCCGCTTCTTTTATTTTTTCCAGCATTTGAATCTCGTGCCTTGCTTGTTTGAATTCCCTTTTTGTATTTTTTATTATTTTAATTGCAACGAAACTTCCATTATCGTAGTCGTACGCTTTAACTACCTTCCCGAAGCTTCCTTCCCCGATTGAAGAAATTATTTTGTACCGTAGATCGAACATTTCACCGGGTTCTCCGATTTGAACATTCTCATCATTCGCAAGATAGCGATCCATTTCGGCGCAAAACGCCTGCAAAACAACAAACCTATTTTTGAATTTTGAAAAATCACGTATTAAACAAAACAGAATATGGTAGAGTTTTTGGTTCCAGAAATTAATAGAACCGTTCGAATTTTTTTTATAACTCAGCAAAGCACCTACGTTTATTTAAAGTACAAAATTTTAATGCGTGCTAGGTTGCCCGATACCTATCTTCTCAATTCAATAATCGTGTTATCGGTTGTTAGTTGTTTGGATTATTTAACAAGTAATATTGCTTACCTTAAATACCGCAGAATTGTTGCTCATTGCCGCAATTTCAACCGAAATTAGCAAACTTTATATCAACTGAACTGATAGAAGAACACTGAACGAGAATAGAATGAATGTCTTGCAACGCAAATTGAAATTTTCAATGCTACTGGATTTCACAGTCTCACCAAACTACCACGCCACGCCACGCCACGCACCGTAAATCCAAATCACTGACTGACTGACTGACTGGATGGAGCCGAGTATAGTGTTACCTCTCACGAATGACAACGGTCTCGCACGACGATTTCCGATCGCCATAAAAACGCCTATAAAAGGCGTGCATTTTTCAATGCACTTCAGTTGAGTGCCGTCTCGCGCCAGGTCCACCTCCAGCGTCTACGCCGCTTACGTTAGAACGTTCTTCTCAGAACGGCCGTTGGTAACAATCTATTGAAGAGCAATCGGAAATATGACACTGCGCAGACCGATTTCGGTTCAAGTTTGCGCATCGCGTCACGCGGGGACCTCTCTGCATTATTTTTAATCAAAGTACCTACCTACGATTTACGGCAATTTCTCAAAATTTCTTTCTTTAACATTGGGATCAGAATATTGTATATATGCAGGCTTTAATAAGTTTCGCCCGCCACCGCACCGGTGGCAAAATAGCCCTTCAAAATAGTTTGTCAATTCTCATAAATTGCTTGAGTACCTAGATAATTTTATATTACCTACTAAGGAACATAGAAACCGCAAAAAAAAATTGAAAAAAAAATCAGGAAAAACAGATATCTGCATATGCACAATTTTTGTTGTCTTTTATAATGCCCCATGTTAATGGTTAAAATTTTTTAGATGTTTAGAAAAGTTTCAATATTCGTTATGTTGATTCATACGGTCTTTATAATACCTAGCGCAAAAACTTCTATCTACCCGTTTGGCCTATACATTATACATTTCAAGTCACTCACACTAATCTACTATTAATAAAAATGTTAACTTTTGAATGAAAACATTTCCGCTACATCGCCGCTACATTAATATATTGGTAACAGCTATTCAGTTTCCTAAAACAACAAGTCTAAACAAACAACCAAAATAGGTCAAAGTCATTAAGGGACCTATTAGTGTCAAGGCCAAGGTCGCTGCCCTACCCCAGATAACATTCAGATAACATTGTGCAATAACAAATTTCACGTCAGTTGTTTGTTATGTCGCAGTATTTTATCGACAAGAAATGTTAATAATACATTTTGCCTGAAAAGTTCCAGTTCCAGTTCCAGTTCCAGTTCCAGTTCCAGTTCCAGTTCCAGTTCCAGTTCCAGTTGCATAGAGCATAGAGAGACCGTAGAGTAATGAAAATTTTTACCAAAGCAGATAATATATGTACGGTAGGACGACTACGATATGGTATGATACCGCGTCCGTACATTGCCAAATTACATACAGTACTGCGTCCTAGACCATACTGCGTCCGTATACGGACGCAGCAAGTCTAACCCATATAATTCGATTCTCGGGGGTAAGAGGGGTTTAAAATCAAATTCTTAGAGGGACGCTTGATCATGCTAATCGTAAAAATTCACTGAATATTTTAGTTCACCGTATAGAGGTGTAGGAGGCGCTGCTGATTTTTTCAATATACATCTTTTGTATATGTCGCTTACACTCTTTCGATTATGCTGCGTCCTTGCCATATATTGACTTACATCGATTTCATCTTGCTGCGTCCTTCAATCTGGCAACATTGATTTACATTTGCGCAAGTGCAGTTTAGATAACTATCTTAAAGCTGTTAAGTCGCTTGATCGCACTGGATGCCACACAATATCAAAAAAAAATATTAGATTTATGTAAAGGGCAAATGTTATTATTTCCCAAATAGAAATCCACAAAAGGTTCGGAGCAGTAGGACAAAATGACAGCAGTAAAAAGTAAATACTTACGAATTATTGTTTTTATAAATAGTTAAGATCAATATGCTCTGAAAGTCATATTTCTTTGTTTTGCAATAAGAAATATGATTTTATCTAGTCATTCTTCGCCTAATAGTTAAATATCATATGAAGGGTACACGGGAAAAATGATATAAGTAAGTCACATTTTATTTCAAATACTCTATATTCTGGTAAGTTTCAAAACTTTACTTGTTGTTTTAATGGACTTGCAGCATTCTCTCATAAAATCCACGAGCATATGATCCGATAAGAGCAAAAGTGGTGTAAGTCAGAAATTGTCGATTTTGAGTTATATCACCTTTCCAATTCTTTAAGTTGACAACTATTAACTGACCAAGTGATTTGACTATTTTTCAAATGAGGGCATCGATCGTTAGTGCGGAGTCAAAACCTCGTTATTTATGGCAAAATGAAACGCAAAACTTCCCTTAAAAAGAAATAAAATATGGGACTTATACCACTTTGGCTTTCAGCGGCTCATATTTCGAAAGCTTACAAATTTCTCTACCAAATAATATACCGTATACCCTTCACATGTGTTTGACATTTTGCTTCTTAGTTGTTACCCATTTATTCCGGCGGGAAAATTTTGACCGGGGTCTGGTATTCTCCGATTCGATGATTTGAATCAACAAAGCTAAAAAAGATAAGCAATGCAACATGTAACTATCTGAATTGCTTTACCAAACTTTACCAAGTTAATATGTGGAACAAAGGTGTAACAAACGTTCCTGTGAACATGTGTCCAAACAGGCGCCGTGTTAATTTCAGAATTGCGAATAAAATCAACAAACAGTTTTTAGTAAAACAGCAAGAACAAATGCCATACCTATCATATAGATTTGTTATTAGTACGGTTTCTTAAATGTGCTTTGGGGGGAGACGTTCTTTCTACAAACAGTCATAACGATTTCCTCCTAAAAAAATTACAAAGTGATTATTGATTGAAGTGTTGTATTAAAAAACCATAAATTATCAGAATAACTTCATACATCAGCGAAAGTATAGAAGAACCCATCAGTCCGAATGTTTCTGAATATATGACATCTACATTTCCAAATTTGTCAAATGCACATAGAAGTATCGAAATTGGGGTTGTCACAAATTAATAGGTACCTACACCATCTACATCACAAAATTCTTCAAATAAACATAGTAGTATCGAAACTGATATGTTACAAGATGAGTGGACTGCTCATGAATCAAGTGATGAGGAAATTAATAAAGCTAACAAATCAAGCCAATAACTGCATCTAAATCAAGAATCTGATACGATGATGGATACACATTCATAAACGACAGGGGGTAGTAGACATGTGTGGTGTGTTTTTTAATTTCAGGAACGGCAAGGCTACAAAAAAAAAATGTAACTTTATGTTGGCAGTAATCAGTACTTAACACCATAACTTATACAATTTTGATAGAATCATTTAAATGTTACAGAATAGTGAAGATAAAATGTTCCTCATCAGAAGTTTTTTTGAAAATAGTCATATTGCTTCCTTCCACCCGTCTTGCGCTATATTTTCTAATTTTAAAATTATATTAGGTACCTTAAACTGACAGATGTAAAATATTATCACTGACAACAGAAAGTTAAAAAAATATTTTTTTATAACTTTCAAACCGTTTCTGGAATTAAAGAGACCATGGAAGCGAATGAGATGACAGCTGTATTGTTTTATAAGATTTGCTGTGTAAACGTTCCCTCTTCTTTTATAAAACATCAAATGGTTACCTGGTAGAACAATGTTTTGACGGTTATTGTTGCTAATTAGAAAACTAATTTAAAGAATTCAAAGAACGCCGTTGCATTTATACACTTCTAATGAATTAAAAACTCCAACGGAGAAAATATTGTTTCCAAAATTGAAAAGAGTGGTTATTAGAGGAAAACGTGGAAGAGATGTGCCAGGTCTCTTTAGTTTAAAACCTCAGAAGCATACTGATTAAGCTAAGAAATAATTTTGTGAAAATCTATAATTTGTTATTTTCCCATAAAAATACCTTTAATCCTATACGACAAGTTAATGCAAAAATATGTCAAAACATGTGGAGCGAAAAATCCTAACGCTTTAACATCTACTAGGTTAAAAGAACATATAGCTACATTGTCACAGCTATTTAGTATGAAAAATAAAGAAATTGAACAACTCGCAACATTTATGGGTTATATTCAAGATATCGCACATCTAGTTCAATACGGCCACAACTGCAGAAAAAAATAATTGTTAGTTATAGGAATATAAATACACCCATAGACTGCAATAAACCCATAACTGTATCTAAATTAGTTGAACCAGTCACTTAGATGCATCCTTATAACACTGAATAGATTTTTGGGTGCAATGTGGCAACAAATTCGATCTAGCATAAACTGTTTTAGTGAAGCGTCAACATTTTAGGCGTTTGCAGTTATGGCACTATTGAACTAGATGTACGATATACAAAAATAAGTCTATAAAATTCCAGATGATGTTTGCCAAACAACAAAAATGTCAAAACTATTTCTTTTAGGGGAAAACGAACAAGCAGCAGAATTTAAAGTTAAAAACCTTAATGAAGAAATTGATCAGAATGAAGAAGTTGAAACAGATTAAATTGAACTACCAACTGAACTAGAAACTAATTTGTCTTCACTGCCTAATATAAACGTTAAGAATGAACCAGGTTGTTCGAAGAACACAAAAAAAATTCTAAGTTACTGCCGTGGGCCAAAAAGAAAAAATAAGTAGCAGGATCATTCTTCAGGAACCATGTAAAAAATAAAAATCCACCTAAAATGTTAGAAGTAGAATAACCATTCGAAAAACCCCGGACATTTTGATTATAAATCTTGGACACAAATTAAAGTATTTCTACAAAATATTTACACAAGAACTATTAATTTATGTATATCACAATATTAATATCAATATTTTCTTTTTTACTACTTAATTACATGTTATACAATTGTAACACTTTAGTGGTGCATCGAGGTCTCCTGCATAAACTGGTCACTTTCGGTTTTCCCCTTCCCTTAGTACGTCTAATCCGGTCATACCTCCTCGACCGAATATTTCGCGTTCGGCTCGACGGAACCCTTTCATCTGTTAGGAAAATCACAGCCGGCGTCCCCCAAGGTTCGCTACTCGGTCCAACTCTTTATAACATCTTCACCTCTGACATTCCGATCCCAGTTAACCAAGCCATATTAGCCCAATACGCTGACGACACTGCCTTTCTTTATCGCTCAACCAGCCCTAAAGTCATCACTAATCGACTGCAAACCGTTGCAAACTCACTTCAAGACTGGTTTTCTCTCTGGCGTATAGAAATCAACCTCGTAAAAACCCAAGCGATCTTATTCGGTAAAAGACGCAAGGGCCCTTCAGGTCAAATCTCCCTCTTCGGGGCCCAAGTACCTTGGACATCATCCGTAAAGTACTTGGGAGTCCATTTCGACCGCAAGATGACGTGGAAAATCCACACTCAATACATCCGTAGTAAGACATCCGCGTCAATTGCTAAACTCTTCCCCCTTCTTTGTAAAAGAAGCGTGCTGTCCATGGACAACAAGCTTCTCCTTTATAAATCTATCATTCGACCTATCATGTCATACGCTCCCTCTTCATGGGGCCTAGCCGCTCCCACGCATATCAAAACCCTTCAGGTGAAACAAAACCAGATGCTCCGATTCATTCTCGGGGCATCAAAATTCGTCCCTACCGCGGTTCTTCATCGCGATAGTAAACTTCCCACTTTCAAAGAATTCGTGCAGGCCGAGGCACGCAAATTCTTTAATCGAGCCTCTGTTCATCCGAACCCACTCATTCGAGCATCGGTGGATTACGACCCCGCCGTCCCAAATCGATACAAGCGCCCGAGAGCAATTCTCACCACCCCCTGACCCCCGCGGTTGCCAAGTAACACTATTTTTCCCCAGACTTCCCAACAGCCATGCCATCAGGACAAGGAATCAAAGATTTTATAAATCGGTTATTCTGTTCACAGAGCGTTCACATTGTCGCAGAGGATGTGGCGTTTCCCCAGGTCATCTCCCGAGGATTTTAGTCAGTAAGAATCTGACACTGTCCTAGGACCCCGAAAAGGGCGTCTTATGTAAGATCTCCCTCTCGAAAAAAAAAAAAAAAAAAAAAAAAAAAACATTCAGCAGTTGAGCTCCGACTCTGACTAGAGTCACTCCAATAAACAGTTAACTATCTTAACCGTAGTTTCCTGTCGATAATCCCAACGTTCAGCTATCGTTCTTTTTAGAACGCTAGCCCCGCTTCGTGGCATAAAGAATTCGGCATACGCAACGTTCAGCTACCGTTCTTGTTAGAACCCTAGCACCTCTTCGAGGCATAAGAATTCGGCGTGCGCAAACGTTCAGCTACCGTTCTTGTTAGAACACTAGCACCCCTTCGGGGCATAAGAATTCGGCAGGCGCTGAAAGAATTCGACACGCTTCCGTTGCTACGTGCCTTCGATAAGCCCGTGGGTAACAATAGCTCGGATGCTATTAAATATATGGGTGTCTGGTTAGACAAAGATGTAAAATTAACGACGCACGTTAAAGAGGTATGTTTAAAGGGAATGAAATTAGCCGCGACGCTTTCAAGGTTAATGCCGAACATCAGAGGTCCGAAAGCTGGCAAACGCAGGGTACTGTCCTCGGTGGTAATTTCCGTGATTTTGTACGGCGCCCCTGCCTGGATAAAGGCCCTAAGATTCGAGCGTTATAAAAACATGCTCGATAGGGTCAACAGGAGGTTAGCCATTAGAATAACATCCGCATATAGAACAATATCCACGAAGGTAGTGCAGGTGCTTGCCAGAATGCCTCCTTTGTGGATGAAAGCGAACGTAAGATCGGAAATTTATTTAAGGGGCAAAGATCATACCTCTTTGGCAAACGAATCCTTAATGATAGCTTGGCAAGAACAATGGGACGATTATTTAGGTTGGGCAAGAATTTTCGTTAAAGATATTAGAAAATGGTTCAATTGTAAGTGGATAGAAATGGATTATTTTTTAACACAATCCATGTCCGGACACGGAATTTTCGGAAAATTTCTCAATTGGATAAAAAAGGCGGATGTCGATACTTGCTGGTTTTGCCAGCAGGTAGACACGCCAGAACATACTATATTCATATGTGACGAATGGGAAAGCATCCGAAGAGATGCTAGGATTAAAATGGGTTGTAATATAGACCAGAATAATATTTCTCTACGACTGTTTTAAAATACATGCATTCTGCGATCATTTTTGAACATTGAATAGGGCTATTCTTTACACCTGTTACGGAATATTCATACCATTACTTGTTATGGAATGACTACCACCAGCGCCCTCGTTTTTTTTTCAATTTGTCAAAGCTTGAGTTAAAAAATCGCGTCACACGATTTAAGCAACTTGAACTGTTCTGTGCCGTTTTGGTGATTATCTCTATTTAAATATACCTTTTGTGCAAAGTGTAAGTGTAATTTAATTAAATAAATTAATGATTTAAGTTTAAAAACAACATCTTTTAGGTTTCAAGTAACACAGACTAATAAGCAATAACATGTCTAGCGACGAAAGTATCTCTGGCACACCACCTGAATTAAGAGAAATTGCCAATAAATGCACGGGTAATTTACTGCCGGAAAAATCAAAAACCATTTTTAAACATACCTTCAATAAGTTTATGGAGTGGAGAAAAATGAAAAATGCCAATTCCTTTTCGGAGAACGTAATACTTGCCTACTTTACTAAGTTGTCCGAAAAAATGAAACCTTCTACGTTGTGGAAAATTTACTCAATGCTACGAACTACGATTAATATTGAACATAAAATTGATCTGTCATAATATTCAAGACTACGTGCATATTTAAAAAGGCAGTCAAATGGCTACCAAGCTAAGAAATCTCAAACATTATCGGCTGAACAAGTAAAACAATTTATCACTGAAGCGCCCAATTACCTATATTTAGGGACAAAGGTAACTAAATAAATACAGAAAATGAAGAGTTGCTATTAATTGTTCTTTTTTATTTAGATTGTTTTAATTGTCGGCGTCATGGGTGCATGCAGAAAAAATGAATTATATTTAATGAAGACTCAAGATATAAAATACTTAGAAAATGCAGTATTAATTAGTGTACCTGATACCAAAACAAAGGTTTCTAGAAAATTCACAATCACTGCAGAATTTTATAACATATTTAAGAAGTACGCAGATTTAAGGCCCCCAAACATTACAACAGACAATTTCTTTGTAAATTATCAAAAAGGTCGCTGCACCAAACAAGTTATGGGTATAAATAAGCTAGGTAATATGGCTAAACAAGTGGCTACCTTCTTGCAATTACAAAATCCAGAGTCTTACACCGGCCACTGCTTTAGACGGACATCTGCCACCATGTTGATAGATGCAGGTGCCAATATAGAAACTTTAAAAAGACATGGTGGATGGAAATCTACTGAAGTGGCCGAAGGCTACATCGACAATTCCATTCAAAATCGCTTAAATGTTGCCAATAAAATATTAGAACATTTAGATATCGAACCTACACCAGGAAGTTCCACACAGAATTCTACAATGTTGTCATCACATTCTTATGTGGCAAGTACCACATCATCAAATATTTGTAATTTACCAAATATCTCATTTAACCATTGCCAAAATATTACTATTAATTTAGTAAGTAAAAACGAAAATATATAAATAGAGAATTATTGCATTGTATTGTATTATTGTATTGTTATTATTTTATTATTATTATTATTATTACTTTTTATTGTCACATACAGTCGTAGAGAAAGTATAGTCTGTAACACGTTTGGAATGGCTATTCCACACTCGTGGACCGCCACCCTCGCCTTCGGCTCGGGTGTCAAACTTCCATTCGTGTGGAATATGCATCATTCCAAACTTGTTACAGAATATACTATTCTCTACGACTGTTTTAGAATACATGCATTCTGCGATCATTTTTGAACATTGAATAGGGCTATTCTTTACACCTGTTACGGAATATTCATACCATTACTTGTTATGGAATGACTACCACCAGCGCCCTCGATTACAACTATTTTTTTTTTAATCGAAGGAGGTGAAAAAAAATTATTATTATGAGATGTTTTTTTTTTTATTTGTCAAAACAGATTTAAAAAATCGCGTCACACGATTTAAGCAATTTGAACTGTCCTGTGCCTTTTTGGTGATTATCTCTGTTTAAATATACTTTTTGTGCAGTGTAAGTGTAATATAATTTAATAAATTAATGATTTAAGTTTAAAAACAATATCTTTCAACAAAGTTAACTAAATAAATACAGAAAATGAAGAGTTGCTATTAATTGTTTTTTCAAGATATAAAATACTTACAAAATTCAGTATTAATTAGTGTACCTGATGCCAAAATAAAGGTTTCTAGAAAATTCACCAGCAATGCAGAATTTTATAACATTTAAAAAATATGCAGATTTAAGGCCCCCAAACATTACAACAGACAATTTTTTTGTAAATTTTCAAAAAGGTCGCTGCACCAAACAAGTCATGGGTATAAATAAACTAGGTAACATGGCTAAACAAGTGGTTATCTTGTTGCAACTACTAAATTCAGAGTCTTACACCAGCCACTGCTTTATACGGACATATGCCACCATGTTGATAGATGCTGGGGCCAATATAGAAACTTTAAAAAGACATGATGGATGGAAATCTTTTGAAGTGACCGAAGGCTATACCGACAATTCCATTGAAAATCGCTTAAATGTTGCCAATGAAATATTAGAATATTTAGATATCGAACCTACACCAGGATGTTCCATACAGAATTTAACAATGTTGCCATCACATTCTTATGTGGCAAATACCACACATCAAATGTTTGTAACTTACCAAATATCCCATTTAACCGTTGCCAAAATATTACTATTAATTTAGTAAGTAAAAACGAAAATATATAAATAGAGAATTATTGTATTGTACCTATTGTATTATTGTATTGTTATTATTTTATTACTATTATTATTATTATTACTTTTTATTTTCACATACAGTCGTAGAGAAAGTATAGTCTGTAACACGTTTGGAATGGCTATTCCACACTCGTGGACCGCCACCCTCGCCTTCGGCTCGGGTGTCAAACTTCCATTCGTGTGGAATATGCCTCATTCCAAACTTGTTACAGAATATACTATTCTGAGTTATTATTGGATTCCGAGGAATTTTGGAAAACTGTAACCAACATGATGCGGGACATTATGCGTGGAAAACAGCAAGAGGAATTTCGTAGGGAGGAACTCCTCGTCAGAGATGATGTGATATCAGATTCTGACGAAGATTGAAGGTTAAAGGTTGTGTGATTGAGAGAATGAATGTATATGAGGTATTTTGAATAATTTTTTCTTTTTTCGATCTGTTTGAAATTTTTTAGAAACGTCAAAATTTATCAATTGAAGATTTTTGTAATTTTTTGCTGGTGAAGCGTTTATAGTAATTATTAGGAGCAAATAAGTTTCATTTAATTTTCGTAAAGTCGCGAGACGGATTCCATCAGTTTATTTGTAAAGTTATGGCGAAAAATGTAAAAATTTTAGAAACGTCAAAAAATTATTCAATATACTACTTTGATTTTGATAGTAAAAATTCTAAGCCTCCTAGGTTTAAAATTTTAAATTATTTATTTATTTCTTTTAATTATTTTTTGAATCATATTTAACCAATCTTATTGAGTAATTTAGGTTGTAACGAACATCACAATTAAAGATGCAAGTTCATGTGAAGCCTTGACAGCCAGAGGGTCCATTACCAAGGGGAGTCAAGGGATGCCTTCTTCACAATTCAATCTAAGATGATCAAAGAGGGAGAGAGTGATAGAGAGTGTGAATGATAGGTAAAGGAGGAAGAAGATGAAATGAGTAAAAGTGTGTGTGAAAGCAAACTAATAAGAGGCAATTTTTTGATGATAGAGGGAGAGAGTGATAGAGAGAGAATGATAGGTAAAAGGGAAAGAAAACGAAAGGAGAAAAAGTGTGAGTGAAAGCTTACCAAAAGATGTGATCTAATGATAAGATGTAAATGGAACTAAACAGTCACTCATCTCGAAGTAATACTTGACGTAATGTTAATGTGGTTCCCGTGGTGAGGAAGACGTATGGGGGAGGAAGTTAGTAGTCACACAGGTTACCTCCTCTTAACAAAAAAAAAAAAAGCATCATTGATATCGGAGAAACTACATCCATTAACATCTCTGAAAACAAATCACAGCAAAATTTACTACAATTAATTAAAGAGAGAAAAACAAAAGTGGAAGTTATAGTAAATATATTTAAAATTTGATAATATTAAGGAAAAAATTAGTACCATTTATCAGACGAGTTGACTTCTGTATATGTGCCCATCGATATAGTATTTTTACAACTAGACGCTTTAAATAGTTTATAACGGGCTCTTAGTACACAATGAAAATTCAAGGAGCGGCGTGTACCTGTAAATCGTAAATTTGCTTACCTGCAGATCTTTCTGTAAACCTACACAAGATCTTTCTACGTTCTTCAACTTTGGCTACTTTTATTTTAAATTACAAATTGTATCGGAAATATTGTAATACGCCTCTTAACGAAGTTATCTAGCCTCGGCACGTGCAGTCCATTACATTTACCTAATCCATTTAGGTCCGGTTGTAAAATATTTAAAGCGTGTCGTTGTAAAAATACTATATGGATGGGCACACTATAACTCTGGTATTGCATGTGAAGATAAATTTTGTAACTCTTTTTCAAGTTTGTATATGGCATCTTCATTCTGTTCATTTGATGTTAGTGAACAATTACCTGTCCCATGCTCCTTGTATTTTTTGCGCGTTACCTTCACTGACGTAAAATTGATATCTAAATAATTATTTTCAAAAATTTTAAAGGCCACTTCAAAGTCGAACAACAGTTTGAATTCGGCCTCAATGCCACAAAGTTCATAAATTCGAGTGAGTTCGGTTAAATTGATCGGAGTTTCCTGTTCCAGCAGGGTTCATATTATTTTAACTATCGTCCTTCTGCACTTTGTGATGGGAGAATGCTTCCAGCAACTTTATAAAAAGTTTATCTTGAATAGGTTGAAACGATTGTCTTACGAATATAAGCACTCCAACTACTCTTCCGTTGGCAGCCTGATTTTCATTTTAGTAGTAACTGATGCACAATCTTTTCATCCTGCTGAATAAATATGTGTTTTTGGTAGTGCATCTTTGGCTACTGCAGTGTTGGTATCTGCGTAAGTGGATCCAATTCAACCGACTGCAACATTTGTGTTTTTTGTTGGGATAAATTTGAAGTTATAAATTTCAATATTCCGAAAAATGAATGTATGTAAATATCTACGTTTAAATAAAAGATAATTTTACAAATAAAAAAAACAAATAATCAAAAATAAATATGTTCAAGTGGATAAGATTTTAATAAGCAACTGTGTATAGGTACGGTACACCAAAACAGCAACCTTTGTGTAATCTGAACTATTACTCCGACAGGCCACAGTTGGCGGTGATGCTCTCTTGTAGCTTTTTTAATGCGATCTTCGCTAGTAGCTTGCTCACGTTGTTGAGAAGGCATATTGACCTGTACGATGAGCGTTTATTTCCTTTTCTTGGCAGAACCGGCTTTGCGACTCTAATATAGCGTAGGAACACCCCCTTTAACCAAGCACACGTTGTCTAGGTTTAGCATTTGCTCCCCACGGTGAGCTATGGTTAGACGTATCGCCTCATTACGGATTCCATCTGGGGCTGGTGGTTTTCCTGTTCAACTGCTATCCAACTGTGAAGAGTTCATCCTCTGTGACCGATGGTATATCACCCACCGCTTGTTGACGCTCCATATCTTTTCTCACCAGGACGTTCGACGAGAACAGCACGGACACGATAGTGTCTATTTCAGTATTTTCTCGTTCACCTTCAGTTTCTTCATCACGATCTTGTGCGGAAGTCCCCAAGAGACATGTTCGATCTCAGCATCTTGCTGTGTTTTATGGCGTTCGCCAGCAAATTATTGGCAGCGATGATGACCTCCACTTCTTCATCTTCGCCGTCGCAACTACAACCCATTTATTTGTGTGCTGGTGTCATCGGCGTATCGCTGCTCATCCTGATCGTCCTATTCCGAGTAAAGCTATAATACTCAAATATTACAATGCTTTTCGTGCGACAGGTTGCTTAAATCTTGAGCACAAAAAGCGGAAAAGAAACTCGTATGTTGTTACAGAAGATTTAACAATGAATAACTGTAACTCGATGCAATTTAAGTAGTAGTAGTAGTAGTAGTAGTAGTAGCAAAGAATAGATACATAAATGAACAAGAAGCGAAACGAGGCGAAAATCTTTTGTTATTTGATGTCTTTGATTTTGAATGCGCAGGTCTGGCCAAACTGTTAAAATCTGTTCACGACCAATAACAGGAATGTAAGATACGGGTTATTTTCAAACAACGCAGCGAATATTTATTTACAAATAAAAAAATTCTAAATGATCAAAATAACAATTCTATAAAAACTTTACATATTTTATTCACAATTATGTATTAAATTTTTAATAGTAAAAAAAATTAAAAAACACTTTCATGAATTTTTTGTGATTACTTGCACATAGTTTTAAATTCATTAGACAATAAAATTCAACAAAATCAATTTACCTAATTTATTTACAAACTACAAAATTCCAAATAATCAAAATAACATTAAATAAAGTCTGTACATATGTTATATTTACATGTAGGTATTAAATTCTTAAAAAAGATAATATAAAAAAATTACAAATGTAAGATTTTGATGATTTTTTTGTGTGTTTATTTGAATTTTTAAATTCATTGTTATTGCGTTTTAGGCAGTGAAAAATTTTCATTCGGCAAAATAATTTGCACACATATAGTTTCGAAAAGTTAGGACACGAAGGCACATAATCAATTTTGCTAAATATTTTTACAAGTTTTCTACCAACATTTTGTTTTATTGAAAATGCTTCAAAGTTCAAATTAAATAAATTGTCCATTTGTCTAACAAAATTAATAAAATCTTCATTAGGCATGACTAAATTTCCAAAAGTTCTGTTATCTTTGGTTTCGTATGCTTTCAGATGACAAAATAAATTAAAAGTTAAATTTTTGATTTCTAATTCCTTGCATACGGTACAATTGTGAAATGATAACATTTTTTTGTACAAACAACCACAAACGTAAAACAAAGCATTTTCGGCGAGGAAATCAATTTCTCTGAAATCAGTGAAATTGAAACTGAGTTGATTATTTGAAATTGACACCGGCTGCTGTTCACTAACAATTTTTTCTAAAATATTTTCATTTATAACAGTTAACAATTGATCAAAATCATTGGCACAGTTTGCACTTTCATTATGATCTAAGTAATTTAATGAAAATAATTTTTTAAAAGTGTTCTGAAATATTTGTGGAGTAGGATTAGTACTGTTGTCCCCTGAACCCCTAACAGCTCCAAACGAATTTTCAAGAGCATCTTCATTGGCGGACTATACGATAAGCGGACTAAGCGGTCGCGGGGGGCCCCGAGCTTTCAGGGGCCCCAAAAAAAAAGTGTGAATTTTTTATTTGTTTATTTTGAGGGCCCAGTTATTGTTTTTTTGATTAAGCCTTCTGGTACACAGGAACGAACGGCCTTCATTTTTTAATTCGACCCACAGAAATTTTAAAGCCTTAATCGTTATAAGCCAGCCCTCGAAACATTTAACTTTGTTTGTATTTAATTTACCAGCACTATCAAAAATTTTAATAGATTTTATCAAATCTGCCATTTCATCTAAAAATTTCATTTGTTATTCAGCCCCTATAAATGATAAATTATATTTTTTTAGAATTTTTATGTTTTGACGAATTTAATTGAGTGGAGTCATAAAAAGATTAACTTGGACGCGGCCAGCTACCAATTTTGTTTAGTGCGAACGTCAATTTGCAAAATTACCAATTACTAATTAATAATTAAATTTAACGCACCACGTAGATCGCGAAAAATATTAACACTGCTACAAAAAAAAAAAAAATTATCAATCACGTCTTTGTAATGCATACATAAATTTGTTTCCTAATTTATTTATTCTGTGGTATAATGCTTAATAGATGGTTTTCTGAAATGTGTACTTATCTGTTATTTACGTAATTAACCACCTACACAGGACGAGTAATAATTTATAAACACTCCCAACAAACTTCTAACAGCCATTTAAAAACAGTACAAAACGAACTGTAAAATCCAAAATTCCATAATTTTCAATAAATTTCTCCGATTTTATTTAAATTCCTTTGACATTTTTCAAATTTTAAAGTCCTCCTGACAAGGTCGGTTTTCTACATTCGCGCCTAATATTTAAACTTCCATGTGATTTTGAAAGTTTCGTCAGACATGCGCATTCAAATAACATCACCGTTAAAACGTCCCGTTTCGCTTCTTGTTCATTTATGTATCTATTCTTTGGTAGTAGTTTTGGAATAGGAGTATTAATTGAAGCGTTTTTTACAAAAACAACCATAGTCCTAATTTTTTTTGGTGATATTTCTTATGAATATCGAATGGGCAATGGCTGTTTTTGCAGAACAAGCAAATATTTACTTAACTATAACGTTGGATTATGTATCTTCTTGCAGAAACCGATCACACCATTCGATTGGGCGTCCAAGAAACTCTGTAACTCAATACTAACCGCGAATTCGCATTTTTGGACTATGGTCGTTTTTGTAAGAAGCGCCTCAATTTTAATAACATAACAACGAGAACAATAACAAAATATTCTATATAACGTCAACGTTACTTTACGCGTTTGGGACATTTTGCCAATTGAAACTGTACATGGTTTACGTGTGGTGTAAGTGGTTGCATCTCATTTGCATCTGGGGCGGTACCATTATGTTAGTAGCGTTGACGCGTAAGGACGCGTGCTGTGAGATGCTGTGATTTTAATTGAAATAATGCTAACTAACTTATTTTAATGGTAAGTTTCAATGTTCCGAATAGATCGATAGTGTTTAGAAACAGATTGTAGTAAATTAATTGCTGGAAAGTTTCCGTTTTACTCCGAAAAACCTGCAAATTATTTTTCAATGTGGACGCCATTTTGTAATGATCAAATGTGCATTTTGTCAATTATTTATAATTTATTCAAATCATAGATTAATTTGAAAATCAATGCATAAATGGTTAGTCCATTACATCTACCAGTTCTGGACAAGGGGCAAAAGAAATTGTAAGAAATGATTAGAAACAGTTACTCCATTTATGCGTTCAGCACAAATTATTTATTTTATTTTAGTTACAACTAAGAGCAGTTGACGAAATGTACCAAACAAGAGTAAATAATCTTCAAACTTCACCAAGGAGAAACAGCAACCTGATCCACAAACCACGATGAAAGTATTTTCACCAACTGCAGTAAAACTACTTGTATAAAATTTTAAAAAAATGGAAGCAACTTGGTGGGGCTTATGTTGAGCAGTGCACGTAAGTACAGCATGTAGCATAAGTTAAATACATTGTCAGGGTATGGAAAGATAATCAAATTGGGTACGAGGCAGAAAAGTACTTGTAATTACTATTGTAACCAGGGTGGTTACTTTCTGGAAAACCTGGGAAAACCTGGAAAAGTCAGAGAATTTGGTTTGCTCTGAAAAGTCAGGGAAAAGTCAGGGAATTTTGTAAAAAAACCGAAAAAAATCAGGGAATTTTTTGAGCCATTGACTTTGATTACAAGACTTAAGACTGCTCTCTACAGCGCCTGATCGTAATTTTAGTAACGATTTGAAAACTATTCAATATTTTGGAATGCGGTTTTTAGCATTACTTTTAGGAATATTCGCAGAATCGTGGATACTAGTCAATATGCAGAAAATGTAACTTACAGAATAAAATAAACAACGAAAAAAAATTCTAGCATAAACGGGAGTTTTCACCAACGCATATGTATTTTCAATGATAGAACATAAGTTAATTTCTCAATTACACAGATTGGTAATTATTTATTACAAAAAGTAAAAATCGCCCAGCGAGCTACCGCTCGGACCGAAATTACTTGCGGCGGAAGTGCAAACTCCCATGAATGTGACACATCGGAAACGTCGCGGCGCGTCAGAGATAACGCGTGCTGCACAGCTCAGATACAAACAAGGATTCCCGTCCTTTTTAGACCGATCGTCCCCTTTAGTTTAAAATTTTTTGGATTCAAATTTCATAGGCAATTCCAAGTTCCGACATCGAAATCGGTAAACCCATGATCGACCGTTAGAGACCGGCACGACTTAGCGATGAGATCTCGCTGTCGGCCGTCCCGGTGAAAAGGGCCCATGCGACGTCGAACGCAAACGTCCGCCGCCTAATAGTCACATTATATGGGGCCTTTCGACCCTCGGAACTCCTAGAGATATCGTTGCCACCTTTGACTAGAAAGAATACGGCCTTAGAGGCGTTCAGGCATAATCAGGTTTTTCAGCATGTTCTTGTCAGTATTGCATTAGTGATTAGTGCATTAGTCACATTTCTGTTATTATTGCAATTCGTAAGAACAGGATGTTAGGTATTGATTTCTGTGGATTATTTTGCCATTAAATCTTTTGAAGAAAAGTATAACTTCAAAGTTATACCTTGTGGATTCTTCATTGATCCTGACAACATCATATTTGGAGCCTCTCCAGACGGCTTAATTGAAGACACAGGCATAGTCGAAATCAAATGTCCCTCAACAATTAAGAAAATGGCTCCCACACTAGGCATTCAAAATAAACTAATAACCTTTGCAACTATAGATGACAATGGAAATATGCACTTAAAAGAAAATCATAATTACTACTACCAAGTGCAAGGGCAGTTGCATATAATCAATAGACTATTTTGCTATTTTGTTGTATGGTCTCCTTTTGGAATGCTGGTGGAAAAGGTTTATATGAGTTACTTGCGGATTATTTCAAATCAAATCATTTTTTTTTAGATAACGCGGAACAGATTGTTTTGGGAAAACAAAATGGCGACACCGTTAAAAAATTTTTATTACAACTGTATATTACCGGAACTTATAGATCCTCGACATCCAAGAGGTTTAAAAATCAGAAATCCACCACGATGACTACATCATTCAGCTTAAAGCCCCCCCCCCCCCCCCCCCCATCCCCACTCAACGTTAATAATTACCGATTCTTTGGTAGCGTCAATGTCAACTTTTTTTAATTTTTCTTTTAGTAACTGATTTTATACCACTAGTATAAAAACCATAGTGTTAGCGCCGCGGTGGAGCACGTCCTTCGTCCTTAAGTAGAGTCGTCGCCCTTAAGTGTACAGTTCCTGTTCGACTATGGGAGCGAGGGGTAACCCGGACTTCACTATAAACGGTCTAGAAAAATTTGTAGAGCCTCTTTTTATTGTTTTTGAATTTCGATCAATCAGTTATAAAAAAGGAACGTTGTTTAATATTGAATTAACCTAATTTTATTTATCTGTAAATTTGAATTATTTGATTAATATCTTTAGTGGTGTAAAGTGTGAAATTAGTGACTACCGTGTTCGACACCCTTTTTGTATTCGTTCTCTCGTTTACTCTATTCAACCTCATCGTGAATAATGTCCAACTATCCCACTAGTTGAATAATAAAATGTAATTTTGAAATTTGCTTTTTGTATGAATTAATCCCATTTCAACTATGTTTAAATACAATTAAGTTATCAACAAATATGAGCAGTTTGAATTTTTTAATTCTTCATTCGAGTCGCTTCGATTGACGGAGATACAAAATTTTCATTTTAGAACGGGCTGTTACTAAACACGTAGCGGGGAACTTATTACGATTAATTAATTTGTCGTACGTACACGAATTAAAATATTTCGCGATACCAGTCGCATAATCATTCATAGTAGCAACGTAAACGAAATTCCTCCGGTGAAGGTGGACTTAGTGGACGATATCACAAGCTTCTGTGAAGCGGCCCATTGCTGTAGGATATCAAGGCACTGCTGGGAGCGCAGGCGCAAGTCAGCCCTGGTGGAGGACGTCACCACAAAGGTAAGGTCGTCCGCATACGCAATGACATCACAGCCCTCAGGAAGCTGTTCCTCCAACAGGACATCTACAATGCAGTTCCAAAGTGTCGGACCAAGCACCGAACCTTGGGGGCAACCTTTCGTGCAAACCTTTTCAACGGTGATTTTGTTCGCAGAGAGTTCCACTTTCCGCCCATCCAGGTAGCTGACGATGGTAGCAATGAGGGCTCCCGATACTCCCTTGTTCCTCAGGGCTTGGATAAGCCCAGGCCACCAAAGGTCATTGAAGGCTCCAGAAATATCAATGAAGATAGACAAAATGTACTTGGGACCAACAACAGAGATCAGACGCTGGTAAGCAAGCAGGGCATCAGTGGTTGATTTCCCCGCAACAAAGCCATACTGATTCAGCGCATGGAAGGGGGTGACAGCATCCAGCAGGCGACAGCGAATAACCTTCTCTAAAATCTTGCCATATTCCGGAAGAAGTGTGATTGGCCTATAGCTTTTTGTTAGTGCCGGATCAGCACTTGGATCTTTCAGCAACACTTTTAAATTACCATGCTTCCAGATAGTTGGAAAATAGCGGATTCGCAGACAAGAAGACATTAGGCGGGTTAGGAGAGGGCCTATCACCGGGTGTATCATTTTGATGAAACAACCTCTGATGTTGTCTAGGCCAGGCGCCTTTTTGCTTTGGAGGCAGGAGACAATAGCCGCAAGTTCCTCCTCACGGACATCATCTTCAGAGTAGTCAGGAATAGCAACAATAGCTCTCAGGTTGCCATGGAGCATTCTCTGGTGAGCAGTGTTAATCTCAGGAATGTCATCTGGGAGTAGGGAGTGTAAGATGCAAGTTAGGGTATCCCTTATTGTAAGAGTATTGCCATGGTCCAGGATCCGAATTGAAGCAAGAACTCCACGAGCACGGATCTTATTTGTGGCCAAACGATAGGCCACACCCCAGGGGTTTTTGGCAAGATCCTCCTCAACAAACTTCCTCCATGAAGTCTCCTTAGCCTGTACAAGCACCCTGTTATAATCAAGCTTGGCAGACGCCATCGCAGCTGCAAGTCTTTCTCGTTCAGTATAGATCCTGTTTCTATAAAGACACCGCTTACGATACAGGTATATGAGGCGAAAGCGGTCAACTTTCTCCGTCCACCATTCGGGTCGGTGAGGGAACCTCCTTCTGCAGCGGGCATACAGCTTAATGATGGCGTTTAGACCATCAAGGAGGGTAGAAAGGCACGCATCCACAACTGCAGGTGAGTTTAGGATTGGCCAATCACAATCAATACCATCCACGAGGCTCTGCAGGGGGACAGCAATATCCTTCAACTGGATAGTCGATTGGTCCAGGTGGTATAGTAGAGCCAGGGAACCTTGCACAGCAGTTTGGTAACCTTTATAGAGGAAGAAAATTGCACGATGATCTGCACAATTTATGCCATTTAAGACGGTATTCAAAGTACGACCAACCAGGTCAGGAGTGCATAGCGTTAGATCTATGTGGCTACTACCATTCCTAGACTCAAACGTCGGTGGATTACCCGGTTCATTCAATACGCACAAACCATGCGTCAATATGATCTCTTCCACATGTTCCGAGCGCCGGTCACAGAGATGGTCATGCCAGATTGTAGAACGGGGATTAAAATCTCCGCAGAGGTACACGGACTTGCCTTGCAGCTCAGCAAGGGCATTCTGGACCGCAATTAGGTCAGTTTCAATCAGGGATGAAGGTGGAAGGTACACATTGATAAGGTGAAGTTGTAAGGCGCCAGCGGAAATAAGGATGGTGGTAAGGTTTTCAGAAGACAAGTGATGGAGATGAAGGATGTCAAAGCGAGAATCATTGACTAGGATGGCAGAGCGGAATTGGGTAGAGTTGTTTGCAATCAGGCGGAGTCCCATGAGGCCTGGAACATAGTAGCGGTTATTACGGCAACAGTTATAAGGCTCCTGGAGTAAGGCAACCTGGATATTGTGCCGGAAAATGTACCGCATAGTTTCAGCAGTAGCTGCCTTACATTTCTGCAGATTCGCCTGTATGAAGGAAACGTCACTCATTAAATTCAATACTATTGATTAGGTCGGCATAACGGTGGCGGTAGATGGGGCAGGAGGAACTGGACGTATCATGTTGAGTGGAGGTACGGACTCCGGAACGGACGCAATTTGAACAGCAGAACTTAGAGGGAACTTGACTGGATGGGCAGGACTTCGAGGCATGTTCAGTAGAGGCACAGTAGCCACACTGTTCAGGTGACTTACAGTGCTTTGACACATGGCCAAAGCGCTGACAGTTAAAACAGCGGGTAACTCGGATATATCCCGGACGCGGCAGGAGGTCCAGCCGAGATTGATTCTGTCCCAGCCAAGGAGCACCTTCCTAGCTTCAGGATCAACTTGCAGCACCCAGTTATTTGTTGAATCAGTAACCCGTCCCACTTTAAAGGCAGTCTTCATGAAAGAGGCATTGACTGTTGAGGGAAAGAGCTCAACAAGGCAGGATTCAATATCATTCGGGCCAAACTCTTTCGGAACTCCGTAAACAATGACAGTCGGCCATACCTTCTTAGGCACAGATGCCATCAAGCCAATCTCCTCCAGCAGTTTATTAGAGGGAAGAGTCGTAATTTCTTCCGTATTTGACTCGATCAAGATTCCATTACGCGCGATCTTAATAATTCGATCTGGCTTGATCTTGAGCTGCCTAGGGGTGAACTTACTCTGTAGAAGTTTGAGAGTGTCATCTGCGGACTTAATCCCAGGGCAGCCATCCTTGGGATAGATCTCAACTTTAAATTTTGGCTGAACAGAAGCGGGCAGACTAGGCCGTAAGGCTACAGAAGCAACCTGGCTGTAGAGCGGCAGAGACGGGGGCGGCTTGGGGAGGGCTTCCTTAACAGCAACACAAACTGCTTCGTGGATATCCTCCGCAAAAATAGGCTGCACAGAACCAGGATGCTGCCGAAGGTGCACTTTTGTGAAGAGACGCGTCAGATGATTTAAGGTAGTCTGCGCCAAAACCACCGATTGTATTGTAGCATCTCTTCGAGACAGGTTACCCTGCGTACTTTGGATGAAAGTAGCAATACACTGAAAGCACTTGCCCAACTGGTCAATATAGCCTGCATGCTCAGCCTCCATAGTAAGGATGGGAAGGGAAGGTGGTAAGTAAACAGCAGACTCAGGTTGGGTAAAGTCACCAATCTCAGCACAACTTGACATAATAAGTTCAGTTCGATCACCTTCTCCCAATCTTCCGTGCAAAGGACAACGTGCACCAGCCCAAATCCACTCCCGATAAGCGTCAAAACGTAAATACGAATAATCGAGAACTCCAAAAATTGAACACAAATGTCATCCGAAAAACGTCAACCAAAAAAGCAGCAAATTCTCTTCAAATTCAAACCACAGCTCCACCAAAACAACAAACAGCTCAAGTAGAACACCAATACAACAGCTAATAAACACCTTCAACCACCAATCTCCAAAAAATCAATCACTTTCTTCAAACTTTCACGGACCGCAAAAAATCCAGACTTTCACAATTTTCCCAATGCACAATGTCTACAAGATGACTATCAAATAGAAGCAAAAAAGGAACTCCTCAGAGTGTCAAATTTACTCCCAACTAGACCAATCATGGAGGTAAAATTGAACTTACCTCCATATTGCCACTATAAAGCAAAATTGAATACTTTCTCTAACCTTCTGCAAACTACTGCAGTTGTTCAAAGTAGATTGTCAAAGACAAAGTTGTGTTTGGATGGCCATCATAAGGGGAATCCCAGACTTGGATCTCTAGGGGATATGCAAATAACGAATATGAATGGTCCTGAGGGCATAGCCTTTGACTGGAACTTTGACTGTAACCATGATTATACTTCTGGTGTGTTTGCATGTGCATACAAGGAATCCTTTGTGAAAAGTGGACTTAGTACATGTGGTGATGTCCCAGGATATTATTCAGGATTCACAACATATATGGATGGTGACTTTTTGGTGCTTAGGGATAATGAAGCACAGGATTATGAGATAATATCCTCTCAGAAACCAGTTCTTGAAAAATCTCATATAGGGAAGTGTAGTAATTTGCGGGTGGAAGTGTGGGGAACAAAGAATCTAGCTTCTGGATTGAGACTTGTTGCAAGAGGTAGCTCCCCTAACAATGAGCACGTGTTTGTTCTGGAATCAGACTGCTTCTTAACAGGGGAAGAGCAGTTGCTATGTAATGGGAAAGACCATATATTCCCTGTAACTAAATCTGATTGCAAAGTGTCAAACATCACGTCTAAGGACATGACATTAACTTATGATCAGGCACAGTCTGTTAAAGATGTCCATGAGGTGGATATAACAGATTCTCAAGACCCATGGCACAAAGTGGCATCAATATGGGCAGACAATAATTGGGGGATGCTATCTGGCATCTCCTTACAAACAATGCTGTTATTAGTGCTTTTGGTGGTGATTCTCTTTAGAAGGTAAAAATCACCGTTTGGCACTAACATCCTCCCCATAAAGTGGATCTTGGTTGAAGGTACACGGTACAAAAAATTTGAATCCCTTAGCAAAGATCTTAGGAGTCAAGTAAATTAAATTACGGATCAAGGAAATCCAGTTTTATTAGAAGGGGTGACAAAACGTTTAGAAGAATTGGGAGCAGTGAAATACATCGAATTTAGAACAGGAAGAGCAGATTGCCTGAATGAAACATGTCCAGATTTGGGTGTCACAACACTCAATAATGGTTTTCCGGGAGGTGGATATATCGATGATCCATTAACGCTATCGAACAATTTATCAAAGAATAAGAGCAGGTCAGCTGTGTGCGATGCTTGAGGATTAATATAATTTGGAGAATATGGGGATATTTCTGTACTAAATATACAGGCTACATGCATTGCGGTGGCCACAGTATGGCTAAATACTTGTGTAGCATTTCGCACCTTCATTTTTTAAATTTTTGTAGCAAAAACATGCTCATCAGTTAGTTTAACAAACTGACTGTAGGCACCGTGATTCTTATCCATTATATATAATTGCTCTATATACTTCCAAGATGCCACCTTTTTTACATCCATTTCGGATGCCTTTAATTAGATGAGGATAATCATATAAATGTATGATTTCCTCATCATCAACAATGTACCCTTGGTAACGATTCTCTACGTTTAATCTTTTAAAATGTAGATCCGTGTCCCGTGGCAGTTGATTAATGGCAGCTTGATTAGTGGCACCCTGGCCGGATATAGTAGCAATTATATTTAATCCAGTTTGTCGCACTTGCTGAATTACACTTTTTAAAATACACTGTAAATCATTTGATGATGTTGTGGCTTCACAAAAAGTGAAAGCAATAGGCATCTTCCACTTTTTGCGAAGGCCTTTAATGAGGAATACTAATGCATGATCAGCAAATGTGACACGCCGATCAGATCCCCCTTGATCAACAAAACCATCGACACAGTCATTTTTTGAATTGTACTGTAGTCCTGGTTGTAATGATACTTCGTCGAACATCAGGATACAGTTTTTGTCGACTGGATCAATACTTTTTACCCTGTTTTTGATGTGTTGAAAAATAGCTTGATTAATGCCGGAATCATCTATATCATCTATAGTAAATCGGCAACCTCTGGATTTATGTGGCTGATTTTTGAACTGTGACAAAAAAAAAATTAATGAGGTCTGATTCACACCCTTCAAGTAAGTAACTGATTATATTTGTATGTTTTTCTAAAAACTGCAACTTTCTCTTAGTTGACAACACCCTGATTCGGTTGTTAGAAATTTTACTTTGAAACTGTTTTGCTTTGAGGTAAAAAAACTTTGCTTTTGGTGACAAAGATTTTACAGTACTTACGCCACACTGCCAAAGTTGTTTGTAGCTTTTGGGCTTTCTGGAATCTAGAACAACAAAATAAGTTTAAAAGGTAATGAATACAATACAGCAGTTAAATATAGTTTATATTATAATATAATTATTATACATGTAGGAGATCAATAAACCTGGATAAAGAAATAATGTTAAATGACAACTTACCATCATCAAATGAAGCAGTTCGTTTTCTCCCTTGTTCAGTTGATGATGTTGAGGGTGTCGGATGCTCATCTTCAGTAGCAAATAAACGAAGGCTAACCTTTCTTGACCTTGCTGCAAAAACCTTAGGTCTATTCGATAGTGTGACGTGCAAATTTTCTTCCATTCCTAGCGATGATAGTGGGTCATCTTTAAGAGCGTCTACAAAATTGTTTACATACAGTAATAATTAATTCCTAATAACTTGTAAAGTTAAAAGCAAACCTCTGATCTTTTGAGGTGTGATGAATACTTTTTCATCGGGTTGAGGAATACTGAAAGATGTATCCAAAGTGCTTGGTTCGCTTGGTTCAATGTGATCTGAAATACAATTAAGTAAATAGTAAATGTTATCTATATGAAACAAAGTGATCAACAATATAGATATTTAAAGTTGGCACGTTACGGCGTGTTACAGAGGGGGGCGTAGGGGTTTAACGTGTTGTTATATAACGATTGATAATTATACCAAAAATCATCTTTTGAATTTATATAAGTAAATGACATAATTGTTTTATTTAAAAAATCTTATTATTCATAACAATATCAACGTATCAAAATTAAATCCGCATTTATTATGAGTTCTATGCACGTGCTATTCTTCGAATATTTGGAGTATCGGCCGTCAAAGAGGTTCCGCCGATGCCGCGTGACTTTTTTTCCAACACTTCAGATAAAAAGCCTACTAAAATAATTATTTATTGAACTATGCTTCAGTTGAGTGCAGTACATCAGGGTCTTTCACAACTCGCGCCCTAGAGAAAACTATCCATCGATCAGGATACTGTTGATCCAAAATTTCTCTAACTCATCAACTGAAGTGTGATGGTGTATAGTTGAACCATACATATAAGATTTTTACAACTACACGCTTTAAATAGTTTACAACCGGACCTAAATGGATTAGGTTAGTGTAATGGACTGCACGTGCCGAGGCTAGACTACTTTGTTAAGGGGCGTATTACAATATTTTTCGTACATAATACAACAAGTGGTCTAAAGTTTCCGATACAATTTGTAATTTAAAATATGAATAGCCAAAGTTGAAGAACGTAGAAAGCTCTTAACTGCTTCAAATTTTGGTAAAATTTTAAAAATAATTGTTTAAATGTGAAAATTTCCCTAATACCAACCCTGTGTAGGTTTACACAAAGATCTAAGGGTAAGCAAATTTACCATTTACAGGCAAACGCCGTTCCTTGAATTTTCATTGTGTACTAAGAGCCCGTTGTAAACTATTTAAAGCGTGTAGTTGTAAAAATCTTATATGGAATGGTCCAACTATAAATGAATATGTTATCTTTATGTCTTTAGGTTCCGTACGACATGTACTGCCCCTCTGTAATTCCACAATTGAAGCGTCGCGTCGGCTCAAATAACGTTGTAACTGGCATATTTTACAAAGTCGGGTTTATTTGAGGAATATAGTACGTAGTTCCAATGTCTGCTAGAAAAAACATATTTTTTCTAACTCCTTCTTCCCCAAATAAAAATATTTAGTTGGTTATTTTACCGATGTCCGTGGAAGAACGTTGTAAGTAGTTCCGTACGAGATTATTTAAGGTTAAGTTGTTGCATCATGGCAGCGGTAGAGATGTCATCTGCGTTGCAAAATACATTAAATCGGGGTAAAAAACGCAAGTCAAATGTGTCCCAGTGGCACCATATTAAATCTAAGCGAGCTAAGGACTGTGGTGAGGAATATCGTAGCATAAATAAGAATATTATACCAGCAAAAGTTTCTCCCGAAGAGGTAAGTCGAAAAACGTTGTAACTGTTCTATTCTGGCGCCGAAATTTAAACGGCACGTTAGTGTAAGACTACTATATTTTGTTTGAAAAACTTGCATTATTAGAGTAAAAATGTACTAAAGCAGTTATCTATTAGCCATAGATAAATATAGGAAATAATAATTACGAATTTCCTCTATCAATGCAGAATGTCGTATGCCGCTGTAGAAATGGATGTTTTGCTGCAAAGTTGTTAGGTAATAAACGTGATATTTTCGCAAAGTTTCGAACGCTTACTTACAACGAACAATCACGATGGCTTGCTTATCAATGTATAGCGATACGTGAACCAATACGCCCAAAAGTACGAAATGAAGCAAATCCACGTCGTAAGTGTACGGTGTTGTACTGTCTACCTCTTGAAAACGACAAGATACGGGTTTGTCAAAAGACGGTTACCGATACCTTAAAAATAACTCCCCGAAGATTGCAAATTTTAGTAGAAAAATTAAAAAATGGTAGTGATATTAAAGATTGCCGGGGTTGTCATACAAATCGACCACATGCTATTGCAGTGACTGTCAAGGAGTTGATCAGGGAACATATTTTGTCATTCCCAAAACAAGAGAGTCACTATTCTCGATCTAAGACTACGACAGAATTCCTATCTGAAGAACTCAATTTAAAAAAAATATATAGACTGTTTTGTGAGAAGCATCCGGAGCACAAAAACATATCAATCAGAACGTACACTGATATATTTAGAAAAATGAACTTGAAATTTGGATTGCCCCGTTGCGACACATGCACATTTTGCGACAAGCATTATATTCTGTTATGTGCTGCTGATACAGAGGAACAAAGGCAAAAAATATTACAAAATATGCAGCTGCACCAAAATGCGTGCCAAAGCAGGATATGTACAACTTCGTGAAGATAAGCAACTAGCAGAACATAATTCTTCTAATATTTTTGTTTTACATTTGGATTTACAACAGATACTATATTGTCCCACTTTACATCACTCCAGCGTATTTTATCAACGCCAACTGTCAAATTATAATTTGGATATACATGATGCGGCATCCAACAATGCGTTTATGATGCTATGGAATGAAACAGTAGCCAAACGAGGATCTACAGAAATTTCATCATGTTTACTACGGTATGTAAAACAACAGTTCCAACCATTACAAACAGGCGAAAGAAAATTAATAATATGGTCAGACAGATGTGTGGGCCAAAACAATAACTGGCGTATGATCACAACTATAAAACTTTTGGTAGACTTAAAATATTTCACAGAGGTACACCAAAAATTTCTATCAACTGGACATAGCTTCCCTTCCCTGCGATAGGGATTTTTCCCTAATAGAAAAAAAAAAGAATGCGAAAGTCTTTGTACCGTCTCAGTGGGTGGAAGTCATTGCCAATGCAAGAGACAGCAACTCTTTTAATGTTTTATGCATGCAAAGGGAAGATTTTAAAGACTTGTCCAATGTAGAAAAAACTCTGTACAGAAATCCCAAATTTAAACTTACCGAATCACTATGGAATAAAGTAAGCTCTGAAGACCCAAACACATTGTTTACAAGAACAACTCACAATGTACTAAGACCCTAGCAAAATTTTCCTATCGTGAAAAATATTGCTAAATATAAAGCAAGTATTTCAGCTTTTTCCGACATTGAAGATGTACCTCTGGCATATGAGGAACCATTACCTATTTCAGCCGCTAAGAAGGCTAATTTGATAGATATGTGTCAATTTTTAGACCCTGTTTATCGTCCTTTTTACGAAAATATAATAACAGAATGAATATCACTTTTTCTTTTATCTAAATTCTCATGCCTAGTAATAAGTTTTTCTATTGTATTTCTTAATAAATTTTCTACTTCTATGCCTTAGTGTTTTTATTCGGATAGCCTTCATTTTTTGAGTTAGCTGTTAGTTTTATTGTTTCAAACTGAACAATACACATTAATAGTGCAACATGTTTTTATTTTGTATCAGACGCACCTTCTAAGAAAATGTGCAAGTTTTGGAAAAACGTTGTAAGTGACAAAGCAGTTACAACGTTATTCCAAATTTTTCGTGTGTAAAATGCTGTGTAGGTTCATCTATACAAAATCTGCGTAGAATGAATGCATATAGCATTAAACAATGTTATAACTGTTACCAGCATGCAACGTTTTTCCATGTTAGAGGGCAAATAAATTGTTCGTTGATTTTTGCATCCCCTGAAAAGTATTAAAAATGTAAGTTACAGCGTTATTTGAGCCGACGCTTCAATTAGCGAATCGCGTTTGCCAATTTTGTGGACTTTATTTTGCCTCCAAGAAATCTGTCCTTCATCACAAAAGAATAATTCATTCAAAAGAAAAGCCTGAAATGACTTGCAGTAGAATTCGTCCAGTTCACACTGCTGCATATCGTGAAAATGAGGTGATGTGCATTTTATGCGATGATTTTGGCTGCGAGGATGTAGAATGAATCGATGTAGAAGAAATAGAAGCAATTGCAATATCTACCGATGACCAAACTCCTTCACTGACACCGTTAATTTATGATTATGAGAATCATTTTAATTCTTTCTGGCCAACTGAATAATAAATAATATATTAGATATAAATTAATTTTTTTATTACGCCAAAGGGGGGTTGTAGAGTCTTCGCGTTACGTAACTTTTAGGGGGGTGCGACTTGCATGGTGTTATGAACTGTTACAGATGGGGGGGAGGGGGTAAAAATTGTTCAAATTCTGCGTTACGTAATTTATGGATGGCCCCTAAAGCGAGAATACAAGAAGTTTGTTATTAAAAATGTGTGTCTGTGATTTCTAACTAATTGCTTAAAATAATATTCAATATAAGATAACACGGAAATCTCAAATGTCAAGTCAGCAAGTTTATTAATATAAAATTAGTTTCGTAATATAATTCGTACCTGGCAAATTTAATGTTGGAACTGAAAATGCTAGTAAACGTGCGTTGGAATTTATGCAAATTTCGTTAAAATGACTTCCGCACACTTTGCAGTTCCTCAAGTCATTTTTATTAGCTAGCAGCGGATTTTTAATTCGTTCCAATCATAATTTACGCAATTCAAAATTTGTTGGTATACTATACCTAAACAATAAATAATACGTATTATACAATTATTTTTACAATTCATATTGAAAGAAAAAGTTAAATATATTTAACTTACCGTGGAGAAGTTTTATTGTGGCAACTAGGCACACAGCAAGGTCTTAACGACATTTTGTTTGTAACAATAAAAATAAAAATCTATACACAAATATTTCCACTATTGCTATTCGACCACCAAAACACACATTCAAATGCACCAGTCACTGAATGGTGACGCTCGCTAGCGCCATCTTTGCAAGTGCATCGGAGGAAATATTTGGCGGAGGGAATTTTTTTAAGAATGGGGGTAGCCGCTAGTTCCATTTAGAAAAAAATCAGGAGACTAAATTTTAATGTAAACAATTCTATACGAGTGCGCACGGTATGATATATGGTGCTGACTGAATGTTCCGTGAGTTGGATAAACAGATTTAAACAAAGGCATAACATAAACGCAGGCAAAGTTGTGGGGGAAGCAAAATCTGTAGACCGCATCGTTACTGAAAATTGGCTATCTAACTCCTGGCCTCAAATAAAACATGGTTATGCAGAAGTGGACATTTGCAATGCAGACGAGACATGTCTTGTTTACAAATTAACTCCCGAACTTCCAAAATGAAAAGTGCTGTGGCGGTAAATTATCGAAGGATCGGGTAACGGTTTTAGTTTGTGCAAACGCCGACGGTTCTGAAAAACGAAAACTACTGATTATTGGCAAGTCCAAGAAACCCCGTTGTTTTGCAAACATAAAGTCTTTACCTGTTAAATATCGCGTAAACAAAAGTGCTTGGATGGCGACCGAAATTTTTATCGAAAAGCTTCATGACTGGGATTCAGAACTAGTCAATAAAAATCGAAAAATCCTCCTTGTCATCGATAATTGTGCAGCTCGCCCAAACGTGCCCGATTTAAAAAATATCAAGTTGGCATTTCTACCTCCTAACACTACTTCAATACTGCAGCCGATGGACTAAGGAATTATAAACTCTCTTAAATTTCTTTTTCGAAAAGTACGTGTGTTGCATTTGATAGATATGGCATTGAAATGAAAAAAGAGGATCGGGTAACGCTTTTAGACGCCATTCGATTTGTAGACCGAGCTTGGAAAAGTATTACGCAAACCACAATAAAAAATTGTTTCAAACCTGCTGGATTTTTAGGAGAAGTTGCCCCAGCTGAAAATTGGGGATTGGGATGACGAAGTACCTTTAAGTGAACTTTGTATCTCGTTAAAGGCTGAAAAAGTCAACTTTCAGGAGTATGTGACGGTTGATCATTTTGTATGCACTAGTGAAATCTCAACCGGGGATGACATCGTTGAGATTCCGTACCAAAAATACAATCAATCTGTACCTGAAACTGCTGAATGTGATGATGAACCGGCGCTTTTACCAGAAAAGATTTCGCGTACGGAAGCTAGAAAGTGCCTGGGAAAATTAAGGAGTTTTTTTGAAGCCGAAACTACTCTAAATAATGCGGAACAATCTTTTCATTTTTTGGCAAATTTAGAAAATTTAATTGACGAAACAGTATTGAATTATAAGCAGATGAAAATTGCAGACCATTTCGCTTAATAAGTACGCATAAATTTATATATGTAACAACTGTAACGTATACACATTTTATTAATTTGTTAATAAATAAGATTTTTAATAAAAAATGTCTTTACATAATAATCCGCTTTTAACGAAATCCTCTTATAATGAGCTAATTTCAAACTCCCGTGTGTCCTCGCTATAAGCGGATTCTACTGTATTAAAATAAAAATACAAGAATGAGAAACGCAATCAGTGCAGAAGAAAGATTAATAGCAACTCTACGATTTCTGGCCACAGGGGACGTAGTTTTGAA
Source organism: Dascillus cervinus (assembly GCA_949768715.1). Taxonomy (NCBI): domain Eukaryota; kingdom Metazoa; phylum Arthropoda; class Insecta; order Coleoptera; family Dascillidae; genus Dascillus; species Dascillus cervinus. The sequence goes on from OX458320.1 coordinate 18,264,561, forward strand.
GATTTGAAATATTCAACTATAATTTCACTCCAGGCTTTAGGCGTAATAATACCAGAAACTTGTAAATATAATACCAAGCGTTAAAAAAGGACTATTTAAAGGTAAGAAAGAAACGTACTTTTATTTTACAAACATACTAATCAATAATCTCCATACATTTTAAACTTAAATTTAATATTTATTCTTAACTTTATTTTACGAAAATTGATATGTATTTGCTGGGTCTGGAATCCATTGATTCTGTTGAACAACTGGTTGATATATTGCTGGTTGGCTGAATCAACGATAATTTTTGAATTTCTGTTCAGATTTTCCAACTGAGCCTCAAAGAGAACGTCCATCATTAATTTTTCGGCCAAAACGCTTTCCTCCGTAGGCAAACTTCGCAATTTATTAACCAAGTGCTTTCCAGTAACGTCAAAGGTATTTTCTTTGATTTCAAGCTGACGTTCAACTTTCAATAGTAAATCGTCTGTTCTATTTATCGTTTTTCTTACTACAGTAGTAACATCAATGATCGATTTTGATGTAAAAGTTCTAGATGATTGAGATGATAATGGGTGGGGATAATACTTCCACATCAATATTTGTGTCAGTCTCCTAAAATAATTCACCCTCATTTTTATACATTTTTTTCAAATTATTTTCAGATGCCAAAAACGCAAGAAGAGCGGCAAAAGATTGAGCGAAATATTAAAAATTGTTGGAATTTTCCTAATTGCGGGGGGTCAATAAATGGAAAACATATCAGAATTGCTAAACCATCAAACACAGGCTCCTATTCTTTTAATTATAAAAAGGATATTATAGCATAGTTCTAATGGCGATTGTAAATGCTGATCACGAGTTCATATATATAAATGTTGGATGCAATGGAAGGGCTTCTGATGGAGGTATTTTCGAAAAAACAATTTTTCATAACAAACTTATAAATAACAAACTTAATTGGCCTAGTAATGCTGTGAGACAAAACACAATATGTATTTTGTTTTTGCGGCGGACGATGCATTTGCGTTGCATGAAAATGTTATGAATCCATTTCCCCAAAAAAATTTAACAAAAGAAGAGCGCATTTTCAATTACCGATTGAGTCGAGTAAGACGTGTCGTTGAAAATGCATTCGGGATTCTAGCGAATCGATTTCGGGTCCTTCATACTATTATCAATATGAAACCCGAAAAGGTGGATAAAATTGTTTTGGCATCTTGTGCATTACATAATTTTTTGAGGCGGCATTCTGAAAGTACTTACATACCAAACAATTACGTCGATATGGAACTAATTGAAGCAGATGAGATAATACACGGAGATTGGAGAAGAGAGCATGTTTTGGATGGACTGGATTTGGGCTATGGACGCAATGCATAGGGCAAAAGAAAATCGTCAAATTTATAAAAACTATTTTGTGAACGAAGGTAAAGTAGCGTGACAAGAAAATTTCATATAGATTATGTATGCCTATTGTATCGTTAGAATAAATAAAAATTAAGTGTGCAAAAAATCGTTTTAAAATTTGCAGTAGAACACCTGAGCTAAAATTTATACAATTTTTTTCTACGGTTTACTGATAAAAACATACATACATACCTCGGAATTATCAGATGTAGCATCGTCATTTCAGACAGCTTCTCTTATTTCTTCTTGATCCGCCGTAAATAACATTAAGTCGTAGTACCACAATGTCAGCGAATACACACTATGTTGACGTCCCCGATTTTTTTGAAGTTTTGAATTTCTTTAATTCCTTTCGAAAAGCTGATCGTAAATTGTTGATTTTCTTTCTGACGGTATCTAGTGTCGCCTTTTCATCGATTGTTTGATATAATTCGAGTAAATCATTTAATCTTTTCATAATCTGTTTGAATATGATTTCCCTTTTGTCTTCCAAAGGGCTGGATATTGTCTATATCTATTTATAAATTCACTAATAAATGGTATACTCTTTTCGGCCATTTTTGAAATAATTTTTTAAAATATTTTTTCACTTCAACGATCACGCGTACAACCCTTATGAATTTAAAATTGATGAATCGTAAAAAACTGTATGATACAACATCACGTCTTCTAGGCTAGCAAAATAGCGAAATCATTTTGTAAACATAAAACTGATAGGACGGAAGTAATAATGCAGTTCAAGATCTCGTCTTCCGGTCAACTTCGAGTGAATGGCGCACTTAAGTTTATGTGTGAAAACAAACAATAAACATTTTTTTAAAAGTTATAATGCATAAGTTAGTGGATAAGTGTTAGCGGTTAATTATGGAACAAGTTAAATATAAGAAAAACATTGTGCCTTTCGACGAACAGCGTTACAGCATCTGAAAATTGAGGATTCGGGCATTATTATCGGAATTAGATGCAGTGAAAGTGATTGCTAATGAAGCACCTGAAATGGTTGACGATGAGAAGAATGATTGGTGCAAGGCAAAAAGAATTTCCAAAAGATCATTAAACATTTAAGCGATTCTTTCATAACTTGCTGAAGAACACACAACTGCACAAGAGCTCATACAGAAACTCGATGCGTTGTATGAACGGAAAAGCCTCCCATCGCAACTTGTGATTCGTAAACAATTGCTAGAATTAAAACATCAAAGTGATGCACCGTTAATCAATCACTTCAGATTATTTGAAGATTTAATAATTGAATTGCAGGCGGCCGGTGCGCAATTAGCGGAGATGGTCAAAATTGTCCATTTACTGTTGACGGTACCATCAATCTACAATGGCGTTGTTACGGTATTAGAGGCAATGTCAGAAGAGAACATTACTTTATTCTTTGTTAAAACGCGTCTTCTAGATCATGAGATTAAAATTAAAAACGCAAATACGACCAGTTCCAAAGTGCTTCATGCTGAGAACACAAAAGCAAACTTTGACTATAGACCGACAAATCAACGAAATAAAACATTCTGGCAAAATCACAAGCGAAGAAAAAATTTAACCGCTCGATTGGGAATCAGAGATATAAACCAAATTCCCACAAAAATTCACACAAGTTTTCAAAAATTAAATGTGGTGATTGTGGCAGAACGAATCACCTAAAGAAGAATTGTTTTTATTACAAAAGGATGCTTGATCGTCAACAACAGGATCCATCACGGACGATTCAAACAGCTTAAACCACTGAGGACAGTGGGACAGATTTTGCCTTCATGACCGGAAATTTTGACTGTGACAATAAAGAAGAACGTGAGCTAACTTTCCTTGTAGACAGTGGTGCCTCCGATCATCTGGTTAACTATTTGAAAATCTTTACTGATGTAATGGAATTGGTGGTACCGTTAAAAATTTCCACAGCAAAAACAGGAGATTTCATCACCGCTACAACGAAAGGTGTGGTTACCGTCACCACAAACCAGGTTTTTAATGCTACCCTAGGAGATGTACTTTATTATCCGGAAGAACCGTACAATCTATTGTCACTTCGGCGAATTCAAAAGGCTGGTTGTCCAGCGTTTTTGGGCACGTGGGTTCTGATGGGTAGAAGCATCTGCGATTTTACTACGTAGTTGGTCAGTGTATGTTTCCTTCTGCCATCAGAAATGGATGTAGTACTGTAAAATAAAAAACGTGCTGTTTTTGCCTACTTAATATATAAATATTTTTGTAACAAAAAGTAAAAGGCGGCATTGGGTGCACCCCTTTACCGAATTAAGATTGACGCGAGATAGATTTGTTACGTCTTTTGGGGATTTAAGAGACAATCCGGAAAAGTTTTATGAGTACTTCCGAATAAGTGTTACATCTTTTGACGAGCCTCAGCGAGAATAAATGATAAAATTTTATCTTGAAGTAAAATCAAGAGCCGTATCATACTGTCCATGGAAATGTTAGCCGTAACACTAAGGTGAGTAAAAAAATGTCTAATTCAAATTATTTATTGAACTATCATGAAGTACCTATAATTAAATATTCCTATAAGGCCCCTAATCAATTTTACAATAGCACGTGCATAAAATGTATTAAAAACGTTACCATACGAACTAAAAAACAAAATAGAATTAAATGACAAATATACTAGAAAAAATAACCAAGAATTTATCAACACGTTAAAAAATATAAAAATAAACAGTAAGTAATTATAAATTAAATGTATTCAATATAATTGTTAAATCTTTATTGATCTTTTGGCTATTACAAATGGATGTCGTGTTCAGGCTCCGATAACACTCACGCACTACACTTCGTATGTTCTCGTAATCAAGTAGCTGCAGACGTAACAAAAGTTGATTTTGAATTAATATAATAGGTTGAAGGTTATACTGGAAACTACCTCAAGTGGTCATAAAATAGACGCCTAACAGTTTGATGAATATGCCATGGCAACTGTGAAATTATATGTCGACTTATATGGATGGCAACAATGACTGCGACCATGCATAGAATATTAATTCCTGGTGCAGTTATAATCGAAAATGCCTTATTACCCATAGGACAATTGAGGGGTCCAATGCAAGAACCGGTCAAGTCCACTTTCGCAAAATGTCTAGGAACTACAAAAAACAGTTTATGAGCACACGCGCTTTAAATTTTTGTTTTTGAAGTGTTTGTCAGCACCAAATGGTCGAGTAAATAATAGTCTCGAACTTTTGGGTGGAGAAAACCTCCAAATTAACTACTTATTAAGGAAAAACTGTTGGACTTGGCCTGTTTGTTCTTGCACAGTTTTTGGCAGGAAAAAAAAAATAATTTGAGATTACTAATTAATTGAAGGTTTTTTCTTTTTACATGAATGAATTATGAAACATACATATTATTGTGAATTATTTATTTCATTTTAAGACATTTTCATTCACTCATCTTCGCTATATTCGGACATAGAAGTATTATGTTCATCTGGTCGGAAAAGTTTATGGTAGGATTCAATATCATTATAAAAAGGCATATCACACTGAGGCACATAATTTTTTGCAAGTGCCATAACATGCTCGAATTTATTTTTTTTTAGTTTCCGTCTCCCTGTGTATAGTTTTTTTGTATCATCTGGAAACGAGACTGCGTCCAAAGTCTTTTTGTTTGTGATAGAAAATTGGCAGTACATTGGTAAAGATACCGATTCGCTACACTGAATAAGTACTTGATTATCTTTTTGTAGATATTGGATTATTCTGTATTTTGAAATCGTAAATTTATTATTCCTTGTCGAGGGGTTTTTCACAAACAGTGGGCAAAAATGGCTTTTAAAGTCGTAAAACATGTCTTGTGTCACTACAATAACTTCAAAATGTTTACCTGCGCTTTTAATGATATTTATGTAATCTCGCGGTAAATATATTTTATCGTATTTTCTTTTTTTCATCTCTATTGCTCCGAAGCTACGGTCGCAAGGCAAGAAACTGTGCCCTGGTTCAGGATACCGATGATGTATAATGTTAAATTTTCCAGTTGCAACAAGTGCATGAAAAAATTGTATTAGAACATAGTTTTTATTCTGTGAGGAGCAGTTATCCGAAAAAATGTATAGATGTCACTTCTCAAGAGATAAATTTATTAACAAAATGCCAAAGAAGACAGACTACATCATTCTGTCCTTTTGCTGCAACTGTTTCGTCATAGATATAAAAATAACTCTTACCAGTACTGCCAACAAAAGTTGTATGCCCAAAGTTGGATTTTGTAAAATACTTCCCCACTGGAGGCTACAGGTAGTGGCAAATTTTGCTGAAAGTCAAATGTCAGAACCTCAATAGAGTTAGTTGCTTTTGACAAAGCAGTTTTCGTTTTTATGTCAGTGTAGAAAGTTTCAGCTTTTAGAATATGCAACTTCTTTTCGGTTTCCAGGACCTTTCTTGCTTCCTCACAATCCGCAGCGTTTATTTGATTTAACAACTTATCACACTTTGCGCACGTATCGGATTTGGGTGTACCAAATGACATCTTAAAGTTTTCAGTAAAAAACTTGCGGAAGTATTCATATTTTACAATGGGTTGACTGTTTTCCTTTCTTAATAGAAGCTGATATTGATCAGGTTCGTTTTTTTTGTAAGTATAGTTACATTTTAGATACGTTTAAAATGGGTGATAAATAATAGTGTTGGATATTATCCCTTCTAGTATAATGTGACTTATACTTTGGGAAGCTAAGGATATGTTCTTCTAACTTGGTGTTGGTGTCTGCCGGAAGTTTGTTAGGTCTGGTAAAGTGTCTACCTCTACGATCGGCAGGAGGAGTCCCGTTCGCATTAGACATGTGTTTTTGTAAACGTTCCAGTCTTGATTTTGTGATCGCATGTAACGATAAAAAGGCCTTCTTACAAACTTTTGCTACATTTCCATGATGTCGAACCTACGAATATTGCTTTAATAAATTTGATTTCAAAAGGTGAAATTATTAAGGATTTATCTACCGTATAACTGAAAGTAAAATTCCTGCCCTGCCCTTTGCCAGTCCTTGGTCGATGACGCGCGACAGCTGCTTTTTTGATAAGGCCATACAAATGAGCATCCTGTATATCTTTCGACCGCAATGCGTATAAATCATTAAAAAGTGTTCAACACTCCTCTTCCCCAATCTGCTCAAAACATTTCATTCTGCAGTTGCAGTTTGCACCGATTTTCTTTGGTTCGGTTAACGCACCAGCAATATTGATGTAAGATTCCCCTTTGGTTCGTTGAATTTTTCTTACATTTCACTTCCATAACGTATTGCGCTGAATTCGTTTCTTGCCTCTATGAGGTGTTTCGGCAAGTACTCCGGCACTTCTGCAAGCTTGGGCATTTGCATTGCCTGAATCACCCAAATCGTGTGACGTTGCACTAGTTGCGTTAAGGTTAGGTTCATTTTCCAGCAGCCAATCTTCATCACTATCTGTACGAGTATGTGAAAAGGGTTTTTCAAATTCATTTCCACTGTCGGAGAACATTGGGGACAAAGAAATACGTTAACTTTACCGCGGTTTCTACAAAATTGCACAATAATTTGACAAATAATGCTTGTATACACTCACTATGCACTCACGGTCATGAATTATTGGCAAGAACTCTGCCTATGACTACACTGCGCAAGAACCGGTCAAGTCCTGGATTTAGCCTGTTATTGCACAGAAAAAAAAAAACGAGGCAACCACCAAATCAGTTTTTTAGAGAGAATAGTATAAGCAATACGGGCGGTTCTTGCATGGGAAGATAGAGGAATTCTTTCTACGTAAGAATATGCACTTAACTGAATTTCTCAAAAAAGTGGACTTGACCGGTTCTTGCATTGGACCGGTCAATTGTCGGAAGAGGCAGCGGAGGCCAGAAATAAGCACTTTCGGATATATCGCGAAAACTATGCAAGAAAGTTCTCCAGGGAGGAATGCAACCTAAATATATACAACAGACTATTACTGAGTTCAGACCACAGCCTTCTTAAATTATCAAGCCATGCCACTGTAAATTTGGCAACACAGCTAGCGGTGCGAGTCGGGCAAGTGCAATGTGATGCAAGTTTGATGTTGTGTTTTTTTTAAATATTTGTGATAATAAGTGCTGTTTACACATTGGCACAGTTACAACTAAGAGAATACGACAAAATTAAGGTAATTATTTCATTAGTTAAGTTATTTATTTGTAATTCGCTAATTGAAGGGCCATCCGAAAGAAGAGTCCATAGCAAATGCGAAAGGCTGTGACCAGATGGCCGAATGGCCCGTTAATTTTAATAAGTGTTATAGGCCTATCGTTAACTTTGACAATTTTATTACTGAACATTTTAAACACAATAAATATCAACAGAAAAATCACAGTTAAACGGACGTCACGGTTTCCAAATTAGATAGGTACCCCTAAATTTTTTTTTAAGAATTAGCACATATAAACCCCTTTGTACATTCATCCGGTATCTCAAAAACCCAAAATTTTACTGCAATCTAAAAATCAGTTCGTCTAATGAACTAGTTCCAGAAAATCTTTAGTAAATCTTCCAAGTTCAAATTCAATTCTAAATCTTTACAAATTATCAAACGAAATTTATTAACTAAAATTACTAATTTCTACATTTACAATATTGTAATAGATAAGAATAAGTGTAAATACTGTAAATATTAAGTGTTAAGTGTGTGTTAATAAACAGCATAATAAACAACGATAGCTATTTATTGAACAAACCCGATCAAAAAAAAAAACGAAACAAAGTGAACAATACAAAAATGCCTCGCATGTGTTGTGTACCTGGATGTAAATCCAATTATGCCACAACTTTGAAAAACGAAACCTATCAAACAACGTACTCAATTCTAAGGGATGAAAAAAGAAGAAGGCAGTGGATTCGTGCTATTCCAAGGGCCAACTGGACACCTTCTCCTAGTGCAGTTGTTTGTGCAAAACATTTTCATGAAGAAGAAATTATCAGGTATGACAAGTGGCTTCGCCCAGATGGAACTTATCAAGAACTACTTTTTGCACGTCCAAAATTAGCTCAACAGGCAATTCCAAGTATTTTTCAAAATTTGCCAAGTTACTTATCAAAACCGAAAGTATCTAAACGTCAAGATCCTGAAAGGCGGCGTGAAAAAGTTCAAAAGGCCCAAGCTCAGTTGACAGAGGATTTTTTAAATAAGGATGTCATTTCCGATTTCAATAATTTTAAAGAAAATTATTCAAATCGCGTTCAACTTTTTAATTGGGAAGTTAAAGTACAAGAAAATAATATATACTTTTACACATTAGATTTTGAAAATTATCTTAGTATAGAAAATAGCATTGTTATTAATGAAAATTTAATTGTAAAAGTATATATTAAAGGGAACGAACTGTCTGTTCATGATCTGAAGTGGTTGCTTCCGAATAATTTATAATTAAGCAAATGGTCCCAAGTTGAAAATTTGTTGACCCGGTACAAAGCTTCTTCAACAGACATCTATTCTGTGTCAATTGAATCCCTGATTACTAAAAGTTTAAATTACCTTGTCGAAGCGCACACTTTATCGGAAAAAGATGATGATTTTGTATATGGGACTCGGCTTGAAATTACAGTTGATCAGTTAAAGCAATTTCTTAATAAGAAAAATAGATATTCGGTAGCAACAATAATTATGTCTTTTATGTTTTATTCACAATCTCCAAGCAGTTACAATTTAATCCGGATTTTTTTTGTTTTACCGCACAAAAGACATTTGCAAAACTTATCCGCTTCACTGCACATTTCACCCAATGATATCACAAATAATCAAAATTATCTTGCACATATGTCAAAATCTTTATGCAGTATGGAAAAAGTAGTTGTCCTTTTAATTGACGAAATCTATATCACCAGCCGCTTAGATTATAGAGCTAAAAATGTAATTAGAACAGCATCTAATAATCCGAATGAATTAGCAAAAACTGTGTTAACGTACATGATATGTTCAGCTTTTGGAAATTTTAAAGAAATTGTCAAATTTGTACCGGTGCACAACATAAAAGGCAACGAAATGGTTCCTGTAACAAATAATGTTATAAATTTTGTACAGAATTGTGGTTTTGAGATTGTTTGTATAGTCACAGATAATCATTCAATCAACCGAACCATGTTCAAAAATATTTCAGATGATGGAAAAAGCTTTCCCAACCCAAAATATCCTAATAAATCTACTATATTTTTACTATACGATTTCGTGCACATTTTCAAAAATATTCGAAATAATTGAATCAATCTCAAAAATTTACACCAAACATTTATTTATTTATTTATGTCGATTTTGAAAATTCCGATTTAAAATTTGCCAAATTTCAAAATATACGAGATGTGTATAACAAAGAAAAACATTGTCTTGTTAAAAAAGCATACAAGTTAAATTACAAATCTGTGTATCCTTCAGGACTTGAACGACAACAATTGTAAAGGTAATTTTATAGTTATCTTATGATGTGTGGACAATTTTAAATTATGTTATATTTTAATAAGTAATGATAACCGCTGCTTATTTTTAATACTATGTATTATTCATGTACATATTTACATTGAATTTGGAAATTTATCTAATGTTTCTTGCAGATTATAATAAAAAGTTATTAGTAAAACTTCTGTTGTTTGTTATTTTCCTAAATTTTGAAAAACATCCAACTAATTTTTTGTGTAAGTATTAAATACTCTAACCGAAGCTGCAACGAATAGACCTACTAGTTTCAGTGAAAGCGGCGTTGCCAAGCGTATGGCCATGGCTTGATAATTTAAGAAGGCTGTGTTCAGACCCACTAATAAGTCGCATGAAACAAACAAAAAAAAATTATCAAACCAAGATCATCTTGCCCTGAAACAATCAGTATGTTATTACCGGCTGACCCGAATGCTAAATTCGATACTCCGATACCGATCAAGATGAATAATTTTCTAAAACATGTATTTGTACCTAAGTTATTAATTTGTACCTTTTTTTCTGCAGGGGTGGAAAAATTCCTTTGAGATCATTTTTTTGCTCGTAAAATTTGTCATTAACTCTAGAATACGGGACTGTGTTTGCCAAACGTAATTACGGAATTATCGTAAATATTACTACTCGATAAAAAAACAAAATTGCATTATCAAACTTTATTTTTAAGAAATACAAAAAAAGGGTAACGTTCTTCATTATTAGAAGAAACGTTTAAAATTAGAAAACCAACAATTTTTAATATCTTTCACAACATACGGTGAAAATATCTCCTCGGTGTTCTCCGCAAATTGGATTTTTGCACTCCATACAATAATTAGTAGTTATGCGCCTTTTTTGCTTGGACAGTAGAAACAAGTCTTCCTCTTCTTATCTTGGGGTGTATTCACAACGTTCTCTTGTGATATACCGAGGATTTCAGCTATGTCTTGCCGAAGATATCGACGTAAAGTGTTGCTGTTATATCTATACTGTATCCATGGTTTGGCAAGGCAAAGACTTAAATCAATCATGTATTGGTATCTTGAAATAGGTTTTTTGCCTCTCTTTAACGTATTGAAAGTGTAAATAACATAAGAGTTTATGCTGGCCATATTTATCATCCCATAGAGCATACATAATGGCCATCTCCGTGTTTTTCTGCTCGAACTCATATTTGAACACATTTGGTCGAAGGTGTCCACACCTGATTTGGTCTCATTATAATTATGAATTATTGCTGGCTTACCGGTTTCTTCTACGATCTCTGCGTCCCCGTGCATAGTTGAAAGTAGCAAAACTAATTTGTTTTTCTTTGGGATGTAAGATAATAATGTCTTTTGTTGATCGAAACAAAACATTGACGTATTTGCGTTTCGACTTTTTCCATCCAAGAACTCTTTGGGTATCTCTTTTTTATTTTTGCGTATAGTCCCTATCATAGTTAATTTGTAAGGATTTTGTAGCAATTGGTGAACCAATTGTCCATGGTAACGTTGCGATTTGTACCATGAATTGATTTTGTTAACTCTTTTACATAAAATTCGGCTAGAGGCAAACCATTGCTCTCTGTTTTTTTTCCCAAGTAAGGACTTGCGTCTGACATATACTTGGTGGCGGAATCGCATAACATAACAATTTTTATCCCATACTTCGCGGGCTTGTTTGGAATGTACATTCTAAAAGGACAGCGTCCTGGGAATGCCAAAAGCTGTTCATCAATGGTGACGTATGAGGTTGGAGTATATGAATTTCTACAAGTGTCAATAAAAATTTCCCAAATTTCTCGAATGTGTGTAAAAGGATCATTTATCTTTCTCTGTTCTCTTGTTTCTTTATCATCGCAACTAATACAGTTCAGCAGGTACAAAAAACGATCACAATTCATACATGATCTATAAAACGTGCCGGAAATAGTGCTATCAAACATATGCCTTGCTGACAAATGATTATCTTTTTTTGCGGCAGAAAGGATTAAAACACCAAACAAGGCTTTCAGCTCGTCTTTTGTCGTTGGGGAAACATTCTGGTGGCCGCTGTATTTTTGGGCCTGTCTAGCGATTTCTGCATTTGTATGTCGCAAAATAATGTCAAATATATTGTCAGACAAAAAAATGTAAAAAATATTGATCCAGGTTAGAACAATCTTTTGCAGCTCCTTTAGGACCAGCTATAAAATGTATAATATTCCTAGCAGCCGTTCTTTTGGATCGTTGAGGCAACTTAGATGATCATTTGTGACCATTCTGGCCTTTTAGACTTGTTTTTCAAGTTGATTACATATTTTGAACGTGTACGTACTTGTGATAAAGGAATATCATCTTCATCTAAACGAGGTTCTGTTTCTTCTTCAGATTGAATTGGGCTAAATCCTTGTTGGATGGGACAAACAGCCGAATTATTATCTTCATCAACCTCATTGTCGGAGGCAGATGATTCAACTTGCAAATTGTCCTCTTCAAAGTCACTACAATCACTGTCGTCAAATGATTCTGGATTACTTTCTTCTCCATTCATGAAACGTGCCGCTGCCTCCTCCAGTTCTTTTTCGGTCAAAAACTCTCGATTTGACATCTTAATAAAAAAATCACTATGTTTATTAGAATGTATCTAAATAACAATAATGAAGAAATCTTATACCTCAAATTTATATTCCTAAAACACTCAAAATCGTTACGATAAATAAGAACCAGTTTAATCTGTAAAATGACGTAAACACGGGACTTTCGTAAAATTTACGAACTTATCGCTGAAAAATCACTTTAGGGTCGGAAACCAGAACAACCACACACCACACAGTCTAGCTAAATGCTAAACTAGAAGGTACTCAGTAAGGCAATTCGATGCATTAACCGTAAATAAGCGAAAAAGTACGAAGTCTTAAGAGCGTCGTAAAATTTACGAATGACCCGTATTCTAGGGTTAAAAATATTTCTTTTTTTTTAAATGTTGTTTTATATTTCTTATTTTTTTGACTTTTTGGAGGGGAAAATATGTTAATTTTAGAAAGATCAATATTTTACGATAAGATATATGGTTTAAAGTCAAAATATACTGTAAAATAATGTTGGTGGCGTAAATCCTTTAAATCAACCTATGTGCGCCGTCGCTCAGCTTGCAAGAGCATCGACAGACACACACAGGTGCTGTCCAACACTCCCTTAGTTAGGATGTCTGCTGTTCGATCTTCACCAATCCGTTTTTCAGCGCATCCCTTACAAAATGATGTCTCACGTCGATATGTTTGCTTCTGGCGTGATACGTCAGGTTTTCCGCGAGTTTTTGTACCCCGAGATTGTCGTTATAGACGACTACCTCTTCTAGCCGTTTACCCTCCAACTCGACTATAAAACTGCGGAAGTAAATAGCTTCTTTTACTGCCTCTGACAGTCCCATGTACTCCGCATCTGTTGAAGAGAGTGCAACCGTCTGTTGCTTCTTGGCCTCCCAGGATACTGGTCCGTTACTTAAATTAGTTACGGCTCCTGTGTACGAACGTCAGTCATTTGGGCAATTAGCCCAATCGGAGTCGACGAAGTACTTTATTGGATCGGCGGATGGCTTGAATACCAGTCCGAGATCCGTAGTCCCCTTCAAATATCGCAATACCCGTTTGGCTGCGGTCCAATGAGATTGATCATATCGGTCGTTGAATTGACTTAACGAACTGACCGCATATGCGATGTCTGGTCTGGTAGACACAGCTAGGTACATTAATACACCAATGATCTCTCTATACGGAACTTTCGCGTCGTTGACGATCGAAAGCTACTATGTTCAAGAATTTTACGTCCATACTCCCTATTACTTTGTTTAATCGTGGTACCCATACACGATAAGTTTTTGATTCATTCGAGTATCCGATAAAGATGCCTTCTTCACACCTTGACTCAAACTTCCCTGTTTGAGGGCTTTTGTCCAAAACGTACACTTTTGATCCAAACCTTTGGAAATATGTCACAGTAGGGGTTTTTCCTTTCCACGGTCTGTGTGGTACCTCACCGTTCAATGATTTTGTTATACATCTGTTTTTGACGTAACAAGCTGTATTTACTGTCTCCGCCCAACACTGGAGGTACATTTCTACCGGCGTCCGGTTTTTCCTCCCAGCCACTCAATTTTGTTGAAGGGTATGAGGTGTTAACCGTCTCACGATGCCGTTCTGTTCTAAAAATTCATCGAATTGTATGTTACAATATTCCTTCCTATTGTCTGACTGCAACGCTTTTATTTTTATTCCCGTTAGTCTCTGCCGCGGTCTTGTACTTTTTAAATGCACTTAATACATCGCTTTTATTTTTCATAAAAATGATCTCAGACCAACGAGATTTGTCGTCAATGAATGTCGCGAAATATTTTGATCCAGAATGAGACGCAGTTCTCATTGGACCATGATACTATAACTAATAAGATATGCTCACGCGCAGGCAGTGCTCTATACTTGTCTTGCGTGTGATGTCAGCCTGTGACTTGAACGTTTCATGATATTATGGCGCTTTACGGCCAGATTCAACTTTATTATCTTACGGGGGTTGTGATGTAACGTCTAGGCAAAATAACGGAGTTATTTTAACAATCTATCAAACTGATTCGTATTAATAAAATTCTACAAACAGAATCTACAAATTGGTTTCAACAAAACGTTAAAATCGTTGTTATTGAACAAATTGCAGGCAAACAAATAAACAGATTTTTGTACAAGATTTTCCAACCACTATAAAATCTCAAAGCAAAATAAAATGCACAAAGCTCCAAAGCCATTTTGTACACGCTACCGAAATTACAACGGTTTTAATTTAACTTCCCAAATTAGTTGATCCTGTCTCGCAATATACTGTATTTTCTCGATTTAAGACACATGTTTTTTCCTATTTTAATGTTTCTGAATTTAGGGTACGTCTTATAATCGATGGGTCGTCGAAAAATAATACAGAAAAAACCGATACATAGTTCGTATGTAAATAAATAATTTGCATATTTTTCAATTAATTTTGTTGTAATTCTTTGACTTTGTCTGTTAAAATAAAGTTTACATATTTCTTTAATTTCTTTTTTATTATTATTATTATTAGTGTATAGAAATAATGGTGCATCTTATAAACGAGGAAATACGGTAGATACCTTTTCATTGCATATCATTTTTTTGTATTATGTATATTAATTAAATCAAAATTCAAATTATAGAAATGTATATTTATATTTTTATTTCTTTTATTGTCCTAACCTTTAATTTTTAAATTTCTCTAACGGCCAGTTCCATAATCGAACGCCTAATGATCCTTTAACTAAAGGTGGCTTTAAAGTATTGTTACAACAATCAGTTGGCGTAGTAATTAGCGGACTTTAACTTTAAAGTCACTTTAAATTAATTATGGAACTGGGCTTGAACTCGTTGATACAATAAAATAAAATTCTATCGCGAAACACTGCAATTTTTAGTATAACAAAAATATAGCAACTTTAAAGATACATTTTTTATCATTTTTGTATAACATACTAACAAGGGGAACACCAGTATTGTCCCCCTCCGATTTTAGTGAATTTTTGATATGTTATAGTGTTACCCTTTCACTAATTCACGGTAGAGCAATACGATGCAACTCTCAAGCATTTTCGAGAAAAACGCATTGGAAAATCGTCTTACTTATTTGTATACTTAACTATAAGCATCATTTTCTGAGAAGGCGAGACGGAGTAGATGCTATAGAATCAAGTTACCGATCGTTCTTTTGCATCTCATCAGTTCGATTCCATTGTACTCCAAATTTTTTTTTCTTCTTTTTAATTCGATTTATTGATTTAGTAATTTAAGAAGTACATTATTAATTATTTTCATTATAAAAATTATTTAATAAGTGCAATTTTGTTCTACAAATAGGTTACCGTGTAATACAATAATATAGGTAATATAAAAAATATAAATACCTAAGGTGTATACAAATTATCAAATAAAGCAGAGCTTCATTCAAAATATTGTTTGTTTCCATATGTTGTATACTATAATAAATTTCACTGATGAATAGACTTGTCCCAAAGATAATACTAATTTATTCACAATCAGTTAGTAACATACCATTTCTGTGTCTCGAGAACTAGTTCACCTCAAGGCTACGCCTTTCGGTAAACTATACTTCTCTCGACAGAAATGGAATACTTTCCGCCTCGGTATGTAATATACTATTACCGTTATGATGATACAGTAAAACCCCTCATAGTGGACACCCCTCTTAATGGACACTTTTTTATCAGTCCCTCCATAAGATTACTATATACAAACACCCCTCTATAGTGGACAATTTTGTCCAGTCCCTTGAGTGTTCACTATGGAGGGGTTTTACTGTATTTATTAATGACTTATTTTCCCATAACAATATTAAAAAAGTCGTCGCCCCATAAATCTGTAGGTTTTATGTAGAACACTTGCTGAAAAGCTTTATATTTTGAATGTTTAGTGACTATGTCAATATATTACACTTGACATAATTATGTAAATAAATATCGATTTTAAACCAAAAATATAAACACAGTTTGTCTAATTTAATAGTTAGGGATGACTTTATCTGTTGCAAGGTGACAACAACAAAAGGCGCCCAACAGCGCATATATTCCACAGACCAGCGTCAAATTGAACGCAATATTACAGAAATAAAAAATTAATTACAAGGTGACAACAACAACAACAAAAGGCGCCAAGCGGCGCATGTATTTGCAAAAATTGTAGCATCAAATTGGACGCTCAAAGACAGAAAATAAGGATTACAAAAATGAGAAGAAACTTAAATATATGTATAGATGTAAAGCTAGTAAAAAGTATTATTACAAGGTGACAAAACAATCTTGACTAATGGGAATTTTGATACCTACATGAATTAAATTATCCGACAAACATTCTAATGCATGTACAGTTGATTCCGAACAGAAATGATTTGATATTAAATTAAATAAAAATTCTATTAATCTGAAAATGTATTTATTATATTACACTATTTTATTACAATTACCCATTTGTGGAACAAAATTGCACTTATTAAATAATTTTTATAATGAAAATAATTAATAATGTACTTCTTAAATTACTAAATCAATAAATCGAATTAAAAAGAAGAAAAAAAAATTTGGAGTACAATGGAATCGAACCGATGAGATGCAAAAGAACGATCGGTAACTTGATTCTATAGCATCTACTCCGTCTCGCCTTCTCGGAAAATGATGCTTATAGTTAAGTATACAAATAAGTAAGACGATTTTCGAATGCTTGAGAGTTGCATCGTATTACTCTACCATGAATTAGTGGGAAGGTAAAACTATAACATATCAAAAATTCACTAAAATCGGAGGGGGACAATACTGGTGTTCCCCTTGTAAGTGAACAAAAAATAAATTGAAACAAAACGGAAGACTGAAATTCACGTTTAAAATTATCAAATAGACGAGCAATAAAGCAATAACCACAGTATTTTGACTTAGCAAAGAGCCGTTTTATGACGAGTCATCGAATTCGTTCTTCTTCAACACTGGTGAATTGAAGACCTTAGAGCAACAACGGTACAAGCCACAATTTTCCCGAAAATGTGCTATATGCATTTTTAACATCAGTAGGTACCTGCTTCCCTTAAGAAATAATAGTTATTGCTACTGTACCATAAATGGCGCCACAAACTAGCAAAATCCTTGTTTATATATATATAGATATAGTTTGTGGCATTGTGACGCCCGTTTTAAGTATGAAGTGTCATTGTGGCGCCCAAAATTACGTTATGACACCCGGTTTTGGATGCCACAACGTTTCTCAATGGAAGTGAGTGAGAAAAACTGGTAATGTGTTTTAGAGTGGGGACACAAAAATTCAACCGGGCGCCTGAAGACTTGGTTTTTAATAGTTAAATACAAATTAGTTCCTCGTATCTCTCACTAGAGCGCGCCATCCTTAATACACTGTAAATAATGAGGGTGGCTTCAGGCACCCGTCATATATTTTATAATCTACGCTTGTTGTGGCGCCCATTTAAAACAATAACGTGGCAACTCTGTAAAGACGTTGCTTTATCATATTTTGTGATTTCGCGCGTTTTTAATCGGTATTTGCAATGGAACAGCATTTTTGTGCGCCAACAATAGCATCGAGAAGTAAGCGGATTTTACAATTGGCACAACTTGGTAGGTACATTTTTTCTCATATCGGTTATCGGTAGGTAATTAAAAATACCGAGTTAGGTACCTATTTCTAATGTTCTGTCTTTAACGTAATCATTCAAGATACAGCAAAGTCTCCAAGTAATTATTCTTTATAAGACAGATAGATAAGCATGGCACAATATGTAACTAAAAGCTACTTTTATTTAAACAAGAACGAGTTGTTCTCGTTACCTAAATGTCATCATTCATTTAATCATTTTTGAATTGTATTTTGATGTCATGCAATAAGTATCGCTATTTTTGTAAAGAGGCCGTTTTTATTTTACATGAAAAATCCACAAGAAACTAGATGAAAATCATTTCGAAACCGCTGTATTATCAAATCACAGCCTACTTTGAAACTGTCGCAAAATCGTTCAAAATAATATTGACAGACTTTTCTACACCTGGTTAAATCGTTACTACGAAAGCGTAGTTACGACGTACAAAAAATAAAAGTTGAAATTTCAACTTATTGTTTATCATCGTTTTTGAAGTCATTATGCTGTAGCGACCCGTAATGTCGGTAGATAAAAGTACCACCATTACGGGTACCTGCAATACCGGCAACCAAAAACAACCCCCGAACGGCAAATCAACACGGTCTCTTCCCGTTCAGTCGTGCTAGCATAAAGACGTGCGTTTAGCATCAATAAACTGTGATAACTATTTGAGTATTAATTCGTAACACATAACGCCACGCAACCCATAATTGGTGACCCGCGACGAGTTTAAAATAATTTTTTTTAAATAAAAGTGTATAGTTAGTGTTATTAGTGTTCAAGCATGGCGACCGAAACCACGCCGGAAATCGAACGGGTGAGCATTAGAGCCCCACCATTTTGGCCTGAAAAACCACACCTGTGGTTCACACAATTAGAAGCGCAGTTTGCCATTAATCGTGTTACTCGCGACGAAACTAAATTCTGGTACGTGATCGCACACCTGGACAACAAATACGCCCAGGAAGTTGAAGACCTTATGATCAACCCGCCCGAGAAGGATAAATGCATAAAAATTAAAGACGAGTTGATTCGGCGTCTTTCGAGTTCTCAGCAACAACGAATAAAAAAGTTGCTTGAAAACGACGAGATGGGCGATCGCACACCATCGCAGTTCCTGAGGCACTTGCAGAACATTGCCGGCAAGTCGATCACAGACGAGGTCCTAATGACCATCTGGATCAGTCGATTGCCAACGACGATGCAAGCAATTTTGAGTACGCAGCTGAAGTCGACCCTAAGCGAGATCTCGGAATTGGCTGACAAGATCCACGAGGTAAGTCCGACCGCACGCGTAGCAAGCGTAAGCGCCGCCAGCGAAACGAGCCAGCTACGGAAAGAAATTGAGATGCTCAGGCAGGAAGTCGCCGAAATGGCACGTGGACGCTCACGAACACGATCCCAGAGCAGGAGGTCGTCACAAAGCCGGGACTCAGTAAAAAGCGACATTTGTTGGTTCCACCGTAAATTTGGCGCGAAAGCGAAGAGATGCCGCGAACCATGCAACTATCGACCACAGACGGGAAACGCCAGCGACCGGCAGTGAATTCGGCGGCCACCGACGGTCCAAAAACCAGCCGCCTGTTTATGACGGATAAAAACACTAAAGTGCGATACCTTATAGACACCGGTGCCGACGTCAGTGTTTACCCTCGCGCGTTTGTGAAAGAACAAAGACAAATTTCGGACTTTCAACTTTACGCGGCAAACGGGTCGAGCATCGCTACATACGGTTTAGTGACAATTTCATTAAATTTCCAATTGAGGCGTGAATTCGTTTGGAGTTTTATTGTGGCGAACGTTTCAAAACCAATAATCGGTGCCGATTTTCTAAGTTTTTACGGCCTTATGCCAGATTTGCGGAATCGGAAACTGCTTGACGGCACAACACAAATGTCAGCCCTGGGCGAAGTAGCCGACGAAACCGCAAGTTCGATAAAAACAATCAACGGCAACTCCAATTATTCTCATATTATCGCGCGCTATCCGAACGTAACACGACCCACAACAAAAAGGACCGCAATAAAGCACGATGTGAGGCATCATCTTCAAACCACGCCAGGCCCGCCAGTTTTCAGTAAGCCACGACGACTCGCTTCCGATCGTTTCAAAGCAGCCAAGTTGGAATTTCAAGTAATGCTTCAACAAGGCATCATACGACCTTCGAAAAGTCCATGGTCATCCCCAATCCATTTGGTTCCGAAACAAGATCGCAGCTGGCGCCCTTGCGGAGACTACCGAGCGCTCAACGCACGAACGATTCCCGATCGCTACCCTCTTCCGCATATCGGTGATTTTGCGCAGCTGCTACATGGTAAGAAACTTTTCACGGTCATTGACCTAATGCGAGCGTACCATCAAATTCCGGTAGCTGACGAGGACATTCCAAAGACAGCTGTTACGACGCCATTCGGTCTATTTGAATTTGTTTTCATGCCATTCGGTTTACGCAATTCGGGACAAACGTTCCAGAGGTTCATTAATATGGTACTCCAAGGAATGGATTTTTGTTACCCATACTTGGACGACATCCTTATCGCCTCAGAAAATTCCGAACAACATGAACAACATCTACAGCAGTTATTCGAGAGGCTCGACGAATACGGAATCGTAGTCAATCTCGCCAAATGTGTATTCGGTGCACCAGAAGTCAAATTCCTCGGACATACGGTCAACGCATCGGGTACGCAACCGCTGAAAGACAAGGTGGAAGCCGTGGTTAATTTCCCAAAACCGAAGACGACAAAACAACTACGACGGTTCCTGGGCATGATAAATTTCTATAGGAAATTCATTCCCAGAGCCGCCAACATTCAACGCTCGTTAAATGAATTATTACGCAATAACCAACGGAAAGATTCTCCGATATTGTGGAACGCCGAATGTGAATCCGCTTTCGTCGACATGAAAAACGCTTTAGCCAACGCCACCATGCTCGCGCATCCCAGAACCGGTGCTCCACTGTCAATTACGGTAGACGCATCAGATTACGCACTCGGAGCAACTTTGCAGCAATACGTGGACAGCGACTGGCAACCTCTGGCATTATTCACTAAAGCGCTAACGACAGCTCAACAGAAGTATAGCGCATACGATCGCGAATTACTAGCCATTTACTCAGCTGTAAAGCAATTCCGCTATATTGTAGAAGGAGCTAGAGTAACGATATTCACGGATCACAAACCCCTGACTTTCGCGTTCAAGCAAAAGTTGGACAAATGTTCGCCAAGGCAATTCAGGTATTTGGATTTCATAGCACAATTTACGGTCGATATTCAACATATTGCAGGAGTGGAAAACACGGTCGCAGATGCGTTATCGAGAATAGACGAGGTGAAAACCTCACTTGATTTTAACGCACTCGCTGAAGCTCAAGCAACAGACGACGAACTGAAACAGCTAATCCAATCAAATACCAATCTACAGCTAAAAAAGCTCAATGTTCCACCATTCAATGTAAATTTATATTGCGACGTCTCGACGTCATACGCAAGACCGTACGTTACACAGAAATTTCGACGTCAAATTTTCGATTCTTTGCATGAATTGGCGCATCCTGGAGCCCGCGCAACGACCAAGCTCGTAACAGAACGCTTCGTATGGACTTCAGTGAACAAGGATTGCAAGGAGTGGACGCGAACGTGTATTCCGTGTCAACGATCCAAAATAACGCGACACACCAAGACGCCTATTGGTAATTTTACGACGCCTAATTCACGCTTCGAACATGTACACATAGACATTGTCGGCCCATTACCGATATCAGAAGGTTTCCGTTACTGTCTGACAATGATCGACCGATTTACACGTTGGCCCGAAGCTGTTCCCTTGGAAGAAATGACCGCTGAAAAAGTCGCACGTGCTTTCTACCAAACTTGGATCGCACGCTTTGGAACTCCAGCGAAAATCACGACGGACCAAGGACGCCAGTTCGAGTCGTATCTTTTCAAAGAACTTGCACGTTTGATGGGTACGACTCATCTAAGGACCAGCCCTTACCACCCCCAGGCAAACGGTATGATTGAACGGTTCCACCGTCAAATGAAAGCCGCGATTGTTTGCCACGACAATCCAAAGTGGACAGAAACTCTTCCGACAATTCTTTTGGGAATTCGCTGCGTCTTCAAAGAGGACCTCCAAGCAACCCCAGCCGAATTGCTTTACGGCAGTCAAATTCGACTTCCGGGAGAATTCTTCACGAACCACTACGAAGAAACCGATACTTCCGAATTTGTCAAGAACCTGAGACAACAAATGCGGGAGTTACGACCAAGCCCAGTTTCACGTCACGGAAGCCACGGTACCTTTATTCCAAAGGACCTCGCAACATCGTCGCACGTATTCGTTCGTCACGACGCTGTAAGAAAACCACTACAGCCTCCCTATGACGGACCGTACAAAGTACTTTAACGTGGAGATAAAATTATCAAGGTAAGAGGTAAAAGTAAAGACATAACTATTTCCACAGATAGAACGAAGCCGGCATTCCTTCTTAACGACCCCGAGACATCAAAGGAGCTATCAGCCTCCAACGAGGCACAAAAAATGGGAACGGTAACCCGATCAGGTCGCAAGGTCCGCATCACCGACCGCTACCAACCAGGCAGAACTACGTAGTTTTAAATGTACATACTTAGGTTAAGAACTAGCGTGTAATTTGAATTATATGTATCATGACTACGTCACTGGGGGGAGGTACTGTAGCGACCCGTAATGTCGGTAGATAAAAGTACCACCATTACGGGTACCTGCAATACCGGCAACCAAAAACAACCCCCGAACGGCAAATCAACACGGTCTCTTCCCGTTCAGTCGTGCTAGCATAAAGACGTGCGTTTAGCATCAATAAACTGTGATAACTATTTGAGTATTAATTCGTAACACATAACGCCACGCAACCCATAATGCCGTCGGTATTTATGCTACTGGAAGATTTACAGATTCTATATTGTAGAAATCGAGTAGGCAGTGGTCTGAAATTATTTTAGCAGTGCACGGGAGTTTTATGTTATGAACTTGTTTAGAAAAATTACTTACCTACAATTACCTACAATAATAAAAACATTTAAAATCACAATCTATTCTGATTCTATAATAAAAAATCAGACTATACCTGTGCTCGGGGAATTCGCTTAGTGTTGTCAAACACCAACGGCTTTGCGCTGTGACTTCCAAAGCACGTCCCAGGTGAAAGTTCAAGAGAATAATTGAAATTTCAACTTTTATTTTTATTTTTTGTACATCCTAATTACGCTTTCGTACGTTGCAATGCATAACGGAGTTTGAAATAATTCATTATCATTATTTTTTAGCTGTTCATACTGCTATTGATAATGATAGTGGAGAAGAGGACTAGTGGGGGGGAACTTTTCACCCGACTATAATAATTACTCGGACAACATAAGTTCTTCATAATCCAGTTCAGTCAGTTCCTTCATTATGGCCCGCTTTATAGAAAGAACTACATATGTAGAGAATAGAGACTATACCTACATAAACTCGGCATGAGGTTATGCAAATATAGTCTCTATTCTCGAAATAGAATAGGGTTATGCAGATATAACCTCATGCCGAGTTTATACAGGGATAGTCACCACTCTATAATAAATTTAATTTAGAAACCGGACCTTAGTTAGATATTTCAAATATTCTACTTTTCTATATTTTCCTTTTGTCACGGTTTGTAGGTCAAAAATCCGTTCGATTCAGCAACATTAAAACAAATACAGGAAAAACTTATTCCAAGGACACACAATCTTGGGATAGAACAAGATTTATTATGGAAGGTAAATTTCTATTTCTTCATCAATTTTCTATCATAATTATACAAAGTGAAATAATTTTGAAAATATTCGATATGTTTTGTAGCCAGAAAGCACAGTTTGTTACCAGGTCATGTTTATTACTGTTAAGAATGAGATTGCGATCAATCCCCAAAGTTCATTAACAAAATTGTCTGATCCAATAATTAGTTTAAACATATCTTTAGATCATCAAAAAATTGAGAATACTATTGGTCATCAAAACTCAACAAAAAAATCCCCACTTTTGCAGAAACATTTTCTTTTTGTACATTCTGCGACAGTGAAATTGACTCAAAATACTTTGCATAACATTTATATAGGAGTCATAAAGAGGAAAAAGAAGTTGTTGTACTATCAAAATTGAAGAAAAACGACACGGAAAGAAAAAAGCTTTTAACTTTGAATTGCAATAACGGAAATTTAACAGCAGGAATTCGAGGATATATAATTCCAAAACGTCGCATACAAGGCCGAGGTCGATGAAGACAATTATATTGTTTGCTTACATTGCAAATCATTCATTAAAAAAAAAAAAAATATGCCGTCATGAAAAACGTTGTTTTGTAAACGCCAAAACTGAATGTGAAAGACCACATGCTGTAATTGATTCATTTATTTATTCAGCTTATCAAAAAAGTATGGAAAATTTTTAGACAGTACGAACTTAAAGAAAGAAGTCTTATCAAAAATGAGAGGAGATAGCATGGCTAAAGAGAAAATGAAAGATATTTTAATAATAAGTTGGGGAGATGATCTATTAAAAAAAACACCAAGTAACCGCAGTAAATTTCATCCGACTGCAAAAATGAGATGATGTGCAAATTTTGTGATAAATATGAGAATAATAGATTCCAAATACAAGGATATGCTATCCTACCTAAAACCAGAAGCTTTCGATGATGTAGTCTAAGCCACAAAAAAAAAAAATGGCACGCTACAATGTAGAAAGTAGGACTTTCAAATTAGGATCAATGGCTTTACAATTTGGCGCTTACTTAAAACAAATTACCAATTTGACTATGAAAATTATATTAAGAAAAAAGATTATAATTCCCGTAGATGACGTTGAAGGTTACTTGCGACATTTAAAAAGATTCAAAAGTTTAATAGAGACTCAATAGACTATTGAACTTGGAAGCCTTGTGATGAAAGACCTTAACCGAGCAGCAAACAAGCCCAAACTATTACCTTTAACAGAAGATATCATGAAATTAAAACAACTGCTTGATAAGTTGGCCGCGGAAGCTTACGGAAAATTGAAAATTAAAAAAACAATGGCAGATTATAGGGCGTTGGTAGAGATCACTATCGTTTCCAGTATTCTCCATAACAGAAAACGTGTAGACGATATTCAGTATCTTGAATTAGAATTTTACGAAGAGCAACGTAAAAACGATGTTATGAGTACTAATCAAGACGAATTTTTAAAATCACTTACAAAAAGTATTAACTCGCCATTATAAGAAAATCAACACATGCGATAAAGGTATCCGAACAGTTCACTCGCATAGACCTATTTGGCAACAGTGCAGGGTGCTATATTAACATTTTTTAAAATATATATACGGGTGCCATATTGTGTTTTATTGGCATGGGCGTCACAATTACTTTTTACTGGAATTTTATATATGGGTGTCATAATGCCATTTAATTGGTAGGGCGCCATATCGTATTGCAAATGTGTATATATATATAAATCAACTTTTTTAAGTGCAAAAACGGTACAAGCCACGTGTTTTAAGTCATGGCGGTGTCACACAATTTGACAGCTCGACAAGATTCGTCGTATTGTAAAGATTCTAAAAATGCTAGTTGCTCAGATTGTGGGTGTGATGATAGTGTACGAGACAAAGATTATGTACAAAGTGATAGTGACAGTGAAACATCTTCAGTTAACCATGTGCAGGTGAGTAATTAAATTAATGTGGCTTAAATTTTCTTTATAAATATTTTCGATTACGATGTTGTTATATTTTCTTAACGCTAAAATGTCACATTTCCTGAATAATTGTTCCGTAATGTTTAAAAACAAATATAGTATGTTTCTGTTGTATATTAATAATAATAATATCTAATTTTGGCTTATCCCCTTTATGCACTAAAAAATTACAAAAGACAGTATTTTGTTACAAAAAAAGTAATGGCGAACTAAATGTTTTTCGGCATTTCATTTGATATGAAAATCTTGTAAATATGAGTAATGAAACATCTCTGACCTTGAAATTGTTATAGATAAAAACTGGTAATTGTGGCAAGATTTTAACGCAGTTTTTGTTTTTAGAAAAATTATTTTGGTAACGTCACTGCAAGGGAAAATGGCTCTTCAAGTAAAAGGGGTTCTCTGCCCACGCCAGATAAACTTCCTTCTTCAAAATGGCGCAAAGCGAACGTTGAAAGGCAGATTACAAATAAAAGAAAAATCAAAAGAAATTTGGGTCACAATTACGTAAATAAACGACAAAAACAAGTATCTGATCGGGAAATTGGACCTCCGTGTAACTGTCGCCGAAAGTGCCGGGATGCCTTGGAAGGAAAAGAAATGCAAATCTTTACCGTTTTTTGGGACTTGGCAGATCACAACAAACGGAACATTTACCTTTTTTCACAAATGAAATCTCTCCCGAAAAGAAGGACATACCCTAAAAAAAACAAAGAGAAATGTATCGTCACGCAAAGTTTTAATACAATATTTCGTTAAGATAAATGGTATAGACGTTAAAATATGCATACAATAATTCAACTTTTGTATGAACAGATTAGCGAAGGTGCTAGTATCCCAAAAAAGGATCAACGTGGCAACCACCAGAACAGAGCAAATAAGATTAGTGACAGTGATCTTGAAAACGTAAAGACGCACATTAAGTCGATTCCTAAATATACAAGTCACTACAGTAGACAGAAGAACCCTAATAAGGTATACACAGATCACGACATATCAATTTCTGCTCTCTACCATGACTACTACCTTGAATGGTGTAAATATAAAGATTTGCATCCCGTAAAAGAAAGCTACTATAGGAACGTATTTTGCAAGGAATTTAACATCGGATTTAAATTGCCCAAAACGGACACTTGCAAAACCTGTGACTTCCTCGACATTCAAATTAAAAGTGCTATGAGCAAAGGAGAATCAGCAAATGGCTTAAGGAGTGAACTTGAACTACATCATCGTAGGGCAACAACAACAACAAAAGGCGCCCAACAGCGCATATATTCCACAGACCAGCGTCAAATTGAACGCAATATTACAGAAATAAAAAATTAATTACAGTACAATAGCGAAAATATGTTAAATATGTTAGAATTAAGGAAAAACTGTTTAAAACAATAGGGGCAGAATTGCCTTGGACGAGGACGCATTAGGGAACCAGTAAAGTGCAGGAAAGGTAACAGCACCATGACGTCAAAGCCTAGGGAAGGCATAGGAGCAGGTGGCAAGTGGGTGATTCTATTGCCACCGTAAAAGGAAAGATCCACGCAGGATCCCAAAAAAGCGCAGATTCTAGAGGCGGGGGCCAGACTAGCAACTGGGCCTGCAAGGCAGTCCGAGCTTCATTAAAAAGTGGACAGGCAAGAAGGCGGTGAACAGGGTCGTCAACATCATCAGGGCACACCGAGCAGTTCGGGTGGTCACGTTTTCTAATCCGATGGAGATGAACAGCAAAGTTACCATGGCCTGACAAAAACTGGGTAGCATAGAAAGAGAGAGAGCGAGGCATCTCCGGAATCCGGGGCGAGAAGCAGTAGGTAATCCGACCTTTAGTGGAGCAATCCCATCGATCCTGCCAGCAGTCAAAGATGCGGAGTGCCAGGTACTCCTTGGCATGGGTGAGACTGGGGAAATCAGCCAAAAAAAGGATATCAGCCTCAAATGGGGCGGAGCCAAATTTGCGTAATCCCTTGAGGCAAGTCCTCTTCTGTATCTCAATGTCCAGGGGAGGGATGCCAGCCAGGATGCCCGCGGCGTCATTAGAGAGGGAGCTGGACCCTTTGCAAACAGCACGGCAACACATACCATAAATGGAATCAAATTTCCTCTTCATATTAACCATGCAGAGCCTGTGCTGCCACAAGTCTGCACCATGGGACACAATAGGAACAATAACAGACTTATAGATACTATGGAGGGAGTCAGTAACGTCCAAATCCCAGGATGCCCTACATTTACATCGGAGAGCATTTATCAGAGCACGCACTTTCTTCCGCACATGGTCTGCATGCTTTTCAAATGTAAGTCGCCGGTCTAGTACAACACCTAAGTACCTTACGCTTGTGGACTGGCTCAATCTTGTATTGCCTATATAGAACATGAGGTCCCGGTGGTGAATGCGTGGAGGCGAACGTTTAACCATGAAGGTGGACTTAGTGGACGATATCACAAGCTTCTGTGAAGCGGCCCATTGCTGTAGGATATCAAGGCACTGCTGGGAGCGCAGGCGCAAGTCAGCCCTGGTGGAGGACGTCACCACAAAGGTAAGGTCGTCCGCATACGCAATGACATCACAGCCCCCAGGAAGCTGTTCCTCCAACAGGACATCTACAATGCAGTTCCAAAGTGTCGGACCAAGCACCGAACCTTGGGGGCAACCTTTCGTGCAAACCTTTTCAACGGTGATGTTGTTCGCAGAGAGTTTCACCTTCCGCCCATCCAAGTAGCTGACGATGGTAGCAATGAGGGCTCCCGATACTCCCTTGTTCCTCAGGGCTTGGATAAGCCCAGGCCACCAAAGGTCATTGAAGGCTCCAGAAATATCAATGAAGATAGACAAAATGTACTTGGGACCAACAACAGAGATCAGACGCTGGTAAGCAAGCAGGGCATCAGTGGTTGATTTCCCCGCAACAAAGCCATACTGATTCAGCGCATGGAAGGGGGTGACAGCATCCAGCAGGCGACAGCGAATAACCTTCATCGTAGGGCAGAAGCATTGCAAAAAAGCCTAAAGTGCGATTTATAACTCGATCGTAATTTTAGCCGGAATTTTAGTCGTAACCGCAACAAAGTTGAACATGCTGTTTTCAAGCGTAGCGTTTATAAGTCGGTCGTAATTTTAGTCGTAATTTTAAGAATCGTAGCAAGTTGGCCAAGTTTCATCTCTTATGTTCCGATCCTTACGATCGACCAATGAAAATCGAGAATTTTACGATATTGAACGACGACTACCGATTATTTGTCTCGGGTGGTGCAAGCGCAGTGCGCAATAAGTCATACTTGTGGCAATAAGTTATTTGGCAAAAGCACGTGTTTTTTTTTTTAAATCGAATATAATTTATGTTATCTGTGGTCTACAATGGATGAAGCAGCACTAGTAAGCCTTGTGGAAAAACATCCAAATTTTTACATTAAAACAAGGAGTGACTTTAAAAATTCAATCAAACGCGAAAACTCCTGGGAGGAGATAGGTAATATTATGGGACAAAGTAGTAAGTTTCGAAACACTTATAAACATTTATATGCTTACACGCACGCTTTGTAGAGGAAGGCTGCCAGCGTATTTGGTTGAATTTGATAACCAGTTATAGCAAGGAACTTAGGAAGAGGAAAGTTCATTCCTTCAGGCAGCAGTTGCCAAATTGAAGAGGGCACATGGCCACTCTTTTCCAGCCTCAATTTTTTGGAGAAATGCATTAATTATTCCAAGAAAGTATGTATCACACATCCACATCATTAGTATACATTTATCAATAACTTTGATTGTTAATCATTACAGAACCAGCAGCAATATGCAGGTCTCGACATCGCTCAGTTTGTGTCCTAGCCCAAGCACATCAAAAGGCAGCACAAGCTGTAGTAGTTGGGAGTCGGGACTTGAAGGTGTAACTGATCCAAATTGTATGGAAATTGAATTTGTGGATTTGTCGGAGGAAAATCCACCTTTGACCGAGGAAAATCCACCTTTGAAGGCTGAAGCCCTTGATAAAGAAAGCAGGGGCACACTAAAACGAAAGAGGAACAGCAGCAGCACATTGGAAGATAAACTTGCTGAAACAGCAACTAGTTTATCATCCTTTTTTAAAAATCAGCAGGCCGAAAACTCCGATACAGCGTTCGGACATTATGTATCATTAAGGCTTCAGAGCATACAAAAAAAAACAAAAAAACAAAACAAAAATGGAAATTTTAAATAAATACGATTCCGACTAATATAACCGTTTTATTATATGAAGGGTAGAGGGGAAAAATATCCTAAGCCACAAAAACAAAGTTTGGAGATAATTGGTGTATAAGCTTTGCAAGTCTACAACTTTTTTATTCATAACAATTCATAAACACCAAAAAGCAAAAATCAGAAAATGTGAATAGTTTCCATTAGTTTGTATTTGCACCAACGGTCTGGATGTTCTGTGTTCTACCCTCACGTACACGATTGAGTTGCCATGGTACGGCACCCTGATCTGATGAAAAGTAATCCTTCAATACATTTCTGATGTCAACAGAATTCCTCTGCGAATTATTTGCTGATAACCTTCCAACAGATCTGAGCGCATCAGTTTCTTGTCTCCACTGTCCATCAGGTGAATCATCTGAATTCACAAACCCCCGAGGACAATATTGCACGTTGTTTTCAATTTGTAGAAAGTTGTGTAGACAGACGGTAGCTTTAACAATTTTATCAATTGTTTCAATTTTTGCAACAATTGTTGTTTTTAAAATACGCCACCGGGCAACAAGGATGCCAAACGAGTTCTCTATAATGCGACGTGCTCTTGAGAGGCGATAGTTAAAAATTCGTTGCTGAATTGTTAAGTTACGTCCAGGGAGGGCCGCATTATGCTACAAGGACATAAGGTGCAGTGATATTTGTGCCTGGTAAATTTGCAGGACGAGGGACATCAACTTGGCATTTATCAAAAGCTTGTCCAAAAGCAGAGTCACGAAAAACACCTCCATCACTATTAGATCCATAAGCCCCAATATCCACCAATTGAAATTTGTAATTTGCATCAGCACATGCCAATAAAACTACACTGAAAGTTTTTTTATAATTAAAATATTGTGACCCAGATTTTGCAGGAGCTTGAATATGTACATGTTGAAAATAGCATAATTGTCACTTAACACAAAGATAAATTGATATATACAACAAGTGCAAAAGTGATCCTTTTTGAACTCGTACATGAAAGTATCACTTCTTGCATATTGTTGCACTATTGTAAAACGCTAATTAAATTTTAAAAATAGTAACCTAGGCAATGTGGAAAATTCCACTTATTCAAAAACTTGTCAGAGATTTCCAGCCAATCCTCAGCACTCTCTGGAGCTCTTAAATAAAGAGGTGCTAATGCCTTCCAAATAGTATCACAAGTTTCAACAATAATTTTGTGAACTGTTGTCAGACGCAATTGATATTTCCAAGCTATAGTTTGCATGGAAGAACCCTGTGATAAATAGCTAAAATAAATCATGCAATTAACATAACTAGATTAAGCGAATACTATTAACAATTACTGCAACGTGACTGCTATCCTCTCCTCAAATGACACTGACACTATGTATACTATGTTATTTGTGTAATGTAAAAATCTGTGACGTACGTTTTAAAAAAGTTTCAAAACAATTTTAAAATGTTAAATGTAGTGAAGTGCGTTTTTAAAAATTTTAAAGTGTAATAACTGAAAAATGGACATATCTTGATTAATTCAAGTGTTAAAATACAAAATTATGTGGAAATCTGAGGAAATAAAAAGTAAGTTTACTTAACTATATTATATGTCCACATAAAGGAAAAGAAAAAATGAAAAAGTTGAACTGACACTACCTTTAACTTAGATACAAAATGTGGCTTTAAAAGGTTACAAAACTTTACAAATGTTCCGTTATCCATTCTGGTATACTTGAAGAACTGTTGACGATCTAACAATTTGTTACGGTGCTGTCTACGAATCATTAATTAATTTTCAAATTCGCGCGGAAGTCAATTTCTCTCTCTCGACAAGCAGGGAATCTTAAGGTCGTTGAGGTCAGTGCGCGGAGTTCGTCAAAAATTGAAAGTGCGCGAACATCGGAAAGTGAGCGGAGAACCTGACTGGGTGTGTGGAAGGATGGTCACGCGTGGAATCAGCGTCGACAAGTTGATGTTTTCCTAAAGGAAATTCTCAGTGCAAGTAGTGAAAAATATGGTGCCGTAAATAACTGCCGGTCCATCGGGATACCAGCAGTCCAGGCGATCTACGCGGATGATTTCTCCCGTACGAGATGAGTGAGGAAAAGCCGCCAGCGTATGGAGCCGTGTCGATGTTGTAGTTAAGTTGACCGTATTGATATTTGTTGAATTTGATGCTTTCGTGTAATTGAAACATTTCTTGTATTTAATGTTATTCGAGCATTTGTGATGCATTGTTGCAAATTGATGGCTTTCAGCCTTTTGGGTACCCTAACTTTTTCATTTAACTTTATCAATTAATTGTAAATTGTTTAATCACTTAACTAGTCAATACATTGTTATCTTGTTCGTGATTGTTTCTGTAACCCATTGTCGAGAGAGAATTCTGCTTTGTCTCCTCTCGTGATATTTCGACCACCCCAAAGCAGTGGCGCCCTAACAACCTCCGGAGAAGAATGAGAGAACGCTTCCCACATAACCTCAAGGATTAAATTTCAACCTACCCCTCGCCGACTTGAGCTTAGCCAAGCAAATATATCTACGCGGCCGGGAAACCCGTAGCAAGCTTCATAGGAACAAATGTTGTTATATAAAAGCCAAGTCTGCCTCTATTTTGATTTATCGGGCGTACTTTAAATCTGCGGTGTCGTCTGCCATTCCTTTTCTTGAGTCCCAAGTAAGCGAGGCTCAAGAAAACGAAACTAGCACAAGCGATAAGCGTTTCACGATTTGGAATCATCATAACACAGCATAACCTCACTAATCACTGTTTGACATTCACTTTACAATAGTCGGTAAATAGAGTCCTACTTTTCTTCCGATTCGTATGACCAGTTATAAAATGGCAACACAATTTTTCTTACGACCGATGCAGTTAAAATTGCGACTAAAATTCCGACTAAAATTACGATCGACTTATAAATCGCACTTAAAAGATGCAATAGAAACTGCTAAGCAAACAAAAGATACCCTCGTTATAGGTTTTGATTTAGAACAGGCTCTACCAGTACCTAATTTGACAGTTGGACCTGCTTTTTATCTACGAAAAGCGTGGACATATAATCTAGGTATACATGACTGTATTGAAGATATAGGGTACATGTATATGTGGCCTGAAAACTTGGCAAAGCGTGGTAGCGATGAAATTTCTAGCACTTTATATAAACATTTTAAGAAAAATCGCAATGAATGTAGCAAGCTGTTGTCTATGGCGACAACTGCGTCGGGCAGAATAAAAATTGGAATGTTGTTTGCTTATGGCAACAATTAGTAAAAGAAAATATTTTTAAGACCGTAGAGCACAGATTCCTAATAGTCGGTCACACGCATCTTCCATCTGATCGTGATTTTGCGATTATAGAAAAATATAAACGCCATTATTTAAAACAAGTATATACTCTTGATGACTGGTATCAAGCTGTTTTAAAAGCGAAAAGGAAGAACCCTTTGAAAGTGATCGTTCTTCAACAGCAAGACATTTTGTCCTTTAAGGACTTACAGCTGCAAATTACAAAGAAAACTCAGACTGACAATAAGGATAAACTTAATTTCAGTAAAATTTGTGCATTTAAATTCGAAGAAGCTAATCCAAATGTAACGTTTTTTAAACACCTTTGGAATGAAGAATTTAAATTTCTTAATATTGGCAAAAAAAGGTTCAAGAACATCAGTAAACCTCACCATAAGAGATTTAAAATTTAAATACGATGCTCCTATTCCATTAAATCCGAAAAAACTCTCAAATCTTCAAGCACTTCTACGGTACATACCGCCGATTTAGCAAAACTATTATAGGGACGTTGACGTTGTTGAAGCTACTGATGTAGTAGGTGTTGTTCAGCCTATAGATGATGAAAATGGGGTAGAACATTTGGACAACTTTAGGGACATTGACGACGAAAACATATCCTAAACATATTTTAATGTAATAAGGATATAAGCCGCATTTTTTTTATTAATAAATTAATTTTTTCGACCAAAACGCTTTGTTTTGAAATGTTTTTTTCAGCATTCTTCGAAGAACGATCGGAAATTTTCAAATAGTAAGTTATATTATTTTTATATTATTTCTTAGTATTTCAGGATTTATTTAAAAACTTTTAAGTTGATTTTCTCAACAACTCAGTTTTGTGGCATGTACCGTTGTTGCTCTAAGGTCATCAATTATCGATGCGTAATGTTTACGCATTGCTTGCATACAATAAGCGGTGACTTTAGTTGATATATTTGGAATCGTATTAAGTTACCGATAAGCA
Source organism: Dascillus cervinus (assembly GCA_949768715.1). NCBI lineage: Eukaryota > Metazoa > Arthropoda > Insecta > Coleoptera > Dascillidae > Dascillus > Dascillus cervinus. The sequence continues at coordinate 18,298,714 of OX458320.1, forward strand.
TCTGATAACGCGCTATAAACCAGTGCCTATCAAACAGGGCGCTAGCCGCGAATAAAATGTATTTCGCGTCAGCTCTGGCGGGTTAAATGCAGCTGAATCGGCTAATGTGAAAGCAACGGGCGAAGTTGGCAATCTTGCAATTATTGAAACTGAGGGAAACTTGGACGGCGAAAATGAGCATGATAATGCAGAAGTTTTCTCTAGACAGGTATTCAGCAGTTTAGAAATATCGGAATGTGACGACGATATTTTGATTGACGATTTAAATGATATTGAGTGGGATGGTTTAGAGAATTTGGCAGCGTATGTCGCATTTAAACTAAGAAAAACAGAAAAACTTGGATACATTCCTGATTCCACCAATTACTCATATGCGTGGGTAAATCATGTATCTGAGGGAGGGTTAATGAAACCAACAGATGATTTTTTAAATAAGTGCAAAAATTAGTTGACATTTTCAATAATTTTAATGGATCTGGTTTAAAAATTTCTCAAAATTTCATAAAATATCTTATGAAATTATCTGAAAATATAGTTTTAAGTAATGATCCAAAGGTATTGTGTTTTAGATGTAATATGTACTTTAGAATTAGATTGTTAAATCAACGTATTAAAGAAAATTCCAACATTAGAAAAAGAAAGTTTGCAAAAATCAGTACTTGTGTATAAATGGGTATGTTATTTTTGTACTCAATGCTACTAGTTGAGCAAAATAAAATATACATTATAATTAATTTGTTTGAATTTTTTTGTCCCATATTTTTATTACGCAGCTTTCTGAGGTAAACCGAATAAATAAATGCTGTTGGGAAATTCATTTACGTGCTATGCAATAAGGGCGAGAATCGCTAACTTGGTCACACAGTGACGCCATGCGCGAAACTGTCTCATTTTCGTACACCGAGTGAGCATATCTTGTTAGTTATAGTATCATGCCATTGGACCACCCACATCAGCATGCACTATTTCTAATAAGTCTTTTGTACGACCGCTTTCACTTTTCGGAAATGGAGCTCGAGTTTGTTTCTCGCGAATACATACTTCACATTTCGACATTGTCTGGCCAACTTTGAACTTTGATAGGGGTTTGTTGTTTGTCCAGCAGACGGTGGACGTCAGAAGGAAGGTTCTCACTTTGGGAACCAGGCTGATGGCAATAGCGGGGAAGAAGTGGGGTATTACCACTGAAACGAGAATAATTATGTACGATAGGGCAATTGTGCCGATGGTAACCTACGGTAGCGAGGTTTGGGGAAATAGGAGCTCAGATACAAGAGTCAGAAGGCATTTGCAGACGGCACAGAGACCATTTCTGTTGTCAATAACGGGAGCCTATAGAACAGCGCCCACCGCGGCCCTTCAGGTCATTGTGGGGATTCCGCCGTTGTATCTCTAGTTAGAGAGAAAGAGGAAATTGTAGGAAGTTATCAACAGGCAGATTCGGCAGACAGGATACCGCTCGGGCGTGAACTAGTGCATGCTGTGTTCAGTGGCACTAGGAAATATGGCAGATGGACGGAGGACGGTCAGAGACAGGGAGACATTTTTGCGGATGGGGCGGTAATAAATGATACAGCGGGGGCCGCGATCGTGTGGCGCGACAATGATGCATGGCATCAGAGTGGCGTGAGGTTGGAAAAGGGAATCACTAGCTTCCAGGCAGAGGCCTGGGGAGTAATGAGTGCGCTGGAGAAAGGAGTTAGCTTGGGGTAGCCCTTAACCCATCAACGCCGAAATTATTTTTTTTTGTTTATTATACTTTTAAGTAGATTATTTTGATAATAGGTTCAAAATCAATAACCACAAACAAAAATTTTATGTTTATCATTTACAGATTTCGCAAAAAATAATGTTGCCATATGGCAACGCTAGGCGCTTGCACTACCATGTATTGGTTCAAAAAATAAAACGACAAATTATGACAATAATGTATTTTATTGTTTATTGCGTATGGAAGCTAACAAAACAATGAATGCAAAGTCCAACGTCACATTTTTTGCACATTGTTCGGATGATGGACTTGCATCCCTGTCCAGCACAACGTCTTTTTTTATTTTGTTCCGTGTTTACCACTAAATGGTCCATTCTATCAAATCTAATTGCTTCTAGAACTCTGCTTGATGAGTTCTTCGATGACGACGGCCTTCCTGGAGCTTTCGGTGGTACCCCGTATCTCCGCAAATAGGTTTGAACTATTTCTCTTCGGAACTCCAAATTCGTTTTTGAACCTCCACACTTCTTGTGGATTTGCCACGCATTATGGATCGAAACATCCAAAATCCAAGTGAACAGGCACCACCACCATTTTTTCCCTCTTATAGCAACCCTGTGTCGTGCTATGTTCTCATCCATAACATCGACTCCCCCCATAAATGAATTATATTTGCCGATTATATTTGGTCGGGGTATTGTGATAACTTTTTTTGCCGCCTGAGAATATCGTCGGACGCTGCCTATCGGCTCGACACCGTTGCAGGTTGAGGCGACAGTAACAACGCCGTTATCCACCCAACGAACGTAGATGATACCATTTGTTTTATCTATTATGAACTCATAATACCCCCGTGGTTTCTTTTCCATGATTTTTTTGGATGACAGCGGACAATTTCGAGGAATTCGGTTTTCCCTCACAGTTCCGGTGCCTTGATAACCTCTTTCCTTCAAATGTTTCAATAAGTTTTGTCCAGTAAATAGATTATCAAAATGTATTTTGTATCGGAGGGACCCTTTGATTTGGAATAGTTCGTTCAACATTGTTACCAAAGGTGCGCTGGCTTTCCCAAATAGCTTCTCGTACTCCAAAGAGCGACGAGGATTGTTACCTTGATATAATTCAAAATTTATCAAGTATCCCCCCGTCGAATTTAGGCACCACATTTTGTAACCGAAGCGAATCGGCTTACCTCTGATGAATTGTTTGCAACTGTGCCGTCCGAAGTACTTCACCATGCTTTCATCATAACAAAGGCATTCTTCGGGAACAAAATGTTCCAAACATTTTTGCTTCACTCTGTCAAACAAAGGACGCAATTTCCAAATTTTGTCCGATAAGTCAGGGTTACTATTATTTGCGCAATGAATAAATTTATTGATTTGCAGAAACCGATCACGTCGCATTGAATTTGATACCAGGAGATTCTTCATTTCATTTTCCGAGTCCCAGTAAAACCTTTTACCTGGAAGGGTGTTATATCCAGTTAAAACTAAGATGCCCAAAAAGCATTTCAATTCATCTTTTGATATGTTGGGATCAGTTTCATTTTTGAAAAGAGCGTATTGGGAAGTTTGTTCAACCAAATACGAGATCACCTCATCATCAAAAAATAATTCAAATAATTGAACGGGAGACATGTTCTCGTATTTGGAATAATTGGGGGTTGGAAATAATTTATGACTTGATTCTAAGTCTCCATGAATCCATTGAATTGGTTCTTCCCTCATTTGAATTTTTGTTGCCAATTTCTGAGTTCCCGAGGTCGATGCTACTGGTTCAGCATGGAATTCTTGAGAAGGCTCCAAATCAAAATTCCCAATTCGATCATTATTAGACAATTTCACCTCAGTAAATGCTCGAAGTTGTGAACCAGGTAAATTGTCCAAGGTACCACCAGCGTCTTCATCACCTGAATCTTCATCTGTTAAAACGGCTGCATCAGGTGGTTCAATGAAAATATCAGCCGAATCTGCATGATCATAAACCAATTGAAGAGCATCTTCTAACGTTAAACCTCGCCTTGAAAACAAAACCAATTTTTGAATTATTCCGGTAGTGAGAGCGCCCAGCGTTGCCATGTGGCAACGCGCATCAAAAAGCGCATGTAGCCGAATCAGCATTTTATCAACAACAAGTTTTATCAGATAAAATGTGAAGCAGTAGGTTTATTTTACATCAAGCAATAATTTGGATCCACAACAATTATAATACAACAAAGAAATACTTACTCAAATTGGGGTTCCACCATTGTTTTCACGAAATAAAACGCACCAAAACAAAAATTATAACTAGACAAAATCGAATAAATTGTTTGCTATAAAATCAAGCGCCAAGTGAAATATATGTTCCAGATAATCTCTTTGCACTGTCATCTGGAAGCTAATCCATTTAGTTTCTTGTAGGTACCTATTTAAAATTTACGTTACCGGTGTTGCCATATGGCAACGGTAGGCGCTGACGGGTTAAGATCGAGACGAAAAGAGGTGAGGTTGTACTTGTGACCACCTACTGGGAGCCGTTCAGAAATGTAGATGTGGAGTTGGGCAATTTTGTGGCGAGATACCCTTCAGGACTCGTCATCGCTGGGGATTTTAATGCCAAAAACGAGTGTTGGGGTGGGATGGAGAGTGACGATAGAGGGGACAAAGTGCTGGAAGCAATTATGAAGGATGGGATAAGTGTGTCAAATGAGATGGATAGCGAGCCAACTTTCCGCACCGTAAGGGCGAAAAGTTGGGTGGATTTAACGTTGCATAAGGGAATCAATGTGAGGGGGTGGAAAATCATGGAAGGCAGTCTCAGTGACCACCAGTATATATCGTATGTAATTGGTGGGTCACTGGAGAAAGAGAAGCCGCGGGGAACGAGAATATTTGCGAAGCATAATGTAAACTGGGACGAGTTTGAGATGGAGATTAGGAGATGGGAAAGTGAGCAAGAGGGGGTTGTGGAGACAAATACAGCCGAGGAAACAGGGGATGGCCTGCAGAATGGGTGTCTGAGGGCCTGTATGAAAGCCATGAAGAGAGTTAAGGCTGGGGCTAAACCGAACATAGATAACAGCTGGTGGAATGAAGACTTGGCGAGACGCAGGAGAAAATGTAGGAAGTTAAGAAAGCGCATGCAAGATCTACGAGACGATCAGGAGAGGCAAGAAGCGAAGGGCGAGTTTGAAGACGAAAGGAATAGATATAAGAAGGCGATACAAAAAATGCCTAGGCAGGATGCTTTCAGGGAGTTTTGTAGGACGAGCTCCGAGGATAATCCTTGGGGTTCGCCTACAAAATCCTCAGAGGCACAACGAACGAGGAAGGTGAAGGCGATGGAATCGGTGCAAAGAGCGAATGTCACTTGGGCGGAGACAGAGATAGAAATCGACACAGAGTTGGTAAGCAAGTACTTCCCGATGGACACTATCGAGGGAGAAAGTGAATATCATAAAAACATCAGGCAAATTAGCGAGGGGCCATTGAATGGTACGAAAGATCACTTGATAAGGGTAGAAGAAGTGAGGTGTGCGGCTGCAGAAGTTAGACCGGTTAAGGCTCCAGGTCAAGATGGAGTGCCGAGCAGCGTGGTTGTCAAGATGGCGGAGATATGCATAGAATGGGTCACTCTGGTCTTCAGGAAATGCTTCGAGGACGGTTGTTTCCCGAAAATATGGAAGAGGGCCAGGGTGGTCTGGATCCCGAAGCCCGGGGGGAAGGGGTAAGACCCATTTGTTTGCTGCCGGTGATAGGAAAGTGGCTCGATAAAGTAATTGCCAAAAGATTGAGCCACTGGATGGAGAGTAAGGGGCTCTACTCTGAGAGACTTTGGCTTTAGAGCAGGCAGAAGAACTGTGATGGCGGCAGCATCCCTTCTGGAGAAAATAGAGATACAGAAACGCGCACATACAATGCTTGGTTGTGGCGCTTGACATTAAAAACGCCTTTAACTCGGCGTGGTACCCGGGCATACTCGCTTTCCTGAAGGAGAAGGGGTGTCCGGGGGACCTGTGCTACAGGATTTTTTTCCGAGACAGAGGTTACATCTGGGGCGGTAACAAGCCGGACCGATATGGGGTGCCCGCAAGGGTCCTGCATCGGTCCGATAGCGTGGCTCATCGTTATGGAAGGATAGTTCCGTATGGTTGGATAAGCGATGGAAGAGGGGCTTCTTCAGGCATACGCGGACGATCAAGTAGTTCTGATCGTCGCCGTCGAGAGGAACAAGACAGAGGTCAAGAATAGATGGAAAAAAAATTGGGAGTTATGCGAGAAATGGGGGATGGAAAGCAAGTTACAATATAACATGGAGAAAACAGAAACTTTATTTCTGTACTTGGGGACTAAGAAGATAGTGGAGCCGGTTGTTAAAATGGGAGGCAGAACGATTGAAAGGAAGGAAACGATAAGATACTTGGGGATGACGATTGATAGAAGGCTGCTGTGGGTTCAGTACGTGATAGAGGTGAGGAGAAAGGCATGCGTGATTGGGAATAGAATGATGATGGTGGCGGGGAAGACTTGGGGAACGAAGATTGAAGCGAGAAGTCTAATTTACCATCAGGCTGTGGTCCCCATGCTTCTGTATGCAAGTGAGGTATGGGGGTCCAGACAGAGAGATACAAGGATAAGAAGGCACTTGAGCGCGGCCCAGATACCCTTCATGTTACACATTACTGGGGCACACAGAACAACGCCGACGTCGGCTCTCCAGGTTATAGCGGGGATCCCTCCGCTGTACCTGGAGGCAGAGAGAAGATTTAAGATGCATAACAAGGCGAAGGGACTGACGATGGATCGAACACCAAGGGGAAATGAGTTTGTCCATCCCTTGCTTAGGGGGATATAGGAGTACGCCAGTTTCGAGGATGGAAAACTAGGCGGAAGGACGTTCTACGTGGACGGCTCTAAAGGAGAGGGGGGCACTGGGGCAGCGGCAGTTGAGCTCGTGGACGGACAATGGGTTGAACACAGAGAAAAAATGGACAAGAGGATGTCGTCACATCAAGCCGAGACAAGAGCAATATGGGGGGCTCTGGAAAAAGGGCTGAGAGGTTCCACTGATTTAAAGATAGTAACGGATTCAAAGTTGCCCTGCTTGCGCTGAGGACAGACAGAACAATAACAGACGCGAGAGAAAGAATAATCGGGATAAACTTGTTCCTATGTAAGGGGCACTCGGGGGTGGATGGAAACGTAAGGGCGAATGAGAGTGCGAAGAAAGCAATAATGAGCGGTGCTAGGATGGCAGGAAAGGACTTTGTGCCAAGGGTTCTCCTGAAAAAGGAGACCCTGGGAGAAATGTTGGCTAAATGGCAAATAGAGTGAGATAGTAACAACACTGGAAGGAGCACATGGGCTCGGTGTAAGAAAGTTAGCTTTAAGTATAAGAACTTTGGCAGAATGTTGGCGTGGGCTGTGACGCGACACGGCCCGTTCATGGCATACCTGAAGCGAGTTCGTCTGTGGAACGTGCAGACGGATCAATGCGATTGTGGTGAAGGTACCGAGGCAGGATTACACTCTGGAGAGTTGTAAGATAAGGAAGAGAGTGGAGGCAGGGTTCGAGTGGACCCAGGAATTAGTAGAAACAGAGGTGGTTAAAATCTGGAATGAGCTGGAAGATGAGATGTTGGAGAAAGAGGAAGTGCAGGAGGACGATTGAGAATGAGAGGCCCACTGCGTAGTATTAAGGAATATGTTGAAAAGATCCAAGGGAAAGAAATGGCAAAAAGCCAAGCGATTCAGATTGTACTGTTTTTCAGCTGTAGTCTGCTTTAATATAAAACAAAGGAAAGGCACTGGACATGGTAATGGAATGTTGCGAGTAGTATTAAGGAATATGTTGAAAAGATCCAAGGGAAAGAAATGGCAAACAAGCCAAGCGACTGAGTAGGTACTGTTTTTAAACTGTAGTCTGCTATAAAAGAGAGAATGTAAAACAAAAGGCACTGGACATGCTAATGGGATGTAATGATAATTGTTGAATTGGGATTAAATAAGACTAGATGTAGTATATGTTGTTTAGAAAAGTAAGAGCCAATTGTGAGGGCTATATTGATGTCATAATGTTACAATGTTGGGCCTAGAGCCAATATAATGCTAAAATTTTCCACGGTGAGGTAGAGGTTGGAGGAAGGGTTACCTCGACAGTAGTTTCCGGGGTAGTGGGAGGATCTGTGGCCTGATGCCGAAAGGCGGATGGGCATCGCCTTGCACGACAATTATGATCTGTGGCGACGGCAGGGAAATCGGACTGCATGTGTTGATGAGCTGCGGGATACCTTCAAGGGTGGAGGTTAGAGAGGAGGGGTTGCGTCAATTGAGGGCATTTAACGTGCAGTGGGCTAACGTTTTAAATAAAGAGATAATTTCGAAAAGGGAAGTACTGGAAATTTTAAATCGGGTGGAGAAAAAGTTGTTGCCGGAAGTAGAGACAGATGAGGGAGGGTAAATTTGAATAAATGGCGAGAGTGTGATGAAGCGTGAATGTGTGAGTGTGGTGTGGAGGGGCCGCACGCTAGTGTTCGCCCCCCTCCGCTAACATTTTCGTGGGTGAGGCACAAGTGGTTTGGTTGGTGGGTTGCCTTGACGGTGTTTCCGTTGGTGGTCGGGTGGTACGATGGCGGAGCCTATGGTCGCAAAACGGGAAGGCGGCAGCAGTGCCAGAAATTCGTTCAATGTCATACTGAACTGTCGATACTGAAGGTATCAGTCATCTCGTTTGAGTGTCCTTTAGGAAAGATCGTGGGTATCTGTTCCTACAGCTGGCGTCTTTCATGCGAAGCCAATTGTGGTTTACGCTTCCGCAGCGCCAATGTATCATGTTTGACCTGACTACATCGCAAAGCTAGCCGACCCGATAGACGTCCTGTCCAAATTTCAATCACCATTTTGTTTATTGTAATGCTTTCTGATACACGACATTTTTAGTTGTGTTGTTTGGCGCGTAAATAAACAAAACTGATGGTTTTCCAACAAGGGAACAGGCGACATACAATTGACCATGCACAAGGCATGGATTTTTGAGGTGGAGCTCTCCGGCGGACGTAGTCTTCTTGGTGGTCTCGGGCTTGCTGCAGACGTTGTTGATGATCCACTGGAACTGGCTGAAGACCGTCCCACGCACCTGGTAGGGGCAGATTGTAGCCGAGCAGCAGCTGGCTAGGGCTTTGTCCAGTGGCGGCGTTGCGACGTCGTCGAAAGGAGTAAAGCGCCATGGACAGGTGTTCGTCCCAGGTGGCAGGGTCTTTTCTAACCAGGTGGATTCTGAGAATTTTTTTAAATTCTTGATTGCGCCGTTCGGTGGGATTAGCACGGGGGTGATAGAGAGCAGCGGCCCAGTGCTGGGTCTCCCAACGGATGCAGCAGCGTCGGAACATTCCGCTGCTAAATTGCGTCCCGCTGTCCGTGATTAAGCTTTCCGGGAAGCCGTATCGTTGGAAAACTTCCTTTTCCAGACAGGTGGCGACGGTCTCGGTCCGAGTGTCCTTTAGTGGAAAGGCCTCGACCCACCTGGTGAAGAGATCGGTAACGACCAGGATATTTTTATTCCCGGATGGAGTCGTCGGATATGGTCCCATCAAATCGCAAGCGACCGTGGCCCATGGATGCTTAGGTTAACGCGGACGCTGCGGTGCTGCGGGATGTGGAGGTCGTCGCTTATATTGGGCGCACAGCAGGCACCCTGCGACATATCTTCGGACTCGGTTGGAGATGTCAGGCCAGTGGAATTGCTCAGAGATCGCTCGTTCCGTCTCGTCCGAGCCGGGATGACCTGCGAGTGCACTGTCGTGAAAATAGTATAAAATGCGTGGTTGTTGTACGGTTGGTACGAGGAGCAGTCTTTTTTCGTCGTGTTGGCGATAAAGATAACCCTCGCACACTATGTAGTAATCAAGAAATCCCCGGTCGGCCGCAGTCAGCGTGGCGCGGTTCAAGGGTTGTAATTGACGCCATTTTATTATTAACCGTTGAATTTCCAGGTCGTTGTCTTGCGCGAGACGAACTTCCTGACTTACGGTCATTTGTTCAAGCTGACACACCAAGGGCGTCGGATGTTGTTGTCTTGGGGTCAGTAGCGGCGGTGGAAGGAGTGGCTGGATGTCTTCTACATCGATGTTGCGTGCTGTGTCGTCTGGTTGCCTGGAAAGTGCGTCAGGTAACTCATTAAGATGGCCGGGGCAATGCTCAATGGTGAATGAGAAACTCTGCAGCAGCAGAGACCACCTAGTGAGTTTCGCACGGTCGTCCTTGGTTTTGTTCAACCAGATGAGGGCACGGTTATCGGTACGTAGAGTAAATGGTCGGTCCTACAGGTATGGACGGTAGCGTTTCGTCGCCCATATAATGGCCAGGCATTCCTTTTCATTAATATGGTAGTTTTTCTCAGTTGTATTGAACTTGGAACTTGCGTACGCGATTATGTCGCGTCCGCCGTCGCGTTCCTGGAACAACACAGCTCCCATTCCCAGGTCACTGGCATCGGTCTGAAGCACCATCCGGCGCTTCGGATCGGGTCGACTGAGGGGTTTTGCACTGTTGAGGGCTTCTTGCACCTTCGTGTAGGGCTCCTGGGCCTGGCTGCTCCACTTAAACTTCCGCTTCTCAGACAGGAGGTTGGTCAGAGGAACTGCAGTTTCCGCGAAGTTGGGAACGTAGTCTCGGAGCCATCCACACAGTCCGAGGAACGCTCGAAGTTCCTTGCGGGATCGAGGAGGTGGTGTATCGGCAATCTTTGCCAGATGGTGTGGTTGGGGGCGGTTGCCGTCAGATGACACGATATGACCCAGATACTCCAGTTCCTTCTTCCCAAAGTGACACTTCGGAATTGAGCAACACAATTCGTGTAACTGAAGGCGTTCAAGGACCCTATGGAGGTGGTCGAGGTGCTCGTCATAGGTATTGGAGTATATGATGATATCGTCCAAGTAGACCATCACGAAATGGTTGAGATATCCATCGAGAACCTCTTGGGCCATCAAGCGTTGGAACGTGGCAGGTGCATTTTTGAGTCCGAAAGGCATGACGCGGAATTGATACAGAGACCCATTAGGCGTCGCAAAAGCCGTAAGGTGTTTGCTAGCCTCGTGCATTGGGATCTGCCAATATCCAGATTTTAAATCGAGCACTGTAAATACGCGCGCAGTCCCGATGTCCTTGAGCGTCTCGTGAATCGCTGGAAGTGGCGAAGCTTCATCGACGGTGGCGGTGTTCAGTTTTCTGTAGTCCACACAGAAACGTGGTTTACCGTCCTTCTTCTTTACCACAACGATCGGGGAGCAGTAGGCCGACCTAGAATGCTCGATGATTCCTTGCGATAACATCTCTTGCACCTGTTAATCAATAATGATCTTTTTTTTCTCGCTATAACGATACGGCCGGAGGGCGATGGCACGTTCGTCATGGAGACGGATTTCATGCGTGACGGTCTTCGTTTGTGTCAACGCACGTTCGCTAAACACTTCACTGAAGTTTGTGATGAGTTCACTAAAACGGCGCTGTAACTGTTTTGGAAAACCGTTCACAAGTGTCGATGGCACTGCAGTAGTGTTCATCTTCAAGTCTGGTGCAACGAAGTACACTGTATCGCGCTTGTTGCGTCCAAGATACACGCACTCGCGTTCTAGGTCGATTGTCGCACCGACTTGTTTAAGCCACGGATAGCCTAGAATAAGGTCTTCCCGTAACTCGCGCACTACGCTGGCTTCACACGAATATGTTTGTTCACTAATTGTTATCGCGAAGCACTGGTTACCAAGTACGGTAGCTTTACAGCCTGTAGCTGCGAGGTTGAGAAAACTTTGTTGCTCAACGATCGGAGCTGGACACACTCCGGACCGCACAAAGTTACCCCTTGCCGCGGTGTCGAGAAGAACGCGCAAGTGCTTTCCGTTGATGTGTGCATTCAAACGGAGAACAGACTCACCTGCTGCGTTTAGTGTCTGCCGTTCGCTCCGAGGTTTATGCGTCCGGCAGATTGGAAGTTTCCCTGTTTCGCGACAGGGCAGTTCCGATTTAAATGTCGTTCAGGACAATATTGACACCAAGGGAGAAGTGGACGTTCTGATGTCGGCTCTGGGCGTTCACGCCAGCTCGAGACGACTCTAGGAGTCACGGCTTTTGCACTGATCGGTACTGAAGGTGGCGGTAAGCATTCTTCCACAGCTATGGCGGCTTCTAGGAGGGCCTCCATGGAGTCGTACAAAGACACAACAAAATAAGGCTTTATGGAAACGCCCAGTTGCGCCTTTAAAACCTTTAGCATCTCCTGGTCCTTCCCTGGGTCATGCACTCGCAACCACAGAAGTTGTTTCCTACGTAGGAAAACGTCTACGGATTCTGTGGCACGGTTATGGGCTCCTGTATACAGAAGCTCGTACAACTTCGATAAGTTGCTTTCTGTCCCGTATTTAGCCTTGAGCAGTGTGCGAAATTCTCCGAACGTCGGTCGGAGTAATTCGTGGTTTGCGAACCAAGCTTTGGCGGGTCCTGCAAGTTACTGGGCGGCAATAAGCGTTTTCTGTTGCTCGTCAGTTTCTTCGGTTGCTACGAAGTACCGTTCCAACCTCTCGAGGAAGTATTCGGGACAATCGGTAATTGTGCCGGAATAAAAAATTAAAATAGGTAAACGAACCGGTGCTGTGGAAATCATGGACAGCTTCTGAATGAGCTGCGCCACAATTTCTTCGCTGGTCAGTGCTGGGCGCCACTGGGGGTTTATCGTAGGTGAACCCTCCCCCAGAAGGGTTGGTAACATCGCTGGAACGACAACGGCCTCGACGTCGTCTACCGTGGATGTTCCTGGAGACACTTGATCCTTTCGTGCGCTCCTTAGCATCATGCTTGGCTTGTTGGCTTGGGTGTGGAATCGCTGGAAGTTCTCTTCCAGAAAGGCACTCACGTTGGGCGCCAATTGTTATGCTCGTCGTAGTGTTAAAAAAAATAGCAATAAAACAACATTACCCCTTAGGGCGATCTCGGTTGTAACGAGCGAAAGAACTTTCGCCCGTGTCGTTTTTTTACTAACTGACATTCTTGTTATCCGTATCCCTGCACAACCGGGAACGAAGGTGTTGCGATTGGAAGTCATGTTTATTTAGAACGAGAGTGCAAAGCACGGTGACAGAGTCTGAAACAGCATTAACATTTACACCGTCTGGGAAATGGTAACTAAAGCACTTCTGCAATTCTGCAATTATTATGGACACGAAACGAATAAATTAACAAAAATTTTCAAAAAGCATAATTTAAAAATAGGATTAACAACTAATAATAAATTGGATACATTTGTCAAACCAAAAATTAAAACAGAAGATAAATATAAGTTGAATGGGATATACTCGATTAAATGTTATACATGTAACAAAAAATATATTGGCCAGACAGGCAGAAGCTTCTACACACGTTATAAAGAACACATCAATAAAAATAACACAACATCTAACTACACAAACCATTTATACCAAGAAAAACAACAATATGGAACAATTGAAGAAACAATGAAGATTGAAAAAATAATGCAGAAAGGTGTTAGAATGAACATAGCAGAAAACATACATATTTACAAAAATAAAAATAAAAAACAACTTATAAACGAACAATTAAGCGTTAAAGACGATATATTACTAAAGCTAATAAATAAGGTTAAAGTATAAAATAGTGTAAAAATAAAAATAAAAACAAAAATAAACAGATAAGTCGAAATTGGAAGGGGAAAAGATATAAGTCAAAATATGAAGAAACATGGGCAGTGGATCGATTACTACTGATGAAGCAATAACGCGAAAACTGTTTCGATAATTAAACAGTTATAGCCGCGGTCGGGGAACCGGGGTAAATTACCCCAAATGGGGTAAAAATGAAATTTTGGGGGTAAAAATGAAACTTTTGTGAATAAAAAGTATATATTTTTAATTTGCTATTTTATAAGTATTTTTTTCAACTTAAACAATTTAGCGACATATGCAGGCCACGCCATCTCACTCCCCACCACTAGAGTGTTCTCGAGTTATATCTTTGCGCAGTAAAGCACAGCCCGGCTACCTGTTCAGTCCGTGCCATGCCGTAAAGGTACAAATACATTGACAAGTCAGAGAGCCAGTTTTTACTAGTTAGTTGCGGACAAGACCACCATTTTATCATTAATCATCAATATATCGATCAAGGAAAACCGCAATTTGAAAATTTAATGCAAGTATTTTAATTAATATTTTCTGTCTCCCTTCAGATGGCAGCAAATAGAAAAAGAACATACCAAGACGAATTCCTTAATTACGGTTTTACACAAATAGAAGACAATGGTACAATGAAACCACAATGTGTTGTATGTATGAAGGTACTGACTTCAGAATCTTTCAAAAAAAGTCAATTGAAGAAACATTTAGATAATTTGCATTCACACCTGGCTTCCAAACCGCGAGAATACTTTGCAAATTTAGAAATATCTGCTAAAAGACGAAGATTAAATAGCAACTTGTTTGGTACATTTGACCAGCGTTCAGCATCAAGGGCTAGCTTTGAAGTAGCCTGGTTGATTGCTCGAAATAAGAAACCATACACTATTGGTGAAGATTTGGTTAAACCAGCTGCTGTAAAAATGGCAGAGATTATGTGTGGTCAAAAAGAAGCGAAGAAACTGAATTCAGTGCCCTTGTCTGCGAGAATTTTCGAAAGAACGAATTTCTATATTAGCAGAAAATGTGAAGGAACAGGTTCCCCGACCTATAACTGTTATAGTATCGATGTATTTTAAAATAATTGTTGGTTGTATTAAATGTATTTATGTTTAATAATGTGTGACAAAACTTTTTTAAAAAATGTTAAATAGTAATTAAATGTTTTTTAAAGTGTTAAAACATGACATGACTTAAATTCATTTAAGTTAAATAATTGAATAAGTATGTGGAAAACAAAGGACACACAAAAATGTAAGTTTACTTATGTATATAACTTCTGCAAGATTGATTTTATTTTAATTCTTAAAATTTTTAGGAAGAGAAGTCAGCCTGTTTATATGGGAGATGTAACGGAAGATCATTTGGAGTCTCCAGAAAAATTTAGAAAAGTTTGCAATATTGCCACTAAAACTATTGAAAAATACAAGACCATTGTGTATTTACGAACACAAAACAAACGATTTAAAAAAATAATAAAATCGTTAAATGATTTAGTTTGCCATTTGAAAAATTCCAAAAAAAATTCGACAGATTCTTATTCGGTTCTACAGGTATTTATATATTAGTAGCATTTTGCATGATGCTTAGTTTGTAGTGTATGCTTCAATTAATTTTTTTCAGAGTTCCATTTAAGTTTCAATTTTATTGTTTTTAAATTGAATTAACACAATATTTCTGTTTAGGAATGTATACCAGACCCGGAGAGGGAACTTTTACTTCGCCAAATGAAAATTTCAAGTGAAAGGAAGTTTCCTCCTGCACTGAGAGCATTTGCACTCACATTAAATTTTTATTCCGCAAAGCGTACAACTATGTACGCAAAACTTTTGGCAATTGCTTGCCGCATCCAAATACAATTAGAAAATGGTATTCAGCCGTAGATAGGTCCCCAGGCTACACGAAAAAATCTCTTCGTCCTGTCAAATTAAAAGTTGAAGAACTGAAGCAGCAACAACAAGAATTAGTGTGTTCTTTAATAATGGATGAAATGTCTATCAGAGAACACACTGATTGGAATGGGAAACAAAATTTAGGTTACATTAACTATGGGTTTTATATGGATAGTGACGCTCTAGCTTTAGCTAAAAATGCATTAGTATTTTTACTTGTAGGTGTTAATTGCAGGTGAAAAATACCTATTGGGTATTTTTTAATCAATGGGCTTACAGCTGAAGAAAGGGCAAATTTGGTAGGTTGCTTGTTAATGTTGCATGACACAGGTGCAAAAATTATTTCGCTAACTTTCGATGGTGCCACTACTAATATTTCAATGGCATCAGTTCTAGGAGTAAATTTAACAACAGTCAATTTTTTACAAACGTACTTTCTCCATCCCAAAACCAGAGAAGAAATATTTATCATTTTGGATCCTTGCCACATGATAAAATTAATACGAAATGCACTTGGAGATTGGTCTTTATTTTTTGACAAAGAAGGAAATCCTATTAAGTGGCATCATTTTGTACACTTGGTGAATTTGCGAGAGCTACAAGGATTACATTTAGCTACAAAAATCAGATCGCGACACATTCTTTACGATAATGAAAAAATGAAAGTTAAATTGGCTGTCCAAATATTCAGCTCTAAGTGTGGCAGATGCCTTAGACTATTGCAATTTAGACTTGAATCGCGATAATTTTACAGATTCAAAGGAATTACATCATCGCAATCCCACGGTGTTAGACGGAAAATTCAACATAAGCAGTCCAATGTAAAAAGACACCTCGGCTTCAAGATAAGCCGGAACGCAGCATTAGATTAGATTGTCAGTCGGTTACAAACTTCTTAAGCAATAAGTAATAATTTTGTAATTGTATAATCCAATAAATTGAAATTCAAGTTTATGATTCTTTCTAAAAAAGCACCGTCATAAACAACGAACGAAATTGGCGCAGCCGGTAGGATAGCCGAAATTATTGTGTATCGAACAAATAATTTTTCGTTTCAACGAATTAATCGGTTATCCGCACAACGAAGTGATAACGTGGGTGTATCGAACATTTTACCGACTCCCTTCGAGAGAATTGGAACCGAATCGTCCACTTCCGCAAGGTGTTCAGTAGTTGGAGGCTACCATCGCTACCATCTACACGAACAACCCTTATAACAGTTAAGAAAAGGATGTTCATATGTGGACATGCACGAAAAAACGGCGGAAGATAAAAAACTAAAACGCGAATTGTATAACAAATTAGCCCTAAAAACATTTTTATCAGGCCTTAAAGAGCCTTTAGGCACCACAATACGATGCATGAAGCCCACGAGCCTAAACGAGGCATTGCAATTTATCACCGAAGAAGAAAATCATTCGTATTATCAAAAATCGCATACACAACATGCAAACAATTTTTGTAAACCGAACAACAACCACACACAAAATCCAAATCGGTTCAATACCCATAACACCAAAAACTTTACACCACAGCCCAGATTTCAAAATCAACCCCAAAGATTCTTTAGAAATTCAGAGGTTTTTAAATCGAATGAAAGGCAACAGAACGTTTTTAGACCCAATCAGGTAAAATACCACCAAAACAAACAATTATGAGTATCTCTACCAGGCAAAGTCATTTACCTCAACAAAATCAATTTAGCCCCCCACAAAGAAATGTTGCATCGAAACAACTTTTAAACACAGATCTCACAGCGGCATACGATACCATAAACCATAATGCCCTACTATGTAAATCCTACAGCACCATGATGGACTATAAGTTAGTAAAAATCTTTTAGTCGCTCTTAACTAATAGAAGGTTCTATGTGACATGCTGAATTGTAACTGGCTGTATGAAACCTGCCCCTGTACCCTTGCCTACCCAGAAGATCGACGCGAGGCAGCTCAATATGTCGAAAGATTCAAACAAGTGTTTGATGAAAGACACCTGCTCCACAACCTAGAGGAACCCCATGGAACCAGCCGCTTAAAATCTAGAAAAAGATTTATGCGCAACACATAATATTTAAATCAAATGAAAATGTTTTATTCTCGACTACTCATGAAATATTGGGTAAATAAAAAAAAATCCAGTGAAATTTGCTATGCAGTAATTTAAATTATTTCAAATGTCACGTGGTCCTGCGTTTCCTATCCTTGTCGGTTATCAAATATCATGGATCTTCCATCTCTTCTTAATGTTTGGGGTCATTTGATCGTAAACCAAGCATTGGTTAGGGCGCATCTAGTACTACCACTACAACATTGCATGTGACGTTCTTCTGTTTTGACGAGAAAATGTTCTCTTCGCGTACATCACATTCTGCTCCGCGGTGTTGTCGTTTCCTTCTCGGGATTCGTACTCTTCAAGTATTTTTATTCTCAATTTATCTGGGCTCGTTAACTCATCGCGTGTCTCAATCGCACAGCGAAAATTCTCAAACACTTCGTGGTTAACAATTAAATCTATTTCTTTCAACCTTGCTACAGCCTCGAAGAATTCACGCAAATGCAGTCGCACGTTATCTCCCTCTCGCAAACGTGTCAAAATAATCTTTTTCAACAAGATCGCTTTTCGCGCCGGTCTTTGACTGAAATGTCTCCTCAATTTTTGACCAAACTTCTCGAGACGTTACCAATCCACGAATTAAATTTAATTCAGCAGTACTTATTGATAGCACAATAACTGTTTTCGCTTTGACGTCTTTGTTCTCCCATTCTGCGATGTTAACGGTTCCCGATGTCGGTTTTACTTTGCCGCCATTAACATAACTCCATACGTCGTTTTTCACGAGTATCGCTTCGCTTTGCATTTTCCATGTGTTATAATTTTCTGCAGTTAACGATTCGATTCTCGCCGACATTTTGGCATGACTTTTATTGATTTTCCAATTCACCTGCTAATTCTGTCGCACTGACGGTTTTCCCGTCGAAAATTGCACTTATTATTCACACAATGTCAAACGCGTGCTTGCAAATTTTCGATCAGCCTTTTGTGAATTTTTCATTTAATCATTTGCGCACTCTTCACACAACCCTTTGCGAACTCTGGGTCCACAACCTGTTATATCTTTATTGATCTTTTGGCTATTACAAGTGGATGTTGTGTTCAAGCTCCGATAACATGACATAACATGACTTATAATTTAGTGAGTTTAGCTATTTCTTTATTTAAAATGCAATTTTCAAGAGAAGAGTTAGTACGTATGGTTTTTATTTTGGGAGAGTGTGATAACCAGTAATTGGCAAACATAGCCTACATGAGTACTATAATGATAACGGAATCCGACTAGTAGACATGGCAGCAGCCAACAATCTATTGATCAAGTCAACAATGTTCGAACACAAGAACATCCATAAACAATCCTGGATATCTAACGATGGGGTAACAATGAACCAAATTGACCATGTTTTAGTTAATGCAAGATATGGCAGTAATATAATCGACGTAAGAAGCCTCAGGGGTGTGGATGCAGATAGTGATCATTTTTTGGTTAGAGCGAAAGTACGAGCAAGAATATCTAGCCAAAAGTATAACAATGCAGTGCAGCCCCCGGCATGGAATACTGAAGCATTCAAAGATGACAGCAAGAAACGGGAATACCAGAGGAGGTTAATGGCACACCTTGAGTCAACATCCGGACAGGAGGATGTCGAGAAAACATGGGGGAACATTAAGAGGTCTGTAATTGCAAGTACGCAAACGGTAGTGGGAAAGAAAAAGGCTGAAAGGAGGAACTCTTGGTTCGACAGGGAGTGTGAACAGACGATAAGGGCAAGAAGTATGGCCCGACTGGAGATGCTGCAAAACCCAAACGAACACAATAGGGAGAAGTACAGACAAGCAAGAACATCAACACGGAGAACATGTAGAGTAAAGAAAAGAGCACACGAACAGAAAGTGTTGGAAGACCTGAAAACAAGTCGAACAAGTAAGCAAATTAAAAATTTTTTTCAAGAAGTGAGAAGCATTAAAGGAGGCTTCAGACCGCGGACCAACATGTTTCTTAAAACAGATAATGGAAGACTAGTGACAAATAATGGTGAGGTGATGGAGATGTGGAGAAGTTACTTCGACCAATTACTAAACGCACAGCAGGACCAAGAGAGAGATACGGTCACCTACTATTCCGTACATCCACTGGTCAAAGAGCCGACTCCTGAGGAGGTAACGAAGGCGATCAACAGGCTGAAAAATAAAAAAGCACCGGGTAATATCAGCAGAGTGTCCCAAATATGGAGGAGAAACATTTCTCAATCACTTCCACACACTCATACTCCAGATTTGGAAGGTAGAAAAAATATCAAGTAGTTGGAAAGAGAGTGTCATCGTGCACAGACAGTAAAACTCACTATATGGTAAATGCGGAAGTTTACGTCGGTAAAGATCCAAAAACTACGGACTGTTAAAAGTAAATTGTCGCATCCCACGCATGTAGTGTTACGTTTAATTGCACCTGTTGCAAACAGTAATCGTAACATTACAGGAGACAACTGGTACTCTCCTATTGAGTTGATTGATGAATGCGGCACAATGCGAAAGAACAAGACAGATTCCCCACAGTTCCAACCACATCGAAACCGTATTGTACAATCATCATTATTTGGGTTTTTAGCGCAAACCACCATGGTTTGTCATGTACCAAAAAGCAATATCCTAGTCTCTAGTATGCATCACGATAATTCCGTAAATGACGAGACCAAAAAACCCGAAATAAATTTATATTTCAATGGCACTAAAGCAGGAGTTGATGCATTCGACGAAAAATGTGCTAATTATTCGACGTCAGGGAGAACTCGTCGGTGGCCAATGGCATTATTCCACGCCTTGATAAATATTGGAGTGAATAGCAGGGTCATATACCAGTTCGCTCTACAAGAAAAAGAAATTTCCAGGTACAATTTTCTTAAAGAGCTAGGCCGTGAAATGAATATTCCGTACATGAAGTATAGAATATACAACATACATGAACCTCGCAAACTTCGTTCAATGGCCGCTGATCTTCTAGGAATTGTCATGGAGGAACCACCTACACCTTCGGAAACCCCTCACAAATCGAAAAGACCAAAAAACAACTAATCACTGCGTCAGGTGTAAAATTTCAATATGTTTAAAATGTGCGGCCACAATGTGCCCAAAATGCATTTAATCATTATTTTTTATTATTATGTTACAATAGAAGCATAGGGTAATTGAATAAATGTGAAAAATAAAGTTTTTGATAAAAAAACTTTATTGTTATGAATATTTTATTTTTGGGTCCCTGGGACCCTCTAGTAATATTTACGTTCCGTATTTTGGGTATTAGCAGTTACGGGTTAAGTTTATATAAGATTGAGATAGTTAAAGAAAGTGATAGGTATATTTATTATTTAATAACGAAACTAAATTATTGGAACAAACCTTCATACTAAGACATGTTTTTAACACGAATAAATTTACGCGATCACCTGGTCATCAACAACCAAAATTCAATTAGTCTTCCCAGAATTGGTTGTGGCCTCGACAGGCTCGTATGGCCTAAAGTTAAATCCATGTTTAACTACATATTTAAAAATATAAATATCATAGTCAAAATTTATAACAACAACGTCACAAACTCCGACACTCTGACTAACTATAAATTAATTCCGCTAAATATCATTAAGTATGATCAATTCGAAAACTTTATTAAACTCCACTACCAAAATCTTAGGATCAATTCCAAATGAAAAATTAACTATTTTCCTAACGTACTATTTTATTCTAAAGATCTCGGTGACTCGAATCCTTTATCTCAGACTTTAAAGGATACGTACGATTTCTCATCAATTAATGATCCAGAACAACTATATTCATTCATTGAGTTAAAAACAAATTCTAAAATAACATTTCTTACGATATGTAGAAATTTTCTTTCGACAAACTCGAGTATAAAGATATTTTCTATTGTCTACGCAACTTGCGAACAGGTTTAATTAAAGCGAATTTTGATGAAAAACTTTACATTGATGATGTTACCATTCATCACAAAAATATTAAGAAAATCATGTTTTGTGAAATCATCTATTACATTTTAAAGAAACCAGAACTACACCAATTATTTTAAATAAACAGCTAATATTTGCACGTTTATTCCGTACTTAGCGGGTTTGTTAGGGATGTATATACGAAAAAAGCATCTCCCCCTAAATGGAACTAGCATCTCGTGTATGGTGAGATTACATACTGAAGGAAGTTATGTTGTCGCACCATTTACAAGAATTTGCGTAGGATGCGAGGACTTCAAAGATTTAAGGAAGAGGCATCATCAATTTTTTTAGGTCATTTTTCGCCCGAAAATTCAACGAGATCTCTGTCGACGGCCGCGAGCTACGTAATGTCACGTTTTGGGAGGCGAGAGATCTCTACGATGTGGGCATCCAGGAGGCGTTAAGACGTTACATATTTCACTACCACCATCCAAAAATGCCATTAGGGGTTGTAGCTTTGAACAGGGAGATAAGCAAATTGCGTGGTCAAATGGTTCGACACAGACATTTGTTGAATTTAAACGCCGAAGGAAGGAATGAGGCTCCATCTACAATTCCAATTCCATGTGCATCATCAACTCCCCTATAGATGCTGGCGACTACCACAGCTTTTTCTTGCTTTCATTCTCGTCAAGAGGAGGATGTTCACACGCATGAAAATGTTTGTTAGAGTTCCATAAGTGTCTATTAGTTATGTGATAAAGCACTGATGTAAATCTTTCTTTTAAAACTTCAGAATTGCCGTAGCAAGTTAAAGCTGACACCATAGATGGTTTACTATTCTAGTCCTCCATTGGCCTAAAGAGGTGCCTCTTTTTCGACAGCTTTTAATTTTTTAACTAAACTTTTTGCAACATGCCATACATCAAATCGATATGTGGATATTTCTGTTTAAGTAATGAGCGAATACCTGTATGTCTATCGGAGATAAACAACCTGAATTTTAAAACTTCTTCTTCCAGTTTTGTTAATACCTTATTACACGCCTGTTTTTCCAGTTTTCCTTCTACTTGTCCACGTTGTAGAACTAAAGTCAATAACTTTGGTTGTTTTCAAGTCCATCATAGAATAAGTAACGTATTTGGCAGAAAAACCTGGTGAATCAAATTGGCCATCACCAGCGAGAGCACTGTACACTCCATGCTTGTTTTATACACGGTATTACGAACTATTTCACAATTTTGTAGAAAGCAGAATTAGAAAACAACTGAATTCCACCAACATCACAAACTGTTTGAAAATTCATTCCAGTAGAGTAAATGGCTGCCGCTAGTTGTATATTTCCTTCTGAATAATAGTTTTCTCTTCTTTGCGACCTCCATATAAATGAATGACCATTTTCACAGATGAACGTGACTAGAAGCATACAACCCTTTACGTTTGTGTTCTTTTCACGCAAACTACAACCACAATCACTGCATAGAAGCAAAGTAAATAGCTCTCTCAGACGTTCTAAGTATATTAGGTATACATGACGTTGCATTGGCTAAAAGGGGTACTGACCCTGGTTGGGTTGCTCATTATCTGAGTCAGATGTTTCACTTTCTAAAGCATTAGACACATTAAAACTAGTATTGTTACAAACTCATTGAAACATTAAATAATAACTCACATGTAAACACAAATAAAATACGGAATAAAATGTAAAACACGTCTGGTCATTCCTTTGTAAAAAAAGGTGACTTTTCTATTTATTAAGTTCTGCCAAGGCAACCAAAACATGGCCTACTGCCATGTACCGTGCTCAGTTAGGCGGCCGCTTGCATGTAGAGAAGGGCCGTTCCGGTAACACGCCCCCCCTAAAGGCTGAGCACGGTGTTGGAAGTAGCTGTTGCCTTGGGTTATTTATATTATACAGTTTATGGTTCGCTCTTAGCTGCAGTTGACTATCTGTTCCTCGGAGTGACGCGGGTCTAGTACGCCGGCATCTTTCGTGTCATGCCGAAAGCGGGGAAGGCGGCGGATGCGGCTCTTCGCGGCGCTGTTCGGTCGCTGACGATCCCTTTGTAGTTCGACGCTGTGCGTCAGGACTCAGGGAAGCAGGGTCGTCAAAAGAATAAGATTATCCATAACACTATAATCAGGTTCTAATTGGATAGTTCCGAAATCGGGTATCAATGACTCAGTTTCAACTGGTTCGGCGTCATCCGAAACATCCAGGTTACAAATTAATAGCGGAGGTACTGACAGCAGTCCAAGAGTGTTTCGTGCAATTTTGCGAGGCCTTTTATCAATTTGGGATAAATGCCCACCGAGATATTGCACGTGTTTGCTTTCAAGTACTAATTCCAGTTTGACCAAAACGTCAGAACGTAGCTTCTCAAAGCGGGTCCTGGCGACATAATGGTTCTTGCAGTGCTGCGTAGTTGCACTCTGTTACCGGATCGGTACAGCGGTGGTCGGTTGCGTGGTTGCTTGCTAATGGTTCAGACTTTGCTGCAGGCATCCATAGTCCCTTGGAGTGACGCGGGTCTAGTACGCAGGCATCTTTCGTGTCATGCCGAAAGCGGGGAAGGCGGCGGAATGCAGCTCTTCGCGGCGCTGTTCGGTCGCTGACGATCCCCTTGTAGTTCGACGCTGGGCGTCAGAGCTCCGGGAAGTGGAGTCGCCTGTTACAGCTGTTGTCGTATCGTGTAGCGATCATCGGTTGCGGGCGCCACTGGAGGTTCCTAATGTTAGGATTTGACCCCCCTCCAGAAGGGCATCGCGGCATCGCGGCATCGGGGTCGTTGGTGAAAGTCCGGAGGAAAAATCCTTTCCCTCGTGCCCCACGTTGTGGCGACAAATGTTACAAACTTGGAAACATTAAATAATAACTCACATGTAAACACAAATAAAATACGGAATAAAATGTAAAACACGTCTGGTCATTCCTTTGTAAAAAAAGGTGACTTTTCTATTTATTAAGTTCTGCCAAGGCAACCAAAACATGGCCTACTGCCATGTACCGTGCTCAGTTAGGCGGCCGCTTGCATGTAGAGAAGGGCCGTTCCGGTAACAGTATCAAGGAGATTCTCGTGTTCCACTTCGTCGGTGTTTGTAGTTATTGTTCGAAGAGTTTCTTGCCCTATTTCACACTGAATTCCAATGCCGGTTTCCTCCCCAAGCGCGTGGTATTTTGGCTGTCATGGACCACAATGCCAATGTAAATAGGCCTAAGGAGCAAGAACGAGTTCAGTGGTCCAAAGCTCAAAAGAAATGTATTTATAGACAAATATCTTCCAAAAACAAGTCCAATGAATGGCGCAAACAATTAATTTCTGAAATACATCAATGTGTGACACATTCAAATTCAAACACTAGGACTCTTGAAGAACAGAATGCCGGAGTTCCTGTAAATATTGCTCTAATCGAAAAACCAACGTTAGAAGAGGCGAGAAAGATGCATTTCTCACGTTTCGCTTACTAATTAACGTTATTGGTAGGTACATTTTATAAACATTTGCCAACAGAAAAAAAAATATTTTGTGAAAGTATAAACACTACAATATATTGCTATCTTAGTTAATCAAAATACTCTGGGTCTTCGCCGCTAGCACTTTCAAATCCTGTGTACGTACCATCTTCATCTTCATACATATCTCTTTTTTTTTTGTTTCTTCCCAACAGAACCCAACCATTAATCCAGTACACGAACTATTTATATGCTATGTGCCGCCATAACTTATTTGACATATTCTGTAATTGTTGTCTTTTAACACTATCGGCACGCAAAATCATGTGGTACCGACAAGCTTGTAGAGTATCCAAATTTAAAACGATACTATAAAAAGAGTTATGTAATGTTATGCACATAAGTCCACCTTTCACCTCAACAATGTTATTACATTCTGTACAACAATGACACACAAATTCAATATTCATTATCATGCAGTGTTCACACTGACACCAGTCTAAGTTCCCAGATCGTTTTTTTACATTATTTTTTGCAGGGTTTTCTTCCTGCGGTACTGCCTCAATATTTAAGCCTTCTGATTCAAATGCGTATGGCACTATTTTAATCTTATTCATTTTTTATGGTTGTCTAATTAATAAAGTATTTATTAAAACATTAAACACTTTTCAACACCAACTCACACACTAGTCAGCACTTTATTATATTGCAGGCGCATTTTATTTACGCGTTATACTAACTATGCAACGATATCGCACTTATGACGTCATTACGATCAGTCGCTACACGGTTTTAACCAGTTCACGACTCCCTTAAGTAAATTTGTTACTATATTTGGTATCCCTAAGGTAATTTTATCCGATCAAGGTACCGACTTTACCTAGAAACTCGTTAAAGATTTCACAAAAATTATTCCAAACAAAACATATTTTTTCTTCACCTTATCGCCCTTAAACGAATGGCGCCCTAGAACGTTCCAATTTAACGTTAAAAGATTATCTAAAACATTATATCAGACAAACTGGGACGAATTTGTACCCTTTGCAATGTTATCATCAACTGATCTTACACCTCATGAAACCTTATTCGAAAATAAACCCTTCACGCCAAATTCAATAACGCAAGAGCCAACTTTTGGCTATTCTTATGATGGCTACATGATCAATTTGAAACAAAAACTCAATTATACCCAGAAATTGGCAAGAGAAAATTTAATTGCCTCAAAAACTAAATCCAAGGTGTACTATGATACCAAAATTCATACAGATCAATACAAAATCAACGAATTTGCTTATGTTCTTAACAAACAGGTTATCCCAGGACTAAACAAAAAACTCAGTGCTAACTATAAAAGTCCATTTAAGAAAACTAAAATTTTTCCAACAATACGGTTCAATTACAAATGGGAAAAAACTCGTAACTTATCACACGAATCAAATCAAACCTTTACATTCCATATAATTATCGTAATTCTATTATACGCAATCGCAATCCTCGAAAAACGTACTTACCTAAAATTCACTAGCTTGCAATTCAAGTTCATCCCGTTAAATGTTTTCTTTATAAGTGAGTGAAAATTTACAATAAAAGTGCTTTTGTGTCTAATCTGTTGAAGAACAATTGATATTGAATTAAACTTTAATTAGAGTTTGGTAATTATATTCATGTATATTTATGTACCCCTTTTTTTCAACATGTTAAAATTATATTCTAATCTTGTATCTAATCTTATTTTTTACATTTAGTAATATCACATTAGCATAAGTTTTATCTCATTGATTGTATAATTTATGTGTAAACTTGTTTTATTATTTTTTATTATTTTTATTAGTTAAACAAAATTTTGTTTCTTCAATTCTAATTGAGACACTTACGGGGTTTCCATGAGGGATTGAATTCGTATTGAAAACGGTATTGGGATTCAATATTGCCATGGAAACACTTTAAAAACGGTATTGAAAACGATTTGAGTCTCAAGGTCGATACGGCAAATTCTGGGATCGTATCGGAATTGAAAGTACAATTTTATGCATGGAAACACTATCGTATTGAATCCAACCATGTGCAGTTACTTTGCCGCGCATTTTTCAAAAAGTTAACAGTTGACAGGGGCTTCTTAACCAAACTTTTCTCGCACCCACGTTGTGTGAAGTCATTTCAGTTTTGCTTTCGATTCGAACGGCTGCATTGTGAGTTGCTCTAACCAAAAACAGAACGTTCGCAATGTATGGCGTGAGCAAGAATGCGAAGTGATGTTGGAAGTGTTTCGCGAACAAAATATTAATAAGTTATTTGATGGAAAAAAATATAAAAACGCAGAGATTTACAAATTAATGCATTCCGAAATAGGTAAAAAGGGGGTCACAAATAAAACTCCCGATCAAATTCAAACTAAGTGGAAATCAATGAAGGTATCTTATTACAAATGTAAAAAATGGAACAATAATAGTGGTGCAGATCGTGTCGTGTGCGACTTCTTCACTATTTTAGATGAATTATTGGGATCACGACCTTCTGCAAATTTGGATGGAGTAGATGCCATCGATATCGAGCCCGCCAATAAACCGTCACAGGTAGTTGTGGAAGTAGATGAGACTGTTACAGAAGACGAGTTGTCGCAATTGTGTACGCCTCCAATTGCAGAGTGTAGTCCAGGTTCGAGTCGAAGCAATAGTGCAGCTAGCAGACGTCCACCAGGAGATACCCCACGTTTTCTATCAAAGAAAAATATGAAACGGCATTGAACATTGGAAGAACTAGATACAGAATTTTACGAACGGCAGCAACTAATGATGACGACTTTCTTCGAACAGCAACGGGAAAGCGAAGAAAGAAGTTCTGAAAGGAGGGCACAACAGTTTGAAAAATTATTATCACAATCAATTATGAGTGCTCCACAGCAGTACATGCCAATGATGATGCCAGCCCAGCATCATAACATGTTTCACCCTAATGGGAACGGTCGACCATCATTTTCAACCAGCAATGAAAGGGAGGATTCCGCAGAGGTTGAGGAAGCACCAGCAAAGAAGAAATCGAAGTTTCAATAATTTTTTAATAGTTTTGTAAATTACAAAAATGAAAAGAATTTAACCCATTGGCATACTCTCTTTTTTACATATGGAGCACCAATGTGTAAGCAGACGGCAACACTGCGGACCGATTTGACACGGATTGATACGTTAACTTTAGGACTTTTAAATAAGAGGGTGTAATACGATACTCAAGTGGTGACTGCCCTTGAGAACCGTAGATTAACAGTTTTTAAGTAAGTCGCTTCGATTGACTTGTTTCACTTAACAATATCCAGCAATATCCATTTATAAACAGTTTTATTTACGGTGTTGCATTTTATTTAAAGCCCCTTCCGAGTTTTCGGTTTACAGTTCAGGTGTGGGGTTTTTGTGTACCTATGTGACCCGTGACCGTACTAAGCGAAATGGGACGCAATCGGCAACGAAACCGACAATCAGTTTCACGTGGCAGTGGTACTGATAAGGGAAGGTGTTGCGGGCAATCTGTATCGCGGGTCGTCGAATCTATGGCGAGCGACCGACGCCGCAGGCGGTCCCGTAGTCGCACCCCCCATACTGAGAGGGAGGATCTGGAAGGCATGACTCCGGAACGTCGACCCGGAAGCGAGAAGGTGCCTTCGCAGGCCGAGCCAATTCGCGAGATGGAGGCGACCGTCTAGCAGCTTCTCCAACAGCGTCCGGCGGAGGCCTGATCACGCTGGCTGGTTCGGAGTGTTTGTATTCCGGAGTTCGCTCCGGACAATGAGAAATTCACGGCCCGAAAATGGCTCGAGAAAATCGACCAGTTGCGAGCCGTGAACGAGTGGGACGATGCGCTAACGACCTACCAAATGCAGTCCCGTTTGGCGGGTATGGCGAAGAGTTGGTACCACAGCCTTACCAACTACGATTTAACGTGGCGCGAGTGGAAGACGCTTGTCATTAAGACGTTCCCCGATCACGCGGATTACGCCACATTGTTGCGGCGTCAAGTGATGCGAGTTAAACTCGCGAGAGAGTCCATGACTACGTATTATTTCGAAAAAATGGAGCTGTTGCGAATTTGTAAGATTTTCGATAAAGACGCCGTGTCGTGCCTGATCGTCGGATTGGGCGATGCGGTGTTGCAGAACGGGGCAAGGGCGGGGCGGTACGAGACGCCAGAGGCAATGTATGAATTATACTTGTCGTTACTGCGTGACGATAAGAAGCCGACGGAAAAAAGGGGCGAATAGCGCCCAGTAAGTAACCAGGACCCGCGGGAGAATCGCCAACGGGGTGATGTACGGTGCTATAACTGTGGAGAAAAGGGACACCTGGCAGCGAGGTGTCCAAAAGCACGGCGAGTGTGCAGCAAATGCCACTTAATCCGCATAAACCTCACTCTCGATTTAGCGTCAGCCGAAGTAAATGCACTTATGGATCCAGATCATGTTCAACAGATCCCGTTAATAGTAGGGCAACCCTTTATCAACAACGAAAATGTCGTTGTGATAGTACGTGACGGTCAAGTACGATAACAACGAAAATGTCGTTGTGATAGTACGTGACGGTCAAGTACGATTATTTAATAAAGACGTAGCACTTTTGCCGGAAGTTGACGCTTTACCGGCGCGAAGTAAAGTTGAATTACGAGCACAATAATGTGCAGTGATTACCCCTCTGCACGTAGGTCATATAGCTTTGTACGCCGATGTTACGACAGAAAATGTTTTTGTCGACCTACAACACCGATTTTGGCCCAATAATTTTCATGTAATTCCACGATGCATCGTAAGCATTAAAAATGGTGGAATTTTACCCATAATGAATACGTCACAACAACCCCTTTGTTACCCTAAAAATACAATTGTAGCTAGAGGATATGCTTGCGAAGAGGAAAGTGATACGGTAACTGCGGAATGTTTCACCATTCATCACGAAAACTTGCCTAAATTTAAACTTTCCAATATCGCTACACAAGTTGATCAGAATTTAGGTAAAAATAATACTTCAAAATTATTAAATTTACTAAATGAATACCGTGACTGTTTTGCTACCCAATTAAGCGAATTAGGTAAAACTTCGGCGGCTGAAATATCTGTTACGTTAAATAAAGATCAACCCATTACGTATAGACCCTACCGATTATTTTATAGCCAGCGAGAAAAAGTCCTCGACATTGTAAAAGATCTTGTAGATAACCAAATAATTCAACAGTCAAATTCCCCTTTCGCTAGCCCAATACTGCTTGTCAAAAAGAAGAACGGCGAAGATCGTATGTGCGTTGATTATCGGGCTATAAACAGTAATACGGTTAAGGACAAGTATCTTTTGCCAAGGATTAGTGACCTACTCGACGGATTGAAAGATTCCCGTTATTTCTCAAGTCTGGATCTAGCATGTGGTTATCATCAGATACCCGTGGCGAAAGATACAATCCCGAAACTTGCATTTGTAACCCCAGACGGTCACTACGAGTACCTGAGAATGCCCTTTGGTTTAGTTAACGCCCCTGCGGTTTTTCAACGAACGATGAATGCTGTATTAGAACCGTTACGATTTAGCACGGCGATGGCATATTTAGATGACATTCTGACCCCGTCGTCTACCATAAATCAGGGTATGAAACGCTTCGAGTCGGTCTGGAAACAACTTCGGTCAGTAAACATGACATTACGTTTAAATAAATACTCATTCTTCCGTACCAACATAGAATATTTAGGGCACGAAATTAGCGAACACGGTATCAAACCAGGCAGCGTTAAAATACGCGCGGTGACAGATTTTCCTACACCCACAAATGTACACGAGGTACGTCAATTTGTTGGGTTGACGAGTTATTGTACATTAGATACTTCGCAACGTTGGCCAAGCCCTTAACCACTTTAACAAAACAAAACGTGCCATTTATTTGGGCGAAAGACCAAATAACGTCCTTTCAACAACTCAAAGAGAAATTAACCACCCGACCAATTCTAGCCATATATAACCCTACCTCCCGAACAGAAGTTCACACAGCCGCAAGTAAAGTTTGTGTAGGCGGCATTTTATTTCAAGAACACTCTAACGGTGAAATAAAAGCTGTGCAATATTTTAGCCGACAAACTTCTAAACATGAACAAAATTATCATGCTTATGAATTGGAAACCCTGGCGGTTGTCAATTCATTACAGAAATTTAGGACGTATTTAATTGGTTTAACTTTTAAAGTAATCACCGATTGCAATGCCCTTCGTTGCACATTCACAAAGAGAGATTTAATACCGCGCATTGGACGATGGTGGCTATCCACACAAGAGTTCGATTTCACTGTTGAGTACGGTCCTGGAACAAAAATGGCTCATGTTGACGCTCTTAGTAGAAATCCCGTTGAAGGCAGTAAAGGGTTTGATGATGTCAAAATTTTGGGTGTTACCGTAACAGAAAACGATTGGGTGCTGTCAGCACAATTAACTGATGAACGCTGCAAACTGCTGCATGAAGTACTGTCGCGGATACCGATAGATAAAGAGGAAAGGACGATTCACAAAGAGTATTAGTTAAAGAACAACAGAGTTTACCGTACAACACCAAACGGTCGACGGTGGGTCGCACCAAAAAGCAGAGTGTCTCAAATATGGAGGAGAAACATTTCTCAATCACTTCCACACACTCATACTCCAGATTTGGAAGGTAGAAAAAATACCAAGTAGTTGGAAAGAGAGTGTCATCGTGCACAGATAAATGATCTTGGTCAAAAATACGTGTAATTTAAAATGGCGCACTTGACATTAAATCAAGTTCGCCTCGCTTGATTCCGTGGCCGTTAAAAGCCGTTGAAAGCGCTATCTACCCGCTGTAGGTTACAATACATTTAATCAAATCAAAATATTAAAGTTACCCCCACATGATAGGGGAGTTGATGATGGCACATGGAATTGGAATTGTAGATGGTGCCTCATTCCTTCCTTCGGCGTTTAAATTCAACAAATGTGTGTGTCGAACCATTTGACCACGCAATTTGCTTATCTCCCTGTTCAAAGTTACAACCCCTAATGGCTTTTTTGAATGGTGGTAGTGAAATATGTAACGTCTTGACGCCTCCTGGATGCCCAAATCGAAGTAGAGGTCTCTCGCCTCCCAAAACGTGACATTACGTAGCTCGCGGCCGTCGATAGAGATCTCGTTGAATTTTCGGGCGAAAAATGACCTAAAAAATTGATGATGTCTCTTCCTT
This sequence comes from Dascillus cervinus, assembly GCA_949768715.1. Classification (NCBI taxonomy): domain Eukaryota; kingdom Metazoa; phylum Arthropoda; class Insecta; order Coleoptera; family Dascillidae; genus Dascillus; species Dascillus cervinus. The sequence continues at coordinate 18,330,644 of OX458320.1, forward strand.
AAATCTTTGAAGCCCTCGCATCCTACGCAAATTCTTGTAAAGGGTGCGACAACATAACTTCCTTTTTTCAAAATGCAATAAAATCCATTTTATGAATCAGAATTTTAATTTTTTTTTTTACAATGTAGGTACAATATCTAAAGTTTTGAAAATCGATTAATGGCCAATCTCACCGACATTACTTAAAATAAAACTTAGTAAAGATTATCTTATATTAAAGCTATTCTTAACATGTAAAGTTGTCTCACCAATGCAATTCGGCAGAGACTTAACGTAAGTATAGTAAAATTATAGACAGTAGAGCGGCAAACAGCATTTACATAAAAATACACAAATTTCTTCACACATTACATTGGCCGCTCTATATGAACTTGATATGAACAGTAAAGCTTGACCTAACCTTACTACGTGCAATTTGTTTAAAAGAGATTTTGTTTTTGTCTATATATGGTGTAGTGACTTCTTTATTGATCAGAAAAATGGTATCTTGTTCGGGTTTGAGCAAAAGGGTTCGAACTGCCAATTACACGTTGGAGGAAAAGAGTACGCTACTTCAACTAGTAAAAAAATACAAGTATGTAGTAGAGAACAAAAAAAACCGATGCATATAGTAACGCTGATAAAGAAAGGGGTTGGCAAACCATTGCCAACGAATTTAACAGTGTTTCGCCAAATAATACTATTAGAACTGTGACATCAATATAAAGAAAAATGTGTGCAAGGAAGTGGCAGAAGAACGAAGTTCAATGCTTCAAACAGGTGGTGGAAAGGCAACGCATACCAAAAATCCGCTACATGAGATATCGTTACAAACAATAAATGAAAAAACCGCGTTTGGGTTTCTCCATCCCTTCGATGGAGATAGTATGTTACCACCTCAAGTGAATAATATTAACTTAGGTATGATAGAAAAAAAAAAATTTTCACAGATGTAATTCAGTCATTATTTTTAGAGAACGAAATTATTTTTGTCAATGAAAATGAAGAATAGGAAGAAGATAATTCTTCTAATTGGACAAAATTGGTGGCCCCAAATTTAAAAACACCACTTAGCAGTGCGCTTCAAAAAAAATTAAATGAGTCGAACACTACAGAATTCCAAGAGACACCCATTTCAGTGCTAACAATTGAAAAAAGTGGAAGTCGACGTAGGCCTGCAGTAACTGCATTGCACAGGAGCGAACTATCTAAACTATATAACCAATTGTGCGAACAAAAAAGCAGAATTGGAGGTGAAAATTTTGCAAGTAGATTTAGAAATGAAACTACAACAAGCAAAAAAAAGCAAAATGTAATAATTAAGTTAAATGAATATAAAGATAATTATGCAAAATAATTATTAATTAGTTGTCGTCGTACATGGAATCCATTGTTTCTTGGGTCATTATTTGCTGCTGGTTGCATATTACCATTCTCAAGAAGTCTTTCAAACATTTGTGGATTATATCCCTCTTCATTGGGAGGTAGATCTTCATGAGCATCAATAGCTATATTATGCAAAACAGCAGTTGCAATTATGATGTTCATTATCAATCGTACTTTTCTCTTGCATCCATACGCTAATATCGGGATCAGGCATATTCTTCTTCTCGAGCCGACTATGTCAAAGGGTATGGCTACCCGGGCACTCCACTCTCATAGGCAGAGTGGCTACTGTCCTGGTCCAGTTTGGGCATCCGTGGAGGTGGGTCAGCCCCGAGATGAAACTATATTCAAATAAGCATGGTGTTTATTGCTTTAATCATGTCTTCACCTTTTTTGTCATGTTTTGTATTTTTTTGTTTAATGTTAGTAACTGTTGTTATTGATAAAAAAACAGAGAGTAAAATTTACCATCAAACGTTCAACACGTATTTTATTTTGCTCCACAAAAATTATATATACAGTCCACTGAATTCAAATAGAAGCGTTTTTGGAAATACCAACAAGCGCAGAGCAACATTTGGTCCTTCGAGCCGGATAGATCGAGTTATTTTGGAGCTACATTTTGGTAGTCAGTGAAGCCGCACTGTCGTGCGCATTGGAAAGTTGTTTGGAACGCTGACTCCAGGTGCATACAGAGAAACGATCAGAGGATAAGGTTTTTATCTGTAGCGTATCCTCATATTTGTCAACTGTCGATCTGACAATTATTCGTTTTTTGTTTCTTGTTAAACTCGTTTCATTTTATTTAATTTCTGCCCGTCATTATCGTCAACATGGACGATTTGAAACGCGTTCGTGGAATAATTAAACGGAAGTTAACAAGATTTCAAGCATTCGTAGATTCTTTAGTTTTATCAATTGACAGCGGTATTGAACTTGCCCGGGTTGACAGAATCGCCCTGGAAAAACGATTGCAGGCGGTTCAAGTTATCTCATCTGAATTTGATGAAGTTCATAACAAAATTTGTGTCAGCAGCAACGACGAAGAGAACGAGGTTCATTTCGACGAATTCTCTAACGAGTTTTATCATGTAGTTGCCAAGGCCGAGCTCTTGCTTAATCCAGAAACGGAGTTTTTAGTTTCAAAGGATAAATTAAACGCACCTTCAGAATGCAACGCTTCTTCAAATCATTCATGTGGTAATCCTTTCATTAGGTTGCCAACCATCAACTTGCCAAAGTTCAAAGGCGATTTGAATGATTGGCTGGAATTTCGGGAAGTGTACATTAGTTTAATTCATAGCAACAATCAGATAACTGACGTGCAAAAATTGCACTACTTGAAAGCAAGTCTTGTCAGTGAGGCTTCCGAACTGATCAAGTCGCTTGAATTTTCCGCAAGCAATTACAATATTGCTTGGGAAACCGTTTGTGAACGTTATAACAATCCCAGAATGTTAATTTACAATCACTTCAAGGCCATTTTGGACCTTGAAGCTTTAACAAAAGGATCTCCGATAAAATTGCGTCACATTAATGATGCTTTATTCAAACACGTGACAACATTAAAGTCATTAGCAAATAGTGAACAGCTCTTGGAGCTGCTCATTATTCATATAATGTCGAAAAAACTCGACTCTACCACTTTACGTGAATGGGAGACGTCGAAAAATACTTTGGGCTCTGATTTGCCTACTTTGGAGCAATTCAAAATATTTATAAAACATAAGGCGAATTTATTAGAATCATTAGATCGCCCATCACCTGTGGCTTCAGCCAAACCCAGGGAAAGCTCAAAGTCATTTGCAGTCAGTAGCGCCGTTTGCCCTAGTTGCAGCGGTAATCATTTTCTAAACCAATGTGGAGAATTTCTAAAATTATCTACAAAGGCAAAATGGGACAGAGTAAGGGAGTTGCGGGTATGTTTTAATTGCCTTCATAAGGGGCATTTAATCCCACGTTGCAAATCTAACTCACGGTGTCGAACATGTAACAAATCACATCACAGTTATTTGCATCAGGAACTTTCCTATTCTCCACCAGCCGTTCAGACAGATAAAGAACAACACGTGCCCCAACTGAGGGAACCTGTTCAAACCACTTCTGCGTTCTCTTCAAATGAGACGCAAAACTTACTTCCTACGGCGACCGCGCAGATATTTGATTCTGCCGACCAATTACATTCAATTAGAATTTTGTTGGACTCCGGGTCGCAATCTAATTTTATTCGGTCTGATTTATGCAAGAAACTGTCGCTCCCTACGAGGAGGACAAATATTTCTGTTTCGGGCCTGAACCAGGTCAATACTACTATAAATGCGAGGTGTGACGTGGAATTGCGAGCCCACCAATCCAATTTTATTTTAAAACTCTCATGCTTGGTGCTTGACGAGATTACTGGCAACATTCCTAGCTTCCGCGTGGACAAACAATTACGTTTTCCACAAAACATTAGCCTATCTGACCCTTCCTTTGCTCAATCAGGTCAGATAGATTTACTTATAGGCTCTCAAGTCTTTTTCCAGATACTTTCTGTAGGACAAGTTCGCTTAGGTCGCGATTGTCCTATTTTACAAAAAACCGTTTTCGGTTGGGTAGTAGCAGGCCCCATAGGTGCTTCCTCTACTCAGGCAGTTAATTGCAATTTTAATCGCACAAGCGAAGTTCCCGACCAGCTCATTAGGTTCTGGGAACTTGAAAATTATCCAACGGAGCGAGCGCTCTCAAAGGATGAACATTCCTGCGAGGCGCATTTTAAAGAAACTAGCCGCCGCGACGTCGATGGCCGTTTCATGGTTTCAATACCGCTCAAGGAATCTCCTGAGGTCTTGGGCTATTCTCGAGAGGTTGCGCTTAAAAGATTCTTTTCTTTGGAAAGGCGTTTAACGGCCAACCCAGTTTTGTTTAAAGCTTATTCTAAATTCATGAAGGAATACGAAGATCTAGGTCACATGTCATGCGTTGTTCCAGATTCTTCGGATTCTTCTTATTTTCTCCCACATCATGGAGTTCTAAAAGAAGAAAGCCTCACTACTAAACTTCGAGTAGTTTTCGATGGTTCTATGCCCACCTCAAGTGGACATTCAATTAATAGCATTTAAATGATAGGTCCTACCATACAGCAGGATCTATTTTCAATTCTTGTTCGTTTTCGGCGGTATGTCTACGGGATATCCTCCGACATTGAGAAAATGTACAGGCAGGTTCTAGTCGAGCCTAATCAAAGGTCACTGCAACGAATTTTGTGGCGCACGGCTCCATCTGAACCCCTTCGTGTTTATAATTTAAATACCGTGACTTACGGTACTGCTTCGGCCTCATTTTTGGCCATTCGTTCATTGTTTCAATTAGGTATTGAATGTGAAAATTCGTTGCCTAAAATTTCTAAAATCATAAAGCAGGATTTCTATGTTGATGATCTCCTGACCGGTGCGGACGACTTGTTACAAGCTCGACTAATCTGTTCGCAAGTTTCGAATGTTTTAAAAGCAGGCTGCTTCAGACTACGGAAGTGGATCTCAAATGATCCACGAGTTTTATCCGAGATTCCCAAGGAGGATCTACATCCTGGTGTTCTTGAGTTCGACACTCCTGAACACGCTCACACTCTAGGTTTGAACTGGTCTTTTCAAACCGATCATCTCACTTATTCAATACTTCCATCTTCAATGACAAATGTCACTAAACGTGACATTCTTTCTGACATTTCACGAATTTTCGACCCACTTGGATTATTAAGTCCTTGCACTCTAATTGCTAAGGCACTCTTATCCAAGCAACTCCGTTGCCTTGGCCCTCTCTCCACTAACGAATTACGTCATTCTTTAAATGCCTTGATCAAGCTATCTCAAAGCGAATGCTTTAGAGAAGAGCTTAAGCTGCTCCTTCTGAGTAAGCCTTTGAGGATGTCTTCCTCTATTATTAGTTTAAACCCATTTATAGATAACGGTGGAATAATTCGAGTAGGCGGTCGCTTGCGTCACTCGCAATTACCTTTTAATGAAAGGCACCCTGTTCTACTTTCTGGTAAGCATATGCTTGCAAACTTGATAATGAAACATGAGCATGTTCGATTGCTTCATGCTGGCCCTCAGCTTTTGCTAACCTCCGTGAGGGAGCAATATTGGATAACGACTGGTAGAGGTCTATCCAAACATATCGTGCATAACTGTACCATTTGCATGAGGTTTTCTCCTCACATAACTAAACCCATCATGGGTGACTTACCCGAGTCACGGGTAACGGCTTCACCACCTTTTCACGTAGTTGGCGTCGATTACGCTGGACCTTTTTTATTGAAAGACCGCAAGGGTCGCGGCTATAAAACCTTTAAGGCTTATCTTTGCCTTTTTATCTGTTTTTCCACAAAGGCCGTTCACCTTGAATTAGTTACTGGTCTTTCTACTGAACTTTTTTTAATGTCTTTTAGGCGTTTTATTGCTCGAAGAGGTAAACCACTACATGTTTACTCTGATAATGGCACAAATTTTGTCGGAGCTCATAACAAGCTCCGAGAACTCAGTAGTTTTTTAAAAACTCAAGCAACCATTATTCCCGAATCCTTGGCTAATGACGGCATCAATTGGCATTTTATACCTTCACATAGTCCTCACTTTGGAGGTCTGTGGGAAGCTGGAATTAAATCATCCAAACATCATCTTAGGCGCGTGATCGGTAAAGCTATTTTAACATATGAGGATATGTACACGTTATTTACTCAAGTTGAGTCAACTTTAAATTCGCGTCCATTATCTCCAATGTCTGATGACCCTAATGATCTTCAACCACTGACAGCAGGGCATTTTCTTATTGGTAGGCCTTTAGCCTCTCTACCTGATCCTTATTTGGATCACATAAATTCATCCCGTCTTACTTCTTTTCAACTGGTGCAACATATGCACCAGTGTTTATGGAAGCGCTGGAGCAAGGAATATCTCTCTGAGCTCCAGCAGCGCATCAAGTGGCGCTCACAACAATCTCACCTCGAGCTTGGGGCTCTGGTGTTATTAAAAGAGGATAATTTACCCCCTCTCCAATGGAAGCTAGGACGCGTGTGCGAACTTCACCCAGGAAAGGACGGCATATCCAGAGTGGCATCCGTTAGGACCCAGCAAGGCGTCATCAAGCGCTCTTTTACCAAACTGTGTCCTCTGCCTATATCTGGGAAGTGAAGTGAAAGTGTTTGTTTTTTCTTTAGATTTAGTTAATCTTATTATATCTATTTTTTCCTTTGAAATCTGTTATTTCAAGGCCGGGGGCATGTTTATTGCTTTAATCATGTCTTCACCTTTTTTGTCATGTTTTGTATTTTTTTGTTTAATGTTAGTAACTGTTGTTATTGATAAAAAAACAGAGAGTAAAATTTACCATCAAACGTTCAACACGTATTTTATTTTGCTCCACAAAAATTATATATACAGTCCACTGAATTCAAATAGAAGCGTTTTTGGAAATACCAACAAGCGCAGAGCAACACATGGAACCCAATAAAAATGATGTAGATGTTGAAGGAGGGAAGGAAGGAAGGAAGGAGGGAGGATCTCACAAAGTCTGATGTGTTTGAACGGAGAGGGTCCATTTGACACTCACCCATCAGGTCGACGGCAGTTAGCCGAGATGTGCAGACGCTGATTGGAGATATGCAACAGTGAAGCTGGTCACCAAGTGTGTCAAGCGTGGCTAATGCCAGCTCGAAGGGCGCCAAGAGGAAGAGGATGGACGAAGGGCCCTACGAAGAAACCAGTGGGATGTTGATGGAGACAGTGGCGTCTATTCGTTAATTACTCAGTTGTAATAAATTCAGATCCGAAAATGGAAACATATCTATATGGCCAAGAAATTTCTCTACAACACAACGACATCATAACACCTTGCAATATTACTAATTTGGAAAATATTGAAAATTGTTTAAATTTTATAGATTCTGTAGCAACGCAAAATTCTTCGGACAATAATTCTGATAATAAACAATTCAAACAAATTATACATCATGTGGCCAACCTCCTGGACAAGTTAGACCGCGACGACTTTGGTAAACGTGCAACTCTCAACTTGTTATCAGAGCAGCTAAACCTTCTCATTCCACCAAAACAGAGATATCCTTATTCAGCAAATAGTTTAATTGTGTCTTCGATTATGCACACCATAAGTCCCCATGCTCATAAATATATACGGCATTACGGTTCATTGATTTTGCCTCACCCGACAACCATCAAGACCATTTGCAATAAATTTTTGACCGATCCAACTGAGGAAGATGGAAAATTATTCCTCACGTACGCACGTAATATTTTCAAACTTTTAGAAGACCATTAAAAAAATGTCATGCTGCTTATGGATGAAATCCATATTCAACCTTATATGAACTATAAAGGTGGAAATATTGTAGGCAATGCATTTAACAACTCTTCTTTGACTACCGTCGCGTACACATTTATGATTTCTAGTAGCACATCCTCCTTCAAAGAAGCTATTCACATAATTCCAACATCCACCATGCAAAGTGACACTCTTTTTGATTGTATTCGAACAGTCATTACTAAATTGGAAGAGATTGGTTATAGAGTGTTTTGTGTTCTCAGTGATAACAATGCACTCAATGGTAAAGCCATGAGTAATTTTTCACCGAAAAAAAGCATTGGTTTTCCCCACCCATGTGACTATACACGACCACTTTTCTTCTTATACGACTCAGTTCATACACTGAAATGTATCAATGGTTGAATCCTAAAAGTAACAAGACTTTATCGTTCCCGGATTTTGAGACTGGTGAAAAAAAAATTGCAGATTTTAATTAATTAATATCGTTACATCAAATGGAGCATGATAAATTACTAAAATTTGGGTACGCTCTATCTCTCAAATCATCGTTTTCTTCTACTTTTGAACGTCAAAATGTCAGTTTATCTTTGAAAATTTTCAATCACTTTGTGAAATTGGAACCAATTTAACTAATTCCACAGATACGGCTGACTTTATCCACCTGGTGGAAAATCGTTAACGTGAAAACACCATTAAAAGGGCAGCGACTTAGAGATCACCTCCAAACATCTATAACATCCAAGAATCCAGACGACCCTAAATTGGTGTTTTTGCGCAAAATGATACGTTGGCTTGATACTTGGAAATCCGACGATTTTCCTCATAAGCTTACATCCCAAACTCACGCCGCTTTTTCTCATACGATTCATGGAATGCTGGAAATAATCCAATATTGCTTTCAAGAACACAAAATGAATTATGTGCTACTAGGAAAATTTCAAACGGACCCTTTGGAACACCGATTTGGAAAATATAGACAATTAGCAGGTGGTCAGTATCACATATCGATCAGGCAGTTATATGAATCGGAAAAAAGATTAAGAATTCAATCACTTTTGACATTGTCTTCCCGAAGTTTCGGAAATATACCAATAGCAAGTTTCTCAGAAAACTTGGATGATTTTCATGATGAACAAAAGCAGTGGGACAAATCTTTCAATCCAGAAATAAATCTTGAAGAAAATGATTTTGAACAAGTTCATAATGAAATGCCGGTCATTACTTATTTGGCAGGCTATTGTTGCTATAAAATCTTAAGAAAAATAAAGTGTGAATTTTGTAAATCCGGATTGGTGTATGATGAGCAACTGGTTGTTGAGGAAAATTATGATTTAATTAAAAATTTGAATCGTGGGGGTTTATCATTTCCTGCAGATATTGTTGTTCGTGTAGTTTTAATCAGCTACGTATTGTTCAACAAACTACTAGAAACTTATGAGGATACATTTTTGAGAATTGGTAACAAAAGGCATTTTGTAATTAACCTAATTTTTAATTACTGGCAGCTGCACGAATCAGAACATTACTGCCTCAATATTAATTGTAAAAATCATACGCACGAAACTATTTTAAAATTAATCATGAACAGTACAACAAACACTCTATAGAAAAATTATTGCGGAAAATCCAACGACAGATTGGGTAAAAATAAAAAAAGGAAGCTCGACACCGCTGCAAATAAATAATTAGGTTATAATTTCGTAAGCTGGTTGTTTGTGTTGTTTTCAAAAAGTCTTCAAATTGTAAAAATAACTCGGAAAGTAATTTTCAAATCATGAAATTATTTTAAACTTGTTATGATTATTTATGATGGTTTGCTTGGAAATTTCGTTTTCCAAATGAAATCGAATGTGGTGCGACTGAGGGTTCAGTTCACGACTGGCAGCCCTGTTTAAACAAGAAACCCTAATTTATTAAATTTTCAATTTATGTCTGTGTGCAAACGGCGATCGCCGTGCAAAAGCAGTAGTTGTCCATATCGCAAGCATGACTACTAGTAAACACGTCGCAGGCCAGCCGTCAGGCCTTGTTTCTTAAGTAGGTAATGATAGTATACGAGTCAGTGGTGTGGACCGGGTTAAAATGGCTAAGGGTGTTAAGGCTGCTGTGGTAAACAACTGCCTTACTTTTGATGATTATGTAAAGTGTTTACGTGAAAACACAACAGCACATAGATGGCAACACCTCTTCAGATCTAAGAGACATGAAGTGCAGACTATTAAGCAGTTATTGAATTATAATTTATGATTGCCGTGGTCTCTAGTGTTTGTGATTGTGCTGGACTAACTTTCCTGTTATACCTATTCAATATACATTTATCGGTTGTCGACCTCTTAAAATTAGTTGCTTGATCACCCCGTCTATCGACCCCGTCCTTAACCTAAAAATATCCCTCGTGACACCATATTTTGTGCGTACAAAAGAAGTAATAGCAACAAGCATGAAAGTGAACACATCACTTGTGCGAAGTGAACCAAACTCGGTTTAATTGTGAAACACTTCGTTAATCGTTTCCTTGTGAAACAATACGATAATTAGGTATGTGAAATTTGACTAAAAATAATTTTTGTTCAATATTTGTGTTCAAACACCGCGTAGGTACATGCTACTTATTCATGAAGATAAAAAAGGCCTATAAATGTAAACACTGTAAGAAAGTTTTTTGCCGAAATTCCTATTTAAAAAGAAACAATTTGTAGATCGATTAAAGGGCATCCATCAATTCCTTTTTCTTCTGAAGCACTTCCATCATAAAGTTCCGTATGTTGTTTTTTTTGTCCTATTTAATTTTTCAAATCAGCATTAATGCATTGATTTCAGATATGTTTGATTCTATGTCTGATCCTTTTCAAAGAGACGAATAATCTGAGTACCAACCCTCACCATCACCATCACCATCACAATCGGAACATGAGATCGAAAATGATGCCGTTGATGAAAGACCGAAAAATCACAGAAAGAGAATAAATGGACTTGCTATCAAAGAAAGCTTAAAAGGGCATCAGGATTAGCATATATGGATGTAAATCAAGTTTCTGAAGAGGTGTTTACAATTCCTGCCTGCAAATGCAACAATAAAGGCATTTAAAAAATAAAAGTTAATCAGTGTAAGACACTTTTCGAGAATTTCTATGGCTTAGTAAGTTTTGTATTAGGACCTCTATATGCTGGTCGACTCACACATCGATGCACAATCTAAGATGGCTGGTTGACATGAAGTAGTTCATATTAAATATTATTATTGCAGTTAGCGGTTGTGTATTCAGTTGTTTTTTGGTTTAATAAAACTTCACTGCGTAGTATTTTGCTAACATTTTGACTTCAGTTTGCATATATATTTGGACAGGTCGGGGTTATTAAAAAAATTAGAGTTTGTATGGAAAGCGAGAACAGTAGGCGTCAGTCCACGAGAATGTACTATTTACCTGATCAAGACAGTTTAGATGTGAAAGTTAGCAAAGAAATTTATAAGCAAATGTTCAAATCTCAGATGGCAGATTGTCAAGAGTTTTTGACAACAAAGCAGAGGGTATTCCCTGAAAGATAAACGAGGAAGACATGCTGCAGCCAATAAGACACCCGTGCAAGTGAAAGACTTTATAGAACAATTTCCTGTTTTTGAATCACATTACACTAGGTCAAAAAGTGGTAAAAAAATATATTTATCTTCTGCTTTAAATATAGGAATTATGTATAACCTGTACAAGCAACAGTCAGAGTCTCCTGTAAGTAGTTACGTATTTAGAAAAATTTTCAATACCCACTTTAACCTCCATTTCCACGTGCCAATAACAGACAGCTGCCGAGAATGTAATGAATTTACCAAGCTGAAAATAACTGATGGGCAAGAAAAGGTGACTTTAGAAACACAAAAAGAGTTACATTTACGCAAAGCAGAGCAAGCAAGAAAGGAAATGAAGATCGATGGAGAAGAAGCGATACTGCAAAAAATGAAACAGCTGCAATTTCCGTTGATTTAACCCTTCCTATTCCTGTTCTTTCGACAGGAATAACGTATTACAAGCGCCAATTATGGACGTATTGCCTGGGCGGACGTCTGGAATGAGGCTATTGCGTCTAGAGGACCTCAGAAGATTGAATCTTGGACTTGTGGCGGCTCGGATCGACTCCTGGTGGTCCCAAGATTCTTTTCGACCACCAGCGATTTTAGCTGATCCGGAACGAATTGACTTCAAATTACGTCCGGCACAGCACGAACATTTACACATGTCAGAAGACACATGATAAATGTTAGAGTGCCACCCGCGCTGGACAGTACCGGAAATATCCTTCAGACCCTACAAGTCGACCTCCCGGAAGCTGGCATATATATACAAATTTTCAGTGGGCTTCAAAAAGAGTTCCGTTCGAATCCTTCAACCGAACTAGTCGGTTTCACATGTTAAAATTGTGCCATTATCGTGTAAATATTTTCCTTCAAACATCAAATAAAGTCTAGTCAAAATTGGTGTGTTATTTAAACCCCAACACACTAAAGTGGTGACCCCGTGTAGAAATAGTGCGCGCAAACAAAGACGGTGCATTACTTACACAATACTTAAACGCTAAAGTGGCGACTCTCGTGTAAAAAGTACGCACAAACATGGCTGAAAGCGACGATGTCCTTCGCGTTTCGAACATGACCGAAAGCGACGACGTCCCTCGCGTTTCAATAGACCGCGTCGCGTTAAAAATCCCGCCGTTTTGGCCCGAGAAACCGGCACTCTGGTTTGCGCAACTTGAAGGACAGTTCGCGTTAAATAACGTTAAACAAGACAGTACAAAGTTTTACTACGTGTGCGCGAACCTTGACGCTAAAATCGCAAGTGAAGTGGAAGAACTTATCGTAAACCCGCCAGAAACTGATAAGTATGTGCAAATAAAAACACAACTCATCAAGAGGCTCTCCACGTCCCGCGAAGCGCAAATCAAGCAGCTCATCGAACAAGAAGAAATCGGCGACCGCACGCCTTCTCAATTCCTCCGACACCTAAAAATCTTAGCAGGAACGGAGGTGCAGGAAAGTTTTCTTCGCACATTATGGATAGGGCGACTCCCCCTGAACATGCAGGCGATACTCGCTACGCAGAGCACCAGCTCCGTGGACGACGCTGCAACACTCGCGGACAAGATCGCAGAAATTGTTCCGAAAAACCGGGAAGTTTTTGCGTCTACACCAGCCACCGACGACAGGACAAGCGATTTGCATAAAAAAATCGAAGTCCTCACCATGCGAATCAACGAACTAGTGCGCGAACAACAGAACTATCGTCGACCCCGTTCACATTCTCGTCATCGCAACTCTTCAAGACAGCGATCGCAATCAAAATCCGGCATGTGTTGGTACCACCGAAAGTTCCAAGAAAAAGCACGTAAGTGTACGCAACCATGTACATATGCAACAAAAAACGAGCTAGGGGATTAGTGAGTGCGGCTAACGAACCCCTCTCGCCAAAGTGCCGCCTTTTTATCACGGACCAAAAAACTAAAGTACAATTTTTAGTGGATACCGGTGCAGATTTGTGTGTTTACCCCAAAACTTTGTTAAAAGGCCCCCGTGAGCGTACTGACTTTCAACTTTCGGCAGTGAATAATACCGCGATAGCCACCTACGGATTTGTGACCCTTGAACTTGATTTGGCGCTCCGTAGGTCGTTTCAATGGCGTTTTATAGTTGCAGACGTTAGTAAACCCATCTTAGGTGCAGACTTTTTAAGCCACTTTGGTTTACTAGTGGACCTAAAAAACGGCCGACTCCTAGACAATAGCACGACATTGAGTGTAGTGTGTCAAGTGCGCGAGTGTGAAATTCCAACCATTCGAGCTTTCTTTGGAGACCCGAGCAATAAATTTCACAGCTTGTTATCGGAATTCCCTGAAATAACAAGTCCTTCAACTGTACCTCGGCCCGTGCGACATACAACAATGCACACAATACAAACGACTTCAGGACCCCCGGTGACTACCAGACCCAGACGCTTAGCGCCTGACCGCTTGAAAGTGGCAAAGAAGGAGTTTGAACTGTTGCTCGAACAGGGTACAGCCCGCCCTTCAAAAAGCAACTGGTCCGCTGCCCTACATTTAGCACCGAAGAAAGAGAACGGATGGCGCCCTTGCGGTGATTACCGCGGATTAAATTCTCGCACGATCCCGGACTGCTATCCCGTTCCACATATCGAGGATTTCTCGCAGAACCTCTTCGGATGCACGCTATTTTCAACAATCGATCTGGTTAAGGCTTTTAATCAAATCCCGGTGAATCCAGATGACATACATAAAACAGCCATCACAACACCATTTGGACTGTTCGAATTTCCCTTTATGTCGTTCGGACTTCGCAACGCGGCGCAGACGTTTCAGCGGTTTATCGACGAGGTAACCCGAGGACTGGACTTCTGCTTTGCGTACATCGATGACATCCTCGTCGTGTCACGCACGCAGGACGAACACATAGATCATCTAAGACAGCTGTTTTCCCGATTCAGACATTACGGTGTGTTGATTAACCCGACGAAATGTGTCTTTGCACAATCGCAAGTCACTTTTCTAGGGTACGAAATTACGTCACAAGGTAGCAAGCCACCAACAGACCGCATCCTTGCTATCACCACTGCTGAAAGACCGTCGACCATCCGCGAGTTACGTCGTTTCCTGGGCATGGTCAATTTCTATAGACGTTTTGTACCTAAATGTGCAGAAACTCAGGCCCCCCTCAACGCGTTACTAGCCGGTCCCAAACAAAACGGCAAACAACCGATCAGTTGGAATCCGGTTCTAGAAAAAGCGTTCGACGATATCAAAACCGCATTAAGCAATGCCATACTTCTGGCGCATCCTTCACCAGACGCTCCAATCTCCGTCATGGTGGACGCTTCTGACGTCGCTATGGGAGGAGTACTGCAGCAGTGGATAAACGAAGCGTGGCAACCGCTTGGATGTTTTACAAAGAAATTAAACCCGGCACAACAAAATTACAGCGCCTACGATAGGGAATTATTAGCAGCATATTCGGCAGTGAAACGTTTCCGTTACTTCCTAGAAGGACGACATTTCACCCTTTTTACCGATCATAAACCGCTCATTTTTGCTTTTAAACAAAAACCGGAACGCTGTTCACCGCGACAGTTCCGTTATTTGGATTATATTTCTCAATTTACAACCGCAATTCAACACGTCTCCGGTAAAGACAACATTCCCGCCGATACGCTATCCCGACTCAACATCGCCGCAACTACAGGATCAATCCCACCAGGTTACATCGACTACAAATCACTTTCAAAAGCCCAAACAACGGACCCGGAGTTACAAAAATTTCTCCAGCCCGATTCCGTTTTGCAATTGCAGCAACTGTTCCTCCCGGAACATGCTGTAACAATTTATTGCGACACGTCAACCGGCAGCTTGAGACCATTTCTAACTACTTCTTTCCGACGCACCGCTTTTGAATCGCTCCACAACCTGGCGCATCCTGGAGTTCGTGCAACCGTGAAGATGGTGTCATCGCGTTTCATCTGGCCCTCCGTTAACAAGGATTGTACGACCTGGAGTCGACAGTGCATACCTTGTCAGCGATCCAAGATTTCGCGACATGTTACCGCACCAGTAGGTTCCTTTACACCGCCATCAGCACGCTTCGAGCACGTCCACATCGACATCGTGGGTCCCTTACCCTGGTCGAAAGGTAACAAGTACTGCCTAACGTGCATCGATCGCTACTCTCGCTGGGTGGAAGCAATCCCGTTACCGGATATTAACGCCGAGACCGTAGCCAACGCATTTTATGCGAATTGGATCGCAAGATTCGGTGTTCCCCTGCGCGTTACAACGGACCGTGGAACACAGTACACGTCACATCTGTTTCATGCCCTCGCAGCGTTTGTCGGTACAAAGATTGTTCATACAACAGCATACCACCCGGCAGCGAACGGCATGATCGAACGTTTCCACCGCCAATTAAAAGCAGCGCTAAAATGCCATGATGCTAGTTGGACGGAAACGCTCCCCACGGTACTGCTTGGCATTCGCACCAGCATCAAGGAAGACATTGGCGCTACCACAGCAGAAATGGTGTACGGTGAAAACATTAGAATTCCCGGAGAATTTTTCGCCCCATCAATCAACGAAACCGCTCCAGAATTCATAAAGCGTCTTAGGACCCACTTCGAACATCTACGACCGCAACCACCGATACACCACGGTAAACACCCCCTTTTTATTTACAAAAATTTAAATTCTTGCAGTCACGTCTTTCTACGCCACGACGCCGTTCGTAAACCGCTGCAACAACCCTACGACGGCCCGTACAGAGTCGTCACTAGAGGCGAGAAAACGTTCTCAATTAACGTCCAAGGTCGGAACATCACCGTCTCAATCGACCGTGTAAAACCGGCCTACATACAAGACCAACAGGATCTCGCGGGCGACACAATTCCCGCAATTCCAACAGCCATCCCGACAACCTCGACTCCGCCTTCGTCAACGGAACCGAACCCAATCACCCGTTCCGGACGACGCGTTCGCTTCCCCGACTTCTACAAGGCCAGTCGTTAAACACTGCCAAGGGGGTATGTGGCGGCTCGGATCGACTCCTGGTGGTCCCAAGATTCTTTTCGACCACCAGCGATTTTAGCTGATCCGGAACGAATTGACTTCAAATTACGTCCGGCACAGCACGAACATTTACACATGTCAGAAGACACATGATAAATGTTAGAGTGCCACCCGCGCTGGACAGTACCGGAAATATCCTTCAGACCCTACAAGTCGACCTCCCGGAAGCTGGCATATACAGGCTGTCCCAGAACTCGCGCCCCAGAGAAAAAAGGAGAAATCCTCATCAAAAGACAAATAAAAATTCCCAAAGAAAAAAATGTGTAGCTTGAACGGTATTCAAAATAAGAACATTTTTAGTCGACAAATCAGAGCATTGTAAGCCATCCAGGTGTAGTTCCTAACATTGTTGCTATGGTTTTATTACGTTTTCAATAAACTGGTCGGCTATGAAACTTTTGAAAAACATCAAGATTTCGTTCGAATTCCTTCAATTATGTATTCTGCCGCGGATTATGTGGAAATGTTGTTAATTTACGGCGAATGTGGACGAAATGCTAGAAGCGGCAAGGATTTATGCCCAATGCTTTCCTAACAGCAATCATCCTAATCAAAATGTAATTCTCAGCGCTATCGCACGAACCATTGAGACAGGCCACATTTTACCGAATAGGAAGGAAAATGGTGGGCTCCCAGGACTGTACGCACTGTTGAAAATGAAGAGGCTATTTTAGGTGCCTTTGAAGAAGGTACCGAAAGCATTAGAGAAGTTGCGCAGGAATTGAATATTTTGAAAACTTCTGTACATCGAGTCCCCCGATTTAAATCCTCTGGATTTCTTTCTTTGGGGCCACGTTAAAAATGTTGTGTACAGGCATCCTATTGATACAGAAGAGCAACTCAGGAGTCGCATTCAGGAAGCTTTTGCTACAATTACTCCTGAAATGGCTACAAATTCTAAACGGAGTCTGTTGTGGCGGGCACGGTTATGCTTGCAAATGAATGGGGGCCACTTTGACCACTTGCTCTGATTGTATTTATTTTTCGTTTTGTGATTCCTCGTAGCTATGTAGTTTCTGTTGTTATTATTATGTTATACCATTTCTCCTGTTTTTTAACATAAGTTCACTCGTTATAATAAAGGTTCTTTTCGGAACCGCCATTTGTTGTTTTATTTAACAAACCTAAACTTAATTAAGATGATGGCGAGTGTGACATCTTGAATGACATCTGCCTTAACCTAACATGTTGATGTTGACACTTTAGCGGGCATGTCATTCTGACATTAATTAATTGTGCCAATTTATAACCTTGGCAACCGATTTTATTCACATTGA
Organism: Dascillus cervinus; assembly: GCA_949768715.1. Taxonomy (NCBI): domain Eukaryota; kingdom Metazoa; phylum Arthropoda; class Insecta; order Coleoptera; family Dascillidae; genus Dascillus; species Dascillus cervinus. The sequence continues at coordinate 18,348,217 of OX458320.1, forward strand.
CACCTCAGAGTTCCCTTTCTGGAATTGGTGGAACTTAGATGTCTCACAACTCTCTTTTGCAAGCCATTAATTGTTTTTCGTTTGCATTTTTAGAATCGTAATTGTCGTCGGCATTTGCCTGTTTTCTCTGGGGCGCGAGTTCTGGGACATCCTGTATATACAAATTTTCAGTGGGCTTCAAAAAGAGTTCCGTTCGAATCCTTCAACCGAACTAGTCGGTTTCACATGTTAAAATTGTGCCATTATCGTGTAAATATTTTCCTTCAAACATCAAATAAAGTCTAGTCAAAATTGGTGTGTTATTTAAACCCCAACACACTAAAGACTAATGCAGAAATTTTGTTTCGGAAAACAAATTGAACGTATATAGCGATCAATGCGGAGGCCAAAATAGGAATATAAAGATGGTACTCATTTGTGACTTCACTACAACGTCAAAGGAATTTACGATGAATGAAATAGATCACAAGTTATGGGAAGAATTGACTGCATACAAAATCCAATCTCCAGCTTTGCATTATTCTGCTTTCTGTATCATATTTATTATCAGATTAGCAGGCAACATTGTTAGGAGGAGAAGACGCAAAAGTATTTAGGAATAGAAAGAGGTACTTCTCATTGACACTAGACACCCCATATCCATTTATGTATGCTTTTATTTATCAGTGGTTATTTTGATTGTAGTTTTTAATACATCAACATTAGTAAGAAGGAGATTTACTAATGCAGACTTTGCAAAAACGGTAAACACGTGGTTTGACGAGTTTGATGATAACATGATGATAACGATGATAACACCAGTGACTTTGAAGATAACATTGAAATTTTGTCAGAAACTGAAAGTTTGCAACGTAATTATTCTTCTGACGAAGACTTTGATGAAGATGATGGACCTAATAACACCATTCAATGTAAAAATGGTTGTAAATGGAATTTGCGAGAACCTACAAAAACAAGGCCGCTGCTCGAAATATTATAGTACAAATTCCAGGCGCTAATGGTGCAGCACGTAGTTGTTCTACAGAGCTAGAAGCTTGGAAAATTCTGTTTACAGATAATGTATTGAATACGATTGTGGTTTACACAAATCAAGAAATCTAACGTGAAAAGGTGAACTAAGCTGAAGACACATTTTATATAAGCAATACGGATTCTTCAGAAATGTTGGCTTTCATAGGTTTACTGTACATAGCAGGAGCTAGAAAAGACCATCATTTATCACTTTCCCAAATGTTTTTTAAAGAGTGTATAGAGCCATCATGAGTGAGTGCCGTTTTAAATTTTTAATCAATTGTTTGAGATTTGACGATAAAAAATTAAGAAATCGTAATGATAAGTTTGCTCTCATTCGGGATATTTGGGAGTTATTTGTAAAGAATTGCACCGAAAGCTATATTCCTCATGCTTACTGTACAATTGACGAGCAATTGCTAGTATTTTGAGGACATTGTCCCTTTCGAGTGTATATTGCTTCAAAACCCGACAAATACGGAATACAAATTGTAACAATGTGCGACTCCCGAACATTCTATATGATAAATGGTAAAGAACACAGAGATACCCATGAATCTCCTGCGTCGTATCTCGTGAAAAAATTATCTAAATCAATCCATGGAACAAATCGGAATATCACGATGGATAACTGGTTTACATCTATACCATTAGCAGATGATATGTTGAACGATCATAAATTAACAATTGTGGGAACTTTGAGACACAACAAACGAGAAATCCCTTCATCTTTTCTTTCTAATAAGAAAAAAAAGATCCTTACATCACAGTTTGCTTTTCAAGACAAAAAGACGTTGGTTTCATTCACGCCTAAAAGGCGAAGTCCGTAATACTGTTGTCAACCATGGACTCTACTAAAACAGTAAATAAGGAAAATAAGTAACCTGAAATTATAGAGTTCTATAACTCTACTAAAGGTGGAGTCGATTGGTTTGACCAAATCGCACATTCTTATACCACAGCCAAAAAAAACCAGACGGTGGTCATTGCAATATTTTTATGGTATGTTGGACCAAGCCGGTATAAATGCATTAGTTACAGTCGAACTTCTCTATAGTGAACTCCTCTATAATGATTTTTTCTCTATGATGATGTTTTTGTCAGGAACGTGCATTTTTGCACGTTTTGCATATAAAAATACCTCCGTATTATGATGTTAAGCCTCTATATAGTGATTATTCTTTGAGAAATATTTACCAACATTCTTGGGGAACGAAATTTTCGGTAATAAAAAATACAATGGATGTATTGAACATCTGTTTTTTTTTTCTCAAATTCCGACAACCTACCTGAAAAATTCTTAGAACAATTTATTGCAAATCCCTTATTTATGGAAATTTCTACTCTCACCAAATGCATTGGCTACATTTGCATTTATACTTTTGCACTTTAATTTTTTTTTTTTTTTATAAATCGGCTGTATAGAATACCACTTAGCAAAAGTAATTTTGATAATGAGTTGAGAATAATTAAACAAATTGCGATCAATAATGGATATAACATTAGTCATATACAAAATGATAAATAAATTTAAATTCAATAGAAGTAAACACAATAAAAGCAACCATGAAAATAACCAACGAACAATAAATAATAGTGAACCGATCTGTAAATGGGTAAAATTCAATAACTATGGCAATGTAACAAATAAACTAACAAGGATATTCAAAAACCAGAATTTAAATGTAGGATTAACAACAAATAACAAATTGGAAAAATTCTTTAAACCAAAAATTGAAAAAGAAGATAAATATAATTGGAATGGAATATATTCAATTAAGTGTGTCACATGTAACAAGAAATATGTTGGTCAGACTGGTAGAAGTTTCCACAAACGGTATAAAGAACATATTAACAAAAATAATACAACTTCAAACTACACAAGACATCTATACCAAGAAAAACACCAGTATGGTACCATCGAGGATACTATGAAAATAGAAAAAGTAATGCATAAAGGGGTCAGGATGAACGTAGCTGAAAACATACATTTATAAAAACAAGAAGAACGCACAGCTTATAAATGAGCAGTTACAAGTTAAGAATGATATGCTAATAAAACTAATAAATAAAATTAATACATAAATGAAACACATAAAAAACTAATAAGACTATAATAATAATATAAATAGATAAAATTATAATATTGAAAAAGTGGGGAGGTGGATATAAAGTCAAACATTTAAAAGAACACGTATATTATCGAATCTACTGATGATGCGAATGTGCGAAACTGTTGGTAGTATGAACAGTTTAGAATCGATTATCATGTTATGTAAAAATAGTGACGTACGTTTTAATATGTTTTAAAATGTTAAATATATGTGATGTGTGTGTTTTAAAGTGTAAAAAACTTTAAATGTTAACATATCCTGATTAGTTCAGGTGTATAATAAAATTATGTGGAACATAAGGACACAATAAAAAGTAAGTTTATTTAACTTTCTTCATATATATTTTGCACTTTAGTTTCGCTTCAATTTTTGTACCACACGCATTTTAGAACGTGAAATGGCGAAACGAAAGTGTTTGAGTATCCAAGACAAATTAAAGGTGTTGGAAGACGTTGATAATGGTGTAAAGCAAAAAGACGTTGCCGCAAAATTTGGTATTGCTGCAAATAGCGTATCCGTAATTGTGAAAAATCGTGAAAAACTTAGAAAAGAAGTTAATTCGGGACGAAAAAAGATGGGGCTGTGTACATATGAAGATTTAGATGAAGCGATGTTAAAGTGGCTACAGGTGATTCGCGCCCAAAATGTTCCGGTGTCAGGGCCATTAGTAAAAGAAAAAGCGTTGGTTTACGCAAAAGCCTTGGGATACTCAAATTTTCAAGCAAGTAACGGATGGTTAGACAAGTTTAAACAGAGACATAAAATTTCCGAAAAAGTAATTAGCGGCGAAAGTGCTATAATTAGTGACCATACCTGTAACCAATGGTTAAAGTTGGTTTAAAAAAATTTTTTGACACATATCATCCTAAAGACGTCTTTAATGCTGACGAAACTGGGTTATTTTTTAAGTGTACGCCAAATAGAACTTTAACGTTTAAAAACGATAAGTGCTTTGGAGGTAAAAACAGCAAGGAGCGAATAACTGTCATGATTGGTGCCAATATGACTGGAAGTGAAAAAATGAAGCTTCTTGTAATAGGTCGCAGTAGAAATCCGCGTTGTTTTAAGGGCGTCAAATCGTTAGAAGTGGATTATGACTTCAATAAAAAGGCGTGGATGACCAGTCAGATTTTTGAAAAGTGGTTGCTAAAGTTTGACAATCAAATGGCCAGAGAAAAACGAAAAGTTGCGCTAATTATAGATAACTGCCCAGCCCATCCTGCGCTTATAAAATCAAAATGTAAAAACGTCGAATTGATTTTCTTTACCACCAAATCTAACGTCAAAATTGCAACCGATGGATCAAGGAATCATAAAAAATTTTAAATTCCATTATCGGAAAAGGATATTAAAGAAAATTATGACCGCCATTGACGAAAATCAACCTACACATAATATTATAAATCTTCGAACGTCCATTTCTGAAATAGCAAAAGTATATCAATTTGAAGTGACGGAGATTACAATAAAAAATTGTTTTGGCAAGGCAGGGTTTATTAACTTAAATTTGACTAATTGGGAGGAAGAAGATAACCTTCAATTGTCAGAATTGAAGAAATCTTGGGAACAGCTAAAAGCGTTGGACATTATTTGTGATGAAGTGGAATTTCAGGATTTTTTAAACATTGATAAAGATGTGTTAATTACTGAATATCCTGATGAGATCGAGATTTTGGAAAGTGTCAGAAAAGACAACAAATTGTCTAATTTGGAAGAAGAGGATGAAGAAGATTGTATCGAAAATCCTTCCAAAGCCGAGATGGTCATGGCATTTGATACTATTCGCCGAGGTTTGCAATGCCAAGAAAATGTTCCAGAAAGAATATTCAACGCATTAAACAAGTGTGAAACGTTCTACGAAAATAAAATAATTTTTAAGAGTACTGTGCAATCAACTTTAGATGGATTTTTTCTTCAATAAGTACTTGTTGTGTAATATAAATCTGTATGTATTTCTAAATACGGAAATATCATTTCAAACAATAAATAAAATTTAATTTTAATTTTTTGTTTTTTTGAATATCGATTGTTTTTTAAAGTGACTGCCAAAACTGTAAAATTATATGTGAATTCTCTATAGTGAAGTTTCCCTATAGTGATGTTTTTTCAGGGCTTTTCGAACATCACTATAGAGAAGTTCGACTGTATTTATAAAATAACTACAAAAACAGTAAAATTTTTGGAAATTTTTTTTTGAATAATTTAGGTCTACGTTAGCACGGCCGTATATGGAAAGTAGGCTATCTAAAACATTGTATAAAAGACTGCAAGACGATATTCAAGATATACTTTCTAATCACTTACAACATCCAGACGAAAGCATCGATAAACCCCCAAAGAAAATAGTGAAACAGGGGAGATGCCACTTATGTCTGAGATCACGCGACAGAAAATGTAGAACATTATGCTGCAGATATTCAAAGCTCATGTGTTCTGAACATCGAGTAGATATATGTACAAAATGTAAATAACTACATTGTGTAGTACATTTATTTATTACAGAGCGCACGACACAATGATCGGGCTAAACGTATACGTATTAGCTACAAATTTTTCCCTATAGTGGCAAGGTATCAGGAGAAGAAAATAAAGATAAATGGTTGCTCGTAGTAGAAATTTCTGAAAAGCACGTGATTTATTTCGATAACTTTTTCAGTAAGCACTTAATGTTTTTGAAGTTGACGAATAGGAAATGCAAGAAAACAATTTGTCACAAATAATAGATCCTACAAAGAAATTGCTTCTAAATGGCGTTTCGCACATATGGAACAATTAGGGAAAATAGAACCCAAAAATACTCCACTAAATCTTCGAAAGAATTAGAAAAGTCTGAAAGTGGAAGTTATGTCTACCAATTTGCCGAAGAACATGAAATACTCATTTCTTTCAATAATTCATTTTAAACATACAGATTTTTTTTTCTTGTTTTAACATTTTTATCATTTTGGGGTTACTTTGCTCCGGAGCAAAGTATACCCACTTTAATTTTTTTTCATTGCTGGTTACTTTTTAATTTGCTAAAGAAATGGCAAGAAAGTACAAAAGGCAATTGAGTTCAAGAAAATATGCCTATTACACCAAAGAAACCTTAGAAGAATGTTGAAATAAAATTAAAATCTGTGAAATGCATAGACTTGCCGAAAAAAACATACAAAATTCCTAAGCGAACAATTCTAAATAAATTTAAAAAATACACACACTCTACAACCAACAAAACAACACATATTTACCTCTAATGAAGAAAATCAATTTGTTAATTGCATAATTCCTTTGAGAAAATATGGTTTCTCGGCAAACGAAAGGGATTTGCGCTGTATTGTAGAATATTATTTAAAATGATGTGGGAGAACCGTAAAAATATTTCGAAATAATTTACTGGGCAGCGAGTGGTCAAAGCCTTTGTAGCCAGACACCCAGATCTGTCACGTTTTTCTGAAAACGTTAAACGTACACGTACGCTTACCAATATTTGGAACTTTAATGAAAACCAACCTGAGCCACAATCCCGGAGAAAACGTGCTTGTTAAAAAAGAGAGCAAGTATCCCGAGACTATCCGAAATGCCTCTAAAACATTAGTTTGTTGTTTTACGGTAATATTGCTGGTGAACTTTTTCCAGCATATGTGGTTTATCGAGCTAATAAGATATGAGCAACATGGACGGAAGGAAAATGGACCAATTGTGGCGAAGACTATTTTTCACTTATATCTTTTTCATAAATAGTTAAAGTAAATTTATTTTTTCACGTTTGATTATATTATTTTTTTCACTATCTAAATCTAAAAAAATTGCACAGTAAAATTTTTTTAAATAATATATTTATAATCTCATTGTGTTTAATATTCTATATAAAATCTTTTTTGTATATCATACGTATTTTGTTTGTGCTCGTTGTATGTGCAATCAACAAATTACACAAATTATTTCTAGTTTGTTGCACATGAATAATTACTTCGGCCATAAGGCACCACTCCTTTTAATTTTATAGACAAAATCCATAATAACACTGTATATAAATAGAAATTGTACAGAAAACTGGAATTTTACATTTTCTTTTGCGTATGTCTTTATGGAATTTTAACACAATTGTATTAATTGGCGATCATGCCGACGTACTTACACCGCAGTATGCATGGTTGCATAAGACTGTACTCATTACAATTAAAACAATTCCTTTTACGGTATTCTTTCATTGATTAATTAATTTTTGGAAAATCGGTTTCACTTAGGTATAGAATTATTAAATGCTAAAATTGTTACGTTATAGGAAAAAGGTAACAAAAAATTAGGATTATGTACGTGCGGTTCGATAATGCAATTCATTAATTTTGTTATCACGCGATATTATTCATTTCATATCCTGCGATAAATTTTAAAATTTATTTACATTGCAACGTATAAATTCGCCGAAATTTAAACAAAGGACGCGGCGGAAAAAAAAACATTAAGAGACACAGAGGTATATTTGTTATCGTCAATTTTAACCTTTCGGCGGTCGCACCGTTGTAAAAAGTACAACAGTGGTTGTTTTTTGTAAAAATACGACATTTATTCTTTTCGAAGAAGCTCAGATCACCTAGGTATTCCTTCCTTAACTATTCCGCTATCACCTCGACACACAATCACTCATATCCTCACTTCCGATCAGTACTCAAAGATAATTCTAATCAGTTATGTCTCACAGTGTTGTACTTTATACAACGCGCGACCGATGGCGTAGCACTTTTTTTCTTAAAATTCGACTCTTTTTTATTTTGTTTTTAAGGAATATAGGTTTAAAATTAAATTAATAACTCAGATTTAGAAAACCAAGTGCTTTATTTAAAAGTTAATTTGAACGACAAGCACTTCCAAAGGTTAACAATGGAAAAATCCAGTCATCTGTTTTTACAAATCTTAATCATGTTTACGGTCTAGGAATCCACCCTGACTGAACGTATGTAATATGATATCTGGGGTTAGTATTAACATAAGTGTTAAAAATTATAAACAGAGACTTCTTCAAGTTTTTTGCACTTCAGCTGATTATAAGTGTGAGAATTATTTTTGTGGAATTCCCACAGTTTTTATATGTATATGGTAAATATACAGGTTGCCCCGTAAGTCAACGTCATTCCTTGGAAGACTGATAGGGCAGCTCATAACTGGCCAGAATAACAAAATATGATCTTACAATAAGAACATAATTTGATATTCTGGTCAGTCCTGAGCTGGCCTAACATCCCTCCAAGGGATGACGTTGACTTACGGGACACCTGTATATTGTTACCTTAAGTATGTATAAACACTAATGTATATCTTTTAGTTTGTCAAGTGTAGTTCCTACAATAAAAATGTTTATACTATAGTAATAAGTGTCTTACCATTTTAACCTTTTTCTGACTAATTTCATCATTAGGTAATTTACGATATTTACGCTTGTACAATATTTCTGTTGTTTATGTTAAGACGTTAAGTACGTAAGGAAGACATAAATACAAGTAACATTATAATCAGAGGCCAGTCGTAGGTATTTTAGACGACAGGGTTTTCCAAATTCATTAGTGTGTTCATCGTAAACTTAATTATAATATATGTTAGTGTATTAGTGTTATGGCTTCTAGAATAAAGCTAAGTGATATTCCACGTGTGCTTCAAGAGCTTTCAGATGAAGAAAATGTCGAAAATGATGAAAATAATGACAATTTTGATTTTCATGAAAGTGACGGTGATCCGAGTGAAGAAAACATAGAGCCAGATAATCATTCAGATGACAGTGATATTGAAGGGAAAAACGATAGTCACGAAATTGAAGCAGTTACTGGCGAACAGGAATTTATATTTGGGAAGGACCTGGAAACTTTTTGGTGTACAAAGGAGCTAAAAGGTACGTTCAAAACACCTAGTAAAAACATCGTAAAAAAGCTGCCTGGACTACGGCCCAAATCTCGAGATATAAGGAATGAAGTTGACGCATTTTTACAAATAATGGACTTGAACATGATAGACGATATTCTAAAATATACTAACATGTATATTACAGGAATTTCAGAAAATTATAAACGGCAAAGGGATTGTTCTCCTACTAATCGGTCTGAAATGCTCGCTTTATTTGGTCTTTTATATTTGATAGGTCTAAGAAAAAGTAGCCACACTAATGTACAAGAGATATGGATCAATGACGGCACTGGAATACAAGCCATTAGGGCTGTAATGAGTTATAGACGATTTTTATTTTTGCTCCGGTGCATAAGGTTTGATGATTTGGTTACAAGGGACGATCGTTGCAAAATAGATAAACTTGCTGCCATCAGAACCATTTTAGTCCCGTTTGTAAAAAATTGTATTGACAGTTATAATACTAGCGAACTGGTTACAATAGATGAAATGTTACATAGTTTTAGAGGTAGATGTGCTTTCATACAATACATGCCATCCAAGCCGGCCAAATATGGTCTGAAGATATTTGCTTTGTGTGACGCAAGAACCTTTTACTGCTATAACTTAGAAGTGTACTGTGGGAAGCAACGACCTGGCCCCTATCTTGTTGACAACAGTCCAACTGAAATTGTGAAAAGGCTTGTCGTTCCAATTGAAAAATCAAATAAAAATTTGACCACGGACAATTGGTACACTAGCATACCGCTGGTTGAGAGTATGCTTGAGAAGGGAATAACGATGATTGGGACTGTAAAAAAGGACAAATCGCAAATACTTCCATCTTTTCAACCAAACAAAATGCGAAAAGTTGGCAGTTCCGAGTTTGGGTTTCAAGACAATAAAATGATGGTGTCGTATGTACCAAGAAAAAACAAAGCAGTCATTTTAGTTTCTTCGATGCATGACACTAAGGCTATTGACAAAGACACGAATAAACCAGAGGTCATAATAGATTATAATCTAACAAAAGGAGGGGTGGACACATGTGACAAAATGTGTGCAGCCTATTCTGTGTCCCGTATATTCTATTAAATTTGACCGGTATAAATGCTAGAATTCTTCTTTCCTTCAAGGATCCAGAAAATACACCGAGAAGAAGAATCTTTCAAAAAAATCTTGCGATGTGTCTAATGAAAGAACATCTGAGAGTCCGAGCTCAAATTAGATCTCTCCCGAAGGATATATTTGTATTTTTGGAACAATATCGTCAAGAACGTGAGCAAGAAGCACAGACGTCTTCTAGCGAACCGGCAAGAAAAAAAGGAACCTGTTGTCTCTGCGGAAGAAAGAAGAACTCATCAGCCACCATGAAGTGTTATCAGTGTTCTCGTTTCATCTGCCGACAACGTGCAAAGAAACAAATTCTTTGCTTAACATGCAGCGAAGAAAACGAATAAAGCAAAATCCTATGCAATTGAACAGTATCATTTTAGTATTTTTCTTTTTGTGTATTTTGTTTATTTAAGATTTCATGTTTATTTATTAAAAATTATATTTTTAATGCTAAATATTATATGTTTTTATAAATATTTTATTTTCAACTATTTTAAAATTTTGTACACAATAAATCTGTACTTTTCCAGAGCTTATTTTTTATTACCTAATTTGCAATTTATTTCCAGTTTTATGTAGAGCGTACTAATGCTTTTTTATAAATAATTTAGGTAAAAATAATGTATCTATCAGAAAACATCTTAACATTGATTAAAAATACAATTGCACGAGAAAAATATGGTTTCTGAGAGTGTTGTAAAAAGTACAACACGCGACCGCTCGTGTGACTTTGTAAGGTGCGACCGCCGAAAGGTTAATTTAAAATCAATCTTTATCAAATGGGTTACTTATTAAACAGGTAAACACCAAAAGGCATTATTGTTCCGATCAAAAAATGTTCCCACGATGTAGAAAATACAACGTGGGCGTTTTCCTTACTTTGCTAAAAAATTTTATTGCTCTCCGAACAACCCCCATAAAAACACTTCTTTCAAAGAAAATTGTCGACATTTGCATTTAATGGGACAAGTGTGAAACGGCCCAAAACTTTCCATTCAAAAATTATCGGACGTTTAGCCCGGGGAGGGAGGCGAAGTTTCGGCCAGTTGTATCTCACTTCAATGACAATATTCGTTTCGATAACGTCTAAAGTCTTTGGTTGCAAAAATTGAAATTTTTGAAAAAGGATTTCAACGTCGCTAGAGTGTTTCATCAAAGTTTCCAAACTTAAAATAAACTTTACTAATAATAATAATTAATTAATTTTATTTTACAGCTAATTTGTGTTTCTACGAATAATCAACAAAAAACTTTAGTGTGTGTGGTGTACATTGTGATTGGGAAAAATCGTCGCTCCAACGGCGTGTGATTTTCGATCACAATTACAAAGGTTAGTACCGATATTAAACTATCACGATCTATTTAAATTAAAAACAATTACACTTCAATCGTTCAACGATGTGCATTGCGATGTGTTTCTTTTTACATCAAACAGTTTTAAACGGCCGACGGTTTTACAGTTCTAAGCTAAATTTCAAGAGAATAACTTTCAATTTGAAATTGTCTAAAGTAATTTTTAAACGATTGTTTAAACAATTCAATGTCCGGAAATCTATTTACCGAAATTGTGCGCCTATAAATTAGAAACGATCCATGGGATACGAAAATTTTCCGACGGCCGACGATTTGTTAGAAGATAAATTTCTTGACATTCTTTTTACATCAAACAGTTTTAAACGGCCGACGGTTTTAGAATTATAAGCTAAATTTCAAGAGAGTAACTTTCAATTTGAAATTGTCTAAAGTAATTTTTAACAGTTTTAAACGGCCGACGGTTTTAGAATTATAAGCTAAATTTCAAGAGAGTAACTTTCAATTTGAAATTGTCTAAAGTAATTTTTAAACGATTGTTTAAACAATTCAATGTCCGGAAATCTATTTACCGAATTTGTGCGCCTATAAATTAGAAACGATCCATGGGATACGAAAATTTTCCGACGGCCGACGGTTTGTTAGAAGATAAATTTCATGAGAATAACTTGCATTTTCAAAATGGGGAAAATATTTAAAAAACAAATTATCCCCAAAAAAAATATTTTATCAACGATTGTTTAAACAATTAACAATAGAATGTAAGAAAACTTCATGTAAGTTACGAATTATTAATTTACACTTCTCTACTTATCGACATTTGTGAATATATCATTTCAAATGATCGAGAATTACACTCGTGCTGTTTAGAACGTATTCTAGGAGGAGACAGGGTTAAAATTTTATGCACTGAAAAATATCTACGATACGCTGATGCTGCGACGCAAAATTGTTCACATTCTGCAAATTGCTTCAGATGCCGTGCGTGGTTCAGAATTTTTCAACAAAATTTATGAAAAAAGAATTAACTAGGATGCAGGATCGTTGAACTTAATTATTTAATTATTTTGTTAACATTGTTGACTGAGGAATATTTGAAAGTTGCTAACCCCCGACAGACGTGTTGTCCTGTTCAAATTTCAATAAAAGGCACTTTAAAGTTTTACAATTTTTTGAAATAATTTTAATTTTCCAAAAAAATGTTTTGTCTTTTTGGCATTTCCTTAAAGTATGACGTTACAAAAACAAAAAAACAGAATATTTCAAGTCAATGCAAAGAATAATTAGAACAATTCTTTCGAAAATATTTTTGGAGAATAAATGATTGTTTTTAAATATTCAGAGGGCTTACTAACTGGAGTCCCTTGATAAATAGTTTTATTTATTTGGCAAAACGCATGTCTGACTTAGGATTCAATTACTTCTCACCACGTAGTTTTAATTAGGATCGCTTAGAAAATGGATTTTCCCAATGTAGAAGTTCCTGTCCTACTAATAGCAACCCAACATGTTCTTCATTTATTTCAACTAACAAGGCTCTACTAGGGGGCAACTTTGTGTCACAACATTCAGTAGGGGCTAACTGTGAAATCGACGAGTCAGATGGCCAGCTTGCCAATTTGAGATCATTTATCGAAGGTGAAAAAGATACAATTTTTACACCGCATATTGTAGTCCCCCGTTTTGTTGATCTGTATACTTCTAATTATATATCGGGTTTTGTCGCGAAACAATTGATACGCAAATCAAGCTGTGATTTATGTAAGAATAAAATGCGCTCAACGGCAATATTGCCTGGAAACATTTTAATTGGCAAACGTGAGTTATCAGGTTCCAGGATGATTCATCCTCCAAGCAACTTTTCACGCGTTTTCAGAAAAGCAACTACGGTTCTAATCAAATCTTCCCAAAATTATTGTCATTTTCGGTGTTAAGTAACAGTTGCATGAGGCCGCTCGAAGCTTATAACATACGGATATTTCTGCATTATTTTGTGCCCATCACAGAGATAATAACGCAGAAAAATGCATTACTGTTACAGTCAATATCATATTTCATAATTATTTGAAAACTATTAACAAAATTTTGAAAGGCGATTCAAGACTTTCTTACTTCTTTGGCATTCAGTAAATATAAAAAACGCCGGAAGCGTTACTAATTTCGTAATATGCGTAATATGTAAATGAACACACAGACATATTTTAAATCATCCTTGTTTTCTTTTTTCTTGCAGATAGATCCCCATGTCTTGAAGCAAAACAGAAGGGTTCATGCAAAACCACAGATGTCCGAAGTGAGTTAATGATTAATTTTGGATGAATTTTCTGAATTAATCATTAATTTTGCATGGACATTCCTCATTTGTAAGGGCCTTTTGCTGGGGTTAGCTTACGCGCCCACTACACCCTTCCGTCCTTCACACATTTTAATGGATTACTATGTAAATATTTAATGACGACATTTAATAAATGTTTGTAAATCAAAGAATAATTTCATTTCTTTATATCATTTAACCTTCCGTCGGGCGCAACCGGCCTGACAGGCACAGCTCGGACTTTTTTGTCCCATCCTTCATCCCTAGGAAGCGTAGGATTTTGCTACTTCAGCTAATCTCATTTCTTTACCTTATGTTTAAAATTCCCTTACTCACTTGACTCGCCCGCTTAATGACGTGCAGTTATTCAATATTGATGTCACAAGCACATTTCGTCCGCATAGTCACACATTTGAAGGTTCGTAATATCTGATTTTTTTATCCTGAATGTTTATTTTATTCATTTTATGACTGCATCATGCACAATTTGTCAATATTTGTTGGAAATGTGCCGGTTTTTCAACTTCGGCTTCCAAGCACATTACGCCCAAACATATAATAGATGTCGGTGTTTTCGCTCATATATTCTAGATTTTCTGGTAAAATGGCCCGGAAATTTCACGATTTATCTAATTCGAATCATCTTGACGAAGTAAGAGGTTTATTGGAAGATGGTGATGAGGACGATCCCTCAGTGAATGAGGATTTGGGGGAAGAGAGTGGCCCTGATTCTCAAGATGAGGTGAAAGAACGTGAAGGCGATTCAGAAACGAAGCAAGATGGGGAGGAGACCGAAGATGAATAAGAACTAGATTCAGGAGCCAATTTTTACTTGGGAAAGACAAAAGAATCAAGTGGACCAAAAATCCGCGCGCGAGAAATGTTCGTAGGAGAGCTCATAATATTATAACTCACCTTCCTGGAGTCATAGGAAATGCTAAGAAGGCCCAAACTGCAGTCGATTGTTGGAACAATTTATTCACCGATGACATCTTGGACGCGATGGTTCGATATTCAAACCGATACATCGAATCCATCAAGCACAAATTTTCTAGAGAGGGACATCGTACCTATAGATTTCGTTGAAATAAGGGCTTTCATTGGCTTGCTGTATCTAGCAGGAACTCTCATTGGGAATCGTCAAAATTTAGAGCAACTTTGGGGACAAGATGGCGTCGAAAAATTTAGCCTTGTGATGAATATTAAATGGTTCAAAATTTTGATACGTTGCCTTCGTTTTGACGACCTTGACCTTACTACCAGGGCACAACGAAAAGAATTCGACCGCCTTGCTCCAATTCGTGAAATGTTGCAAAAATTTGTAGAAAACTGTCAGAACAGCTACAGCGTCGGGGAGAATGTCACAATAGATTAAATACTCCCAGGTTTCCGAGGAAGGTGTATATTTCGGCCGTATACCGAGCAAACCGAATAAGTACGGCAAGGATGCAAGGATGGCTTATACGCTGAACATGGAAATTTATTCTGGAAAACAGCCTGAAGGTCCTTTCTGTGTCAGCAGTAAGCCAAGCAACTGTGAGAAAAAAATAAAAGACAGTTACCTTCACAGTTTGTTTCGGTGAAAGGAAGGAAACCACATACCAGCATGTTTGGCTTCAGTAATGGGAAGACTTTGGTATCTTACGTCCCGAAAGTGAAGAAGAAAGAATCTTATTGCAATTTATGTGAAACATCATTTAATGCAATAGAAAGGGCCAGTAGGCATTATAGGTCGAAAAACCACAAAAAAAAAAAATTAAAATATTCATGGTTAGTTTAGGATTGTGTGAAAAGAAAAAAAATTATACACGCGATATATGCCACGTTAGTTATGACCTAATTAAGGCACAATGGAAAAAGACATTTGAAAAAAACAAATTTAAAAAAATATACCGGGAGCTTATCTTAAAAGTAAACATATCCTATGTATACTTTTAAAAAAAACGAGTCAACGCATTGCTTTATTGCGATCTGTAGGCAACCAAGTATACACCACAATTCTCAACATTTGAAAAGTTGGCTCTTTCAACAAAAGTCAATTAATTTTTCAGTGTCAGTTTAACATAAAATTGCAATTTCTGTAATAATCATGTACAGCAAAGACGAAAAAATTGAATTGTTAATGTGGTACCAGCAAGGTAATAGTTTGCGGACCGTGAGAGATTTATTTTCCATAAAATATCCTGAAAGACCAATTCCTTGCATCAGAACTCTGCACAATATCGTTAAAAAATTTAATTCACAAGGCTGCATAGTGAATGGTCATACAAAGAAGATTAAAACCAACCATGTGTTGACCGAAGAATTAAAATTAAATATTTTATGCTACGTTGAGCAATATCCGATGGTATCCTTGCGAGAAGTAGCTGAATATTTCGTTGTATCAAAAACGTCAATATTTAAAACACTAAAAGAATTTAAGTACAAATCTTATAAATTTTCCAATCATCAAGAGTTATTTGAGGAGGATAAAACAAAAAGAACAAATTTTTGTGAAACTTTATTTAATTAGTTAAACGAACATGATGAAATTTTAGCGAAGATAGTTTTCACCGTTGAAGCAACGTTCACATTAAATGGAGAGGTCAATTCCCAAAATTTCCGGTGCGCATCATAATTTCTTATTTATCCAATTTATTCTGTTAACCTTGTTCCTTCGTTTTCCTTAGATATTGGTCCCGCACTAATCACCATATTCAAAATTTGACCGACACTCAGTACCAGCAGAAGGTGAATGTGTGGTTAGGGATAGTTAATGCTACACTTATCGGGCCTTTTTTTATTGATGGAAACCTTAATTCGGCCAAATTTTTAGATCTGTTGGTAAACAACATCATTCCGGCAATAGAAAATTTAAACATTAACGAACCATGGTTTCAAATGGATGGAGCCCCTCCGCATTCCACAAATGTTATAAGAAATTGTTTAAACGAAAGGTTTCCCGGACACTGGATAGGACGGTACGGCCCCATACCATGGGCACCACGATCTCCAGATTTATCACCCAATGACTATTTCCTTTGGGGTTACCTAAAATCAAAAATTTACCGCAATATCCAAATTTTAAATCTAAATGAATTAAAAGATCGTATACGAACTGAATGTAACGAACTGAATCCTGACATTCTCAGAAATGCTGTGCGTGCGTTCCAAGATCGGCTAGGATATTGTTTACAAGTAGAAGGTGGACATTTTGAACACTTGCTATGACGCTATTTGTTTTTTTTTTTTTGTTATGTACTTTCTGTTAATAACTTCTCAAACTTTAATAGTTTTATTAAAATTGTTATTATTTTGATATTCAAATGATTTTAGATTCTATTCATAATACTATTCATGATACTTGAACATAACCTTTCACAATGAAAAATAAAAACCTTGTGATTAGTGGTGTAATGTTGGTTGCCTATAGTTATCAATATGTTGACGCGTTTTTTTTAAAAGTAAACATAGGAGATATGTATACCTGTAAGATAATCTCCCGGTATATATCGGACGATTGACGCATGAATCCATATATGGGATGATTGATAATAACCGTCATAGATTAACGCGTGACCACAGCTTCCCTCGCCTTGAGAACGGGCATTAAGGGTTAAGCCGCGGTTATTATTCCGGTTCAAATCTTATATAAGCCCGTAAATCGAAAGGCTCCGGGAATCTTCTTGAATATCCCAGCACGTGAGTTAGAGAAACTTGAGAAGCGCCGACCAATTTATCATGACGAATTTGTAAGTGTAAACTTTGTTAAACTTTGTACTAATATTTAAGTCGTATGTTTTTGATCATGTATAACTACTAACAATGGCATCAATAAAATGTTTGTAACAACAATACTTCTCATCTGATTGATTTACGATTCCCATCTGTACACGAACCTCATAAACATCCCTTAGTTGAAATTAATCGTCACAGATTTGGTGGAGATGCGGGGCACGTTGTAACAAGTTTAAAAAATTTTAAAGTAGAGTAAACCTTTGTAAGAAAGTCAAATAAAGTCAGATGAGATGCATGTTATGTGTTTAATTCAATTTGTTTGTTCAAATTGTTAAATCGCCGTTGAAAGGTAAACGGGCGTTTACAGAGTCATTTGATAATGTTTGGCAAAGGTGATAGACATTTTACCTTAAATTTAGTAACGTAAAAGATTCCCTTCGGTTGAGGTTTTTAGACCACACTCAAGTATAGGAGACTCCCTAAAAAGAAAGAAAATATTACTAACGAGTAAAATAAAAAAAATAAGAAAATAAAAGAAAAAATTAGAAAAGTTCATTAAAATTTAAGTTCGAGAATAATTATAGGTTGAATGAGTGATCAATCTAGGAAAATACCAGTTGCGTATAATACTAGGAGTAATAAAACCCTTACGTCATCTAAACAAACCGCTCCTATAGAAACGCCTGAATCAAATAATCCGTCATTTAATCCTCAAGCAAGGAGTACAGAATTTTTAGAATTATATAACCCATCAACACCAATATTACGCAGAACTGGGTTACCCATAACCCAGCCAGATAATTCCTCAGTTGATGATTCATTTAGTTGTCCAGATAATACAGAAGTAGTTATAAATAGATCAGGAGAACCAGTAACTTGCGAAATTAACACTCTAGATACGGACGATCAACAGAATTTAATTACATTAGTACCTTCAGTATCAACAGTTTTACCTTCAGTACAGACAGTTGTATTAAACATGCAGAATACAACAATTGCAAGTTTATCCGCTTTAGCATTAGATCCGGTAAAACCGAAATTTTGTAATCCCGCAGTTTACCAACCGAGTGAAGGTAAACCCGATGAATTTATCCGTGGTTATGATAGGTGTGCCACCGCTAATGGCTGGAAAGATTTAGAGAAATTAAGACATTTCTCAACGTATTTAAGCGGACCCGCAAATTTCTGGTGTAAGAAATATTTAGCAGACCCGAATAATACTGCTAAAACCTGGGAAGAGTTAAAAAATGATTTTATTAAAAAATATGATCATACCGTGCTTTATAAAAATAAAGCTGTTAAGTTAGCACAACGTAAGCAGGGGTTAGAGGAGAATATTCTAAACTACTACTATGACCTCGTTGAAATATATGACGAAAGTTCAATTAATGATATGGATCTATTCAGATTTCACTTTGTTAACGGGTTGAATGACACGTACGGGGAACGATATAAAATGATGAGTAAAACGGACGCGACAATAGATGAAATGGAGGATGTGGTAAAGAGATTAGGAGGTTTACAATTAGAAAGGAAAAATAGGCGGAAATTACACGTAATCGAGGAAGGTAGCAGTAGCGTAGATACGCAATTGCCAAAAATAAATGCGGTATCACAGTCAGAAAGTTCTAAACAAGGTTTTCGAAGAAACTCAAATAATTATCACGGAAATCAGAATTATAGAGGTAGATCACATAATTTCAGGGAAAATCAAATAAATCAAAGAAGCAATAATCACAATTTTGGAGGTAATCAACAACGTTATGGTAATTACCAAAATCGAGGCCAAAATAATTACCGAGGACGTGGACGAGGCTATAGCAATTTCAGTAATCGAGAAAGAACATCCGAAAATAGACCAAAATGTTGCAATTGCGGAAAGGTAGGACATTTAGCTAGGGGTTGTACCGAACCACGTAAACCATTTAAACGCACTCAATCACCCGGTCGACAAGTCACTTTTGCGACAAACTCTCCTAGAAGTCAATCCCCAAACGGGGGAGGACGTTAGTAAATCCGGCGTTCGGTAACGTCTTGACAGTAGAAAAAGCCGCTTATAAAATTTTAACAGTTAAGGGTAGGATTAATAATTATGACATAATATAGTTTTAGATACGGGTAGTTTTGATAACATAATAGATGAAAAATACGCGAACAAAATTGAACCCATTGCGAAACCCATTTTTATGCAAACGGCAGGAGGCATTCCATTAGAAGTAATTGGACAGACGAAAATAAGCTTAGAAATAAATCAGTGGAAAAGTACAGTAAGGGCGTTGGTCGTTGCAAGGTTAGCAAAACCATTAATTCTAGGCGTGAAATTCCTGCGACAACATTTAGCGATAATAAATTTTCCTAGTTTAATGATAGAATTAACCAATAGTTATCACGAGGTTATTGTTATCACAATCGATGCAGAAATCCAAACCCCAGATGTCCTGGAAGTGGAGTCATATCCGAATGCAGTTATTGAGGACAAGGGAATGATGACTAACTTCCCAACGATACTTCCCGTCCAAAAACCAATAAAGGTCGTTTTGCGTGATGATGTAATAATACCTCAGTTATCAAGTACACCCCATGTAATTAGTTTAAAATTAGAGATTATCGGAGGCGACATTTCAAAGTTACATGATTTATTTGGTTACGAGTTTGTTTTAAATGAAATCCAGTTTCTTAAGTGTGGAATTGTTTTCACTTCTGAATTGATAATAGAAATTGGTGAAATATCAATAGAATTAGAAAAGATAGGAATAGGACCAATACAGTTATTAAAAGTAGATCAATAGGTAATCTCATGTCCATGGGTCAAATTAAATTAGATGGAATAGTGTTTGTAGAATCTTGTGGAAATGATAAAGAAGAAGTAAATGCAATTATTGAATTAAAACATGAGATTAATGAAAAGTTGACAAAAGAACAGTGTAGCCAGTTAGAAAATTTGTTGTTAGAGTATCAAGACTTATACGCAATAAATACGGCAATGATGGGAATTACCGATCTTGTGTTACATCATATAGATACCGGAGATGCTAAACCAATTACATCTAGACCCTATCGAGTTTCAATTGCTGAACGTGAAGTTATTCAAAATCAAATTAAAGAAATGTTAGATAATAAAGTCATTACACCTACTCAAAGGGAGTGGAGTTCACCAGTTGTGTTAGTTTAATAGAAAGAAAGATGGAGGAACTAGATTTTGTGTAGATTATCGGAAAATCAATAGTGTAACAAAAAAGGATACATATCCATTACCATTAATTGACGACGTTTTCATGTATTTAAGTGGATCTCATTATTTCACTACGTTAGATTTATTTTCAGGATATTGGCAAGTTAAAATGCATCCAAATTCTAAAGAAAAAACAGCCTTCATCACTTCGGATGGGCTGTATCAATTTGAAAAATTACCTTTTGGATTATGTAATGCACCAGCTTCTTTTCAAAGTTTAGCTGATAAAGTATTTTCCGGACTTAAATGAAAAGAATTAATTGTGTATTTGGATGATATTTTAATATTTTCAAAAACTTTTGAAGAACATTTAATCAGGTTACGGCACGTTTTTGATAGATTAAGAACAGCAGGGTTGACTTTAAAACCAAGTAAATGTAGTTACGCGCAGAACCGCATTCAAGTGTTAGGGCATATAGTAGCAGAACAAGGGATATCACCCGATCCCGCGAAATTAAAAGCAATAGACGAATTTCCTATACCACGAACAATGAAACAAGTACAAAGTTTTCTTGGATTAGCAAATTATTACCGTAAATTTATTCCAAATTTTAGTGTGATAGCTAGAACTTTACATGATTTAACCCGAAAAGGTTTAGATTATGTATGGGAAGAATCACAACAGCAATCATTTGAAACTTTAAAAGAAAAATTAACTTCTAGTCCAGTACTTGCACATTTTAATCCGGAATCGCCTAAGCGATTACACGTAGATGCATCCGGTGAAGGAATAGGAGGCGTGTTATTGCAATTAGAGAGTGATAATAAACATCACCCTATAGCTTATATTTCAAGAAGTTCAACACCCGCGGAAAAGAATTATACAATTTCAGAATTAGAAACATTAGCCGCAGTTTGGAGTTTAAATTATCTTAGGCATTTAATTCACGGTAGACCAATTGAAATAGTCACTGATCATCATGCCATTTGTTGGCTTAAAACAATAAAAGATCCAACTGGTCGTTTAGCCAGGTGGGCGATAAAATTATTCGATTACGATTACACGGTTATTCATAAAAGTGGTGCAGCACATCGAGATGTTGATTGTTTATCGAGAAATCCAGTAAACAAGCCTACTCAAGAGGATGAGGAAAATGTTTTAGAAGTCCCGACTTATTTTATTGAACCCGAAAATATACGCGAACTACAATCGCAAGATCCTAAGGTTAATTAACTCATAGAAGCAATAGAAAACCCACAGAGCGCCACAATAGGATTAAGTCGCCGCAGTAAAAATTATACTCTGATAAATACTATCTTGTTTAAGCGGAATATCTCACCACAAGGTCAACTTAATTTACTAGTCATACCAAACAGTTTAAAATCCGAAATTCTTTATGCAAATCACAACGAACCATTGTCAGGTCATTTAGGCATTGCAAAAACATATGCTAGGATTAAAGGTAGATATTATTGGGAAGGAATGTCAAAAGACATTGAAAAATACGTGAAAGGATGTCCTGATTGTCAAGCTAGAAAAGGGTTGCCCGCAAAACCCGCAGGATTTTTGAAACCCATTTCGATTTCACAACCTTTTGATAAAATAGGAGTAGATTTATTAGGACCTTTTAATAGAAGTAAACGCGGAAATACTATGATAATTGTAGCCACCGATTACGCCACCACGTGGGCCGAAACTAAGGCATTATCGAATGGAAAAGCGAAACCAGTAGCTAAATTTCTGTTAGAACAAATAATAACGCGACATGGTGCGCCAAGAATCTTGTTATCGGACAGAGGACAGACATTTAGATCTGAATTGGTGACACAACTAATGATAACAATGGGAGTAGAAAGTAGATTTACAACCACATATCATCCTCAATGTAATGGGTTAACCGAAAGATTAAATAAAACTTTGGCGGATATGTTAAGTGTGTATACAAACGAACCACAAACAGATTGGGATGAATATTTACCGTTGGCGACTTTTGCGTATAATGCCGCAAAACAGGATACTACACAAGTATCACCATTTTTATTAGTTTATGCTAGGGATCCTATTTTACCAAATGAAACTGCTTTAAAGCAAGAAACAGGATGTATTGAAGTAGATAAAATTAGGGAAAAAGCTTTGGAAATTAGGGAAAATGCAAAAGAAAGAATTTATGAAAAACAAGATAAAGATAAAAAGCGATATGATTCACAGCATCGTGAACAATTGTTCGAAGTAGGTGATAAAGTACGAGTGTATACCCCAATACGAAAAGTAGGAAGGAATGATAAATTAATGTTACGATGGTTTGGACCATTTGAAGTACTCGAAAAGAAGAGTGATGTCGACTATTTAATTAAGCGACGAGCAAATAAAAATGAAGTAGTGCATGTTAGCAGAATGCTTCCGTACAGGGAGCCATGGACTCCTCAATAATTTTATTAATTGTTGTCTTAACGTTGGATTAGGTCCCCATTAGCAGTCAACTTCCAATACTACCGGGGGCTAATGAACCAAATCCTAATAAAGGAATTAGCAGCCATCGAACTGACCACGGGGAGAACGATACACCTGTTCTTTCGTTCAGAATATCTGGAAGAGGATGAAGAGGTCCTTCGTCGAAAAAAACACTGGGTGGAAAGGACAATTGTGGGGCTGCCTTGGAAAGATGGGCTAATAGGCATGTCCGAGGCTCCTACAATAATAAGAGCTATTGTGGAAGGAAGGGCAATCATTTGCAAAAGGGATGAGAAAAAAAAAGGGGCTGATGGAGGAGGTCGAAGTGGAGAGAGTGAGAAACATCACAAGCATGGCAAGAATGAGTAACCTCAGGGTGCCAGCATGCCGTGAACATACTGGGGACGGTATGTCATGCGCCTTGGTACAGGCAAGAGCCCTCAAGGAGCATTTTGAGGTTACAGCTCAGGAATGCCTTGAGGTGTGGCAGGCACCTCCGGTGGCAACAACGCAATTTATTGGCTGCCGGTGCCAGATAGCAGCATTGGCAACAACACCCGCCCCTTCAACGAAGTCAGGTGTGTCCACTCTGACTACAACATCTTCAATGTCGAGTAAGACCAGTGGGCACCCCGAAACAACAAAGCCTTCAACCCCCCGAAAGCTCCCTACAGACCGTCAAGGGCGAGAATATAATCCGAAGGTACTTTACCTAGCTGGATACTTTTCCGACGACGACCAAGAGCATGCCTCCGATGACGAGTGGATAGATCAATGGGATCTCCAAACAAATGACGGAAGTAACAACAAAGAACACGGTTGCAGAAGTGAAAATCAAAGTGAGAGTGAACTGGAGAACATATTTTAAAATATAAGACAGTGATAGGATTAAGAGTTTAGCGATAAGAAATGTAAAAGAAAAAATAAGAATTTAAGGATAAGATATGTAAAATTATATATTATGATATATATATATTATATATTATTATATATATTATATATTTTATATTACGAAAAAATCCTTACTGCAATTCGAATGTTCCACTAATTCGTCATACCTTGGTTTCATATCTATCTGGATTATTGAAGCTCCACTGTTACTTGCTATCAAATTTAATTATTTAATTTGATTTAGAAACTGGAGAAGAAAAATTTCATCATGGACGGTGATTTTCAAGCTGTTATTGATAATTCTGAATCGTTATGGACGGCAAATTTCGAAAAAGAAGTGATTGCTATTTTAAGTGATACGGAAACTGGGGTGAAGAGGTCCCGACAAGCCTATCACATTAGAAAGAATTTTGGTAGGACTAACTTGGCCGGAATTACTAAAGTAATTACGAAAAAGTACTCGCGTATTATGTCAACGAAAGAAAACGTACTGACTATATTAAGAGACATGCATTTGGATACCGGACATAAAGGCGACAGGACGTACAAAAAAAAATTGCGAGCACTATGTTAATATTTCTAGACACATTGTTGCTTGTTACATAAAACAGTGCGAGAGATGTACCGAGAAGTTAAGGAAAAAAGAGATTGGGCCAGCAATCGAACCACTGTAACTGAACTCAAAGAGGCCAGATTGATTTAGTAGATTTCCAAAGTTTACCTGATGGCAATTATAAATTAATAATGCACTATCAAGAACATCTCACTAAATAACACATATTGGCTCCTCTAACAACAAAACGAGCCGAAGAAGTTGCTAGGGAATTATTAATATTGTTCATAAATTATGGGGCGCCGCATGTTCTTCAGTCAGACAATGGCAGAGAATTTACTGCAAACATAATTAAACAACTTTCGACGTTCTGGCCTGAATTAGTTCTTGTTAATGGAAGGCCTCGCTACCCCCAAAGTCAAGGTTCTGTTGAAAGAAGCAACGATACCCTCAAGGATTCACTAGTTGCCTGGATGCGGGGGACCATAATACATCCAACTGGAGCACCGGTTTAACGTTTGTTCAATGGAGTATGAATAGTACTTACCATGAGGCTATAAAAATGGAGCCTTATAAAACTCTATTTTGGTGTGAAACCTAGGATTGGACTGGGAACGTCGCTGCCTTCAGTATTTTCGAATATTCAAACTGGTATAGACGAAGATGATTAGCTGCTGTCAGTTGGACCTATGAGAATAAGAGGCCCTTGTGATACACTAGAGTATTTTTCCAAGTATTTGTCACTCACAAAGTTATACTCAGGCTTAATGATATACAACTTACATGCGTGGCCCTTTGCAAGTACTTGGGAATCTGATTTGGTACCAACTATGGCTTTTCTAGCAAATTATGGGCGAGCATTAGAGATAGGTCCTTCTCAGGAGGTAAATGAATCTAACTTACTGGCAATTGTTATGGCAGAACTTCTGGGATCTTATTTATCAGAAGATTTATTTCTACAAGAGAAAGAAGCTCGAGAGATGTTTAGGTTATCAGTTATTCAGCTGACTAAAACTAAAAAATTCTCTTTTATCTCGTGCTACTCTAGGTGAGTAAGAGAAGTACTGTGATTCCACAGATTCATCAGTCAATGAAGTCAAGCTAAATTATGGAGTGTATTGTAGTGAATTGAATTTAAAATTTAAAATTTACGCCTGCACCGTCGCACAGTGGTCAAAAATCACAAAAACCCGATCGAAACCTCAATTTTTCATGTATTTTCTGGACACTAAAATTCACATATTAAGTAACCCTAATACTAAACTAACCTCTCAGAAAAAATTAGGTTGATTCGAAGACGTATATAAAAGTTATACACCGTTAAATTTGATAAAAATAACGCAAATTAGTGTACCTTCTTTTCTCTTAAAAAAAATGAAATTTTTGATAGCTTGTTCAAAGTTATTGCCCCGAAATATTGATTTATTACATGCCTGGCCTAAAAGTATGATCTTTTGGCTTACTATTCGTGTATCTAAGTTGTTATTTTAGTTAAGCCTTAACGATTTTTGAATTGTGCATAAACAGCACGTAATTATCAACGAATTCTAAAACTAAAGTCGGTGACTCATTTAGTAATAGACAACAATAGATCTTTGTACAAGTCTTAAGTTATTGCCTGGACTTCTAGGAACACTATCGTACTTGGTTCTTGCTCAGCAATTTTCGTCAAAGGGCTTTAGAGCTGTTTTTGTACTGAGCGTGCACAGCGGTTTAACTCATTTTTTCACGTATTTCGGTCTCGGACAGTGTTCAGTGTGCTCTTGTGATTTTCTTGTTTTGGTTTTTGTTTGTTAGTGTTTTTTCGTTTATTTTATTTGTTGTTTATTGTTTTTTATTATTGCAATGGCTAACGGACCAATTACGCGCCTGAAATTACATCAAATAATGATGGAATTTTCACGTGAAACAGTGGAAGTGAGAAAAAACCGTGTACTCGACTTTTTAAAACAGCATTTCCGAACAAATGGAGACGCAAATGCGACGAAAACGCTTATCACATTTACAAGGAATTCATTTTTTGCGCCTTACTTTGTAAATTGGAAAAGTGTAAGTAGTAACAACGATCGTTTTTTAAAAAAATTCCAAAACTGGCTAAATCAAGAAATCAATTTCCCTGAGAGTGTTCTTCGTTGCCTGCAGGATTCTCGTGGAGCGTCTACTTCAAAACGTGGTAAAGTCAAAATTATTACCATTTTTTTTTTTTTTTACAAAATTATCAAGATAAAGGTGGTCGTCCGTCTAAGGATTTCGACGAATGTTCTGTCGTTATTAAACGTAGAAAAACAGAAGAGCTGCGTGGACAAAAGTCTGTAGAAGAATTGTCATTTGCCACTACTATGAAATTGAGAGAAAGTGGAAAAGTAGATGCAGCCAAATTACTCACCGAAGCAATTGGAACGACTCCAACAAGAGCAAGCAAAATTTTTAGAACTTGGAGAAACTCAAAACAAGAGGTTTCCAGTTACTCTGACGAAGAAGCTGTGGCTATGATTGTCTCGTTAAATTTAACTCGAGATCAGTACGAGCAATTAAGAAAAGGGGCCCGTGAACGTGGACATGATCTTTACCCGCCATATTATAAGGTCCTCGAATCTAAAAAACAATTTTATCCCAAGGGTATTTCAATAACGGAAGAAAAGTGTGAAATTCCGCTACAAAACTTGCTGGATAAAACTTGTCACAGCATAATAAAATGCATTTTTAACGAATTCATGCAAGAAGAGGCTAGATCTTTGAAACTAATATGTAAATGGGGATTCGATGGAAGTTCAGGGTTTTCTAGTTACAAACAAACTCGTCAAGATGCCCTGCCAGGTACTGAAGAAAGTTTGTTTGCTACTTCATTTGTGCCTCTTAGATTGGTGGACGAAAATTCTAAGGAGTTATTGTGGAAGAATCCTCATACTTCATCAAAAAAATATTGTCGGCCAATAAGACTTCAATGGATTAAGGAAACAGAAGAAGTTTCAAGGTTGGAACAATTAGAAATTAAAAGCCAAATCGAAAATTTAGTACCGTTTCAATCTCCACTTGGAAAAATTACTTTTAATTTATCTTTAACCATGGTCGATGGTAAGGTAGGAAATTGGACTTTATAGAATGTATGGGTAGGTTTTTATTCATGTAACTTTCAGGTCTGTAATGCTCTTTCAAACACTTCCAGCATGAAATGCCACATTTGCATGGCAACAATTTCTCAAATGAACGATATTGTGTCTATTAAATCATATAGAGTTGAACCAGAAAGTCTCCAGTTTGGATTATCTGTATTACATGCATATATTCGATGTTTTGAATGCCTATTGCATATAGCTTATAGACTGGAACTTAAAATCTGGAAAG
This sequence comes from Dascillus cervinus, assembly GCA_949768715.1. Lineage (NCBI taxonomy): Eukaryota > Metazoa > Arthropoda > Insecta > Coleoptera > Dascillidae > Dascillus > Dascillus cervinus. The sequence continues at coordinate 18,376,069 of OX458320.1, forward strand.
TGAGTATGAATTAATAAATGGTACTTTATATGATATAAAATACATGCTCCTTAGGTAAGAAAAGATAAAAAGGAACTTTTGAGAAAAAGAAAAAAAAAATCTGCAAATTAAGTTCCGCAGAAAAATGGGACTTATTGTGGATATTCCAAAATCAGGTTCAGGAACATCCAATGATGGGAATACGGCAAGACGATTTTTTGCCAATCCGTCTTTATCTTCAGAAATAACGGGTTATTATGAAAATTGAAACTGTTTGAGAATTGTGCTATATCTTAAAAATATTTATAGGAATCGATGAAGATTTAATAAAACGTTTTGGTGTAATTTTACGGACAGTTAACAGTGGCTATGAAATAAATGTGGAAAATTTCGAACAATATTGTTTGAAAACGGCAGAACGATATGTACAGTTGTACAACTGGTACTACATGCCCCCTTCAGTACACAAGCTATTGATACATGGGGCTGTCACAGTACAATATGCAATTGTTCCAATAGGCGAGCTGTCCGAGGAAGCACAGGAAGCAAAAAATAAGGATATCAAACGGTATCGTCTAAATCATACCAGAAAAATTAGCGCTATAAAGGTGAACGAAGATCTGTTCAACAGATTAATTTTGAGTTCGGACCCATATTTAAGTGCATTTAGTTGTGGCAAAAAAAAAATTAGATATGTCGATGAGGAAATGCGGCCCTTGATAATTATATCAGAAGACGAGGCAAAAGATAAAAATGAAGAAGGCGAATACGCAGATGAAGAGGAAAGCGAATTAGCGGAAGGTTTTGAAGAAGAATTTGAAAGTGATGAAGGCGAAGAAAGTGAAGGAGAAGAAGAGGAAGAAGTAGGAAAGGGGGAAAAAAGAAGAATTTCAAGATGATCAACATGAAATGGAGTAAGAAATTGTTCATTAGTTATTGTACACCGGGATATAAAAATATTTAAAAAAATAGCCTTCCATTTTTTTTAAATTGAAGTTTTTACACAATGTGATGTTTGTATATTCATCATAATAGATAGGTACTTATAGTGTTTAAATCAATAGATTATACAATTAGGTGCATTTTAGCAGTCATTCGAATTTTATAAATTTCAACCCACTAAACGGGTTGAAAACTAAAGTCTAGGGTTAAATTATTACCTCGAGCGGATTCTACGGTGTTTACAACCCGGGACTCCAAAATTTCATTACAATAGGATGATTATTCTAAGACCTATAAGTTTAGATCGAGAATCTGTCATTTTGACCACTGTGCGTCGGCAACCCGACACACGCACCGACTTAAGTGGCAGATTCTTAAGCCACGATAATAAGGGTGGAGTGGGACCGGTTTTTTTAGGAACGCGAAGCGATGGTGCGGGGAGAAGATTGCGGGCGTTCAACCTCGAATGACGCTTTCTGAAAAAGTCTCGAGCAAAAAAAAGAAGAGCCGCTTGATTCGGTTGTTGAATTGTTAAAGTATTTTTCTTGTGGTTGTATCTTAATTAATTAGTGGTGTAATCCGTGCAGGTTCCCTCGACATCGGGTATCGTATCTTGTAGTTTTTGTTAGCGGTTACAGCGCGTGGGGTAGGTTAGTTAGCATGTTAGATTAAGTTGTATGAAACTGCTGTTGTGGTTAGCGAATCAGCCGACAATCCCGCGTGAGTCGGTTTGCACTTCTTCCGCGATGATTAGTACGGGGGTTTTTGTCGCGGGGGCGAAATAACTTAACTTGGGAAAAGGACGCCGTTTTCACGCCTTTAAGGTTCAAATTCATCCGGAGTAGCGTGGGTTGATGACGTCACGCGCGTGGGTTTCGAGTCCAGGGGAGTACTCAGGGTCGTAACCGGAAGGGGACGCGCTACTTAAGTTAATTTACTCGTTTAAGTTAAACAAGCGGAAGAAAGTGCGAGGAAAGCCAGATCGGGCAGTAGTTTAAAGGGACTCCGGGGGCGTAAACTTCACGCGCTAGAATGCTTGTATTAAGGGGTGATTGTATGAGTGATGGCATGCTGATTAGTGTTTCGTGTTTTTTTTTTGAATTGCCTGTTTTATTATTGTAAACATGAGGAAACCACAACTCCGTTACGTTTTGGTATGTTTTTTTATAAATGGACGATTTCCCTGTGTTTGTGTATGTCGGTGTTGTTGTTAATTTTCTATATTGTTTGTGTATGCTTTTGTTTTTTTAACATGCCTGAGGAATCGGTTTGCGTGGAAGTTTCACCGATTCCAGTTTATTGCATGAGCTCTCCGCTCTTACTATTTAAATATAATTAAAAAGGCATCCTCCACTACGCTGTTGTTTTATTGAAGACACCTCTTCCCCTAAAAGCCTCACCGTTGCATCCAGAACGCTTGCCGCATTGTGTAAACGCAACGAGGGGTCCTACCTTCATTCTAGACGATCACGAAGTTTTGGCCAATTTGAATTTCGCGGTTTAATTCCGAGCGTTCGGGATATTTCAAATATTCAAATTAATTCGGCGGCAAGTTTGGGTCATTACAGTATGATAAAAATGAATGGGACACTATCACAACATTTGAAGCAGTATTGAGAGTTCTCCGTTTCATATCCATGAAAGTAACTATACCAGGTAATAAAGATTCATGTGCATTAATTGTTCAAACTACTATTGCAATAGTAAAAAGATTGTTAAAGGAATGTCAGACGATTTATTCAAGAGTATTGAGATTGATGAAGGTGCTATAGTTGCATTTTACAAAAACTTTGCTAATGGAATTGATGAGACTAATATTCAACATGTATTAAAGCATTGGCAAAAGATCATTTCTTCTCATGCGTTAAGATTTTAATTAACTGTGTTACAAGCTGCAAAAACCAAGCCGCCCAGCGTACACAAACTGAAGTATCTACACCTAAAGGAACAGGTAAAATAAAACATACTTTAACATTAGCTCTGGTTGATGGAAAAGTATGTAATGCTGCGACTGATACCTCATCAACAATGAGGTGCTACATTTGCGGACAGACTTCAAAAGAATTTAATAAATTAATTAAAGGTGAAGCCAATGTAGGAGCAATGAAATTTGGTCTCTCCATTCTTCATGCCAGAATTCGATTCTTCGAGACACAGTTACATTTGGCTTACAAAATTCCATTGAAAAAGTGACAAGCACGGTTTGCAGAAGAAAAAAAAATTGTGAAAGACACGAAGGAAAAAATCCAGCGTGCTTTTAAAGAAGAAGTGGGACTCCTTGTAGACATTGCCAAGGCAGGTTTCGGGAATACAAATGATGGAAATTCATCAAGGTTTTTTTCCGACCCAGAGTGCTCTTAACGAATCACAGGTGTCGACATTAGTCTAATTAAACGATTGAAAGTAATTCTAGAAGTTATTTCGAGTGGCAACAGGATTGATATTGGTAAATTTGATATACACATGAGACTGCAAAAATGTACGTAAATCTATATGGTTGGCAGCTGAGGCCCGCAATAAACATTTTCGGCTCTACAGATTAAATTTTTCACGAAAATTTTCTCGAGTGGATTGTAACCGAGATATTTTACACAGATTGTTACTAAGTTCGGACCCATATTTGAATATCAAGGATATTCAAAAAAACTAAGCAATTTTCTCATGAGGCATTAAATTTGATGACAGCAGGTTCTCCTCCACTACTCCCAGATTGTAATGAACAATTATCTGATGCCGAAATATAATTTATGATGATGACTAACGAAAATATAGAAAATGATTCTGATGAATGATAAAATTGTTTTACGGTAAATTTAATTCATTTGTTTTCTCACATAAACACCTAATTATGATTTAGTATCGTGTTTTACATCGCAAAAAAACACGTCAAATAATTTTGACCGGTTTTACTACACAAATACTCCTATGTGCGTCGATCAGATCAATGGACTGATGAAGTTTGTCACGAATAGCCACTGAAACCGACCTAGTGTCTGCAGGAGCACGATATCAGATTTCAGTGACTGCTTCGTACGTTTTAATCAATATTATCCTACAACGGACATAATGACATAGGAATGTCATTTAGTCCATATGAGCTCAGTCAAGGAACTTCCCTTAATTAGCTGTTCATTTTCTTAACAGATATACTGAAATGTCGCGTAATTATAAACGTACGACTAATCGCCAATCAATGCGGGGAAAGCTGTAGAAGCAGTTGGAAATAATAAAATGGGCTGGCTATCAGCATCTAAAACAGTTGGTGTTCCACAAGCAACGCTCCGAAGGCATGCTTTGGGTAGTAACAAAACTTTGGAGTGCAGTTCGAAGGGTCTTGGATGTTGGAAATCTACTTTTCCGCCTGATGTAGAAAAGCAATTCGTTAAGCATTTGAAATTACTTGAATCTCGTTTGTTTGGATTGACGTGAGCACCGGTTCAAGAATTAGCTTGACATGGCTGAAAAAAAAATGGTTTCTCCCATAGATTTAACCCACAAAAACAAAAAGCTGCACAAGAATGGTTGGAAGGATTTCTCAAACGAAATAAAGATATTTCTCTATGCAAACCAGAAGCTACTTCAGCAGCTCGTGCTCAGGCTTTTAATCGGCCCCAAGTCCAAAAGTTTTTTGAACTATATGGAAATCTGCTGGAGCCTGTAAACTTTACGCCACATCGCATCTATAATGCTGATGAGTCAGGCCTATCTACTGTACAAAAACTCCAAAAGATATTGGCTACTACTGGAAGGAAGCAAGTTGGGGTTATAACCAGTGCAGAACGTGGAACAAACACCACTGTTGTTTGTTGTGTTAATGCCGTTGGAATGTTTGTCCCGCCGATGATATTTCCGAGGAAAAATATGAAAAATGAACTAGTCGACGAAGCTCCACCTGGCACTTTAGGTGTACCTCAACAATCAGGGTGGATGACAAGGGGATGCATTGCAGCCCCTTGATGTTTCATTTTTCGCACCCTTGAAGACTTACTTTAACCAAAAAATATCGAAGTGGCTGAAAACACATCCTGGACGTGCTACACAATTTCAAATAGCCAACGAAGCATATGACAAGGCAGCTACAGTGCAAAATGGATGTCATGGATTTAAAAGCACTGATATTTGGCCTCTAAATTCTGAAATATTTTCCAATTATATATACGAGCCTGCGGAGACTACAAACATACCGCTGCTAGAAGACACCTCCGAAGAACAATGTCATCAGCAAACAAGTCCTGCTCCATTTTCCATAGCTGGGCCATCTGCACCGCAAGATGATTCATTTTCGCTTCCTGTATCCAACATTTTTCAGATTGCTGCAACTACTAAAGAACATCTATAGTCCTCAAGTCCTGCGGTATCTATTGAGGAGATGTCTCCAGTCCCAAAAGGACGTTTTATAAGTAGTCAAGGAAAACGTAAGCCAAAGGATCAACAAACTTCCCTAGTTTTAACTTTTAGTCCTAATATGACGGCAATTAAATACAAAAATACACCCAAAGCTCCGCCAGAGAAAAGGAGACGAAACGTTACTAAAATGTTTAATTCCATCTAGCCACTGTGACATGTTAACATTCATGCTTGCTTTTATATTTTTTGTTTGGTATCTAAGTTTCCCTTTTTGTTTAATAACAAGTAAATTTGTATTAATCATCAACATCAAGCTGAATACAGCAAAATACATTTTTACCATTCAATATAATACAGTCCATTGAAATTATCATTAAAAGGTTCTTTGCTTTGAAGTAACAGAACCCACACAACATTTGGTCCAAACGAGCCGGATATTATATCGGTGATTTTTTGGTCGACCTGGTTCTGCTGTGCCGTATTTGCCTGCGAAGGTATTCGTGAGTTTGTTCAGCAGAGGTCAGTTATTTCTTTTTTATTATGAATGAGTTTAAGAGAGCGCGTGCTGCTCTTAAGGCGACGTTGGCGCATTTTGCAACGTATGTTGACAGTGTGCAGGATTTGTGTGGCAATCCCGAGGTAATTGTAGAACCTGCAAAGATTGTCTTATCTTTACAAAGGCATTTAGATTCCTCAGAGTCATTTTTAATCCAGTATGAGGAGGTTCATGCAAACATCACTGCCATTGATGACGACGATGATCACGAGATTCAAATTACGCAGTTTGAAAATGATTTTTATTCTATCATGGCCAAAGCCATATGTTTGATGGACAAGATAAAGTTGACTTGCGAACAATCAGAATGCAAGGCGGGTTCAGATTTCATAATAGAGCAAGAATCCGATGGCACGATTTCTGCACATCGCATCGTCTCCATGAAGAGTTATGAATCTGCAAAAAATGCACATTTTATAACTAGCTTATCACGATCGACTCACTCGGAGCGATCCATGCTGTCCAGTTCTGCGCAGAATTTAGACTCTGCCGGAATGGCAATTTCTATAGGTGGCGTACCACGGTCGACTTATTCGGAGCGATTCGTGTCGTCAAAGCCACAAGCTGAATCCGAACAAACGGATTCAGCATTTTCTTATAATAAGAAGCAGATGCTTCCTTTAGTCCCCCCCGTGCAGAATTTTGACCCTGCCGGAGGGACAGTTTCTATAGGTGGCTTACCACGGTCGACTTATTCGGAGCGATTCGTGTCGTCTAAGCCACAAGCATTATCTTGTAAGAAGAAGCAGATGTTGCTTCCTTTAGTCCCCGTGCAGAATTTTGACACTGCCGAAAGGACAATTTCTATTGGTGACTTACTACGGTTCACTCATTCTGAGCGATCCGTGTCGTCAAAATCACTATCTGAATCCAAACAAACGATTTGTTGTAGTGAAAAGCAGATTTTGCTGCCTATCGTCCCCGCGCAGAATTTTGACTCTGCCGTAAGGACAGTTTCTACTGGTGGGGTATCACGGTCGACTCAATCGAAGCGATCCGTGTCGCCAGAGCCAGAAGTTGAACTCCAACATGAGATATCAGCATATTGTTACAATGATATCCAGATTTTACCGCCTATCATTCTTGCGCAGAATTCTGACACTGCCGGAAAGATAGATTTAATGAGTGACATACCACGGTCGACTCATCCTGAGCGGTCCGTGTCATCGAAAGGACAAGTTGAGCCCTCGCAGACCATTGAGGTACAGATTTTGCTACCCAACGACTCCGCGCAGATTTTTGATCCTGCCGGAAGTTCAGCATCAATCAAAAATCTTATGGATTCTGGTTCACAGTCCAATTTCTCTTTTTTGAATCTCGATAAGATCACTGGCAACATTCCCAGTTGCCAAGTTGATCAAGAGTTCATAACTCCGAGCAACATGTATTTGCCTGATCTTCTTGTTAATCAACCGGAACAAATAATATTGGGTCCCGGTCATCTACGATTGCAGAAGACTTTTTTTGATTGTATAATGGCGGGTCGTATAAAGGCCCCTTCTACCATTATTGTTCGTTGCCGTTTCAATCGTCCAGGCGAAGTTCCCGACCAGCTTGTGAGGTTCTGGGAACTTGAAAACTGTCCGACGAAGCGAGCGTTTTCGAAAGAAGAATATTCTTGCGAAGCGCATTTTAAGCAGACCAGACCTCCTGAGGTCTTTGGTTATTTTCGAGAGGTTGCGTTCAAAGATTCTTTTCTTTAGAAAGATCTTTGACGGACAACCCAGTACCTTTTGAAGTTTATTTTAAGTTAATGGAGGATTACGAAGATCTAGGTCACGTATCATTTGATATGCCAGATTCCTCGGATTCTTCAAATTTGTTCCTCATCATGGGGTATTAACTAAACTTCGAGGTGTCTTTTTCAAAATTGTTCAATGTCCATTTCCAGTGGTCATTTGCTCAATATGGTTTAAATTATGGGTCCTGTCAAGCAGCAGGATTTATTACAATTATTGCTGTTCGCTTTCGGCAATATATTTCGATATCGTCCGATATTGATATGACGTGCATGGCAGGTTCAAGTCGAGCCTAGCCAAAGGTCACTGCAATGAATCTTGTTGCGCACGGTTCCACTTGAATCTTTGCGCAATTATATTTTAAATACTGTGACCTACGGTACTGCATCGGCCTCATTTTTGGCCATTCGTTCGTTACTTCAATTAGGCATTGAATGCGAAAATTCTCTGCCTAAAATTTCTGGCATTATAATGCAGGATTTCTATACGAATATCCTGACTGGTTCGTATGATTTGACACAAGCTCGTCAAATATATATACAATTGTCAAATATTTTGGAAGCTGGTTGCTTGAAATTATTTAATTGGATTCCGAATTGTCTACAGGTTCTGTCGGACATTTCAAAGAACGATTGGTACCCAGGCGTATTCGAGTTTGGCACTCATGACCACACTAGCACACTTGGCCTAGTATGTGTTGTCCAATTTGACCATCTCATGTACACCCGGCTTCATTGAAAATGTCACCCCAATAAAAAAAGAGAGGTTCCTTTACTAACCACAGTTTGAAGCCTGTCGTAAATTACCGACACTGGCTGGTCCGAATTTCTACCTACTTTCTCAACATCGTTTGTAAAGCGTTTGTGAGGAGCTTAAATTCAAAAGGAATATTATCCAAAAATTTCACTTGTGTGCTAGAGCAGTCCCGCAGTAGTAATTTTCAATTTATGTTAAAAGTACAATATGTATTCTGAAACTGGATCGAGTAGTTCCTTGCATGTATTTATTTTTTACGACTTATTAGCAGTATTAGTATTATTATCATTGAAAAACCTTCGTTTTTTTGAATAAATTAAAAATGGATATTATTCCTTTTGATTTTAAGCTCCTCAATTATTAGTTCTTCAATAGATTGGCTATCTCGTCGAAGATCAATTTATTAACGAAATATTTGCATTATTTTAATTTATTGTAAAAGACCGACGTCGTTGCCCTAAAAAACGCTAAATAAACACTTTGTAACCCATCAGTTCAAAATCAACTATCGTTATTGTTTTAGCTTGATTTAGGGCCGGTATTTAATTCTCCGAAAAGTCTTAGATAGCTATCTTTGGAATTAGCGAGTCAGCAATAATTGTTGCAGTTACAGCAACGATTGTTATTAACCATCGGGTAAATTTAGCGACACATTGAAATATCGGCACTTAATGGCATTTGAATAATATTGTGAACACTTCCATGGTAATTTGATATGGATGACATGATAAATCGATTGAAGAAAGGATGAACTGAAATTTTTATAAAGACATTTGTGATTATTTCATCTGTTAAAAAAAGGAAATATTTTTTGTATTATTATTCTGTGAAGTAGCACAAATTATTGGACTATGCATGCTTAAGCAATAAAACCACACGTGATTCTATACCATTAAGTACTGTTTTAATAATGGCCGATTCCATAATCAATTTAAAGTAACTTTTAAGTTAAAGTCATCTAATTAATATGCTAACTGATTGTAGTAACAATACTTTAAAGCCACCTTTAGTTAAAGGACCATTAGAAACTCGATTATGGAACCAGGTGTTATTGTTGTAACAATACTTAAAGCCTCCATTAGTTAAAGGACCATTTGGCGTTCGCTTACGAAACCGGCCCTAATAACGGTCAATGCTCTTTGTTAAATACGGATCCCCAGAAAAATTTCGCATTCTACAATGGACTAATATTAAATTTAAAAAAGTACTTTGGTCAACTTGAAGGCTAATAGCAAAATAGTACTATATACTAACTTATATAATAAATATGTGATAGGAGGTGCTTCCTAAAAAGACGTCGCAAACTCTGACTTTGTTATGTATTGTCCGAGAAGTGTTAATTTTGATTTTTCTTATTATCAAATTAAGTTGGGTATCTACTAAAAGCAATTCAGAACACATTGGGTTATTTTCATTTATTTATCATTCAAATTTCTTTCTGAGACTCTCCTGCTTTAAAGGCAATAAAACCATTACTTTTTCGGTCAATGGTCTTTGTCGGTCATAAATGAAGATTGTAATATATACCCAGAAAAAAGGTATTTGATTTTGCACGAATGTTAAACACAAATCGGTAGTTAAAACCACCCAGTGTGTCTTATAGTAGTCACAGAGATCACATCAAATATCAGCATCGCAGTTTCTTTCACTTATTTTATCATCTAAATTTATATTTTCAGTGAAGTAACACAAATCCTGCGACTATACCTGTTAAGCAATAAAACCAACGTTATTGTTAATAAACCTTTATTTCTAAATATTTGTTTTTTTTTTAAATCTCTAGTGGACTGCAATTTAATAAAAATAGGAGATCTACTACGTGACTGATTAAATAAATGAATTAGGGCCGGTATTTGTACCGGCCCTAAATCAAGCTAAAACAATAACGATAGTTGATTTTGAACTGATGGGTTACAAAGTGTTTATTTAGCGTTTTTTAGGGCAACGACGTCGGTCTTTTACAATAAATTAAAATAATGCAAATATTTCGTTAATAAATTGATTTTCGACGAGATAGCCAATCTATTGAAGAACTAATAATTGTTCAAACGCTTTACAAACGATGTTGAGAAAGTAGGTAGAAATTCGGACCCGCTAGTGTCGGTAATTTACGACAGCCTTCAAACTGTGGTTAGTAAAGGAACCTCTCTTTTTTTATTGGGGTGACATTTTCTCTGAAGCCGGGTGTACGTTATTAATAAAGCGTCCGATCTGTCAATTACAAATCGCTTCATTCTTTCACAAAGGCATCCAATGCAGAAGACCTCATTTCAAATTGATTTTTCGTCTTATTTTATGCATCCATCAGTGGATGCGGTACTTGTATTTATTATTTGTATTCATTCTTCTACAAGGATAAAAAGATTCATGTCAGAATTTTGTGCACTAAGCCAAGGGTAACTTCCGTACGGCCTAACACAATACCTAAGATGAAGTTATCCGACGCAGTGTTTCCATCAAAATTATACGAGCAAGCCCCCGAGGCTCTCAATATTAAATTTTCTCGTCGTTTTCTTTGGACAGATGCATCTCTGTCATGTGTATATTATTGAATATGTCAGGTGTAGACAGACATTTTCCCACTAGATTTAACCCTGCCGAAATGGTTGCAAGGGGAAATAGCCTTTACTTTGCTAGAATCTTTAATTTTATGGTGGTATGGACCGCCCTTTTTACTCCAGTTTTCCAAGCTAAAGATGATAATTCAAAGTCTAGCTGTTTTAGCTACCGACTTATTTTTGTTCCTTAATTTTTCAAACTTTCATACGTATAAGACGTGTCATCACGCCTTGGGAAATAATATCCTCACTTATGAGGTCTCATGTGCACTTTGCTCATGCAATTTGAGGCTACCCTCAATTTTCATCCCATTTCGTCTTTATCTGAAGATCCCAACGATCTTCAATAATGATAATAATTTCTGGTCATTTTTTCGTCGATCATTTTTTAACATCCATTTCAGATCATAACTTAAATTACATTCATATTCCTTGATTATCATCATGTCAACAATTATACGAAGGCATGTGAAGACAATGGAGCAAGGAGCTGCAGCAATAGAAGAAATGGAACGCTCACACCTTGGACCAGGAAGTAAAGGATGCAGAACCAGCTGAGTTTCCAATGAAGCGGAATATCACTTTTATTTATATTTTTAATTTCTTTTGTGTTAATGTTAATATTTATTTGTTTTTTGAAATTTGTTATTTCAACGCCGGGTGCATGTTTAATTCCATCTAGCCACTGTGACATGTTAACATTCATGCTTGCTTTTATATTTTTTGTTTGGTATCTAAGTTTCCCTTTTTGTTTAATAACAAGTAAATTTGTATTAATTATCAACATCAAGCTGAATACAGCAAAATAAATTTTTACCATTCAATATAATACAGTCCATTGAAATTATCATTAAAAGGTTCTTTGCTTTGAAGTAACAGAACCCACACAACAAAAACGTTATTTGAAGAAGATAGTGACGAAGAACATTTTCCCGATAACTCGCAGGATGATGAAGAAGACTGTCCATGCATATATTGCAATGATGTTTTTTCCCGATCTAAGCCTGGAGAAGACTGGTTACGATGCATAAATTGTTTGCGTTGGGCTCGCGCTTCTTGCCCTGACGTTCCTGTAAACTGTGTCAGTAATATTAGTTTGATTTCAACAAATTGACTTTTTTTGTGTAGTTTTTAACAATTTTAATAATTGTTATTGTTCATTTTTGAAGAAGCTGCAATAAAGGCAATTGAAACGTTGGCGTAATCCGTTTATTTTTTACTACTGCTGCCCGAATCCTGATTAAATACCTATTACTGTGTCAGTAATTTTATAGTTTTTACGTGTATGTCATTTTGTCCATAGCTTATGGACAAAATGAATTTTGGCAGATATCAATTAAACTAAGAATATACTTTTTTTATTATTTTTATATTATAAATGTCTATTAGATTCCATAGCTAAAGAACCAAAAATTATTGGTGTAGAAAGTGCTGTGATTTACCAATAAAGAGTTATGAACCTAAAATAAAACCATATGTCGTTTTGTACTAATTTCCCGTAGTATCAACAGAGAGTGCTCTTAATGAAATTCATGACTGTTTTAATATTCCGATCGAGCATAATACAGCTACAGATTTACCTCTGACTACACATAATACACATGCACATTTACCGCAAATTCAACATCATAGACTCAGACTCTGAATGTGATGATAGCATTACAGCAAATGAGCATGCTGCGAATGAGCATCGTGTTTTAGCTAGTACAAATTTGAATTTGCAAGTTGAAAAGATGGTGAGACGAACAAAAAGAAAATTTAAAGGAGTTGAAATTGGAGCGACTGTTAATGTGTTTGTATCACAGTTTGATCGAGGACGCGGAGATCCTGCAAACCTCATTGGTGTGGTACTAGAAACTAAAGACGACATATACAGAATTGGCACTAGGGGCCGAATTATTGATAAGTGGTTACAGAGAAATTGTTTTGAAGTTACCAGTTACAGATGTATCTCGACGAAGGACATACCAGTGTCAGAATGCAGTACAAGGACATTAGTCCGTAATATTTCGATCGGAAATGGACAAGGCTTCAAAAGGTGCTCTTGTCAAAAAAATGTACATCAAAAAAATTCCACTGCTATAAACATGGAATGATGTGTAATTCTTCGTGTCACTCAGGAACATCTTACAAAAAATTTTAACGTCATTTGTTTTTTAGTATTATTATTAACATTTTTTGCTTTTTTATTGTCTATTGATTTTAAAACCTCCCAACATATCTGATCCCATTTCTATTATTTTTTATAGATTAGGTAAAAGAAAGCAGGGAAATGGCGTCTAGCGAAGTAGGTATCTACCTACTATTTATATCTATAGATAAAAGTAATATATGATTGTTTTAATGTTTCAATATTATTTATAGTAATCAAGTTCGAGTTATGCAGCGGCAAATCAGAGACGCTAGCAATCCGTTAGAACTTTCTGAATGGAATTTTAAAAAACAATTTAGACAGTCAAAAGTGGCAGTTCAATATTTATTGGACAATTTAATCCCACATATGGATCCAGAACAAAATACGACTAGTATACCAAGCCATTTGCAAATATTTATAGCACTAGCGTTCTTTGGTAAAGGGTCCTATCAAATGGACGTAGGACAATCTTGGCATGTGGCTGTAAGCCAGCCTTCAGATAATCGATCCTTAAACAAGGCCGTTGTTGCCATAAATCGGTATTTATTACATATGTGGGTTAGATTTCCTCCGACAAACGTACAAAGAAATGCAGTTAAAAGAGACTTTTTTGAGAAATTTTGTTTTCCAAATGTAGTGGGTGCAATTGACTGAACTCACATTTTAATAATTGCACCAGCGTCTGATGACCCAAATTACCCAGCAAGAGTGTATTATAATAGAAAAGGATACACAAGTATTAACACTCAACTCATTTGCGATTCAAATATGACAATTTTATCGGCAAACGCCAGATTTCTTGGATCCACACATGATGCAGCAATATGGACCACTTCTGTAATTAACCATCATTTACAAAATAACTACGTTAATGAGGACAATGAAACATTTCTTTTAGGAGGCTCGGGCTATCCTCTTCTTCCATGATTGCTTACACCTGTAGATGGGGTGCCAGATGGTGGACCAGAAGCTGCGTACAACAGAGCACACATACCCACTCGCAATTGTATAGAAAGATGCAATGGGTTATTAAAAAGCAGATTTAGATACCTTCTCAGGCATAGAACTCTGCATTATCATCCAATTATAGCAGCAAAAATTATTTATAGGTGTGTTGTTTCGCACAATTTAGCCATACACTTTAACGACAAAATAGAGGATGACATAGATGTGGAAGAACAAGAAAATAACGGTCCTCCTAATTTAGACAATAATTGGTTGGCAAAAGGTAGAAGAGTTAGGAATGCTGTTATTAATCAACAGACAATTTTCAATACGACGAAGCCGTAATTTTAATAACAAGTGTTCCTTGTTAACATGTACACGGAAATAGAAGAATCTTCACTTCTTTTGTAGCGTAGCGAATTTCATCAATTGAGCAGAAAACTGACAACACCATTTACATAATCTCCCGCGTTGGTTCCAACCCCGTTTGCCACTAAGGTTCGTTACTCAATCTTAAACAAGGTTGCCCGGATTTTGTATAACCAACAAAGTAAAATCTCAGATGAGATATTTTTTTGGAAGCGACAACATTTCCTGAAATCCAAAAGAAGTTTTTCAATACAACGAAGCCGCAATTTTGATAACAACTTCCTTGTTAACACGTACACGAAAGAAGAATAATATTCACTTCTTTGTAGCGCAGCAAATTCCATCATTTTCGCAGAAAACTGACAACACCATTTACATAATCTCTCTCGTTTATTCCGACCCAGTTTGCCACTGAGATTAGTTACTCAATCTTAAACAGTGTTGCTAGGATTTTGTATAACCAACAAAGTAAAATCTCAGATGAGATATTTTTAGGAAGCGACATTTCCCGAAATCCAAAAGGAGTTTTTCAATACAACGAAGCCGTAATTTTGATAACAAGTTCCTTGTTAACACGTACACGAAAGAAGAATAATATTCACTTCTTTGTAGCGTAGCAAATTTCATCATTTTCGCAGAAAACTGACAACACCATTTACATAATCTCTCTCGTTTATTCCGACCCAGTTTGCCACTGGGATTGGTTACTCAATCTTAAACAGGGTTGGGTTGCTAGGATTTTGTATAGCCAACTAAGTAAAATCTCAGATGAGATATTTCTTTTCGAAGCGATCACAATTACTCAAATCCAACAGAAGTTTTTCAATACAACGCAGCCGTAATTTCGATAACAAGTTCCTTGTTAATACCTACACAACAGTAGAATAATCTTCACTTCTTTTGTAGCATAGCAAATTTCATCATTTTAGCAGAAAACTAACAACACCATTTACACAATCTCTCTCGTTTATTCCGACCCAGTTTGCCACTGAGATTAGTTACTCAAGCTTAAACAGGGTTGTCCGGATTTTGTATAACCAACACCGTAAAATCTCAGATGAGATATTTCTTTTGGAAGCGATCACAATTACTCAAATCCAACAGAAGTTTTTCAATACAACGAAGCCGTAATTTTGATAAGAAGTTCCTTGTTAACACGTACACGGAAATAGAACAATCTTCACTTCTTTTGTAGCGTACCGAATTTCATCAATTGAGCAGAAAACTGACAACACCATTTACATAATCTCTCTCGTTTATTCCCACCCCGTTTGCCTCTGAGATTGATTACTCAATCTTAAACAGGGTTGGGTTGCTAGGATTTTGTATAGCCAACGCAGTAAAATCTCAGATAAGATATTTCTTTTCGAAGCGATCACAACTACTCAAATCCAACAGAAGTTTTTCAATACAACGAAGCCGTAATTTCGATAACAAGTTCCTTGTTAATACCTACACAATAGTAGAATAATCTTCACTTCTTTTGTAGCATAGCAAATTTCATCATTTTAGCAGAAAACTAACAACACCATTTACACAATCTCTCTCGTTTATTCCGACCCAGTTTGCCACTGAGATTAGTTACTCAATCTTAAACAGGGTTGTCCGGATTTTGTATAACCAACACCGTAAAATCTCTGATGAGATATTTCTTTTGGAAGCGATCACAATTACTCAAATCCAACAGAAGTTTTTCAATACAACGAAGCCGTAATTTTGATAACAAGTTCCTTGTTAACACGTACACGGAAATAGAACAATCTTCACTTCTTTTGTAGCGTAGCGAATTTCATCAATTGAGCAGAAAACTGACAACACCATTTACATAATCTCTCTCGTTTATTCCCACCCCGTTTGCCTCCGAGATTGATTACTCAATCTTAAACAGGGTTGCGTTGCTAGGATTTTGTATAGCCAACGCAGTAAAATCTCAGATAAGATATTTCTTTTCGAAGCGATCACAACTACTCAAATCCAACAGAAGTTTTTCAATACAACGAAGCCGTAATTTCGATAACAAGTTCCTTGTTAATACCTACACAATAGTAGAATAATCTTCACTTCTTTTGTAGCATAGCAAATTTCATCATTTTAGCAGAAAACTAACAACACCATTTACACAATCTCTCTCGTTTATTCCGACCCAGTTTGCCACTGAGATTAGTTACTCAATCTTAAACAGGGTTGTCCGGATTTTGTATAACCAACACCGTAAAATCTCTGATGAGATATTTCTTTTGGAAGCGATCACAATTACTCAAATCCAACAGAAGTTTTTCAATACAACGAAGCCGTAATTTTGATAACAAGTTCCTTGTTAACACGTACACGGAAATAGAACAATCTTCACTTCTTTTGTAGCGTAGCGAATTTCATCAATTGAGCAGAAAACTGACAACACCATTTACATAATCTCTCTCGTTTATTCCCACCCCGTTTGCCTCTGAGATTGATTACTCAATCTTAAACAGGGTTGGGTTGCTAGGATTTTGTATAGCCAACGCAGTAAAATCTCAGATAAGATATTTCTTTTCGAAGCGATCACAACTACTCAAATCCAACAGAAGTTTTTCAATACAACGAAGCCGTAATTTCGATAACAAGTTCCTTGTTAATACCTACACAATAGTAGAATAATCTTCACTTCTTTTGTAGCATAGCAAATTTCATCATTTTAGCAGAAAACTAACAACACCATTTACACAATCTCTCTCGTTTATTCCGACCCAGTTTGCCACTGAGATTAGTTACTCAATCTTAAACAGGGTTGTCCGGATTTTGTATAACCAACACCGTAAAATCTCTGATGAGATATTTCTTTTGGAAGCGATCACAATTACTCAAATCCAACAGAAGTTTTTCAATACAACGAAGCCGTAATTTTGATAACAAGTTCCTTGTTAACACGTACACGGAAATAGAACAATCTTCACTTCTTTTGTAGCGTAGCGAATTTCATCAATTGAGCAGAAAACTGACAACACCATTTACATAATCTCTCTCGTTTATTCCCACCCCGTTTGCCTCCGAGATTGATTACTCAATCTTAAACAGGGTTGGGTTGCTAGGATTTTGTATAGCCAACGCAGTAAAATCTCAGATAAGATATTTCTTTTCGAAGCGATCACAACTACTCAAATCCAACAGAAGTTTTTCAATACAACGAAGCCGTAATTTCGATAACAAGTTCCTTGTTAATACCTACACAATAGTAGAATAATCTTCACTTCTTTTGTAGCATAGCAAATTTCATCATTTTAGCAGAAAACTAACAACACCATTTACACAATCTCTCTCGTTTATTCCGACCCAGTTTGCCACTGAGATTAGTTACTCAATCTTAAACAGGGTTGTCCGGATTTTGTATAACCAACACCGTAAAATCTCTGATGAGATATTTCTTTTGGAAGCGATCACAATTACTCAAATCCAACAGAAGTTTTTCAATACAACGAAGCCGTAATTTTGATAACAAGTTCCTTGTTAACACGTACACGGAAATAGAACAATCTTCACTTCTTTTGTAGCGTAGCGAATTTCATCAATTGAGCAGAAAACTGACAACACCATTTACATAATCTCTCTCGTTTATTCCCACCCCGTTTGCCTCCGAGATTGATTACTCAATCTTAAACAGGGTTGGGTTGCTAGGATTTTGTATAGCCAACGCAGTAAAATCTCAGATAAGATATTTCTTTTCGAAGCGATCACAACTACTCAAATCCAACAGAAGTTTTTCAATACAACGAAGCCGTAATTTCGATAACAAGTTCCTTGTTAATACCTACACAATAGTAGAATAATCTTCACTTCTTTTGTAGCATAGCAAATTTCATCATTTTAGCAGAAAACTAACAACACCATTTACACAATCTCTCTCGTTTATTCCGACCCAGTTTGCCACTGAGATTAGTTACTCAATCTTAAACAGGGTTGTCCGGATTTTGTATAACCAACACCGTAAAATCTCTGATGAGATATTTCTTTTGGAAGCGATCACAATTACTCAAATCCAACAGAAGTTTTTCAATACAACGAAGCCGTAATTTTGATAACAAGTTCCTTGTTAACACGTACACGGAAATAGAACAATCTTCACTTCTTTTGTAGCGTAGCGAATTTCATCAATTGAGCAGAAAACTGACAACACCATTTACATAATCTCTCTCGTTTATTCCCACCCCGTTTGCCTCCGAGATTGATTACTCAATCTTAAACAGGGTTGCGTTGCTAGGATTTTGTATAGCCAACGCAGTAAAATCTCAGATAAGATATTTCTTTTCGAAGCGATCACAACTACTCAAATCCAACAGAAGTTTTTCAATACAACGAAGCCGTAATTTCGATAACAAGTTCCTTGTTAATACCTACACAATAGTAGAATAATCTTCACTTCTTTTGTAGCATAGCAAATTTCATCATTTTAGCAGAAAACTAACAACACCATTTACACAATCTCTCTCGTTTATTCCGACCCAGTTTGCCACTGAGATTAGTTACTCAATCTTAAACAGGGTTGTCCGGATTTTGTATAACCAACACCGTAAAATCTCTGATGAGATATTTCTTTTGGAAGCGATCACAATTACTCAAATCCAACAGAAGTTTTTCAATACAACGAAGCCGTAATTTTGATAACAAGTTCCTTGTTAACACGTACACGGAAATAGAACAATCTTCACTTCTTTTGTAGCGTAGCGAATTTCATCAATTGAGCAGAAAACTGACAACACCATTTACATAATCTCTCTCGTTTATTCCCACCCCGTTTGCCTCCGAGATTGATTACTCAATCTTAAACAGGGTTGGGTTGCTAGGATTTTGTATAGCCAACGCAGTAAAATCTCAGATAAGATATTTCTTTTCGAAGCGATCACAACTACTCAAATCCAACAGAAGTTTTTCAATACAACGAAGCCGTAATTTCGATAACAAGTTCCTTGTTAATACCTACACAATAGTAGAATAATCTTCACTTCTTTTGTAGCATAGCAAATTTCATCATTTTAGCAGAAAACTAACAACACCATTTACACAATCTCTCTCGTTTATTCCGACCCAGTTTGCCACTGAGATTAGTTACTCAATCTTAAACAGGGTTGTCCGGATTTTGTATAACCAACACCGTAAAATCTCTGATGAGATATTTCTTTTGGAAGCGATCACAATTACTCAAATCCAACAGAAGTTTTTCAATACAACGAAGCCGTAATTTTGATAACAAGTTCCTTGTTAACACGTACACGGAAATAGAACAATCTTCACTTCTTTTGTAGCGTAGCGAATTTCATCAATTGAGCAGAAAACTGACAACACCATTTACATAATCTCTCTCGTTTATTCCCACCCCGTTTGCCTCCGAGATTGATTACTCAATCTTAAACAGGGTTGGGTTGCTAGGATTTTGTATAGCCAACGCAGTAAAATCTCAGATAAGATATTTCTTTTCGAAGCGATCACAACTACTCAAATCCAACAGAAGTTTTTCAATACAACGAAGCCGTAATTTCGATAACAAGTTCCTTGTTAATACCTACACAATAGTAGAATAATCTTCACTTCTTTTGTAGCATAGCAAATTTCATCATTTTAGCAGAAAACTAACAACACCATTTACACAATCTCTCTCGTTTATTCCGACCCAGTTTGCCACTGAGATTAGTTACTCAATCTTAAACAGGGTTGTCCGGATTTTGTATAACCAACACCGTAAAATCTGATGAGATATTTCTTTTGGAAGCGATCACAATTACTCAAATCCAACAGAAGTTTTTCAATACAACGAAGCCGTAATTTTGATAACAAGTTCGTTGTTAACACGTACACGGAAATAGAACAATCTTCACTTCTTTTGTAGCGTAGCGAATTTCATCAATTGAGCAGAAAACTGACAACACCATTTACATAATCTCTCTCGTTTATTCCCACCCCGTTTGCCTCTGAGATTGATTACTCAATCTTAAACAGGGTTGGGTTGCTAGGATTTTGTATAGCCAACGCAGTAAAATCTGAGATAAGATATTTCTTTTCGAAGCAATCACAACTACTCAAATCCAACAGAAGTTTTTCAATACAACGAAGCCGTAATTTTGATAACAAGTTCCTTGTTAACACGTACACGGAAATAGAACAATCTTCACTTCTTTTGTAGCGTAGCGAATTTCATCAATTGAGCAGAAAACTGACAACACCATTTACATAATCTCTCTCGTTTATTCCCACCTCGTTTGCCTCTGAGATTGATTACTCAATCCTAAACAGGGTTGGGTTGCTAGGATTTTGTATAGCCAACGCAGTAAGATCTCAGATAAGATATTTCTTTTCGAAGCGATCACAACTACTCAAATCCAACAGAAGTTTTTCAATACAACGAAGCCGTAATTTCGATAACAAGTTCCTTGTTAATACCTACACAATAGTAGAATAATCTTCACTTCTTTTGTAGCATAGCAAATTTCATCATTTTAGCAGAAAACTAACAACACCATTTACACAATCTCTCTCGTTTATTCCGACCCAGTTTGCCACTGAGATTAGTTACTCAATCTTAAACAGGGTTGTCCGGATTTTGTATAACCAACACCGTAAAATCTGATGAGATATTTCTTTTGGAAGCGATCACAATTACTCAAATCCAACAGAAGTTTTTCAATACAACGAAGCCGTAATTTTGATAACAAGTTCCTTGTTAACACGTACACGGAAATAGAACAATCTTCACTTCTTTTGTAGCGTAGCGAATTTCATCAATTGAGCAGAAAACTGACAACACCATTTACATAATCTCTCTCGTTTATTCCCACCCCGTTTGCCTCTGAGATTGATTACTCAATCTTAAACAGGGTTGGGTTGCTAGGATTTTGTATAGCCAACGCAGTAAAATCTGAGATAAGATATTTCTTTTCGAAGCAATCACAACTACTCAAATCCAACAGAAGTTTTTCAATACAACGAAGCCGTAATTTTGATAACAAGTTCCTTGTTAACACGTACACGGAAATAGAACAATCTTCACTTCTTTTGTAGCGTAGCGAATTTCATCAATTGAGCAGAAAACTGACAACACCATTTACATAATCTCCCTCGTTTATTCCCACCCCGTTTGCCTCTGAGATTGATTACTCAATCCTAAACAGGGTTGGGTTGCTAGGATTTTGTATAGCCAACGCAGTAAAATCTCAGATAAGATATTTCTTTTCGAAGCGATCACAACTACTCAAATCCAACAGAAGTTTTTCAATACAACGAAGCCGTAATTTCGATAACAAGTTCCTTGTTAATACCTACACAATAGTAGAATAATCTTCACTTCTTTTGTAGCATAGCAAATTTCATCATTTTAGCAGAAAACTAACAACACCATTTACACAATCTCTCTCGTTTATTCCGACCCAGTTTGCCACTGAGATTAGTTACTCAATCTTAAACAGGGTTGTCCGGATTTTGTATAACCAACACCGTAAAATCTGATGAGATATTTCTTTAGGAAGCGATCACAATTACTCAAATCCAACAGAAGTTTTTCAATACAACGAAGCCGTAATTTTGATAACAAGTTCCTTGTTAACACGTACACGGAAATAGAACAATCTTCACTTCTTTTGTAGCGTAGCGAATTTCATCAATTGAGCAGAAAACTGACAACACCATTTACATAATCTCTCTCGTTTATTCCCACCCCGTTTGCCTCTGAGATTGATTACTCAATCTTAAACAGGGTTGGGTTGCTAGGATTTTGTATAGCCAACGCAGTAAAATCTCAGATAAGATATTTCTTTTCGAAGCGATCACAACTACTCAAATCCAACAGAAGTTTTTCAATACAACGAAGCCGTAATTTCGATAACAAGTTCCTTGTTAATACCTACACAATAGTAGAATAATCTTCACTTCTTTTGTAGCATAGCAAATTTCATCATTTTAGCAGAAAACTAACAACACCATTTACACAATCTCTCTCGTTTATTCCGACCCAGTTTGCCACTGAGATTAGTTACTCAAGCTTAAACAGGGTTGTCCGGATTTTGTATAACCAACACCGTAAAATCTCAGATGAGATATTTCTTTTGGAAGCGATCACAATTACTCAAATCCAACAGAAGTTTTTCAATACAACGAAGCCGTAATTTTGATAACAAGTTCCTTGTTAACACATACACGGAAATAGAACAATCTTCACTTCTTTTGTAGCGTAGCGAATTTCATCAATTGAGCAGAAAACTGACAACACCATTTACATAATCTCTCTCGTTTATTCCCACCCCGTTTGCCTCTGAGATTGATTACTCAATCTTAAACAGGGTTGGGTTGCTAGGATTTTGTATAGCCAACACCGTAAAATCTGAGATAAGATATTTCTTTTCGAAGCAATCACAACTACTCAAATCCAACAGAAGTTTTTCAATACAACGAAGCCGTAATTTTGATAACAAGTTCCTTGTTAACACGTACACGGAAATAGAACAATCTTCACTTCTTTTGTAGCGTAGCGAATTTCATCAATTGAGCAGAAAACTGACAACACCATTTACATAATCTCTCTCGTTTATTCCCACCCCGTTTGCCTCTGAGATTGATTACTCAATCTTAAACAGGGTTGGGTTGCTAGGATTTTGTATAGCCAACGCAGTAAAATCTCAGATAAGATATTTCTTTTCGAAGCGATCACAACTACTCAAATCCAACAGAAGTTTTTCAATACAACGAAGCCGTAATTTCGATAACAAGTTCCTTGTTAATACCTACACAATAGTAGAATAATCTTCACTTCTTTTGTAGCATAGCAAATTTCATCATTTTAGCAGAAAACTAACAACACCATTTACACAATCTCTCTCGTTTATTCCGACCCAGTTTGCCACTGAGATTAGTTACTCAAGCTTAAACAGGGTTGTCCGGATTTTGTATAACCAACACCGTAAAATCTCAGATGAGATATTTCTTTTGGAAGCGATCACAATTACTCAAATCCAACAGAAGTTTTTCAATACAACGAAGCCGTAATTTCGATAACAAGTTCCTTGTTAATACCAACACGATAGTAGAATAATCTTCACTTCTTTTGTAGCATAGCAAATTTCATCATTTTAGCAGAAAACTAACAACACCATTTACACAATCTCTCTCGTTTATTCCGACCCAGTTTGCCACTGAGATTAGTTACTCAATCTTAAACAGGGTTGTCCGGATTTTATATAACCAACACCGTAAAATCTCAGATGAGATATTTCTTTTGGAAGCGATCACAATTACTCAAATCCAACAGAAGTTTTTCAATACAACGAAGCCGTAATTTTGATAACAAGTTCCTTGTTAACACGTACACGGAAATAGAACAATCTTCACTTCTTTTGTAGCGTAGCGAATTTCATCAATTGAGCAGAAAACTGACAACACCATTTACATAATCTCTCTCGTTTATTCCCACCCCGTTTGCCTCCGAGATTGATTACTCAATCTTAAACAGGGTTGGGTTGCTAGGATTTTGTATAGCCAACGCAGTAAAATCTCAGATAAGATATTTCTTTTCGAAGCGATCACAACTACTCAAATCCAACAGAAGTTTTTCAATACAACGAAGCCGTAATTTCGATAACAAGTTCCTTGTTAATACCTACACAATAGTAGAATAATCTTCACTTCTTTTGTAGCATAGCAAATTTCATCATTTTAGCAGAAAACTAACAACACCATTTACACAATCTCTCTCGTTTATTCCGACCCAGTTTGCCACTGAGATTAGTTACTCAATCTTAAACAGGGTTGTCCGGATTTTGTATAACCAACACCGTAAAATCTCTGATGAGATATTTCTTTTGGAAGCGATCACAATTACTCAAATCCAACAGAAGTTTTTCAATACAACGAAGCCGTAATTTTGATAACAAGTTCCTTGTTAACACGTACACGGAAATAGAACAATCTTCACTTCTTTTGTAGCGTAGCGAATTTCATCAATTGAGCAGAAAACTGACAACACCATTTACATAATCTCTCTCGTTTATTCCCACCCCGTTTGCCTCTGAGATTGATTACTCAATCTTAAACAGGGTTGGGTTGCTAGGATTTTGTATAGCCAACGCAGTAAAATCTCAGATAAGATATTTCTTTTCGAAGCGATCACAACTACTCAAATCCAACAGAAGTTTTTCAATACAACGAAGCCGTAATTTCGATAACAAGTTCCTTGTTAATACCTACACAATAGTAGAATAATCTTCACTTCTTTTGTAGCATAGCAAATTTCATCATTTTAGCAGAAAACTAACAACACCATTTACACAATCTCTCTCGTTTATTCCGACCCAGTTTGCCACTGAGATTAGTTACTCAAGCTTAAACAGGGTTGTCCGGATTTTGTATAACCAACACCGTAAAATCTCAGATGAGATATTTCTTTTGGAAGCGATCACAATTACTCAAATCCAACAGAAGTTTTTCAATACAACGAAGCCGTAATTTCGATAACAAGTTCCTTGTTAATACCAACACGATAGTAGAATAATCTTCACTTCTTTTGTAGCATAGCAAATTTCATCATTTTAGCAGAAAACTAACACCATTTACACAATCTCTCTCGTTTATTCCGACCCAGTTTGCCACTGAGATTAGTTACTCAATCTTAAACAGGGTTGTCCGGATTTTATATAACCAACACCGTAAAATCTCAGATGAGATATTTCTTTTGGAAGCGATCACAATTACTCAAATCCAACAGAAGTTTTTCAATACAACGAAGCCGTAATTTTGATAACAAGTTCCTTGTTAACACGTACACGGAAATAGAACAATCTTCACTTCTTTTGTAGCGTAGCGAATTTCATCAATTGAGCAGAAAACTGACAACACCATTTACATAATCTCTCTCGTTTATTCCCACCCCGTTTGCCTCCGAGATTGATTACTCAATCTTAAACAGGGTTGGGTTGCTAGGATTTTGTATAGCCAACGCAGTAAAATCTCAGATAAGATATTTCTTTTCGAAGCGATCACAACTACTCAAATCCAACAGAAGTTTTTCAATACAACGAAGCCGTAATTTCGATAACAAGTTCCTTGTTAATACCTACACAATAGTAGAATAATCTTCACTTCTTTTGTAGCATAGCAAATTTCATCATTTTAGCAGAAAACTAACAACACCATTTACACAATCTCTCTCGTTTATTCCGACCCAGTTTGCCACTGAGATTAGTTACTCAATCTTAAACAGGGTTGTCCGGATTTTGTATAACCAACACCGTAAAATCTCTGATGAGATATTTCTTTTGGAAGCGATCACAATTACTCAAATCCAACAGAAGTTTTTCAATACAACGAAGCCGTAATTTTGATAACAAGTTCCTTGTTAACACGTACACGGAAATAGAACAATCTTCACTTCTTTTGTAGCGTAGCGAATTTCATCAATTGAGCAGAAAACTGACAACACCATTTACATAATCTCTCTCGTTTATTCCCACCCCGTTTGCCTCCGAGATTGATTACTCAATCTTAAACAGGGTTGGGTTGCTAGGATTTTGTATAGCCAACGCAGTAAAATCTCAGATAAGATATTTCTTTTCGAAGCGATCACAACTACTCAAATCCAACAGAAGTTTTTCAATACAACGAAGCCGTAATTTCGATAACAAGTTCCTTGTTAATACCTACACAATAGTAGAATAATCTTCACTTCTTTTGTAGCATAGCAAATTTCATCATTTTAGCAGAAAACTAACAACACCATTTACACAATCTCTCTCGTTTATTCCGACCCAGTTTGCCACTGAGATTAGTTACTCAATCATAAACAGGGTTGTCCGGATTTTGTATAACCAACACCGTAAAATCTGATGAGATATTTCTTTTGGAAGCGATCACAATTACTCAAATCCAACAGAAGTTTTTCAATACAACGAAGCCGTAATTTTGATAACAAGTTCCTTGTTAACACGTACACGGAAATAGAACAATCTTCACTTCTTTTGTAGCGTAGCGAATTTCATCAATTGAGCAGAAAACTGACAACACCATTTACATAATCTCTCTCGTTTATTCCCACCCCGTTTGCCTCCGAGATTGATTACTCAATCTTAAACAGGGTTGGGTTGCTAGGATTTTGTATAGCCAACGCAGTAAAATCTCAGATAAGATATTTCTTTTCGAAGCGATCACAACTACTCAAATCCAACAGAAGTTTTTCAATACAACGAAGCCGTAATTTCGATAACAAGTTCCTTGTTAATACCTACACAATAGTAGAATAATCTTCACTTCTTTTGTAGCATAGCAAATTTCATCATTTTAGCAGAAAACTAACAACACCATTTACACAATCTCTCTCGTTTATTCCGACCCAGTTTGCCACTGAGATTAGTTACTCAATCTTAAACAGGGTTGTCCGGATTTTGTATAACCAACACCGTAAAATCTCTGATGAGATATTTCTTTTGGAAGCGATCACAATTACTCAAATCCAACAGAAGTTTTTCAATACAACGAAGCCGTAATTTTGATAACAAGTTCCTTGTTAACACGTACACGGAAATAGAACAATCTTCACTTCTTTTGTAGCGTAGCGAATTTCATCAATTGAGCAGAAAACTGACAACACCATTTACATAATCTCTCTCGTTTATTCCCACCCCGTTTGCCTCCGAGATTGATTACTCAATCTTAAACAGGGTTGGGTTGCTAGGATTTTGTATAGCCAACGCAGTAAAATCTCAGATAAGATATTTCTTTTCGAAGCGATCACAACTACTCAAATCCAACAGAAGTTTTTCAATACAACGAAGCCGTAATTTCGATAACAAGTTCCTTGTTAATACCTACACAATAGTAGAATAATCTTCACTTCTTTTGTAGCATAGCAAATTTCATCATTTTAGCAGAAAACTAACAACACCATTTACACAATCTCTCTCGTTTATTCCGACCCAGTTTGCCACTGAGATTAGTTACTCAAGCTTAAACAGGGTTGTCCGGATTTTGTATAACCAACACCGTAAAATCTCAGATGAGATATTTCTTTTGGAAGCGATCACAATTACTCAAATCCAACAGAAGTTTTTCAATACAACGAAGCCGTAATTTCGATAACAAGTTCCTTGTTAATACCAACACGATAGTAGAATAATCTTCACTTCTTTTGTAGCATAGCAAATTTCATCATTTTAGCAGAAAACTAACAACACCATTTACACAATCTCTCTCGTTTATTCCGACCCAGTTTGCCACTGAGATTAGTTACTCAATCTTAAACAGGGTTGTCCGGATTTTGTATAACCAACACCGTAAAATCTCAGATGAGATATTTCTTTTGGAAGCGATCACAATTACTCAAATCCAACAGAAGTTTTTCAATACAACGAAGCCGTAATTTTGATAACAAGTTCCTTGTTAACACGTACACGGAAATAGAACAATCTTCACTTCTTTTGTAGCGTAGCGAATTTCATCAATTGAGCAGAAAACTGACAACACCATTTACATAATCTCTCTCGTTTATTCCCACCCCGTTAGCCTCCGAGATTGATTACTCAATCTTAAACAGGGTTGGGTTGCTAGGATTTTGTATAGCCAACGCAGTAAAATCTCAGATAAGATATTTCTTTTCGAAGCGATCACAACTACTCAAATCCAACAGAAGTTTTTCAATACAACGAAGCCGTAATTTCGATAACAAGTTCCTTGTTAATACCTACACAATAGTAGAATAATCTTCACTTCTTTTGTAGCATAGCAAATTTCATCATTTTAGCAGAAAACTAACAACACCATTTACACAATCTCTCTCGTTTATTCCGACCCAGTTTGCCACTGAGATTAGTTACTCAATCTTAAACAGGGTTGTCCGGATTTTGTATAACCAACACCGTAAAATCTCTGATGAGATATTTCTTTTGGAAGCGATCACAATTACTCAAATCCAACAGAAGTTTTTCAATACAACGAAGCCGTAATTTTGATAACAAGTTCCTTGTTAACACGTACACGGAAATAGAACAATCTTCACTTCTTTTGTAGCGTAGCGAATTTCATCAATTGAGCAGAAAACTGACAACACCATTTACATAATCTCTCTCGTTTATTCCCACCCCGTTTGCCTCCGAGATTGATTACTCAATCTTAAACAGGGTTGGGTTGCTAGGATTTTGTATAGCCAACGCAGTAAAATCTCAGATAAGATATTTCTTTTCGAAGCGATCACAACTACTCAAATCCAACAGAAGTTTTTCAATACAACGAAGCCGTAATTTCGATAACAAGTTCCTTGTTAATACCTACACAATAGTAGAATAATCTTCACTTCTTTTGTAGCATAGCAAATTTCATCATTTTAGCAGAAAACTAACAACACCATTTACACAATCTCTCTCGTTTATTCCGACCCAGTTTGCCACTGAGATTAGTTACTCAATCTTAAACAGGGTTGTCCGGATTTTGTATAACCAACACCGTAAAATCTCAGATGAGATATTTCTTTTGGAAGCGATCACAATTACTCAAATCCAACAGAAGTTTTTCAATACAACGAAGCCGTAATCTTGATAACAAGTTCCTTGTTAATACATACACGGAAATAGAACAATCTTCACTTCTTTTGTAGCGTAGCGAATTTCATCAATTGAGCAGAAAACTGACAACACCATTTACATAATCTCTCTCGTTTATTCCGACCCCGTTTGCCACTGAGATTAGTTACTCAATCTTAAACAGGGTTGCTAAGATTTTGTATAGCCAACAAAGTAAAATCTCAGATGAGATATTTCTTTTGCAAGCGACATTTCCTGAAACCCAACAGAAGTTTTTCAATACAATGAAGCCGTAATTTTGATAACAAGTTCCTTGTTAACACGTACACGGAAATAGAACAATCTTCACTTCTTTTGTAGCGTAGCGAATTTCATCAATTGAGCAGAAAACTGACAACACCATTTACATAATCTCTCTCGTTTATTCTGACCCAGTTTGCCACTGAGATTAGTTACTCAATCTTAAACAGGGTTGCTAAGATTTTGTATAGTCAACAAAGTAAAATCTCAGATGAGATATTTCTTTTGCAAGCGACAACATTTCCTGAAACCCAACAGAAGTTTTTCAATACAATGAAGCCGTAATTTTGATAACAAGTTCCTTGTTAACACGTACACGGAAATAGAACAATCTTCACTTCTTTTGTAGCGTAGCGAATTTCATCAATTGAGCAGAAAACTGACAACACCATTTACATAATCTCTCTCGTTTATTCTGACCCAGTTTACCACTGAGATTAGTTACTCAATCTTAAACAGGGTTGCTAAGATTTTGTATAGTCAACAAAGTAAAATCTCAGATGAGATATTTCTTTTGCAAGCGACAACATTTCCTGAAACCCAACAGAAGTTTTTCAATACAATGAAGCCGTAATTTTGATAACAAGTTCCTTGTTAACACGTACACGGAAATAGAACAATCTTCACTTCTTTTGTAGCGTAGCGAATTTCATCAATTGAGCAGAAAACTGACAACACCATTTACATAATCTCTCTCGTTTATTCCCACCCCGTTTGCCTCTGAGATTGATTACTCAATCTTAAACAGGGTTGGGTTGCTAGGATTTTGTATAGCCAACGCAGTAAAATCTCAGATAAGATATTTCTTTTCGAAGCGATCACAACTACTCAAATCCAACAGAAGTTTTTCAATACAACGAAGCCGTAATTTCGATAACAAGTTCCTTGTTAATACCTACACGATAGTAGAATAATCTTCACTTCTTTTGTAGCATAGCAAATTTCATCATTTTAGCAGAAAACTAACAACACCATTTACATAATCTCTCTCGTTTATTCCGACCCCGTTTGCCACTGAGATTGGTTACTCAATCTTAAACAGGGTTGTCCGGATTTTGTATAACCAACACAGTAAAATCTCAGATGAGATATTTCTTTTGGAAGCGACAATTACTGTAATCCGACAGAAGTTCTTCAATACAACGAAGCCGTAATTTCGATAACAGGTTTCTCGGACTTATCAATAATTATGAATCTTATTCATTTTTAAACCAAGGATCGATAACATTTTGCACCACCTCGCCCAACCTAACAAAAATTATGGAAAATGCTGTGTGAGTGATTCTTTTCTTTTCTATTATCTTTACCTTTGCTCGTTCTTTTATAATGTTGTAGAAAGAAATTTATTTATTTAACAAACTCATCAATTACAGGTAAAAATTCTCAATAATGCAAGATTGAAACTGTACAAGTCGATCGGGTATACCTACTTGTTAATACAAAGTGGATATGAATGAATATGAGTCAATGAGCGTTTTCCAAACTGTGGTCCGCGGTCCGGGTCCGATTGTTTTAAGCCTTATATTTCAATCAACATTTATTTAGTTTCTTTTTATTCTAACCACGACCTTTTTGTCACAGGTTATTATCATTATTACTTAGAAATCACATTTTGTTATGAGTATTTGGGTAGGACGCGGAGTTGTTTTGCACAAAATTACAATCTCCAGTCAGAAAAAGTTTGAGCTTGATAATTTGCAACTTAAAATGAACAGCAACAATTGTCAAAATTGATCAAAATTACGTTTGTTGCCTTTTTTGCATGATGCACAGCAGTAAATTTCATAGCGCACTCAACCCGCATTCATTTTTCTCCACTTTGTACTTAATCCGCCATGATCTCTTAAATAATCCCTATTTTTCAAGTAATTCTTTTAACTTTAATTTCTTTTAGATTATTCTGACATCATAAATAAGACCTCACCGCGATACTTATTAATGTTTCTTTCTTTTTATGCTTTCATCAATATTATAAACTTCCACAAATTAGCTTCGCAAGTGCACATAAGCATAGCACATTGCACTACATTGATTTCTTGTTCCCCGTTGAAACATCAAAACATACATAATTGGACTGATACAGAAGAACCAAAGCACATACTGACTGACTAAATAGTAATATTTTGTCTATTAAAAATTCCGAAATAATAGCAAAAAGTAATAAAATCACAACTGGTAATGAATTTGTGAACAAATAAAAGTGAAATTAAACTTGATGTGAATTTTTCTTTTTCATTTTCAAATGATATTCCGAGAAAAGTTACTTACTCATCATTAACCAGCGTTTTCCTCGGTCACTGCCGCACATAAGCCTTTTTAAATTGCTTCCAAGTTTCCTTTGTAAGCAGTTTAATTGGAGATTGCTTTCCTTGCCTAAGTTAATTCCTGCTTGCTCGTTTGAACTGAAATGCAATCATTTTATTATTAACAAGTTATACATACATTCTTTTAATCTTTCTATTTATTGCAATTACTACTCTATGAGTAAAATACTTTTTAAGTTGTTATTTAGTAGAACAAATCCAATTAAGAAAAAAAATTAAGATCAAAGCCGTATAACAAAATGGAGTCGAGCTGGTAAAATAATTGTCAAGTTTACATAAGTAAAACGAAACTTTTATACCAAAAAATTCACTACAATTAATTTCTAAATACTATCTTCGTATTTTAAACATGAAAACCTACCATTACAATAAGTATTAAACACTTTTTAAATTAAAATCACAAAATTTACAACCACGCCTTTATACTACAACCGAAGCGATGCTAATGCAACGTCACCATATTTTATAGGGAATTTCTTGCTTTTAGCTTTTCTAACCCCATTTTATAACAATAATTTCTCTATTGTTTACAAAATGTTGCTAATGTCAATCAATTCATAAAATTCTTATTATTATAAAGGCTACACAACTGTGTAAGTAGTAAATCATTAAACTTTTTAGCAATATTTGAATTATATAAAATTAATATCGTGCAACGTGTTTTAGGATTATTTATAAATTGTTTGGCGTCAATTTATTCATTGGAAAGTGTACTATTATATCGAGGGAATCGCATATTAAAAGTCCGCATAATAACATAAGTTCACTTTCCCCTGCAAATCGGTGAATCAGGCTGCATAAGCCTTCTCGCTTGCGTCGCAGAATCTGTGGACACAATATTTTTTGTTTGTACGAGATGTCGTTCAGTTTAGGTAGTTCTGATACGTATGCATCTTATCTCGTCTGAATTTCTGTTGGCAATGATTCGTCCCAATCTAATTGCAGTTTCTAAAGCTCTTGCATAAGGATTTTGGCGTAAACCACAACAGGATTGACTAATCCTAAGGGATCAAATATTTTTACAATGATGGAGAACATTCTTCGTTTAATTGTTCCTACGTTGGTCACTGGTCACACCTTGTAGATCTTTGCGCGAGTTGCAGTAAACTCTGAGTGTTTTTAACATTCTCTCTCGAGGTATTTTCAATCCGGAATTGTATTTAGTATATTTTATGTATTGGAGGCACATTGGCGTAGGTTAAATCCTCTCGATAAACATAACCTAGTGATTTCTTCCCTGAGCGTAATCACTTCTTCCACGGTATCAGCTCTGGTCAGCTAATTCTGCAATTCTCGCGCCGCTATGAGATATTTGGTTTGGTCGTTGTCAGCTAGTTGTTGTAGACATCGAGTGGCAAGGAAAGAAGCTGGTTCGATAAGTTACGAGAGAACCGTTACACTTTGCAAGATGCGCAAATACGGTTGATTCTCATCGCAAATCCTTATACAGGGTCACTATAAAGTATGAAAACGGTTAAATATTTTCAAAACGTTTTATCACAACCGTTCCAAATTTGGAATATAGTTAGAAGTATCTAAATTCTATCATCTATTATTTTTTAATTACAATATATTGTAATTTTTTAAAATTTATTAGTTGCTTGACAGTCAGCGCTTTCTTTTACCATATTTAATTGTTTGTTGCTGCAGCTGGGTATTTAAAAAAATTATTTTGATGAATATGCGCTGCCTTACAAAAGCAACATTGCAATTTTGATAAAGTTTTGTTGCTAATTTTAAATTAATTCCGACATTTTTAAAATTAGTTTCAATATATTTACAAAATAAGTGTTCCAATAATCGAAGCTGCACCATGAATTTTCTGACAGTTGAATTAACCTACCGAAATATAAGTGGCGAGTCCAGCTAGGTGCATTGTTTTTAAAGGAACGGTTAGCATGATCAATTTTTTTATTTTATTCCTGTACATAAGTGTACAATCCTAATTCTGAATTGGTGGATTTTAATTTCTTGGCAATCCAACCAGCCAAATATTCCAGCCCATCTGCTTTGACTTTAATTTGTACACTTGAATAACTCGAGGAAGATTTTGAACTTGAATCTGCGTCACTTTCTGGACCTTCAGAGCTGGGAATTGCCAGTTCAATTCCACAGCGTCTTAGCACATTATCAACAATATAATGTTCGTAATCAGTTCTTTCAACAGTGTTTATGTTGTTCTGAACAATATCGGTTTTACCTAAAATAATTATTCGCAACCGATTCAGTGCATCAAGAGGTCTAGAGTGGTCATTTAATCCTCCTTTGTAAAAATTAACTTTCCAACGCATCTTGATTTAATTTATGCGTTAAGAGTGCTCCGGATGCTACAAATATTTTGGGGTTCGTTAACCCCTCTCCCCTTCAGAGTGCAACTGTACTGCTCGCATAAGTTACAAATCGGTCAATTTGGCAACGGCGAGGTTGTTGTAGTGAGTGGGAGTAGAGACGTTTCATGATACAAAGGCATAAATGAACTAGCGAAGAGCGCGCATGGGGTTCTTCGGATCTGATGCTGTTTTGCGAAAATTACCGTACATACTTCTCAAGTAGTGCGTTGCATATTTTTGTTTATTGCAAATCATAATATTTTCTAAGTATTGTTATATTTGAATGAATATTTAGATGACTATTTATATTTGGTAACATGGTCATGGCTTAGCGACTTGTGCGCGGATCACTAAGCACTGGTTTGATTTCCGGGCGACGGCAATTTCATAATAAAATCATAACCGTCTCTTCTCGGGAGGTAATTGCAAACTACCGAGGTAATTGTTCTGCATAATAAATTTCTCTGAAATAATTTTTTTTTAAATTTAAAAATGCGTTTCCGTGGTTCAGATTGCACATAAAACAGTAGGTCCTCAATGCCAACACTACAGACATGAAATAGAAGCGGTTACGCCTTGAATAGGTAGCCACATTGCGAAGAACATCAAAATAAACAGCTAAAAGTCAGAATTTTAGGTCGTTATAGTTTGTTTCTAGGGGGATTTCTGATTGGAAGGCCTCTTGTATGACGAGGATCCACCAACTCGGGGAGTAAACAAGTATAGTAGAATTCCTGAAGTTTGGGAAGCATTACATTTTTGAAAAAATCCAAATCTCTCCATATCTAAAAAATATATATCTACATGTTGCTCTTGCACCGACACAAAGATGTACTTACTTCTACTAACATACCATGCTTACTCCACACAACAAAATAGCACATGCTTTTGTGGGTTACTGCCAATTGCCCTTGCACTTGGAAGTAATAGTCATGATTGCGTTTTAATTTTAATTCGCCATTTTCTATAGTCGCAAAATTTTTTTTTCCTTCATGAATGGCCAATGCAGGATCCATATTTTGTGTGATAGATGAGCATTTTATTTCAAGAAGATGTTTTCCGATTATTCCATCGGAACTCGCTCCCAGGTAGAAATTCTCCTTGTCCATAAATAACCCACAATCATGAATTTTTCCCAATTTATATCGCTCCAAAAAAGCAGCTTTCGCTAACGGTTCGCTCTTAGTGGCATACCGTGTATGCTGATTCCCTTGGAAGGAATTGTACAATAAGGTTTTTATTGTGTTTACGCATGATGTTTTAGGCCGCAATTTGCATATTCTGCCAAAGTTTGAGGCGGTAATTCTAAGAGACCTTTCATTCATCCAAATGTTTGAAGTTTTTTGGTGTCTGGTCGCAATTTCAATAGATGCAATATCTTCATCGGATTTTTCCAAATCGTGCTGAAAAAGTTCTTGTTTTTGCTTGTATTCTTCAACTGATAAATCACCTCTTACTGGTTCATTTGCCTCTGCACCATAATCTTTATCGCAAGTAACAACAGAGCGTCTCTTCCTCTTTCCGCTGTTAACTGTTTGCCTCTTTAAAGATTGTAGTCGACGTTGTTTAATTTTTTTTATGTACCGTTTGGTGTAATGGTGGGGACTTCTTTCAGTTATAGCTTTGTGATATTCACCATCAGAATTAAAAGAAATAGAAGCAGCTTCACAACGCGTTTGATATGACCCTTTTAAAGCAAAATTTATTCGCTTCCCTCCCGTGAATTTGCAGACAACGCTGTTGTAAGGTTCTGCTAAATTATTGTCCATGTCCAACAATAAACTGCGGGTATTGGCAATTAAAAGCTGTAAAGAGGCTTCTATGTCCTGATACAGGCCACACTCTTTCATTGCCACTACGTAATTTTGGTCATCACCTGGTACGCATTTGAAATATTTTATTTCACTACACCGGGCATGCTCACCAAATATGTGCGGCGGAGCATTTAAAAAATCTTTAGCCAGAAGTTCTGTTTTTTCTTCAAATGCATTTTCTTCGCCCATTCGATGTTTGATCGCCTTAGTTGTTGCTGCTCTCAGCCAACGGGTATTATTTTGCAGTAGTTGACGTAAATATCTGCTCACAGGTGTATTCTTCGAATTACTGCGCAATTGGTCTGAAATAGTACAATATTAACTATAATATAAATATGTAATAATGAAAACTCACTAAATAGACAACGCAACTTCTTAAAAAAAAGTGATATTATCTAATTTCCTATAATCGATACATACTCTCAGTTTATCGTTTTTCTTCGCTACCATGACAACTGGAGAAGCTTACGGGGAGTCGCATTCTTCGATGATGTTGTCCTTCAACATTGACTGTATTTCGATTTCCACTGCCTCCTTGCGTTGGTGGGACAATCGATAGGGTGGAGTCGCGACAGGATGGTCGTCCACTAGGTTAATGCGATGCTTCTCGTATGGAGTCAATTCGGGGCTCTTTCCAAAAAGATCCTTATTCAAGGCCAGGAGTTTTTCCATCTGGGCCTTCTCTTCCATCGAGAGGTTTATACTCTCATTCTGTCGGAGTGGTTCAAGCTCCACTGCATCGGCAGTTAAGCTGCCTGGGCTGGGTTCTCGTACAAGGGCGTTCCATGTCCCTGGATCATCGTTGAAACACCATCTCCTTCCTAGAAGGTCCAGCATCATTCCAGTCTGCACGTAGCAATGCCCTACTCCTCGCATGTTCGGATATTTCCACGAATCTGACTTGGAAGCTGTGCCCCTGAAGTGTAACATTAACTTCAAATATTTCCGTCAACACTTGCCTGGGCTTGCCATTGGTCAACATCATCATTTGAGGCTTCTTTGTGAAGGTTAAGCCACTGTCACTGAAATATTTATATAGCACGTGTCCAGCAATGGTATGTTTTGTTCCACAATCGACGAATACCAACCCTTCCTTGCTTTCTATTGTTACATGAGCCAGGGTTCTGTTCTGCCCATCCTCCATTTCTGCAGACAAGGCGTCCAACGAGTTGGTCGGTTCCTTGCGACGTGAATCGGAACATTGCGAGCGGATGTGGCCGGGCGTGTGGCATCCATAACACAAAAGCGTACTTTTGTTTACAGATGCTGCAACCTCCAAATTCTGAGGCACGGAGTTCTTTTGACTGGCAATTAACTTACGACAGTCCTTATGCAGGTGACCGAGTTCATCGAAGTTAGTAATGTCGTCACGAAGCACCATCAATCTCATCTTTCCATTCAGTTGTCCGTACACCATATCAATTTTATGTACGTCGTTAAGGACAGGCGTTGCCGACAGTTTTGACAATAACGCTCTCGCGTTGCTCACAAATAGGTCAGTCGGTTCCCGGTCGCCTTGTTCTCTTGCAAACAGCTCCTTAAAAATTTTAAAATTTGGTTTGTTCTCACTGAATACATATCGCAGCGATTTCAGAGCTCCAGTCCAAGTTTGGGCGGAGGGTTTTGTTCCCTGCCACTAGGTTGCGGCCAATCTGTCCAACAGCATCGGTAAACCTTTGAGTGCATTCTCCTCAGCAATTCTGACGCAGTCCTTGTAGATGCAGATCGCATCGATGAACGCGTCTACACTTTCTAATTTTCCCCCTGCAAATCTCGACTTACACTCTGCAAAACTCCCGTTCGATACCGTTGCAGGGGCAGTCAGCTGCACCAAGTCCGCATTCACGGTGGTTCCGAACACGCTGTGTAGTAAAGTCTGGAATTGATCTTGTGACATTACTATATTCTGGGCTATTTTGCTTTGTAGATTGTAATCCTTCTTTATCAAAAATCACGTTTGGGCAAAACTGGCGGCACTTGCGACGCGCGCACCAAAGTTCATTTACCCTTCTCCACTTACTTTGCTAATTAATTGCACAATTTGTCGCTGGACCAGATTCTCTAGTGCAAGGACAAAACGATTAATGGATTGAAACAAATTTCCGGTACCCCTATAAGATGCAAACTATAAAAACGCGTTATGGTTTTGCCGTGACAAGTGATAGGACTATCTTAGCCCGATATTCATCAGCCTGTTATGATACTGAAGTTAATATCTCTGCCGTGAAGTGTGTTACGGTACTGTCACTGGTTCGTTTAATTATTTTCAAAACTCGCGCGTAAGTCAACATCAACTCTCGACGAAGCAGAAATCTGTAATGTAACCTTGGGGTGATGTGCGCGGGGAACTCGAAGTGAGCAGAGAGCCTGACGACGGGTGTTAGTGATTACACGTGCGGTCCGCATAAGGAAAGTGAAGTTTTTCCAAAAAGCTATTTTAAATGCTACGAAGCTAAAAATATCGTGCCGCAAATAACTGCCGGCCCTCCGGGACATCAGTAGTAAGGAAATCTAGCCGGATGACTTCTCCAATACGTAATAAACGAGGATGAGCTGCAACGCTGCATGCACATGGACCTGAGACGCCGTCGACGTAGCTAAGTTATTCTGTACTGATTCTTGTTATGCATTTGTGATGCACTGTTGCGATTTATTGGCCTTCAGCCGTGTGGGTACCCTATTTTTTTTTCTCTTGCTTAATTTTCAAATTGTACTGTAGATAATTTCTCAACGTAATTTTTATGACTAGTCAATACATTTTGTTATCTCCTATGTGATATTTTATTGTTGTGTAACCTGCATCGTCGAGAGAGAGTTCTGCTTTTCTCCCTCTCGTGGTACATCGACCACCCTAAAGCAGTGGCGCCCCAACAACTTCCGGAGCAGAAAGACAGAACGCTTCTCAGGTAACCTCGAG
The DNA here is from genome assembly GCA_949768715.1 of Dascillus cervinus. NCBI lineage: Eukaryota > Metazoa > Arthropoda > Insecta > Coleoptera > Dascillidae > Dascillus > Dascillus cervinus. The sequence continues at coordinate 18,414,598 of OX458320.1, forward strand.
GGCTATTTTCAATCCACCCCCTTCACCGACTTGAGTTTTGCCAGGCACATATAACTACGCGCCCGAAAACCTGTAGCAAGTGTTGGGGCAGTGTGTGCCTGTCATTCCTGTGTTGTATCCACAGGGCTGGGGTAGGGGGCTCAGATGTTGGGTCGATGCAGCACCAAACGTTCGTTCTCTAGTTAACTCGCTGTTGCTAGGTTGGTTCTCTGGAGCTGATAGTCAAATGCGACCGCCATTCCGAAAGTGCCAGTGGTCTCTGCTGTCAACGAGGTGACGCGACTTAAACTTTCAAGTTTTAGATTGATTTAAAAAATAATTTTTATTCGGTTTTAAAACATGAGTGAATACAATAAAGGTTTATGCTAGACTTGTTTACAATTCTAAATGCAGCGTCTTAACCTTTCATTAGGCGCGCATATGTCCAGTGGACATATGCAATTCATTTTTTCTTATATTTCAAAATCCAATTTAAATATAGGGGCGCGCGTTTATGACATCTCAGACGGGTCTATTTACAATCGTTTGCAAAAGTTGCAATTCAAATAGTTGACGTATTTTCCGGGAAATTAACGTGTAAACTGATTAGGACATTGCCGAGATCCCACGGACTTAGCGCGCGCACTCCCGTATGTTTTATATTGAATAAAAATTTACTTATTACATATTTTCTGGAAACGTCTATTATTATTTTTGAACAATTTTGCAATTGTTATAAACAAATAACTAATAATCAATGTAGTTTTAATATTTTATTTGTAGTTTACATTTACGGTTTGTATTCAAAATTCATAGTTAGATGCATATAGATTAAATAGGTGTTAGAATGTCAAAGCCACCCTTAGTAATTGTTAACTATCGGTCACATATCGATACCTTTTTACCAAAGTATCGTAAGCCACATCTGTCAAGTTTTGCAGGAGACAACTTTCTTGACCACAAGGTCATTGCATGTGACTATCTTGGTACTTACGATAGGTTTATTGTGTTCTTATCACCATAAAGAATAAACTGATTGGTATATTACTCCGCCAGAACAAGCATTTAGTCCGATATTTACGATATAATGCAAGATCTCAATTTCGCTCAAAATGTCACTTACGATACTTTGGAAAAAAGGTATCGATATTACCCCAATAATTACATGTTGACTGATATGTCTAAAAATTGAACCTTTTCTGAATTCACATGATCATAATTCATAATTCAATTATCACCAACTTGAAAATGCCAGAATTATCACGGAAACCAGACATATTAGATAGTATAAACAAAAACACCCCTAAAGGAACGCCACTCGATAATTTTCAATCATGCGATTAAGTACTAATACTTACACACATGTTGACTGATACGCCTGAAAACTGAACTTTTTCTGAATTCACATTGCCATAATTCATAATTCACTTAACACCAACTTAGAAATTCCAGAATTATCGGGGAAACCAAATATAAATAAAAGCATCCCTAAAGAAGTGTCAGTCGATAATTTTCAATCATACGAATAGGTACTAATTTTTTCATGCGAATAAGTGGTAATGTTCAGTAGTGTTTTTTTGGTGAGAACTATTGTGTTTTTGTGTTTTTCTTACGAATAATAAAAACTTGTAACGAAAAGTGTAAATCTTCGAATCGTATAACAGAAAGATGAATAAACAAGTTTACAACTTGAATAACCCCGAAGACGTTAATGAGCTCAATCGTCGTATTATTGAAGAAAATGACATTACACTGGAAGAAAACTTTGAAGAGTCGGATGATTCAGAAACGGAGGATAACTTGGAAACTAGGTCAGTTGATTCGGATACGGATCATGATGTTGACGAGGTAGATGAAGAAGTCGAGGAGGAAGAAGATAGTCATAACTTTTACAGCGGTAAGTCAAATTCAAAAATTATTCACTCAATTATATTTATTGAGATCTATCTGAGGTGAAACTATTACATAGATTATATTGTAGTGTAATAAACATTACACATACTCGTATTCAGAGATGGTATGTAAAGAGTTGGACTCAATTGACAGATTCCTATTTTTATAGGCCGGGATGGTACCAAATGGAGGAAAACCCCGTGGAAAATTTCTCAAACGGCTCCGCACAATATATTAGTAAAATTGCCAGGTGTTGTTGGCCAGTCTACGAAACATGCCAAAAGTGAAGTAGATTGTTGGAGACTATTTTTCGATGATCGCATATTGAATTTATTAGTCGAAAAAACAAACATTTATATAAATGATCTAAAAGAAAGGTTCTCTCGTAAAAGAAATTGCAGAGAAACGGATCGAATAGAAATGGAGGCATTTTTAGGTCTTCTATATTTGGCAGGAGCTTTTCGGGGCGGCCATCAAATTCTAGCTAATTTTTGGTCAACCGATGACCTCGGTATGGATCTATTTCGGATGACAATGGCAGAAAAAAGATTTCGATTTCTCATCAGATGTGTTCGTTTTGATTCTAAAGCTACACGCCTTCAGAGAAAGGCGACAGATAAATTAGCTCCGGTGAGAGAAAGTTTTGATTTATTCCTTAAAAATTGCAAGTCAAACTACCACCTTGGACAGAATGTTACCATCGACGAAATGCTTCCAGCATTCCGGGGACGCTGTGGATTTAGACAATATATTCCATCAAAACCTAATAAATACGGTATAAAAATATTTTGTCTCAGTGATGCTAAACTCTTTTATACATGCAACATGGAAATTTATTGCGGTCAACAGCCAGAAGGGCCCTATAGGCAAAATAACTCTTTGCACATAGTATAGTCAGATTGTCAGAACCAATTTTTGGGACTGGACAAAATATCACTGCCGACAATGTTCACCAGTTTAAATCTCGTGATAGAGTTAGAAAGGAAAAAATTATCATACGTGGGAACTGTCAGAAAAAATAGACGAGAATTACCACCCTCTTTTGTTTTGGCTACACAAAACAAGAGACATTGGTGTCATATATACCAAGAAAAGGTAGATCTGTCGTATTGTTGTCAAGTTACCACACATCTAGTTCTGCGGTATCAAATGAAATACAAAAAAAGCCAGAAATAATAGAATTTTACAATGAAACCAAATCAGGTGTGGATGTCGTTGATAAATTGTGTGCCACTTATAACACATCACGATCCACAAGAAGATGGCCAATGGTAATTTTTTACCACATTTTGAACGTGGGCGCTATAAATTCAAGAATAATTTGTTTGGGAAACGGAATGAAATTTATCAATAGACGAGACTACCTGAAGAAATTAGCTCTAAATTTACTAACGCCTCAATTACAAAGAAAGTCGATTATGCAGAGTTTGCCAAGTGATTTGCAACTACAATTACAAAAATATAAACCACCACCGTCAGCACAGGAAGAGCAAGCAGCTGCAAGTACAACCCCTAGAAGCAAAAGAAAATATTGTAAACCTTGCTACAAAGAAACAAAAAAAACAGTGTAGAACTCAATACTCATGTGAGAAGTGCAATCAATTTTTGTGTTTGAAGCTACATACCAAAAAGCTGTGCCAGGAATGCTTCGAAAAACCTTCAGAAGAAGTACATACAGACTCTGAATAATTTTATTATGCATGCATACTACCGTTGTCCTAGTTTTATAAAAATTTATTTTTGTATTTGTTTTGTATCTGTTTTTATTGTCTGTTTTCGAAAAGCCTACGTGTTTTAAAAATGCAATAAAAATAAATTAGAAAACCAAAAGCAATAATTTTTCATAATTTTTTTACAGAATTGTCAATTGTGTAAATTGGGAGTAATAAGCATTGCACAGAATCACCAGAAACATGTTGTATCTTAAGTCAATAGAAAACAACGACCAGTTAATTAATTTATTTATTTTAAGTCCAGCGGGCATAGCGCGACTAACCGCGTTACGATTCGCGGCGCGCCTAATGAAAGGTTAAGTAACATTATTCGTTGCTTATTCAGCTATCGTCGACTATAAGTCACCTATTGTTATGCAGTATTTCTATTTATAATTCTAATCTTAATTCTAGGTAATCTAATGCTTAGTCATTAGTTCCGGTGATATAACTCGCGTGTTAATGAGTTGACGTTGACGTTCACTTGGTCGTCATTCACTAACGGTAGAAGGGTAAAGAAATTGGTCTCTGTTACCTTAAAAGTATGGGTGGTGGAGAGAACTGAAGATATAGATCTTAAGAAACCACATTTTCAATCCTGTTTAATTTTCAACGCATTATTTTTTGAATTCTACATTTTCTACCATTATTGCTTAATTTTAAGATTCCCGCGCTATAGTCCTTTTTCTTGCAACCACCAGAGGCTTATCTATCGAGCGTACTATCACAAAATATGTTTGTTGTGCATCTATGAATGTTGGTGATCTGTGAGATAACCATCCAAACCGAAAGTGATAGTGAAGATGCGAATAAAAACGAAGTTTGTGGAATACCGTTGGGAACTTTTGGTGGACAAAATTCGTGGGAATGTAAAACCATGGGTAAGAGTTAAGTTTAAACCACCAACGGGATTGGTTCTCGCGAACACGTGTCCATTTGTGACCAACCCCGTTACTAAGGTTTGGCGCTAAGTTTGAAACTTATAATTAATTGGCGCAGGTGAAGAGGATTTCAATGAGGCTGTACAAGGGCCGCAAGAGCCCTCAAGCAGCAGGCAGAGGAGCAATTCTTTCTCAATGAAAACAATTACGAAAAATAATGGAGCAGTACCAAAAACAGTCCAATGTCCCATCTGGGAAAATTATTACAAGTATTCAAATATAGAGGCAAGTTTTAACTGCTGTTTATTCATGTGTCGTACAATTAGCAGTCATAGAGTTGTAATTAAAAAGGCATCCTCCACTATTCTATTGTTTTACTGAAGACATCCCTTCCCCTAAAAGTCTCACCGTTGCATCCAGAACGCTTGCCACACTTGCTTTAAACACAACGACCTAATTACACTTGACGATCACGCATTCATAGCCAATTTTTAAATTTCGCGGTTTATTTTGGTGCGTTCGGGATGTTAAAATATTTAGCGGCAAGTTTCAGTCATTACAATATGTACATATATATGTAAGAAGATTTTTATTATAATTATAACAATAAAAGAACAATTCACACAACAGGACAGCTAGTAGAGCTGAAGGCTTCAGGCCCCCACACTTCTCATCGATCGGAACTAAGTACCATCGGTTCCTCGTGTACCCTGACGCGCGGAGGGGGGATCTCACACATCCTGTCCCCTCTCTTGACCGCTAGGCCCCAAAATTGCCTTATTGGTCGCGTTGCCGCTAACACGGCCAGACTGACGGCTGTTTCGTTCTCGAAATAGTTCCTCTAAATTTTCCATTTCTTCGGTAGTATCTAAAATTGATTGCAGAACAAAACATCTTAAAATATCAAGATAACAACTGACAATATTTTAATCCCTCCAAACCGCAGTCAAGGATCATTTATTGTAACCAAGCCACTTATACTTTGCACCATTCAGGTGATCAGATCTTATTCTTTTCATGCCGACTCAGAGGTTGTGGGACATGGCTCGGTGAGCTCAGAGATCTTGGAACATGGTCGCATAAAAACGCTATGTTCCAAACCTTCGATGCGTGTAGCACACGAGTAACGTAACTAGAGTTTGAATTCATGAAAGTTCCATCCGTAACAACTCAGAGGTTTTGGGACATAGCTCCATGAGCTCAGAGGTCTTGTAACATGGACTTACAGGAACTACGTCATACTGTCATACAAATTCTCAATTTAAACCGTGCCATGAAAGATTAATGCAAGCTCTCTCAGACTGTCTGCACAGCGCTTAGGGCCATATTATTTACGCTAACACGGTTCATCCAATCCATTCTCCCACTAATCAAAATAGGGAGAAAACAAAAGAAATCTCTTACCGTCAAATTGACTTTCACAATTTCCAGACCATTCACCTGACCAATGTTTAATTCTGTCCTTGGGCACCACTAAAGGGCCCCCTTTAAAGTTCTTATTTTCAACTGTAAATCGATCGCCAGGAAGCAAATTAATAATTTTGTAAGGTCCTCGGAATTGAGGTTCTAGTTTTTGAGCTCGAGCGTTACTTTTTCGGATGAACACAAAATCACCTACCTTGTATGTTTTATTATTTCTGCGTACTTTGTCAAATCTTTCTTTCGACAATTCTGCGCAGTGTTTCATTTTTTCATAAGCAAGGGAACGATCTTTTGCAATATCAATAATGTTTTCATTGTTAGGGATTAAATTAACAATATTTTGAATAGAGGCATTATTGGCGTCGGCACCTGTCAATAATCTCAACGGAGTAAAACCTGTGGATTTTTGGAGAGTAGTATTTAAAGTAAGTTAAATTTTAGGGAGCGGCGTTCGTCCATTCTGACACTTTACCTATTTCAGTGCTTAAAAGGGTAATTACAGTAGCCACGTATCTTTCGACTTGTCCGTTTGCTCTAGCAGCACCATTAGCGACCATGTGATGTTCAATGTTTAAAGACTTCATTAAATCTGCAACTTGTTTGTCTGTAAAGTTCGTTGCTCGATGAGATATAACTCGAGCTGATACACCAAACAAAATTAAATGTGACGCTAATACATTATATGCTTCTGACCCTGTTAAAGTTTTTAGTGGAACTAATATGATATATTTTGTGAAGGCATCAATAATCAATAAGATTTGCTTATAACCATCTTTGGTTGCAGGGATCATAGCGGGGTCACTATTTAGTGATTTTTCACTATTTTAGCTTTTAGGTCACTATTGGTCACTATTTCTAAAAATTAGTCACTAATGTCACTTTTTTTCTCTATTTTGGCGCGAAATTCGTCGTCTCGAAATAAAAAACATGGTACAGACAGAGCGTGACATAATAATGTGTTCGTCAACTGATCGGCGCCCGTTAAAATCGTCTCAAACAAAACAAACGTCTCGGCAAACCACGCAGTAAACCTAGCGCCAATTTGACGCTTTGCTTGGATACAATAAGCGTTTAGTTGATATATTTTGAATCATATTCGGTTATAGATAAGAAGCTGAACCAGTGCCCATCAGACAATTTTTTACTTGCTTAAATAGAGTCACATATTGTAACGAAGCAGATTTTTCTAAATGAACAAACAAAGTAATGCACAGACTTCTCAGAATAATAATTAAATCACCTCGAAAATGATTGATTAATAGGGTAATAATTGATAGTATTGACTTTGCAAATATCCGATACGTGCTCAGCTCCGGATTGTTTACATAAGCGGCCGAATACAAAGTACTGTACCGGGAATACAGGAGCTGAACGTTGTTAATTCTTCTAATTGTTTATTATAAATATACGAATCAAGGGCACTACCAAATATGGTCATGAATTCGGATCATGCGATCATGTCAATCGGGTATAAATACCCCAAACAAAGAGCTCTAGAGACAGTAATTGTAAAGCAGAGTCCAGAGTCATCCAGAATGAGTCCAGAGTCCTTCAGAATCGACTACTACATACCAGCCAAAGATGAATAATTTGTAAGTCAATTATAATTATATTTTACTATGTAGTCTTTGTAACATTTTACTTTATCATGCTATAATTTTATTCAATAAATTAGATTTGTTTATAATGCTCTTTAATCGTAAATGGGTTAAAATAATCGATCCTTATGTCACAAATACCTCTCGCAGCGCACCCCATAAATTTTACCGTGACAATATCTTCAGTAAATGATCTGAATTTTTGTCGGAAAGATTTGAAGCCATATTTATTTCTACAAAATTAAACATCTGCTGTACGTTCAAATTTAAGTATCGGCATCGACGAACTTAACTAACAATTAAATGCGACACTTGGAATTTTTGCTACCTCTGTTTTTTATAATATAAACAAATACATGCAAAATCAGCAATATCGGCCACAGTCGAATTTTCCTTGACAGTAAACTATTAAAGCCAGTAATGTTAGTGTTCTAGCGTTAAAAGCAACGCACAGTTTTTATAATAGTGATTGCCAAATGGAATGGTTAAAAGAAAAGGATAACAATGTAGACGAAATTTCAACTTGGGTGAAACAACCGGATACTATTAATAATGAAAATTCAAGATTCACATGCAAAATTTGTAAAAAAGTGTTTAGTGTGCACAATGGGAAACAAAGTATTAATCAGCACGCTGACACAAAACATCATAAGAAAAATCGATTTAAAATAAAGGCAAATCAAACATAAGTTACATTAAGCAGTACAGTAACATTGTGTGCTTCCAAATATAATTCGTCAAAGGATATTGGAAATGTTTTTAAGACAATGTTTAGTCCTTGTTCTGAGAGAATTTTTGTTTATCACCTACAAAAATGAAATACTTAATAACTCAAGCTTTGGGTCCATATTTTCACAAGATGTTAAGTTATTTAAAAGACAATTATTACACCATACAATTTGATGAAACCACAAATAATGAGTCAAGAAAAGAACTGCAGATTGTTGTTAGGTGTGTAAATTAAGTATTTTGGCATAGTAAATTATTTTTTAAATTAATTTTACAGATTTTTTTCCAATGAAAGGGGCAGAATATGTACTGAGCATCTGGAAACTTTCTTTTTGGGGTCTGCTACAGGCGAAATTCTTTAAAAAAAAATACTGAAAAGTTTGGATAACGCAGGTTTGTCTTTGAAGAAGTTATTAATGGTTGGAAACGATGGACCTAAAGATGTTTGTATCGTCACGAATTTTTTACCGTTAAAGTCATTAAATTGTGGAGTAAAAACTCAACAAGAACTTGGGAAGCTACCTGAGAAGGAAGAATTAATTTTTTTAAAACGTTGTCAACATTTTTATATGGAAGCTGTTCATCATTTAATTAATAAGTCTGCCTTGAAATTAAAATCGTTGAAATATTTTTCATGGTTGTGTCCAAATAATATTACGAAAGTGCCTGATAGTTACGTGATCAACGTTTGTAATGTTCTTCCCATAGACATTGCTGTGGATAAAGTATGTGATGAATTCAAATCACTGCAGTTGGTCTTATTAGAGGAGAAGAGAAATTTTGATGGAAACCGAAGAGTAGACGAATTCTGGTTATCTTTCAAACACTATAAAGAATTATTTCAAGTCGTTAAAATGTGCTTATCTTTGGCACATGGACGTGCATCAGTTGAAAGGGGATTTTCCATTTCGGGGCAAATTTTAACTCCAGACAAGTCAAACATGAGTCTACAAACTTTGAATAACAAGTTACATATTCGTAGTGGTTTAAAAAAAAATAATAATCAAGTAGAATTAGTTCCAATAACACGAGAACTTCTAAATATGGGTCGTAGAGCTTATAATACATATAAAAGCTATTGAGAGCTTGAAAAATCAAAAAGCAACAAGCAGAAAATCAAAGAAAGCAAGAGCTTGCAGAAGAGAAACAAAAAATGGAAGAGTTGGGAAAACATTAAAAAAAAATTGATGGTTTGGAAAAACAGTTGGAAGACAAAATTAAAGAGAAGTCATATGAACAACTAGTGGTAGCGAAGCTACTGGAAGAAAGCCATAGAAAATTGAAACAAGCATTAGAAAAGAATGATATTACGGAAGCAGGTGTTGCTCAAGTCTTACTTGAAGGGTTGGTGACGAGAAGAAAAAAAGAAGAGAAAACCAAAGAAGTTGACTTATTAAATAAAGATATTTGTCTTGCTTTGTCGAATTTCTTAATGAAGACTCTTTTATTGTTCAAATATGGATTTTATTGAAAATGTCACCAATACCGAAATAAAAAATGAACAACTCGCAAAAATAACAACTTCCTTTTTTTTAAAAAAAATAGGTAAACACACTACACTCTCACTTAATCTAACATTCTCCCACCATCGAAATAATAAACCATCTCGATTCAAGTACATATTCGTCAAATAAAATCGTTACAATTATAAATTTAGATTAGATGGAGTGAAACTGTAAAATATAAAACTTATCTGTAATTTAAACGATCAGGTTTCTCAACCTTTCTACCACTCCGAGTTACCACACACGGTTTCTCATTATCCTCGCATATTTTGTCGTCTAATATCCTATCGTTTAAGCACATCTCGTCGTCCTTTTTAACTTCACTTGCCTTGTATTCTTTTACAATAAAATCGCTATCATCTGACGTACCATATTTACATTCTAACGGATAGATACGCTGAATCGGTCTCACTAATTCACCGTTGGCCGTTCGTAAACGTACGGCTCGCACGTTACCATCTTTTCCCGCGATCAACTCAGTGATTCTCGCTAAAGGCCAATCTATACGCTTAGCATTCTCATTCTGTACAAAAACAACATCACCGACGTTAATGGAGAATTTAGCGTTTTGTTGAAAACTTTTATGCACTAATACTCCTAAATATTCGTTTCTAAAACGACGACGTAGATCATTTTTTATCTTTTTTTGGTACTTGTACCTTCTCTCAAACTTATTACATTCAATAAAATCTAGATCTAAGACACCTATTTATTAGCTTCTTGCTCGTCATATTTTAGTATATCAGCTGGCCAATTTTCCGATTCTGATTTTAACCATTCGGGTCCCTCCCACCATCGGGAATTTATCAGCTGATCTACCGTGCAACCACGTGAAGGTAAATCAACGGGATTTAAATGACCCGGTACATGCCTCCATTGTTCGGGAGGTGATAAGTCGTGAATTTCTTTCACGCGATTCCACACAAAAGTAGCCCAATTACTCTCTTTATGAATCCATGTTAAGACAGTTGACGAATCACTCCAGTAATAAGCACTAAATAATATTTCGGTAAATGTCTACATTTTAAACATGCGCAAGAAGGCATTTACTGTCGCGCCGACGCACATAACAGCTTGTAAGAAAGAGACGCACATTAATTTACTGCTACTCCAAAGCAGCTATGTGGATGAGGGCGGGGAGGACGCCGACGCAGCGCCAATCACATACCATTATTTGTGGATTAAGAACCTTTCGCGACTCGTAAGCAGCCAGTTATCAAAATATAGGGTGAAAAAAAATATATATGTGATTGCTGCTTACATTATTTTCATACTCCAGACGCACTGAATAACCACCTGGTTGATTGCACCCGCCTAAACCATTGTAGGATTAATCTCCCAACGGCTAAAAATAGCAGTGTGATATTTAAGAACTTCAACCATAACGAGACCGTGCCATTCACCATCTACGGCGATTTTGAGTGTATTCTGAAGCGCACAAATTAGGTATGTTTAACATAAATAATTGAACCGATTTTTATTTGTATTTTTATTACAGGAACAAGTTGCATAAATGAAGGTGGTCCAAATACATGAGGCAGTCAGCGTGGGATATTACGTGGCGTGTAGTTATGATGAGGGCCGCTCGTATTACCGCAGTTATCGAGGTGTGAAGCCCGCCAAATGGTTTGTGACCGAACTTCAGAAGTTGGCGGAAGATCTGGAGGACGTGTACACGTCACCGGTACCGACGGAGTCCCTCACCACCACCCAAATCGCCGCCTTCCAGAATGCAAGCCAGTGCCACACCTGCGAGAAGTCACTGCAATCAGATCAAGTTCGTGATCACTGTCGTCTGACTACCAGCATTCACACGTGATTCCCGTCGTGTTCCACAACCTCAGCGGCTATGATGCACACCTCCTAATCAAGGACGTCGCAACCTGTTTCGCGGGGCGAATTGAACTGCTAGCTCAAAACAAGGAGCGCTACATATCATTCATCAAACACATCGACGGCAGCGACATATCATTCCGATTTATTGACTCGTTCAAATTTATGGCGTCATCCTTAGACAAGTTGGCGTCATATTTGCCGGAGGTGAAAATTGTTCGACATCAATTCAGCGACTTGAGCGATCTACATCTGACGCTGCTCAGGCGGAAGGGGGTTTTCCCATACGAGTTTCTCGGTTGCATGGAGAAGCTGGAAGTGTGCGAGCTGTCCGACAAGAAACAATTTTTCAGCAAAAATGGTCTGGGCGCAATTCAACATCCGATGCCTGGGGGAGTATTCGGACCTGTATTTGAAAACGGATGTGTTGCTGTTGGCCGACGTTTTCGGAACTGCTTGCAGACGTATCACCTTCATCCAGCTCATTACCATACGCTGCCCGGTCTCGCTTGGGACGCCATGTTGAAGCATACCTAGATCGAGTTAGAGCTTCGTCGAGCGTGGAATCAGGGTTGGGCTGAGTCAGTGCCTCCTATATTTACAAGCCGTGATGCTACAATTTGGCAACAGTGCATGGTAGTCCTGTCGTTCATATGGTCTGTGCATGTAACGTGGTCTTGTTCATCTAGTTTATCGCTGTTTGTGAGCTTTTTGATTAAAGTTTACAATAAAAAACCTGTGAAAAATCATTAAACGTTTTGTGGTCAATTGTGTGCGCTTTTGTTTCTAAGATTTCTGCATCTAAGGTAGGTTTTCAGCGTGAAATGCTCGCTTATATACATATTACCTCACTTTTTGTGGTGAGTTTAGAATTTCCATTGATCTATTTCCTTGTAATACTTTTTAGATGCCAAGGCGGTGTGTAGTCCCAGGATGCAAATCGAATTATGATAGCACTTTGAAGCAAAGTAAGGCGGTGACAACATTTTCATTTCCGAAGGATGAAAGAAGTAAGCAGTTATGGATGCGAGCTATCCCCAGGGCTAATTGGAATCCCTCCCGTCATTCTGCAGTATGCATTAAACACTTCCATCAAAGCCATATAATTAATAATCAGCCATTTATAAACTCGACTTCAGGAGGAAGTCAAGAGTTCTTGGTACACTATCCGAGACAACAGCCGAAGTTGGCGGAAGATGCAATTCCAACAATTTTTAATAATTTACCGACATATTTGTCTAAAAACACACCTCCAGTAAGAGCGTCTCCAGATTGTCGACGGGAACAGGTTATGAAAAGAAATTCCACAAGAATTGACCAGTTTTTAAAAGAAGATTGTAACAGACTTCTATTAGTTAGAAGCGCTCCGCACACGAGAGCGCCACCTGCACAACTCCCACTATCGGATTCCCCCACCAGCACACCTCCGACCAATGGGATTCTCCCACAATTCGACAGCACGAAGACACGCCTACCCTCCAGCCCTATAAAAGGAGCTTACGAGCTCCGATAACGCCAGAAGTGATCCGCTTCTCGCACCGACTACTTCAGGGTAACAGCTCCAGCGTTGGACATTACCCTCGACCTTAGAAGGACATAGAAGCCGGTCAGTCCTTCCAGGACTATTGAAGATCCATCGTTAGTCTACAATTGTGTCAATCCCCGTCTCAAAATCCCCGACAACTCCCCGGTAACAGCTCCAGCGTTGGACATTACCGGGGAGATCGAAGACTAGAGGCGCGGGTCAGTCCTTTAAAGGACTACAACCATTTTCATCTGTACTTGTGTATGTAACCGTAACGTGTGTATAATAAATAGTTTCAACACTCGTTATAAGTGGCGCCCAACGTAAAGACCGCGAGTTACCGCGCAGAGTGAACGAAAGCCAAGACCGCCCGTGTGTGTTGTGCCGCAACGGTAATACCACGAGCGAGCCAGTGACCGCGTCGCAAGGACCGCGCCAAAAAAAAAAACAAGATATCGCCCAAGGTGTGAATACTGTAAGCTCCTCGGCCACGAGACCCAAGACTGTCGCATGAAGGCCAGGGACCAAACCATAACAAAACCGCCATCAGCGATAGCAGCCGTTTCACAATCTCAACAAACATCCCAGACGGCGACCCCTTCAGCCATCCAATGCTATGGATGCGGTCGACCTGGAGTCATACGAAGGAACTGCCCCGCCTGCACAACCACAGCCTCCCCGCTAAGCTTCTGTTTCCTAGAGCCAAGAAGCCTTAACCGTCCCGCGGTGGACATTCACATCCACGGTAATCCAGGAACAGCGTTTCTAGACAGTGGCGCTAAAACCAGTCTCGCAAGTTCTCAGCTATACCATATGCTACGAGACCAAGGATGAAGGTTTGAGCCGGCCACAATTCAGCTAATCCAAGCTGATGGACGACCTGTATTGAAACGTGTCGAAACCACTACTCTCCCGGTCCGTCTGAAGGACCAAATCATAGAAACTTCATTCATCGCTATCCCTGACGCAACCGCATCCCAGACGCTCTTAGGGATCGATTTCCTCAGAAAAGCGAAGCTAGTTGTTAATTACGCCCACGAAAAATGGCACTTCCATGGACAACGCCACAAAACTTACGGGTTCGTGCCCAAAGACGACATCCAGGCCCGCGTCAGCACAGAAAATCCAATACATAGTGATGACGCCGACATTCCGTCATCTAGTCCAGAACGACCCTGCACGGCCGCCAGAGGGACGACTCGCTCCATAGAAGAAGCTTCCTTGCATACACTAATTTCGCCTCTACCCCTGTTCCTAGGTACGACCCCGTCGTCTCCGGAGCTAAAGAACCTCTTCGCCGAGATGAGCTGGCCGACCCTGTTGTCACCTCGAACTACGCACAGCCCCAGTGATGAAATATCCGAGCTTACCGAGGGTTACGGACCACCTCCATTACCGCTCTTCGTCCCACACGCCCGGGAGTTACCAACGACCGCTTGCCATAGAAGATACAACTTCGCCAACGCCCAACTCCAGGGGGAGGGACCCGATGAAAAGCCGATCGAATACGCGCCCGGAAAGGCTAACGTTGTCACTAACACATTATCGCGAGCTCCCATAACCGAGGAAACCCCCGTCTACCAGATGAGCCTCTTCTCCGTGGACCTGCCGAGGGAAAGCCCCGATAAGAAACGGCGAGAACAGACGAATGACCCAGAGCTCCTAAAAATCATAACCGCACTTGAGACCACCCATCATGAAAAAGCACAGGACCGCCAGAAAAGCTATGGAGATCAGTCGCGCCGCACGGGCCCCGACTACCAACCTGGTGACTTGGTACTGGTCAGCACCCATCCCCTCAGCCAAGCCGCTAAGGGGTTTACTTCTAAATTTGCACCCAAGCGAGATGGACCCTACGTAATCTTAGTCGCCAAGGGACCCTGCAGCTTCGAAGTTGCCTCTCGGGTACAACCCGATCATACCCTTGGAACATACCACACCTCAGCTTTGCGCAAGTACGAAGTCAGCACCCAGGATACTCCGCCGGTGAGACCACTACGCCGCCGAGGAAGACCGCGCAAGAACCAACCCTACACATTCAGAACCTATGTCGAGGGCGACTATCCGGTTCTGAAGCGGGAGTGTAACAGACTTCTATTAGTTAGAAGCGCTCCGCACACGAGAGCGCCACCTGCACAACTCCCACTACCGGATTCCCCCACCAGCACACCTCCGACCAATGGGATTCTCCCACAATTCGACAGCACGAAGACACGCCTACCCTCCAGCCCTATAAAAGGAGCTTACGAGCTCCGATAACGCCAGAGTTGCGTTGCGTTAGTGGTAGTGAACGGACGTGACTATTGTTTTGTGCTTTACTGATCTGCAGTGTGCATCTTTTCTGTATGGTCTGTAAAACCGCAAGTATTTCATTATTTTAATTAATAACTACCAGTACAAGTCACGCAAGCGTCATGTCGAATCCACTCGGGGATTCGGCAGAGCTCCCCGCAAGCGTGCCTCCAGCCAATTACATCGGCGATTTTTCGCTATTTATAGAGTTCTGGATGAACAATTTTCCTGATGTAAAAGTCCCGAATCAAATTAGCGCAATTCTGCAACCGCATTTGCAGGCTGCACAACGGTACGCGGAACGAGAGGCCGCATTATCCAGCATCTCGACCTCTTGTTCAAGTTCAGATTCTTCGTCTTCGCAAAATTCCGTAGAATCGATGGATTACGCATCATCATCGACGCCCGCGTTCTCGCCCGGCGAAGCCGAGAACGCGCGTTCGGAATTCCCTCCCCTGCCCACTCCGCGGCCATCCTCTTCGGCGGCCACTTTAAAACCGGCGCGAAATTCAAACGCGGCGGGAAATTCAAACTCAAACAAAAATCCAAAAATTTCGCAGTCACCTTCGGTACGCGATCTAAACAACCATGACGGCTATACCGTCGTAAATTACTCGAAGCGTGCGAGACTGGCCTCTCCACCGGCCGTCCCCGTGTCGAACGCGACACAAATTTCAAACGCATTCTCGGTTCTAGCGACGGTTGAACCCGAGCCGGCAGCGAACCGCGAAACTTTAACATCCCAACCACGCGTCCGCGTCCCCCCAATCATCCTTCTTACGAAGGCGAATTGGGAGGGAATTTCGTCGGAACTCTCGAGGCTCAAGCTGAATTACAGCAAAGCCAAAGCACTCAGCGATGGAATCCGTATCCATCCCGAAACTATCGCGACGTACAGGGCAATTTGCAAACTTTTCGACGACGAACGCCTCCCTTATCACACTTTCGAGTTAAGTGAAGATAAGAATCTAAAAGCAGTCATCCGCGGTATTCCGGAAACGATTTCCGACGCGCGCATAAAGGACACTCTTACCGAAATGAATCTCGCGCCCATTTCGGTACATCGGTTTACGAACCGCACGACAAAAGCCCCCATGCCGCTCGTCATGGTTCTCGTTCCCCACGCGAACAACGCGATCTTCAAACTAACTCGTATTTTCGGTCTCGAAGTCACGGTCGAGCCGAAACACAAATCCGGCAACGTAATACAATGCTTCCGCTGCCAACGGTACGGCCACGGTCAGCGTTGCTGCCACGCGGTCCCGAAATGTTTAAAATGCGGCGCCGAACACAACACAAACGGTTGCACTAAACCAACAGACGTCCCCGCGAATTGCGCAAATTGCTCCGGCGCCCACACCGCAAACTACAAGGGCTGTTCATTTTTCACGAGGCTCCGACGCCCCGTCCCTCCCCCGCCTCCACGAGGACGTCCTCAGGCGCCAACCTCAATTGCAAATCCTCCTCCAAGTCGTCCAACCACCGCTGCGGTTCCCTACGCAAGCGCGGTTGCAAACAACATATCTGCAAAGAACATCCCTCGTAAAAATCTTCCTCCTCCTCCTCCTTCTCCCCCTCAAGCTCCTACATCCGATCTCGTCCAACTCCTGACGTTACTAGGCAAAATCAACCTCAGTAAACTCAAGCCCGCCCTGACAAAACTCGCTTCCGCCATGTCCGGGATCGGTCGTGATACCGACATCATGACCGTTCTCTTCAGCAGCTTGCACATTCTCGCGTCACTTTTCGAACCGTAAATGGCACAACACTCTAAACCACACTCATTACACATCGCGTTCTGGAATTCTAACGGGCTACACACGCGTAGAGACGAGTTGGAGAAATTCGCCGACCGCCTCCAACTGGACTTAATCCTACTCAGCGAAACTCGGTTGACCCTTAAGGTAAAGGATCCTAAATTACGTAACTACACTCTTTACCGCGACGACCGAGCCGGTGGTCGCGGGGGCGGCGGCACCGCGATATACATTAGAAACAACATTAAACATTACAGACACACAACTCCCGTTCTCACTTCCATGGAAGCCACCATCGTGGTGGTCGACACTGCCGCTGCCGGCCCAATTATGCTGGTTTCTGCGTACAAACCACCAGTTCCGGTAGGCCTCGATGTCGCCGACCTCGACTCGCTTTTACAAGCTCCCATGCCTGTGATCATTGCCGGCGACCTAAATTCTAAACATCACACCTGGCACTGTCAAAGGTCGAATACCGCAGGGAACATCCTGTTTAATTACGCGGAGGGCCGGAACGGCGTCTCCGTTCACGGACCCCTAGAACCGACGTTTTACTCGACAATCGGTCTCCCGAGCGTTTTAGATATCGCGATCTTCAAGGAAGTTCCCTTTCAATTTGAAATCTTTCGTAAACCCGATCTCAGCTCCGATCACGACCCAGTAATGTTGCTTCTCGGGCGTCTCGACGACGGCAACACGCTTATCGAAAAGAAACACATCGCGTGGTCTCGCTTCACGAACCACCTAAAGCAGTCTATCGGTCCTGTCCCGCGCATCACCACCGTTTCCTGTCTCGAGGAGTCCATGGCCGCCCTCGAGACCAGTATTAAACAGTCACTCATCGCATCAACGCGCACTTGTAAACAAAAAATGTCATTCAACGCCATCCCTTCTGACATTCGCGACCTGATCAGAGAGAAAAATCGAGCGCGTCATCGAGCTCAACGATCTGCATATCCACCCGACAAAGCTCGGGCAAATCAACTTGCGCGCGAAGTAAGAACTGCTCTCAGTTCTTTTCGCAACGAGCTTTGGAACGATCGAGTTTCCTCTCTGACCACCGAAGACTGCTCCCTCTGGCAAATGATCCACGCCCTCCGTTCCGACCGCAAGTCGACCCCCCCCCCTATTCACGGACTAAACGGCATAGTTCACACCCCAGCAGAAAAAGTAGAGGCCTTCGCGGACCATTTCGAACAACAATTTAGCCCGAACTATGCCAACGCAGACCTGGATCACATCGATCGTGTTCACAGGGAACTTCGCCGCTCCCTCAGAGCACCTGACGAAGGAACCATCCGTTTTGCCACCTACAAAGAAGTCGTTGACATTATCTCATCCATTCGGCCCCGGAAAGCTCCAGGTTACGACGGGATAACTAACCGAGCTCTCAAAAAGCTGCCACGAAAGGCAATAGCGCACCTCCTTGCCATCATCAACGCAATGCTCCGGCTTCGGCATTTCCCTTCCAAATGGAAACTCGCGGAAGTCATCACCATTCCCAAACAAGGTCTGGACCGCAAGTTCCCTCAGAACTACAGACCTATCAGTCTCCTCTCTTCTCTTGCCAAAGTAGCAGAGGCTTGTATTCTGACTCGACTTAACGAAGTCGTTTCAGAACTCGACATCTTACCGCCGGAGCAACTAGGTTTCCGTCAACAGCACAGCGCTGTTGACCAAGTCCACCGCCTCACGGAATTTATTCTCGGCTCTTTCAACAGGAAGCAGTACACCGGTGCTGTCTTCCTGGACGTCGCCAAAGCTTTCGACAGGGTCTGGCATCGAGGTCTCCTGCATAAACTGGTCACTTTCGGTTTTCCCCTTCCCTTAGTACGTCTAATCCGGTCATACCTCCTCGGCCGAATATTTCGCGTTCGGCTCGACGGAACTCTCTAATCTATTAGGAAAATCACAGCCGGTGTCCCTCAAGGTTCGCTACTCGGCCCAACTCTCTATAGCATCTTCACTTCTGACATCCCGATCCCAGATAACCAAGCCATATTAGCTCAATACGCCGACGACACTGCCTTCCTTTACCGCTCAATCAGCCCTAAAGTCATCACGGATCGTCTGCAAACCGTTGCAAACGCGCTTCAAGACTGGTTTTCTCTCTGGCGTATAGAAATCAACCCCGTAAAAACCCAAGCGATCTTATTCGGTAAAAGACGCAAGGGCCCTTCAGGTCACATCTCCCTCTTCGGAGCCCAAGTACCATGGTCACAATCCGTAAAGTACTTGGGAGTCCATTTCGACCGCAAGATGACGTGGAAAATCCACACTCAATACATCCGTAGTAAGACATCCGCGTCAATTGCTAAACTCTTCCCCCTTCTTTGTAAAAGAAGCGTGCTGTCCATGGACAACAAGCTTCTCCTTTATAAATCTATCATTCGACCTATCATGTCATACGCTCCCTCTTCATGGGGCCTAGCTGCTCCCACGCATATCAAAACCCTTCAGGTGAAACAAAACCAGATGCTCCGATTTATTCTCGGGGCATCAAAACTCGTCCCTACCGCGGTTCTTCATCGCGATAGTAAACTTCCCACTTTCAAAGAATTCGTGCAGGCCGAGGCACGCAAATTCTTTAATCGAGCCTCTGTTCATCCGAACCCACTCATTCGAGCATCGGTGGATTACGACCCCGCCGTCCCAAATCGATACAAGCGCCCGAGAGCAATTCTCACCACCCCCTGACCCCCGCGGTTGCCAAGTAACACTATTTTTTCCCAGACTTCCCAACAGCCATGCCATCAGGTCACGGAATAAAAGATTTTATAAATCGGTAATTCTGTTCACAGAGCGTTCACATTGTCGCAGGGGATGTGGCGTTTCCCCAGGTCATCTCCCGAGGGTTTTAGTCAGTAAGAATCTGACACTGTCCTAGGACCCCGAAAAGGGCGTCTTATGTAAGATCTCCCTCTCGAAAAAAAAAAAAGATAACGCCAGAAGTGATCCGCTTCTCGCACCGACTACTTCAGGGTAACAGCTCCAGCGTTGGACATTACCCTCGAACTTAGAAGGACAGAGAAGCCGATCAGTCCTTCCAGGACTATTGAAGATCCATCGTTAGTCTACAATTGTGTCGATCCCCGTCTCAAAATCCCCGACAACTCCCCGGTAACAGCTCCAGCGTTGGACATTACCGGGGAGATCGAAGACTAGAGGCGCGGGTCAGTCCTTTAAAGGACTACAACCATTTTCATCTGTACTTGTGTATGTAACCGTAACGTGTGTATAATAAATAGTTTCAACACTCGTTATAAGATCTTATAAACAATTTCGAATGTTTCGTGAATTGTTTTTTGAAACGTTTAAAAATCATTGACAAATGGCATCATAAAATAAGTGATAAGTGCGTTTGGTTTTATTCTCTAAATGTTAACAGTGAGGAGAACGATATGATGGAAGATCAACTAAAAGTTGCATGTAGTATTGCAGTGTCAAGTGAGATGATTGTCGCTGTAAGTGTCAATCAAATTCAAATTCCAAATCATGATTTAAAATGGATTCTGCCTTGTGACTCGAAGCTGTCACGTTGGAGTCAAATTGAAAATTTGTTGATCAGGTATAAAAATGTTTATGAAGTGAACAACATGGAACAAGAATGTTTTGAATACTATCTAAGTAAGGCAAGTACATTTGTGAAAAAAAGTGCAGAGTTTATTGAAGAAGAAGTGTTTCCAAAGCATAAAAATTTACTAGAGCTAATTGATAATCAATTAATTTTGTTATTATCTAAGCGAAAGACTTACAATTCCTTGACTATAACGTTTGCATTTATGATTTTTTCACAGTCGCCAGCTGTATTTAATTATATTCGCGAGTATTTAATTCTACCACATAAAAGGTATTTACAGTCAATTTCATCAGGGTTAAATGTAGATCCAAATCTTGATGCAAATACAAGCCATTATTTATCGCACATATCAAAAAATCTTACATCCAGAGAATTGAATGTTTCATTATTACTTGATGAAATTTATGTAAATAAATGTCTAACTTTTAAAGCACAAAAGATTGTTGGCTGTGCTGAAAATAACCCGGCGGAACTAGCCAAAACAGTACAAAGTTTTATGATAAGTTCCTGTTTTGGTCATTATAAAGAAATTGTAAAATTAGTCCCTGTCAGTGGAAGCAATGGGGAACAACTGAAAAAATTAGTGTCAACTGTAATTCACTTTGTTCAGCAGTTTAATTTTAAAGTTACAGTTTGACAATAATCGTATCAATCAACTTATGTTTAGACTTTTTGCTCCTACAAATTATTTTATAGAAAATCCCGATTTTAATTATCTTAAATTGTTTCTCACATTTGACTTTGTCCACATATTTAAAAATATTCGAAATAACTGGATTAACTTGAAAAATTATTGGAGTACTTTTTTGTACCCTGACTTCAATGATCTGAGTGTTATTAGAAAAGCTTCCTTTCACCATTTGAGGGTAATAAATGATAATGAAAAAAAATTGTTGATAAAAAAAGCCTTTAAGTTAAACAATAAAACTTTGTATCCAAACAGCATAGAGCGACAAAATGTGACTCTTGTAGATAACTTATTTCATAGATCAACTGTTGCTGCCTTGAAACAAATTGACGATTATAGTGAAACTGCTGACTTTGTTGCAATTTTTAGAAACTGGTGGGACATAGTTAACTCTAAAAGCGTAATAGCGGGTGAGATAAAAAGAAATGAATACTCTGGTCCAATATATGACTTAAACGATACAAAATTAAACTATCTAAAGCAATTTGTTTTATGGATCAGAAAATGGAGGCTATTAACAGACTCTAATGTATGTGTAGGGTTAACAAAAGATACCTTTGCTGCAATCGAGAGAAGTACCACCGTGTTAGTCGATTGAATTTCATATTCTTTTGAACAGTTGGGGGTCAGTTATGTCTTGGCAGGTAAATTTCAGACCGACAATTTGGAAAAGAGATTTGGTCAGTATCGTCGGCTCTCTGGTTGCAATTATAATGTGAGTTTTCAGCAAATAATTGAATCGGAAAAAAAAATTCGCATAAAAAAGATTTTAGATCTTGCTAAAACAGGTTCTTCGTCAATAATAAGAGATATATCTAATTCTTCCCAGAATTTGGTTAAAGAGAACTTTAAAATAAATGTTGACGAATTTGGCTGTATTTTTAGCAGTAATTATTTAGAAGTTTGTGGACTGGATGTGGGTTCAACATATGTTTGTGGATATGCCACTTTTTCAATATGCAAAACACTTTGCTGCTCTTCTTGTAAAGATTTCATAAGACAATCGAAGGGTCACAATATTTCAGACACCTATTTTGATTCGCTTCAACGAGGTGGGTTAAGCTTACCTACAGATTCTGTAATTTGTATCTTTTTTCACATGCATGCTATATTAGATTTCATAATAAAAGACGATTTGTTGGAAAAAAATTTTTTAAACAATGCAGATCAAAAAAAAATTTTAATGACTTACTAATACAAGTTTACAAAAATGTTATTTTTCCACGAATTGGAATGTATGTGTGGAGAAAATTTTGAAAATATTGTTGCCCATTTTTGTTCAATTTTCGGTAACATATTATTAAACAATTATACCAAAAGGAAAAATGACGCTATAAGAGAAAAATATAAAAACTCCGAGAAGAATAAAATAAAAAAGAGGAAGTTAAATACATTTAAATAATTTTTTTTGCGCAAGTTTTTTGTATTTTCACATTTGTATTGGTTTTATAATAAATGAGAAAATAATCGAACTGTTCCTTATTTTAATCCTGCATCCTACAATATAAAAATATATTGTACAGGAGGAATTTAACAGCGATTTGACAGGTATTTGACTTGCATTTTTGTTTTTATTTCAAGAGCCATTCAGTTTTATTGGTTTTCCGAACGCAGTATTTAATCGCCACGAACCGGACTACTTAGACCGACAAGGGCAACGTTGCCAAGTCGAACAGCACGGCTTGTAAATAAAGGAGGCACTGGCTGAGTCAGTGCAGCAATCGCTATGCCCGGGCGAATAACAAATGCATGCCCGATTACGATTCGAATTAGCCCTCAAGCTATCTGATGTACTTCGACGTCAACAACTTGTGTCGGTGGGCCATGATGCAACATCTTCGGACCGGCGGCTTTCGATGAGAGGACGCCAACATCAATTGTGACATCGCCGACGATTTGCCTCGAGGATACATCCTGGAGGTAGACTTAGAGTACCCCGACGAGCTGCACGACGCCCACAAAGATCTCCCCTTGTGCCCCGAGCAGACAAAACCACCCGGATCCACCGAAAACAAACTTCTCGCCACTTTGTCGCCGAAATTCCGCTACATAATTCACTATCGCAATTTGAGGCAGGCAGTGAAGTATGGGTTGCATATCACGAAAATTCACCGAGTCATCAGCTTCGATCAGTCGCCCTGGTTAAAGGGCTACATTGATCTTAACACCGATAAACATAAACATGCCTCCAACGACTTTGAGAAAAATCTGTTCAAATTAATGAACAACGCAGTTTTTGGGAAAACGATCGAAAATGTGCGTAATCGGGTCGATGTAAAAGTGATTATCAAATGGGTCGGTCGATATGGCGCTGAGACACTCATCGCAAAATCGAACTTTTACAGCCGTATGGTGTTTAGTGAAAATCTCGTCGCGATACAGCTGGCAAGAACCGAGGTCCTTATGAATAAACCAATATACGCAGGATTTTGCGTGCTGGACTTGGCGAAAACATGCGGCTATAATTTTCATATCGACTACATGCTCCGCGTATTTGGACCTAATTGTAAGCTGCTGTACACCGACACTGACAGTCTTATTTATGAAGTACAGTACTCCGAGATTTACGAGATAATTAAGCGGGATATTCAACATTTTGACACGTCGGACTATTACTCCAATAATCCATATGGGATACCGCTGAAAAATAAGAAAATTGTTGGTCTTATGAAAGATGAGTGTGCTGGAGAAATTATGACTGAATTTGCCGGTTTACGCAGCAAAATGTGCAGCGTGCGCGTTGGTGGTGTCGATCGCATGAAGAAGGCGAAAGGTGTTAAGGCATCAGTCGTGAAAAACACCATCAAATTCGACGATTATGTAAAGTATATGCGTGAAAATGCACCAATTAGTTGCCATCAACACCTTTTTAGAACAGTGCAGCACCAAATTCAAACGCACGACAGTTTAGTTTAGTCTAGGAAGTTAGTAGTCACACAGGATACCTCCTCTTAACAAAAAAAAAAAAAGTTTAGTTCTATACAATTTTTTAGTCGTTTCTTCGTCCTGGGGCTCTGGTGGGTATAATCATGTCTGGAACGTTCATACCACAATGATTTCTCCCGTACTCTCGAAGAAAATTAAGAAATGATCTGTGGGCAATTTTCCCTCGACGATGATGTTGATGATGATGTTTTTTTTATATATTCAGATTTATCTTTTTGGTTTTTAGACCAGGCAATTGAACAAAAGCGTTTGATTTTTTTGAATTTCGATCTAAGATCGATGTTGCCGCCAGCCTTACATTTTCCCATTTCTCCTGGTGGTAGAGTAGTGACTGATTTGTAAGCTGTGCTGCCGAGCACGACCAGACCTCTTGCGACGACCCGTTTCGCGACCATACGGATTGAGATACCTCCCCAGTTCGCACATGTTTGTTGACACCTGGTCGCTGCTCTACCTGGGCCCAATTTTGATACACCAGAAAGCGCTCCAAGCGTTCCAAAAGTTCCGGCAGAAATAAGCCCAGAAGCTGGATGAAACGGTCTAGATCTAAGTCGAGGTTCTGAAAATCTAAAAATCATTAAATTTAATTAGATATTAGATATAACTTGAGGTTTGACATCGTTCTTTGACGTCTCCGACGGTACTCGGTAGGGGCAGGCATTTTTTATTATTTGATTAGAAATAAATCACAGGTCCAATTTTGATAGACCGAATACGGCAACAACCTATCGACTTGTCCGATACTAACAATAACGTTAAAATAAAGACCATTTACAATATATAAAAAACACAAAATGGCGCAAGAACAAATGAGACAGATAATAAAATATAAACAAATGGCAAGCCCCGGCAACTGAAATATCTGTCATCCGTCATCCAAATATCTCTTTACGTACCCCAGAAGTCACTAGTCTCTCTCGTGGAACAACCTCACTAACGTCAATTAATTTCTTGATAATCTGGAGACAGTTTTAAAACGCGAAAAATTTTAACTTCATCAAATTTGGAATATCGATGAGACATAACTTACTACAGTGCATAAACCACGTAAGGTATTAGCAGAAAAACGTGTCAAGCAAGTGGGAAGTACAAGTTCAGCAGAGCGAGGAACCTTGGTTACAGCCTGCTGTGGCATCAATGCTGCGAGAGGATACATTCCTCTATTCTTTGTTTTTCCCCGCGTGAATTTTAAAGAGTTTATGCTTGCTGGTGCCTTTCCTGGAAGTGTCGGAGTTGCAAACCCTAGCGGATGGATGACAGCCTCAAATTTTCTTGTATTTTTAGACCATTTTATAAAGCACACCAATTGCTCAATTCCCAAAAAAGTGTTGTTGATTTTGGACAGCCATGAAAGTCATATCTTCATTGAATCTCTCACAAGAGTAAAAGACAATGGTAGGGTAGGGTGGGCCACCAGGAGACATGGGCAACGATGAGACTTTCTAATATTTTTGCTTAGGTATGGCATAACCATTTATCAGTTTAGTGATAAAATATACTTCACATCCTGATTTAAAAATAACATCTCGTGGCGCCGTATCGTCAGTTGTACGTGAGATTCTGACGAATGTGCATGTTAGTGTAATCTTTCTTTTTCGCGCCAATTTTTTCAATTGTTAGTTCTGTGTTAAGCACTGAAGATAAAGGTAAGATTCTTACATCCGTTTTAAGTTTGATTACTAGGTCTTCTTTTGTACCTAACGCTTTCATAAAAACTCAAGTTATACTAGATAAAAATATAGTTTTTCCAATCAAGTACTGATGGGCTACCATGAGACGGAATCATCGGGTCACCTTGAGACACTGTCTCATGGTGGCCCACAGCAATGACTTATTTTTAATGCAAGTATGTTGTATTGTTCAGATGTCCAGAGGCCGCAAAAGGAAAAGCCAAAAAGGCATGTTTTTAGAAGAAAATATGAAAAGAGGCGTACGACAAGTTTTAGTCGGGGAAGGTGGAGTGAAATTGTCACTTCGAAAGGCAGCAGAGCAAAATGATGTCTCTTTTCAAACCTTACAAAGATATGTCAAAAAGGAGAACAAGGCAGACCCTAATGATCAAATATCTTTGAGGAGCAATTACAAGCTTTTGCTTTTAATATTAATTTTCCAGCTTGTAAAGTTACAACACTTGTATTCCGATCACGTTTTTGAAAATTATTTTTTATTATAAGTTCTATTCCCTGCAGAAAACAATCGTTTTATCTTTGAGAAAATAAAATTGAGAATTAATATGTATGTGTATGTATATAACAAACAAAGTAAAATAACATAACATAAGTAATAACTAGAATAAATAAAATAACTCATTAAGAGAAGAAGAAAGCGGGGCTGTGCCAAGAACACTAGCAACGTTGCCTCTTTGTATAGCCAAACTTATTCGTTGCTTCAAATACGTTTTGGCTTGAGGAATTCCCGTTGTTTGCACAATACGCCTCCCCAAATCTTCAAGGAGAGAAAGGGCATCGGCACTCCAAGGACCCAAAGTTTCCACAGCGAAGGCGACAAAAAAATAATCATCAGAAATTGACTTATATTTTTTTTTTCTTAAGATTTTCTGCCAAGTGGGCAGCAGATCTTGCAGAAAATGAAGAATCAGTTAAATGAGAAGGGGCAAGTGTATCCGTACAAGTAAAATCCCAAACTAAGGATTTACCTACTTTCCATGGAATAACTGTAATACCATCTGGACGTTTGCCATCATCCCTCAGAATACCATTAGGTTCAAGGATACAAGGAATGTTGGCAGAAGAGAAAGCACGTTTAATAATGTCATTAATACAGCTGTGACGAGAGAGTCTTCCAGCACTTTTAATGCACGATAAACCATGATGACCCAACGAGTCTACAGAAGAACCGCACGAGCAGATATGAGGATGACAGAAATTGATCCCCAATCTAAGTGAAATAGCAATTTGTAAGATGTTTTTTTCTAAAAGAGTACCTAATTTACAAGATGGAAGAGCTTCAAGCCAAGCTCCAGATTCAGGTTCAGATCCAGCTAATAAGATAGCTTTTTCTGTGATATTTGAGGAAGATAATAAATTTTGAAATATTTTCTCACAGATAGGTAAGTCCCAATTTATTTGAATAGAAAGCTCTTTTGGAAGTTAAGACGAATTAGAAATTTCCTTCCAATAATCAACAGCCTCGTTAAGGGATGTAATTTCAAAATTAGAAAAACTAGAAGGTAGAATGAACATAATAAGTTCAGAATTAGAAAATATAGAAGACAAAAAGGCAGGCGAGGAAATATCAATTATAGACCTTATACCTAATCCACCAAAACGGATTGGTAATTTGGCTTGAGTCCAAGATCGAATTGTAAATTTAATATTCAAAATTTTTTCCAAAGAAGAAATAACAATATTATCCAATTCAAGACACTCATCTTTAAATTTCCAAAAAGGACAACATCTGAGATTATAAGTGAAATTAGGTATCCAAAAACAATGGCGGAGTAAAAATAAACTAATATGAGGATTAATTTTACATAGATTTGAAGAAAGTAAAGAGAATGAATCAATTTTTTTAGAAATGAATGGAGGAATTGCTGCATCGAAAATAGGACAACCAAGAATAAAAAGGTCTTCAACATTACAAACGTGAATACAAGGAGCTAATAATTCGAATCTTTCCAAAATCGAAGACTTGTGTAATTCCGAAACATTATTAAGGAAGAACAGTTCGCATTTATTGAAATTAAGAACTAAACCAATTTTCTTAAATTCAGAAATTATCGTTTTTAAGTCTTGTAAGACATCCAAAGCCTTACCACCTAAAGAACTATCATCCAAGTACCAAACATTCAATTCTGAAATCAAATTCTTAATAATTTGATGAATCGATAAACTAAAAATTGCAGGACCGAGAGGGTCACCTTGTTGACAACCTACTGACGATTCAATAACATTTCCATTAAAGAATAATTTTGATTGATAAGCATAACATTGCCAGAGATAAGGATATATATCTGGAGTAACAGCCTTGACAACAGAAAGAAGGGAGTCTCTTTCGATAGAATTGAAAGCATTTTTAACATCGATTTTAAGGAAAACCTCAGCATCAGACTGATTATTAATATAAGTTCTAATTGAATGAACAGCTCCCTCACAACCACCCTTAATTCCAAAACCTAATTGAATAGGATGAAAAAAGGAAGATAACGAATCCTTAATGTGGAAACTGCATAATTTAGAAGATAAACGTCTAAAAGTTGAACCTATTGCAATAGGGCGGATACCGCCATCTTTTTTAGAAAGAGCACAAAGAGAGGCACCATAAAGAATAGGTCTAATATCAGAAAGAACTTCACCAGCTAACATGAGATTGCAGAGACTACAGATGGCTTTCAATAAGTGACGACCAGAGTCACCTGTACCATTACCTAATAAATCTTTGAGATGTTGTGGTCTTATTCCATCCATTCCAGCATCAGAACCATTAGGGAATGACATAATCGCTTTATAAACTTGATCTTCAGAGACAGTGAGATGTTCTAATCTTGAAGGAATTGGATGTTTAGATGTATGTATGTATCTATATGTTGTAACTTGATTCAGACTCCCATCGAGAGAAAATTTTAATTTTATATTTTTACTTTATAAACATCTATTTTTGATATCTGCTTTTTATTTAAAACTCTATCTAATCGATTTAAGATTTTAGCATTTTTCGACAAATTCCTGTTTAATTTGGAATGTTATTTGCTGCGAAAGAACTGATTTATTTCATTTAAACAGTTCATAAATGAGTTATCATTTTTCGTCAGTGCCCAGTTTTAAAGGATGTTACAGAAAAATTTAGTTTTAATAAATATTTTATAAAAGGTACTTTTGTAATTTTCGAATTCCGTTTTATAAACATTTGATAATCATTTCAGATGTACGCCAATAGTTTATTAACACTATTTTGCTTATTTGTATACTTTGTGTCATCGCTTAGACTTAAGTGCATAGTACTCAATAGTTTTGGCAACACAACTTTCAACACTATACAGAGCTATCAAGAATACAAAGATTTCCATATGTGCAATGTTGTCTTTAAACAGGCAAACATTAACAATTTGAATGCCTTCGACTTTAGTGATTTTAAAGATGGTTTGATTACAAGCCTGACGTTGTATGATAATAATATCTACAACATCGACGATGCAGCATTATATATGTTACAATGTCTGAACCGCTTAGACTTAGGGAACAATCATATTTCACGTATATCTAATAAGATTTTTAGTCGTGTAGTTCGTTTAGAATGGCTAAATTTGAGTGAAAATAATTTACAAGAAATTCCTGTTGACGCATTTACTTCTAATGTTAATTTAAAACATTTCAGTTTTGCAAAGAATAGAATAACAACTGTAAAGTGCGCCATTCCACTCTTACAGTTGGCCGGAAGGCGAGATCGGCAGTCGACGCGAACTGTCGCCGATTTTCACCACTCACCTACAGTTTATCGTCAGTCCGCGGCCTTCAGTTCGCGGAAAACCTTCGATCTGGACTGATGATTTCCTACCGGCCAGATATTTAACTTGATTGAAAAATTTACGCGAGGCCAACGTTAAAATATTGCTATTATGGATGAACTTCTATAGTTATCTAGTGATAATAGCATTACAATAATACACAAATGTAAATTTTTAACATTTTGCCCCTTAAGACTCGAATGAAATTGGATCAGCAAAACATTGTTTTTTTTTTATAAAGAGGGAGAGAGTGATAGAGAGTGTGAATGATAGGTAAAGGAGGAAGAAGATGAAATGAGTAAAAGTGTGTGTGAAAGCAAACTAATAAGAGACAATTTTGATGATAGAGGGAGAGAATGATAGAGAGTGAGAATGATAGGTAAAAGGGAAAGAAAACGAAAGGTGAAAAAGTGTGAGTGAAAGCTTACCAAAAGATGTGATCTAATGATAAGATGTAAATGGAATTAAACAGGGTCACTCACCTCGAAGTAATACTTGATGTAATGTTAATGTGGTTCCCGGAGTGAGGAAGACGTTAAGGGGAGGAAGTTCGAAAGATTTACCTCCTCTAAAAAAAATTTTAAAAAAAGTAGTAAAACTGAAACTTTCTAACCTTTTTAACCGCTTAACTCACAGCGGCGTGTATATCACGTCGAACGTTTTCTTATGGCAAGTCGACTAAATAATCATATTAACAGATATTCATTTTTTTATCGCAAAATTTGCTTAAATATGTTTATGTATGAACATATTGAACAAGAGTATTATTTAAGAAGCCTGTAAATGTATATTTGTCAGAAAATTTTATTACGCTACCACCCACTGGGTTTATTACGGTTCGTTTCTTATATTCTTTGAACCTTACGGTGTAATTTTTGCTTGATGATGAAATAGGTTTGCAACGCGACATACTTCACTTTGGGTTGAATGACCTAAATTCACATCGAAATTAACCATATTTTTTATGAACGTCACCAAAAACAATTGTTTCGCATTTAAAAGAAAAATCAAATTATGGAAAAACTTGGAATGTCTTTGAATGTTTGTTATATCGCGAATAATTTCTAAGAATAAAATGTGTTTTTTTCTCTTTAACATTACTAATAAATGTGTCAATCTTCGAAAATGTGCGAATGTGACTAAAATGAAAAAGTTTCAAAATATTAAAATATTAAATAGATAGTAATGTTTGGCAAAATAATTTTATTTATAATTATTATATTGATTTAATACTTTATAACTAGGTAATGCTGGAATTATAACTTCTGTGAATACTTCAAAATACATCCTTTAAACTTATAATTTTAGCAGCTGAATATTTTTATTTATGTCGAATATTGCCGCGTGTTCATTCTTATTGTTTGCAAGTTACGGAGTGCCGATGCTGTTTGAAGATCAGTATTACGCCATAAACGCTAAAATACTCGAGTTAGTAGAAGGCTCGTCGGACGCCCAACAAACAAAAATAATTAACTGTAACGGGCACAATCAGCTGAAACTTCCGGTGTTACATCTACCCACTTTTAGCGGACAATATTCGGAGTGGACGCCATTCTACGAAACTATTGATTCACTTATTAACCAAAATCAAAACTTAAACAGTTGCCAAAAATTTCATTATTTAAAATCCGCCCTTAAGGGGGACGCGCTGCAGGCTGTCGAGTCTTTGTCGATATCCGCGGCTAATTATCCATCGGCCTTTGAAGTTCTCAAAAGCCAATACGACAATAAACGCTTAATAGTCCAGGGACATGTTTGCGTGATCCTAAGTTCGCCCGGTCTCACCAAAACGTCTCATGCCGCAATGAAGCAATTACTAAGCAAC
Source organism: Dascillus cervinus (assembly GCA_949768715.1). Classification (NCBI taxonomy): domain Eukaryota; kingdom Metazoa; phylum Arthropoda; class Insecta; order Coleoptera; family Dascillidae; genus Dascillus; species Dascillus cervinus. The sequence goes on from OX458320.1 coordinate 18,446,227, forward strand.
GCAACTGGAAATATTGAGGCACTTAAGGTATTGGGATTGTCAGTCGCACAATGGGATGGCCTTCTCGTACAAATAATCGTTGAAAAACTAGATTACACGACAAAGAGGGATTGGCAATCAACTTCCACAGTCGAAATACCAAAATTTACGGAGCTAATAGCCTTTTTAAATAAAAGGTGGCAGCTATTAGAGTCATTAACCAATTCTGCAGGTCAGAATTCGGGCAAAGTCGGGCAAAATCCTACGACAATACCACAAAGGATCGAGGCGGCAACGTACATTTTGTCGTCAATAAAGCCATTTGCTGGTATTGTAAGACCGTGAACCATCCGCTTTTTAACTGCCCCGAATTTTTAAAGCTTCCTGTCGTAAAAAGAATTGAAGTGGTCGAGACAAATAAATTTTGCAAAAATTGGCTGAGAAACAATCATTTAGTCAATTCGTGCAGAATAAAGCTGACTTGCAAGCAGTGCAATGAAACACATCATACGTTATTGCATCAGCCGTCCAATTCAAATTTTGTCAATTTCTGTAATAACAAAACAGCAAGCACGGTGTTGCTATCCACAACTGTAGTCCACGTAAAGGATAACATCGGTAATTACCGTCCTTGTCGGGCCTTGCTGGACCCATGCTCGCAAGTTAACATCATTAGGAAAACAATCGCAACTAAATTGAACCTAAATTTAAAGCAGATTGATGCCCCTATAGGAAGCATTACGGGCGTCACGACCAAAGTGCACTATAGCACAACCATAGGTATTAAATCGCCTTTAAACGATTTCGCAGTTAATATGAGATGCCTGGTTCTAAATACAATAACGGGTAACGTACCGATGCAATCCATATCACGATCCCAATTTGATATTCCAATGCATTTAGAATTGGCTGACCCAGAGTTTTATAAATCTCGTCCCATCGATCTACTGATAGGCGCCGAATGGTTCTGGGCATTATTGTGCGCTGGTCGCATCAAGGCCACTAATGGTCAACCGCACTTAAGCAGTTCAGTTCAGTTGGATTATTGGTGGCCCGATCGGTGTCAATGTAACAAACGAGCCCTTCAATCCCGTAGCTTTAACGGTAACTAATAAAGCACTGGAAAGGCAGGTAGCCAAGTTATTCTGGGAAATCCATGACAATTAACGAGCGAAAACCTACTCCATAGATGAGACTGAACGTGAAAGTTATTACAGTCAAACAATTAAACGCGATGGCGATGGTCGTTTTATAGCAAGCTTACCATTCAAAGGTAGCAAAGAGAGTCTAGGCCCCTTCCAAGAAATTACCCTAAAACGTTTTTACGCGCTTGAATCAAAATTAAATAAACAACCCGCGCGAAAAGCAGAATACAAGGCGTTTTTAACCGAATATTTACATTTAAATCATATGGAATTAGTCAAGGAAACAAATCTAACGGTACCAAATTTCTATTTACCCCATCATGCAGTTTTAAAGCCGTCCAGTCTTACCACCCGTCTTCGCGTGGTGTTTGACGGTAGCTGTAAAACAAACACTGGCAACAGCTTAAATGACGTCTTGAAAGTAGGACCTTTGATTCAGGATGATCTATTCACTTTAATAATTAGATTCCAGATTCATCAATACCTGTTAACGGCCGACATCTCGAAAATGTACAGGCAAATATTGATTAATCCAAAAGATTGCAATTTTCAAAGAATTTTTTGGAGGGATGACCCCTCAATGCCGGTTGAAAGTTATCAGCTTAAATCGTAACATACGGCACTGCTTCAGCTAGCTGGTTAGCGATAAGAACGCTACAAGAACTGGCTGATCGCGAAGGTCACGTCCATCCCAAAGCCGCTGCTGTCATAAAACGGGATTTTTATATGGACGATTTACTTACGGGTTGAGATACGTTCAAAGTGGCACAAAATCTTTGCGCGCAGGTAACCGCTATACTGCGTCGTGGTAGCTTCGCTTTGCGAAAATGGGCCTCTAATGATAAGCGACTGCTACCCGATACCAACAATGAGGCAACTCTTTTAAATTTAAAATGCGATAACGAAATAACGACACTAGGTTTATTGTGGGACAGCAAGCTGGACCAATTAATATTCAAACTTAAACCAATCGCGCAAAGAAGGGAAGCCACCAAGCGTCACATACTATCCGTGGTAGCACAAATATTTGACACTTTAGGTTTAATAGGTTCGGTTATAGTAACAGCCAAAATTCTGCTGCAACATTTATGGACGTTGAAAATCGATTGGGATCTGAATACCTAAAAATTAAATTGTTTTAATCTTTTTGTGGCTTCTAACAGATGACGAAGAAATTAAAATAGAAGACACTTCTTCTAGTAAAGATGGCGAGGAATTGACTGAGGCGATTGGGTTAGTGGTTCAGCAATATAAAAAACCTCGTGTCACTATAAAAAACTACTGCGAAGAAGTATTGCATATATTAAACAGATCACATAATGCTGAATTAATTATTGTTTTAGGTGGTTTCAGAGTATTCAGATTCAGAGTTGCAAAAGCATTTCAGGCTAAACAGAGCTGTACTTCAAAATTTAATTGAAATATTTGAAAGTGCTCCGGAATATCAAAGTCTTTTAACGAGTATGTAGTTATTGTATTCAATAATAAATGTATAATGTTTATTTATTTTATCACATTCAAGGGTCAGCATTACTCCCGAATAACATGTTAGTGTTCCTATGGTTCGCAGGACACCAAACTGCATCTTTTCGAGATGTTGCCGATAGGTTGAATTTATCTCTTAGTTCCCTTCACGATGTGATAATAAGAGTTACTACCTTTTTGAGCAATTCACGGGCACAATTTATAAAATTTCCAATTGCAAAAGATAAGGAAAAGATCAAGGCACACTACAATTTAAAATCTAGCTTGCCAAACATAATTGGTAAATTATGAAATTTCTTTATTAATGAATTTTTTTCCATAATTATTTATTGCACCGCAGCCTCTATTCATGGATCACACATAGCAATAGACACCCCCAGTGAGAGACCAACAGATTATTTCAATAGAATTTTTTTTATTCCGTTATTTTGCAAGCTGCTTGTGATGAGACGTGTCGATTCTTGGATGTCTGCATTGTTTATCCAGGTTATGTGCATGATGCACGGGTATTTACAAATTCTTATTTGAATAAGAATTTAAATAAGTTCTGCAGCGGAGGAAAACACTTTTTCTGTTTAACACACGTTAAGAACCGTAATTGCAGATGAATACATCCTTGGAGACAGTGCATACCCATTGTTACCGAGCGTAATGACACCTTACCGAGACAATGGTCATCTCACTGCAGCCCAGAAACATTTTAATAAAACTCACAGCTCATGTCGCGTAAGAAACGAACAAACCTATTGGGACAGTGTGTTCAGTGGGGTTTTAGCGGATCTTGATGCACTTTACGATTTGTTTTGCTCAGTTTTAATATACGCCAGGAAAATTCCTAGTTGTTAAAGTAGATATCTATCTGTAAAGTTGTTAAGTTAATAAGTACAATAGGTTATGGGAACAGCCACGTTTTCTAAGTGAGAATAATTAAAAAAGTTTCTTGTGAATTCTCGTTCAAATTAAGATGGATTTAGCGAAGCACATTTAACCGTTGACGGGCGAATCAGACTGGCCCATATTGTGACGAACCAAATTAATATAATAATCCAAATATTATTCGCACAGTAATTATCGAAAAAAACAAATAAGTTAACCTCATTAACCTTGCTAAAATATTGTCCCTTGAACTGAAGTTTATCCGGTCGTGAGAATGAAAAAACTTCAGGGTCCCTGTGGTTATACAGGATCCGGTGGGGGTCATATAAATACTCAATTAATGACAGGACTCGGGGAGTATTCTTGAAGTTTTGAAGTGTAAAGTAGTGAGTGCTGCTTAAGAAGTTCCCGGAACCGACAAACAACCTTTTTACAAAATGTCAATAGTTAACTTGTAAGTTTTTGTAATCACTTTGTAACATGCATTCTTTTAACTAACATTTAAATCATATCTTTCATTTCATGTAATTGTACTAACAAAAAGTAACAATAAAGTGTTTGTAATAACAATACTTCTCATCTGATTGATTTACAGTCCCCACTGTTCACGAACCTATTACACCCCTTTGTTGAAATTAATCGTGACAATATGGAAAAGGAAAATCAGATATCTGCTAGATTATCACGAGGGAGCATTGGATGCCATTGACAAAAGGTTAACAAAGCCATAACCGATAGCAGCAGATGCGTCTGAAACCGAGAGAAAGAAACACAAAGAAGATAGTCACTTGTATCGTAAGGCAAATAGTTATGCTAAGTCAATGATAACAAGTTCAGTAACAGATGCAGTATATCAGAAAATCATGGACAAAGAAACGGCTCATGATGCGTGGGAGGCATTAAAGCAACAATTTGAGGCAACCTCTAAGGATCAACTGTTCAAAATATGTACAGATTTCTTTGTATTCAGGTGGACGTCGGGAGAAGATGTTTCAACGCACATTGCACAGTCAAGAAGTTTGTGGAATGAGTTAAATAATGGACTCAAAGCAAAGGGTGAGAACGCGCTACCAGATTTAATGTTGGTGTGCAAGGCGTTACACATTTTGCCAAGCAAATTTGAGACTTTTCGGTCTAGTTGGATGCTGCTGACGAAGGACGATGCGAAAACATTTGACGAGTTAACAATGCAGTTGTGCATGTTTGAGAGAAACTTCAGAAAAACTGCAAACAGCGACAAATTTGAACAAGAAGCGCTAGTGGCAAAATCAGAAAACCAAAATAAAGCTAAATCAAATTACACGAGGTCGAAAAAAAAAGACAGTTGTAATTACTGTAAAAAGAAGAGGCATTGGAAGTAGATCCAGAAACTAAAGACTCGACAACTTTACCTCTGCTTTTATGATGGTTGATAATGTTGATTTTGGAAAGTGAAATTTCACTGCAATAGCAGTTTTTTTTTAATTCGCCTTTGTCAACTTCAACTAAAATTGCTTGCTTAGTTTCTAAAGTTATTGGCTGTTGAGACCTTTTAGATTGCGGAGGAGCCATTATAAACCACAAAACGTCTTTAACTGTTTACTACGTCTCGATTTTTCAACTTCCAAGATTCTGTTATGTCACTTATTAACCATACAATACACAACGTTTTTCGCACAATCGCTTATACGAAATGAAATAAAGAAATTTAGAGTAATTGACGTAATTTTTTTTTGACAAGAATATTTTGAAGCTATAATACCGGGAGCTTATCTTAAAAGTAAACATATCCTATGTATACTTTAAAAAAAAACGAGTCAACGCATTGCTTTATTGCGATCTGTAGGCAACCAAGTATACACCAAAATTCTCAACATTTGAAAAGTTGGCTCTTTCAACAAAAGTCAATTAATTTTTCAGTGTCACTTTAACATAAAATTGCAATTTCTGTAATAATCATGTACAGCAAAGACGAAAAAATTGAATTGTTAATGTGGTACCAGCAAGGTAATAGTTTGCGGACCGTGAGAGATTTATTTTCCATAAAATATCCTGAAAGACCAATTCCTTGCATCAGAACTCTGCACAATATCGTTAAAAAATTTAATTCACAAGGCTGCATAGTAAATGGTCATACAAAGAAGATTAAAACCAATCATGTGTTGACTGAAGAATTAAAATTAAATATTTTATGCTACGTTGAGCAATATCCGATGGTATCCTTGCGAGAAGTAGCTGAATATTTCGTTGTATCAAAAACGTCAATATTTAAAACACTAAAAGAATTTAAGTACAAATCTTATAAATTTTCCAATCATCAAGAGTTATTTGAGGAGGATAAAACAAAAAGAACAAATTTTTGTGAAACTTTATTTAATTTGTTAAACGAACATGATGAAATTTTAGCGAAGATAGTTTTCACCGATGAAGCAACGTTCACATTAAATGGAGAGGTCAATTCCCAAAATTTCCGGTGTGCATCATAATTTCTTATTTATCCAATTTATTCTGTTAACCTTGTTCCTTCGTTTTCCTTAGATATTGGTCCCGCACTAATCACCATATTCAAAATTTGACCCACACTCAGTACCAGCAGAAGGTGAATGTGTGGTTAGGGATAGTTAATGCTACACTTATCGGGCCTTTTTTTATTGATGGAAACCTTAATTCGGCCAAATTTTTAGATCTGTTGGTAAACAACATCATTCCGGCAATAGAAAATTTAAACATTAACGAACCATGGTTTCAAATGGATGGAGCCCCTCCGCATTCCACAAATGTTATAAGAAATTGTTTAAACGAAAGGTTTCCCGGACACTGGATAGGACGGTACGGCCCCATACCATGGGCACCACGATCTCCAGATTTATCACCCAATGACTATTTCCTTTGGGGTTACCTAAAATCAAAAATTTACCGCAATATCCAAATTTTAAATCTAGATGAATTAAAAGATCGTATACGAACTGAATGTAACGAACTGAATCCTGACATTCTCAGAAATGCCGTGCGTGCGTTCCAAGATCGGCTAGGATATTGTTTAGAAGTAGAAGGTGGACATTTTGAACACTTGCTATGACGCTATTTGTTTATTTTTTTCTGTTATGTACTTTCTGTTAATAACTTCTCAAATTTTGGGAAGTTATCCCATTTAATAGTTTTATTAAAATTGTTATTATTTTGATATTCAAATGATTTTAGATTCTATTCATAATACTATTCATGATACTTGAACATAACCTTTCACAATGAAAAATAATAACCTTGTGATTTGTGGTGTAATGTTGGTTGCCTATAGTTATCAATACGTTGACGCGTTTTTTTTAAAAGTAAACATAGGAGATGTGTATACCTGTAAGATAATCTCCCGGTATGTGTCACAAATTACATACCGTATTAGGGTAGTAAGTTCAACTTACAGATTCTGTCAACAACAGAAGTAGCTAGTAACAATATGATTGGGCGAAAAATTATTTAATTAAATTGATTATTCGTGATTAAATTTTAGTATTCAAAATTGTGTCTGTTCAGAGTGCAATAGACTTCCACAAAATTTCAAATTTCGGTTAACAATATGTTGGTTTCAACTAATGGGATTTTTGACTTTTTGACTGCCATTAAGTAATAAACACGTTTCTTTTCATTTCGAGCAAGTTTTAAAAAAGCAATAAAATTTGCAAAAGGTACATCGAGGCAATTTTAACTTTCCGAAGAAATCATTGAACGATCAACAGTCGACGTGACAAAATCGTGCTTGTGAACGTTCAGTAAACAAATTGAATTTCAAAAATGGGTAAGCATTAATTATTACCGCATCATTCAATAAAACGGAATAATTATGTACTTATAATATTGGCTTCTAGAAACCGAAAGAGATTAAAAAAGTAGGCCGGAGCACTGGGCATTATTAATTGAATGTTTAGAGATAAATCCCAATTTATTGAAAAATAAATTTAACCCGTAACTGGTGAAGTGGGGTGTGCGATACCCAGCCAAAAATTAAATTTGACACAGCAGTTTTATAAGTGTTGTGATAACCTTGACAGTCTAGATACCCTCGAATCAGTAGAGTGCTGATCTATCTGCAGTGTGAATAATATTGTTTTATTTACGATTTTCTCCAGTTCTGGGTACCGTATACGCCACATCACCGTTTGTGCAACTTTTTAATAGTTATTATGGGGTCCCAAAAAAATTCAATGAAGGTAAAAGATGTTGCTTTCGAAGATCGAGCTACAGGGCTGCTTGATGAATCAGAAAGTGAATGCAGTGGCGATGATGAGAACATCGCAATTAATTTTGAGTCCGAATATAATAGTGAGTCCGAACAAGAGGTGTCTTCCAATGAAACTGAAGAGATGCCTGGAACCTCAACGTTGCACGAGGAAAGCCAACCTGCTCCGAAGAAGCGAAGAGTGCGGAAAACCAAATATTTTGGAAAGAATCGTTTCGCATGGTCTGCAAAGCCACCAAATTCTCATATTCGTACAAGGAGGCATAATATAATTACCCATCTCCCAGGGCGAATTGGTCCAGCAAAAGATCTTGGTCCATTCTGTACGCATCAGTCTTATTGGGAACTCTTATTCAACCAAGAAATTCTCGTGGAAGTAATTCTACGTACTAATGAAAAGCTGGAACAAATGAGACAAAAGTTATCCGACGACACACGACCTGATTACAGGAACATAAATATAGTAGAATTCCGAGCGTTCTTAGGAATCCTCATGTTTTCGGCAATCTTCAAGTCAAACAACGAAGATCTCGAGGCTATGTTTTCAACAGATGGTACCGGCCGCTACATTTTTCGATGCACTATGTCTTTGAAGAGGGTGAATGTTATTCTGCTCTGTCTTCGTTTTGATAATGCTTCTGACCGAGAAGAGAGAAAAAAAGATGATCCAACAGCCCCTATCACTTGGGTCTTTCAAAAATTCATAGAAAACTGTCGAGCTTGTTATTCAATAGGAGAATATGTGTGTATAGATGAAATGCTGTTGGGGTTCAGGGGTCATTGTCGTTTTAAAATGTACATTCCGAGTAAACCCAGAAAATATGGGATAAAAATTATGGCGATGACTGACGCTAAAACACATTATCTTGCAAATGCGTACATTTACGCTGGAAAAGATACCGATGGCAAATACTTGACTGACGAAGAAAGAAAATTACCAAAACCCACCCAATCAGTTCTTCAACTCGCTAAACCAATTTTTGGCACCAACCGAAATATTACTGCCGACAATTGGTTTTCCTCCATTGAGTTAGTCACGAAACTTAAGGAAAAGGGATTAACATATGTAGGAACTCTGCGAAAAAATAAAAGAGAGGTTCCTTCGTAGAAAAGAGTACAGGGCTCTAGCATATACGGTTTCACGAAAGATATGGCACTGATGTCCTTCGTGCCAAAAGCAAATAAGGCTGTCCTGCTAGTATCATCGATGCATCATGTTGAAAGCTGGGATGATGATTCTCAAAAACCTGAAATGGTAGAGTTTTATAATACTACCAAAGGAGGATTGGACGCATTGGATGAGAAATGTGTGGTATATTCAACAAGTCGCCGCACAAGACGATGGCCATTGGCAATATTCTTCGGCTTGCTAAATATCAGCCTTGTCAACGCTTACATAATATTTTCTGCGTGTCCTGGAAACCCATCTCAAAGACGATTAGAATATATCAATAGTCTCGACAGAGAATTAGTGGAACCTTATCTCAACCTTCGACTTCGAAACACCCGAATGCCACGTGAATTGAGGTTCAGTATCGGAAAAATTTTGAAAAAAACAGTACCAGCTGAGGCCCGACCAGTGTTGGACAAACAAACTAGATGCCGATTTTGTCCCCGTGGCACTGATAGAAAAACCAAATACGTGTGCAACGGTTGTCGCTTACCTATGTGCCTTACTTGTTCCCTTCCCTTGTGCCGCAACTGTGCAATATAGATGGATTGTACACGAAGACTAAAACTTTTTTTTGATTATTTCTTTCATTCCCATGAGTTTCCTTACATTTCATAATATATATTTCATTTTATTGAAGTTTAGAATAGTTATTTCTTTAATATATTTCGATGTTCTTTTTGTTTTGTTAAATCATAATGGGTAACAAATTTTTTGTTATCACCTTCAATGTTTCACGCTTCATTATAAAATTATTTTTTTTATGTCAATTAATAAAGGTTTACAAATTATCTAACTCATATTTAACGATTACCTTTTTCCAGGGGCGTAATATTGGCGGCGAAAGTATGGATTTGCGACACCCCACCTCACCAGTTACGTAATGGAAAAATAACGTCACCAGTTACAGGTTAACCATAATGATGGGGACAGTTGCCAATTAAAAAAAGATTGGCAGGACGTTGCAACGAAATTAAATAATTTAGGCCATGGCCAAAAAACTGTTGAAAAGTGGCAAATTGTAAGTATTTATTGTTAATTTAGAACTTGTATTAGCTAATGGATAAATAGTTGTAATACAAAATTTCATAGGGTCTTATTCGTTGGAAGTCCAAGCTAAGGCGGCTGCTTTGAGGGCTGAAAGGAGAAAAACGGGAGGTGGTGAGGTAAAAACCCTTCAATTATCTTCGATAGAAGAACGCCTCATGAATCTCATGGGGTGGAAACATGCAGTGGGCGACGCGACGGTAATAGAAAATTTTGAATTGTAAGTTTACATATTTTTTTAAAAATAATAATACTAAGCACATTTATGTTTATTTTATAAGCACATTTATGCAGGATAAAAGCCCCGAAGTCCATGCGACAGTTGACATCGTCGCGACGACGTTAACTGCAAATGTTACTCCGCGTTCGACTAAACCGCAGGCAAAAAAGCGGCGTTTATTGCCGAAGACTGCCCTGGCGACAAAACCGAGGAAAACTGAAACGTTCGGCAATATGCAAAAAATGCATGAAGAAAATAGGGAAATTTTGGAAAGAATTAATAATAATTTATTGGAACTAAATAGTAGTTTAGCTACCCTTGGTACTGATTTTAAAAGGTTTGTTAACCATTCTATCAATAAATAGTTATATCAATAGTGTTTTGTTTTATACCATCTTTATTGTACCATCGGCATCGTGATGAATGTGATTAGTTAAAAAAAATCAAATTTTTAAAAACCTTATTTTTAATGAAATAAGACTAAAGTAAATTATAAATTTATTAGATCTATTCGTCGTCTTCGACCCACAGCAGGTGCAGGATAATCTCCTGCCTTTTTAGGAGGTTCTATTTCTGCCTCTTCAGGAGGTTCTGGTTCTTCCTCAAATGGCACATTTGTTGGGATACACATGTTGTGTAACACACAACATGAATTTATAATGGACCCTACTTTTAGTGGTTTATACCCTAACACCCGTTTTTTTGTGAGGCACCTTCATCGCATTTTGAGAACACCTAATTTCCTAATTTCAAAAAAAAATTACAATTCAGTTCCTTACCTATACAGCGCTCAACAGCGTTTCTTGTTAATTTCAAGGCATCATCGTACCGGCGTTCCGGAGTACCCTCCATAGTGTTTGTAACTGCAGTCATTAGCCATGGTTGCAAAGGGTAACCACTGTCACCAATAAGCCAATGTCTGTCTCGTTTGCTGCCTTTCAAACACTTCTTGTAAATGCTCATTTATAAGTGATTGCCGCCAAATAAACGAATCGTGCGCTGATCCTCCGTAGTTGCCATTTACATTTGTTATTGCCAAATTAATGGAACATTTTTAGAATGAAAACCCTTTATGTTGAAGTAGATGTGTTCATCATCAACAGGTTCTAAAATAGCTACGTGAGTACCGTCAATAACTCCGATTACTCCTGGAAAGCCACATTTGTCCATGAATTCAGCTTGACACTGTTCTTTTTGAACATCAGTTACCGGGAATGTATCCATCTTGGAGCAATTTGTTTGAAAGCAATGGAAACTTCTGTAATAACTTTGCTCATTGTTTGTTGTCCAATGGCAACGTTATATTCCTCTCCAACCCCCTTTTGATAAGACCCTGTCGCGAAAAACCTTAAAGCAGCTAAAATACGTGAGCTAATTGATAGTTTAGTGCCCTGGTGCCATGTGGGGTGTTAGTTCATCAACCAAATTGAAAGGTTCACATCTATTTCTTAAAAAACCTCTTTCAATTTTTAGTTCAGCTTTACGTTGCATATCTTCCTCCAAATTGATATAATCACCATATATTACATTCATTTTGAAGCGTTCAAAAATCACAGAACCAACGGTATTAATAAAAAATTAACAATTGATGTTATTGTATCACCTCAATGAAACAAATTACTAGACAAAATTAGTTCCCAAAAGAATTGATTTTGGTCTATAACCAAACGCAAATTGCAAAATTAACACTAATAATAAAACAGTACGACGTCAAGTTAGTGAATCGTACAATGCAGTGACCACCACTAGGAATAGCTACCTAAAACGATTATAGTTTATGTTATTACTGCAGCTGGTATTTGTACAATATTGTTATTGTTAGAGACGGTACCGTCGAAGATTTATTTTTTTATTATTCTCCAGTATTGTAAGTTCTTGCCCGTTTTCTGATAACAACTATTTGGTAGTAAAAGTGAAACTTTCTAACCTTTTTAACCACTTAAGCCACAGCGGCGTGTATATCACGTCGAACGTTTTCTTATGGCGAGTCAACTAAATAACCACATTAATAGATATTTACCGTTTTATTGCAAAATTGACTTAAATATGTTTATGTATGAACATATTGAACAAGAGTATTATCTAAGAAGCGTGTAAATGTACATTTGTCAGAAATCTTTATTACGTTCACCACTCACTGGGTTTATTACGGTTCGTTTCTTATATTCTTTGAACCTAACAGACTGCGTTTATGTCGAGCGCTTCCACCCCCTTGAATTTTGCGACGTAAACGGGTCGGCCCGAACTCTCCATCGGATGCAACGCGTCAATCCTTAAAAATTGCTAGCTTGAATCGAAGAATCCGGAACGTTGCATTTTAACGATAAAGACGCGATTGGATTAACACCAAGATGGAGGAACTCAGCTGATCTTGTGTGGTTAAGTTCAGTCTGTTTGGCGCGAAGTTTTAGTGCTTTTTCTTTATTTACATTTGAGAAGAGTAACGTAAGTGTCACGTGTTTAAAAAAATTTGTTTCCTGTTCGTGTTCTCACGATGAACAGTGTCGATGTGTTTAGTAAATTATACAGTTATGACGACTGATCAAGTGAAACGACGGCGAAATGTTTTGTAAAAGTAATTTTTTTTTGGGGCTAATAAAAGAAAAACACGTGCTAGGTCTGATGGACGGTAAACGGCTTCGCGTGACAGACATTTTTAAAGCGCTAGTGGAGCCCATGAAAGAGGCCGGTTTTATTCGCGATGTGCCGCAAATCAGCGTAAAATGGAAACATTTAAAAGGTATTAACCTGTTGTCTCAGTTATGATAATCACGAATCGAATTACCTTGGTATGCATTGCATTAATCATTCCATAAAAATTGTTTATTTTGCAGCTGAATATTACAAGTGCAAACGGCACAATAGCACCAAAGGTGCACATCGCGTGTCGTGTCCATTTTACGAAAATTTAGAGGACATATTGGGGCAACGTCCATCAAACCAGACTACTGGGTTTGAAACTACTTTACCAGAAGAAGTTCTGGAACTATCGATGAATGCAAGTAAGTACTCCATCCTTGATTTAGATAATAGTTAAAAATTTCATTCCTTTTAGTTATCGATCAATCAGGCACAATTAACATTTTGGAGCTCCATGAAGATGCTGCAGATTCTGATGGAGCAGTACCCGGTTGCTCCAAAGCATGTGACGCAGATTCTGGCCGCTCGTCAGAAAATTCGAGGTCAAATACCCCTTTAAGCAAAAAAATGGGTATTAAACGAGTTAAAGCAACTATTAGAGACTGAACGCGTGCAACAAGCTGCTGCGGACGAGGTATTCCTCAATTATTTCTTGCAAAAGCAAGAGATGATGGAGCGGTGCACGCGAACATTGCTAACCGGTTTGCAAAATATTTTTAGCAATAAACCTTGAAATTTTATTTTATTTTATTTTTTATATTTTATATTTTTATATTCCTTTTTGTGTTTTTAGTAATTCTCTTTTTTAGTTTTAGGAATAAGTTTAAATAATAAATATTTATTTATTTATTTTGTTCTTTATTGAGTATATTACATGCAATTTTGATGTGCGTAATTGAAAATAATAACTTAAATATTCCGTTAAAAAAATCCGCATGTTGTAACCCGCGTAATCTTCGTGGCCGCTGCTGGCAATTGTTGTTGGTGGTTGAAAAATTAATTCTGCTTCTTCGACAGATTTGATCCACGCATCACAATATTTGTCTTTGAATGTTTTGACAATATTGTGAAGCGTACAGCAAGTAGCGACTATATGCGGCACAAAGGAATGATGGACATCGAAACGTTTTAGGAGACATTTCCATCTGGATTTTAGTCGTCCGAAAGCTATTTCCACTACTACCCGAGCCGAATTCATATAGGCATTAAATGAATCTTCATTTGGTGTTAGCCCTCAGTCACTGTAACCCTTCATTAGCCATGATAGCAGTGGTTCGGCTGGTTCGCCTATTATTACAAATGGCAATTCTTTCCCTCTTAAATTGACGGCACCCTAAAAAATAGTTTGAAAAGTGATATCATTTTAATAAACAGCAGTTCTATTAAACTACCTAGGGCATAAGTTTATCAATGTTGTTGTAGAAATTTGACGTAGCCAATACAGCAGCATCATGTGTAGCTCCAGGATTTTTTATGGATATATCGATAAATTGATTATGATGGTTCACTACACCTTGCAACACATCGAAGGCCAACCCTTACGGTTCACGAAATCTCTATCCATCTGATGGTGGCCGAATTGGAATGTGTGAACCATCGATGGCACCTATTATATTTGGTATTTGGTTGGGATGTTGGAAAAATATTGCAGATTCCCGAGCTTCTGCTTCATTCGGCATACGGATGTGTTTTAGTGTTAAAATTTTGTTTGTTGCCGTTACAAATTCATACAAGGCTTTACAAACTGTAGCTTTGTGAATACCGAATTGGTTGGCTACAATTCGGTATTCACAGCAACTGGCTAAAAAGTACAGCGACAGTACCACTTTTTTCTGAACTGTTAGGGCGAGTTTTTCAATCTGAATTTAAACGGCGTTCAGGGGTGAACTTAGTTCAGAGGAAATTGGGTGTTTTTCAAATGCGGATCAAGAGATGAACGGAGTTTAAACGACCTCAGATCTGAACGGTCGATCGTTGCCGTTTAAACGCCGTACAGGGCACATTGTCGTGTTATTGAGGTTAGGTATTATGGATTTAATAGAAATTTTAAGCGACGATGAAGACATTATTGAGTACGTTGATTATGTTGATCGATCACGGCGCCCTTATATAGTAAGGGATAAAAGAGACCATTTTATAGAATGGGATGAATACAATTTTTTCACGCGTTTTCGTCTTCGAAAAGGAACTGTTCAAATAATTGTGAATCGAATTGAAGGTAAAAAAAAAATATACCAACCCACATTTATCGATACACATTTATAGATACTTATCTATAACGTAAGAATTTTAGATTCAATAAGATCTCCGACAAATCGTAACCATGCCCTCAGTCCAGGACAAATGCTACTAATTGCAATAAGATTGTACGCTACCGGGACCATGTTAAACATGGTCGGTGATTTTGCTGGGGTGCATAAAAGTACCACCAGTAAAATTGTACTCAAAGTATCTCGTGCCATTGCCCGCCTAGCAAGAGAATACATAACATTTCCGAGTGATAAAAAAGCAATAAATGATGTCAAATAAGGTTTTTATGGAATTACTCGTTTTCCTCGATGTATAGGTGCCATAGACTGTACCCATATCAAAATTCAATCCCCTGGTGGAGATAATGCGGAGGTGTACCGGAACAGAAAAGGCTTTATGTCCATCAATGTTCAAACAATCTGTGACCATAATCTGAAAATATTAGACATTGTGGCTAGATGGCCTGGCTCCGCACATGACTCCAACATTTTTAGAAACTCAAACATAAGAAAAAGATTTGAGCAAAATGAAATGGGAAATAACGTATAAGTTGGAGATAGTGGTTATCCCATCAAAAATTATTTTGAATTTATATGAAATATTAGATGTTATCTGTTGTTTTCTTATGTTGATATGGCAACAATTCAGTTATAATTGATCACAGTGTGATACTATATTTGCTCAAACTAAAATAATATACTTACCAGTTGCTTCTTCGCAAAGTAACAACTGGAAATTAGCATCAGCATCAAACTGCATTCCCAGTCATCTGGACACCCAACATTGATTTATCATATCAACATCAGTTAGTGAACTTTCTTTGCATCTGCCACCACCAGTTTTAATTATTCCTATCCGTTCATCCGCATGTCGCTGCTTCGAACGCTTCTTTATGTTGTCGTATTTTCGACGAAGCGTTTCCGGGTATCGTGAAATTGTTGCCGATGAATTGAATTTTGCGATGATACTGTTTAATTAATCTTTGAATAGTGAAAATAAGACCTCTTTTTTATCGAAAAACCGTAATTAAAGTAACTTCTTTTATTAAAATTCCAAAATAAAGTAACCCTTTTTTAACAGTTTTACTGAAAACCAACAAAATTTGTCAAATTCATGGTTAACAATTTCAAATCCTGAAATCTCTTTTTTAGCAAACTTCTATACGTTTCAATCTGTAAAAAATACGGTGTACTGCTATCTTAAAAATTACTTAATTTTCATCATTAATGTCACTAATAAATTGAGCTAATTTTTTATGTTTGATGATACCAGTCAATAGAATAAACTCGTGTAGAAATCTAAAAATGGGATTTCAATATTGTTTTTAAAAGACAATTTAACCCTACACTTCCACGAAAATTTCGCAGTATCGTCATCCGCAGCTTGCTTATTTTGTGCATAATATGATTTTATGTAAATTTTTCACTTCCAGCTGACACAAATACGCGACATCAACACAAAAAAATAAAGAACTAAGCAAGTTCTGCCACGAAAAAATTTTGCAAAATGTTATCTTAACTTATTTAATCATTTTAGTTACTACGAGGGGGTCAACAAGAACAAGAAACAATCCAGCCACATGCAATCTGGCAGACGTACCGAAAAAGAATCTGTCTCCCGTGCGGGAAGAAGAGGACACTGAGGAACCGCAGGGAAAAGGTGCCATTAGAAAACCTGATAGGAAGGAAAGGAAAGGAAAAGCTAAAACTCCTTCCACACAACACGTTGAAATCCACGAGCCTCCGAGAGCTGCACCCCAAGCAACCAACGAAGAACAGAACGATTCTTCAAGCTGGTAAGCCAAACATGACGTTAGGTACAAACTTTGACCCGGATACAATTTTAACACTTCTAGGAAAAGATGAGATATCTAGTTAGTAAATTTTAATTTTTAATTTTCATTGGTCTATCACAGGTAATGGTCACGTGCCAATGAACATGTTCAGAATTTACCCCGCACCCAGTATAATGCAAGACTTAATGTATGGGCCGGAATAATTGATAATGTCCTTATTGGCCCGTTCTTTATTGATGGACATTTAAATCCAACCAAGTTTCTAGAACTCCTCCGGACACAGATTTTACCACAAATTCGGAATTTAAACATTGATAACGTGTGGTTTCAAATGGATGGAGTGCCACCCGATTCTGCGGCAGTCATAACACGTTTCCTCAACGATACATTTCGAAATAGGTGGGTAGGAAAATATGGCCCTAGAACTTGGCCAGCCCGGTCACCAGATTTAGCCCCAAATGACTTTTTTCTTTGGGGTTACCTTTGGGATACAGAGTAGGGCTGATTGAAAGACTGAGGCTTGAAAATGCGTTGCTGAAAGATCTCAACAAGGAACTAAAGGAGAAAAATCAATTGCTACAGGATAAACTTAAAATAGGTGAAACTATAATTCCTCTGATAAAATCGCAATGTTTCGCTGCGGTAGTTGCAGGTCAGAAGAGTGCCCCTAAGCGTGTTCCCATGATAACAGTTAAAAGAATGAAAAAGGATGTAACCATTGAAAAGGTCAATTCGTATGTAAACCAGTATTTTCTTCAGCATAAAACGATACAAAAAATGAGAGTATTTAAGAAAAATGCATGGGAAGTAATTGTAGATTGCAAAAGTGTTGAGAGTGCTGACAAAGCAGTTAAAGCATTATCAAAGTTAGAGAATTCTGATATGTGCCTTATAACTAAAGAAGAAATGAGGAATTCCAAAGTAAAAGTTTAATAACTTTGATAATGTTGATATGAAGAATGTTGAAGATGACATTAATTTACGAAATTTTAGTGGTAATGAAAGGAGGTGTAAAATATTGCACATGTACGTCAATCCTAAATCTAAAATGCAGACAGTTATCATGGAAGTAACAGCAGAAGCCTATACGTGTATTAGAAATAATAACAACAGAATTTTTGTGGGCTGTCAAAACTGTAAAGTGTATGATCTGATTGGTGTTAAACCGTGTTACAATTGTGGTCGATTTGGACATAATGGATCAAAGTGCCGAAATGAAGTGAGTTGCTTAATCTGTTCTGGTAAACATGATACTAAAAATTGTATTAATGGTACCAAGCTGAAATGTGTTAACTGTGTATATAGTAATGTTAATTACAAAACAAATTATAACACGGAACATATGGTGGTTGACAGTTATGATTGTGCTATTTAAAAAAAAAAAATTAAAAATGATTGACGTTACTAACTACCCCCTCACTACCTTCGGTACCCAGGTACTTTGGGTCTGTTGAACTTTCAACTAAGACTAATTATTAATTTTAATGTGAAAGTTCTTGAGTTTAGTGGCAATCTGGAAAGCGAGCTGGATGTGCAAGATGTTCAATCGTTGAATGCAGTCGTTTCTAATAAGGACTTTAGCGTTTTGTGTGTTAATGTTAGGGGTCTTAGGACAAATTTTCAACTTCTTGAAGTTTTTCTTGAGTCGCTTAGTAATAAAACTGATCTTATAGTGTGTACTGAATCATGGTACCTTGAATTTTTTGAGTATTATAATCTAGTTGATTACAAACTTTATTATAATCATAGTTATGTTAATAGGGCTGATGGTGTGGTTATATACAGGTTGGCCACTTAGTACGTGGACGGTCCATATCTCTGCAACACCAGCACCCATGAGAAGGAAGTCAACAATTGGTAAGAATTTTTTGAATTCGTTTAGAATTATGCATCCCATATTTTGATCTCCATTCCTTCTTATTTTTTGTAATTCTCAACAGAAGTAAGTGTAAATCAAATTTATTCCCAGGTGTCGACGCACCTTCGCCTTCGTCGCCAGAAGTGGCAAAGCAAACAACTCCAGCTCCAAGACGAAATTTAAATAAAGTAAATAATTTAACGTTTTTATCTATTCCTTAAACTTAAAAACACTTTATTATTTACTTTACTTTGCTTTATTATTTACAGACCTTAAATAAAAGCATTCTAAAGAACAGGAACTCTACGAAATCGACCCTATCAAATTCGGTACGTTTTCACGTTGCAGAAAGTCCTAAAGGTACTTGTACATTAGAAAATTGTTTTGAATATTAATATTTATTTTTTCAGTTGAAACTAGGAAGTCAACTAGACTGAAAAAAGAGAAATTGTTCTAACAATTTTTTGTTTTTGTTATCGTTTTTTATTTTGATTTCTTGTCTCATATTTGTGGGTTTCCCTAACTAAGTTGGTTATAGTTTTAAATAGTTCTATTGCTACCTTTTTCTACAATAGGAAAATTGTTCGATCCAGTTATTCCGGAACATGATTTAAATCCATTCTCGAAAACATTTGCAGTGTCGAAATGCAACCATTAAATTTTGTTTTACAAATCAGATTGAATATTTAATTAAAATTGCAAAGATAAAAGTCGTGGATTCGTGGGGGGTCTCAACTAAATTCTACCCCTTTTTCTTTTATGATTTCAATTGTACAGTTTTCGCCAGAGCTTACGCAAAAGCGACCTGGAGTCGGGGCGCCAAGTCTGTGAGACCCAACGGTAATCAAAACCACTAAAACTTTTTGACAAAATTTTTCTGCGACTGGAAGATTTCAGTAGTTGTTCAAATTCTATTTCAGCATCAGTCTAGAAAGTATCGAGTAAAAATATTTATCCGTTAAAAAGTTATTACGTTAAAAGTCTGTGAGACCCGGCGCCCTGACTTGCGTTACGGTTTATTAAAGTAACTTTTTTCCAAGTTATTTTAAAATTGTCACGGAAAAACACCAACTTTCAGATAATTCCAGAATTATAACGGAAAAACACCAACTTCCAGATAATTTTAGAATTATCACGAAAAAACACCAATTTCCAGATAATTCCAGAATTATCACGGAAACCATATAATTATTACATAGTATAGACAAAAGCACCCCTAAATAAGCGCCAGTCGATCATTTCCAATCATACGAATAAGTAATTAAAGTGTTTTTTAATCAAAGGTATTTTTATTTAATTCTTACTTATGTGTTTAGACAGCAGCAAATGTTTTTTGAGAATTAACACGTTCGCTGCCCCCATTCGAAAATGATGCATTAGCAGACGCCGACACACATTTTTTGAAAAAACTCAAGATTTTTAATTCTAAGGGTTGAAAATAATGAAAACTTAAGTATTTTTATTATTTGTAATGACGTATTCATAAAACGCGTGGTACTGATCAAGAAAACTTCCAGCCAGTGCCACCACCGCGTTTACGCGTTTTTGTAATCTTATATATAAAATACAAAAAATCAAACTTAATTTGATACATTAAAACAAAAGAAATAAAGTCCACAAAACATACGTATCTTAAAACTGTTATTCATGGATCAACTTGCAACAATTCAAACAAAATCCCCGGGCATGCTGGCCATTCAAAAGTAGTCTCCTTCCTTATTCCATTTTTACTGCAAGTTTTACACTTTCTTCTAAGAGTTGCACCACTATTTGACTTTCCACATTTTTTAAAAATATGATTTATAATGATTAGGCGGAAATCGTAGAGGATCTTATATTGTAGAGGTGAAAAGCATTTAGAATTTGTAAAATATGAATAAATAGTTTAGTTGGCCATCTTATAGTTTTTTGTTCGCGTGGGTAATATGAGAGCATTTGATCTTGCTGATCTACCACCGATATAAATTTGTTGTAATTTACTATGACGACTGACTTTTTTTACCTCGCCTCGTTTATTACAGGTCTCATTGTCAGTCATATTATTACAGCACTCTGTCTAAATATAATAAAAATCTCGCCTATCCAGTGACTCGCAGGATGTACGATAGCAACTGAAAATGCATTTTTTTTGTTTTGCAAATTGTGCGTTGATTTCTCCACGAAAAATAACTAACAAATGATCGAAAAGAATTAGTCGTTCATAAAAAATATGTCATAAGATAACGCGTTAATGCGTCAGTGACAAAGAGTTCGAACCTGGTTATCCGCGTAAACACGGAGAGAGCAGCAAATGTGTAAAAAATTCAAAATTAGTTTGATTTACTTAGTGTTTAGTGTAATCGTGTAGTGGCAAGGAGATTCCAAGAACACATATAACTAGAGATTCAAAGACAATTGGAGAGGAGGTTGCGAAAAACGTCCTGTGTGTAAAATACATACTTTATTACATATTTTATTTTTATTAGAAATGAGTTGCGAACAAGAGCAGGACAAACTTCAGCGAATGTGGGAAGAAGTTCAGACTGACGACGAACCAGATGATGAAGAAGCATAATTTACTGCCGAAATAGAAACAACTGAAAACAGAAATACCGATAGCGAATCGGAACAAGGTTGTGAGGAAGAACAAGAAGATGGAGAAGAAACCCCTTCTCCTAAAACAATCCCACGATATCCAGTTTTTGTAGGGAAATATGGAACTACACGGTGGAATAAAAATTGTCCTAATAAGTCGATAAGAACTAGGAGCGAAAATATAATTGTACATACGACTGCCAGGTGTTAAAAGCTACGGCAAAAATGCCAAGACACCTTTAGAATGCTGGTCGCTCTTTTTTTACAGATAAAATTTTACAAATAATAATAGTTGATTGCACAAACCTTTATATTGCTAATGTAGGGGAAACTTATGCAAGAGAGCGAAACGCTAAATTTACTGATATTTGTGAGATTAAAGCTTTTTTTGGTTTGTTGTATTTGGCGGGCATCCTTAAAAGTGGCCGTTTGAATACTGAAGAATTATGAGACAGAAGCGAACTTGGAGTAGAACGATTCTGGTTAATAATGTCTCGTGATAGTTTCCAATTTTTGTTTAGATGTATACGTTTCGACAATTTGGATACACGAGAACAAAGAAAAAAATTCGATAAATTAGCCCCAATACGAAGCGTATTTGATATTTTGTGGAGAATTGTAAAAAAGCGTACAGTCTTGGAGCAAATACGACAATCGATGAGAAGCTTGAAGCTTTTAGAGGGAGATGCGCTTTTAAACAATATATTCCTAGCAAACCAAGCAAATACGGGATTAAAATATTTGCTTTGGTTGATTCCGCAACGTAATACCCTACAAACCTCGAGGTTTATGTTGGACAGCAACCACATGGCCCGTATGAATGTTCTAACGATCTATGCAGTGTAGTATAGGACCAATATCTGGAATGAACCGTAATCTCACCTGTGACAACTGGTTTACCAGTATCAATTTAGTTAGCAAGTTATTTAACGAACACAACATATGTGGGCACTGTGAAGAAAAACAAAAGAGAGCTGCCACTTGAATTTGTGAACACAAGAACTCGCCCTGAGTATTCCTTATTCCTCAATGTTTGGGTTCCAGGAAAAGTTCACAATTGTAAGGTAAAGTGGGGTAAATGTAAAAATGGGGCAAATGTGATAGTAGCCTCTAATTTTCTAAAAATAATCAAAATTACTTTCTTGAGTCATGTTTCTATTAAACCTAACTCCCCTGCAGTTACCTATGCCTATAGAACACGATTTTACCGACCGACTGTTCAAATAGCACGTGATGTTCGAAGCAGCGACAAGTGAGGTTACGAATTAACTTCAGCACGTGTTTCCGTGAATTGGTGTGATTTTTTGCGTATTAAGGTGAGTTTTCTGAACTTTGGGCCCCTACACAAAAAGAGTGTTTTGTATGTAATGGACCAACAGTGAATTAATAACGTATTTACAATTTTTTTTTATCAACGGGTGATACATTTGCCCCACTGAAAAGTATGTGTTGGGGCAAATGTAACATAGAGTATGTTACATTTGCCCCAATGTGTATTACATTTATCCCATTTTTTTGATCTAGACAAAATGGCCCGTTCTTTCAAAAGAAAAAATAGAGACCCAAATTATAATAAAGAAGATATTCCAGTGGCTGTTCAGGGCTTTAAAACTGGGAGAATGGCAATATACAAAGCGTCTAAAACATACAATATTCCTTACTGTACACTATATAGTCATGTAAAAGGTACACGAGGTGCGAATAAGTCCAATAAAGGTCGTTTAACAGCATTAAACCCGGAACGGGAAAAATAATTGGCAACAGAAACCACTACTCTAGAAAAATGGGGGTTCGGTCTGGCGAAGAAGGAAGTTTTACAACTGGTTGCTGATTTTGTAAAGGAAAACAAAATAGAAACGCCCTTTAAAGATGGCGTACCTGGTACAGACTGGTTTCTTTTGTTCAAAAAGAGACTTGATTTAAGCATTAAGACTCCTCAAGCAGTAGAATATTCTAGAAAAAAAGCAACAGATCCGTTTATTATTTACAACTACTTTAAGTTATTGAAGATAACATTAACTGAATTGGAACTTGAAGACATAGCAGCCCAAATTTGGAATTTGGATGAGAGTAGCTTTTGCCTAGATCCAAGCAAAACGAAAGTGGTGGGAAAACGAGGGAAACCTTGCTCACGTATTATTATCAATCCAGGACGTGAGAACACCACTGTGTGCCTCTTGGGAAGTGCTTCTGGGGAAAAGGGCCCGCCCTTAATAATTTTTAAAGGGGCCAATATATGGGATCAGTGGCAAACTTCAGATGATATTTTCCCGGGAATGTCCTACGCGGCTAGTAAAAAAGGATGGATGGATTCGACAATTTTTGTAAACTACTTCAAAAATACAGTAATTCCAGCACTGGGCGAAAAAATACCTGTTCTTATCATATTTGACGGACATACAACTCATGTGAGCACTACAATAGTGCAGTTGGCCAGAAAGCAAAACATTACGATTCTAAAGCTACCACCACACACTACACATTTACTGCAACCATTAGATTTAGCTGTTTTGAAATAGGTAAAACATGCCTGGGATCAAAAATTAGTTAAAAGGCAGAGGCACAATGTTGGGCGAAAATTACCGAAACATATCGCTCATCCGGTAGAACAACGACGCAAGTGCAAAAAATAGAAAAATGAGATAAATATGTCATAAGATTCCTAAAAGGTGACTCTATCTGGTAGAAAAATGACGTTTTCGTAGTTAGATTGGCTACTACTAGAGAGCGGTTATATCGTTGTAGTTTTATAGGCTCGTAGATGTAACAACGACACATTAAAATGCAATTTACGGAGAAACTTGTTTTTACATTTGCGTCGTTGTTCTACCGGATGAGCGATATGTTTTCTCAATTTATTGCTGAAACTTGTAAGGAAACACCAGCGATTACTATCGTAAATGTATTTCGAAAAGCTGGTATAGTACCATTTAATAATAATAATAATCGAGACAAATTTGATGTTGATGCCTTCAAACGATGGGATACTGAGAATGCTGCACCCACAAATACCATCAATGACAATGGACCTAATATGCACGATAGCACAATAATACAACCTAGCATCCCATCTACCAGTACGGTTCAACCTACTACATCAACTCCATGCGAACCGTCAACTTGTTCAGTGAATTGTAGTTTTGAGGCACTCTTATTAGACTGTGTTCAACAACATGCACCATCACCGAAGATTTCTAAAAAAAGAATGGCCCCGGGAGCTGCCGTAATTACAGCAAAAAGAATTCCGCCTGCAAATATGACAGAATCACAAGAGATCCAAACTCAACAGAAGGTAGTTAGAAGAGTCTCTAGTTCATCAAGCGCTGACTCAGAATTATCAATACCTTTACAAAGAATCAGATGACGAAAAAGAATTTTTAAATGAACTTCAAAATTCTGGCGAAAATGATCTTGCAGATGACAATCGAACGATTGAAGTTGATAGGTGGGTGCAAGTGCAGTATGCAACGAAGAAAACTCTAAAACACTATGTCGGGAAAGTCATCGAAAAACATGATTCTGATTCATGGCTCATCAGATTTGTCCGATATAGAAACAACAAGTTTATTTGGCCCAATGTCGAAGATAAGCTATCGTAGATAGTGCAAACATAGTGCGAATACTACCAAATCCGACAGAATATCAACGTGGGATCAGTTTTTCCGTAAAATTTGACGGATTCAATATTTGTTAGCAATCTGAAACCTATTTCCTTTTCCCTTAATAAAGTATTTTATTTTTCATTAGAATGTTTTGTTGTTAATATTCGACATACAGAGTTTGTTCTGATACCAAAATGCAAAGAATTTTGCACCCTTTTACATTAGCCCCTCAACCATATCCTATACAAACCGTATTAGAAGTGAGACTCGATTATCACATTTGCCCCAAGTTGCGAGGCAAATGTAATAGTCGCATTGTTTTAAAAAAAATATATATTTTTCTGATTTCAAACATAAAGTTGCCGTTTTCACTATTACCCATTGTTGGATGAATGAACAAGGAATATGCATATAAATTTTTTCACTGTTTAAGGTAACAATAAAGTTTTGTTCGAGGTTTGAATTTACACTTATTGAAATTTAGTTTGCATTTACCCCACTTTACCTTAGTGCATTTTACAGAATTTGACCCAACTCATTTGAGATTAATGATGTGAAACCGTTACCTGCCACCTCCAAATCGCACTGCAATTGGTTCGTCGAATTTTGCAGAAAACATGGAAAACCACTGCCATCACCGGGTCATGCACTGAACACATGTTTTAAAGATGTTTTTATGCTTAAGCCGTACAATGCAAAAATAGTTGCCAAACATTACCCTCACTCTTACATAATAGTTCCAAGATCCTAAAATCTACTGCAATATGATGTGAATGGATGAGGCCCAATTTCCTTTATTCCGTATGGTTGATCCAGAGATTGAACGGGGTGGTCAACTTCTAAATTAGGTAATATTGTTTTTTTTACTTTGTATGGTATATTATTTTAGTCGCCAGTTGTAGAAAAGAACGTTATATTTCAGTAGTTGGTCACCAGGTCAATTACTAATGCATCTTGTGGTCAACTATTGAAACACATAAGAG
Organism: Dascillus cervinus; assembly: GCA_949768715.1. Classification (NCBI taxonomy): domain Eukaryota; kingdom Metazoa; phylum Arthropoda; class Insecta; order Coleoptera; family Dascillidae; genus Dascillus; species Dascillus cervinus. The sequence goes on from OX458320.1 coordinate 18,472,065, forward strand.
AAACGTAGGAGATTTAAGTAATGTTGATGTTCCTTTTTTAGTATTGGAAGAAAACGAGAAATGCCGGAAGATACAATGGCATCCGCCGTTGCTGACGTTCGCCTCCATAACACGCCCGTACGGAGTCCCGAGGTCGACTCTGAAATTAAAAGTTGAGGGCAAATCACCGCTAGAAAGGAAATTGGACCTGGTTCCATTCTCACCAAAGAAGAGGAGGCAGAAGTATGCAGATGGGTGGTTAAAATGAGTCAGAGCGGTTTCCCTGTGACGGTTGGCCAGCTAACTGTCAGTGTAGAGAAGTTCCTAAAGGAACTAAAACGTCCGAACCCATTTAAAGATGGTCGACCAGGGAAAACCTGAGTAAAGGGATTTCTACGCAGAAATCCATCCATTTCGAAACGAATTTCACAAAATTTTACTATCTCGCGAGCATCTGTAACAAGTCATCAAATTCTCAATTGGTTTTCCGAGGTGCATGAGTATTTGAAAGAGCACAATTATGACAGTGTGATAGACGACCCATCGAGGATATTCAATTGTGATGAAACCGCTTTTTTCCTCAATCCAAAGGGACCTAAAATCCTGGCAAAAAAAAGGGGAAAATGTGTACCAGCAGGTCAACGTCGATGAAAAGGAATGTGTGACTGTGCTGGTGACTGGCAGTGCAAGTGGTGTACTAGCTCCGACTACAGTCGTGTACAAATACAAGCGTGTGTCTCAAGACATTGTGGAAAATTTTTCACGGGATTGGGGCCTGGGCGAGAGTGATTCGGGCTGGATGACTTCCGAAGCTTTTTTCGAATTTATCTCGAACATGTTTCATCCTTGGTTGGTGAAAACGCAAGTAACTTTACTAGTCATATTGTTTGTTGACGGCCATGTGTCCCACTTGTGCTTGCAAACAAGTCAATTTTGTGAGACAAATGGCATTATCGTTGTGGCGCTCCACCCAAATTCAAGGCACCTGATTCAGCCAATGGACGGTGCTGTTTTTAAAACTCTGAAGGAAGAAGAGTCCCCCATCCTAAAAAAGAGAGATTTTGTCAAACTATTACAAGAAGTGTTGAAGGTACACGTCACTACATCTGTTTTGTCAAACGGATTTAGGAAATGTGGTTTATGTCCATGGAACCCCAAAGAGGTGAAAGTACCAGGGCAGGAGACTGAAATTGAGCAAGCACGCGTGGGAACGGAAATATGGGAAAGTTATTTAAAAGCAGGGTTGAGGTTTTTAAATGATCACCTAGACACAAAACGTGATGCCTTCCAATCGGCGTTTGATGCGTGCGAGACATGGTACGGAGATCTCGAGGACACTTCTTTATTTATGTTATGGAAGAAGACCAAGATCGAACTCAATCAACTTGCTTTGGGTGGAACTATTTAATATAAAGGCGGGAAGTGTTGATATAAGGACATCAGAAGGTCAGACTAAACGGTTATGAAAATGCTTAATTCGCAAAATCGATACGTTATCTACTGCGTTCAATTAATTTTGTTTATCTACAATCATGACGTAATGCGTTCATTTCATATGCTTATGGATACATAACAAGGCTCCTTATCCACAGGTCACGTCCCTTCAGTTTCATTTTCCTTATTAGACGGAGTGTATTGTTGCTTGCCTATTTATTTTCATTAATGAACGGAGCGTAATGTTGGTTGCCTACGCGCACGGTAGAATGATTAGTTTTTACGAGGCTACCTAAGCAAATGTCCGGGGTTCAATTCTGGGCGACAGTAACATCGTATTAAAATCAGAACCGTGTCTCCTCGCAAGACAATGGTAAAACACCGAGGTATTCTGCCTAATCTCTTCTTCTTCTTCCTTCTTCTATTACTGAGGGAATATTTGCACTTAATTGTTACGGGTCGGAACAATTATCGGACGGTGCCAATGCACGACGCCCTTTCGGGAAAAAGAAAATTAAGAACGAATAAAACACTATTATCCATTAGGGAGACCTCGGTTACCATGAGAATCGGAGAAGCGTCACAACTTGAGGGTGGTTAAGACGTAACTTTCAAAATATAATATTTTTATTTCGCGCCCATGACAACTCGAAGCAAAGGTTTCTCGATGAAAATCACGTTTTGGTTTCGATTTAATTTCGGTGTCAATTTTGCTTCGGAACTTATCAGCATTTTAAAGTTTTATCAAATGAAATTTTGATTGTAGATAAACAGCTGTATTTTTCTCGCACATAATGGCTATTATGAACTCAGATGTTTGTAAATACTCGTCTTCGACTCGTATTTACAAACTTTCATATTCGTTAATAATAGCCTACATTATGTGCTCGTTAAAGAATATAGTATTATTCTTCACAAGTCTCGTTTTCGAGACGTTGTGCAATTTTATAAGCTTTTGTTTGAATACTTTATAATTTCAACTTTTAATTTTTTTAAGTTTTAAGTGAAAAGAAGGTATCTATTATCTAATTTATCTTTTTTTCCAAATTATTGCAATGAACAGTGGGTTCATAACAATAGTGCTCAGTAACGAATTTGAAAATTTTGAACCTATCACGGTAAATAGATCAGATTTGGCAGATAACAGTCACAATACACAAACTTTTTCTTATATATCCGAGTACTTATTGAAAAAATCAGAATTATTAAATTGTAATATTTGTCAAACTTGTTTGGTATCAGATCGGGTGCAACCACACAATTTGTTAATTTCATTTCTCGAATAAAATGAAGAAAATCGATTAAATTATCCAAACTAAAGAATTTGTGTATTTTGTAGCTGATATAGAAAAGACCGTTTCCGAATTTTTGAAATTGCATGGACACATTTTAAACGTTAAACAAACAATTCTGGCTATTTTAAACAAAATAAATTTTACTTGGTTTTCATGTGAACTTCATCACAACATAATGCATTCAAAATTGCTAGAAGTTACTTTAAATTTTGTTGTGAGAAAGTATATTTTGCATTTTAATACTAATAGTAATGTTTCAAAATTTGGTTGTAGAAGATGAATTTGTTCTATATAGATTAAACCCAGTATTCAAATAACTTTTTCCTATAATGCAAGCTTTTGATGCCTGTATTTCTAATTATTTGAATATACATTTCTTTTACTTACATTATTTATTGTTGTAATAATTTATTGTTTTCTGTTTTGGTTTAAATTATGTTTTACATAATATGTTAAATGTGTCTGTTTACGTTGGTTTACGCAATATGTTATATATGTATGTATGCATGTATGTATATGTGTATTAATTATAGACATATTTAAGTCACAGAGTTTTTAATTGCGTAGTACCTATTTGTATAAGTAAAAAATATGAATACAATTCATATCAAATAACCCGCGATTATATCTTAGTCCAAAATTTAGCTGTAGTGGCACTGTACGCATGGGAAACTGTGGTAAAAGATAAGCAAAGGTTTACTTCTGGGCTAAATAGTTAGTTGAACCCACGTTGAGGTCGGTGTTGCCAAATATTTGTATTTAGTCATCAATCTGTTATCTGTGATCCGAAGTTAGCACTCAATTTGAGGTTAAGTTTACGCTTGTGAGTGGAACGTAAAACTGCTTTCGTTAAATTAATTCCATACATTTATATTAGCCGTGTTCTTTTTACAAGTGAGCTGAGACACCCGTATCTTTTTTTTTTTTGCGGAGGTGGAAAAATCCCTTAGGGAGACCAGATGGTATGGTACTGTGGGGCTCCCGTTTACCGGACCACCGTCCTTTCGGTATACCCACTAAAACCACCCCCTCGCCACCCACTCACACCCTGGAAACTTGCCCTACAGCATTACTTCTGGGTGTGGGTTTGTTCCTCGTTGGCCTAAAGCTTCCTATGTCCTAATTCCTATGGTCAGGATATTTATGGTTATCAATCTAGCCGACTGCTTGTCGGTGCCGCTCCTCCTCCTGTTTTCCTCGCATTATGTTGCCAATCATGTCTACAATTATTTTCCATTGCACTTCTGAGTGTAGTAGGCCTTCCGCTACGTTTGTTGTCCTAATTTCATACCCAATTAGGGCATTCGCCTCTTTCCGTACCTCCTCCCATGCAGAGCAATGGAAGATTGTGTGTTGTGGAGTGTCTTCATCCGGGCAGTACCAACAGGTACCCGAGGTCGCTTTACCAATTTTCAGCAGGTAAGTATTGAATATACCGTGTCCTGATATCCCTTAGGTGAGCAGGTGGTTAGGCTCTACCCACTTGCACTTAGTCCATCTTTTTATGTCTGTTATAAAGGTTTTAGCCCAGCCTTGGTACAGGTGCCACTCGGCCTGCCACTCATCAAACATGGTGTCTTCCGCTATTTTACGGTGGTCTTTTCCATTTATGTATACTTCTGATCTTTGCCGAGCCCGGAGCCAGATTGGTGGCATCCCGGCGATCGCCGTAACCGCCGACGTTGAGATGGTCCGGTAGGCAGAGGTGACTTTAATGGCCAACTTCCTATTCACCTTTTCCATTTCCTTTTTATAGTGGTTGAACCGCGACGCCTTTTCCCAGATCGGCGCGCCGTATAATAGGACGGAGATGGCCGCGGACGAAATGACCCTGCGTTTACTTCCACGCGGGCCTCCGATGTTCGGCATTAGTCTAGCAATTATTGAGGCCATTTTTGTTGCCCTCGCACAGGTTTCACGTATGTGGAAGGTCATTTTGGCATCTTTATCCAGCCACACCCCCATATATTTTAGGGCCCTTGAGCTTTCGAGCCTCAGGCCATCCACTTCAATTGCTAGATTCTTCAGTTACCTCCTTCCTGCGAGTATGACCATCTCGATCTTACGGAGGGCTATTTTGATTCCCATGTCCCCAAGTTTGTCTTTGACATGGTTGAAGGCGCGTTCTGTCTCTATCCGCAGCACTGTCTCGCTTCTTGCCTCAACGATTATCGCTAAGTCATCAGCGTACGCAATTAGTTGTACATTCTTTCCCAGGTCAATCTCTAACAACTGGTTATAAAATATATTCCACAGAGTCGAGGACCGAACCCTGTGGAACCCCGCATGTCACGGCGAATTTGTCACCGTGAGTGGTGACGATATTTCTATTTGTTAGATATGATTGAATAATTTTCTTAATGGGGGGGCTTAGGTCTGCCTTTTCTACCGCTTCCATAATCCCTGACCATGGGGCCGAATTAAAAGCATTTTCAATATCGACCGTTACCATGGCACAAAATCCGCGATTCTTATACGCCTTTTGGTTAATTCTGTTGGGCGCCTCTAAGACTTTTCGAATAGCGTCGATTGTCGGAAGCCAAACTGGTTGTCATGTATGACCTTTTTTTCTTCTAATTCCTTTTCTATGAGGCCTTTCACTACAATTTCTAGGAGTTTGCCCATGACGTCTAACAGACATATGGGTCTGTATGAGGCAGTGCCTTGTTTCCTTGGTTTTTCTATCAGGACCAGATGCGCCGTTTTCCACACTGCAGGGAATTCTTCCGACTTCCAGCAGCCATTCAGCACCTTCGTAACTACCTCGGCTGGTATCCTGTCTGGCCCTGGGGCCTTGCCCGCTCTTATACGCGCAGCCGCTGCCATGACTTCTTTACTTAATATTGGGTGGACCTCCTCTGGACGGGTGTTAATCACAGGCCACTCTCCTACAGGGTGCGACGGGAATAGTATCGTCACCTGTCTTCGGGTTTCTTCCCTGGTCAGTTGTAACCTTGGTCCTAATCTCAGTTTGCTTGTTACAATCTTGTAAGCCATACCCCATGCATCTTCATCGAGTTCCCCGCAAAGACGCAGCCATGCCTGTTTTTTGGCTGATTTTATCAGCAACCTTAGCTCTTTCTTCCCTCTTTTGTAGTCCTCCCTTCTGTTGATTAGATTCCGACTGTTACCTCCGCCCCTGTTGGCCCTTGTACATATACGTCTAAGCGCTATACATTGTTTCCTCTTTTCAGCAATTTCCGCGTTCCGCCAATATTTTGGAACGACGGAGATGTCGTGGCGGACGTGTTAGAGTCAGACTTTCATTACATAAAGCAGTTATATGCGCCATGAGCTCTATTGGTGTAGCGATACTGTCAGGGATCAACCGGTTATCCAGTACTCTCGCGAGACCGGATTTAGTGATCTTCGATCCCTGTGGGCTTGTCGAAGTTGCCTCACGGGTAACCGGCTCCTGGATCTCGTAAGTTATTGACCTATGATCACTTAGGTTCTCCGTATCAGCCCTTGTTATCCACCCTGATATCATTGGTGCGATGTCACTGGATGCAAGGGTGATATCGATAATTGACGAGCCCATTGGGCCAACAAATGTCGGGAGGGCTCCCTGATTAATCACCACCAGATCAAGGGCCCCAATCCATTCATCTACCATGTCCCCCTTCTCGTTCGTAACGGTAGAGCCGAACACATGTGATTTCGCATTAAGGTCTCCCGCGATAACTACCCTTTTGTTGGGCTGGCCCCTGATGTGGAGTGTCAAATCCTGTAGGAAGGTCTCAAACTCCCGTCTGCCCCTGTTAGGGGAGAAGTAACAAGAGCAGAACAGGGTGTTCTCCACCTCCACGCTTACGTAACCACTACCGGCTCTATAGTTATAAACCGCACGATCACTTCGCGCGTAAATGAAGCAGTCTTTTTCTGCATCGCAGTAATAGTTAACCGCACGTTTTTTATTGTGCTCTTGTCCTAGCACTAAGTGTATATTGTTTTCACTAATAAATTGATGTATAAGGTCATGAGCCCCGTTGCACCGATTGAAATTTAATTGCACTACGTTTGTACACATTAATGCCGTTATAATTAGGTTGCAGTGTCTCCGCCTGCCTCCGCTAATTTATTTATAACCACTTTCCGCGACCTTGCCAGTCCGAGGGCCTTCCGGAATTTCGGGCAGTTACCAGTGTTCCCGCGGTGGCCTTTGGCGTCACAAAGAGGGCACTCAGGCTCGTCCTTGCAGACATCGCCCTTGTGCCCTGCTTTACCGCAATTATGACACAGGGCCGTTCTATCCGGGCCCTTACAATTCCTAGCCAGATGATCGTAGGCCCAGCACTTATAGCACCTGCGGACCTCAACGCGTCTCACCATGGTACAACTGGAGAGGCCTATTCGTATAGGCGGACCCTCCAGGAGAGTCCTGGCTTCCTGCTCCGCGACGGCCAGCGTAATCGCCTGTGTCTCGCCCGCGCATGGCCTTATTCCACTCCATTTATGGGGCTTATCTAGCGCCCCAGGCGCCCTTTTCCTAACAGCAGAGGCAACCTCTTCCGCCGTTGTGATTGCATCAAGGCCCCAGATGTGGATCGAGACCTGCTTAGAATATTCGCCAGTCCTCTTGACTTCTACGTCTACCCACTTGTCCCTGATCACGTCCTTTAATTTGGTCACCTTCTCCTCATTATTATCAGTGATAACCAGGAGCTTCCCCTCTCTGCTCCTTCGAGTGCCCCTGATCCAGTCCCCGATTTCCTCGGAGCCCACTACTGCCCGGAGCTTCCCGACCATTATTCTATAGTCGAGGTCCTTTCCTCCTATAATAATGGCCGAGGTCGCCCTTGCCTTATTTCTGGCTCTGGGGACCGAGGCAATTCCCGTGAGGTCCTGAGACACCCGTATCTGATGTGAGTAGATCAGCTAACTATTCTCACATTTAATTCAAGCTCAGTTTGCAGCATAAAAAGAACAACTAAACGAGACTCAGATCAGTACATAACCTTAAACGTCAAAATGTCACAGTACACAATTATTTAAAACATGGACACGAAAACTATTCTTATCAGTGTGAGTATTATTAAAATGTTTGCCGAGAAACCAAGTTTGTGAGATGTTATAGGAATTGCAAAATGGAAATTCTGAGCCTGATGCAAAGATTATTATTTCCGATTCATCTAATTCCAGCAGTGATACCGATAGTTCCGATGGGCACAACAAACCCAGACGAAAATTACAGCGCATAAAGAATTTTCTTAAGACTATTGAAGAATAAGATGAAATTGAATTTAAAGAATAGTTCTACATATAATTATATTATCGGTACAGTAGAGTGGTGTTTAATCTAATCAAATTTAAGTGCACTGCAATTTTTTATTTTAAGACAAAGTGAAAGAAGATAATGTGATTCCAACACATACTTTTGGTAGGAAGACAATTTCTACTGACAAGGGGAACACCAGTATTGTCCCCCTCCGATTTTAGTGAATTTTTGATATGTTATAGTTTTACCCTTTCACTAATTCATGGTAGAGTAATACGATGCAACTCTCAAGCATTTTCCAGAAAAACGCATTGGAAAATCGCCTTACTTATTTATATACTTAACTATAAGCACCATTTTCCAGAAGGCGAGACGGAGTACGTGCTATAGAATCAAGTTACCGATAGTTCTTTTGCATGTCATCGGTTCGATTCCATTGTTCTCCAAATATTTTTTTCTTCTTTTTAATTCGACTTATTTATTTATTATTTTAAGAAGTACATTATTAATTATTTTCATTATAAAAATGAAATTTAATAAATTAATTAATAAATTAAAAATCTATTCTTCCACTTTTCACTACAACTCTGAACACTAGCACTAACTCGATTGGAATGACCCAAAACGCTAATAACCATTTATTCAACATAGTCACCAAGAAAACTATTTATCACTTTTAAAATAATTAACTTACAAAAACTTTACGCGTTCGAAGATGTATACAAATTATCAAATAAAGCAGAGCTTCATTCAAAATATTGTTTGTTTCCATATGTTGTATATAATAAATTTCACTGATGAATAGACTCGTCCCAAAGATAATACTAATTTACCGTTATGATGATATTTATTAATGACTTATTTTCCCATAACAATATTAAAAAAGTCGTCGTCCGATAAATCTGTAGGTTTTATGTAGAACACTTGCTGAAAAGCTTTATATTTTGAATGTTTAGCGACTATGTCATTATATTACACTTGACATAATTATGTAAATAAATATCGATTTTAAACCAAAAATATAAACACACTTTGTCTAATTTAATAGTTAGGGATGACTTTATCTGTTGCAAGGTGACAAAACAATCTTGGGTAATGGGAATTTTGATACCTACATGAATTAAATTAACCGACAAACATTCTAATGCATGTACAGATGATTCCGAACAGAAATGATTTGATATTAAATTAAATAAAAATTATATTAATCTGAAATAGTATATTATTATACAAGTTTTATAAGACGATCTATTGTCGCACGAATAAGTTTGGGGCACGACGAGCGAAGCGAGGAGTGCTCCAATGTCATGAGTGCGACAATACGTCTTATAAAACTAATGTAATATACTATTTTTTCTACTTCGGTGCTCTTGGTTTCACGAAAATTTGAAAATTGTACTTTCTAAATATTCTAGAGATTGTTAGGATTAGGTACTGGTTGTGTTGGTATTTGTCATGTGTCATATTGTTACCGGAACGGCCAGACAAGCTTGCCGCCTAACTGAGCACGGTAGAAAGTTGGCGATGTTTGTTAGAGTTGCCTTGGTGACGGGGAAAAAAATAAGAACCGTCAGCTTTTAACTAATAAAAGCAAGACGCAAGTTATGTTCTCTAATAAATGTCTCCCAAAGACTATTTTGTGTAGTAAACATTAGCGGGTGAGTTTTAGTTTAATAACAATATGTCAACTAAAACTTCAAATTTAAAATCTCGAGTTTGATATTATTGTGAATAAGTCATGGAAGAATTAAGCTGTACACTTGGCTTGACCTTAACACGAACTCGGTAGAGATGCCCGACGCCGGCCAGCGTGCTATTACAGCAATACCAACGTAATAAGTATCAAAAAAAAAGAAAGCCGTTTCACAAAAAGTTCCTTTGTGACACTACTTTTAGTTTCACAAAAACTCACTTATGATACCAAAGTAGAAAAATGTATTTATTATATTACACCATTTTATTACAATTACCCATTTGTAGAACAAAATTGCACTTATTAAATAATTTTTATAATGAAAGTAATTAATAATGTACTTAAAATAATAAATAAATAAATCGAATTAAAAAGAAGAAAAAAATATTTGGAGAATCGAATCGATGACATGCAAAAGAACGATCGGTAACTTGATTCTATAGCACGTACTCCGTCTCGCCTTCTGGAAAATGGTGCTTATAGTTAAGTATATAAATAAGTAAGGTGATTTTCCAATGCGTTTTTCTCGAAAATGCTTGAGAGTTGCATCGTATTACTCTACCATGAATTAGTGAAAGGGTAAAACTATAACATATTAAAAATTCACTAAAATCGGAGGGGGACAATACTGGTGTTCCCCTTGTGAGAAGGAAACGACTTTTTATTGGGCGATTCTGCCTATCCATGCCTGATACCATCTTTTAAAGACGATGGAAATTTAACTGCAAATTAAAGGATTGAAATAGAAAATGCCTTTGCCCTATTAAGGGGTAGATATAAAAGATTGAAAATGTTTGAGAATAATAATATAATGTTAATTGTTAAATATTCCGTAGCTGTAGCCGTAGCCGTCGTATTTAACGACGGCTACGGTTAAACTTTGCATGATTTGATTGTAGTTGTACTATATTAGCGTGCAGATATAGGAGAAATGAATATTCTTTAAAACAAAACGAATTTTAACCTCTAAATGAGGAATAAGCTTGGTGTGAAACACTAAAACAAGAGACTTAAGTTTTCTAGTAATTGACATTGATGTCAACTTCTAGTGTTAAGCAGAGACTCTTGATTTCAATACTTCTTCTACTGTTAGCGCCGCTGATAGCATCGCGGCGAAGCCCGTTCTTCGTTCTTAAGTAGCGTCGCCGTTAAGTGATCTGCGCAAGGCGGTCGCTTTGAAAAATTGTTCCGAAGGAGGTGTGTCTACACGAAATTAGTTTAATTATGAAAGCATCATTTTTAAGTTTTTAGTTTCTGTTAATCACGAAGGGGAATTGTCAACAAACGCAGATTCAATTGATGAGCTAGTGAACGTCAGTGTTTCTGCAGTTTTAAGTAATGTTTATTATATCAATATTTGCTATATTACAGATGATAATATATTTCGAATTGTAGGTCCCACGCATACGCGAAGGAAAAGAATTAAGGAATGCACCAATCCTACATTGAATTATTTAAAAGAGAAAGCAGCAGTAGAAACTGAATATAAAGACAAACTTCTTTTGGAGGAAAGAAAATTAGCGATCGATGAAATAAAAATTGCTCTACAAAAAAAATTAAGTAAACAGCAGATCGAGGAAACGACAGAGCGAACAGAAGCGGGACGGAAAGAAAGGACTGCATATTTAAAAATAATGGAGCACAACAGATTGTTTCACTTTCTTTGGAATATTTTCAACAAAAAAAAAATCATAAATCGTATATCTGTTACATATTTAGTAATAATTGTTTTACAATAAATAAACACTGAATTTATGTATAGTTTAATTTAATTTTAATGTGTAACAATACGACAAACATTGTGATGTGTTTAATATTTAAAAAAAGGTGAGTATAAAAAAGGGAAACAATATAAGTACAATATTTATTTATTGCTCCAACGTCGGTCGCGTCGGTGGAACTATGTCGAAATATTGCGAAGTTTGATTTGTATACAAACAAGTATGATAGTTTGTAAAAACTGTAGCAACTGCATACATTTTCTCCAAATCTTGGAGCAATAATTTTTGTTTTTATTTTTAAATCTAAAAATGCAAACTCACTAATCACCTTACCGAACCCCCATTCAACCGCTTGCCTAACTGAACTCATTCGAGGGTTGAACTCTTGTTGTTCATTAGTTAAACCTCTATTTCTAAATGGGGCGATTAGTAGTTCTCGAATTCCATATGCTGAATCTCCATACAAGACAAAGCGTTGATTTGGAAATATGCAACACTGCGCTAACTGTCTATATAGGTTAGATTCACGCAATATTCCCGCATGCTGACGTCTACCTGGGTATGCCCCCATCAAACTTATACTTATACCATCAGGGCACAAAACAGACTGGCATTTAACACAATGGCATCTTTTATGTCCTGAGAAGTGCTGTTTCTGTTGCAAGGATGGCCTACAAATAGGTCGCGCAGTGCCATCGATAAATGCCCAACAGTTTTCTAACGGAACAATCTTATTTGCAACAGCCTAAAAATTGAAATAGGCAAGCATATCAAAAGATTAATTAATTATTAATAGTATTATAACCTGACTATACTGATTCAATTTATATTGATTTAACCAAACATGATTTCTTAAATTGACCAGTAAATAGTTATAATTAATATACAGGTTGTATTATATTAACTGTTCACCATTGGTAACTTTGTTATTATTGGAGTTGCAAAGTCGGTTAAATTAGCAAGGAATTACGGCCGTTTGCACCACTCGTAGTTAACTTTTTAATTAAGTAAGCCATAGTTTGTGATAACTCGTAGTTATATATAAATAACATTGCACGGGATATTTCTAAGCTGTAGTTAAGTAACTATCGATTTGTGACGGTTGGTATTAAAAAAAAAACTAAAAGTTGGTTACATTCACGACTTTTCGTGATTTTTTGACAGATAGCACGTGTTGTTCAAGTTGTGTACTGTTTATTATATCTGTAGTATACCTTATTAAATTTTCTGGTAAGTATCATCTAATATGAAATTACTGATGCAATTAATATCTAAATGTGAATATTGTAGATATGGCTGAAAAAAAAATTCGTTCTGCAAATTTTTCCAACGAGGAAAAATTGCAGTGTTTATCGGTGATAAAAAAATATAAACACATAATAGAATGTAAAGAAACAGGAAACACTACGTGGAGAAAAAAACAAGAAACATGGAAACTAATCGAAAATGAGATAAATGCCAGCTGTGGGACATTTAGAAGTGCCGAAGTGTTGAAGCGTTTTTATAACAACCGGAAGAAAGAGACCAGAAAAATTGCAGCAAATGTAAGGCGCGAGTTAGGAGGAACAGGTGGTGGTCCATCCACATCCAAAGACCTAACCTGTGATCCAATATACAATCTCACTTTGGATATAATAAATAAGAAAAGCGTCTTCGGATTGGAGAATGCCTTTGATGGCGACGGAGAGCATACAGCAGTAAATGAAGAATGTGTAAATATTGTAATGTTCTTATATGACACTTGAAAATACCTTATATCATCCTATTATAATTACAGGAGGACACCATTATTGAATTTGAGGATGAACACTCCGATGCCAGTGTTCCAAATGAAACATTCGTAGTACGTTATTTATAGTACAAATTATAAGAATTGATAATAATTGCTTTTTTTCAGTATGAACCCATGAATTGGCAATCGCATACACCAAATATGTTGCAAAGGCCAATAACGGCAAATATTAAAGTCGCTAAAAAGCAGCAGACACCGAGAAGGAGGCAACCAGTCACGAAAAACGAGAACGTTGCTTTAAAGTATGAAGAGGTGGCAGATTTGAAGAGACGCAATATGGAGTTGCAATTTGAAGTTTTAACGGCCCAAAAGAATCAAATAGCGGCACAAGTGGAATTTGCCAAAAAAGAACACGAGCAACTAACGCAGCAGCGAGAAGAACAATTTACCTTAAGCAAAAGGGCCCTACAACTGGATATTGAACTGAAAGAAGCTCAATTAAAGGCCTTACAAGGCATTAGAAATTAGAAGGCTGTTAACATTTCATTCATTTTTCATTCAATTTTATTAAATAAATACATTTTTACACCCTTTCATTGAAATAATTATTTATCAATTGCATCCTTGAAGCAGCACCTGCACCCCCCTGAACATTATTGTCTATGTTAGGAATTTGTCCGTTTATAATCATTTCATTTAAAATGTGTTGATCAAGCTCTTCTGGTAATGGCGGTACCTCGTCATTACCCATAGTTAATGCTAGATTATGTAACACAGATGTTGCCACTATTATAGTCAAAAACGTGTCCAATTTAAGACGACAACCATACGCTAAAATGGGGAAACGACGTTTTAAAACTCCAAATAGACGTTCAACTGTATTTCGCGTTCTAATGTGGCTTTCATTGTACAGTTGCTCCCCTGGTGTTCTTGGATTTAACAATGGTGTAATCAAATAAGCATTATTTGCATAGCCACTGTCACCTGAAAGAGTTAAGTTTGTATGTATGGTATAATATCCATTTCTACCCTTAATTTGTTATAATTTGCAAACATACCTAAAAGTAATGAGCCTGCATACATATTATTTTCAAAGTTTCCTTTTATTCTGGAGTTATTGAAAATTGTAGAATCATGTGTGCTGCCAGGCCATCTTGCTACTACATTTAATATTCTTAACTGTGCATCGCAAATAAATTGGCTGTTTATAGAAAAATATCCCTTTCTGTTTCGAAATATTTCAGGGTCTTGTTCACCTACATTTTGATATAATTCAATTTTTGTGCCATAAATAATTATATTTTACCTGGTGATATTATTTTAAAATGGGTACAGTCAATAGTTCCAATTACTTTTGGAAAAGCAGCTACATCAAAGAATTGTTGCTGTATTGTTCGAACTGCATCTGCTGTGCTTGGAAAATTTATATGATTTCTTGCTAGCCTAGCTATAGCCGTCGACACTCTACTAACAATTCTAGAAACTGTAGATACATGCATTCCACTAAAATCTGCTACAGTATCCAAGTGTCCTCCGGTTGAATATAACCGTAAACAAGCTAATAATTGGTCAATTGGAGTAACGCAATTATTTCTTTAAAAAAAAATTACATTTGTATATTAGTATTATATTATTGTAATCACTGTTATAAGTAGTTTACATTTCATATGGATATTCCAATTGATGCTCAATTTGAGCAAGAACATTTAGCACAGTTGCTTTTGATAAACGAAAACGTTTTCTAAACGTACTTGCATCCATAGTGTCGAAATAAGAGGCCCTCGTATATGTTTGACGGGGAATGCCCCATTCCAGAAAATCAAGTACATCCAGGTCGTCAACATCAAACTCATCAATATCGTCAATATAATTCATTTCTAATATCACTACTCTTTACCTAACTTACAATTCACACAATTTCCACTACTCGACAATTGACAGTTCATAAGTCAATACTTAAATCCATACCTATACTGGGGATTATCTTTGACTAAGGCTTAACTACTTAACTCGTAGTTACCGCAACGGTGCAAAGAAAAATTTTCCGTAACCAAAGCTTATTTTTTAACTACAACTTGACTAAGACCGGTGCAAACGGCCGTTAGTGTTTTTTCCGCTGATTACCATTATGAAACCAAAAAAACAATCGAACGTCAACTGTTCGAGATATTCACGAAAATAACATTTTTTTAAATGGAATGCCCTATCCTTTTTTGCATATTTTGAAAGAATGTTTAATTTTGAGTGAAAAAGTCTTAATGCACTATTACGATTAAATTAACTACCGAGAAGTTACAAGCAATTGAATTTTTTATTTAAATTAATTACAAAAATCACGTAGGCACTGAAACAATTGAAAATTGTAATTATTAAAACGTCAAAAACAATTGAATGAATGTGTTAGTTAATATTTTCATCAAACATTAACGTGGTATATTCAACATTCATTACTTTTGGTGTGATTTAGTAACAGCTGTGTTCAATTTTGGTTCCCGACATGGCATTTTCACATTTAGAAAAATGTGACATATTAGAGAGCTCGAGATTATTACCAGCAGCAGTACCCGCTTCGATTGCAACCAATTCAACAGTATTTTCTGAGACTGTATAGAAAGTTTAGGAGTAACGAAACAGTGTTTCAAAAGGGAAGAGAGAAGAAAAAATTTGTAATTTCTGAAGAAGTCGAAATTAATGTAATTGCGTATTTTGAGGCATATCCTAGAAATTCAATACGAGATATTTCAAGTTTTGGACTTATTTGATGATTATAATCACATAGGGGCCAGTAACATCATTGAGATTAAGTATAATATTAATTCCCATGTAACCATGATCTTAGGAAATATGGAATTTGATAGCCTCCAAATAATTCCAGGTAAATGTGAAATAGATTTGATCACAACTTTCGGGTGCAGTGCTTGTATATCCAAGCCATATGTCGTTGTAGAAGCTCATAATATTAAAAATGAAGGAACTATCCCATTCCAAAGTAATTGTTCTTTCTCCACTAACTACTTGAGTTGTAATAAGGAACCATATAAAATATCATTACTAGATGGAAACAAACATTGCATGATATACATGATGCCATCTTTAAATAAAACCATGTATATTGATTTTGAATACCGTTTTTATGGGAAGCTAGATTTCAGCAAATCAATCCTCACAATGGAGAGCACTAGTGAAACATTTAAAGAAATGGTCAGTAGTAAGCATTGAAAGGATTTTAAAGAAACATAAGATGGTTCCTTATCATTATCACCCGGTGCAAACGTTACTTCCAGGCGATTTAAATCGAAGATTAACTTTTTGCAACTGGTATTTAAGTTACTGCCAACGACACTTCAATAGCGAGTTTCATTTTCTGTGGACCGATGAATCGAACTTCTCAAATTCTGGAATGTACAACAGAAAAACGAATCATTATTGGGCCCGCGAAAATCCATTGCAAGTACACCCTATAAATCCACAAATGCGGTTCAGTCTAAATGTGTGGTGTAAAATTGTAGGTTCAAAAATTATTGGACCATTTTTTTACCGTGGTAATTTGACTGGAGTGAGATACGTAGAATTTATTAACACTGTCCTGCATAACTGTTTGGATGAAATGGATTTAATTTCAAGACAATACATCCATTTCCAACAGGATGGAGCACCGGCCCATAATTATCACGGAACAACCAATTTGTTAAACAGATTATTGATTGATAACTGGATAGGAACTAATGGGCCCGTGCGTTGGCCACCACGTTCGCCAGATTTAACCCCCATGGATTTTTTTCTGTAGGGGTATGTGAAAAATTTAGTTTACAGGGAGAGATATGCAACAGTTAATGAATTGGAGAATAAAATTTTAACAATAATTAATGTATTGGATGGTAGAAAAAGTTTGAAAGCAGCGCGGTGTGTTCAGAAAAGATCCCAAAAATGTGTTGAACAAGACGGTGACATTTTCGAATATTTATTATAATGTCTTGGTCATGCAATATGTTTTTCTAAATTTCTATTCTCAGTTTGCCGTGGAAGAAATGTTTCAATAAATACCATTTTCAATTGCTTGTAACTTCTCGGTAGTTAATTTAATCGTAATAGTGCATTAAGACTTTTTCACTCAAAATTAAACATTCTTTCAAAATATGCAAAAAAGGATAGGGTATTCCATTTAAAAAATGTTATTTTCGTGAATATCTCGAACAGTTGACGTTCGATTGTTTTTTTGGTTTCATAATGGTAATCAGCGGAAAAAACACTAATTCTTTGCTAATTTAACCGACTTTGCAACTCCAATAATAACAAAGTTACCAATGGTGAACACTTAATATAATACAACCTGTATATACAGGTTGTCCCAGAACTCGCGCCCCAGAGAAAAGAGGCAAATGCCGACGACAATTACGATTCTAAAAATGCAAACGAAAAACAATTAGTGGCTTGCATAAGAGAGTTGTGAGACATTTAAGTTCCACCAATTCCAGAAAGGGAACTCTGAGGTGTTAATGTGAATAAAATCGGTTGCTAAGGTTATAAATTGGCACAATTAAATAATGTCAGAATGACATGCCCGCTAAAGTGTCAACATCAACATGTTAGGTTAAGGCAGATGTCATTCAAAATGTTACACTCGCCATCATCTTAATCAAGTTTAGGTTTGTTAAATAAAACAACAAATGGCGGTTCTGAAAAGAACCTTTATTATAACGCGTGAACTTATGTTAAGAAACAGGAGAAATGGTATAACATAATAATAACAGAAACAACATAGCTAAGAGGAATAACAAAACTAAAAATAAATACAATCAGAGCAAGTGCTCAAAGTGGCCCCCATTCATTTGCAAGCAAGCAAGCAAGCAAGCAAACCGTGCCAGCCACAACAGACTCCGTTTAGAATTTGTAGCCATTTCAGGAGTAATTGTAGCAAAACCTTCCTGAATGCGACCCCTGAGTTGCTCTTCTGTATCAATAGGGTGCCTGTACACAACATTTTTAACGTGGCCCCAAAGAAAGAAATCCAGAGGATTTAAATCGGGGGACTCGATGTACAGAAGTTTTGAAAATATTCAATTCCTGCGCAACTTCTCTAATGCTTTCGGTACCTTCTTCAAAGGCATCTAAAATAGCCTCTTCGTTTTCAACAGTGCGTACAGTCCTGGGAGCCCCACCATTTTCCTTCCTATTCGGTAAAATATGGCCTGTCTCGATGGTTCGTACGATAGCACTGAGATTCACTTTGTGATTTGGATGATTGCTGTTAGGAAAGCATTGGGCATAAATTCTTGCCGCTTCTAGCATTTCGTCCACATTCGCCGTAAATTAACATTTTCACATAATCCGCGGCAGAATACATAATTGAAGGAATTCGAACGAAATCTTGAAGTTTTTCAAAAGTTTCATAGCCGACCAGTTTATTGAAAACGTAATAAAACCATAGCAACAATGTTAGGAACTACACCTGGATGGCTTACAACGCTGATTTGTCGAATAAAAATGTTCTTATTTTGAATACCGTTCAAGCTACACATTTTTTTCTTTGGAAATTTTTATTTGTCTTTTGATGAGGATTTCTCCTTTTTTCTCTGGGGCGCGAGTTCTGGGACAGCCTGTACATATACATATATGATTAATTACAGTATTTTAAATATCAGAGATATATTGGGCTGAAAGTCCAAAAAAGTGTTCGAGATCCGATAGTCGATTTGGATAAGACAAACGACGAAGGCATATGCATAAACCTTCCACAGCTGCCATGAGCAAAAACAATGATTGCAATGTTACATATTAAATGTGCATTTTTTGATATCAGTTGTTACATGTCTGTTATCTGTTCTTATTTCTTGAGGTAGATGTAACGCTGTCGCTAACCTTTTCAAATGATTCTTTTCAAAACGAAAATAGAATTTCACATCATTTGGAAACATAGTTTCCAAGTTTAACTTCCCGTACTGCTCTGATCTCTTTCATGTGGGTTTTCTAACCTGCATATTCACTAATGCGCCGTCTAATCTTTCTTCTTCTAATTCGTCAAACGCCATTAAATTCACTAAATATTCAATAATTTCAAATAATTGCACAAGAAACAAATCTGTTCGTGAAAGCCGACCAAAGATGAACTGATCGGGACTTCACTTTGAAGCCAGCAAAAGCAACAATTTACAAATTCTCATTTAGCTAAAGGGCGGCAGCCTGACAACAGGAAAAAAATACAATATTCCCAGAGTGACCTTATTGTATAAATCAAGAGGCACGAAATAGGAAAATGGGTTCCCAACCATACATGTGTTAAGTACCTTTGACCTCAGCATTAATATTTGGTTTTGATAATGATTCACGTATCTGTAGTTCAACTTCCAATTGCTAGAAAACAACCAACATTCATATTTGAATACGATAAGTCGCTGGACATCGAACAATGGCAGATCAAAATCATATTATAAAAGCACGTTCGTTGTTACAGGCAGTTCTCAGTCTCCAGGTCACTGGTCTTTGGCAGCTCTTAATTCAGTTCCTAATTATATTCAAATTCATGTTTAAATGTATCTGTAATTAATATCTGAAGAATAAAAAGAAGTTTTAAACAAGTTGTTTAAAGTGCGTTTTGTCAACAACATAAACTTATTCGCGAGTCTCTTGTGGGTTTGCAACATAAATTTTGGAGCAGTCGGTAGGATAGCAAAACAAGTTGAACGTTCTTTGTGCATCAATAACTGCATACTTCTCTACTTCGTGGATTCCAATCCTTTACAGCTATACCTCTTCGTTCAACAACTCGACAACTCAACAACACAAAAGCAAAAATCATGAGTATTACTTGCTTTTTCTATTGTTCTATTAGTGCATACTAAATAAATCAAAATGCCTGATCACCCTCAATAGATCAGACACAAAACCCTCAGTATTCGCTAGATTTTTTGTGCAAACTAATACCAAAAGAGTTTTCTGGTAATAGGTACGAGTTAGGTAAGTTCTTAGCGAACTGTAATAATGCAGTAGCGTCAGCTAGCGAGGTGCAGCAAAGCCCTTTACTATATTTTATATTATCCAAAATATGACGCAGGGCTAAAGAACAGTTAGCTCAGGAATCTTTTAATAATTGGTCTGAATTAAAAGACAAATTCAAAATCTTATATCAAGATAAAGAACATTATGTACAATTAATGGAGGAATTTAATAATTGCAAACAAAATCACAATGAAAGCATTAGTGATTATTTCAGACTCAAAATATTAAATTCCAGAGTTTATCATCCATTCAACAAAATACCATCGACCCATCGGGTAAACGTCCAAGCTATGAATGAGATTACATGAAATAAGTTTGTTTATCATTCTAATCCATATATTTCCCAAATGTTACGTTGGAAAGAATTCGATAATCTAAATTCGGCATATCCGGCAGCAATAGCTGAAGAACGCGCTACAAATATTCATAGAAACTTTAGACAAAAATATTACACTAATTGTAAACGAAATAATCATGATACGTCGCAATATAGAGCAAAAACATATTCTCAATCGAAATCAATTAATTTTGTTAAAAATTGATCCAGGCAAAATATTGTCCAAAATCCAAAAGCTTACTCAAAATCCAGACTTCAATACTAACTTTAATCAAAATCCAAGACCTAGTTACATTTAAGGTCCAAACCCACAAAGTTATAGGAATAAGTTTTGTAATTATTGTAAAAAACAGGGTCATTCAATTCAGGAATATAAGAAAAGAGAATATAATAATCAAAAGAAACGCGAAGAAAGTAAAAATCCCGCAGTTCATTTAATCCGCCAAACATCCGCGGTGACGGACATCAGTTATAAAACACAACCTGTGGTACACAAAGTGCAGCGCCTGATAACGAAATCCGGTTCCAAACGAACAGGCATCGATGATCCGGTTCCAAAGGGCGGACAAATAGAACTATTAAGATATTACAAAGGATATAAATAGTAGTAATAACAATAGTTAAGTTAGTTTTACTCCAGTTTATTCCAATACTGAAATCTAGTTGATTTGTATTAGGGTACTGGAGTACTCATATTATAAATGTATTAGAATTAAGTCAATCAATTTAATAAATTCATGTTATTCTGGAAATTAATAAATAAAATTGTTTTTTTAAATACAGTGAAATAAAAATAAACTTAATTGGCGCAGTCGGTAGGATTGGAAGAGGTAAATCTACGGAAGAAAGAGGAATAACTCCTGTGTCTGCCATTGGTATTTACCATTTGCTTTCAATCTAAAATCTACAACCCTCAAGGGATCACAATCGCAGGAAGAAACGAGGCTACCCTGAAGACCCAAAAGTGAGTTATTGAGTTTCCTCACCTTTTCTTTGCTGCCCTTCATTTGTGTCTCCCTTTCAAAGAAATAGTAATATAATAATTTTATGTCAATCGAAGAATTAAATTTTCAATTAAAAAGAAATAATTAGTAATAGCATAATAATTGACCGCTTATGTCAGTTGAAGAGTTAAATTCTCAATTAAGAACAATGTCTTTAGAAAGAAACGCTACACCAGGCGTCGGCAACCTATGGCACTCTACAAATAATCAGGGAAATCGCGAAAATATCGAGACGAAGTGATTTTTAAATAAGAGAAAATGTTAAATTATAATTATTTATCTAACGTGGCTCGCCAATGTCACGAAAATCTGCGCGAAGGGTGAGTGAGAGCGCATTCGGAGTAAAAGGGATTAAACATACGTAGCGCCGACTAGTTATCGAAGCGGACGGACATCACGTATGTTCAAGCCGGAATGACATTCGCCCCTCTCTTTCTCGTTTTGCTACTGCGCACCATTTGCCTGTAATACCAGTTAAACTTGCATTTCGTTTAATACTGGTCGTTACTTTCCGTTCTAACTTTTTTGTGAAGACTTGTATCTTATTGGTTTAATATTTGTTATAATTCATCCATATTTAATCAAATGGAGGGTAAGAAACAAAAACTAAATGTTCGCGGGTTTCAAGACTATTGGACGAATGAATATGGATTTATACAACTAAAGGATCGTGCTGTATGTGCGATATGTCGCGAAAGTGTCGTATGCCGCACGTCAAGTGTACAAAGACATTTCCAAACCAAACATCAGTCCACATTTAATAGCAACGATGAGAAATGTGAAACTATAAAGAGAGCTGTTTCTGGTTATAAGAAACAAGTAACTTTTTTTTGTGGAATAACTGGAACGAAGCGTAAAGCGACAGAATGCAGCTTCGCAATTGCTCATTGCATAGCTGCCAAAGGCAAACCCTTTACAGATGGGGAATATATAAAGGAAATCTTTATAAAAAATGCTGAAAAGTTGTTTAGCGATTTACCTAACCAACAAACCATATTATCCCGAATTCGAGAAATACCGGCTTCTGCGCGAACAATTGAAAGAAGAATAACTGAAATGGCAGACAATGTAACAACAAAACAGAATTCTGGATTACAAGAAGCTGTTGCATTTAGCGTCGCTGTTGATGAAAGTACCGATGTAAATGATATTGCGCGGCTTGCAGTATTTGCACGGTATTGTGATAAAGGTCAAGTTTATGAAGAATTGTGCAATTTGATTCCTCTGTCTGGGACAACTAAGGGGCAGGATATTCTTGCTTCATTCATAAATTATTTTGACAGCAAGAACATTAATATCAAAAAAATATTTTGTGTAACTACTGACGGCGCACCTGCAATGGTTGGCAAGGATAGAGGATTTGTCAAACTTCTTGAAAATCATATTGGACATAAAATATTGAACTTCCATTGTATAATACAACAGGAAAGTTTAGTTGCCAAAGTTTCGTCACAGCGCTTAATTCCTGTAATGAACACTGTTGTTAAAATAGTTAATTTCATAGTGTCTCGCTCTTCATTGACACACAGGCAATTTAAATCTCTTTTAGAAGAAATGGAAAGTGAATATGTTGACCTCCCCTTATACAGCCATGTTCGTTGGCTTAGTCGAGGCAATGTCTTGAATAAGTTTGTGTCATGTCTGGAACACATTAAAGTTTTTCTTAATGAAAAGGAACAACATTTCCCCGAATTGAACGATAAAGAATGGTTATGCAAATTGATGTTTCTGACTGATATAACTAAACATCTCAATGAACTAAACTTAAGATTGCAAGGAAAGCGCCAAACTGTGCTCGAACTTTTTGAATATTGGACAGGATTTGCTACAAAATTAAATATATTTTTATGTGATATTAATACTAGTACCTACAAATACTTCCCAAATGTTGCAGCACTTGCAAATAAATCGACCATAGACAAAGATGAACTTAAAACCTACGTTGAAGCACTTAAAGATGAATTTTCAAGAAGATGCAAAGACTTTGAAGCTCATGTGCCTATATTTTCCTTCCTCATAAAACCAGATTTAATAGATCCATTAATAATCCCGTTTGATTTTTCAATTTTTGAGTGGATGAATGTTGATAATTTTGAAATGGAACTTATCGAACTAATATCTTCAGAATTATGGAAAACAAAATTTAAGGAATTACGAAAAAATCTGGAAGATGACTCTATGGAAAAATCGACTACTATATTAAATTGTTGGATGTCATTGCCGGAAAGATTTAATTGTTTAAAGAAAATTGCATGTGCTCTCCTTTCCGCTTTTGGTTCCACATATCTCTGTGAACAAATTTTGTCTCACATGAAACATATTTTGAGTCCACAAAGAAGTCGTTTAACAACTGAACATTCAGAATCTTGTGTGAAATTAAAAGTCACAAATTATACCCCTGATATTGAAATATTAAGCAAAAATGTGCAGGGACAAGGTTCGCATTAAAATTTTTTAATTTATGTTAGAATTTTATGTTATTTTTTAATAAATATGTTTAAAAGATAAATTTGGTATAAAAATTTTTTAATTTATGTTAGAATTTTATGTTATTTTTTAATAAATACGTTTAAAAGATAAATTTGGTATAAAATTCTTCTCCTCTAGAACCCCATTATATAATTTAGAATTAAGGCGGCACCCTGAATCATATTGGTAGAGTGGCTTGGCACACCACAGCTAAAAGGTTGCCGACCCCTGCGCTACACCAACCATTCAGGCTGCAAAAGCCATCGCTGATTTTAACCCACCTTCAGTGGAAATTCATCACAATTAGAATGTTTTATTAATGCTTGTGACAGTTTTTATAACACTTACGGAGCAACCGCGGAAAACAATTTAAATAATTTTGCATTTGTTGTAATCCGTTCCAAAATACGGAACGAAGTGGCTAACCAAATTATGTGTCGCCCTGATTTAAATACTGGGCCATTAATTAAAGTTGCATTAAGGGAACAATTCGGAGACAGGCTCGATCGTCAAACCCTAACCCGGGAATTCCTATTTCTCACAAAAACTCGAAACGAAAACATTTTAGACTTGCTCGAAAGATTAAAACAAATGAAATCGCGATTAGAGGTAAAAATCAGCTCAGATTCAACCCTGAATAACCAACGAAAAGCGTTACTAATAGAGCAAAACGAGGGAAATGCCCTTGACGTGCTATTAGCTAATGTAGATGACAGTTTACGTATTAAAATCGATCTAAAAGGTCCGCCAAACATTGCAGAAGCTAGCGACTTAGTAATTAGGCACTTTTATGATAATCAGAGGATTAATTCATTACATGACAGTAATAGAAATAACAACCCCTAAAGAAAACCAAACACACAGAATCGTAATTTTGCACCCAGATTCAATACCATGCAGAATCTTACACCAAGATTTAATCTCACACAGAACTTTGCACCGGCAGTGAATTATCGAAATACCCCTTATTTCAATTACAACTCAGTCTCCTCACAATTTAATCAAAATCAGCGTTCACAATTCCCTAGAGGACCGATTAATATCCAACCTCAACAACAGTTTCAAACCAATAGATTTCCAACTAATAATCAAGTTTTCGGGAAACCCAAAAACGTATTCGCTCCAAACAACCAACATTTAAACCGGTACCGATGTCTACGACTTATCGTACTCCATCCAAATTCGGTAGTTATAGTAAAAATAACTACTTTCGAAGTACAAGACCGAAGAATTTCATATCGGAAGAGCTAACAAACTTAGAAGCCCACAAAATTACCACTCAGAAGAAAAATTAACGGAAAACCCAGAATATTCAAACGCCCCAGAACAATACTACGATGAACCCCACACTTCTGAAAATGTTATCGGAGAAATTAACTATGAAAATAAGGTCCTCGTGAAAAAATTTCGGTCACACCTCGATCACGAAAACGACCGGTAGACCTGAATAATCTAACGCCAAACTCATTACCATATTGTGACAAACCAAATTTTATAGAACAGTAGTCGCACGGTAATTATCGAAAATAACAAATAAGTTAACCTCATTGACCTTGCAAAAAATATTGTCACTTGAACCCAAGTTTCTCCGGTCATGAGAATGGAAAAACTCAGGGTCCCTGTGGTTACAAGGATCCGGTGGGGGTCACATAAATAATCATAACATGATTCGGAGAGTATTTCCGAAGATTTTAAGTGCGCTAGTAGAGAGTGCAACTTGAGGAGTACCCGTTACCAAACAACCAATTTACATTATGTCGATCAATAACTTGTAAGTTTGTAATCAATTGTAACTTGTAATCATTTGAACTAACATTTAAATCTTATCTTTTCCATAATGTATTTGTACTAACAAGTGAATCAATAAAATGTTTGTCGAAACAATGCTCTCTCTTCTGACTTATTATCGATCCCCACTGTCACGGCCCTCATACATCCCTTAAAGCTAAAATTAATCGCGACAATATATACAAATAAACGACCCCCCAATAAAATTACTATCTTTCATGAGCAATAACCAAAGTTAATTCGAATGAAAACGCCTTTGCAACAATTTTAAATATTGATTAAAAAATTAACGACATTTCTGTTCAACTAGAATCAATACCAAAAAACACTTTCATTTTAAATTTTGATTCGACCAGTAATGCTAAATCGTAACCAAATCCTAGAACAAAATCTTAGATTAGAACATTTAAATCGAGAAAAAAGCAAATCAATTTCTGATATTTGTTTTCAATTCAATGATATATTTCACTTGCCAAATGATAATCTAACTTATACAACGGCAATTCAACACGAAATCAATGTTACAGACCATAAACCCATTTTTGCCAAGTCAAAAAAGCCGCAGAATCATGTTTCCAAAGATTCACAATTGCTAAACATTTTGTCTGGGACACCATTTATAGAGAACTCGCATCTCCACAAGTTAATTTTGACGATTCAGTTGAAGCTCTAAACATTTCAAAGCAACTGACTACGAACGAAATTTAAAATGTGAACTTTTGGGATATGCCCCCAAAAACCGCCGGCTATTTAAACCTTCAGTGGTACCCACCGAAAATCTACAAAACAAATCGTCCTCTGCTATTTTCGCAGCATGTTCTTCAGCGTCTAAAAGACTTCATCGCGCGGAAAAGAGAAGTCGTTTAAGTACGGTTGAAGAATTTTTAGATCAACAACAGTTTGCAAAAGAAGGTGAAGTCGTGTCTAATGATCTAACGAAAGATGCAGGGTAATTTTGTGCTGTTACTGCATGTTTAGGACTGTCATTTCTGATAGTGTTATTATGTCTTAGAACTATCACGGAATATGATGATCGTGATGAGGTAATAACTCAATTGAAGCAGCAGGGTACAGAACTTCAAGGTGAACATAAAACAACGAATTAGTATTGCCATTCAGAGAGGTAACGCAGCCAGCGTTCTGGGAACTGTGCCTATTTCTTCCTCTCTGGACGAAGTATTTAACTTAGGATACTTTTTAGTGTGTATTTTGTAAATTAATTTATAATATTTTAAGTTGGTATATATTTGTAATGAAATTTAAGAATATTCTAAGATGAATTAAATATACTAGTTAACCTGTTTATTAGATATTTTCAAGAAATTTTTTATGTCTGAGCAAATTAGAAAGCTTCAAAATAATAAAAGACGTCCACGATGGTCACTTGAAGATATTTCAAAGGCCATTGTTATTGATTCCGTTGGCCCTCGAGCTTATCGTTTACTTTTAAAAAAGAGCTACCCTTTTCCGACAGTAACAACTTTGCGGTCTTGGCTTAAAAAAATTACAATCCGTTGTGGTGTTTTGAAACCTATTTTGAATATTCTAAAAGTTTCTGAGATGAATGAGGCAGACAAAGTTTGTATACTTCCATTCGATGGAATAAAAGTTCGCAAAGTGCATCTTTACGACAAATCCAATGAAGAGACAATAAAACCATACAGTTATGCACAAGTTGGCATGTTGCGAGGTTTATTTTCTAACTGGATGCAACCATTTTTTATGATTTTGATCGCAAAATGGATAAGAACAGCCTATTTGAAATAATAAATTATGTGTTACTTTCAACACCTATGTATGTTTGGTTTATAGGCTTCAGTGTTGTGGGTATGATTTGCGATCTTGGGGTAGCCAACAGGTCACTTCATAAAGAGTTAGATGTGTCAGTAGAAAAAACCAGGTTCAAAAACCCCTCAAATGAAAATAAATTCTACGTTTTTGTTGATGTTCCACATCTTATTAAACTCGTCAGAAATCATTTTGTTGATAATGGTTTTATTCTTAACAGTAAAGAAATTAATAAGAAAATCACTAGAACATCTGATTTGACTATTGCCCATAAAATTTCAACTAAAAGTCTCAATGTAAACAATGCTGGAAGACAGAAAGTGAAACCTGCTGCAAAACTATTTTCTCATACAGTTTCTAGCGCAATTTCAAGATGTGGCATGCATGGTCTGTTACAGTCTGAAAGTTGGATGGATGGATGGTTTTTTAAATTAGTAAGTTCTTTTTTTTTCACTGCATATTCACATTCATTTTATAAGTAAATGACTGGTTTGACTGCCTAAATGTGCGTGTTTTTGAACAAGATTCTCGGGAAAGAACTAAAGCATATGGATTATCCCTTGATGTTCAAAATAAAATACTCAACAAAATGACTTCTGTTGTTAAAAATATGAGAGTAAAAGGGAAAAAGTCACTTTTGCCGTTCCAAACAGATAGAAACATATCAAGTTTAAAATTGTTCGTTCTTTTATATGCATTTTGATTTTTATTGCAGGAATCATAATTACCAATAATTCTCTCCCGCTTTTCTATCACGATCTTCTGGAAAGATTTGGTAAAAAATTATTCTTACTTACAGACTTAACCAGGATGTTCTCGAAAATGTTTTTGGAGCTATGCGGGCCAAAGGAGGGTTTCATGACCATCCAGATCCCCTGAAGGGTAGATGTCGTCTGCCGTCTTACATATTAGGCAGGAATGAAGGATCTCCTTCAGCATGTGGTAACGTTGAAGAAGATAATACCCAAAAATTGTCTTCAGGGGAAGTAAATTTTAGTGGGAAGTGTTTTGCTGATCTCATTGAAAAGGAACGCGAATCAGAACAAGAGATAGATTTTGATTTAAAAGAATTAGATGATGTGATGGTTTATACAATCTTGCTGGATTCATTTGTCGCAAAGTGCATGAACCAGGAAGTTTGCTTGCAGTATGAATTAGCAGATAGGGGTCCTTAAGGTCTACAGAAAGCATGTAGCAGCCGCGAGAAGCAATCATAGTCGCATCCTTAAAATTTTCCATTTTAAAATGTTTTATATAAATGAAGTATTTCTTACTGAAAAGATTGGCGAAGAAAACTAGTCTCTAGTCTTGAGACTCTTGGTTATCGCACCCAAGTGAATAAAATTATTAACACAGTCCAGCATGTCTTTTCAAGATCGCGCTTGCTCTTTGGGTGGTTTCAGTTGTACCGGTCTGCGGGCGAATGGAATCTGATAACCAGATATCCATCTGAAGTAAAAATACTTTAAACAACGTTTCCGATTCCTGTTCGCGTTCTTTTGTTTGAAGTTGTTAGTCTGAGGTGTTGTCAGGCTGTTGAAACGAGGCTCCTGCTGTCTGCTCTGACGGGGATAACGTTGGAATGGTTGTCGGGGCAGAGTCTTCGAGTTTAAATTCCCTGCCGGTTGATGTAGAACGGTTGCTGACAACTTCTTGGGAGCCCTTGGTTTCAAGTCGGCTGATGATTTTTGCAGCGATTTGAATTTTGAAATTCCGTTCCCTAAGTTCTCCGCAAAAAGGAATGAGTCTATTGGGACAATGGCAATTGCGTCTTGGAGAAATTTTTCGAATTTCAGCGACACCCCGACTAACGTCCGCCGTGAGACTGACTGTGAATGGACAACATTACAGATCAGCCTAGCTCGTCGCTTATGCTAGCTATCATCATGGATCGGACGTTATCCTCCTTCAGCCCTTTTGACAATTCTGGAAGAGTTACAACATAATGAATGCTATCTACAATATCCAACGATCTTGGGATGAAGTATCACAGCACCGCCTTAAAGCAGTTTGGAAGAAGGTAGGAATTAGCACCTTTAATCACAACCCTAGCAGATATCGTATTAATAACCACTACAAGACAAGCAACAAGAGTATGTTTCCCCTCCAAATGTATTTGCAAGAATCTTCAATGCTCAAACTTTGTTTGGAGCAAAGTCCCCAAATGTGGTATTCGCTGATGACCAAAGTCTTGGGATGGAACCAGAAATAATCGAAAACTTTGACACATCTGGAAATGGTGCTTTCTATACATATAAAGTCATGTGCAGCATGGAATACTCTTAGAATGGTGATTTCAAAGAAGGTCATGTTCCTCCGATAGTATATCATTGTATGTTTGGAACATTTAAAGAAGATTTGGGCGTACTGTCAACAATAACAAGTCTCAAAACATGGTGTAATAGGGAGGAAATTGGAAATGGATTTCAGAAAATGAACAATAGTGATAATATCACTCGATTCAGGCCTATTAAGATGAACAGTTATTCTAAGATGAGCAGTTCCAATCGGACGGGACTTTTAGCAACAGCTTACATACAGACAGTCTCAGTACCTACATTCAGCGGGTTGAGAACACAGACTTTCCATGAAGACTTCTTTGAAAATTTGAAGAGAAAGACTGGAACCAAATCAGGTGGGAAGACAATTGATGAGTTAATAATGTCCTTGTCAACAAAACAAAGTGACATGCAGATAGCTCCGAATGCACAAGAAAGCTGTTGACCCGAGAGAAAATAGAGCTGCTTACAAAAAGAGCGAAATGTTCGATCTATGAACATCCTAAAGAAATCAAAAATTTGACAATTCTCCGAGAAGACCTACAAAATGGTCTACATCATATTTTTGGGAACCATTTGAAATGTCAAGAAGGCATTTGCAATAGCATAGGTGAACAGAGTGAATGTCAAATTACAGAACTAAAGGCCTCAACAATGTATTTTCATTTAGCAGGTCATAAACTAATCTCGATCAATAAGCATATTTCTATATTTATGTATTTATTTTAGGTACACTCAATTTGCTGGTTAGGAAATCTCACCTTCTCATAAAAAATGAGAACAACCGAGCAGAGAGGTTGATGAATATTGTTGCACGTTTTACTATGGGAAAAAGATTGAATCTAGTATAACGCGGTTCATATGAAAGAAGAGTGCATCTCTCTGCACTTAGATACAATAACCCATCTTTCTGGTATGGTAGTCCTTGGAAAAGATTTATGACGAGAAGCCCGGGCCAGCATTTTAAAAAATATATGTCAAAATGTAATTCTATTCAAAAGTCTAAATTGTGAAGACGACTTTTTCCAGTAGAAAATCAAAACAAAATGACAAAACCAGGAGAACCAAAAGAAAAATCATCTAAGAACACTGATTATGGAGTGGATGCGGAAGAGCCCCCTGAAGATTCTGATATTATTTTGGTGGAAAAATTACAAGCAAGTTTATGTTTACACAAAACTAAGTACCTATATTATTAATATGATCTGTAAATTGTAGGTTACAATAGAAGAAGGAAACCAAATTGAAGAGTTGTCGCGAGGTCAATTTGCGAATGAATATTATGAATGCGAAAGAAGATTAAGATTAACTGCATCACTCTTTGGAAATGTGGTGAAGAGGAAGCCATATACCCCCTGTCATAACATAGTGAAATCATGTTTACTCAACCCTCAGTTCTACTCAGAAGACTGTGAGTATGGGATTGCTCATGAGGATGTTGCCATAAATCTTTTCACTAAGACCACTGGGCTGAATGTGGAGAAAAGTGGTTTGTGGGTTGATTTGGATTATGGTTTCTTGGGTGCATCCCCTGATGGTAAGACGAACACATCGAACAACACCGTCTCAATGACGCGTATTTATTTTTACAGGCCTCACTTCGGATGGTGCCATTATTGAAGTTAAGTGTCAGTTCCCCTTGCTGATATAGGCGCCGTGGTTGACTTGAAAAAAAAATTTTAAAAACCAATATGTTTAAAAAAAAAGGATGGAATAATAAAACTTAAACGACAACATAATTTATTATTACCAGGTTTTGTACATATTAATAACGTTTTTCAACTAAATTAAAACAATTATTTTAGATTCAGGGGCAGCTGAATATTACGAAACAATCAAAGTGCTATTTTATCGTGGTGATTAATTTAACGGACACAACGTTTAACGAGGATGAAAATGGAATTTTGAATTTAGGATTTAAATACAACTTATATAGCCATAATAAAGAAAAAAATTGCGAGAATCTCATAATTGATTGCGAAGCAGCTCTTAATAAAGTACAAATAGGAAATCAAGATGTGGTCAGATCACATTGTGTGAGTGTTACCGACAATATGATTAAAAGGTATAATAATGACAATAACTATTTCAAGTCTAAACTTGAAACTTTAATTGATAGTGGTGCGTTCAATTCAATTATAAATCCAGGACCCGCGTATCAATATTTTAGGAAGTTTATTTTTCAAAAGCAATTTTCCGTAAAAAGTATAAACCAAATTATAACGGACGATAAAAATGTATGTTACCCAATATTAACCGAGTTTGGTGTAGAATATGATTTTAACTTTCATATTTTACAATGGCACGACAGACTTGACGCTCTATTAGGTAGTGAAGATTTTGTTAAATTAGGCGTTAAAATAGATTACAAAAACCAACAGTTAGAAGTAGGTAAAAATAAAATTCCTTTTTTCATGGAATTAAATCCAAAGAATTTTATTCCGTTTAAACAAACTGTTGCAAAGTACGTAAACATTCCTGTCAAAATAGATGAAGGACATGTCATTATTCCAGAAACTAAATTAAATAAAATTATTATCCCAGAATTAATAGCAACTGCAAAAAACGGTATTTGCAATGTCCCCTTTTGGACAGAAAATAATATAGAAATTAATTTTCAACATCAAATAGATGTCGAACCAATTGTCAATGTCGACTTCAAGAATCCAGAATCTTACCGTTCCAATTTAAACATTCCCGATGTAATTCGTACAGAACATCTTAACTTAGAAGAAAAAGCAGAGATTATAGCGTTATGTAGAAAATACAAAGATGTTTTCTATAATGAAGATTGCGATTTAACATTCACTAACGCGGTAAAACATCATATTAGAACATCTGATGATGAACCCGTTTATTGCAAATCGTTTAGATACCCCTACCATTTGAAAACGGAAATTCAAAGCCAGATTAAAAAATTAGTATATAGTAAAATCATTAGGCCAAGCATTTCACCATACAGCTCACCAGTATGGATTGTTCCAAAGAAACTAGATGCAAGTGGCAAGAAAAAATGGAGATTGGTAATAGATTATAGAAAATTAAATGACAAAACCATCGAAGATAAGTACCCTCTCCCTCGTATAGACGAAATATTAGACAATTTAGATAAATGCATGTATTTCTCCACTCTCGATTTGGCACAAGGATTTCACCAAATCGACATAAATTCGGAATCCATCGAAAAAACAGCTTTTTCGGTAGATAACGGCCACTGGGAATACGTTCGCATGCCCTTTGGATTAAAAAACGCTCCCAGTACTTTCCAACGAGCCATGTATAATGTTTTACGCGAATACTTACACAAATCTTGTTTTGTTTACATGGACGACGTTGTATTTTTTCTAAATCACTTCAAGAACACATGGTTCACTTAAAACAAATTTTTAATATACTAAGGCAGTACAACCTGAAGGTACAATTAGATAAATCCGAATTTCTACGAAAGGAAGTTGCCTTCCTGGGTCATGTAATTACGCCAGAAGGAATAAAACCTAATCCAACTAAAATCAAAGCAGTTCAAGAATATCCCCTTCCGAAGACGACGAAAGAAATTAAAGCTTTCTTAGGTTTGGTAGGCTACTACAGAAGATTTATTTTAAATTTTGCAAAGATCGTACAACCCTTTACTAAGTGCCTCAAGAAAGGTATGAAAATAGACACAAGCGATCCAAATTACTTGCAGTCATTCTCGCAATGTAAGGAATTACTTGCAAACGCCCCAGTTCTGACGTATCCAGATTTTACGAAAGTTTTCCATATTACGACTGATGC
Source organism: Dascillus cervinus (assembly GCA_949768715.1). Lineage (NCBI taxonomy): Eukaryota > Metazoa > Arthropoda > Insecta > Coleoptera > Dascillidae > Dascillus > Dascillus cervinus. Next base: position 18,505,572 of record OX458320.1, read on the forward strand.
ATCCGGTGTAGCAATAGGAGGAGTATTATCTCAAAATAATAAGCCTGTCGCTTTCTATTCAAGAACGTTAAATAGTGCAGAAAGAAATTATTCAACTATCGAACGTGAGCTGCTGGCCATCGTCGAGATGACCAAACATTTTCGACCCTATATTTACGGTAAACAGTTCATAATAGAAACAGATCATAAACCACTAGTCTGGTTATTCTCTCTTAAAGACCCAAACTCCAGGTTAACGAAATGGCGACTAAGGTTAGAAGAATTCGATTATAAGATACAATATAAAAAGGGAAAAGAAAATTCAGTAGCCGATGCTTTATCTCGCGTAGAAATCAACCTAAATGAAACCATCAACGATGAAGATTTAGATCTCTCATCAATTATTCCAAACATTGGCGAAGATTTAGGACTATCATTAGTTGACATAGATAAAGACGCAAGCAATAACGTAGAACGCGACAAAGCTTCGAATAAAACTCAACACACGGCAATAGAAAACCCTGTTTTTACCATGCCCATTTCCGACAAACCCGTAAATCAATTTGTAAACCAAATTATTTTAAAATTAGAAGATTATTAGAGTGTAAATTATACAACCCCATTTTCTAAACATAACCATGTCATAACTATTAGGCAAGGGAGTGAATTAGAAAATTTAACCCGAATGTTTAAGGAAGTTATCAATCCAAAAAATTTATATTGAATATACTTTGAAGACCGACAGTTAGAATCACCATTTCATACAATAGCTCGACATTTATTCAATCATAAAGTTGAGCTTATTAAAAGTAACATTTTCTGTAAAAATTTGCTAACGTCAAATGAACAGTACGAAGTAATAAACGAGTATCACTTAAGAGTGTTCTCCCACAATCACGTATATTGCTCGGCGGGGCAAGTGTACAGGGAGTAACAGTCGTTGTCTCACGAGCAAGTGTCGTTACGTTAGCGTTTGAATCTTTCTTAACTTGAGACAAAGATAGTCCCGACGTGGAGTAGGACAATATTTTGATCAAACGAGCCGCGCTGTTGTTTTAAAGCGGCCGCCTGTACAGATCCGGACCGGCTGCTGACTTTCTTTCTTAGTAAAGATAGCATTATCTCTATTCTTATGCAATTATTATTCTGTTTTGTGGTTATTCATTTACGTTCCCTGAGCAGTAACTGAATACTGAAAATCTGTAGTGCAGAAAATTGTGATCAATTCGTAAAACTATGGAAAAAAGCGAGCCTAAATACCGCAGGGGTAACAAAACTCGTCTGCGACTAAATGCGCCAAGAATAAAACGTAAAAGTTTTCCACTAAAAATTAAGGTGTGTTATAAAGTTTCGTTCTTGTGCAAATTTTTTCCTCTTTTTAAACTAATTTTGGGTTAGGACGTTGACGGAGATGTTGGCGAAATCGAACAACAGGTTTTGTCGTTGGATGCAAGTGAAAAATCACGCACTTGTCAACCAAAATTTCATACGGTAAGCGTTTGTGGTGTTTGTTGAATAATCATAGCAACTTACTCTCCTGGGTATGTATGTGTTAGGTGTATTAGGTGAGGTATTAGGTATGTATCTCCAGGCTTGAAGATGAAAGAGGATTGTAATTAATGTAAGAATTCTTTCGTAGATTATTTCCGAAGCGAAACAATTGATGAGGTAAGTTTACTGTTTCTGCCCGATTACCTATTCACGTATAGGTAACATACAAACACGAAAACCATAATGCCGTATTTTCTATAAAATTGCAGGGAAGTTCTAATAGAAGTGAAAAACGGAATTTAGTGTTGGAAGGTCGCAGAATTGTGAATATAAATTTTTTCATGAAGTCTCTTTTTGAGTTGAACAATCACTGTCCCAAGTTTAACTGCTCGTTAAATAATTTGCAATTGATAAAAGAAGAGATGACGAGGTTCATTTCGACTTTTGCCTTCCATTGTAATATGTGCAATAATGTATTTCAAATACATACTTCTGATGACAATAATGATGATGTAAACAAAGACGCTGTGCTTGGGATTATGGCAATAGGATCCGGTTTTTCACATTTGGAAGAAATTGCATCTTGCTTAGACTTACCTTGCATGTCAGCCCATATGTATAACGCTGTTCATGATCAAATTTCCGATGCGTGGGAGGAGAAATGTTTCGAAAGTATGAGACAAGCAGCTGAAGAAGAGAAGACCTTAGCCATTGACGCTGGAGATATAGATCAAGATGGCAGGTGCGCCGTCGCCGTGGTGAGCCACAACACAAAGAGGCCGATATATACTATAAAAAAACATCTAGGATGTGGAGTTAGTCCAGGGAAATACGCAAAAAAATTCGAAATAAAGAGAGAAACGCGAAAAGAAAATCCCCAGTCGTTCGAAGGTGCTTAAAATATAACGCTAGCGAAGGAAAGTCAAAAAGTGGAGACAGATATTATGGTGAAAATTGTGAAAAGCCTGATATGCTTTCAGAAGAGTTTAAATTAGAAGAAGCGGCATTTCTAGAAAGGCTACATAAATCTGAAAGTGAAATCAAACAAATGGAGTTTACTACTCGCGGTCAGCAACAGTGTGAAGTGTGGTATCTCGAAAGACGCAAAAGACTGACAGCATCGAGATTTGGCGACATATGCAGAATGAGGGATACAACTAGTTGTAGAGTTATGGTTGAGTCCATAATTTATCCCAAACAATTGACTAGTGCCTCTTGTGAACACGGCAAACAAAGTGAGGAGGTTGCCAAGAGGCAACTACAAGAAATTATTGGGAAGCAAATACAACCGTGCGGATTCTTCATAGATTCTGAGCTTTCTTTCTTGGGAGCCTCTCCAGATGGCCTCATAGAGGAGAGGGGGATTGTAGAAATTAAATGTCCCTGGTCTGCAAGGGAGATGACTCCTGAAGAAGCAATCGTGAAAAAGAAAATTACATTTTGGACAAACGATCAGGTGAACATCAATCACAAATGGTACTATCAGATCCAGGGACAGCTACACGTTACCAAGCGGTCATATTGCGTTTTCGCAGTGTGGACTCCTCAGGGCGTAAAAACCGAAACTATTTTTCGAAACGATTTGTTTTGGAAAACACAAATGGAATCTAAATTAGTTGCATTTTATAAAAATTGTCTCTTACCCGAACTTGTGGATCCAAGGAAAAGGAGAAACATGGCTATAAGAGATCCCCATTACATTAAACAGGCGATAGAAGACAAGAAGAAGAATAAGTAGTCACGAGCAATGTTTTTATGGCGTAATAGCTACTTATGTAATAAGTACATAATCTATGGCTTTATTGAACAAGTCCAGTTTATGGTCGAGGGAGCTTGTTCCCGATGACATAAAGAAAACGAGTACAATTAAGCCTGATTATGTACGCGTTGCATACAAAGTTTTATGCCCGACTGCGAAAATTAGTTAATTTTTATATTTTATAGAAAAAAATTATAAATTTAATGAAATAAGTCAAGTGCATTTTGTCTCGTTGGTTACGAAGTTGTTTATTATTTTTTTTGTGAAAATTTTGTCCGAAGCAAGATGCAAGCGTGTAGTTCTAAGAGTTCTAATAAGGAAGAAATCATAAATATTGCTGCTGTTACTAAAGATTCACTGTTACCAGAAAAATCTAGGCATTTATACGAAGAAGCATACAGTGCGTATCGGAAGTGGTGTTCTAGTAAGGAAATTAGAACGACCTGTGAAGACAGCATCCTAGCGTATTTCAACACCTATCTTTGTCGGTATAAAAGTTCATCATTATGGAGCAAATATTCTATGGTACGATTGACTATAAACCTACGTGAAGGAATTGACATTAGTAAATTTCCAAGTGACAGGAACTAGTGACATTATTGGAAGTACTGATTATTGGTAATCTGTGTGCAAGATTGTTAACACATTTTCTTGTCAATCTTGAAGACACCAAAACCAAAACTGATCGATCATTTATAATTGTACCAGGGAAACTCGGAAATGATAATCTACTTGAACTTGTCAGAATCTACATGACTTGCAAAAACATTGCTGTCGAAAATCAACAACACGCTCAAAGTTCTGCTGTAGTAGAGAATAAAGAAGTAGTTGGAATGAGTATTTGTGGCAACAATAACTGTGTGTGTATCACGAATTATTATAACAGTATGCAGTAGAGTGTATTTTATAGTACTAGTAAAATAAAGTTACTTTATTTTACTAGTACTATAAAGAGGTACTTTATGGCCGCAAAACTGTACCATAAGGCGAACTTTAATATTCAGTCTGACATAAAAGTCATTAAGTATAAATATATCACACAATTAACTGTTTGTTTTTATTTTTTTCCCACCAATTTTTTTTAGTACAAAAAATCAAGTTAGCCTTGCATCTCAAAATGACAATAAGAAATTTCCAAATTACAGGAAACATAATTCAAATGCTACTAATAACATTTTAAAACTCAAAGAATTACGATAAACCGTTTCCAAAACATTTAACCGATCCATACATACTTACAATTAGTCACTAAGTACTTCTGAATAACGGCTGTCAAAACGATTTGATACCTAATTAGAAAAGGTACATACATACATACATACATCAACAGGCGCCGCTATAAAATAAAAATATTTTTTCATTCTCGCTCGCGTGGAATTTAATAATGTGATATGTAAAAAGAGTGACAGAAATGATGAACGAAACGAAGGTTGATCTTTTGGGCCCTTTAAATTTTCTTAAATACTTGCAAAAATTATTTCTTCCGAACTCTGTTTAAAATGCAGAGGGCGCCTGTCCCTGACGCAAAAATACTGCCTCGCAAGGGATCCGTGGAAAATTGATTACTCCTTTATTTTCGCAATTTTTCCAATTTTGATTTTGGATTCTTAGACAGCAAATGTGAAACCATGATTGTATAGTTTTTGTTTTTTGTAAATATTTTCAAAACTGGCTTTTCTAATTACATGAAAAACGTGATTTTCAGTTGAATCTCACATCAATTCAGTTATTAATTTCTACAATCTATCTCTATAAAATCATCTATTGATCTTTAAACAATATATTACAGAAAACTAGAACCAAAAATTCATGAATTTGAATGCACAGTTACTTTTTCTCCAAACGCTTGCAACGTGTTAGTCAATCCGGGCGTAAGAACACTCTTAAGTAATCACAATGGTATTATAGAAACATACGACAATTTGAAATGTAGGTATTATTGGCCCGACATGAAACAAAAAATTAATAAGTTTGTCTGATAAACAAATATGAAAGAAATCCATATCGAACTCAATTTTCAGGACCACTACTTGCGAAAAAGCCATTCTATATAATTCACATTGATACTTTCGGTTTTGAAGGAAATAAGTTTTTAACTTTAATTGACCTATTTTCGCGATATGCTCAAGCTTATTTTGTCCCAGATCTTACAGGTATAACAATATTAAATAAACTACGTCATTATTTTTCACATCACGGTTACCCCAGAAAGATTGTTTGCGATGAAGGTAAAGAATTCAAAAATAACGTCTTTACTGAATATTGCGCTTTATTTAACATTGAGTTGCATTTTACAACTAATTACAATCACTCTTCGAACTCTCCCATCGAAAGGTTACATTCAATTCTTTTAGAAAAACTAAGAATTGCGAAAGCCCAAAACAAAGCCGAATCCCCCCAAAATATCATGATATCGGCCGTGTTAATTTACAATCAGTCTATTCATTCTATGACTGGCTATACACCGTTTACCTTACTTTATGGTCCATACGAAAATTTAAATGCACATGAAATGATTTGAATAAAACCGTATATGAAATCTATAATGAAAAGCGTAAAAACGAAGTAATGCCGTTTTACGAAGACTTATATCACAAACAGGTTGAAAAAGGCACCAGTAGGTTAGAAAAACGAAACGAAAACAAAACTACCACCCCCGAAATTAATGAACCGATAGTATACTTTACACGTCAAAGGATACGAAAAACTGATCCTTGTTTCGATAAAGTACAAGTTACATCAATTAATAAAAATAAAGTAACAGGAATTAGAGAAAAATCGCGAAGATAAACAAACCTCCACACAAGAAAAATAAAGCGAATAAAAAAGAAATTTCCATTACAGGATCAGCCTCCTGAACCAAATGCAAGCTCTTCAAACGGAGAAAATTGAAACTAAAGGTTATTTCTCTGAAGATCTTGGCAGCATCAAAATTATAAATCACTATCACAAGTTTTACTTTTATTTCAATATAACCGATCTAGAATTAAGCTACAGCAAACTATTGAACAATACGGCAGTATTTGAATGAACACATTTTGATTACACGACGCAACCATTGTTTAATATACTAAAAGAAAATTGCAAGCTAATAGAGCAGCAATTGTCAAAATTCAATCACCGCGAGAAACGCGCACTCTTAAATGTTGTAGGTACAGCAATTAAGTATATCACAGGAAATCTAAACAACAATGATTTGATAGAAATTAATAAAAATATGAAATCACTTTCAGAGAATCAGGGTAAAGTCGTTAAACAAATGACCAGATACGCTTCATTTGCAAATCACATTACTGATCGATACACTAAAGACCTAAAAATCATACAATATTACTTCAAATTAACCAAAGAAACAGTAAAAAATATGGGCAATACTCTTAGAACTCGATCAAATATTCAATATTTTAATTACATCAGCTCAAAGTTATTGTACATCCTTCGAAGTATCGAAAGAACAATTTCCTTAGCATTTTCTGAAATAACAAATTTGGAGATTATTTCCGACACAGAATTAATAGAAATTATGAATCATTTAAAGTTAATTTACAAAGCCCCAGAATTATTGGAGTTAGACACGATCCATATCTTTAAGATTTTAGAATTTTCCAAATTTACTGTTGTTTCAACCAAACAAATGATTGTGTGCATACTGAGGGTACCCATCCTTAATCCATTCCCGTACCAATACGCAAGAATCTACCCGATTGCTGATGTACAAGGAAACGTGATTCTACCACCGTTCCAGTACCATCTTCAAGATGTCAACAGTGAAGTGTGGAATGACGAAAAGTGTAAAGTGATTGACAATCAAATTATTTGTACTGAGTTACCTCAAGTGAGTGAGTGTCTTCTTGATACTAGCAATAACTGTACTTATGATTTAGTTAATAATAATTATAAATTGTTTACTCAACTTAATAATGGAAAAATATTAATCTCTTCTAAATTTAATTTAAGAATAAGCGAAGATTGTTTAGGTAGAATTAGTTATATTCAAGTGAGAAACAATGTGTTAGTATCATCTGCAAATAATTGTACATTAATAGTAGATGGAGTAACTTTTGAAAATACATTTAGCAACGTTACTTTTAAACAGTCATTGGAAATTAATAGTTACAATAAAGCTGTTAAGATTGTCAACTTACAGCCACAGCATTTAGATGACCTTAAAACCTTGAACGATGAAGCTAAATTGTTAAATGCAGAAATTAATTTGCATCCTGTGCTTCACATCACACATTTATCTGTTACCATGATTATTATTATTCTTTTATGCATTACTTTTGTATTAACTTTTCTATTTCGAAAGAAGATAGTTAGTACACTTAGAATGGCACAAGGAGTTCTACAAGTCCAAATTGAACCATCCCGTGACCATCAGGCCGAGGACGTCCTGTCTTAAGGAAGGAGGAATTATGTCCGGACACATCTTAGACTAAACACGGAGTATCCGCCAAATGTTAGATGTTAGAAGCCTTTATTATCACGCAGGAAATTCATGTAGTTCTTTGCGGGAGACATCGGAGTCTAAACATAATCATCCGCCACATCTCGCATCCGCAAGAACACCAACCGATTGTACTCTTCATATCGATGAACGGTCTATATAAGCCCCCTTTACGTTTACACACCAAGTTAATCTTGGTTCACCATTGTAACCAGTTGCTTCACATTTTTGTATCTCGTTGTAATTAAGTGAATAAATTAAATTTTATTTCAACTTTAATTCTCTATCGAGTTCAAACCAAAAACCTCGTTGCAATTTTAAAACTAAATATTAAATCTTGTGAAAGTTTTCAAAGAAGGAAACTAATTTTAATTACTTAAATTAAAATTCTTTATCGAGAAACGTAATTTTATATATATATATGATGGAGAAAACCGAAACCCAACTTGATAGCAGTGCTGGCGTATGGCTTCGACGTTTTCAACCGATAGAATATACCTTCGAGGAACTGACTCACCGTCTACGCAGAGAATATGGTTCCGATAATACAATGGCGGACCTTACCGATTATTGGGCTTTGGTGGATACCGGTGCATCTCACAATTTTGTCAGGACCGGCAACTGGTCGAGCCTGATAAAACAAGTCGACGATCGCGAATTAACCCTTAAGCAGGTTAGTAATTCAAATGATTCCATTTGATGTAGCTTTGTGTTATTGCATATTGTAATTCTTTGGTGTTGGAGAACGTTATGATTGGTGAAAACACAGTAGGCAATAAAAAACGAGCTGCCAACAACAAAAGGCGCCCAACAGCGCATATATTCCACAGACCAGCGTCAAATTGAACGCAATATTACAGAAATAAAAAATTAATTACAGTACAATAGCGAAAATATGTTAAATATGTTAAAATTAAGGAAAAACTGTTTAAAACAATAGGGGCAGAATTGCCTAGGACGAGGACGCATTAGGGAACCAGTAAAGTGCAGGAAAGGTAACAGCACCATGGCGTCAAAGCCTAGGGAAGGCATAGGAGCAGGTGGCAAGTGGGTCATTCTATTGCCACCGTAAAAGGAATGATCCACGCAGGATCCCAAAAAAGCGCAGACTGTAGAGGCGGGGGCCACACTAGCAACTGGGCCTGCAAGGCAGTCCGAGCTTCATTAAAAAGTGGACAGGCAAGAAGGCGGTGAACAGGGTCGTCAACATCATCAGGGCACACCGAGCAGTTCGGGTGGTCACGTTTTCCAATCCGATGGAGATGAACAGCAAAGTTACCGTGGCCTGACAAAAACTGGGTAGCATAGAAAGAGAGAGAGCGAGGCATCTCCGGAATCCGGGGCGAGAAGCAGTAGGTAATCCGACCATTAGTGGAGCAATCCCATCGATCCTGCCAGCAGTCAAAGATGCGGAGTGCCAGGTACTCCTTGGCATGGGTGAGACAGGGGAAATCAGCCAAAAAAAGGATATCAGCCTCAAATGGGGCGGAGCCAAATTTGCGTAATCCCTTGAGGCAAGTCCTCTTCTGTATCTCAAGGTCCAGGGGAGGGATGCCAGCCAGGATGCCCGCGGCGTCATTAGAGAGGGAGCTGTACCCTTTGCAAACAGTACGGCAACACATTCCATAAACGGAATCAAATTTCCTTTTCATATTAACCATGCAGAGCCTGTGCTGCCATAATTCTGCACCATGGGACAAAATAGGGACAATAACAGACTTATAGATACTATGGAGGGAATCAGTAACGTCCATATCCCAGGATGCCCTACATTTACATCGGAGAGCATTTATCAGAGCACGCACCTTCTTCCGCACATGGTCTGCATGCTTTTCAAATGTAAGTCGCCGATCTAGTACAACACCTAAGTACCTTACGCTTGTGGACTGGCTCAATCTTGTATTGCCTATATAGAACATGAGGTCCCGGTGGTGAATGCGTGGAGGCGAACGGTTAACCATGAAGATGGACTTAGTGGACGATATCACAAGCTTCTGTGAAGCGGCCCATTGCTGTAGGATATCAAGGCACTAATGGGAGCGCAGGCGCAAGTCAGCCCTGGTGGTGGACGTCACCACAAAGGTAAGGTCGTCCGCATACGCAATGACATCACAGCCCTCAGGAAGCTGTTCCTTCAACAGGACATCTACAATGCAGTTCCAAAGGGTCGGACCAAGCACCGAACCTTAGGGGCAACCTTTCGTACAAACCTTTCCAACGGTGATGTTGTTCGCAGAGAGTTCCACCTTCCGCCCATCCAGGTAGCTGACGATGGTAGCAATGAGGGCTCCCGATACTCCCTTGTTCCTCAGGGCTTGGATAAGCCCAGGCCACCAAAGGTCATTGAAGGCTCCAGAAATATCAATGAAGATAGACAAAATGTACTTGGGACCAACAACAGAGATCAGACGCTGGTAAGCAAGCAGGGCATCAGTGGTTGATTTCCCCGCAACAAAGCCATACTGATACAGCGCATGGAAGGGGGTGACAGCATCCAGCAGGCGACAGCGAATAACCTTCTCTAAAATCTTGCCATATTCCGGAAGAAGTGTGATTGGCCTATAGCTTTTTGTTAGTGCCGGATCAGCACTTGGATCTTTCAGCAACACTTTTAAATTACCATGCTTCCGGATAGTTGGAAAATAGCGGATTCGCAGACAAGAAGACATTAGGAGGGTTAGGAGAGGGCCTATCACCGGGTGTATCATTTTGATGAAACAACCTCTGATGTTGTCTAGGCCAGGCGCCTTTTTGCTTTGGAGGCAGGAGACAATAGCCGCAAGTTCCTCCTCACGGACATCATCTTCAGAGTAGTCAGGGATAGCAATAGCTCTCAGGTTGCCATGGAGCATTCTCTGGTGAGCAGTGTTAATCTCAGGAATGTCATCTGGGAGTAGGGAGTGTAAGATGCAAATTAGGGTATCCCTTATTGTAAGAGTATAGCCATGGTCCAGGATCCGAATTGAAGCAAGAACTCCACGAGCATGGATCTTATTTGTGGCCAAACGATAGGCCACACCCCAGGGGTTTTTGGCAAGATCCTCCTCAACAAACTTCCTCCATGAAGTCTCCTTAGCCTGTACAAGCACCCTGTTATAATCAAGCTTGGCAGACGCCATCGCAGCTGCAAGTCTTTCTCGTTCAGTATAGATCCGGTTTCTATAAAGACACCGCTTACGATACAGGTATATGAGGCGAAAGCGGTCAACTTTCTCCGTCCACCATTCGGGTCGGTGAGGGAACCTCCTTCTGCAGCGGGCATACAGCTTAATGATGGCGTTTAGACCATCAAGGAGGGTAGAAAGGCACGCATCCACAACTGCAGATGAGTTTAGGATTGGCCAATCACAATCAATACCATCCACGAGGCTCTGCAGGGGGGCAGCAATATCCTTCAACTGGATAGTCGATTGGTCCAGGTGGTATAGTAGAGCCAGGGAACCTTGCACAGCAGTTTGGTAACCTTTATAGAGGAAGAAAATTGCACGATGATCTGCACAATTTATGCCATTTAATACGGTCCAATTCAAAGTACGGCCAACCAGGTCAGGAGTGCATAGCGTTAGATCTATGTGGCTACTACCATTCCTAGACTCAAACGTCGGTGGATTACCCGGTTCATTCAATACGCACAAACCATGCGTAAATATTATCTCTTCCACATGTTCCGAGCGCCGGTCACAGAGATGGTCATGCCAGATTGTAGAACGGGCATTAAAATCTCCGCAGAGGTACACGGATTTGCCTTGCAGCTCAGCAAGGGCATTCTGGACCGCAATTAGGTCAGTTTCAATCAGGGATGAAGGTGGAAGGTACACATTGATAAGGTGAAGTTGTAAGGGGCCAGCGGAAATAAGGATGGTGGTAAGGTTTTCAGAAGACAAGTGATGGAGATGGAGGATGTCAAGGTGAGAATCATTGACTAGGATGGCAGAGCGGAATTGGGTAGAGTTTTTTGCAATCAGGCGGAGTCCCATGAGGCCAGGAACATAGTAGCGGTTATTACGGCAACAGTTATAAGGCTCCTGGAGTAAGGCAACCTGGATATTGTGCCGGAAAATGTACCGTATAGTTTCAGCAGTAGCCGCCTTACATTTCTGCAGATTCGCCTGTATGAAGGAAACGTCACTCATTAAATGCAATACTATTGATTAGGTCGGCATAACGGTGGCGGTAGATGGGACAGGAGGAACTGGACGTATCATGTTGAGTGGAGGTACGGACTCCGGAACGGACGCAATTTGAACAGCAGAACTTAGAGGGAATGTGACTGGATGGGCAGGACTTCGAGGCATGTTCAGTAGAGGCACAGTAGCCACACTGTTCAGGTGACTTACAGTGCTTTGACACATGGCCAAAGCGCTGACAGTTAAAACAGCGGGTAACTCGGATATAATCCCGGACGCGGCAGGAGGTCCAGCCGAGACTGATTCTATCCCAGCCAAGGAGCACCTTCCTAGCTTCAGGATCAACTTGCAGCACCCAGTTATTTGTTGAATCAGTAACCCGTCCCACTTTAAAGGCAGTCTTCATGAAGGAGGCATTAACTGTTGAGGGTAAGAGCTCAACAAGGCAGGTTTCAATGTCATTCGGGCCAAACTCTTTCGGAACTCCGTAAACAATGACAGTCGGCCATACCTTCTTAGGCACAGATGCCATCAAGCCAATCTCCTCCAGCAGTTTATTAGAGGGAAGAGTCGTAATTTCTTCCGTATTTGACTCAATCAAGACTCCATTACGCGCGATCTTAATAATTCGATCTGGCTTGATCTTGAGCTGCCTAGGGGTGAACTTACTCTGCAGAAGTTTAAGAGTGTCATCTGCGGACTTAATCCCAGGGCAGCCATCTTTGGGATAGATCTCAACATTAAATTTTGGCTGAACAGGAGCGGGCAGACTAGGACGTATGGCTACAGAAGCAACCTGGCTGTAGAGCGGCAGAGACGGGGGCGGCTTGGGGAGGGCTTCCCTAACAGCAACACAAACTGCTTCGTGGATATCCTCCGCAAAAATAGGCTGCACGGAACCAGGATGCTGCCGAAGGTGCACTTTTGTGAAGAGACGCGTCAGATGATTTAAGGTAGTCTGCGCCAAAACCACCGATTGGATTGTAGCATCTCTTCGAGACAGGTTACCCTGCGTACTTTGGATGAAAGTAGCAATGCACTGAAAGCACTTGCCCAGTTAGTCAATATAGCCTGCATGCTCAGCCTCCATAGTAAGGATGGGAAGGGAAGGTTGGGTAAAGTCACCAATCACATCACAACTTGACATAATAATAATAATGAACCCCGGCCCAAACCTATTCTTGTCAGGCGTTAAATCACAAAATTCAAAAATCAAGAACATTTAAAAATTAGTAAAATGTCAACGGAAAAAAAAAAGTCAAACCAAAAAAACACGAATTTCTCCTCAACTCCAAGCTGCAGATCGACGAAACCAACAAATAATCGAACCAAAATACCAATATAACGGGTCACAAACGTCTCCAAACAATAACTCTTAAAAAATCGGCCAAATTTATCAAACTTGCACGGACCGCAAAAAATCCAAACCTCAGTTATTTATTTTTTTTTTTTTTATGCAAATTTTACATCTAGTGAGTAGGCAATATTGGTAAGTGTAGCCAAGAACCATGAACGCCTTCTCGAGTGCAAGTTAAGGGATATGCGAACACACTCGAGTAAAGCAGCCTGCTGGATCCAAATTGAGAAGGTATAAAACGCCAAAACAATTAAGGATCCAACTGGGCCATAAAATTATCCGATTACGATTATAGAATTGTTCATAAAAGTGGTGCAGTACATCGAGATGCTGAGTGTTTATCACGTAATCCAGTAAATAAACCCACTCAAGACGATGAGGAAAATGTTTTAGAAGTTCCGACTTATTTTATTGAACTCGAAAATATACGTGAATTACAATCACAAGACCCTCAGGTTAATGAACTCATAGTTGTTAAGAATTCATTAGAGGTAAGCCGACTCGCTTTGGTTACACAAAATGTGATGTGAAAGTTCGACAGGGAGATACTCGATAAATTTTGAGTTATACCAAGTTAATAGTCATCATTCCTTGAAAGAGCCACCACACGTTTGATGTCAATACTGCATGATCTATTCCAAATCAAAGAGTACATAAAAGGGGAACATTTGGACAACGTCATTTTCAAAACATGATTTTCCCAGAATGTTTGTAAATTTTAAAAATAAATTAATTAAAATTGTTCAGCTAGTTTTTTCTTATTTTTCATTTCAACAAAAAAAAACCTTTTGAACCACCTTGTACAAACGAAATATGGGCATGGGATCGTTACCGAGTCTACAGATTGGTGAGGCTTTCTACCATCACAGATGACTCGACCTATCCAGGAAGATGTAAACATGATGAATTGCAGAAGGAACGAACTTCTACTAAAGTATCTTGGTGGTTCATCCAACCCAATAGAATTTATTAAAATAAGATTTATATGTACTGTGTAGTAAAATTAAATGTTTAATACAATCCAATGAATTATTCTTTATTCTCTACACGAGCAGAGAAACAAAAACGCAGCTTGGTTGGCTGGGTTCCTGTATGATGACAGAATCGTTATCTTGTTATCTAGAACAACGAATAAGAGGAGGTCCGAGTCAAAGCAGTAATCGGTACGATCGGGCTTATAATCAGTATATGGTTGATTACAGCCCACAAGATGAATCCAGATATTTGAAGTACTATGATGTCAACAATCTCTACGGTTGAGGGATGATGAAGTATCTCCCACATGGAGGATTTCAGTGGGTAGAGAATGATGTTTATTAGAATGTTGCCGATGATTCTCCAATCGGCTACGCAGTCGAGGTGGATTTGGAATACCCCCAGCAACTTCAAAGATTTACCGCTATGCCCGGAACAGTCAAAACCACCCGATTCAAAGAATATCAAGCTTCTGGCCACTCTAAATGCGTGTTGGTGAAGTGGACCTTATTAAGAAGGTTAAAAGGATAAAAGTTGCAGTAGTAAAAAATTCTATTAACTTGGATGAATATGTGGAGTGTTTAGAACACAGCGTGATTTGTCAACACACGTACCTTTACGAATCTAAATTGTCACCGTTGGAAGACTATGAAAAAAAGATTTGTGAACAATTGGTATAACCCATTTAGCAAGAAATTCCAGATAGGAATGTAGTGGGAAGTTTGACAATTTCGGCAGTTCTTTTTTGAAGAAATTTCATAAGACATTTTTTCCTGCTTATTGAGGATGATTGTTTCAAAACAATTATATAGGGCGCCGTCAAGGTTAGAATAGGTCATTTAATAACTTTAACACTCGAGAAAGGACAACTGATAGCAGGCCTAAATGTTATAATTATGAAAAGGTAGGACATCTAGGTAGGTAGGTAGGTAATGGATCTAGTTTTAGGTAGTATAGCTCGAGGTGCATACTAAGTACTTTTAAGTAAGTTAGCGTAGACTAGACAGTATTTAGCATATAAGTAGTGGACGGTATGTGTGATGGGGAGTCCATTGTAAGGTAGTGTACAGGTGTACAGCTTGAGTTATAGTTTATGCATTAATAAACATATTGAAACTTACTCCACATTTGAAACATTTAAATTGAGTTTGCTATTAGATAATCCTGATTGGTATTGTGACAGTTAAAACTCCATAGAGTAATAATTTTAGCTTTATAAGCACAACGGGTTTTAAATAAAAAGTAAACGCATCTTTGAGAGGATCCCACGCATAATTCACATAAGTCACATATAGTCATATTCTTTGATGCGTGAGATTCCAGGCTAAAAACGCTCTCAAGGTGCACCTTGCCGTTCTTTAGTGGTTAACGTTCACGTGTGTGGTCATCGGGATCAGGCCAATATCATATAAATAATCGGGAACAGTAATTTTCCGGGAGTTCTCTTGAAGCGTGACTGGATTAGTGAGTCCACTTGAGAAGCACCCGCAAGCCTACGACCAGTACACTATGTCTCAATTAAATTTGTAAGTTTTGTTCTATTAATCATGTAACCTTATTTGTTTTAATTAGTATGTTTTGTAATGTACCTATAATCCTTCACTTATATTTTTGTTACAATTCGTTATTTTATTTTAATTGATTTTATTTTATTTTCTTTTGTTATAAGAATGAATCACGCCACCATTCATCTGTTCATTTCCATTCAACCTTTGCGTAAGGTATTGATAACGTTGTATTTACTCTCTTACTAGTGAGTATTAATTTATTTGATTAATGATATGTTATAAGTAAGACAACATGTAAAAAACGATTCATTCAATTCTTCGCAATTCATTGATTGATTTCGAAGCAATTATATTTTGTACTTTAGTTATTACACAAATCATCTCATGTTTAATTATTAATAAATAAGTTAAGAAAATCTAAAATTATTATTCCAAAATCAACGAAATCTTAAAAACTACTGCGACAAGCCTTCAAGAAAATTCCGGGTCCATCACAATTGTACAACGTACCACTGGCAAGGTATCAGGATATGTGGATTCAATTAGATGGTGCTCCAGTTTTTAGTCACTTTTGTTTAATAAGTGCTATTTACGTAAAATAAAGATTTGTAGGAAGGAGTGTCGCTTCTCTAGAGGTTCCAGAACAAATTTTTGGTGTCAGGAGTGGGATAATTAGCTGAACAATTTGTACAAATCTTGGAAGATTCACAAACGTGACGATTTCTCGAAGTCTCCAGATCAACTTCTTGGTAGATTCCCATCTTTAAAAATCAGCAACGATCTGGGATCCAATTAGACATGCACTTCATTGTTCTTGTCATAGCGTAGTAACCACTCATAAATCAATTTAAGTCAAACTCTAAATTCAAACTCAAATCTCAAATTCTGAATCAATTAAAACAATATCTCTTTTACAATGCCTACTGAACAATTAGAAGTGCGTTTAAGCTTTTTATCAAAATACTACGTGGCGCAAAAGTCATCACCCTATCGGAAGATGCTATAATTTTTGCAAATGGCGGCAAATGTCAGTTCTGCTTTGACATTTGTAAAGTAAACAGATACAAAATACACGTCAACAAGACATGAATCGCTATATACTCCTCAAGAACGCGGAATAATTGTTTCGATTTTTTTGCGAAATAATTCGTCCGTGGTGTTAGCGCAGCGAGAATTTAGGCGCACATTTCCCGATCGTCCGACACCAACTGGGCAAACACTACGGCATTTAGCTGCTCGCCTAGAAAAGTATGGGACAACAGGTGATGCTGCCAAGTCTGGCCGGCCCCGGAGCAGCCGTTCTGCTGAGAATATCGCGGCTGTGGCTGAAGGTGTTGCAGAGAACCCCGGAGTATCAACCAGACGACGTGTCACGCAATTGGGCATTGGGCAGAGAATTTTGGTGAAAGACTTGAAGATGTTCCCTTACAAAGTGCAGATAGTGCATCAAGTGTTAGCCGATGACCGCCAAACGCGTGTATCTACGCTCAAGCCATCCTGAATCTCGACCACGAGTAAGACAACTTTTCATCGAAAATCATCATGAGCGACGAGGCCCATTTCCATCTCTGTGGATATGTGAATAAGCAAAATTATCGCTTCTCGGGCACCGAAAATCCGCGTATAACCCACGAAGCGCCATTACACCCGCTCAAAGTTACTGCATGGTGAGCTGTTTACGCTGGAGGCGTTATCGGGCCTTATTTTTTCGAAAACGCCGCGGACCAAACGACTACTGTGAACGGCGAGCACTACAGAGACATGCTCAATGACTTTCTCCTTCCTCAATTGGAGGAATTTGGAGTGGAGAACATGTGGTTCCAACAGGATGGAGCAACGGCGCATACTGCACGAGCCACAATCAAAATTCTGAGGGCTGCATTTTCGGGGCGCCTAATCTCCAGTTTTGATGATTTGCACTGGCTGGCAAGATCGCCCGATTTAATCGTTCCAGACTTCTTTTTGTGGGGTTTCTTGAAGTCGAGAGTCTATGTCAACAAGCATCAGACTCTTGAAGCCTTCAAAGAGAATATCCGTCAAAAACACGAGAACCTATCGCCGGAAGTTCTTGCAAGAGTAATGGAAAATGCCATAAATCGGGCCCGTTTGGCCATCAATTCTGGCGGCGGTCACTTGACCGATATCATTTACTCGACTTAATGGAAAAAAAAACTAAGACATCAAATAAACACAATCCAAAAGCAGAACCTAAGTTTTTCATTCATAAAAAAAATTACAGCCAAAGAACATCGGGTGACAACTTTTGCGCCACCTGTTATAAAACACCATTTACGGGAGATCGGAATCAGCTATCATTTATATGGAATTGTCAGAACACGTACGATTTAGCCACAACAGTTCAAAAGCCAATTATTTGCTCTCAGATCGCATCACAGATTCAAGGACGCGCTGAGATTATAATTAGTAATCACAGTTTTACATGTTGGAATTATTGGAACAAGTTTCTCAAAGACACTCGTTGACTTTTCGCAGTTGCAATTAGAACTGCAAGCGAGTAAGCAATATCCTAATGAAACTGTAATACATTATACCCAAAGAGTTGAGACTTGCACAACGCAACTTCTACAAGCCGCGAGAAATAATATGGTAGATACTCTTGAATTTCGTGGAAAATTTGAAATAATTAATAAAATGGGTTTACAAACATTCTTACTGGGTATGTTACCCCAGTATTCAGTTATTTTACGGGCGTGTGACCCTGAAACACTCTCGGAAGCATCGGATATCGCTTTAAATGAAGAACCTATCAGATGAGGAAAATGATTCAGACGACTTCATTGTAAAAAATTCTACTGTACTGCCTAGAATTGGGAATCAAACTTTGGCAGCTAACCAAGAAAAACATCTTGATACTTTGCTTGATTTAGATTCAGATGCTCAGAAAATTCAAGTTGATAATGATAATTTTGACTATCTTACAGAAAAAAATAAAATAAAATGGCATAAAAAATCCATAGAACCTCCCGAAATGCAATTTGAGCCTTTTGAAACATCAGAGGAAACAGATGAAAATATTGATAGTGTTGGCAGTCCACTATCATATTTCAAACGATACATTACAAATGAAATAATACTTTGATGGCAGAGTGCACAAATCTTTATGCTTTGCAAAGCAACAAAGCAAATTTTAAATTTACTGATGCGGAAGAAATGAAAACACTATTTGGTCTTCACATAGCCACTGGTTGTTTCAAATTTCCTCGCGTAAGAATGTATTGGAAGATTGAGCTAGACATTCGTCTATTTACAGATAATATGCGGCGGGACAGATTTTTTGAGTTACGTACAAATTTACATATTGTAAATAATTTAGACAAACCAAACGATTGTGAAGACAAGTTGTTCAAAGTTCGACCAATCTTTGAAACAATCCGAAAACGATGTTTAGAATTAAATCTTGAGGAATGTCTTAGCATTGATGAGCAAATTGTGCCTTTTAGAGGCAATTTGAGCATAAAACAATACATCAAAGGCAAGCCAAGTCCATGAGGGATAAAAATATTCGTTTTGTGTGGTCAAAGTGGATGTGCATATGACTTCATAATATACCAAGGAGCAAAAACAGAACTAAATAAAGATAATTTAAAAAAGTTCGGACTAGGAGCTGCAGTAGTTTTGCAATTATCAAAAAGAATTAAAGGAAAAAATCATAAATTGTTCTGACAATTATTTCTCCTCTTACCATTTGTTGCATGTTCTAAAGGAAAAGCATATTCTTGCGGCAGGTACAATTAGAATAAATCGATTTGGTAAGACTAATATAATCACAGACAGCGATGCATTGAAAAAAGTAAGAGGATTTTCAGAGGAAATTGTAAGTGAAGATAACATTTCTTTAGTGAAATGGGTGGACAATAGATCTGTTGTTCTTGCATCCAATTTTGTAGGAATTGTCAAAGAAGATAAAGTTCAAAGATGGGATAAAAAAAATAAAAAATTTGTCGAAGTCGAACGTCCAGCAATTGTAGCAGTATACAACAAATCAATGGGTGGTGTAGATCTTTTAGATCAAATGATTGCGTTATATAGAATTTATATAAAATCTAGAAAATGGACGCTTCGCCTAATAATTCATGCAGTGGATTTGGCATTGGCAAACAGTTGGTTTGAATATCGAAAAGATTGCAAAAAAAATAATGTGAGAGCCAATAAACAGCTAGATTTTCTCGACTTCAAGTTGTCTGTCGCAGAAGCATTGATCAAAGTAGATAAAGTTGTTCAAAAAAAAAAATTGGTAGACCATCGTCATCAAATGAAAATTGTACACCATCAAAGAAAAAAATGCAGCGTGGAGAAAAAAGGCCATTGCATGATGTGCAATATGGCAACATGGATCACATGCCAAAACACAAGGGCCAAAAAGAAGCAATGCGCTGCAAAGGCAATTCATGTTCTGGCCGATCTCATTTTTTGTGAGATAAATGTAATGTACATTTGTGTTTATCAAAAGATCGAAATTGTTTTGCTAAATTTCATAGAAAATAATAATATTTTGACTGCAAGTTTATTTTATTGAGAATACAATTTTGTTTTTAATATGTTTATTTTAATATTTGATGTTTAGTTCTCTGTTGGCAAAAGCAAATAAAAGTTATAATATTTTTTATTTTTATGAAACTTTTTTTTAAATCTGGACTTTGAGACCACATGTACATGATCATGTACAACCCCTACTTTTTAAATATAAATGATATTGTTTGCAAATATGCAAAAATATAATCAAGTATGCCCTAGCAACTTATTTAAATGCAAAAATATTTTTTTTATCGATTATATTTAATTCAGGTCTGAATGGGTTAAACGAAATTAGGGACTCATATAATAAGAAACATGAAAAAGTTGTGGGAAACGATTGCTTTTAATATGAATGGGCCAGTGACGCCATCTCAGTGTGAGAATAAATCGAGGGTGTTGGAAAAGGCATATAAAGAACATTCGGACAACCAAAAAAGTACTGGTCAAGGGAGAAAATTTTTCAAGTATGTTGCAGAAATGGGCCTGATTTTTAAAGGAAAAAGAAATGTCGAACCCATTTTATTATTATCCAATAATACAGTAGATAAACCCAGTACAGTTAAGTATGTTGATTCAGTTACGTGTTTCACCTACGTTCTCCGTTGGCGAAACACTCATGGCTGAATCAAGATCTCAACAAAAAGACACGCCATTATTAAACATTATTAATTATTCCCACTTGCCGATGTGCAGGCTGGGCGTTTTATTGCAATGAAAGAATAAAGTAGTAATACTTAAAAAACTAAATATGAAACCGCGTTAACAGATGTGTAGTTGTAGTTGTTGTTGGTGGGTTGCATTATAATTATGGAATATTCGTAGACAGTAGAAAAATCAGGAAAATTAGATGGCGAAGAAGATATAAATTTTCAACTTTCACATCAAATGGTAGGCTTTACACAAACCAATTAAGTTTAAAACAATAGCACCAAATATATTGGTTCAACCACCACCGTATCTATCGAAAGCTGATAGGAAGCAATGGCATATGAAACGAACAACACAGCGATAACATATCACCTCAGTGTGAAATTGGTGACTAAATGGGGGTGACCGACATGGGGGTGAATCCCTCATATCAAAGCCGAACTTCCATAGCCCCCTATTTTTGTCGAGAATCTTGTAGCGGTGCAGCTGGTTAGAACTGTGATTCTCATGAATCGATCTACGCTCGGTTTAGTGTTTTGTAGTTGACAAACACATGTGTACATAATTTCCATTTCGAATATATGTTGAGCGTATTTGATGATAGTTACAAACTATTGAACACTGGCATAGACAGTTTAATTTATCGAGTATAATGTCCGGAGATTTATAAGATGGTTATTTCGATACGTCAGATTATAATCAAAATAATGCTTACGGTTTACCGTTGCAGAATAAAAATGTTGTGGGCTTTATGAAAGATGTACAGCGTGCGTGTGGGCGACTTCAATCGCATAAAGGAAGCAAAAGATGTAAAGGTGTAAATAGTGAAAAAGAAAATCGAATTTGTTGATTATGTGAAGTGCTTGCGGGAGAGTACATCAATCCATCGATATCAGCATCTGTTCCGATTTAAGTAGCACGAGGTACAGACGCTTAAACAATATAAATTGGTTTTAAGCACCGATAATAAGCGCTGCCTGCGGCCGGACACTACCGACAGATTACCAAGTGGGGCGTTATCAAATCAGGCCCACAAATACAGAGTCAAACTTTCTAATTCACTTTCTACACGTTTACTGTGGGTCTAGTGGACCTCCGCTGACTACCATGGCCTAAACTGTAAAATTGCCTGGTGAACAACACTAACCCACGACGGCCAGAATAGATAGAAAATATACTTCCCCATGGCGAACGGCATTTGTCCACCACGGCACTTAGCGTGTAAATGAAGAAAGCGAACACCAGCAGAGAATCGAACAGCAATAACTTTGGTGATCAAGCGAATCTTACCCTGCGAATAAAACTACGACAGCCCCCCACAAATCTCTTGCATTTAATCAGAATCTGTTTGCCACTGGGGTTTGCTACCCAATCTTAAACAGAGTTGCTCGGATTTAGTATTAACGAAGAAAGTGATCACCAGCAGTGAATCGAAGTGTAATAATTTTGGTGATCAAGTGAATCTTGACCGGCGATTACAACAATGACAACCCCCATAAATCTCTTGCATTTACTCCGACTTTGTTTGCCACTGGGGTTTCCTACCCAATCTTAAACATTTGCTCGGATTTAGTATTAATGAAAAAAGTGATCACCAGCAGTGAATTGAAGTGTAATAACTTTGGTGATCCAACAAATCTTGACCGACGATTAGAACAATGACAACCGCCATAAATCTCTTGCATTTACTCCGACTTTGTTTGTCACTGGGGTTTCCTACCCAATCTTAAACAGTTGCTCGGATTTAGTATTAATGAAAAAAGTGATCACCAGCAGGGAATCGAAGTGTAATAATTTTGGTGATCAAGTGAATCTTGACCGGCGATTACAACAATGACAACCCCCATAAATCTCTTGCATTTACTGCGACTTTGTTTGTCACTGGGGTTTCCTACCCAATCTTAAACATTTGCTCCGATTTAGTATTAATGAAAAAAGTGATCACCAGCAGTGAATTGAAGTGTAATAACTTTGGTGATCCAACAAATCTTGACCGACGATTATAACAATGACAACCCCCATAAATCTCTTGCATTTACTCCGACTATGTTTGTCACTGGTGTTTCCTACCCAATCTTAAACAGTTGCTCGGATTTAGTATTAATGAAGAAAGTGATCACCAGCAGGGAATCGAAAAGTAATGACTTCGATAATCCAGCAAATCTTAACCGAGGATTAGAACTCCATAAATCTTTTGCGTTGTATCCGACTGTTTGCCACTGGGGTTGGTTACCCAATCTTAAACAGAACTGCTCGGATTTAGGATTAACGAAGAAAGTGACCACCAGCAGTGAATCGAAGTGTAATAACTTTGATGATCCAACAAATCTTGACCGACGATTAGAACAATGACAACCCCCATAAATCTCTTGCATTTAATCCGACTCTGTTTGCCACTGGGGTTTGCTACCCAATCTTAAAGAGAGTTGCTCGGATATAGGATTAATGAAGAAAGTGATCACCAGCAGTGAATCGAAGTGTAATAACTTTGGTGATCCAACAAATCTTGACCGACGATTAGAACAATGACAACCCCCATAAATCGCTTGCATTTAATCCGACTTTGTTTGCCACTGGGGTTTGCTACCCAATCTTAAACAGAGTTGCTCGGATATAGGATTAATGAAGAAAGTGATCACCAGCAGTGAATCGAAGTGTAATAACTTTGGTGATCCAACAAATCTTGACCGACGATTAGAACAATGACAACCCCCATAAATCGCTTGTATTTAATCCGACTCTGTTTGCCACTGGGGTTTGCTACCCAATCTTAAACAGAGTTGCTCGGATATAGGATTAATGAAGAAAGTGATCACCAGCAGTGAATCGAAGTGTAATAACTTTGGTGATCCAACAAATCTTGACCGACGATTAGAACAATGACAACCCCCATAAATCGCTTGCATTTAATCCGACTCTGTTTGCCACTGGGGTTTGCTACCCAATTTTAAACAGAGTTGCTCGGATATAGGATTAATGAAGAAAGTGATCACCAGCAGTGAATCGAAGTGTAATAACTTTGGTGATCCAACAAATCTTGACCTACGATTAGAACAATGACAACCCCCATAAATCGCTTGCATTTAATCCGACTCTGTTTGCCACTGGGGTTTGCTACCCAATTTTAAACAGAGTTGCTCGGATATAGGATTAATGAAGAAAGTGATCACCAGCAGTGAATCGAAGTGTAATAACTTTGGTGATCCAACAAATCTTGACCGACGATTAGAAGAATGACAACCCCCATAAATCTCTTGCATTTAATCCGACTCTGTTTGCCACTGGGGTTTGCTACCCAATCTTAAACAGAGTTGCTCGGATTTAGTATTAATGAAGAAAGTGATCACCAGCAGGGAATCGAAAAGTAATGACTTAGATGATCCAGCAAATCTTAACCGAGGATTAGAACCCCATAAATATTTTGCGTTGTATCCGACTGTTTGCCACTGGGGTTGGTTACCCAATCTTAAACAAAATTGCTCGGATTTAGGATTAATGAAGAAAGTGATCACCAGCAGTGAATCGAAGTGTAATAACTTTGGTGACCCAACAAATCTTGACCGACGATTAGAACAATGACAACCCCCATAAATCTCTTGCATTTAATCAGACTTTGTTTGCCACTGGGGTTTGCTACCCAATCTTAAACAGAGTTGCTCGGATATGGGATTAACGAAGAAAGTGAGCAGGGAATCGAAATGTAATAATTTTGATAATCCAGCAAATTTGGACCGACGATTAGAACAACCACCATAAATCTTTTGCGTTGAATCCAACTGTTTGCCACTGAGGTTGGTTACCCAAACTTAAACAGGGTTGCTCGGATTTAATATCAATAAGAAACTGAGATGAAATATTTCGTAAAGGTTCCTTTTGGTGATTAAATGACCACATCTCCGAACCTCAAATCCGAAAAGGATATAAACAGCGATTTGAAATAGTAGCGTAATATATGCCTTGTAAGTGATTCTTTTCTTTTGTTTTATCTTCTTCCTTTTTTTTGTAATATGCTTTTAGTAGATTTATTTGTGATTTCAGATCGAATTTTTGTGTTTAGCTAGTCACTAGCTGTTAGTGGCTATATTTTATTTAACTAAGCAAAACGTGCGCTTCAATCTGTTACTTGTTCGACACTGTATATTGGTTAAATATTTATCAAAATTTCACATCGGAAATGAGACATTAATTTGAAAGTGAGAAACGTTATTTTTACTTGTACTTTAATACAGGCAAGCCGTTATACAGCAATCAAAATTCAATTGGGTATAAAAAAGTAACGTAACAGTGCGATAAATTTGAATTATTAAATTTAATTTCGCATCTTTTAGTATAACACTTTTACTTATGTGGTGTTCCATGGCATTGTGATGCAGTTATTGTTGATTTTTTTAAATAGGGGCCCATATGTTTTTGGCATTATGATAAGTGAAAATGACAATGTAAAAATTTTAGCTCATTAACTAGCAATAATTTCATTCACAATGTTGAAAAAACAATACACAACCACAAAAATTAATGCAACCCATTTACCTATCGAATTAAAGCGTGCCAAACTTTTAATCGTAGAAATATTCCAAAATTAAAGCGGCATGTGAGAATGAGAAAAAGGTATCAAATTTTAACTTTATTTTTGGTACGAACATAAATTTCTGCATAACAATTTTTTTTAAGATCACTTTTTAGGAAATTTCGACTGTAACTGGAAATATTTTTTTAGACACTCAAAATTGCAAATTGTATATTTCACAAATTTCTGCTTATCATATGTGACGCGTAGAAGCATCCTCAAAATAAAAGGTTAGCTGCAGGTATTTCATTTTACATTTAAACAAGATTTTTGTATTGTTTTGTCGTACTTTGACTTTAAAGCTAAAAAGGGAGAAAATAGAAATTACTGCATAGTTACCTATAAACTTACAGAAAGTAGCCTCCAAGTCAACGCAAACCTAGGATTGTGTACTTCGTCTTATTTTGCCAGTATTCTGTTAAAAAGAAAAAACAATATTCAACTGGTGCTTTTAAAAGATCACAATTCTATGGTAAAAAAAAAAAAAATAGTGCAATGTGATTTTCATAAAATTGATTAATAATTAGAAGCCATAAATTAAATTAAATTGCAGTATTTGATTTAGTGTAATAAAAAGAAAAAGTATTGCTACCACAGGTAATTCGAAGTTGCATAACAAATTGCATATTTTTGTTTCAACTGTGGATGCCAACAGCAAATGACTAATTCTTTTTTTTTTGATTGTGTACTCATTTTAATATCTTTGTTGTATTTATAATGTTAAGTCACCAGAAATTTCTGGGTTACTATTAATGGAATTTAATATTAACACTATATTGTATCCGGGAAACATGAATTGCAGTCTGTAAAGTGGCATTTGTTTTTGCAAGTTTGAAAAACAAGATTTACACTTTCTATTTTACTTTCCTATTTGGCTACGATTTCTTATGAAAAATAACGGAACCCGTAACGATATGTGCAATTCGGTAAAGTTCTGCTCATGCCCAGTTATTAAAATGTCGATTAATGTTTACGTGCGGAATAGCAGAGGCACTGAGATAACTCCCTATTATGATCATAGGTCTGTTATATTATATCGACAAGATGTAACACGTTTTACACATTGGATATGGCCACGTCAGATATCAAACTACACTCAGGTGTTAATTTATTTACAGTTCGTTACGTTTTCCTGTACAAAGTGTTGTCCGTATAAAAGTATTTGTAAAAAAAATTACTTACTGCATATGATCATTAACCAGCATTTTCTCTCATCAGTACGCAATAAGTCTTCACCGTGCAGTTTCACTCCCATTGATGAAGATTCTTTTAAGATTGTCGGCCCATTATGTTGGTGGCGTTCCCTCGATTTTCAATCGATACAGTTTATTAATCGATTGATTGAATTTTAGCTGAAACGAAATGAAATAAGATTACTTTGTACAATAAATTGAGTTATTTAATGGACGGCGATTTATTAATGTAAGCAAGATGAAAATTTAGTATTTACAATTATTTATTTTTATTTTCATTGTCGTTCGAATTAGATGCTACGATCATCTATTTATTTTTGGTTTTTAGAGTAAATCGACAATGCCAACAGCGCCAGTAATAAATGAAAATCAACGAAACACAAAATGGCGTCCGGTCAGTTCTGTGAAATAAATTCCTACTTTGAAGTTTACAATGTAAAACGAAAGTTTGCAAGAACAAATTAACTACAACTCATTTCTTAATACTATCTCTCAATATTAAATTTTAAAACGTACCTTTATAATATGTTATTAGACACAACTTTAATTAAAATTAGAGATATTCAGTGTATGCATGGCACCACACCCAAACACTACGAGAATGTGAGTCGCGCGCAACAGAGCATGCGCAATGTTCGCAACCTCGCAACAGTAGCACACGCTTAAAACGTTTACGTTTAATACGATTTTCCACATAATAGGCGCTTCATGAAAGTCTTTAGAATTAAACTAAATTCTTATGTAATTTATCACGCTTAACCCTGCGTTACTAATGTACAGACATAGGACGTTGTTATAAACGTCGGTTTCAGAGACCAATATTTTAAAAGGAAAATTCTGATTTTTCTGAACTTCTTCATTCGATTTCAATAAATAACTTCTCTTTCTGACAAAATAATTAGTTCTAGATTTCTCAACAACAAAATATTTAAATAATTCTGAACAATACAAAAGGTTAATTCTTTGTCAAAGTCTAAAAAATCGTAATTAAGAAAATAATAATTTCCGAAAATAATGTAATATCAGAAAAAACACTTTCGGCAACAGTAAAGCGAGTCCAAATTTGGTTTTATGTTATAAAATTGCTTTAAATATGAAGAAGAATAAGTTGAGACTAAGAGCAGTAGGTACAATTTGGTGAAATTGAATTGGTGTTTCAGCAAGTCTAGCCGTCCAATGAATCAAAGA
Source organism: Dascillus cervinus (assembly GCA_949768715.1). Taxonomy (NCBI): domain Eukaryota; kingdom Metazoa; phylum Arthropoda; class Insecta; order Coleoptera; family Dascillidae; genus Dascillus; species Dascillus cervinus. The sequence continues at coordinate 18,533,347 of OX458320.1, forward strand.
ACAGTACGAGTCCAAAACTAATGCTGCCTTTGAGCTCATCGGAGCGCCACCTTTTAAGCACTTGTCTTTTGTTTGCTTCTTATAATGCGTGTTTACTAATATTTTGATTAGTGTTTGTTAGAAATTTTTATTAAATTAGTGCTTTAATCAGTTGCAATGAGTGGTTTACAGGAAGAAAGCAGTAGTGAAGAGGTTGAAAGCAGAGGAAAGAAACGCAAAGCTCACCCGGAAACTGGAGCGAACGAAAAAATTAAGATTGCTCTTCGGAACGGTGCATCCTACACTAACAGTAAGGGTAACGTAGTTCAAGCTAAACGTACGTACTGGAACAAATTGTTCTTGCAAACAAAAATGTACTACTAAACTTTTAACCAGTGAAAAACTGGATATTAAGTATTAGAAATTTATATGACGGTAGACCAAAAAACAAAGGTTTATTAACTAGCTTGGTGAGCAGATGTAACATCATGCTGTTCTGATTCATAAGTTGATTAAACATAGCTTCAAATTTAACGAGAAATTGGAATAGAGAGATATCATGAGTAGAATGAGTAGAATTTTCTTGGGGCTGATTATTAGATAACTTGTTTGATGTGATGTCAGCGTAGGTGGTGTAGGATCGGATTCCAGAGCGGTCATGTTGTGGAGTAGTTGGTGTAATTGATGCGTTGTTGGTTGGTGGAAATTGGTTGCTATCATAGGTATTTACGTTTTGTTGAATTGGAATGGAGGAACTAGTATTGGTTGGCTTACCTCTGGATCGTTGTAGCTTTCTGTAGGTTTCGCAACCTTTATAGTTAGCGGGATGACTACCATCACAAAGTGCGCATTTGGCTGGTATATCAGCAGGTTTCTTGCACAGGGTTGTGTCGTGGGCTCCTCCACATTTAACACATGCGTATGGCCTGGCACAATATGATTTAGTGTGCCCATAAAACTGGCACCTGGTACATTGAATAATGACGTTTTTTTTCCTTGGGGCTTCGATATTGATCTTCATATTACACAAAAAATTTAAGTTGAAGATCTCTTTATTATTTGCATTAGGTTCTAAGTCGACGAAAAATAGAGAGAGAGCTTCTTTCGTTTTTCGATGTTTAACAATTAAAATATTTCGAACTAGATGACCTTGTTCCTTTAATTCTTGCGTTATTTCCGTGGATGGAATTGAGTGGTGCAGGTTTCTTATCACTATTCGGTATGCCCTTTCTTGTCTGATTTGGTATGTGTGGTAGATTATTTTATCATTTTGAAGCTGCTTGACTAGTTTTCGGTAGGATTCGGGTACGGTAACATTGATTATAATTGTGTCATTGGATTGGACTTTGCAGAAATATTGTTCTTTTTCTAGAACATTCGTTATGTAATTGGTCATGTCTTTAAAATTAGTGACTCCATATATGTAGATTGGTGGAGGCTTGGGATCCGATCCCTTTTTTGGTACATTTGAGTTACTGCTAGTGCCTGGTTGTGCTAGGATTTCGTCGTCCTCAAGATCGGAAAAATGGGAAAATCTATTGACGCAAAATTCAAATGGTTTTTTTTTCCCATTTGTCTCAGGAGTGTTGGTTGAATGCTTCCTTTTCCTGACTGTTTGCCAATCGTTTGTGTTGCGGGTTTGAGTTATTTCTAAAGGCTGCAACCCCTCAGGGGCCGACAGAGAGGCCATAAGGCCCTAATATAAATATAAATTTAAAAGTTAAGTTAATGAATGAAGTCAAACTGCGGTTTAAACAAAAGTAAAAGTAATAGAAACACTCGCGCTATCACTAGACACTCGATTAGATACGATGTCTCCGACTGCAAAATATACGACCTTCCACATTGAAAATCAACTGGGGACTGACCCAATAACTGCCAATTTTTTTTTTTTTGTAACCAAAGCAATGTGTGTAGTTTTTTGTTTAATAATAAACATTGCATTTTTTGATTCCAATGAGTGCAGTCGACATTCAATTTGAATCCATTATTTTCGATAGATATAGTCCATTATATCTAAGCTCTTCTTCCTATAACCATATCGGTTTTGCAATAGTGCAGTTAGAAGAACAAAACGTTTGGTCCGTCGAACCGGTTTTGAAAACGGCGATTTTTTGGTCAGTCTGGTTTCTGCTGTGTCGTATTCGCCTGCAAAGGTAAATCGTGAATTTCTTCAGCAAAGATTTGTTTTTTTTTTGGTATAAAAGAGCGCGTGCTGCTTTTAAGGCGAAGTTGACGCGTTTTAAAACTTATTTTAATAGTGTGCAAGATTCGCGTGGCGATCCCGAGCAAGCTATAGAACCTGCAAGGATTGTCATAAATTTACAGAGGCATTTAGATTCCTTAGAGTTACTTTTAACCGATTACAAGGAGGTTCATGCAAGCATAACTACCATTGATAATGACGATGATCACGACATTCAACTTTCTCAGTTCGAAAATGATTTTTATTCTATCATGACCGAAGCTTAATATTTGATGAACAAGATAAAGTTATAAGATAAAGATAGAAGCGCGCGAACGAGACCCCAGTCTGCAACGAGCTCCCATGTAAAGAGGTGCAATAAAACTAGTATCTTCAATTCGACTCTATAATATTTATATACATAAGGGCTTCAAAATGTCCTAAAGTTGCCCATCAGGAAAATTTCTTCTCCGTTGTTGTTGCACTTGATCTGGGTGTTGTTCATTTTGGAGAATTTCGTTTGCCTACAAGATTTTAATTAATTAAACTCAGGACAAGATTTATACTAACCTCCGCTGTCCCGTTCTGCATTGTCGCTACTATTTTTTGCTGTCGCTTCACATACTGCTTGCGGGCTTTTAACGCGTTTGTTTCGCCAATTATTAAATTGTTGTTCTCTTAATATATTTGCATTTATATCTATATCTCTAATACCTAAAGCAATGAGATTTATTTAATATTAAATTAAATTAGGTAATGACAGACTCACGTCTCATATTGACTAATGTTTACGAAACCATGGGGACAAGAAACAAAGTCTGTGCCACAGATAACAGATTGATGACTCAATACAAATATTTGGCAAGAACGACCTCAATGTTGGTTCTGTAGGGACCTGATTTAGTTCTTGACTAAACATCTCTATAGTACCGACTACCCACACGCGATGGCGCTGACTAACTTCCGTTAGCGCCCCCCAGATTACATGAGGGTAGACAGTCTTCCGGCAACTGCGAACCAGAAACCCTCGGTGTCTGTGCAATTCATAAATACATACATCATCAAATCTCAAAGTGCTTTATTCTCATTCCTCGTAACATCAACACTACATTGGTGACCCCGCGAACAACGCATTTTTAAATTACAAATGAATAATAACGAGGAAACAGCAGCGACGTCGCAACTCCAGGTCGATCGCGTGGCGTGCGAATAAAACCCGCGAACAAATCAAGATGCCGAACGATACCACAGCAACGTGCTACAACTGACCTCATGACGACACCGGACACGACAAACCACCTGCTGTAACATCCCCAAGTAATCTTTCACCAGTTCAATGACCACAATCACGGAGCCTCCTTTCGCCTTACCGCTATCGCAAAGACGCCCACTGCTGCTCTTCTTCGGTAGGCAAAGTCATCACACTCCACAACCCGGTCACAGTTGGCTACATACGAGAGTCTTGGGGAACAAACAACGTTTCCACGTGGCACCTAACGACAGCTCAACAGCATCCGAGATGAACAGTGCAGACGTAGGCACGAGACGCCACAGCCGCTCACCTATGCCTCGCACAACACCCATCTCTCGCTCAGCAAGCAGCTCAAGTCATGGAAACAACAGACCGACCACAGCACAGGTGAAACAAGTCAGTACACACATCAACACATTCATTATCAAGCAATCAAACGTCGACGCCGCTCCAAAATTCGCAACGCAACTCATTTCCAGTACCTATGGCCGCAACCACCTTAAGACTACCAGGAGAGTTCTTTGAACCCACTGTAGTGGACAGGGATCCTGCACCAGCAGTCGAACACTTCACGACCATACGTACACCAGACCAGCAGCAACCTCACACATACAACCAGCTGGGAACAAATCACGACGAGTGACTTTCAATGTATAGTGTATAATTCACGAATACCTTTAATAACCTGTACAAATTTAGCATGTAACAATATAAACAAACACATCGTGACTAGGTCACTGGGGGGAGGTACTGTAGGGACCTGATTTAGTTCTTGACTAAACATCTCTATAGTACCGACTACCCACACGCGATGGCGCTGACTAACTTCCGTTAGCGCCCCCCAGATTACATGAGGGTAGACAGTCTTCCGGCGACTGCGAACCAGAAACCCTCGGTGTCTGTGCAATTCATAAATACATACATCATCAAATCTCAAAGTGCTTTATTTTCATTCCTCGTAACATCAGCGCTACAGTTCAATTCAACTAAGCATGCGTACAGCGCCACCACAGCTGAATTTTGATCTAAAATATAATCGCGGGTTATTTGAAATAAATTTTATTCATATTTTTTACTTCTCTCCTTTTTGGTCTTGTGTTGCTGATGTAGTTGGAGCATTTCGTTTGCCTATAAGATTTTAATTAATTATAAAACTCAGAGACAAGATTTATCCTGTAGGAAATGAATTTAAATTTACGCCATTTTTGGCCAATTTGAATTTCGCGGTTTATTTCGGAGCGTTCGGGATATTTTAAATATTTAAATTATTGGGCGGCAAGTTTTGGTCATTACAATACTTACAGCTGCAGTACTATCAACCATACTCCTCCGTATACTTCTATTTTCTGCTAATAGTTGCTTATTTTTTGCCACTAAAAGCGCAATTTTTACATTATTTTCCGCAATTTTTGCGTTATTTTTCTCTACTCGCAATTCCATTCGTCTTGATACTAAAACAATTAGATTTATTTATTAGTATTTAATTAAATGTCATTTACCTCGCATAATGAATTTGACTTTAGAATTCTTTTTCTTCCGCCTACTATTACCCACTCGATTACGACAGACGACTGTCGCCGCACGACGTCGTATTGTTTAAGGCGTCAAGGGGATGAAAAACATGTAATAATATGAATCTGTCAATGTACTTCGAATGAGGCAGACGCAATAAATTACATAGTTGTGTAATTTATTTAAGAGTGTAACGAGTGTTGAAGTATTTATTAACACAGACGTTACGGATACAGATACAATGTACAGGTTTGATGGTTGTAGTCTTGTAAAGGACGGACCCGCGCCTCTAGTCTTCAAAGGTCATTTTTGTGACGGGACCGCTATGAGCCTTTAAATCTTGAAACGGTAATGAAATGTTTCTTCTATCAAACGAAAGCAATCTACGATCAGTTGTGCCAACAGCTATGTGAATTGATTGTGACAAACAATCTAACGCCGACAATTTACTGTTTGCGACGTAAAGTGTTTCTACACATTTTTGAAGCCTCAAATCGTAGAGTTTAAGTTTAGGATCGTATCCGACTGTTGCAAAAATATTACTTTTTAAAAGAGAATCCCAAATCTACAACGGGGCTCTCGTGGCATTTTAAAATGAACTTTGTGTACCCCGTGTTAGCTTCCCAAACGGCGACCAAACCTTCTTTGTTACCTCCTGCAAGTATTCGTTCTTTCGGATGAAAGCTCATCGCCGAAAGCGAACGGTTCTGCGTGATGACGAAAGCTACCGCAAATTTGGGGTGTTGTTGCACTTGCATTATATATAAACATTTGTCCATTTCTACAATCTGCTGCAAAGTATGAATCCTTCTCTTCAAAAAAACACTACCGAAATTATATTCGTTTAATATTTTTTATTAAAGTCTATCAAAAAATATAAAAAAAAATTAAAAAATTATTCTTTTGCCATTGGCGCTTCCAACTCGCTAATTTCTGTATCGTTATCCAAAGTTTCATTTTCTATTTTCTTCTTCAATCTTTCCAAATTTTTAATCCTACTTGCAATTTTCCTAACTTGGACCCTTAAATTATTCATCCCTTTTTTTGTTTGCAGTAAATTAGCCCGTTCCCGTTCCCGTTCTAGAATTTGATTGATTCTTTCAATGTCTAAAATAGAGATATTTTATTATTATTTTAAATTGAATTAGCTGAATACAAACCATTCATCGCGAAAGATAGGGATTCGAATGACAAATAAATAAATAAATTTAATGACAGACGGCAACTACATATTATATACCAGTTATAATCGTCATCGTCGTCGCAGAATTTTGCAAGATCACCAAATGCATGTCTTGCGGGCTTTCAACGTGTTCGTTTCTTGCACTATTAAATTTTGCTCCCTTACTATATATAATTGCATTTATATCTCTAATACCTAAAGCAATGAGATTTATTTAATATTAAATTAAATTAGGTAATCACAATACTTACAGCTGCAGTATCGTCTGTAAGTTTCTTTTGAATCTTCTCCAAGCTTTTGTTTTCTGCTCTTAGATGTTTGTTTTCAGCTTCCTTTCGTGAAATTAGAACATCATTCTCGGCAATTTTTGCGTTGTTATTATTGATTTTCCTTTCCAATCGTGTTGATACTAAAACAATTAGATTTATTTATTAGTATTAAATTACTTTAGAATTTTTTTTTCCGCCTACAGATTTGAAAATAAAATGAAACTTATTTTCGCATAGTTTTATCAGACCTGATCGTTGAAAGACCAATCGGTTTGATGCTGCTTTTAAATAGCTCGTATGGATCTGTAAAAAACGACCATATTTTATGACTGTCTTGCGGGCTTTCAACGTGTTCGTTTCCTGCACTATTAAATTTTGCTCCCTTACTATATATAATTACATTTATATCTCTAATACCTAAAGCAATGAGATTTATTTAATATTAAATTAAATTAGGTAATGACAATACTTACAGCTGCAGTATCGTCTGTAAGTTTCTTTTGAATCTTCTCTAAGCTTTTGTTTTCTGCTCTTAGATGTTTGTTTTCTGCTTCCTTTCGTGCAATTTAGAACATCATTCTCGGCAATTTTTGCGTTGTTCTTATTTATTCTCCTTTCCAATCGCATTGGTACTAAAACAATGAGATTTATTTATTTAGTGTTAGATTCAAATAACACTCTTAGTTAACAACTTCGTTTATTAATATTCATACAAAGCATTCGACATTTATGATTGTGTTCGGCATGTTAACTCGCTGCCATGTTCTTTCTACCATATAGATCCCCCACTCCTCTGTTACGTTGCTAACTTTTTTTGTAAAGCGACATCTTTCCCCCATTGAAAGAAATTGTATGATTTTTTAATGGCGGGAATTTCAAAATTGTTTTTCAGGCGGGAAATAAAATTAGTTCAAATTTAAGGTTCTTTGTAATTAATATTTTCAAAGGATATAAAGAAATGAAATTATTCTTTGATTTACAAACATTTATTAAATGTCATTAAATATTTACATAATATCCATTAAAATGTGTGAAGGATGGAACTCACTTCGAACATCTGTGGATTTGCATGAACTCTCCTGTTTTGCTTCACGATATCGGGATCTGCAACAAAAAAAGAAAAAACCAAAGATTTAAAATATGTCTGTGTTCATTTACATATTACGCACTGTCAATGAAGTATTTTTTTCTAACGAAATTATTAACGCTTCCGGCGTTTTTTATATTTACTGAATGCCAAAGAAGTAAGAAAGTCTTGATTAACTCCCTTTGCTTTCTACTCTCTCTTTTTTTTTTCTCGCTACTCGTCTAATAACGTTTACATTCTGAACAATTAGTATTAAATTAAATGTCATTCACCCTCGCATTATGATTTCGACGTTGGAATTCTTTTTTTTTCCGCCTACATAGATTTGAAAATAAAATGAAACTTATTTTCGCATAGAAAGAAGTGTCCTACAGCCAACAAATTTTGTACCCAAGTGCATCTTACAATTAGTAGGGGGGGACTTAGTTTGATGCCGATCGTGGGGGGGTGCAAACAAAAGTCGCACAGGGGGATCACTGAAACTTATTTTCGCATAGAAACAAGTGTCCTAAAGCCACCAAATTTTGTACCCAAGTGCACCTTATTGGGGGGGGGGTATCACCGAAACATATTTTCGCATGGAAAGACGTGTCCTGCAACTACGAAATTTTGTACACAAGTGCATCTCAGTAAGGGGGACTTAATGTAATGCCGATCGGGGGGGGGGTCCAAACAAAAATCGCACGGGGTGATCACTGAAACTTATTCGCATAGAAACAAGTGTCCTAAAGCCACCAAATTTTGTACCCAAGTGCACCTTAGTGGCGGGGGGATATCACCGAAACATATTTTCGCATAGAAAGACGTGCCCTGCAGCTACTAAATTTTGTACACAAGTGCATTTTAGTGGGAGGGGGCTTATCACCCAAGCATATTTTCGCATAGAAAAAAATGTCCTACAGCTATCAAATTTTGAACACAAGTGAATCTTATGGGGGGGGATCGTCCAAACAGATTTTTGCGTAGAAAGAAGTGTCTGTTACGCTCGTCGTAGAATCATAAATATGAAATAAAACAGCATTACCCCTTAGGGCGATCTCGGCTGCAGCGAGCGAAAAGAACTTTCGACCGTGTCGTTTTTTTCTCCCTGACACTAGTTTGTTTATCAGTTTCCCTTCATAACCGGAGCGAAGGTGTTGTGATTGGAAGTCATGTTTTTGTGAACGAGAGTGCAAAGCACGGTGACACTCCCCCCCTTTTAAGACGTGACTTCCACGAACAACCGAGATCTTTTTTATTGTCAAATCCACAAATGTACATTTTTTTATTTTACTGGCGAAGCAGCGGGGATGGCCTGATATTGTCCACATGGTATTTGCAGCGGGCGTTGCCGATTTGCACCCAGTATGTGACGTCACCAGCTGGTCGGAGGATGTTGTGCGGTCCGGTCCATTTTTGGGCGAAAGGGCGTCGTCTTCCAGTAAAGTTCTTTATCAAGACGAGATCTCCGGGTTGAAATACGGGAGTGAGCCGGGCAGGTGGAGCTCTCCGGTGGACGTAGTCTTCTTGGTGGTCTCGGGCTTGCTGCAAACGTTGTTGACGATCCATTGGAACTGGCTGAAGACCGTCCCACGCACCTGGTAGGGGCAGATTGTAGCCGAGCAGCAGCTGGCTAGGGCTTTGTCCAGTAGCGGCGTTGCGACGTCGTCGAAAGGAGTAAAGCGCCATGGACAGGTGTTCGTCCCAGGTGGCAGGGTCTTTTCCAACCAGGTGGATTCGGAGAATTTTTTTAAATTCTTGATTGCGTCGTTCGGTGGGATTAGCACGGGGGTGATAGAGAGCAGTGGCCCAGTGCTGGGTCTCCCAACGGATGCAGCAGCGTCGGAACATTCGGCTGCTAAATTGCGTCCCGCTGTCCGTGATTAAGCTTTCCGGGAAGCCGTATCGTTGGAAAACTTCCTTTTCCAGACAGGTGGCGACGGTCTCGGTCCGAGTGTCCTTTAGTGGAAAGGCCTCAACCCACCTGGTGAAGAGATCGGTAACGACCAGGATATTTTTATTCCCGGATGGAGTCGTCGGATATGGTCCCATCAAATCGCAAGCGACCGTGGCCCATGGATGCTTAGGTTGACGCGGACGCTGCGGTGCTGCGGGATGTGGAGGTCGTCGCTTATATTGGGCGCACAGCAGGCACCCTGCGACATATCTTCGGACTCGGTTGGAGATGTCAGGCCAGTGGAATTGCTCAGAAATGGCTCGTTCCGTCTCGTCCGAGCCGGGATGACCTGCGAGTGCACTGTCGTGAAAATAGTATAAAATGCGTGGTTGTTGTACGGTTGGTACGAGGAGCAGTCTTTTTTTGTCGTGTTGGCGATAAAGATAACTCTCGCACACTATGTAGTAATCAAGAAATCCCCGGTCGGCCGCGGTCAGCGTGGCGCGGCCCAAGGGTTGTAATTGACGCCATTTTATTATTAACCGTTGAATTTCCAGGTCGTTGTCTTGCGCGAGACGAACTTCCTGACTTACGGTAATTTGTTCAAGCTGACACACCAAGGGCGTCGGATGTTGTTGTCTTGGGGTCAGTAGCGGCGGTGGAAGGAGTGGCTGGATGTCTTCTACATCGATGTTGCGTGCTGTGTCGTCTGGTTGCCTGGAAAGTGCGTCAGGTAACTTGTTAAGACGGCCGGGGCAATGCTCAATGGTGAATGAGAAACTCTGCAGCAGCAGAGACCACCTAGTGAGTTGCGCACGGTCGTCCTTGGTTTTGTTCAACCAGATGAGGGCACGGTTATCGGTACGTAGAGTAAATGGTCGGTCCTCCAGGTATGGACGGTAGCGTTTCGTCGCCCATATAATGGCCAGGCATTCCTTTTCATTGATATGGTAGTTTTTCTCAGTTGTATTGAACTTGGAACTTGCGTACGCGATGATGTCGCGTCCGCCGTCGCGTTCCTGAAACAACACAGCTCCCATCCCCAGGTCACTGGCATCTGTCTGAAGCACCATCCGGCGCTTCGGATCAGGTCGACTGAGGGGTTTTGCACTGTTGAGGGCTTCTTGTACCTTCGTGTAGGACTCCTGGGCCTGGCTACTCCACTTAAACTTTAGCTTCTCAGACAGGAGGTTGGTCAGAAGAACTGCAGTTTCCGCGAAGTTGGGAACGTAGTCTCGGAGCCATCCACACAGTCCGAGGAACGCTCGGAGTTCCTTGCGGGATCGAGGAGGTGGTGTATCGGCAATCTTCGCCAGATGGTGTGGTTGGGGGCGGTTGCCGTCAGATGACACGATATGACCCAGATACTCCAGTTCATTCTTCCCAAAGTGACACTTCGGAATTGAGCAACACAATTCGTGCAGCTGAAGGCGTTCAAGGACCCTATGGAGATGGTCGAGGTGCTCGTCGTAGGTATTGGAGTATATGATGATATCGTCCAAGTAGACCATCACGAAATGGTTGAGATATCCATCGAGAACCTCTTGGGCCATCAAGCGTTGGAACGTGGCAGGTGCATTTTTGAGCCCGAAAGGCATGACGCGGAATTGATACAGAGATCCATTAGGCGTGGCAAAAGCCGTGAGGTGTTTGCTAGCCTCGTGCATTGGGATCTACCAATATCCAGATTTTAAATCGAGCACTGTAAATACGCGCGCAGTCCCGATGTCCTTGAGCGTCTCGTGAATCGCTGGAAGTGGCGAAGCTTCATCGACGGTGGCGGTGTTCAGTTTTCTGTAGTCCACACAGAAACGTGGTTTACCGTCCTTCTTCTTTACCACAACGATCGGGGAGCAGTAGGCCGACCTGGAATGCTCGATGATGCCTTGCGATAACATCTCTTGCACCTGTTGATCAATAATGATCTTTTTTTCCTCGCTATAACGATACGGCCGGAGGGCGATGGCACGTTCGTCATGGAGACGGATTTCATGCGTGACGGTCTTCGTTTGTGTCAACGCACGTTCGCTAAACACTTCACTAAAGTTTGTTATGAGTTCACTAAAACGGCGCTGTAAATGTTTTGGAAAACCGTTCACAAGTGTCGATGGCACTGCAGTAGTGTTCATCTTTAAGTCTGGTGCAACGAAGTACACTGTATCGCGCTTGTTACGTCCAAGATACACGCACTCGCGTTCTAGGTCGATTGCCGCACCGACTTGTTTAAGCCACGGATAGCCTAGAATAAGGTCTTCCCGTAACTCGCGCACTACGCTGGCTTCACACGAATATGTTTGTTCACTAATTGTTATCGCGAAGCACTGGTTACCAAGTACGGTAGCTTTACAGCCTGTAGCTGCGAGGTTGAGAAAACTTTGTTGCTCAACGATCGGAGCTGGACACACTCCGGACCGCACAAAGTTTCCGCTTGCCGCGGTGTCGAGAAGAACGCGCAAGTGCTTTCCGTTGATGTGTGCATTCAAACGGAGAACAGACTCACCTGCTGCGTTTAGTGTCTGCCGTTCGCTCCGAGGTTTGTGCGTCCGGCAGATTGGAAGTTTCCCTGTTTCGCGACAGGGCAGTCCCGATTAAAATGTCGTTCAGGACAATATTGACACCAAGGGAGAAGTGGAAGTTCTGATGTCGGCTCTGGGCGTTCACGCCAGCTCGAGACGACTCTAGGAGTCAGGGCTCTTGTACTGAGCGGTAATGAAGGTGGCGGTAAACACTCCTCCACAGTTATGGCGGCTTCTAGGAGCGCCTCCATGGAGTCGTACAAAGACACAACAAAATAAGGCCTTATGGAAACGTCCAGTTGCGCCTTTAAAACCCTTAGCATCTCCTGCTCCTTCCCTGGGCCATGCACTCGCAACCACAGAAGTTGTTTCCTACGTAGGAAAACGTCTACGGCTTCTGTGGCACGATTATGGGCTCCTGTATACAGAAGCTCGTGCAACTTCAATAAGTTGCTTTCTGTCCCGTATTTAGCCTTGAGCAGTGTGCGAAATTCTCCGAACGTCGTTTGGAGTAATTCGTGGTTTGCGAACCAAGCTTTGGCGGGTCCTGTAAGTTGCTGGGCGGCAATAAGCGTTTTCTGTTGCTCGTCAGTTTCTTCGGTTGCTACGAAGTACCGTTCCAACCTGTCGAGGAAGTATTCGGGACACTCGGTAATTGTGCCGGAATAAAAAATCAAAATAGGTAAACGAACCGGTGCTGTGGAAATCATGGACAACTTCTGGATGAGCTGCGCCACAATTTCTTCGCTGGTCGGTGCTGGGCGCCACTGGGGGTTTGTTGAAGGTAAACCCTCCCCCAGAAGGGTTGGTGACATCGCTGGAACGACAACGGCCTCGACGTCGTCTACCGTGGATGTTCCTGGAGACACTTGATCCTTTTGTGCGCTCCGTAACATCATGCTTAGCTTGCTGGGCTTGGGCGTGGAATCGCTGGAAGTTCTCTTCCAGAAAGGCACTCACGTTGGGCGCCAATTGTTACGCTCGTCGTAGAATCATAAATATGAAATAAAACAGCATTACCCCTTAGGGCGATCTCGGCTGCAGCGAGCGAAAAGAACTTTCGACCGTGTCGTTTTTTTCTCCCTGACACTAGTTTGTTTATCAGTTTCCCTTCACAACCGGAGCGAAGGTGTTGTGATTGGAAGTCATGTTTTTTTTGTGAACGAGAGTGCAAAGCACGGTGACATGTCCTACAGCCACCAAATTCTGTACACCGAGCGAAGCGGGGTATTTCAGCTAGTTATAAAATAAAATTACTTACATAGACGCGTTTCGGTATCTATGCCACCATCTTCAGTAAATCTACTAAATCTAATTTTACAAACTAAGCCTTATATACTATTATTTACGCATCCGTGAATTTAATACTTGAATGAATTTAACGGATGGTTAGTCAAATCTAGTAATCTATACAGTGGGGTATTGGGAATGGGGCCCATATCACTATGTAATAATTTTTTCCTATTCTTATATTTAATCAAACTTTCCCTACTATTTAAATTCCTATAATCTTGTCCTTCAGATTACCCAACAAACTACTTAATGATCTATTGTTATTACTGTGAATTATTTTAAGGTCAAATTTGTTAAAGATTCCACCAAGGCCAATTTGTAACTCTTGGGTCGTAAGGAACTTTAACAAATCTGACCTTAGGATCGGTATCGCTGCTAAAAGTGCTACAATTTTGAACGAACAATTTGAATTGTTTCCTACGTATAATGTTGTCTACTATGTTACAACTGAATCCATTACTTGTCGCAATATTCCTAATGGTTGTAAGTTCTTTCCAGTACCTTTGCTTCGTTAAAGGAAAGGATAGCAGTCTATGAACCATAAATTAAATAAATAGAAACGTCATCTTTTATACAAAGAATGGCCAGACGTCCTTTTTACAAGCTCCGTATTTTATTTGTATTTTGTGCTGTGAGTTTTATTATTTTAATGTCCAAGTTTGTAACATTTGACGGCCCAACGTGGGGCACAAGGAAAAGGGCTTTTCCACCGAACTTCCACCAACGACCCCAATGCCGCGATGCCGCGATGCCCTTCTGGAGGGGGGTCAAATCCTAACATCAAGAACCTCCAGTGGCGCCCGCAACCGATGATCGCTACACGATACGACAACAGCTGCAACAGGCGACTCCACTTCCAGGAGCTCTGACGCCCAGCGTCGAACTACAAGCGGATCGTCAGCGACCGAACAGCGCCGCGAAGAGCTGCATTCCGCCGCCTTCCCCGCTTTCGGCATGACACGAAAGATGCCTGCGTACTAGACCCGCGTCACTCCAAGGAACTATGGATGCCTGCAGCAAAGTATGAACAAGTAGCAAGCAACCACGCAACCGACCATCGCTCTACCGACCCGGTAACAGAGTGCAACTACGCAGCACTGCAACAGGCGACTCCACTTCCCGGAGCTCTGACGCCCAGCGTCGAACTACAAGGGGATCGTCAACGACCGAACAGCGCCGCGAAGAACTGCATTCCGACGCCTTCCCCGCTTTCGGCTTGACACGAAAGATGCCTTTCGTACTAGACCCGCGTCACTCCAAGGAACTATGGATGCCTGCAGCAAAGTCTGAACCAGTAGCAAGCAACCACGCAACCGACCACCGCTGTACCGATCCGGTAACAGAGTGCAACTACGCAGAACTGCAAGAACCATTATGTCGCCAGGACCCGCTTTGAGAAACTACGTTCTGACGTTTTGGTCAAACAGGAATTAGTACTCGAAAACAAACACGTGCAATCTCTCGGTGGGCATTTATCCAAATTGATAAAAGGCCTCGCAGAATTGCACGAAAACACTCTTGGACTGCTGTCAGTACCTCCGCTATTTCCGGTAGAAGTCGATTTGTCAAACAGTGCTTTGCAGTACAAATCGACAACTACAGTGGTTCAAGATAATGATGAAGAGCATGAAATAGAAAATGGGGAAGTGCAAGAAGTGCCTGAACCGAATTTAATTTGTAACCTGGATGTTTTGGATGACGCCGAACCAGTTGAACTGAGTCATTGATACCCGATTTCGGAACTATCCAATTAGAATCTGATTATAGTGTTATGGATAATCTTACTCTTTTGACGACCCTGCTTCCCGGAGTCCCAACGCACAGCGTCGAACTACAACGGGATCGTCAACGACCGAACAGCGCCGCGAAGAGCCGCATTTCGCCGCCTTCCCCGCTTTCGGCATGACATGAAAGATGCCGGCGTACGAGACCCGCGTCACTTCGAGGAACCTGCAGCTAATAGCGAACCATAAACTATTTTCTTTATAATGTAAATAACCCAAGGAAACAGCTACTTCCAACACCGTGCTCAGCCTTTAGGGAGGGGCGTGTTACCTAAACGGTCTTATGCAGCCACGGCGGCTGCTTGACTGAGCACGGACGTTGTAGCTGGCCATGTTTTCGGTTGCCTTGACGAAATTAAATAAATAGAAACGTCATCTTTTATACAAAGAATGACCAGACGTCCTTTTTACAAGCTCCGTATTTTATTTGTATTTTGTGCTGTGAGTTTTATTATTTTAATGTCCAAGTTTGTAACAGTTTCCTTCCTGTAATACATCTATTTCTATTTTCTTGTTCTTCCTGATCACCAATGCATCTAAAAACGGTAACTTCCCATCTTTTTCTATTTCATGTGTAAATTTAACAGTGGTTGGATATGGCTGGGTTCGCTAATTTGATGGTAAAACGGGCGCCACAAACTTAATTGTTCGGGTCCTGGGTATTGGTCGGTTGCCTATTAAGTTTGAAAGAGAGGGAATATTCCTTGAAGGATACCTATCCAGAGATTAGATCCTCTGGCGATAATGAATAACAACGGGTAACGGCAAAAATTAGTCTATTGGCATTTTCACACACATTATAAAGACAAAGAAAGGACAATTCTGATTGAATATAAATATTAACAATATAAAGCTAAAACTTATAGTAAAAATAATAGAAATATTACTACGAAGTCCAATAAATTCATCTACAAAATTGAATATAAAAGTAATGAAATTAATTATTGTGGAGCATACACAAATACGCCCTTAAGTCTTGTATACCTGTCGTTCGTGTTGTAATTGATTGTGAACCAGCCTTACGAACTTAGTTCCGAGTCTACGCGCAGGTGCCGTTTAGGCAGCCAAACCGTCACACATTCGCAACAATTGCGGATACTTGTTCGCCCCGGTAAACCCGAAGAGATAGTGGCCACGATCCGGTCGAAAGGTCAACGCCTTATCTGCCGATGTTTAGTTTAACACAACCCGATACTGTGATACGTTGAATGACTTAAAGTAAGGTACTTATGTTACCCCAGGATCGACGAAGGTCTTTCCTAATACAAGATCTGTACGGTAACTGTACAGCGATTACACATTACTACTTACTTAAATTACCACTCATCTGTCCTGAGGCCACGAAGCGAATTCCATCGACAGCTTTCAGGGACACGATGCCATTCAGGAACACTTCCACCAGTTGCAGCAAAGCCCAAAACTCAACTTTCGCTCATCGTCCTCCAGTCCACCAGGAACAGATGGTCGACGTACTGATCACCACACCACGTCCATAAAACGTAGAACGCCTGCAGTAGATCCAAACAAACAAGTACCACAAGAGTCCTTCGAACACCATACGCGGGTAACGTTATGAATGAATAAAAAATGAACACCAATGCAATACAGAACTTCAACAACAAGAAGGAAAAGTAGTAGAAATTGAACCTGCAATTTATTCCTAATCAAATTACAGGAATAGAATTACTCACAAATTAAATTTCTGTAATTCGACAGTATTCAATTTACAAAGAATACAAATTATTGGATAAATTTGAAATGCATTACGTTATCTTCAA
Organism: Dascillus cervinus; assembly: GCA_949768715.1. Taxonomy (NCBI): domain Eukaryota; kingdom Metazoa; phylum Arthropoda; class Insecta; order Coleoptera; family Dascillidae; genus Dascillus; species Dascillus cervinus. Next base: position 18,550,061 of record OX458320.1, read on the forward strand.
TGCTAAATGAATGGAAATGGTCTTTTTGTGACTGTCCCGTCCCTCATCGCGGCACGGGCCCAGAGAGAAGGGGACATAAGTCCACCCCCGTTTTCCTATTTTTTTTACTAAACCAGTCGCATTCAAAAGTCGCATTCAAAAGTCGCATACAAAGGTCGCTAACCGAAAGACGCTAAGCAAAGTCGCTAAGCGTAAGTCGCAAACATAAATCGTAAGGGAGAAGTCATCCCTAACAGCATGTTAAAACGATAGATTAAGTTACTGTGTATACAAGGTGTAAACGAAATAAGTACATTAATTTTTACCAGTAGTAGAACTCGTCGAGATGAGCCCTTTTTTTATGTACCATTCTTTCGAAATCGCATTTTTAAAAATCATTTTTCCCTCCCACAAATTGACGAGCCTTCTATGAAATGCTCCAACAATGAAAAATAATGACTTTTTTTATTGAAAATTAATTTGTCACTTCTGTCAAGTGAAATCTGAAAAAATGTCTAGATTTACCAATAACGAATTTACTGATATTGTGTTAACCTATGGTGAGAGCCAAGGGAATGCAGCCTTAGCTCGAAGAATTTACATGAACCGATTTCCGAACCGTCGTCTTCGGAATGTTCGCATATTTGTAGATGTGGTGCAGCATCTTCGAGATCACGGATCTTTTCAGCCAGCAGCTTACGATCGTGGTCGGCAGCGTCCAGCTCAAGTTGCAAACATTGAAGAGGCTGTTCTGAACAGTGTCGAGGTTCGACCTGGGCTCAGCACAAGAAGGCTAGCACTGCCACATAGAGTATCGCATGCTACAATTTGGAAAATACTAAAAGAACAGCAATTGTATCCTTATCAAGTTCGTGCTCGTTGAATAGGACGAAGCAGTCCTGTACCCTGGTCTACCCGAATGCCGGACTTGAACCCTTGCGACTTCTTTTCTCTATATCAATTGATACCATCGAAATGTTGCAAGAACGGGTGGAACTTGGTGCTGCAATGATTCGTAACAACAGAGCCATGTTACAAAGGGTAGAAGAATCACTTCGTCGGCGTCTTCAAGCATGTGTACAAAACAACGGTGGACACTTTGAACAATTTTTATGATCGTTTTCCTTTATTTTCGTTAGCGCAATTCTCGCGTCAATGTTTAAAAATAAATTTAAAATAAAACTTTTTTTTGGTGTTTATTGGTTTATTGTTTAAAATCGACAATAATAGTCGCAACTAATGGTAACCGTTTCATAAGGTAATCTTGTTGATTAGGTAACTTTGCTTCCAGTGGCGTGTAAGAAAATTGTGTAAGATTTTAAAATAATTTTAACTCAAAAACAAAAACGTTTTCAAAACAAAGTTATTAGGAAAAGTTGTTGGTCTTGAAGAGTTCTATTACAAGTTAAAATTAATGTACTTATTTCGTTTACACCTTGTATAGTGTATCAAAATAAAGGGTTAAGTTCAATCGACTATTTTTTGGAGTGTCCATCTTCATAACCTGGAGAAAGCAACAACAACTAACAGTGACCATAATGCAGTCGATGGCGTCGGGGTGTTATTAATTTTTTGCGAAGTCTCTTCGTTTTTGGGCAAAGGACCGAAATTGGCCGATCAAAATTTGAACCCTGTGATTTATTCCTAATCAAATTACAAGAATAGAATCACTCACAAAATTACATTTTTGTAATTCGACATCATTCAATTTACAAGGAATGAATACAAATTATTGGATAAATTTGAAATGCATAACGTTAGTTATCTAATGCTAAATGAATGGAAATTTGGAAATGGTTTTTTTGTGACCATAATGCAGTCGATGACGTCGGGGTTTTATTATTTTTTTGCGAAGTCTCTTCGTTTTTGGGCAAAGGACCGAATTGGCCGACCAGAATTGAACCTGTGATTTATTCCTAATCAAATTACAAGAATAGAATCACTCAAAAATTACATTTTTGTAAATCGACAGTATTCAATTTAAAAAGAATACAAATTTATTGGATAAATTTGAAATGCATAACGTTATCTTCAAAGCTAAATGAATGGAAATTTTGAAATGGGTTTTATGTGACCATAATGCAGTCGATTGCGTCGGGGTTTTATTATTTTTTTTGCGAAGTCTCTTCGTTTTTGGGCAAAGGACCGAATTGGCCGATCAAAATTTGAACCTGTGATTTATTCCTAATCAAATTACAAAAATAGAATCACTTACAAATTACATTTTTGTAATTCGACAGTATTCAATTTAAAAAGAATACAAATTTATTGGATAAATTTGAAATGCATAACGTTATCTTCAAAGCTAAATGAATGGAAATTTTGAAATGGATTTTTTGTGACCATAATGCAGTCGATGGCGTCGGGGTTTTATTATTTTTTTGCGAAGTCTCTTCGTTTTTGGGCAAAGGACCGAATTGGCCGATCAAAATTTGAACCTGTGATTTATTCCTAATCAAATTACAAAAATAGAATCACTCACAAATTACATTTTTGTAATTCGACAGTATTCAATTTAAAAAGAATACAAATTTATTGGATTAATTTGAAATGCATAACGTTATCTTCAATGCTAAATGAATGGAAATTTGGAAATGGTTTTTTTGTGACCATAATGCAGTCGATGGCGCCGGGGTTTTATTAATTTTTTGCAAAGTCTCTTCGTTTTTGGGTAAAGGACCGAATTGGCCAATCAAAATTAAACCCTGTGATTTATTTATTTAGGCATTCTCGAATTTGGTACTCATTAACAAAGAAAATTATAACTTAATAGTGTTCACGATAGAATCGTTCCAGCACCTCATTTTTCTACAAGATTGTGTTCAATTAATTAAAAGACACCAATTATATACTCACTTGCTCATCGACTAGTTTCTCAGCCTTCTGGGCGGCCGTCATAGCTTGTAACAGCATCTCTTGATTTTTAACGTATTTGGTAAAGTCTTTTAGTTCTCGTTCTATCTGCAACACGTGGGCAGCTTGCTGCGCCGTTGCCTCCTCAAAATTAATTTGTTCTTCAGCTAAGAAAAACTTATTTGTGGTAACCTCTCTGAAAGGACACCGAACAGGAGACGGATTTCTCTTCAGTATTTCTTCCTTTCTTCTCAATTTTGAACGATAATTAACAACGCACAACCAAACAAACAAAAAAATTTAAGATAAAATTATTGTTAAAAATGTTCAGGAACAGCATCTAGCTACAAGATTATAATCAATTAATTAAAAGACACCAATTATATACTGACCCTCTCTCTTTGTGCTTCTCGCATTATGATTTCGACGTTGGAATTCAATTTTTTTTCCGCCTACATAGATTTGAAAATAAAATGAAACTTATTTTCGCATAGAAAGAAGTGCCCTACAGCCAACAAATTTTGTACACAAGTGCATCTTACAATGGGACCTTACGGCTTCGGAAATTGAGTTCGGGATAAGACTTTGCAGGTTGGTAGTTTACCTTAAGGGTGTCCATCCAGTAAAGTAATAAAGCGCACTAGCCAGAAGTTTTTGAGAAAAAGGGCTTTAAAGTTTTACGCGCAGCTCATATATTGGTCGATTTATTTACCACGCAAGCCGGCGAGCTGGCCGCGTTTGCAGTTAACTCGCTTCTCACGCGGAAGGTACGGGATCGATGCTACATTGGGTCACTTTTTTTAGTTGAATGAGCCCCTGGGAGCTTGTGGCCTCACTTACAATCAACATTTTGTATGCTCTAGAAGCCTGAGGCGTTTGTGGTGTTGTAATACAACAAACTGCGTGTTGCTGGTCATTAATTTTTATATTGTAAGCCGAAATGATTCCTTGTTGGGCCATTCGTGGTCCTATTGGGGCACGCATTGGTGGACAGTCCCATTTATTTGCCTTTTGTAATATTTTCCCCTCTGGTATATTTAGCTGTTGGAATTGTATTCCTTGCCCAGTTCTCATCTTATAATGCAGTATTTTTCGCTTTATTGCCAGTTCAATTGGTAGTGCTCCCGTTAGGGCGTACAACACATCGTTTGACACCGTTCTGTATGCCCTACTCATTGCCACTAGAAGCGGTCTCTGAGCTGCCCTCAACGTTCTGATATGGTGTACGTTTAACCTATCTGCCCAAGCACTGGCCGAATAGGTCAAAGTCGGGTATATAACCCCTTTGTAAATTATTGCCAACGTCCGCCGGTTCAGTCCCCATTGAGAAGCTGTGACCTAGGCAAGCTAGTGACCAATCTTCCTAGCCTTATCAGAGACATATCGGACATGTTCCGTAATCAACATCCCAGCTTGTAATTTCACGCCAAGGTATACCGTGGATTCTACACATTTATTTGTTTATTATTAATTTTGATAGCGGGCGGCCTATCGCGGTCAAGTTTTCCCTTTAGCAAGACCATCTTTGACTTCGAAAGCTCCAATCTATTCTGTCGGCACTACTCCGTCATATTATATTGCACTCTGCCCTTGCTGTTGTAATTGGACTCTGGAGTTCCCGTGCACCAAGATGAGTCTATCGTCTGCCTATGCAATTTCATCAACTCCATCTCTAAACGACCCATCGAAGAGAATGTTCCATAGGTAAGGTCCTAGGACCGACCCCTGCAAACATCCCTTCGTGATCACTTTTGATACACTCTTGTGATTATTTGCAATAGTCGCCGTGCGCTCCTGCAAGTAACTCTGTAGTGCCTTATGCAGGCAGTTTCCTAGGTAATCCTCTCTCCCGGAGTTTCCCCAGATTGTGGACCAGCATACATTATTAAATGCACCAGTGATGTCAAGGAATAGGCCAAGTATATATATTTTGATTCTGAATTACTCACCTTATTTTCGACGGCCATAAGCGCATCTTCTGTAGACTTTCCTGCTACAAATCTAAACTGTTTTTCTGATAGGGGATTGTGTGTTTTCAGGTAGTAGGCCATTCTGGCTGCAAGAAGCCTTTCATAAATTTTTCCCAGGACAGCCAGAAGAACCACCGGTCTGTATGATTCTGGTTTGGTAAGGTCTCTCTCACCCGCCTTTGGGATTGCTATCACTAATCCCTTTTTCCATTTCCTGGGGAATACATGTGTTCTATAAAGCACATTGTATAACCTACATAAATAGTTTCCAATAGTAGGGAACAGTCTCTTTATTACATTAGCACCGATGCCATCCATGCCTGGTGCTTTTCCGGGCTTGATATTACTTAGTGCCTGCTTCACTTCCTCTAGAGTGAAGTCAGCACTAGTTAGCTCATCGTGAGCTTCTGGCCAATTAACGTCATGGGTTAATTCAGGCGGGTTTTCATCATCTGGCAATAATGTATCTAGTAATGTCCTCGCCGTTTCCTCCCAGCCTACTGTTTGCACACCCTCATGCACTAACGTTGACAGGACTTGCTGTGTTTTCAGTTTGTTTGTACGGATTTTATATACTAGACCCCATGGATCTTTGTTCCCATGCTCGTTTACCAATTTTCGGAAACTTCCAATCTTGGCTTTAGCCACTTCCCCTTGGTACTTTCTGCATAACCCCAGGACTGAATCTAAGTTAAGTCTTTAAATACATTTATAAAAAAGATTGTAGATATGATAAATTTTTTAAAATCGAGGTAACAAAAGTCTGTAACAAATTGATAATTTTAAAGTTACAACCAATACTTGAAATAATTATTGCATGACAAATTTAATTTAGTACATCAACAAATAAATGTAACGGATCCTGGACAGAATAAACAATTGAAAATTATTCCTAAAATTATCCAAAGTGCTAACCATTCTTTATAGCTTACTGGTTTCTATTCATTTTTCTAATACACAAGTTATAAATTTCATTAGATTTTACTTTCACCTTACTAAGTTAAATATGTCTTCTAAAATATATTTATATAAAAATAAATAAATATTTCAAGTATTAGTCATTATTATATCTGGGACTACATGAATACAGTCAAAAATGTTTAAAATGATACATCATTTTTTGATTGAGCCTCAGCACTTCATAAGTTGCCTCTGCATTATGTTTAAAAGTCACTTCTTGAAAATTGTAAACAAAAAAATTCCACCTATAATCGTTAACAATGAAAATTTGTTAGTTAATTTAGGAAAGCTGTATTGTATTAACGCAGGATTGTGTGAATAAGTTTATTTATTTAAATCAAAAGGAACGTTCTACAAGCGTGCTTGCATACAATGACATATTTTGACACACCTGTACATTCTACAAAAACATTATAGATGGCACAAGAAAACGCGCGGAACTTAAATTTAGTTATTCTTAACACTACCGCCGTTCGAGCGTTTCTCGTGAATTGATAGCCTGTTGCAGAGACCTTTAAAACGATCTCGAGGCAGCGCCTTTGTAAATATGTCTGCCCGTTGATTCGCGGACGGAATGTACTCGACTATAATTTCCTTGTCGTTTACCTTTTCCCGGATGAAGTGAAAATGGATATCTATATGCTTAGTTCTCTTGTGAAAAACTGGATTCTTGACTAGTTGAATCGCGCTTTGATTATCAACATATAGAATTGTTTCTTTATCACAGGGACATCCGATGTCCGATAATAACTTTCTTATCCAGATTACTTCTCGCGCTGCTGTCGATGCAGCCACGTATTCGGCTTCCGTCGTACTTAGCGTTACCAGCCGTTGCCGCTGTGACGACCACGTAACAGCCCCGTTCGCGAGACAGAAAACGTATCCTGTCGTGGATCTTCGCGTCTCTATATCCCCGGCAAAGTCGGCGTCTGAAAAACCTATTAATTCCGCTTTGCTACCGCCGCTTCCGTACTCAATGCCGTAGTCAATTGTGCCTTTGAGATACGCGAATATTCTTTTAACCGCTTGCCAATGCGCGGAGTTGTGATTTTTTAAGTATTTGCTTACTGCATTTACTGCGAACGCAATATCCGGCCTCGATACGGCCGCTAGAAAAACCAGTGATCCGACTGCTTCGCGATATGGTACATGACTCGTTTTTTCGTCGATCTCCACGACTGGAGTCAGTGCTGCGTGTGGATCTGCCGGCACACACACCGTTTTCGCGTCTGCCATTCCGAATTTTTCGATTATATTTCGCGTGTACGCGCTTTGATGAATCGTTAACGTTTGTTCTTCTCTATTCCGTTCGATTTGCAGCCCGACAAAAACATTCGACTTCTCGACTGTTATCTTAAACGTTTCGCTTAGTCGCTGGATTATTTTCTTAAGAGTCTCTATATTATTTGAAGCTACAAGCCCGTCATCTACGAATAACGCCAAATACACTTCGTCGTTTTTAAATTTTCCTGTAAACACGCACTTATCTGCTTCGCACTCTTCAAAATTAAAGTCACTTAAAAACTTTGTGAATCTCAGATTCCAACAACTCGGTGCTTGTTTCAGCCCGTAGAGAGACTTCTCGAGCTTGCACACGATGTTCCTTGGATCTTCTTCTTCCGGATTCAATCCTTTCGGAATCGTCATGTAGATCGTCTCTTCCAGTTTTCCGTATAGGAATGCAGTTTGAACGTCAAATTGCATTACATCGAGATTCTTGGTGGCAATCATCGCCAGCAGGATTCTCAGCGAGTCGTACCTCACTACTGGAGAGAATGTTTCTTTGAAGTCTATCCCATCTCGTTGCAGAAAACCTCTCGCACACAAACGTGCTTTGAATTGATTCGACTTCACGTCGATATCCTTCTTCACTCTAAATACCCATTTAGAGTCGATCAATCTCATGTCTGCTGTCCTTTTTACGAGTTTCCACGTACTGTTTATTTCGTGTGCTTTGACTTCATTTTTGATGGCATCTGCCCACTGCACGGCTTCAGTACTATTTGTTGCCTCTTCGTACGTCAATGGTACGTTGTATTCGGCCACATTTGCATTGTGCCTGTATCTGCTCGGAGTTTGAATTTTCGAGCGATCTCGTAGAATTCTTTGACCTTCCCGGTCTGTCTCGTTCTCTCGCTCGTTGTTCTCTTGTTCTCGTTCTCCGATGTTGCCATCATCTTCTTCAGCATCGATCACGTTCCTGTTCTCGTTGTCTTGTCCCTCGTTCTCGGCCTTTGGTCGAGGGAGAAATATTTCGTTTTCTTCCTTGTTTTCGTTTACTTCCGTCAACGACGCTCCGATTGCTTCGTTGAATACGACGTTTCGAACTACACTGACCTTTTTCGTTTCTGGGTCGTACACCCGGTAGTTCGTTGATTCCTCTGTATATCCAACAAAGATTTTCTTGCTCGCCCGTGCGTCGAATTTTTGTGTGAATTGTTTGGGAGTGTGCACATACGCATCAGATCCAAAAATTCGTAGATGTTCCAGATTTGGAGCTTTTCCAGCCCATCCCTCGTACGGTGTTACAGCACCGCTTGTCCACACGGTTCGGTTAATGACGTATACCGCACAATTCACTGCTTCTGCCCATAGGCTTAACGGTAAATTCTTCGCGATTATCATTGTGCGAGCACTTTCGACGATTGTTCGATTATCGCGTTCAGCTTTGCCATTTTGCTCCGGATTGTACGGTGCCGTCGTTTCTCGCTGGATTCCGCACTTTTCGAGATATTCATCCATTTCCTTGTTGCAGAATTCACGACCATTATCTGAACGAAGAATTTTCATTTTTCGACCGAACTTATTCTCGATCATCTTCTCGAAGATCTTGAATTTCTTGTAGACCTCGGATTTCTTCTTCATGAAGTACGCGTGTCTGTAGCCGGTCGCTTCGTCCTTGAAAGTTAGGAAGTACCTCGATCCTCCGACTGAGTTCGTTGACATTGGCCCGCAAACATCTGAGTGCATTTTCTCAACAGGTTTAATTTTCTTATCGCGCTCCAATTTCTTGTTGAATGGTAGCCTGTGCGATTTCCCCATTTTACATGGTTCGCAGAAAACATCACTCTTTTCCGTAATCGTCACTCCACTCACGAGTCCTTTATCTGCCATTTCACAGATAGCGCGCTTGCCGACGTGACCTAATCGCTCGTGCCACAAGGTTAAATTTGTTGTGGTTACGTTTGCTTCTTCGGTGCTTCCTTGTTTCGCGACCTTGAAGAACATGCGATACACGTCGTTTCCTTGCTTCATTCCTGTCGCGAGCACTTTGTTATCGCGCGCCACAATGACTCGATTGTTTTCAAATTTCACTTCGAATCCCTTTTTAGTACACACCCCTACGGAAAACAGATTCTTACGTAGCTTCGGAACGTGCAATACTTTTTCGATTCGAGCATCGTTCCACACACCATCGATCAACTTTTTAATTACCACCGTACCTTCGCCAGCGACGTTGCAAATCTGATTATCACCGAGTGATATTGTAGCACCAGTGTTATCTGTTTTGTAGTCGATAAACCAGTCACGTCGGTAAGTTAGGTGCTTTGATGCACCGCTGTCGATCAGCCACACCTCGCTTTGGTCGGCTGCCATAACGCTACTCTGCGTCCACAGCATACTAACATTTTCGGCACTGTTCGAACCCGACGCGATAGAACTTTTATCTGTTTCTACTACAAATGCACAATCGCGAGATTTCTCACCGGCGTCGTCACGTGGCTTCCGCTTGTTTCGACAGGCACTCGCGAAATGTCCCATTCCTTGGCACTTGTAACACTGTACTTCCTTCACGTCCTTTTTATTTTTGGTACTTCTTTTGCTTCGCGCAGACCGATTTTTGGCTGTCGCAGCCAGCGCCTCCGACGTTTCTTCGTCGCCATTGAGCCTCGTATCCTCTCTTATCAGTCTTTCCTGCAGATTATCAAGGGTTTGTCGTGCAGGATCGACGCTATCCCACGCCACCTGCAGCGTGCTGAACTTCGTGGTTAGACTTGCGAGAATCTTCGCCATTACCGTAGAGTCCGACACGTTCTCACCAACGTCCTTCAGTTGACTCGCCATATTCGTCACCCTTGCTACGTGCTGAACAGCTGTATCCGTTTCATTCATCCGATAGGCATGAAATCTTTGCAGCATTCCCAGCTTGTTCGCCGCACTCTTCTGTTCGTGAATCAGACACAATTTATTCCACATTTCCTTCGCAGAAATGCACGCAAGTACACAGACTTGTTCCGCCTCGTCGAGATTTGATAAAATTATAAATTTCGCCGTTGCATCATCTTTCACGTTTTTCTTTACCGCGGCCTCGTATCCGTTACCCTCTACGGGTGGTGGTCTCTTCCCGTCAACGACGTCCAGAACGTCGTTCATTACAAATAACGCGTTCACTTGAGCTTTCCAGCCTTGAAAATTCGTTCCGTTAAATGGCTTCACGCCCTTTACTGAGATGCCGACAGACATCGCGGTTTAGATTTTCCAACTCACTAAATTCACACAGTTTTCACAGTTAATCACAAACTGGGCCCATAACCTATTAACGCAGGATTGTGTGAATAAGTTTATTTATTTAAATCAAAAGGAACGTTCTACAAGCGTGCTTGCATACAATGACATATTTTGACACACCTGTACATTCTACAAAAACATTATAGATGGCACAAGAAAACGCGCGGAACTTAAATTTAGTTATTCTTAACATATTGCGTTAAGAAGTTTGGAAGCAATTTTTTTACATAATTGGTAAATTGGTACATAAAAGTAAATATATTTACATTTTTGACAATAAAATAAAAATAACTACACAAAGTGCCAATGGTGCTTAAGTAATGAGTCAACTATGGATTACTAAACTGTCAACGCTCTTTAAGTAATGCATTGGAACCGATTTACTCTTGCACCCTAAATGGACCCTTGAACCGTTTAGCTAGCTTGGCAGAGAAGTGCTTTGTCGAGTCGGTGGTTGGGTATTCCCTCTTCCAAACCAGGTCGCCCGGTTGGAAGGAGATATCCCGCCGTTTTGCGTCGTAGTATAAGTTTCGAACGATTTCTTGCCCGTCTCAACTTTTCTCGTACGTCTGCCTTAATACGCCCTAAAGCTACCCCGATGTCGACCCGTTCATTATCGTCCTCGGATGAGCTATCTAACTCATCCTTCTCTCGCATTCGCGCGTACTGTCGACCATCATCGACCATTTCCCGCCCAAAATTTATAAAGTAAGGAGTTTTCCTTGTGGCTTCATGCTTTGCTGAACGCAATTGCGCATGCCACCTTGGAAAGATGTTTGTCTCATTGCCTCTGGTCGTCCTGAATGTAAGCCATTATCAAGGTTTTCATCGTTTGATTCAGGCGCTCAGTTGGGTTATTTTGTGGGGTATACAGTGAGGACGCGTGGGTTGGAATAAATTCATTTAAAATGCATGGGTTTGGTTTTTGGAAAAACGCTCGGGCACGTCGATTTTTGTTTCTAAAACTGCATCTTTTTTGATATTTATAATTTTAAGATCGTCTTTTGTTTTCGCACTATGACGTCATCAATAATTTTTTTAAATTGCACCCTATATTTTTCTTAACGAATCTGGATGCAGCGCATTTTTCTGAGTACAGAAATGTCAAATTCGTATGACCTTGATGAGGAAAATTTTCGAAATAATCCGTCCTAAAGTTTCAAAAATGTATGATAAAATTATTAGAGTAGACCACTAATAATATCATCAAAGAAGCGCTGGAAATCGAGCAAAACATTCAATTTCGTGTTTATTTTTCCGGTTTATTGAAGTAGACTTTAGATTTCAGATAACCCCATAGATAAAAATCTAATGGGGTTCAATCTGAAGACCTAGCTGGCCATTTGATAAAACGTTTCCTTCCGATCCATCTATTTGGGGAAATATTATCAAGGTATTCTCGTACTGTTCTCGAATAGTGTGGGGGCGCTTCATCCTGTTGGAACTATATTGAATCTGCCGGTATATTTAGGTTTTCATTATTCAGGTACAGTGCACTTACACTGGGTATTATGCCATTTTGTAGTAAGTCTAAATATTTTTCAGAATTAAGTGTTCCCTCAATAAAAAAGGACCCAAAATTGAGATACCCACAATTCTGGCCCAAACGTTTACTTTCTAAGGTAATTGTGTATGACTTTCCATTCTCCAATGTAGGTTTTTTGGTGCCCAATATCGAAAATTTTGCCTGTTTACCGAACCATTCAAACAAAATATTGCCTCGTCGGAAAAAACTATCTTACGTAAAAATTCCGGGTTGGCATTGCATCTATCCATCATTATTTCGCAAAATTCTAATCTGCGGCCGAGATCGTCTTTAATCAGTTCCTCAACAAAATGTACTTTGTATGGGTGCCATTTGTTCTTGTGTCATATTTTAGAACAGACTGACTGTTCTGCAGCTACTTGTCGACTTGATTTTTGAGGATTTTCTTATAAATCGGGCAAAACATTCAATTGTGTACTTTCTGCAAATGTAACATGGTTGGTTTTGTAATTGTCTCTTACGTGGCCAAAGTCTCTAAACTTTTTCTCCATCTTACTAACTACTGATTGTGTAATAGGCTTCTCCGGGTACTTATCATTGAACAATTCGCAAACTTCAGCTTGTGTTCGAGTATTATCGTCATATCCTACCATCATCAACATTTCTATTCGTTGTTTCTCAGTTAAACGCGCCATTCTTCAAGCCTTGAAACTGTACTTGACAAGTGTCAACAATCAAAAAAACAAAATAAACACACAATTGAATGTTTTGCTAGATTTCCAGCGCTTCCTTGATGATATTATTAGTGGTCTACTCTAACAATTTTATCATAAATTTTTGAAACTTTAGGACTGATTATTTCGAAAATATTCCTCTTCAAGGTCATACGAATTTGACATTTTCTTACTCAGAAAAATGCGCTGCATCCAAATTCGTGAACAAAAATATAGAGTGCAATTTAAAAAAATTATTGATGACGTCATATTGCGAAAAGAAAAGACGATCTTAAAAGTATAAATATTAAAAAAGATGCAGTTTTAAAAACAAAAATCGACGTGTCCGAGCGTTTTTCCAAAAACCAAACCCATGAATTTTAAATGAATTTATTCCAACCCACGCGTCCTCACTGTATAGAGAGTTATAATATGGTCTCACCCCGTAATTATCCAGGAATTCATTGAATTCTCGACTGCGTCCAAACTGAACGCCATTATCGGTGATGAGATATTCAGGAACCCCAAAAGTAAGAAACACCTTTTCCTCTATTTCTGCGATTACTTTGCGCGCCGTGGCCTGACGCAGCGGAATGAAAATCGGGAATTTACTCAAATAATCTGAGATCGCGAGAACATATTCGTTACCCATGGAACTTCTAGGTAATGGGCCGAATAGATCGCAACTGATCATTTGCCAGCAATGTCGGACATCGGGTCTAGTTCCCATTAACCCCGGAGAAAATTTTTGTTCCGGTTTGATACTAGAACATGTCCGACATTGTTTTATGTAGCGAACAATATCGTGCTTCATTTGTGGCCAAGTAAATAACGTGTTTAGTTTATTATAAGTCTTATATACTCCTAAGTGGGCTCCTGTTGTTGGGTTGTCATGGTATTTACGTAATAATCCGCGTCTTAAAAATGAAGGGACTACAATTTTCCAGATATTATTGTTAGGATCATTTCTGTCTAAAATCTTTTTATAGATTTTATTATTTTGGATTCTAAAACTGGAATACTGTAGAGGATTGTCCTCAATTCGACGTTTTAACCCGTCATACCATGCATCCCTGCCCTCCTCGATATTATCGATAGGATCGACTTCTAAGATATTGAGTTCTGGTACCGCCCTGCTCAAACAGTGCGGCACCACATTGTCTCTACCTGGTCTGTGTATTATATTAAAATCGAAATTTTGGAGTCGCAGTACCCAACGTCCTAAGCGACCTAAGGGGTCTTTCAGTGAGTGCAGCCATTTCAGCGCGTAACAATCGGTTATTACGGTAAAACGAGTAAATTCTAAATAACATCTGAACTTTTCAACCGCAAAGATTACTGCTAAACATTCTTTCTCAGTAGCACTATATTTCATCTCGGCACTACTTAGTGTCCTAGATGCATAACAAATAATTCGTTCTTCGTTGTCGATTTGCTGTGTTAGAATACCGCCTAGACCTACGTTACTCGCGTCAGTATGTAAACTGAAAGGCTTGTAAAAATCTGGGCACGCCAGTATTGGGGCAGTTACTAAGACATTTTTAAGTTTTTGGAAATATGTCTCGCATTCAGGAGTCCATTTGAATTTTATATTTTTCCTAGTTAAGCGGACCATTGGTTCTACCAACGTGGATTTTTTTTTAATGAATTTACGAAACCAAGACATTGCCCCAACTATACGTCTTACGCCTCGGACGTTTATAGGTCGTGGCATATCAATTATTGCCTTGACCTTTTCAACGTCTATATTTAGGCCGTGTTTATTGACGATGTAGCCGAGATATTTTAATTCCGGTTTGCAAAATTTACATTTTTCCCTTTTCAAGGTGAGTAGTCCTGACTCTAGAATCCGATTTAAAACCTTTTCCAGGATCTCGAGATGCAGTTCGAATGTGGGTGTCGCGATAATTATATCGTCTAGATATGAAAAGGCATAAGGTTCTAGTTCTGTGTTTATTAGTTTGTCTACGAGAGATTGAAAGGTTCCGGGTGCTCCATGGAGACCAAATGGCATTCTACAAAATTCGAATATCCCTCGACCCGGTATGCTGAATTCTGTTAGCTTACGACTGGATTTCTCCATTGGGATTTGCCAATAGGCACTTCTTATGTCTAAACTCGATAGGAATCTAGCATTTCCCAGCTTGTCCAGAATGTCGGTCATATTGGGGAGAGGGTAAGCTGGTCGTGATGACAGTGAATTTAATTGTTGGTAATTTACTACAAATCGTGAGGTACCGTCCCGTTTTGGGATCAAAAATGCTGGTGAACTCCATTCGCTATTACTATATTGGATAACTCCCAACCGTAACATTTCCTTGAGCTCCCGATCAATTTTTGCTTGGCCGTACGGACTAGTTCTATAATGTTTTGCCTTGAATGGCTTTGCGTCTTCCTTGAGGTCAATTTTATGTTCCGCTAGTTGGGTACAACCTAACTCGACACTTTCAATACTTTTAAAATAACTATCAACGACCCTATCTAGACTTTGCTTTTGACACAGGGGTAGATCCATTAAAGATTGAATTGCGTTTACATTGTGACTGGTATTTACCGCTGTTGGGCTTTTATCATCATTTGATAAGGAAAATTTTAGTTCTCTTAACTTTGGGATGAGGCCCATTTTTTTCCAAAACTCCCTTCCCAATATGAAATTGTATTTGACGGTAGGTAATACAAGAGTTTCGATTATGCAGACTTTATTTTGAAGCCTAAATGGCACACTAAAGACCCCTGTACACTCCAATAAATTTTTATTAGGAAGTTCGCATGAAAACACGTTACTTGGTTTGAGTTCCAGCCCTAAAGTCCGCAACTGTTGACACCCGCAATTATTTACAAAAACGTGAGAAGCACCTGAGTCTAAATATCCATAAAATTCTCGGCCCAAGACATTTACTTTGACATATGGTGCGTCGTCGTCATTGAAGGTTGTTAATAAATAATCAAATGTTGTTAATAAGGTTTCGTCGGAGGTAACGACTTGCGGAGAGAAATCCCGACGATGATTCACTCCTGTCGCGCGTTTCCCGGACCCTTTTGACATTTAGGGCACGTTATCACGGTATAGCCAAGATTGCCGCATTTATAGCATTTAATATTTTGATTTTTGAGGCAATCTGCTGTTACGTGGCCTGTCAAATTGCAATGCAAGCAACGACCCTTTTTGATGTCTGTTTTAGATACTTTTTGTTGGGTTACTTTGGACTCTGGAACAATTTTACCTTTGTTAAATTTATCGATTGACAGTTTTGTACGTTCAATGTTGTCGCACAATTCCATGAGCTGCTCTACTGATTCTATTGACTTATCCCATAGCCTGTCTTGAAAGTATGGGAGTATATTACGCTTTATTATCGCTAATTTTTGTACTGATGGCAACGGAGCCGGTAAAAATTTTTCCCGCTGATTGAATCGTGCCATATATAATGCAATTGACTCGTCATCAGACTGTTTATAGCGTTTCAATCGATCGAGAGCCGTTTCCGAGAAATCCTTTGGTAGGAATTCTTCTTTTAATTTTTCACAAAAGGTGTACCAGCTATGAACATTGTCGGATATAAGGCGGTACCATTCTCGCGCTTCGCCCGTTAATAAATGTTTCATACCTCGCAAAACTTCCGTTTGGGGAGTATTCATTATTTCCATCTGGTCCGAAATATCTTGAATGAATTCAAAAACTAGTGATTCTCTATTTCGCGACCCGTCGAAATGAATTTTCCATTTAAAAACAGGGGTATTTTCTGTTTCTAGAACTTGTATGAATTGTACCGGATTTATAGGGGGTTTTATGGTTAATGTATTATCTTGCCTCGGATTTCGAATAAACTGTGCCTTTAAGTCGAATTTATTTTGCAAATCTTTGATTTGAGTTTGTAGTGCCTTTAGATTTTTATTCAAAGGTTGTTTATTTGTTTTAACTCGTGCAATTCTTCGACTATAATGCCACAGTTTAACATCAATGAGTGGCATTGTTTGAGGGGTTATAATTGCCCTAATTAAGCGCGCAATGTCTTGTACCCAGTTACTACATATAATAAATTCTGATTCGTCATTTGCCCCGTCAATACCTCCCGTTTCTTCGGTACCGGCCAAGGTTAAGCCTTACAAGTTTGAAATTAAATCATCTAAAGTATCGTTTAATGAGACTTCAGAATCGCGGAGATTTAGTTCATGGGTGATCTCATCACGTGACAGCAGGTTGACGTACAAGTCCATATTGCACCCGAACAACAGCAACAATAAAAAAGAAAACAAAGCAAAACGCTACCCCCGAATGGTAAGATCAACGTCCGACCGAAAAGATACTCTTACCACCCACTAGGGTTGATATAAACGAGACAAGGAATTCCAATCGTGAAGGAACCAAAATGACTCAGTAGAATCCTCCAGTTCACTGCAATCAGCTTCCAACTCCAGACCCGGTTTCGAATCAATCAACTCCGTTGTTTTATTGATCCTCTATCCTATAACATTTGTTAATGTAAAAGTGGTCTTAATAGGCCGTTCCGATACCACCAATGATTTTAAAATGGCCGATGCACCAGTATTACAACCTTTTAGGCGGCCGAAGTGGTGGTATCGAAAACGAACACAAATTTAACAATTTATTAACAAGATTAACACAAAATATGTACAATTGATACAGAGTTACCACATTGATATTACACACGGTGGTAGATCTCTGATGAGGATCTCGGAAAGTTGATTGGTTCGGACAAGTGTAGACTGGTTGCTCGCCCTGGAGTGGAACCAGAGCCACGACTGATCTTGTCGGTCCCTCAGAATTGTGTTTGTTCCAATCGATTTAACCGTCGAAAGACGGAACTACCCAGTGGATAATTTTCCCGCACTCGTGGAAACTAAACGGTAACAATACCGAACAGATTAATAATTGTCTTAATCGGTTATTGTTTCCGCGAGTGCTGTTGGAATCGTACTATCGCCGCGTTCTCGATCTTTCGAGGCCGAAATTCCGTTACCGGTTTGTTTCCAATTGACTCCCTGATGAAATTTCTTGTCTTTTGTGAGGTGGACATGTTTCGGAATTTCACGTACACTAATTAAAATTTAAATTTAAGGAGTATTACCGGGTTGGAACAATTAAAATAACTCACATATCAATAAAACTTCTAACTTCTAACCGATAGGTTTGAGCATTTGTAAAGAAAGCTGTCAGAGTTGTTTATTTTCTTTTTTAAGACAACTCAAAATATGGCCAACTGCAACGTCCGTGCTTAGTCAAGCAGCCGGTTTGGCTGTATAAGACCGTTTAGGAAGAGAATGCCGATAATATTGGAAATTGCCTACGGGTAAAAGTAGTATTAATACAGTTACTATTAATTACATGCTTTACGTTATCTTTGTGTACTTGAGCGCTGTGGCTTCCGGAAAAAGAAGGAATCGGATAAACCGAGAGAAGATTATTAACTACTTTCGAATTATATAGGTTTCCCTTTCAAGCGCCGGCTGTATTGATTTCACATTTGATCATTTTAAAATCATCTTTTCTGTCGTAATTGAACGATAATAATTTTCCTTTTAACGAACGACAATAAAAGGGAGAAAATTATTTCGCCATTAATTCATTCAATCGTAATCTTTCTACACCTCTACTTACTGTTGAAGACGATGGCCCACTTTGTGGAGCCGATTTAGTTTCAACCTCTGTTCATTCTCTGCCTCTGTGATAATTCTTCTTTTTCAGGAGTTCTTTTCACAACGTGAATCACTGCTTCTTGGTGCTGTTCTTCTTCTACAACCCGTTGTAACCCACTAGTATTAGCAGGTAAAACCTTGCCGAAAGTTCCTCCAGCATCTACGGAACTTATTCCTCGTTTCCCTTGGGATCAACCTCTTCCCAGTTACGTCCAGTTCATCTTGTGTTGTTTCAAAACGACCTTGTTTGGCTGAAGTTTCTCCAGAATCTTGATCTGGTCCTTCTGCGGTATTTTCTTGGAGACGCGAACTTTTTAAAGTTTCAGAAGAAAACCGAAGTTTAATATGTTTTTTCAGTGGTTTATTTTTTTATTTTTGTTCGATTTACACAAAATTAATTTAAATGAATTGATTTGCGTTACGTGGTCATTTTATTATAACTTTACAATTCGATGTTCATCATCTAGGAATTGACTGACTTATCGTTTAGAGACGAAATTAATTTTATTTAAAAAATCATGATCTTGCTCGAGCTGGTGGTTTAAAAATCTGTAAAATTGAATTCTTCTCTCCTCATCGCCTGGGTGTAAAGATGGTACTCGGGATGCATGATATGCCCTAATAGTGGTTGAGTTTTAAAGTTCTAAAAATTATAGTACTTGCTATGTTTATCTGTCGAGCTGCTCTACGAATGCTTAATCTATTATTTTCGCGAAAAGCATTTAAAATTCTACGTTGTTGCAAATCATTTACTCTTCATTTACCTCGATCTAAAACCTTTGGTTATATAAATTGGTGATGATAACGTTTCCGTTACCTCTATTTACCCCTTAAAGAGCTTAAATGGCGCGTTTATAAGGGTTACCGTTACCACTATTTGGTAACCTTATATAACTTAGGTTTTATAACGACAGAGATAGAGATATAACTGTTATCTTTATATACCCTTTAGAGGCCGTAAGCGCCTTTTGAGAGGGTACGACGATGTTTCCGCAACCCTGACATACATTCCTTATGTCCTCTTTGCTCTTGCGCTTAGCACTATCCCTCTGTTTCTCTTTAGGTGTTGGTGGAAAAAGTCAGAAGATAAATGTAGCATCTCTTTTTCTCCAACGTCAAGTACTATTCTTTGCTTATGAAGTGACTTTACATATCCCAACAAACACGATCTGCTGGTTCATCGTCGGCCGATTGCTGGCACTGCTGGCAAAGTGTTGGCATAGAAATGAGTCGTCTAACCGACGCACGGCCAGCGCTTGCATTTTACTGTTACCAATGAAGATATATTAGCAGCGATGGTAAAGCATTGGTCCAACGCCGGTTTTATGTGTATTTTACGAACTGTTGGCAATTCACTGGGCCAACGCTAGGAGATATGTGAAAACTTGATTTTTATTATGCATTCAAATGAAGATACCTATATCATACAGTATATCGCCATAATGCTGCCTTATTATTTTTTTAAATCTTAACATTTACTTTCTTATAAAAATTAAAAAGTTAATAAGTACATACTTTAAAAAAGTATCTACTTAAGGGGGAAATACTGCCGTAAATTTATAATATTATGCACTAACCATTATATAATCGAGTGAAGTAAACAGTAATTTGTTAATTAAAGTTGAATTGAAGTATCCGACATAAAAAGAAATGTTTCTATAAAATATTTCTATTTATCACGTTTGTTATTTATGGCAAATACTGATTGTCAGTACCTTCATGCATGTTATTTATATGAACCTATGTTTTTAAATACACATTGCCTAAATTCCAGGCTTTTAAAAGTAATAATAGTATAAAAAGTGTTGAGTTTTTCCGATAGATCTTGTGACATTGAACGCATTGTGTTTACAAAGAATACCGTCATTACGCAGTTACTGCCATTTCTATATAGACCGACTGGTCCTTCGAGATAATCAGGATTGTATTGGCCCAAATGTTTTTCCCAAAGCCACAATTTCTATACATATTTATTCTGTATTCTGTAAAATTGGAAAAAATGCCAAATGATGTGATAAGAAACTTCGTTTGTTGTAATTAAATTTGGTAAATGTCTTGTTAACAATTTTGCGTAGAAATCAATTTGTATTCTTAAGGACTGCTCTGAACTTCGGAATTTGTCACAGGCGCTTGCCGTTTAGTGTCATTTAAGTAGGGTAGGTAAAAACGGATGCGCCGATTTCGGAGAATCTACACTGTAAATGTTCAGATTTGTGTGGTGTTATTATTGGACAAAAAACTGGTAAAGTGTTGTTTATAGGCGAACGAAATAAATATTGTTGTGTATGTTCTCGTACCAAAACACTGAACCGCCATACCATGTTTTAAAAACTGGAGCAAGTCGTCTACAGGAATGGAATCTGATATTCATTACTAATTTCTTTTTTTTTGTTGCATTGTAATATATTAGAAAGTTATTTAATGTTTCATTTTTCTAGGTTTATCTATGTATGTAATATAATTTGTTAACGTAATTTCTGATCAATTTTTGTATAAAAAAAACTATTTATAAGCAAAACTTTCAAATCAGTGTTATTAAATGTTACTAATATAACAATAAACAAAAAATAATTATGTAATGTACCTCCTTCATACCTATAATTCTTTTTACATTTTATGTTACAATTCTTTACTATATTTTAATTGATTTAATTTTATTTTCCTTTGTTGTAAAAATGAATCATGCCACCATTCATCTATTAAATTTCCATTCAACCTTTGCGTAAGATATTGATAATGTTGTATTTACTGTCTGACTATTGAGTATTAATTTATTTGATTAAGGATATGTTATAAATAAGACAACACGTAAAAACGAGTCATTCAATATTCAATATATTCATTCATTCAATTCTACGCAATTCGTTGATTAATCTCGAAACAATTATATTCTGTATTTTAGTTAGTACATATGTTTAATTATTAATAAATAAGTAAAGGAAATGTTCAATTCTTATTCCACATCTACGAAATCTAAAAACTAGTGCGACAAGCCTTAAAGAAAATTCCGGGTCCATCACAATTACATTTTGTTTTAATGTGCCATTTTTTAAGTTATATTTTATCATTGCTAAACAAACTATAATGGGTAGTTTAAGATTAGTAGTTTACTGTTGAAATAATCAAAATGAATCCGCCGCAACCAACACTATCATTATTGTTAATTTAAAGAATGCAAAAGCAAGTGAGATAAATCAACGCAAGCGAAGCCGCTGGTAACTCGTCGCTTCAATACATATTATCGCACCTCGGCTGCAAGAGTGGTAGAACTCAAAATAACAAGTTTAGTGTAAATTGTAAAAGTAATCGATTTTCTTCTGTCAAAATCCACAATTTTTTTCTGTTAAAATTCATAATTTGGTACACAATTGTTTAGGTTACCATGTGCTATTTTTTAAATTATAAGAGTGCGGTAGAAATTATATTAAAACATTTTTGGGGACAAAAATGTTTTAAATTTGTTTAGTTGTCTTGCAGCAGAGGTGCGATTTGTTCAATATCCGTTAGAAACGAATTGGATATTAAACCCCATGCATTATAAGCATTGAGTTCAGTATCCGTAGCGTGGAGTTACTGCCGAAATAGAAAGGCCTTTCCGAATAACAGTGTAGTTGTAAGTTTCAACGTGAACGAAAATAAACATCTGGCATTCTTTATCCCATAATGGTTAAACATCCCTAAAACTTTCCTACAAACCGTGCGATGTTTCTTTTTCTAATGCGTTCGGTTCATTTGTGATTTACTTGACCTCGACGATGTGGCTTGACCAAAAATTGTTTAGTGCCCCTTCAACTAATTCTTTTCCCTAGTAACCAACCTTCATTCTGCACACATATGTTGAAAAATTATCTGAAAAATACAGTCTTTCAGCCGCACCGGTTAGATACAGTCGAAAACAATAACGAGTGCTAAACTTCTAATTTAAATTTAATAATACAGACTTTGTAGTTTTACTTGTGAAACGTGCGTATGGGTAGTTGTATCTCAAATATTTCATGCAAGAGAAAAAAAGTACGATTTTGTATACCAGTGATGTATTATTATTGTAATTTTTCAATTTTTTAATTGTAAATTTGTTTAAATAATTAATTATTGTATTGTCGCTTTCATTTAATTTTCTGTAGATATGTTTCGTTATCCATCATCAGTAAAATACCTAATTTATTATGTATTATTTAAGTGTTTTCAATAATGGAAAGTTTCATTCCTGGGTTATTATGTTCTCTGAATCTTGTGTAAAAATTTCTACCCGTTGTTAAGTGCCTTTAAACTTGGTATCAATGTTTAAGCTGATAATGATTCATGTACTTGCAGTTCAATTTCCAAAGATTGATTTATTTGTTAGGAAACAACCAAGGTCCGTATTTAATTTAATATGATCATTAGACTTTAAAACAATTACATTTTCAAAATTAGAATATATAAAGGACATTCGTTGTTACAAACAGCACAGTCAGTCAAGCACAGTCAAGATCAGTCAGTCAAGAGCAGTCAGTCAAGCTCAGTCAATTCCAGTCAAACTCTGTCAAAATTCAACTAAGTTCAGTTTAACTTAAATCAAAATCCATTAGTTAAGTCTTAATTATATATTATTTTAATTTGTGTTAAATATTAATGTTTTAAAATAATAAAGTAGTTTAAAATTTAAACTATTAAATTATTAAACCAAGTGAAGTGAAATAGTTTGGAGAACCATCCGTCGATCCGTCAGGCACACAACACCGTTTGTCGAATATATTTCATATCACATGTACCACAATTTAATGTATAAACTCCATTATACCTGTACTGTATCTAATTCTATATTGAAATTGGTTTTTGTCATAGGAATTGTATAAAGTTTGTGTATTAAATATCGAAATGCAGTTATTTTATGTCGATAAGGGTGGTTTGAAATAGCATGTATTATATGATCCGGTTGTGTTGGTTTTCTATGTATACATATATTATGAAGTAAATGATCATTGTATTTTGTAATAGTTATGTCCAAAAAAATTATTATATTGTTCACTTCTGTTTCCATAGTGAATTGTATATTTTGTTGTATTGGATTTAAGTATTTTAAAATTTCACTTGGATCATTATTTTCGGTTATAATAAACGTATCATCTACATATCTAATCCATTGTATGTATAACTTGGTACTTCGTTTGTAGTGTATGCATAAAATTTAAAATGAATAAATATTATGTTATTATATAATTACATTAATTTAATTTGTATCCCCGCCCCCCTCAATTACCGATAACAGTTACTAAATTTATTATGGTTCAATGCTGGCCGAACGTCGGCAAATCGTACAGGCTAGATGCAGGTCATATGCTGGCCGAACGTCGGCAAATTGTGCCGGCACCAGCTATCGGCCGCTGTGTCACCTCGATGCTGGGCCAACGTCGATTGCCAGCGTTGGCCCGCCACTTCGGGTTTGGCAAGGAGGTACTGGTTCGGTAAAGGGCCGATACAGGCGTGTTTGTTGGGATACAAAAATTTACTAATATTAATGAGACTCACGCACTTGAAGTAGCCAAAATTTTACTGCAAATCTTTCTAAACTGTATAATTTGCATTTGTACCTCTAAATGATCCGAGCGCCACCAATATAATGAATATTTTAGATTTTTCTTAAAAAAATTTTTTTGCCCATTTTTCAAAATTATAACTTTTTCGTAAAAAATGCATACAGAGTAATACGACAAGTCGATTTATGAAGCAAAATGTACTACTAGCCTGTAGACATTGTATTTTTAATCTTTTATTCTAATTTTTCCTTAACAGTGCCAATATGGCGTTCCAACAACGCATAAAAATATGGCGGATTTATTTAAAGAGACAAACGGACATCTATAACCTAAAAATTTCATTTTGCACATCGAACGATTAATGAAAACAACTTATTATTAACAATTAGTATTTTGTTTCTACACTAAACATCGAAGCGCATTAGAAACGTCTCCAAACACATTCGAACACAAATAATCCTCAGGTTTTATACAGGTAACTGCTGTTACTTGCGGGAGCAAGTTTTGTATTTATCCCAGCAAACAATATTACAAAATAAGTTAATTTTTTCAATGAAAATGTTAATCAATACCTACATATTTCACTTCACTTCAAAAAATTGTATTATACTTTACAAGAGACGAAGTCGTGGAAAAAGATTGTTTTTAACAAGACGGATGTCCTGACCATTCTGCATTACTGGTGCGAAATTCTATGAAACAAAATTTTCCAAATAAATGGAATGATCATTACGCACCAGCAAACTGATCAGTTCATTCCACGAATTTAAATCGAGGCAAAACTTTACACAGTTGTTCTAATGACCTTGAATTGTTCAAATGCTTCCGTAGACCACTAAAAACTAAATCCATTCCCTAAACCCAATGATCTAATAGGATCAAATGTTTGTAAAGTACGGATAACATAGGATTCCGCTAAATTTTAACATCCACCCAGAGGCGCAATAGTCCAAATAAACAACGTTCATTAGTTATTTACTGCCTACTACAAAAATTATGTTCTAAAAGAGTGTGTGTGTGTTGGTGCAGCATAGCTGTAAATTTTGCAAAAATAGGTAGTTTGAAAAATATATATTAAAATTTTTTCAATTGAACATGTAACATTAACGAATAAATTTAAACTTAAACACCCCTATCCCTCATTCAGTGGCGGTTTCTCCATCCCCCCGACGGATGGCGGTTCCCCTATCGCCACGACGGGTGGCGGTTCCCCCATCGTCACGACGGGTAGCGGTTCCCTCATCGGGTGACGGTTCCCCCTTGGCTAATTGCCATTGCGTGTTAGCTTCTGTAATGTCGCCATGTGAACGGTTATGGTTTATCCTCAGAGCCGCGATTTGATTTTTTCTAGCTCTCAACCTGAGGAGCTGCCTTTCAGTGCGCCTAATTGCTGCGTCCACCTCGCTCTCCATGTCGTTTAACATTCTTCTTTCTAAAGCATGAGATATTTTATTTTTATTAAATTAAATTTATTTAACATCATTCTTATTTTTTCCTTATGTGGACATATAATTAATAATAATTAGACTTACTTTTTGTCCTTTGTTTTCCACATATTAATTATTGACTTAAATTTAGTCATGTCATGTTTTTAAACACTTTAATATTTTATAAAAATTTTTGTCACATATTATAAACACACATTTTAAAAACATTTTAAAAAACATTTTAAAACTATTTTTATTTACATCGATACTATAACTGTCTATATACGAAACAGTTTTCGCGTATTTGCATCTTCGATTACACATGCGCAGTTACGGAACTGCAAATGACATGCGCAATCTTTAAAGCAGCTGTCTAAGCGGCAAAAATTTAAGCTGCAGAAAACATTTAACATTTAAATCTGTAGATACATTGAAAGCATATAGGTAAATTAAAAGTTTTCAGTTTACTTTTAATTGACCGCGAAAATAAACTGGTTCAAATCATAAAAATACGCCTCATGTAACACGTATTGACTGTAACCTAATGTGAAATTAGCCACCGTACTTCACAGGTTGTCCAACGCAAAAGACAAAGATAAAACGATATGAACTGACCTTTTTGTCCACTTCAGCGCCTGCAAGTTTTCATAGTTTCTACTATTGTTTGTATTTCTTTTATTCTTTGCACTTATCTTCTTTGAACATGTTTGTCTTTTCTAAATATTTTGTACAAGTATTTTTCTAAATAGATTAATTCAGTTAAATGGTTCTCTAATCTGGCACATAAAAAACCATAACAAAAATTATTATCTCAATTTTTTATGATTAAAATATTTCCGGAATAAAAAATAACAACCTTTTGACTGCAGAGGCATTCTCTACTTACTTAAATATGTCAAGTAACACAAGTCCAGTGGAAAGGTAAGGAAACAAGGTACCTAAAAAGAAAAGTTTTCGATTAGTAATCGAAATGCTTACCTAATTTGCAGTCAACGTCGGCATCAGGCCTGCAAGTTGGAGGGCTTCAAGATGTCCCTAAACTTGCCGATCAGGCACGTCTCTCCTTTGTTGGTCTTGTTGGTGTTGCTGATGTTGCTGTGTAGTGTAGTAGATTTTAATTAATTAAAACTCAGGACAAGATTTATACTTACAGCTGCTATTAGTATATTCTGACGAATTTTTTCCATTTTTTTGTTGGAATTTTTCAATCTTTTCATTTCTTCTTCTTTTATTGCAATTTGTTGGTTGTTCGCTTCAATAACGATCAATAATCTTCGTGCTTCTTCACATTATGATTTCGACGTTGGAATTCAATTTTTTTTCCGCCTACTTAGATTTGAAAATAAAATTAAAACAAGAACCTTATAATCACAAAAAATTTTATATAAAATAAAATTACTTACATAGACGCGTTTCGGTGGCTATGCCACCATCTTCAGTACATCTACTAAATCTAATTTTACAAACTAAGCCTTATATACTATTATTTACGCATTCGTGAATTTAACACTTGAATGAGTTTCACGGATGGTTAGTCAAATCTAGTAATCTATACAGTGGGGTATTGGGAATGGGGCCCATATCACTATTTAATAATTTTTACTATTCTTATAATATAATCAAACTTTCCCTACTATTTAAATTTAAATCAGATTGACACAAATACTCCGTCATCGCCACTACCCGATATTTTGGGTGACTCATGGGACCCGCATGATGGACTTTCTGCAGTTTTAGACAAATTTAAGAATGAATTTGATGAACAAGACCAACCGTACGAAATCAATCTATTGGAATTCGACAATCTGCAATCCCAACGTACCGAAAATTGCTCATTAGTAACAACACGGCCGCAAGAAATTTTCGTAGATCAGACAATACAAGATGAACGTTGGATTCAAAGAAAACACCCGATATTTGAAAAGGCAGAACTGGAATCGATGGTAACTCGGCTATCAACTTTGGAAAAGCGTTGGTGAATCTTTCACTAGTGGATGCCTGAGATTCATCTGATTGCGGTTCTTTTTGTGGTTGTGGGGAATTAATTGAACGTTGCAATATAGCCGATTGCGGTTCCAAGGACTCCAAATTATCATTTCCAAACCTCCCCACGTTTTCTCGGAGTTCCTTTTCTTCTATGCGACTTTTGGTTTGTTACATCTACGTGGATATTTTGAAGTTTGGAATTGTCTTCAGGTAAACGTTGTTTCTCCATCGTGTTTTAATTTTCGACTATTCTTGTTTTAATTTGAATTCGAACTGATTGTAAATATTCTGGATCGATAAAAAATCACACACAACGTTATCTCGAGAAATTTCAACATTCCAAATAGTTTCTGGATAGTTCAATAAAAGATTACTTGCCTAAATTGCAATGAAAGTTTTGCTAAAATTAGCAGTTATTAATTTAATGAGCTCTTGAATTGATTCGACTCCAGAATCAAATTAAATATTTGACTACCAAATTCACGTGACTATTTCCCTCAGAAAATTTCAACCAATCAAATTAACGCATTTTACAGTAATCACCTAGCAACGTAGGAATATCACCAAGTATTCGATGCACCATGAAAATACCCGGGTATTTGCACATGTGCTTAGAGTGAATATTTTTGGACATTTTAACAACATTCGGGCTATTTATTATCAAAATGCATTTATTGATTTAAGTTACAATTAGTATTTGAACAATAATAGTTATAGTTGTTAATAGTACAATTGCTATATGAATTACTCGCTGCACTGGAAGCAGCGTTTGTTGAAACATCGTTAACGTTTTCTTTTTTGGATTCTCCTCGTAACTTTGCAATTAAGTTCTCGTGGTGACTTCCATTGACTTTCAAATATGGGTTTATGGAAGAGATGTTGGAATGGCCTGTTATTTTAATAATTTCATGTTCTCCTACACCATGTTTTGCAAGATTAGTTACAGCTGATGATCGGTTAGAATGGTTTGTTATTTTATTCCGTTTTACATTTAGTCCAATCTTTTCAGCGGCAGATGTAGTCCACTTGGAAATTATGTTTTTTCCGATGGGTGAATTCTTAAAAAAACCAACAGAACCCTTTTGTTTCCACGCTGGATTTGGTGTTAAGAAGAAACGATTTGTAGTAACGTGGGCACCTCTCTTTTCAATAAGTTTATGAAACAGTCTGCAAAGTTGTTTTCTGTTACAACTATTAGATGATTTTATAAAAAACAAATACCTTACTGGACATCGATCCGGGTTGATTTTATTTTCAACCAACCATTTCTTTTGTGTTAGCGGCTTTCCCCCTCCTTGGCAGGTTTTACTAAATATTGGGTTATAAACAATTCGTCCTGTATGTGCGCCAAAACTATCTTTTTCTATTTCAAAAAAAGTTGTCAGACACTCTGTCGCTTCCCCACCCCGCCAAGCCAGTTCCAATGCTACGATGTGATAAAATTTCCTTTGCAACCCTTCGGGAATATCTTCATCCCATAAAGCTATGATTTTGTTCTGTTCTTCTTCGCTTAAAATGGAAGCACTACTTTTTCTTTTCTCGCCAAAGACTTGCAATTGTCTTCGTTTTGCATCTCGTGCACTTCTCGCGTCTTTAAATACCACATCTTTAAATGGATCGAAAGTTATTCCAAATTCCTTGTGAAATTTTTCTTGTAGTAGTTTGGCAATTCTGTTCCATTGAGTCTTTACTACACCTTCTTTGTAATCGGACCCATCTTGCTTCTTCATATTAAAGGCAAAATCTTTAAGGATTTCTGCTACCTGGGATGTAGAAGTATCTCCATTAAGCGAGTAAGCTCTTTCCTTGCAGAATGCTTCAAACTGCTTCCACACACAAGTATTCGCCTTTATTGTATTTGCAGGTTTTAATGTGCCAATTTCTTCATCTATGTCGCTCGAGCTTGATTGACCAAAACGAACAGAACACATTTTTAAGATGAAAATGTTTCCACAATTGACATTAGCCCGTCTTTTCAATTTTTTTCTTTACATTTGAGATGTGATAGTTACGGTACTTTTACAATCTCGATTTTTTTATCGTAATTTATCCAAAAGTAATTATTTCTAGTTTTTTATTATTTTTATCGGGAAATTCTTACTATCAAAATTGCGTGAAATTTTCTTCGGGAAATAGTCCCTAATATACCCCTCCTGCATGCCATCCTTGAACATTTTTACTCGTGCACTCCGTGCACTCGGGATATAACTACTGACTATTCCATTCACCTGCCATTTGTAAAAAATGAACCAATAAAAATCTAAATTTACACATTTATTACCATGGTTTTCGTTTCGTTTCGTTCGTTTTTCTGGACATGCATGCAATTTTTTTCTCATTGCATCCCGAGCCTCTCTCGTTGATTTAAATATCAGATCACTAAACGGATTTATTTGAATGTTTCAGTTGTTAAAGTACATTTCTTGCACTAACTTTGGTATTTTGTTCCACATATACTTTACGACTGCTTCCTTGTAATCACTACCATCCTAGTTCTTCATGTTACAAGCACAGCTTTTTAATATTACATTTAATGTAGCAGAAGAAGTGTTTTTTTCCAATGTATATTCTTTTTTATTAAAAAATTTATAAAATTGCTTCCAAACGGACTAACGTGCCTTTTTTGTATTGTTGGGAACATTTTTTTCAATGTCTGCGTTAATTTCTTCTTCCGATTTGATACCAAATCGTTTTAATTTACTTGCGATAATTAAACTTGGGAAAGCTTCATAATAACAGCGGAAAAATTTAGTTTCCTGTTTCTAATTTTTTTTAATTTTCCAAACTCTCATTTCTTTGTTGACATGTGTAACTTTATTTTGAGTTTGTTTTGAGTCAGTTTGATTAAAACAAAGAGATGGTTCATGGAATAGTCCTCCGAATACAACTCGTAATCCAAATTATGTAGACTATTTTTCAAACTGATTTCACTCATTCAATTGTGCTTGCGAATCTCACTCGTGATAAATCACTCGTGGATTCATTTGTAAGCACAATTGACATTCGTGACCAGCTTGAAAAATAATCGACATAATTTGGACTACTCGTGGTATTATACAGTGAGGACGCGTGGGTTGGAATAAATTCATTGAAAATTCATGGGTTTGGTTTTAGGAAAAACGCTCGGACACGTCGATTTTTGTTTTTAAAGCTGCATCTTTTTTAATATTTATAATTTTACGATCGTCTTTTGTTTTCGCACTATGACGTCATCAATATTTTTTTTAAATTTCACCCCATATTTTTGTTCACGAATTTGGATGCAGCACATTTTTCCGACTACAGAAATGTCAAATTCGTATGACCTTGAAGAGGAAAATTTTCGAAATAATCAGTCCTAAAGTTTAAAAAATGAAGAATGGCGCGTTTAACTGAAAAACAACGAATAGAAATGTTGATGATTGTAGGATATGGCGATAATACTCGAACACAAGCTGAAGTTTGCGAATTGTTCAATGATACGTACCCGGAGAGGCCTATTACACAATCAGTAGTTAGTAAGATAGAAAAAAAGTTTAGAGACTTTGGCCACGTAAGAGACAATTACAAAACCGACCATGTTACATGTCCAGAAAGCACACAATTGAATGTTTTGCTCGATTTACAAGAAAATCCTCACAAATCAAGTCTTCTGTTCTAAAATATTTACACAAGAACAAATGGCACCCATACAAAGTGCATTTTGTTCAGGAACTTACTGAAGACGATCTCGACCGCAGATTAGAATTTTGCGAAATAATGATGGATAGATGCAATGCCAACCCGGAATTTTTACGTAAGATAGTTTTTTCCGATGAGGCAACATTTTGTTTGAATGGTTCGGTAAACAGGCAAAATTTTCGATATTGGGCACCAGAAAACCCACATTGGAGAATGGAAAGTCATACACAATTCCCTCAGAAAGTAAACGTTTGGGCCGGAATTGTGGGTACCTCAATTGTGGGTCCCTTTTTTATTGAGGGAACACTTAATTCTGAAAAATATTTAGACTTACTACAAAATGACATAATACCCAGTGTAAGTGCACTTTACCTGAATAATGAGAACCCAAATATACCGGCAGATTCGATATGGTTCCAACAGGATGGAGCGCCCCCACACTATTCGAGAACAGTACGAGAATACCTTCATAATATTTTCCCAAATAGATGGATTGGAAGGAGAGGTTTTATCGAATGGCCAGCTAGGTCTCCAGATTTAACCCCATTAGATTTTTATCTATGGGGTTATCTGAAATCTAAAGTCTACTTCAATACACCGGAAAACATTGATGGATTGAAGAATAGAATTATAGCCGAAATACAACAAATTAGGCCACAAACGTTAAATGAAGTGTTACGGGAAAATGAATTTCGACTTGCCTATTGTCAGGAAGTTAATGGCCAACAGTTTGAACATTTAATTTGATTTGTTGTTCTGTATTTTTTTAATAAATCGGTCGTTTTCAGCCCACAGAGTGAAATAAATTTTGTAAGATACAATCTCAGTTATTGATATGTTCAATCGTAAATTTTTCGATAACTCTTGAGTTTGGCTACATAAAAATACTTCGAATTCGATGCAGAATTCAAAAATGAAATAAAAAATAGGTATTTCCATTTGAAAAAATAAAGTTGATAGTCGTAACTTATTTTTGGGCCAGCCTTTGTACATGAATTTACCATCGATGTTTCCGAGCGTTTTTCCAAAAACCAAGCCTATAAATTTTAAATCAATTTGTTCCAACCCTCGCATCCTCACTGTATGTGCTTAGAATAGCCATTTGCAGAGGTCCTATCTATTCCTATAATTCAACAAAACTATATTGTAGGCCTTTCTCGTTGTTTCTCAGTTAAACACGCCATTCTTCAAACTTTGCAACTGCACTTGATAAGTGTCGACAATAAAAAAAAAACAAAATAAACACACAGTTGAATGTTTTGCTCGATTTCCAGCGCTTCCTTGATGATATTATTAGTGGTCTACTCTAATAATTTTACCATACATTCTTTAAACTTTAGGACTGATTATTTCAAAAATTTTCCTTTTCAAGGTCATACGAATTTGACATTTCTGTACTCGGAAAAATGTGCTGCATCCAAATTCGTGAACAAAAATATGGAGTGAAATTTAAAAAAAATATTGATGACGTTGTTACGGTGCTGTCTACGAATCATTAATTAATTTTCAAATTCGCGCGGAAGTCAATTTCTCTCTCTCGACAAGCGGGGAATCTTAAGGTCGTTGAGGTCAGTGCGCGGAGTTCGTCAAAAATTGAAAGTGCGCGAACATCAAAAAGTGAGCGGAGAACCTGACTGGGTGTGTTGAAGGATGGTCACGCGTGGATTCAGCGTCGACAAGTTCATGTTTTCCTAAAGGGAATTCTCAGTGCAAGTAGTGAAAAATATGGTGCCGTAAATAACTGCCGGTCCACCGGGATACCAGCAGTCCAGGCGATCTACACGGATGACTTCTCCAGTACGGGATAAATGAGGAAAAGCCGCCAGCGTATGGAGCCGTGTCGATGTTGTAGTTAAGTTGACCGTATTGATACTTGTCGAATTTCATGCTTTCGTGTAATTGAAACATTTCTTGTATTTAATGTTATTCGAGCATTTGTGAAGCATTGTTGCAAATTGATGGCTTTCAGCCTTTTGGGTACCCTAACTTTTTAATTTAACTTTATCAGTAATTGTAAATTGTTTAATCACTTAACTAGTCAATACACTTGTTATCTTGTTCGTGATTGTTTCTGTAACCCCATTGTCGAGAGAGAATTCTGCTTTGTCTCCTCTCGAGATATTTCGACCACCCCAAAGCAGTGGCGCCCTAACAACCTCCGGAGAAGAATGAGAGAACGCTTCCCACATAACCTCGAGGATTAAATTTCAACCTACCCCTCGCCGACTTGAGCTTAGCCAAGCAAATATATCTACGCGGCCGGGAAACCCGTAGCAACGTCATAGCGCGAAAACAAAAGACGATCGTAAAATTATAAATATTAAAAAAGTTGCAGCTTTAAAAACAAAAATCGACGTGTCCGAGCGTTTTTCCAAGAACGAAACCCATGAATTTTAAATGAATTTATTCCAACCCACGCGTCCTCACTGTATATGTATACACTGGCGAGCATAAAATTGAGGTCACTTATATTTATGATAGTACAATGGTTTACAACTGGCCAATATGACCTTAAGATACAAAATTCCACAAAGATATCATAAATATAAGTGACCTCAATTTTATGCTCGCCAGTGTAGATTGGGCGGCAAGTTTTGGTCATTACAATACTTACAGTTACATTATCGCCCGACATTTTTTCTAAGTTTTTATTCTCCACCTTCAAAATTTTATTTGCTGCTTCCATTTGTAAAATTAAGGCTTTGTTCTCGGCAATTATTCGAGCGTTATTGTTTATTTGGTTTTCCATCCTTGCTAACACTAAAACAATTAGATTTATTTATTAGTATTTAATTGAATGTCATATACCTCGCATGATGACGTTTCAATAAACTTTATCTGCCTACATAGATTTGAAAATAAAAGTAATAGTTATTTATATTATTTTATGGAAAATCCAAGATCAACGTTTTGTTGCCCTGTACGTCTAGTTTCCAATTCTGTTTTTAAAATTTACATCTGATAACCACAGGAGCAAGAAGCCCTCCTGGAAAATTTCGCAGAAAAAAATTGAAATGGTGATTGTGCAATAACCGTTAGTCCGACAGAGACTGGGTTTTGCACACATAAAATACATATAAATAGCTATCTGTCAGAATTGTGAATTTTAAAAAAAAAACACTGAAATTTCCGGGTTTTCCGGATTTTCTCCGGTTCTAATTCTTCGATCGAGACATTCGACCTCTCATTCTCTTCGTAATTTAATTCTCTACAATTCGTCTATTGATAACATTAAGATTGCTTCAATGGTTTCCATTTTACAAGCAAAAAACTAAAAAAAAACGAGTTTTTCTTCTAAATTGTTCATAACAAATTAAAAATTATGGTTCTCGAGTCTAAAATTATGCCAAATTGATCTACTAACTGTCCTTTATGTAATCGCACAGTCGGTTTCCGGGTAGTATTTATGGCAAATTATGACATTTTTTTTGCTCTGTTGCTTGGCCTAGTATAAGCAAAGCTTTATGTGCTGTGACTGATAGGTTGACTGCCGATCGTAGGGAGGCAGCCAAATCAGCCGAAGCAGATAAAGCGCTTATACTCCGAATAATATATGTTATTTTTTCTCCAAACGAGTTAAATTATAATACAAAAATAAGCATCTAATTAACAAGTTTATTTCGGGAAACATTACACTTATACGAAAATCGCATTGCCTGATAGACACTTTCTAGATATTACCGTAGCAATCCACCAAACAACAAATTATTGTTTGAGAAAAGTCAGTCAATTTTGTGGCAATGTCTAATTCAGACGAAATTCAATTAACTCCACCTGAAATAGCCGAAATAGCAAGAGCCGAGATTGAAAATCTTCTTCCTACAAAATCAAGCGGTGTTTATGAAGCAGCGTTAAAGAAATTCATTACATGGTGTTTGAAAAAAAAATGTATTCGTTTATTCAGAAAGTGTCCTTCTGGCGTATTTTTCGGAGATGGCCAAAAGGATGAAAAGTTCAAGCTTATGGTCGCATTATTCGATGATCAGGACATTGTTAAACCTCCGACATGATGTTGATATTTCAAAATATTTATATGCTTAAGCATGTAATAGTATATTATTATACAAGTTTTATAAGACGATCTATTGTCGCACGAATAAGTTTGGGGCATGACGAGCGAAGCGAGGAGTGCTCCAATGTCATGAGTGCGACAATACGTCTTATAAAACGAGTGTAATATATTATTTTTTCTACTTTGGTGCTCTTAGTTTCAAGAAAATTTGAAAATTGTGCTTTCTAAATATTCTAGAGATTTTTAGGATTAGGTACTGGTTGTGTTGATATTTGTCATGTGTCATATGTCAACTAAAACTTCAAATTTAAAATCTCGAGTTTGATATTTTTGCGAAACAGTCATGGAAGAATTAAGTTGTACACTTGGATTGACCTTGACAGGAGCTCGGTAGAGATGCCCGACGCCGGCCAGCGTGCTATTACAGCAATACCAACGTAATAAGTATCAAAAAAAACCAAAAGGCGTTTCACAAAAAGTTCCTTTGTGACACTACTTTCAGTTTCACAAAAACTCACTTATGATACCAAAGTAGAAAAAGTACTTTATCTGCTTAAGCATATAAATGAAACTTCTACTAGCAACATTCTGTCATTTAAATGCCACTTTTATGACGTTTGGAGAAAAACTTATTTTCGCATAGAAAGAAGTGTTCTACAGCCAACTTACTTATTATTTTTTAAATTTCTAGGAGCTGAATTTAAGATCGCAGCGCCAAACGGATGATATTGAAACTATAGGTTAAAATAAGAAGAACTAGAGCCGGAGAGGCTCTAATTGAGGTTAAAGGAGGCCACACAAAAAATGAGCTTTTGAAAGTCGAACTTGAAAAAGCTCTTGTTAAAGAAGGGATGACAATAAGGTCATTGACAACGAAAGTTGTCCTTGAGATTCTCGACGTTGAGGAGGGAACCCGCCGAGAAGAATTAGCGTCTGCCATAGAAATGGCGGCTAATTTAGATAAGAATGTCTTAGAATGTCTTATATCAGCTGAGTTGTGTAGGAACTATTTTATAAATATGCTTCCAATTTTGGCAGCAGTTTTACGCCTTGCAATAAAATTTCCGAGCAGTGAGGAAATAAAGTTGAACTTGCCAACATGTTTTGAAGACTTTCAAAATGTGAGATGTGTAATAGATTGCACTGAAATCACGCTTCAAAGGCCAAAATGTTTATGCTGCAGAATAAGGTTTAATTCCAGCTACAAGTCCTCTGCAACGGTCAAATTTATGATTGGCATTTCTCCAGGTGGCTTAATAACATTTATCAGTAACGATTACGGTGGTCGTGCCTCAGATAAGGCGATATTTGAACAGAGTGACCTGATATCCAAATTAGAAACAAGCAAGGACACAATAATGGTAGATAAAGGATTTTTGGTTGATGACCTTTGTGCAAGCTATGGGGTGGAGCTGGTGAGACCTCCATTTTTAAGAAGACAGAAGCAATTGTCTACTGCAGATGCACTGAAGACTAAAAACATTGCAGCTGCTCGAGTACACGTAGAAAGATGCATTCAGCGTGTGAAAATATTTAAAATATTAGGAGAAACATTGCAGTGGAACCTAGTTCATCATGCTGATGATATTTTCACAATTGCTTGTGCAATTATAAATTTATCAGCACCCATTTTAATAAATTTGAGATTTTTATAAAACTAAATGTGTTTATTATAAATTAATAAATACAGTGAAATTCCCCTTCGCGGACACCTCCCTTGGACGGACAGTTTCTCATGGTCCCGACCAACTCTCATATAATTTGCATTGAGTTAACTCCCTCTTGGACGGACATTGTCAACCACTAGACCAGGGATTATAAAAAATTTCAAAACTTATTACCGAAGTCTAATACTAAAACACCTGCTAGTAAACATTGAAACTGCTGATACAGCTTTTGAGTTAATTAAGAAAATTACTCCATTGGATGCAGTTTACTTTGCAAAAACCGCTTGGGACCAAGTGACCAAGGAAACAGTTAAAGCAACAAAAAAAGCTATGGATTGTAAAACGTATGTCGATTCTTTTTGTCTTTATATTGTCATATTAATTATAGAAAAGTAAAAGCAGACGCTTTACAATCTATGGCTGTCCAAGGCATCGCGCCTTTTGGCATATCCAATAGGTACTTACCTCGGAACTTTTTTTTTTTTTTTGATTTGGCGCACACCGAATCCACGCCCAAATTCAATAAACGAATCTGATTCCGATGAATGGGCTATAGGTTTTTCTTTTTTCAAAGCTTCGTTATATGTATCTGAATTGATGGCATTAAAACAACAATCAGATCAGATAGAAAACTTACTGTATTCTGCAATCAAACTGACGTCGGCGTCGTACAGATTCCAATTCTCCCCGGAATTTATAGCCCTTACTATTGCATTCCGAGCTTTTTTATAGGGCCACCAGCAAAATGGTTTTCCTTCGATTTCTTTTAACCATTTTGCTGGCACCGCAGCATAGCAATCATCATTTTTAAAATAAACAACGGCATAGGGAACCTTTAAAAAGAAATACAGTGGAGTTCGGATATAGTGAACTTGGAAAATGCCTAAAAGCTGGTTCACTATATCCAAGGTTCACTATAAAAGGAAAAATAAAATCTCCCATGTTTATTATAGGTGCAACATATGTATTTATTTTATGTGGTTACATTTAGATGGAATACGTTTAAAAAAACATATTTATGTAATACAGTCGAACTCCTCTATAGTGATGTTCGAAACGCCATGGAAAAACATCACTATAAAGAAACTTCAATATATAGAATTCATGTATAATTTTACAGTTTTGGCGGTCACTCTAAAAACCAATCGATATTCAAAATGAAACAAAACAATTAAGATTTATAATGTTCGAAAAAATATTTGTTTATTTAAAAATACACACAGTTATTAATAAACCATACATAACATGCACTTATTGATGAAAAAATATGTCCAAGTCGATTGCACAGCAGTATTTTTAAGAATGGAAATTCCTATAAGAATGGAATTTGCAAAAAATTCTAAGGATTTTTCAGGTAGTCGAAATTTGGGAAAAAACTAGATGTTCAATAAATCCATTGTATTTTCTATTTCCGAAAATTCCGTTCCCCGAGAATTTTGGTACTTTCTTAAAGAATAATCACTATATTTACCTACAAGTTGTGAAAAGAATAAATTTTGGCAACTGTAATATATCTAAAGTATAAAAATATTTATTACTTTTTATTATACAGTCGAACTCCTCTATAGTGATGTTCGAAAAGCCATGAAAAAACATTACCATAGAGAAACTTCACTATATAGAATTCAAGTATAATTTTACAATTTTGGCAGTCACTTTAAAAATCAATTGATATTCAAAACAAAAAATGAAAATTTATTATATTTGAAAAAATATTTGTTTATTTAGAAATACACACAGTTATTAATAAACAATACAAATTTTCATCTGAATACTTACATAACATGTACTTATTGATGAAAAAATCTGTCCAAAGTTGATTGCATAAGTAAGGATTTTGCAAGAAATTCTTTTAAGGATTTTTTAGGTTTTCTATTACCGAAAATTCCGTTCCTCGAGAATTTTGGTAAACCTTTCGTAAAGAATAATCACTATATAGAGGCTTAACATCATAATATAGAGGTATTTTTCTATGCAAAACGTGCAAAAATGTACGTTTTTGACAAAAACATCACTATAGAGAAAAAACCATTATAGAGGAGGCCGACTGTACATGCACATAAACTACTTAAGATAGTCGGAAATTTTAGTCTGTACATAGAAAAACTAATGTTGTTTATATAACTTTCTAGCTCACAAAAACAATTTCAAACTTTTTCTGGAACTTCGCGTGATTGCAAAAAAATGCGAGTATCGGTCATTTTCTGTGTCATTTCTTTGATTGAAGGAACACTAACCATAATATGTTCGTTAAACTCATGCTCGATGTCTTCGTCACCACTTACTGCCACATTTGTCACTAAAAACAGAAAAAAATAAAAATGCGTTTAATTTTATTCCAAAATTGTATTAAAAATGCAAAAAAATAAGATTGACATTTTTGAAGAGATACCTACCTGTTGTGACTGACTGAATAATTTATTCGTCTGTTAGTGATTCCGTTGTTACAATTTCATCATCAATCGTAACGTATTTTTCAAAGTCAAAATCTTCCCATTTTTTTCTCATTTCCACTTCAATGATGGTTTGAATGTCCGTAGCATCAAGGTCTTCTCTATGCTTTTTGAGCCACTCACTTACTGGTAATTCGTCATCTGAATCAAATTCACCTTCTTTTTCAAAAAATCCTGCATGTTTAAAACAGTTTGCAATGGTTTTACCAGTGACCTTCTGCCAAGCCATATGAATAAAGTTTACGGCATCTAAAATGCTTACTAAAAATTCTTTTTCATTGCCAATTGCTTCCACCATC
This sequence comes from Dascillus cervinus, assembly GCA_949768715.1. Classification (NCBI taxonomy): domain Eukaryota; kingdom Metazoa; phylum Arthropoda; class Insecta; order Coleoptera; family Dascillidae; genus Dascillus; species Dascillus cervinus. The sequence continues at coordinate 18,589,212 of OX458320.1, forward strand.
TTCATTAGCATAATTTTTCTGTAATGGCTTTTTAAAGAATGAATGACCCTTTGATCCATAGGTTGCAGCTTTGAGCTGGTATTAGGCGGCATAAAAACCAAATTAATTTGATTAAGGGGAACTTCAGGATGCGCTGGGCAATTATCAACTAAAAGTAAAATTTTTCTGTTTTTCTTTTGTAACTCTGTATCCCATTCAAGTAGCTCCTCTGTAAACAACTTAGATGTCATCCACGATTTAATATTTGATCTGTATTTCACTGGTAACGTCTTGTTTTTAAAACATCTAGGATTGGTGGATTTTCATAAAATAAGCAGTTTTCTCTTTTCCGTTCCAGTCATATTTACAGCGACCAAAACAGTAATTCTCACTTTAGCATCTTCCCACCAGCACAGCGTTCACCTTTGAATTTCAAAGTTTTACCCGGTGTCAGTTTGTAAAAAAGCCCAGTCTCATCGGCGTTGAAGATGTCTTTACTGTCATAGTTCTTGCGAAGATTGGGCCAAATACTACTAAACCAGTCACCAACAACATTCATATCAACTGATGCAGACTCCCCAACAATTTTTCCTCCGGTGATGCGATGTCTCTGCTTAAATCGTTCAATCCAACTCGTAGAACATGTAAAGTCTTTTTTAGCAATTATACCACCCATTTCAGAAGCTTTTGCTCGAAGAATGGGGCCACTCAAGGGAACATTATCTTTCCTTTTTTGAGTGAACCACTGTAAAAGTCCCTTATCCAGCTTTCCATGAGCTGATTTTTTCATTCTTTTCCGATTAATATTAACATTACCATATAATGATAAAAAAAATGTTCTTTTCTTCCAAGTTACGGATACGGTAGCTTCAGGCAAATTCTTTTCACGACAAATGTCACTCTGTTTGTCACCATTTTGTATTCTTTGAATAATATTATACTTGCCTTTTAATGTTAACGCTTTACGTTTTTGTTTTTCCATTGTGAACAACCAACACGAGACTATAAACTGAACTCATAATATTCACTCTATTCACAGTAGAATCTGCAACGCTACTGAAAATAATATGAATGTACTCCACATTCGAAATTAAAATCGGTGAACCACCAGGGAACCACCGAAAACAGGGAACCACCGAAAAGTTTACTATAAACACGTACGTTAAAGTCGGGGAATTATTCGGGGCATCCTCGGAGAGTTTACTATAACCGGAAATTTGGTTCACTTTATCCGAACGTTTACTATAAACGGGTTTACTATAACCGGATAAAAAATATATTAGTCTTATGGGGGAAATGTACGGTACCTCAAGTAGCGTTCACTATACCCGGAAATTCACTAAAACCGGGTTCATTATACCCAGACTCTGCTGTAAATTAGAAACAAATGTATGTATTCCGGAAGTTTTATTTTAAAGTAAGTATTCCATCATCGACATGTCCATACTTGTGTAAAAAGTAAAAAAAATTCTTATTTTTGTTATGAATAAAAGATTGGTAAATAATTCTGATAATAATTAGCATTGGAATTATCACCACGAAATCCCAATTTTAAATTGCCTTAAATTGCTACTGCATGAAAAAAATGTTTCAAACGCATTGAAAGCAATTAAAGGTGATACATAAAAATTACACAACTACGCAAATAAACTCCATTCTTGTATTTGTAATTTTATATGAAAACTGATTTCAGTAAAGCTTCCATAATAGGTTAAAAACATGAAACCGTGTATTAATGATTAAATTCGGAATAAAATGAACAAAATTTTTTGAATTGATGTCGTTTTATAGTTTTCAAATTGTCGTATTACTAGTAAAGGTATAATTTAATCTGTTCCTATGAATTTACAATAATCAAAGATTAGGTAATAATTTATTTTACTTATTATTAATGGGAGATTATTTTATTGCTTTGTATTCAAAATTTGTTCCCTAATATACGGTTTCATTTATGCAGCACTTGCACAGAGTTAATTTTACATAAACAAGGTAATTTTATTGGTAAACTGTGATTTTGTATCAAGGATTGATAATTGTACTTATTTAAATTTAAAAAAAATAATATACTTACTTGTTGCTTATTTTCTTCCATTTTTTCAACTAATACTGAACTTATCAATGCAAGTAGAAACGATGCAGTGTCTTCTTTCTAAAATTGAAACTTAAAATATTTTCAAAAGAACCTTTTCCGATATAGATATGACCGGCTTTATGACACCAATTTAGTTAATTACACCGCCTTGCCGTCTTTTATATTTCAAGGTTTCATTTTGCAGTTTTTTTCTCAGGGACAGGTAGAAGTTTTACAGGGGTGAAATTGAATAAACTATTTTTTCATCAACAGCGCACCGAAGCGGTTATCAAATTATTTGAATTCCAAAACTAAGTCGTTGTATTATAACTTTTTTTAGAAATTTGAAAGTGAGGCGTTTCTTTCAATGCTGCGCTTCTGTTTAGAGTTCCAAAAAGTCGACTCCCGAGTCGGACCTGTTCGAAACGTGTTTTTCTTTTTAAATTTAAATTATGTAAATAAGTTTCACAGAACCTAAAATATTCTATTCGAACAATAAAAACGCGTTATCATAAAATTGAGACGATTCCGACAAAAGAGACTTTAAAGTGAAAAACATATTTTTAAGGAACGCACAAAAAGTCAACTTAGAGGCCATCCATAAATTATGTAACGCAGAATTTGAACAATTTTTATCGCCTGCCCCCCTCTGTAACAGTTCGTAACACTATGTAAGCCCACCCCCCTAAAAGTTACGTAACGCGAAGACTTTACTACCCCCCTTTGGAGTAATAAAAAAATTAATTTAAAAATCCTTTTGGTACGTTGATATATTACGTTAATAAGATTTTTAAATTAAAAGTATTGTCATTTACTTACATAAATTTAAAGTATGATTTTTCCTATAATTATCAATCGTTATATAACAACACATTAAACCCCCCGCCCCCTCTGTAACGCACCGTGACGGGCCAACCTACCCCCGCCGCCCTTTGGCGTTACGTAATTTATGGATGGCACCTTATAGTGAATTCAAAAGCCCAAATCAAATTAGATTTTGTTTTAAAAATATCAAATCACTGCAACTTTTTTGTGAGAATTCAACATATTACATTAAACTTTAATCAAATTAGATTTTATTTTAAAAACGTTTTTAAGGTTTTGGAATTAAGGATGGTTGTGAGAGAGCTGTTCATTCCATTAGAACTTATTTTAATAATCAGTCTGATGCTGAGGTTTTTCTTAAAATCGATGTTAAAAATGCTTTCAATTTTATCGAAAGAGACTCCCTTCTTTCTGTTGTTAAGGCTGTTACTCCAGATATATATCCTTCTCTCTGGCAATGTTATGCTGCTTATCAATCAAATTTATTCTTTAATGGAAATGTTATTGAATCCTCGGTAGGTTGTTAACAAGGTGACCCTCTCGGTCCTGCAATTTTTAGTTTATCTAATCATCAAATTATTAACGATTTGAATTCAGAGTTAAATGTTTGGTACTTAGATGATGGTTCCTTAGGTGGTAAGGCCTTTGATGTCTTACAAGACTTAGAAACGATAATTACCGAATTTAAGAAAATTGGTTTGGTTCTTAATTTCAATAAATGCGAACTTTTCTTCCTTAATAATGTTTCGGAATTAGACAAATCTTCAATTTTGGAGAGATTCGAATTATTAACTCCTTGTATTCACGTTTGTAATTTGAAGACCTTTTTATTCTTGGTTGTCCTATTTTCGATGCAGCAATTCCTCCATTCATTTCTGAAAAAATTGATTTATTCGCTTTATTTCTTCAAATCTATGTAAAATTAATCCTCATATTAGTTTATTTTTACCCCGCCATTGTTTTTGGATATCTAATTTCACTTATAATCTTAGATGTTGTCCTTTTTGGAAATCATAAAAATGAGTGTCTTGAATTAGATAATATTGTTATTTCTTTTTTGGAAAAAATTTTGAATACTAAATTTACAATAAGATTTTGGACTCAAGCCAAATTACCAATCCGTTTTGGTGGATTAGATATAGGTAAGGTCTATAAGTGATATTTCCTCGCCTGCTTTTTTGTCTTCTATATTTTCGAATTATAAACTTATTATGTCCATACTACCTTCTAGTTTTTCTAATTTTGAAATTACATCCCTTAACGAGGCTGTTTTAATTACTTATTTTTGTTAAATTCTCCAGTCAAATACAGCTCGTGCCATGAACAATGCCGGATTATAATTCTCCTGAATTTAAATTCAATGCCATGATCCCAGGAAATGCACCTCGTTTCACTCAATGCATTTCTGCTATCATAGCATCTCATTAAATTTAAGTCGACGCTTGTTGTATTATTCATGATTATTTCCTTGATTGCATAAAAAGTCGCAGTTACGTGTCAAAATTTACCCGGTTAAATTTTGACGTTTCAAATGCGTCAACATTTACCCGATTAAATTTTGACGTTAAATTGCTTCTAAAATTTTTTTGCAATCATTATCGAAGATTCTTCGACTAGCAAATAAATAATTCATTGTAAAATCTATTTATTCAGATTAATAATCAGGAAATAATCATGCCGAATACTCCGCGTGCATGAAAATAGCCTGATTAAATTTTTACGTTTTTATGTCGCAACGTTTTGCCATAAAGAAATATTTCTCGTAAATTTTCCACCAAAAATCCCTCGTGCTTCGCACTCGAGATTTTGTTACGTGGCAAATTTGCTCGACATATTTCTAGGCAAAACATTTTGACAAAAACGTCAAAATTTAATCGGCTATTTTGATGCACTTGAGATATTACTGTTGATTATTTCCTTCATGCACATAAAAAGTCCCATTCACCATGGTTTTCCTCAGTTTTATAGCGATTAAATTTTGACGTTTCAAACGTGTCGAAATTTACCCGATTAAATTTTGACGTCTCAAAGGTGTCAAAATTTACCCGATTAAATTTTGACGTTTAATAGCTTCTGAATTTTTTTTGCAATCATTATCAAAGATTCCTCGACAAGTAAATAAATAATTCGTTGTAAAATCTATTTATTCAAATTAATAATCAGGAAATAATCATGCCGAATACCCCGCGTGCATGAAAATAGCCTGATTAAATTTTTACGTTTTTGTCGCAACGTTTTGCCATAAAGAAATATTTCTCGTAAATTTTCCACCAAAAATCCCTCGTGCTTCGCACTCGAGATTTTGTTACGTGGCAAATTTGCTCGACATATTTCTAGGCAAAACATTTTGACAAAAACGTCAAAATTTAATCGGCTATTTTGATGCACTTGAGATATTACTGTTGATTATTTCCTTCATGCACATAAAAAGTCCCATTCACCATGGTTTTCCTCAGTTTTATAGCGATTAAATTTTGACGTTTCAAACGTGTCGAAATTTACCCGATTAAATTTTGACGTCTCAAAGGTGTCAAAATTTACCCGATTAAATTTTGACGTTTAATAGCTTCTGAATTTTTTTTGCAATCATTATCAAAGATTCCTCGACAAGTAAATAAATAGTTCGTTGTAAAATCTATTTATTCAAATTAATAATCAGGAAATAATCATGCCGAATACCCCGCGTGCATGAAAATAGCCTGATTAAATTTTTACGTTTTTGTCGCAACGTTTTGCCATAAAGAAATATTTCTCGTAAATTTTCCACCAAAAATCCCTCGTGCTTCGCACTCGAGATTTTGTTACGTGGCAAATTTGCTCGACATATTTCTAGGCAAAACATTTTGACAGAAACGTCAAAATGTAATCGGCTATTTTGATGCACTTGTGATATTACTGTTGATTATTTCCTTCATGCGCATAAAAAGTCGCAGTCACTATGGTTTTCCTCAGTTTTACAGCGATTAAATTTTCACGTGTCAAAATTTACCCGGTTAAATTTTGACGTGTCAAATATGTCAAAATTTACCCAATTAAATTTTGACGTTAAATCGATTTTAAAATTTTTTTTGCAATAATTCTTCGACAAGCAAATAAATAATTCGTTCTAAAATCTATTTATTCAGATTAATAAACAGGAAATAATCATGCCTGATTAAATTTTTACGTTTTTTGTCGCAACATTTTGCCATAAAGAAATATTTCTCTTAAATTTTTCACCCAAAATCCCTAATGCTTCACACTCGAGATTTTATTACGTGGAAAATTTGCTCGACATATTTATAGGCAAAACATTTTAACGAAAACGTCAAAATTTAATCGGTTATTTTGATGCATTTGGGATATTAAGGTAGAGAATTTGTTACAGTTCGATATAAATAGGCGGTTATTTTTTACTACAGCTCTCTACAGCAACCAATAAATAAATGTCACATTATTTTTAAAAATAAAGTGAGTTGTGATTCAAAAATGAATGAATTGAGTTGGCGTGCCGTAGCGTCAATTTACGGAGTTTTGCAGAATTACACCATCGATCAAAACACAACAATTAATTAGAATTGGTTATTTATTTAAATAAATTGGTTCCTCATTAATGACTTCTTGGTTAAATTAACTATTCAAATTCAACTCGTGCTATCATTTCTTAAAATTTTACTTTAAAAATGATGAAACCTCTTGTCTGAGATCATTGCAATGAATTAAAATTCTGAACAATAATAATCCGGCATTGTTCATAGCACTCAAATTTCGATACTGGGACTTGGCTCAATTAGAATTATGGATGTGCTTCTTTTTGCATTACCGTTGGTTATAACTTATAACGTAATATTATAAGAAATTCAGAATGAATACAATAAACACACACATATTATAAACAAAAGTGTTTTAGAAAATTATATAAACATACAATTTTTAATTCAATTATTACAAAAACAACAGTATAACTCGTTGTGATTTGAAGTTTGTTGATTTCATTAAAAAAAAAATGCGTTGCACGTCTCAATTTTACATTGTCGAACGATCTTCGAACGTTGATCATATACGTCGCAGCGCGACACGTGTTTAGTGGGTTACCACTATTTTCCGGTACGTGGTCACTCATTTTTGGCATGTGACCGTGTTTTTGGAACCATTAAAAGAGTAATAAGAAAGTGTGATCGAGTTTACCTACCCTCTGAGTACGAAGAAATGATTAAAAAAAGTAGAAAAAGCGTAAGGCCATTTACTGTAAAAAGTATAACACATCAGGACATTTGTTTACAAAAAAACTTCAAAACCCATAAGCAATGTGGGAATGGCGGAAACGTTTGGAGTGTCCAGCTATAGAATGTTTGTCTATGATATGTCTTGAAATCGGACCCTTACACGTTAATTTAACATCTTACATCAGACGTCTTCAAATCGTTTGGTCCTCATACGAAATAAAACTAGATGTATTTTTAATAGTAATATATTTAAGAAATATTTGAAATACAAAACTCAGTCATGAAATCTTAACCTTAAAATAGAGGATTTTATTTATTTACAATATCTATTTACATATTAAATATATTTACACGAAACAACAAACTGTTTTTCTTTTAATAAATCATAATTATTGAATTTTGTTATTGTCAATCTGGGAAAAACATTTAATACACTCAGGTTTTTTTATGCGGTATATACGTTCCACAGAAAACTGCATAAAAAATTCACATTATAAAAGACATTGCTTATGTGGTAAAAATAGGATAAAAATGAAAAGGAAACAAAAATATTAATTTTTTGAACGTTCGCACTGCTTATGAAAGTTAAAATGCACTGTTCATATAATTTAGTGTAAGAAACGCATAAAAAAGACCAGAGTGTATATAAAACTAACAAAATACTCCCAAACTATAAACTATGTACAATAGGCATTGCAACGGTTAAACTTGAACTTACAAGTTAAAAGAATACATTTGCCTGATATTTCGGTAATAGGCCATACGGATACGGATATAAATAGTAACAGTGGGTGCTTGATCATCCTCTGCTTGGCATGTTTCAACCACACTTTTGTAAGGCACCTAAAACAAAAATTTCATACCAACACTAAAAAACAATTCTCACCTTAGATTAACTTACGGATGATCACAGACTTTAAATTAGTTTTTCCAAATGCTTCTTTTCTATTCCTTTGTCCGTGACTGGCTAAGCTGTTGGTAATCGAAAATCGGAGAATTTGATTCACTTGTGCCGTAGTTCCAGTACCACCTAAATGGACTTCTTCCTGGGTATGTGAAGATTTATGAGTATATTGATGGTTTAGCATATGCAACTGTTAATTGCTGCCATACATTCCTTCCGAGGCAACTTCGTTCTACGAACAAATTCGAAATTGGAAAACGATTTTGGCTGCTGAAGAACATAATGATGAAGTTTCATAATTTGTAATAATTTTTTATTTCAATATGTTTATCGCAATTTTTAATTATAAAGTATTTTATTAATTTTACTCCTTCTGACGTGGTTTGGTAAATTAATAATTATGCACGAGAAAAAAAAATCTTAAATTTCGTATATTATAAAGTAAGAAAAATGTACAAAAACTGTCTTATATAAAGTACAACAACGCGTCTACTTACGTCAACTTACGCTCCACCTTAAGGATTAAGCGTGATAAATTAGATAAGATTTTGGTTTAATTCTAGAGGCTTTCATAAGGCGCGTATTATGCGGAAAATCATATTAAACGTGAACGTTTTAAGCGGGTTCTACTGTTGTGAGGTTGCGAACATTGCGCATGCTCTGTTGCGCGGGACTCACAAACTCGTAGCGTTTGGGTGTGGTGCTATGCATACACTGAATATTTGTGATTTTAATTCAAATTGTGTTTAATAACATAATTTAAAGGTACGTTATAATATTTAATATTGAAAGATAGTATTTAGGAACGAGTGGTAGTTAATCTGTTCTTGCAAACTTCCGTTTTACATTGTAAACTTCAAAGTAGGAATTTATTTCACAGAACTGACCGGACGCCATTTTGTGTTTCGTTGATTTTCATTTATTACTGGCGCTGTTGGCATTGTCGATTTACTCTAAAAACCAAAAATAAATAGATGATCGTAGCATCTAATTCGAACGACAATGAAAATAAAAATAAATAATTGTAAATACTAAATTTTCATCTTGCTTACATTAATAAATCGCCGTCCATTAAATAACTCAATTTATTGTACAAAGTAATCTTATTTCATTTCGTTTCAGCTAAAATTTAATCAATCGATTAATAAACTATCGACTGAAAATCCAGGGAATACCAGCACCTTAATGGGCCCACGATCTTAAAAGAATGATCACACGCAGTAAGTAATTTTTTTTACCAATGCTTTTAAACGGACAACACTTTGTACAGGAAAATAAAATGAACTGTAAAGAAATTAACACATGAGTGTAGCTTGATACCTGACGTGGCCATATCCAATGTGTAAAACGTGTTACATCTTGTCAAAATAATATAACAACTCTGATCATAATAGGGAGTTATCTCAGTGCTTCCACTATTCCACATGTAAACGTTAATCTGCGTAATAATTGCACATAAGCAGAACTTCCGATCTGCACATATCGTAACGGATTTAATTATTTTTCATAAGATATCATATCCGAATAGTAACAACATAAAATAGAAAGTGTAAATTTTGTTCCTCAAACTGAAAATACAGTTTTACGTCCTCTGAAGACATAGTTTCTAAATCTACTTTGCCGTCTAGTGCCGCTCTATTTCTTTGCGGTGTTCTTTTTCCTGGTACAATGTTATTCAATAAGACAACGTTTATTATTTCAAAATGTCTAATAAAGGTTCCATAGTATTTCAGTTAGCTTCAACTCACAACTTTTGGCATGAATTTGAAAACTCGTCCATAAGTTACTGGTACACAAACTCTAGTGTTATTTAAGATTATACCGAAGGGTCTTGCGATAGCTGTACATAATACCCTCCAGTGAAATAAAATATTGCATTAAATCACGTGATTTTATCGTGTATGTTTGGAATAATGAGGACACTGTGATAACTCTTTGTCATACTTTTGCAATTACGATAAGTTTTCCGCAACAGATTACAGTTCCCCTTGCAAAAACAAGTGCCACGTTACAGACTGCAATTCACTTTTCCCGCATACAATATAGTGTTAATATTAAATTCCATTAATAGTAACCCAGAAATTTCTGGTGACTTAACATTATAAATACAACAAAGATATTAAAATGAGTACACAATCAAAAAAAAAAGAATTAGTCATTTGCTGTTGGCATCCACAGTTGAAACAAAAACATGCAATTTGTTATGCAACTTCAAATTACCTGTGGTAGCAATACTTTTTCTTTTTATTACACTAAATCAAATACTGCAATTTAATTTAATTTATGGCTTCTAATTATTAATCAATTTTATTAAAATCACATTGCACTAAAAGAACTACTTTTTTTTTTTTTACCATAGAAGTGTGATCTTTTAAAAGCAACAGTTGAATATTGTTTTTTCTTTTTTTAACAGAAAACTGGCAAAATAAGACGAAGGACACAATCCTAGGCTTGCGTTGACTTGGAGGCTACTTTCTGTAAGTTTATAGGTAACTATGCAGTAATTTCTATTTGCTTCCTTTTTAGCTTTAAAGTCAAAGTACGACAAAACAATACAAAAATCTTGTTTAAATGTAAAATTAAATACCTGCAGCTAACCTTTTATTTTGAGGATGCTTCTAGGCGTCACATATGATAAGCAGAAATTTGTGAAATATACAACCACTTCTAACTTGCAATTTTGAGTGTCTAAAAAAATATTTCCAATTACAGTCGAAATTTCCTAAAAAGTGATCTTAAAAAGATTTTTCCTTCGTCTTCGTCACTTCCTATCATCTCACGCAAAACAGACGATCAGAATCCACAAAATAAAAAAAAATAAAAAATAAAAATTTGATACCTTTTTCTCATTCTCACATGCCGCTTTAATTTTGGAATATTTCTACGATTAAAAGTTTGGCACGCTTAAATTCGATAGGTTGCATTAAGTTTTGTGGTTGTGTATTGTTTTTTCAACATTGTGAATGAAATTATTGCTAGTTAATGAGCTAAAATTTTTACATTGTCATTTTCACTTATCATAATGCCAAAAACGTATGGGTCCCTATTTAAAAAGATCAACAATAACGGCATCACATTGACATGGAACATCATATAAGTAAAAGTGTTATGCTAAAAGATGCGAAATTAAATTTAATAATTCAAATTTATCGCACTGTTACGTTACTTTTGCCACTCACTGTAGCGATATTCTACAGAAGTTCATTAAAGGGACGTTTGGCTGTTACTATTTTTTATACCCAATTTAATTTTGATTGCTGTATAACGGCTTGCCTGTATTAAAGTACAAGTAAAAATAACATTTTTCACTTTCAAATTGATGTCTTATTTCCGATGTGAAATTTTGATAAATATTTAACATATATTCAGTGTCGAACAAGTAACAGAATTGAAGCGCGCGTTTTGCTTAGTTAAATAAAATATAGCCACTAACAGCTAGTGACTAGCTAAACACAAAAATTCGATCTGAAATCGCAAATAAATTTACTAAAAGCATATTACAAAAAAAAGAAGAAGATAAAACAAAAGAAAAGAATCACTTACCAGGCATATATTACGCTACTATTTCAAATCACTGTTTATATCCTTTTCGGATTTGAGGTTCGGAGATGTGGTCATTTAATCACCAAAAGGAACCTTTACGAAATATTTCATCTCACTTTCTTATTGATATTAAATCTGAGCAACCCTGTTTAAGATTGGGTAACCAACCTCAGTGGCAAACAGTTGGATTCAACGCAAAAGATTTATGGTGGTTGTTCTAATCGTCGGTCCAAATTTGCTGGATTATAAAAGTTATTACATTTCGATTCCCTGCTCACTTTCTTCGTTAATACTATATCCGAGCAACTCTGTTTAAGATTGGGTAACCAACCCCAGTGGCAAACAGTCCGATTCAACGCAAGAGATTTATTGGGTTCTAATCCCCGGTTAAGATTTGCTGGATCATCAAAGTCATTACTTTTCGATTCCCTGCTGGTGATCACTTTCTTCATTAATACTAAATCCGAGCAACTATTTAAGATTGGGTAGGAAACCCCAGTGACAAACAAAGTCGGAGTAAATGCAAGAGATTTATGGGGGTTGTCATTGTTGTAATCGTCGGTCAAGATTTGTTGGATCACCAGAGTTATTACACTTCGATTCACTGCTGGTGATCACTTTCTTCATTAATCCTATATCCGAGCAACTCTGTTTCAGATTGGGTAGAAAACCCCAGTGGCAAACAGAGTCGGATTAAATGCGAGAGATTATTGGGGGTTGCGTTCTAATCGTCGGTCAAGATTTGCTGGATCATCAAAGTTATTACACTTCGGTTCCCTGCTGGTGATCACTTTCTTCGTTAATCCTAAATCCGAGCAACTCTGTTTAAGATTGGGTAACCAACCCCAGTGGCAAACAGTCGGATTCAACGCAAGAGATTTATTGGGTTCTAATCCCCGGTTAAGATTTGCTGGATCATCAAAGTCATTACTTTTCGATTCCCTGCTGGTGATTACTTTCTTCATTAATACTAAATCCGAGCAACTGTTTAAGATTGGGTAGGAAACCCCAGTGATACAAAGTCGGAGTAAATGCAAGAGATTTATGGGGGTTGTCATTGTTCTAATCGTCGGTCAAGATTTGTTGGATCACCAGAGTTATTACACTTCGATTCACTGCTGGTGATCACTTTCTTCATTAATACTAAATCCGAGCAACTATTTTAAGATTGGGTAGGAAACCCCATTGACAGACAAAGTCGGAGTAAATGCAAGAGATTTACGTGCAGATAGAATTTTGTTATCGGTAAAAATGTAGATAGAATTTGGATTTACTGAAAAATATAGAAAATTATTACATATAGGTTTCTGTAACACTGGTAATATTGACGTAGAGCCACAGATGGATGTAGTAATTTCTTGTATGATTGAAGTCTGTACATGGAACTTGGATATACCAAAATCTCAATTTTTAAAAAAATTGCACTTAGAACCTCGTTATTCTAATATGACGTATTAACTATCACTAAAGTCTTAAACACTATATATACACTATACCAGGGGTGGCCAACCTGTGGCTCGCGAGCCACATGCGGCTCTTTGAAGGATTATTTCTGGCTCTCGATAAATGTACCTGAGTTCCCTTTTCATTTTTGTGCTATTATATTTTAACAAATTATTATTGTTCCGTATGTGTATGTATTTAATAGCGGCTCGCAAAAAATTTCAAATTTTGAAAAATGGCTCAGACTATCAAGGAGCTTGGCCACCCCTGCACTATATTCTACTCGATCCACCACAAAAATTACAAACTAGTGTCTTAAACCGCAAGAAACCACTCAAGAACCACTTGGCATAGAAACCATAACAAACGATGAGCCAAACGTGGTTGATGCAAATGGCCGACTTTGTTCCCCTCTTGCCGTCCATAATCGGTAGCAAACGCTCCTTCCTCCCATTTTCTATTCTAAGGTTAACACCATCCAATTCACTCAACACAGTCAGTGTTTAAACGCTTTTAGACAGGTTGCTGCCTCATTCAATGCAATTTTCAACCCTGTCTGCTCGGACGGGTTTTGGAACTGTTTCATTCCATAATCCAAGCGACGTTTATCCACCAATGGTTTGCTGGGACGGCTCGTTCTGTGCGTAACAATATGTCACGAGGTGACACATTAGGTTAGTTACGAGCGAACATAGCCCTCCTATCCGAAACCCACGGGACAATAGCTGTATTTTCGTCCTGGTGTACGAGCCCAAGAGACTCGACATATTTACATAGGACGCCCGGCAATTGTATCCCGCGGGCTACACGGTTTAGTAGGGATGCACTTTCCAGCCCTACATGGTACCCATGTTCTACATCCTCTAGCTGAAGAGCAGTCACATTCGTCCTTGCATCTCTACCTTGCATAAACGAAAAAACTTGCTGACAAAGCACAGTGATTTGTTGGTTGGAACAAAACACTTGGAATGTGCGCTGTGCAACGTAGGTCCGAAGGGTAGACGTCTTTGGGGGAGCCTTGTCGTATGTGGTAACTAAAGTCTGGGGATCCGCGTTCGGTTTCGAAAACCTGCCTCTCTTTCTGGGAGGGCCACGTTTACCTGGATTTAGACGCTTGTTGGGCATAGCATCAGACCGACTGGTCTGAGGCTTTTGCCGCGCCGTAGGTTGAGCTGGGCGGTACTTGGACCGCTCTGGCTGTTGTCTTGTCGCAGTTCTGCATCAAAGATGCTGCCTAAGATTGACATTGTATTGGAAGGTACAACAGAAGTCTCGACAGTATATACGTTAATATCAAGGTGTATTGATTGGGATAAAAAACACAATACCTAACAAAAACTTCTTACTACTTGTTCGGCTGAGCCGCTTCTGCCGCTGCTGCCGTCGCTGCATTCTCCATCGCATCCTCTGGGCCTTGTTTAGATAGGGCGGCGGTGGTACTTGTATTGTTACTGGTATTGATACAGGAATGTGAATTGGCGAATCGTCCTCATCCCAATTTTCTTCCACTTCTGCTGTACAGTGAAAGCTCCCTTGGACGGACACTCACGGTCCCCAATTTTTGTCCACTAAAAAGAGAGTTTAATAAAAATTATTCCCACTACATTCAAGTAAACTTAAAAACTTACATAGGTAAAATATTAAGAACACTAATTTTCAACTTTATTTGATTTATAAGAAATTTGTTAACTCAAATCGTTCATAGTCAACCGTTTTGCTTACAAAGGATTTCAAAATATTGACGGTTTTCAAGGCATCTTGAACTGGATTTATACCAGGCGATTCGTTACTGTTTTCAATCATCTCAATATCGTCATCCGAGTGTTCTTCTCTAACTATTTCATCATTATTTACAGTTACAGTTAAATGTTAAATTATCCTCAATATTAATAAAGTCGTCAGGATTATAATTATGTGTTCCACATTTTTAAATACCTCTGTACAACTCTGCCATAATTAGCTAAGGTACGTCGACTTATGTTATGTTTAAAACCGGCCTTCGAAAAACAATTTTTAATTGTTGTTGGTGTAACTTGATGCCAAGCGTTTTTAATAAAATTGATGGCTTCTAACGGATCTATTGATGTTGATAATTCGGCTGTTGATTGAATAGTATCCATTTTTAATAAAATTTGTGGTGTTTGAAATTATAACTCTTTACATCATAAAAATTCTTATTTATTTTTTACTTAATATTTTTTTTTACATGATCTCTTAAATTCTACTCTACATTTTCTCGGTGATGTATGTTTCCGCTTCCTGAGGATGTATACTCAATACCCTCGAAATTGAGTTCATTTGCATAGCCCATATAATGCGCAATGCGGTGTGGGTTATTGCCATGCGCTGGTGGGTGTAGTATCCACGTGTTGGTGGATGAGGGAATAGCGCCTGATGATATGTCCTTTTCCGTTCATACAGTCCGCCAATGCTGCTACCGAAGATTTCATCGACGTGTGCTAAATACATCGACTCTGCTTCTTCTTTTGATGGTCCGTAAGGGACTCCACTCGTTGTTGGACCTTGACTGGTTGATCGTCCTTGCTGAATTGATAACAGCCTTCGCCGTTTATACTCCTTACCACAGCTCACCTCAAAGTCAATTGTAATTAACTTATATTTTCGTTCAGCTATCGGATTAGCTTTCATTATCACGGGTTTTCTTCTACATCCTTCAGCATTATGCCTGCGATTTCTGCATGAACTACACAGGTAACTCGACAAATTTGAACTAATAAGACATTTCTCCAAGATTTTCATAATTATAAACAACCTCCCACTCGCTGTCTGCATTCTTCACGTTGATGCATGCGTGTTTTCGTTTGATCGGCCCTGGGATCCGGCACGCTACGCGTTATACCTGGTGATATTTATGGACAAGTTTACGATTTTAGCATTATGCCTTTAATCTGGCCAATTGCCGCTAAGACACTCTGCTTCTGCCCAATGGATCCAGGGTTGTTGCACCGCAATTTATTTAATGCGCGCAAGTGTTTCGAACCTACACACACATACATGAATGAAAATATCAATCTGCAGAAAAAATTTAGTTTCTTACTCAGAATAACATAATATGTAGAAAAAAATTGATTATTAAAAAATGAATAACTACTGTTAACAAGTGACCTGTAACAAGTTTGGATGTTAACTGACGAGTAAGAAGGGATTCCTCCTCTTTTATTAACCGTGCAAAGTACTGCTAGAGTCAAAACAAGTCCGTAAAAATGAACTTACCAGAAAAACTCTGTAGAAAAAATTAATTTTTAAAAATGTATAAGCGATGATGAACGTGTGATCTTCAACAAGCGTGGATGTTAACTGACTGGCAAAAAGGGATTCCGCCTCTTTTATTAACTGTGCAAAGCACTGCTAGAGTCAAATTACATGTAAAGGTTTCTTGCCTCAAGCACTGCTATAGTCGATACAGTTCCGTAAAAATAACTTACCTAAAGAACTGTAAAATAATTTAAATTTCCATTCTGGCCGGTATTTTGCTGTTGAGCAAAACCGCTTTTAACAGTGGAGTTTATGGGTTAAAGCACTGGCTGTCTACATTCAGCACATTAATACATGCCCGTCGTCGCGTTATTCACGATTAACACTAAGAATGCGAACCTAGCGGAGAAAGGCGGAATTACTATATGCTGACGTCACGAAAAGTACTACTCACAGTTCGTGATCGAGCCAGTACGAATCCTTGATTGAAATTCCGACTCAATTTCAATTCATCTGACACGATCTAAACGTCGCACGCGTCGTTGATGTAGGGCACCACCTTCTCCGCAGATTTTAAAATTTCGACATCAGTCCTTCCCGATTCCAGCTAAAACGCTCTGCTTCTACCCGATTGTCCCGTTGCCGTTACGTAATAAATTATTTAATGTACGCATAAAACATTGCCAGGCCGGATTATTCCTAGAGAATGGTGAACTAAGTTCATCCAGCGCGACCGGTAGTGTAACTTTTTGAGGCGCGACCGGTTAAAGGTTAATAATACTTAATTCTATGTAAACCTATTCCGAATCGACTACGCCCTGGTCGCAGCTAATGTAAATAATTGTTTCACTTGAGTTTTCTTTGGAAACGTGTTTTTGACACTACATAGAGGCTTCACATCATAATATAGAGGTATTTTTATATGCAAAACTTGCAAAAAGGCACGTTCCAAACAAAAACATCACTACAGAGGAAATATCATTATAGAGGAGGTCACTATAGAGGAGTTCGACTGTATTTTTGCTACAGCGAAGTAATTATTATTATAGTAATTTTTATTTCTAAAAAAAATTTGGAAAAAATATTACTTCTACAATATTTAATTTAAATTCAAAAAGAGAGTTGAACACAGTCATAAAATATATTAATTCTAAATATAAACTTTCTTACCCACTTTATCAGCTTGGACTTCTTTGAAAGGGTCTTGGATGAATACCTGCTGATTTTCTGAAATGTTAGAAAATATTTTATCTACAAGAGTTTTTGTATATAACTATACTATATTCTTACCCATAATTTTAATCTTGTTAGGAATAGTAATCGCCGGTCGTGAAAACAAAGAGAGAGATGCCTGGGTTTCGTCAATGCTGCTACCATCCGATGACATACTTATTTTCCTCTTCTTAGACGAACTCCCTTTCTGCTCTTTATTGGAAGATGTGGTTTCGCCATCGTCTGTTTCTAAATTTGAAGCGTATTTTCCCATTTTACATAAGTCCTTAGCATACTGGAGATTGGAAATAGTTGATTTTTTGCATGTAGCGTCAAACCGATTGTATTTCTTCGCTATATCTTCGCAATTATATATTAGCTGTCGAAGCTTCATTTCCGAGATTTGTTTTGGATATTTGTATTTTGTTTTCTCATTATTTGCCCACGAAGAAGGCAAAAAATTGACCGCATTTTGATCATTCTAAAATACCACATCCCAGGAAGACATGTTATTTGTTGGTTAAACTATTGCAGGTAAAAACATACAAAATTTGTAACCCAGAAAAAATCAGTGACCGTTGGTGAGATGCGACCATTTCTTAAATTTAAAAATAGACTCAATTTTATAGATTGGGGTTTGAACACGAAGACTTGAAGGGTTTTTCAACATCTGGGCAGTATACAAACAAAAGCAACCACAAATACGGTCGCCATAAATAAGGATCATAAATAAACTATTATGCAATCCTCATAATATAGCGGTTTTTAAAATAAAACTGCCCTTTTTTGCATTTTTTGGATGGTTTTTACGAACCTGCAATAGTGATTATCCGTTTCTACCAACCCTACTTAAATGACACCAAACGGCACGCGTCTGAGAGGAACTACCGCACTCCTTATAAGTCCTATAGGAATAAAAATGTATTTGTTTTAGTTACTTACAATTTTTTTTTCATTTTTCCATAAATTTTTTTAAAATTTTTCACTTATTACAAATTTAATACTTCACAAACATTTTAAAAAACACGTTTGTTTGTTTTTGGTGTTTTCGGTTTTCTAGTTAGTAAAGTAAAGTTTGGTAGGGTTAATAATTTTGGCGTGAAAATAAAAACAAGAACCTTTAATCACAAAAAATTTTATATAAAATAATATAAAATTACTCACATAGACGCGTTTCGGTGGCTATGCCACCATCTTCAGTACATCTACTAGTAGAGTAGATGTACTGAAGATGGTGGCATAGCCACCGAAACGCGTCTATGTGAGTAATTTTATATTATTTTATATAAAATTTTTTGTGATTAAAGGTTCTTGTTTTTATTTTCATTATCGACATCACAGGGTCCACTATATATATTTTATTTTTTTTTTTTTTTTTTAATTTTGGCGTATGATGTGACCATGCTGCTGAACTTTCGCCGTCGTCCTCACTGTTGATTGATAAAATATTCTGGCTGTTGATTGATGAAATATCCTGGCTGCTGATTATTACTTCCACATTTTCTACTACGACTAAAAAATTTTGTTTAAGAAGTTTTTTGTTAATTGTTCAGAAATATGGAAATGTTACCTCTGTTTGCATCACTATCTATTTGGCAATCTAACACCTAAAATTTCTCTTATTTGCTCATCTACCGGTGTTATGTTAACTTTTGTCGCAGGTCCACCTCCAGTTCCGGTCACATTGCATGAATTGTCTGCAAATTTCTGTTTTGTTCTTTTTTTGAGATTTTCATACTTTTTCTTTAGTACAAGGGGGCTTCTGTAGACTTGATTACACTTTTCATTAAATTCTTTTGCAATGTGGCCCCACATTGCATCGTTTCTTTTCCAAAATAAGCGGCCTGTTTTCTTACATTCGATCACATGCCTTTTATTTTTAACTGAATCAATTAAAGTTTCCACTTCTTCGGCGTTGAAATTCGTAGCGCGTTTATTTTGACTATTTTCCATAATTTAGTTAACACTGCGTCACTCCTCTGCAGAAGTGTTCGAACCAAGAAACCAGAGAACAATAAACTAACCTAACTAAATTTTTAAACATCTGTGGCGGAATATTCAAACCACAATAGTTAATCGCGCCACCTAGCGGAAAGAGGTAAAGGTAGATAGACGCGGGAGAACGAAACCCCAGTCTGCAACGAGCTCCGATGTAAAGAGGTTCAATAAAACCAGTATCTTCAATTCGACTCTTTATATTATCTGTGCAATTAAATCCTATAATATTCACATACACCCATAACTGGTGACCCCGACGTGATTATTTACGCGATTTAAACGGTGGATGATGAATATTACAGCGGATTCAAAAAACAGACGCGGAAGCCACGTGTGCTGAGTGTTCTCGGTTTCGGCGCCATCACGACCACAGAGATTTGGGTAACACTGCAATTACACCATCAACATCGCTACCATGCTCGACGGCGATCCAGGAACCGATATCCCGCATGTAGCCCAAGCAGCGGCCGCGAGCGTCTCCCTGCCGCCATTTTGGGGAAATAAGCCCGAGTTGTGGTTCGCAATAGCAGAGGCGAAATTCAATTTAGCGACGCCGAAGGTTACAAAAGAGGAGACGAAGTTTAACCACGTTTTGACGGTTCTTTCCCCGGAAGTAGCGGCGGAAGTAGCAGACGTGATCACCAACCCGGACGAAACCAAGCCGTACACCAAATTGAGGGAAACTATCATAGCAAGGTTGTCCCTATCCGAGACTCAAAAGCTCAAACAGCTTCTTTCAGGACAGGAGTTGGGTGCCCGCAAGCCTACGCAACTACTGCGACAGATGAGGTCGTTGGTGGCAGACACCAAATACGTAAATGACCAGGTCCTGCGAGAATTGTTCCTACAACAAATGCCGACAAACATCCAACCTGTGCTAGTCTCGCTAACCACGTTGGCCCTGGACGCAGTAGCAGAGGTTGCAGATAAGATCTTGGAGACGACCCCAACGGCGGCTATATCAGCGGTGCAGCAGCGAGACCAGACCAGTTCAACGAGCAGCGGAACCATCTCGTCCGTGCTGGAGACCCGAACCGAGGATGTGATTGCTACCTTGGTGAGGAAGATCGACGAGCTAATCCAGGTCAGCGAAAACCGTCGGTCTGACCGGGGTGATGACAACGGACACTTCCGCAACCGCAGTAGAAACCGAGGCTACAGAGGAAATAGGAACCGTAGTAGCAGTCGACCCAGCGGCAACAGGAACTACTGCTGGTACCACTATAAATTTGGGGATCAAGCAAAAAAGTGCCAACAGCCGTGCACTTATTCAAAAAACTTGACCGGGGAACAGAGGTAGCGGCCACCTCTGGAACCCCACCCATTTCGAGCAGACTTTTTGTGAGCGACAAAGACTCAAAAGTGCGATTTTTAATAGACACAGGGGCAGATTTAAGTATTTTACCAAAAAAGTTCAAATTGCACAATATGCCCCCCCCCGCGCGTTTTTGTCTTCAAACAGCCGACGGTTCGGCAATTACAGTGTTTGGTGAACGAACAATTAATGTAAATATAGGATTAAGACGTACATTCACCTGGACATTTATCGTGGCGGATGTGACCGATGCGATCATAGGCGCAGATTTCCTCTCACATTTCGGGATAGGTGTAAATTTAAAAAACAAACAGTTAACCGACCTCCAAACATCCGTAACAGTGGCCGCTAGTGTTAATATCGCACATGAAATCGGCATCCATGCTGTGTTCGAGGATGTGGCAACGCCATATCAAGATATCCTGCGGAAATTCCCAGACATTTTGCGGCCAACAGCGGTCATCAGAGAGCCGAAACACAGCGTGGTCCACTACATTCTAACAAAGGGTCCGCCTGTCCATACCAGGCCACGAAGACTAAGAACGGACAAATATGGGAAAGCGAAAGAAGAGTTTGAGCTCATGATGAAAATGGGAGTGATCCAACCTTCACGTTCACCCTGGGCCAGTCCTCTACATATGGTACCAAAGAGTGACAGCACGTGGCGACCTTGCGGCGATTACCGTAACCTAAATGCTGTCACCATCCCAGACCGGTATCCCATTCCACACATCCAGGACTTTAGTGCGGGCCTAACAGGTAAAAAAATTTTTACATCAATCGACCTTGTAAAAGCATATTTCCAAATACCTGTAAACGCACCTGACCGACCAAAAACAGCAATTACGACTCCTTTTGGTTTATACGAGTTCGCCAGAATGCCATTTGGATTACGAAATGCCGCTCAGACATTCCAAAGGTTCTTGGACCAGGTACTCCAAGGGTTAGATTTTGTCTACGCTTACATTGACGACATCCTCATAGCGTCAGTCACCCCTGACGAACACCTTGAGCACGTAGAACAGGTACTGCAAAGGTTAAGCAATCACGGTATCGTCATAAACCCAAAGAAGTGCACGTGGGGAGAAGAGCGACTCAATTTCCTGGGAGTTAAAATTTCCCCTGATGGGATCGAACCACTCCCAACAAAAGTGGAAGCGGTAAGAGACTTTCCACAACCGAAAACTTCCAAGGAACTGCAGAGGTTCTTAGGGATGATAAATTTTTACAGAAGATGGCTACCAAACGCAGCCACCACCCAAGCACCGTTAAATGCACTCCTAAATGGTTGCACACGGAAAAACACTAATATCACCCTGAATGAACAAGCCATAAGCGCATTTAACAAATGTAAAGCAGACTTGGCAGATACGGCAACATTGACGTACCCAGACTCTCGCCTAGAGCTAAACTTGACGGTAGATGCGTCCGAAACAGCAATAGGGGGAGTCCTACAACAATTGGAACATGGCGTACCAAAACCAATAGCCTTTTTCTCTCAGAAGTTAAAACCGTCTGAACAAAAATACAGTGCCTACGATCGAGAGTTGTTAGCAATATATCGCAACGTCTTGCACTTTCGACATTTCACAGAAGGTCGTGAATTCGTGATATACACTGACCACAAACCGTTAATCTTCGCTTTCCAACAAAAAGCGGACAAATGCAGTCCACGGCAGTGTCGACACTTGGACATCATTTCCCAATTTTCCACTGACATCAGGCACATCGAAGGCACGGATAACATCCCAGCTGACACCTTGTCACGCATCGAGGCAGTCACAAAGTGCGATTTCAATGACGACTCTTTCGCACAGGAACAACAAGAAGACCAGGAACTCCACAGGCTACAACAAAACCCCAAGTTCAACTTCATAGCAATCCAGCTACCAACAGCGAACAAACCTCTATGGTATGAAACCAGCCATGGAAACCGCCTGTATGTACCACAAGCATTCCGGAGGAACATTTTCGATGTCACACATAACCTCGCACATCCAGGCATAAGGACTTCCGTCAAACAATTATCCAGCAAGTATTTCTGGCCCAATATGAGGAAGGACACAGCCACCTGGGCAAAATGTTGCACTCCATGCCAGCGAGCCAAAATTCATAAGCACACAAGAGCACCAATCGGAACCTTTTCAAACCCCGATGCACGTTTCTCTCACATCCATCTCGACATTGTGGGACCGCTACCAATATCCGAAGGTAAACAATACATTCTAACGATAATCGATCGTTTTAGCAGATGGCCCGAGGCACTCCCCATTGAGAACATCACTGCAGAAACCTGTGCTCAAGCATTCTTCCTAAACTGGATTCCTAGATTTGGCGTTCCGTCTGTGATAACTACGGACCGAGGCACACAGTTCGAATCAGCACTACTGACATCTCTCAGACAATTAGCTGGAATTAACAGAATCCGAACCACGGCATACCATCCATGCAGTAATGGTTTAGTAGAGAGGTTGCACAGACAGCTGAAGGCAGCGCTTAAATGCCACGACACCAGCTGGACGCAAGCTCTTCCATTGGTACTGCTGGGAATCAGAAATACAGTGAAGGAAAACATACAAGCATCACCTACCGAACTAGTTTACGGAACCACATTAAGGCTACCGGCTGATTTAGTCGAACCGCCACCACTGCTGATTCAACAAACAGCCAATGATTTTGCAGCTCAAATCAAAAATAAAATGCAACAGATTCAATTCCAAAAGACAACCTGGAACAACCAGCAATTTACTCACATCCCAAAGGATCTTAAATCAGCAAAGTTTGTTTACGTCAGAGTCGATCTGATCCGAAAGCCACTTCAACCACCATATGATGGCCCCTACAAGGTGTTGCGAACGGGGAGTAAACATTTCACCTTGCTCATTAAAGGAAAGGAGCAGACGATTTCAATCGATAGATTAAAACCCGCTTACACGGAGATAGCTAGCCAGCAGGACGATACCACACAAAATGACAACATCCGTCATCCTCCAAATGTTGAACCAACGCGTACCAAAAGTGGAAGAACAGTCCGATTCCCGCAACGGTATGCAGACCTGCTACAAGTACATATTTTTTAATGTAAATATAATGTAAATATGATGTAAATATTAATGTAAACATAACCTCAAATTTCGCTCGACCGTCTCACTGGCGAGGGGGTACTTGTGGCGGAATATTCAAACCACAATAGTTAATCGCGCCACCTAGCGGAAAGAGGTAAAGGTAGATAGACGCGGGAGAACGAAACCCCAGTCTGCAACGAGCTCCGATGTAAAGAGGTTCAATAAAACCAGTATCTTCAATTCGACTCTTTATATTATCTGTGCAATTAAATCCTATAATATTCACATACACCCATACATCTGATCATACCAACTTTGAGGCAAAAACGAAAGCATAAAGCTTAACTGAACTGGTTCAATACTGGTACTGAAAAACTGACGCTTTTGGTTCACGGTTTAAACTCAGGCTTAAGGTTCAACTGAACTTTTACTTAAACCCCCACTGAAAAACCGGGCATAAGGGCCGGTTGTTGAAAGGCAGCTTAAGCTTCAGGTTTACTAAACTTGGTTTACAAAATAAACCAGGTTTAAAATAATTTGCGTTGTTCATTCACGAAAGAGCGGTGGTTTACGTAAACCACGTTTACTGATTCATTGCGCACTTCACACCTATACATGACGTCATTCGGTGTTCGTTCGGCAGTATCCGTTAGTTTTCGCTTGAACCGTTTTTAAGTCAGGCTTTATCACATGCGTGCCGAAAATAAATTGAAAATAGAAATTTTAGAACTTGAAAAAAAAATTTATTAAAGGAATAGTGTTGATGTGTACATATGTATTTTGACTACTAATAAAGACTATTTATTATTCTATTAATAATTGTGTGAAATAATCCATAATTAATCTATGACGAACAATATTATTTTCATTTATTGCTCCATATTCTTCGGCAATTTCAGGATTAATATTTTTAGCTAATTCAATTTCTGCTTCTGCTTCCTCATTGTGTTCAAATTCAGTGTGATCTCCCATTTCTATTGCAATATTATGCAGTACTGCCGATGCTATTACAACAGCTTCCACTTTTTTATGTGATAATCTAATACCTAACGCAAGTATTGGAAAACGTCTTTTTAAGACACCAAAACTTCTTTCAATCGGATTCCTTGTTCTAATTTGACTTTCATTAAAAAGATTTTCTGCTTGCGTTCCTGCATTTCGTAATGGTGTTATTAAATACGGTTTTATGCCATACCTACTGTCACCAACTACAACACTACTCCCAAACTCATGGCTTTCCAAACGAGCCCTAATTTTTGAATTTGCAAAAATATTAGCATCATGTGCTGAACCTGGCCATCTACACACAACATCTAAAAATTTCAATGAAGCATCACACTGCTTGCACATTATTTTCGGTTACGAAATAGCTCAGCTTCTTCACCACCTGGACTTTGTATTTTTATGTGCGTGCAGTCTAGTGTACCAATGCAATTTGGGAAGTTCGCGATCAAGTGAAAAGCCTGTTTTGCTTGTAAAATTTCTGCTTCTGTTGATGGCATCTTGACGAATTGTGAAGCTAATCTTGCTATTGCACGCAAGACTTTATAAACAGTTCGACTTGCTGTGGACTTTTCAATTCCCCCAAAATCACCAATTACCTGCAGGAAACTGCCAGTTGCCAAGAATCGCAAAGTGATTAACACCATTTCCGAAGGGAACATTCCATGATTTCTATAACACGATAAGTGGACTGGAATTCAATCACATACTATAAGAATAAACAAACATTTTACCTGTCAGTTTTATTTTGTATCTCAGGTACAAGTTCCTGGGTTATTAAATTTACAACCGTTTGGATAGTCGAAATCTTGCATAAAATTGCTTTTCATCCCGTAGTTGAAAATGGTTAGAACGTTGTTGGTACTGCCTCGGAGCCCTAGGAAGCAGAACGTGCTCAATCATTTCCAAAAATTCTTCATCATCCGTCATATCATTGTAATTTTCCATTTGAATAGTTTTTTAACGCTATTTCATCACTTTTAAACTATCAACTTTGTTTTGAGGTTATGTAAATAGTAGTAAAGCTGGTAAACCCCACTTAAGCGATCAACTGTAGCCACTTCACAAAACTCACACTTAAACCAAAGCTTAACCCAAAACTCCGTTTGTACAACACTAGTTTCTTCAGTAAACCGAGTTTAACTAAAACCCGGCTTAAGCTGTCTTTGAACAACCGGCCCTAAGTGTACGTTTTCGTTTGCACCACCACTCTAATTTTCTGTTTAAGTATTAAACAGCGGTTTACGCAAGCGCAAATTGTACGTTTTTAGAAACAGCTGATGTTGTGTAGCTTACTAGATGAATTTTTTTGGAAACTTTCGATCGAACTGACTTTATCGATAATTATTTTGGTAATTTAGGAAATTAATAATTAAACAAAAAAATCATAAATACGTTTTTTATTGTTCCAGTTTTTTGAGTAATAGCGCATTTTCTAATTGTATTCGCTCTAATTTTAGCCGTTTTCTAGTTCGCGTTTATCGCGGTTTATCGAGTCCGGCTGGTTTAACTCTGGTTTAACTTAAACTGTCAAATTTCGTGGCTTAAGCTTAGATCTAACCTCACTTTCGTTAGTGGAACGGTGTATTTATTGTTACTGGTTGTCATTTTAAATTGTTGAGTAAATAATCGGGTAGTATGGATGCAGATGATGATAATATGTTGGAACTGGTAGATATAAATCGACAACGGGCTCGAAAAATATTTCGTAATCGAGAAAATCAATTTGAAAAATGGAATGAAGTAGAATTTGTTCGTTTTCAGGTAAAGGCTGTGTTGGAACCTAAAATGTAGAAAAGTATTGCAACTTTTTCTTGGTTAATGTATTTAACTTACTATATTCACAATGTCACTATCAAATTTAGACGAAAATCCATGTGTTGTGTGCGAGTCTAAAATGTTCAGCAAAAGATCATGGTTCTCCTCACCTTTAAGTTTTTTGGCGGGACCTCCTCCTGTTAAATACAGCTCCTTCCTTTCTTCTGCTACCGCATTTTTAGTGGTCTGTACACTATTTTAAAAAAAACCTGTTTAATGACGATTGCTCCCTCAAATATCCGTTGGGAAATTGGCCATTAA
Organism: Dascillus cervinus; assembly: GCA_949768715.1. NCBI lineage: Eukaryota > Metazoa > Arthropoda > Insecta > Coleoptera > Dascillidae > Dascillus > Dascillus cervinus. The sequence continues at coordinate 18,616,069 of OX458320.1, forward strand.
ACTCGTCAGTCTTTTCTTCCACAGAAACAGCATCCGTCTTTTGATTAGTTATTATATTTTTATATTTGCTAACCAAACCTAACAATAAATTTTTTTCTTGGTTCGAAAAATTTGGACATTGCTTTCTTTTCATTGTAGCGGCACAAGTTTTCTTTGATGCCATTCTAGAAGATAATTTAAAAAGGTTTAATGAAAAACAACAATTTTATTTCAGAGTTTCGATATTAAAAAGTATATAAAGCCTTCTTAAAATTTTTATTTGTTTTCCTTAACCTTACAATCACAAGAATCGTTATAGAAAAGCGCGCAAAAATAAGTGATGCGCAGTCGCGTATAGGTTAAACACGTATTAGCTAATAAATGAACATTCTGAGCGGTGCAATGGAACTAAAATTTAAGTTGAATTAACTTTTAATGTATAACCGGGCATAAGTCTGTCGATTGGATGCCAATGAGGAACACGAAGCTCGAAATTCCGTGAATCCAGTTTCTCTTTTGCATATAAATAGCAAAAGAGAAAGCTAAACAAATATGTCAGCCCTTTTAGGGCCTGAATAGAATAGAGAGTGGGAGGAAAGAGCATTTGGCAAGGTTGCAGTGGAACTGGATGGTTGATGCAAATGGCGGATCCTTGTCAGTGGCGTACCGAATAGGATTTCCATCGCATATTTTACGCCTGCAAGCAAACCTTTTCTCGTCGTCAATCATTCAAAACCGTAGTACGTTAATGCAAAAAAAATAACAGTGACGGCAAAAATTTTTGCTCATGGCTGTAAATACAAAAATGCGAATACATGGTTTGAAACTGTAAAGTCAACAAGGACAAAATTAATAGTCTCTGTGCGATTTTTACGTCGCTGATTCCTACCTTTTATTGATGTTCGTTGCACGAGGGCAAGATTCAAGGATGGAGAAAAGGAATTAAGGAAAACCTCTCCTCGATCACACACTACTATGCTTTTGTTAACTATTATAAATTCTCGTCGGTGGACTCGACTCACTTCTTGACGCTTTTTTTACTTCCCTCTCGTCTCTTTTTACGGTGGCGCCAACACCCGTCAAAGGGCGCAAACAGTCTCATGGAAAAGAAAATGCTGTTACAAAGCTTATAGTATATTTATTGGCCCTTAAAAAGTACAATTTTATTAGAAAAAGTTCTAATGCTTTCTTGGTACGACAAGTTTCGACATAAGAAATGCATCCGAGTCTCTATATGTGCCTTGGACAGTTAAAAGGGACCTATCGTGCCAAAAATCGATTTTTACTTTTTTGGCGATTCTGATAGTAAAAAGTACACTCTTTTTAATAAAACAAACTGCAGATTTTTATTTTCATTATTTATTTTACTAAGGCATTGAAGGAGAACACAACAATTTTAAAAAAACGTTACAAAATCAATAGATGGAAAGAGGTTCAAAACTTTGTTTTTCTTTTAGATTCAGTTCTGCTTCTTATGTAATCTTTTCTTCAGTTTCAGCTCTGGATCTGGTTTATCAATTTTCCTTTTCCTTGTAAGCCTACCAACCTCTCATCTTTATTTTTGTTAGTTAATACAGCTTCTGTTTTGCTCTTCTTCGATTGTAACTTAACTAATTTTGTATTTTCTTTCTTTTGTTTTACCATTATGTTCTTATTATCCAATCCTGATTTATCTAAATATTTGACTTTTTTGTTTTTGTAACCAACTTTTCTTTAGGTAATGGCGCTACATCGTCGGCTTTTGTAATATCAGAAACTAAATCTCGAATATTATTAAACAAATACCACTGCCTTTCCAAAGATAAACCCTGTGGAGTTATAATCTCTGGCATAAGATCATCTACAGGTTGTAATAATAGTTGAAATTTAGTTGTTTCATCGCTATCTGCAAACTGCTTTGCTTCTAACCATTCGAGGAAATCACAAAATGATGAAAACTAGTTATTCCAACCAATGGCTTTTAAAATTGTTTTAAATAGCTAACCCAGTCGTACCAAAGTACATTCTCTGCAGAGACAGGTTTATTGTGACCCGAAGGAGATGAAGCTGTTACACATTTCATCAAATCGTCATGAGTGTCAATGTTACTTACAGCATACTTCGATTTAAATATACCAAAGTACCTGTCTGGCGAGAATTTAGTATGTCCGGTTAAAAGGAAATTGTATGATATTTTTCTTTGTAGTCCTTTGGCTACTCGCTACATCAGGTGACCAAGTTATTCTTGTTTTGTCCTACGCAGTTATCACTGAATAAGATCAGTGTTTCGGTATTATTGAACATAGTAAAATAGTGATGAAGGCTGTTAATAACACAGTTTGGACCTTATCCAATGTCGTCTTTTTCATCAACCAAATAATTGAACTTGAAAAGAAAAAAATTATAAAATTTATTATTGACAGATCTTAAAAAGATTCAAAATCACGTACCTGCACTTTTTCTTTTTCATTCGTAATTCCAAATACTGCGCATTTTCTTGTTTCTTTAAAATAAGCACTTTCTGGTTGTTGTGGACTAACAGGGTAATGCACTGTTACGGCTTCATAATTGTTTTTACAAAAATGTTGATAATACGCTCTTTGAGTTTTGGCTTTGTTGAGCTGGTCTACAAATCTATTCAGCTTCTGTTCTCGTACTTCATCGGGACAATTTTTCAATCGTGAAATCATCAGAGAGTTATCTGTACAAACAATAATCAATTTGTTTTTTTTTTCTAGTAATTAATACTAACGTAACAAATCATTTGAAATTACCGGTTTCATAACAGTGACAAACGGTATATTGTCACGATTAATTTCAACTAAGGGATGTATATGAGGTTCGTGTACAGATGGGAATCGTAAATCAATCAGATGAGAAGTATTGTTGTTACAAACATTTTATTGATGCTGCGTTAGTAGTTATACATGATGAGAAATATTTACGACTTAAATGTTAGTACAAAGTTTAACAAAGTTTACACTTACAAACTCGACATTGTGGAAATTGGTCGGCTGGTATATGGGCGCTTCTCAAGTTGCACTAACTCACGTGCAGGGAATATTCAAGAAGACTCCCGGAGCCTTTCGATTGACGAGCTTATATATGATTTGAACCAGAATAATAACCGCGGCTGAACTCTGAATGCCCGTTCTCAAGGCGAGGGAAACTGTGGTCACGCGTTAATCTATTATGGTTATTATCAATCATCCCATATATGGTTGCATGCGTTGCACAAATCTATTAAGGTTACTATCAATCATCCCATATATGGATTCATGCGTAGTACTTAGAGATTTTTTTTTGAATATTCCGGAATTTTAATAGTCAGTTTCACTAGTGATCTACGTACAGGGGTTTTCCCTAAATAATATTTATTATTTTATCAGCTAATCCCTTTAATTATTATTTTTTATTGAATCATATGTGCACATTATTGTCACGGTAAAATTTATGGGGTGCGCTGCGAGAGGTATTTGTGACATAAGGATCGATTATTTTAACCCATTTACGATTAAAGAGCATTATAAACAAATCTAATTTATTGAATGATAAAGTAAAATGTTACAAAAAATACATAGTAAAATATAATTATATTTGACTTACAAGTTATTCATCTTTGGCTGGTATGAAGTAGTCGATTCTGGATTCTGAACTCTGCTTACAACAACAACTGTCTCCAGAGCCCTTTGTTCGGGGTATTTATACCCGATGGACATGATCGCATGATCCGAATTCATGACCATATTTGGCGGTGTATATTTATAATAAACAATTAGAAGAATTAACAACGTTCAGCTCCTGTGTTCTCAGTACAGTACTTTGTATTCGGCCGCTTATAAAAACAATCCGGAGCTGAGCACGTATCGGATATTTGCAAAGTCAATACTATAAATTATTACCCTATTAATTAATCATTTTCGAGGTGATTTAATTATTATTCTGAGAAGTCTGTGCATTACTTTGTTTGTGCATTTAGAAAAATCTGCTTCGTTACATTTCCCCGTACTTAATTTTGTATTGTTTGGATAATAATAACAGAACTAGATAAGGTTTAATATGTTTATTGTAACTACTGTGCAACGACTGATGGTCATTTACTTACACGCACTCTCGGTGGACTCTCACGTCCACTACTTATATTATGGATAACGCTTATTCTACACTTATATTACTTAGTATGCACCACGTGCAATACTGCCTATAACTAGATACACTACACGTACCCGGCAAAGAAAAAGAATTTACATTATCTAATGATAAATTCCTCCCGTTACACGGCTAAGTTACACTATGTCTTAACCTACCTTAACTCTATTTGCAAACATATCTTAACCTACATACAATGTTTACAATCATCACTCTAATTAAATTGTTTACTCATGAAAACGCTTCGTTCGGTTTTTATGCACCATCACTTTTTTATTGTTTTTTACTATTGTAACATTTGGTGAACAATCTTGTATCACTTTGTACGGTCCTTGATACACTTCACTTAGTTTATCACCTTGTTCACTTTTAATTAACACTAGTTCACCTTCTTTATAAGTTATTGGATTCATTGTCTTATCACACACTTCCTTTCGTTGAACTTTGCTATTAAATAAATTGTCTCTAGCATCCTTTTGACTTTTCTGTAAACGAAACTTAAGTTCTAATGGATAATCATACAAATTATACATGGGATCAATACTATGACTTAAATTAGTGGAAATTCTACAATTTTTCCCAAACACTAGTTCATAGGGAATGAACAGTTGTATTATAAGAGAAACACCAATATGGCACCCATGAACTCCAAGAAGAAGTTTGATCCTTTGTTTGTATCCTAAGAAAAGCACCTAACACTTTGTGTGTATTTTCTAGACCTCCTATACTTTCATGATGGTAGGCGATACTTTGTATCTGATTTATCTGTAACAACTTACAAATTTCCTTCATTGTTCAGTACCCCTATCTGTCGCTATCTCTTTTGGAATTCCGTACCGTAAAATAAAATTTTCGACAAATGACTTAGCTACCGTTTTTGCATCCTTAGCTTTCATAGGATATGCTTCTACAAACTTTGTTAATTCACATTGTAGCGTAAGTATGTACGAGAATTCATTTGCATCTTGTGCAATAGGACCTACCACATCTAAATATACCTTATCAAATGATGAATTGGCGGTCGTAGTTATTACCATGGGTTCCTTGACGTACCTATTCGTGTATTTATATTTTTGACACTGTTTACACCGTTTTACAAAATTTTCAATATCAGTTATCATATTTGGCCAAAAATAATATTTTTTGATATTGTTTAGCATTCTTCTAATGCCCGCGTGACCACTAGTTGGTAATATGTGAAAATCATTTAGTATTAGCTTAATTTTTTCACTATCTAATACTGTTTCAACTCCCTTAACAATGCAAATTTGGGGTCCTTTTTCAAGGCAAATTCGCGACTCAATTGGCACATCAATTGGCGAACCAATTGAAGGACCAATTGGCGGACCGGTCCATTTGGAGTTGTGCGCTGTCACACTTGTGACTTCTTTTATCATCTTTATGATGCTCGAGTTTAATGGATTATTCACAACAACTACTTTTTCTATCTTCAATTTTCTACATAGGGACCCTAACTCTCTCAATAATACGACTCGCGTGCTTGCTGATCGGGAATTTGAATCGTAGTAAATTGTTTTTAAAGCTGGTACAAAAACTAAACTATTTGATTTTGTACTCAGGTGGTCTAACTTGTGTAAACTTTTTAGGATTTTATCTGTCAATGTTGTTAATTCTACGCAATCGTGTGGCTTTTTCAAAATTTCTACTACTTTCGGTTCATGACTCCGAAGTGTAGAATCACCTTTACTCACACTTTCATTATTTTGCTTGTCAACTATCCTTTTGGATTTCGATCTCGTCATTACAGCTAACAAATTCCGATTTATCTCTTAACTCGTCAGAAGTAATAATCAGTCGGGATAATGCGTCTGCAGCTACATTATCCTTCCCTCTTACATACTCTATTTCAAAATCATACTCTTCTAAACAAAGACGAAATTTTGTTAACCGGCTTGACGGATTCGTGTGGTTAAATAAATAAAGCAACGGTCTGTGATCTGTGATTATCTTAAAATGTCTACCGAACAAATACGGTCGAAAATGTTTTACAGACCAAACAATAGCTAAAAGCTCTTTTTCAATCGTTGAGTAATTTAACTCTGCTTTATTTACCCCCCACCTTGCATAAGCTACTGGCTTATTGTTCCTATTAGATAAAACTGATCCAATGGCAAGACCTGATGCATCGGTTTGTAACCTAAATTCATTCGATTCTGTAACATCTGGATATTGCAGCACTGGCGAATTTACTAACGCATTACGTAAACATTCAAAAGATTTTTGACATTCACTCGTCCAGTTAAAAACTACTTCCTTTTTACTTAAACGGTTCAATGACGCTGCTAATTCAGCGAAATGAGGAATGTACTTACAATAGTAATTCGCAAATGCTACAAATCTCTTGACCTCATCAGCATTTCCTGGCACTGGATATTGCTTTAATACACGGATTTTATCTGGGTCAAGCAGAATCCCTTCGGAGGTTATTAAATGTCCTAAATAAAGGATTTCTTTCCTCAAAAAATTACATTTGGATGGATTCAATTTTAAATTTACTTCCCTGAGCCTGTTAAACACTTTTATCAAGTTTGAATTATAATCCTGTAAATTCCTACCAAAAACAATCAAATCATCAAGATATACAAAACACTTCTCATAATTTAAACCTGACATTGCTACAGTCATCAATCGTGAAAAAGAACTTGGACTAATACGTAACCCCATTGGGAGACGCTTCATCTGGAATTGTCCACGATTTGTTGTAAAAGTTGTACACGGCCTACTTTCAGGAGAAAGTTCTAACTGATAATAGCCTTGAGCCAAATCTAAATGAGAAAAATAAATGGATCCTGATAATGAATCTAAAATTTCAGTGATATTAGGCAAAGGAAATTTATCATCCTCAATCTTTTGATTAAGTGTCCTATAGTCAATAACAATCCTCCATTTCTTATTACCATTTTTGTCTACCTTTTTTGGAACTATTAATAAAGGTGAGGACCATTCGCTTTTCGCTTCCTCAATGATATCATTTTCTAACATGTCATTCACCTGTTTCTCAACTTCCGTTCTTAAACTATGCGGAATTCGATACGGCTTTTTATAAACTGCACCCGTGTTATTTTTCAAGTTTATTGACTGCTTGAACAAATTTGTCGTTGTCAGCTTGTCACGCGACAAATAAAATAAATCTGCATATTTCGCACAAATATTTTCAATTGCAATTTGTTCTTCTAAATTCAAGCCTTGCAGTTTTAACATTTTGAAGAGTTCTTTAACCCTATCTACCGTAACTTTATTGTTCTCAAATTTACATATATCAAATTCCGTTAGCTTACATACTTCAGGCACACAATTTGACAATCTTACTTCGGTTTCTCTTGTATTCAAAATTCTTACTGGAATACGACCTTTTTCTGGTTTTGCAATTACACCTGCCATAAACACACCTTCACACAAATCTTTAGCCAAAATAACACACTCATCTTTCATCCTAACATCAACGTAATGTATAACTTCACATCTAGGCGGTATTTTGACTGACGTTGGAAATTTCGACTCTAAAGGTAACGAAACCTGTTTTTGACTATTGTTCAAAATCAACACATTTTCCTCATAGTCTATTTTACCTTTATATTTTATAAAGAAATTTTCGCCTAAAATTCCATCTGTGTGACACGATAATTTTTTGAAAAAATAAAATTTTTGCGTGAATATGGCATTTCCAATTTTTAATTTGAAAATCACAAAACCTTCGGAACTTAATTTTCCAGCTATTCCATTTATTTGGATCGTATGCCTAGTAATTAACACATTCTTGTTTAAACATTCATACTTTATGGCACAGATTGAAGCTCCTGTGTCAACCAAAAATTTCAATTTTACTTCATTTATACAAGCACTTATCTCATTCATACCTGAACACGTATACACATTATTCATCCACTCGGTCCACTCGAAAAAACTGATTCAGGTCATTAACCTCATCCTTATCGTCACTTTCAGTCATACAATTGATATGCCTACCTCTAAATGCATGATTTCGTCGACCTGTTCTAAAATCACGGGAATTTTTATTATTCTCTGACCGATTGAAATTATTACCGCGATGACCATGAAAATTGGATTTTTGGGCATTTCCCTGGCGGTTACCGTAATTCCTAAAACTACCCCTATTCCAAGGTCTTCCTCTACTCCTAACTGAACCTCGACCTTTCTTAAATATTGACATGACCTGCTTATCCTCACTATGAGCTGGCATTTCATCTTCTGCTGCTCTTATCGCATCCTTGAGCGATGTATAATTCCTAGATGCTATAATGGTACTTAACCTAACATTCTTTAAACCATCTGCAAACCGTTTAATCGCCATTTTTTCGTTTATTGGCTTCAAAATTTCGTATGCTTCGGTTTTGCCATTAGCCTGTGAAATTGTTAGATCGACAAATAACTGTTCTAATTCTTTACCGAATTCTTGTACCGACTTATCAGCTTGTTTTACTGAATTTAACCTAATTTGTAGAGCAGTATCCGATTTTCTAGTTAACAAATGCCTTTGATTAAATTTACTACTGAAGTATAACTAGTAGCTAAGCGTAACTTTGCTGAACTTGTTAAGCGGGTTTTTAAAACAACATTAGCTAACTGAGAGCTGTGGTCTGCCTTAATCATACTATCATACAACTCAATAGCATCGATTAATTGCTGAGTCGTCTCTTCGGTGTCATTCATTAAAGGCAATAAACCCATTGCTACTTTTAAATCGAAAGATGCCATTTCAACGGTTTTATTTATATCTTTACTCGCAAACTGTTGAATTTCCTGATACACGACTTTAATTAGATTTGCTAGATCTCGTATTTTTCCTACCTCGCTTGTACTTAATGTGTTTAGCGCTGCTCTTAACAAACCTATAACAGTATCGAATTCTTGAAATATTTCTGCTGCTTCTAATAGTTTCCTGTCTAAAATATCTCCTTTTTCGCGTCTTTCAGGGTCTATTTTAATCAAATACCGTTTAATTGCTACCAATTTATTCTCTATCTCTAAAAGTTTAACAATACCCATTTATCCTATCAATATACTAAAAACCAAACGAACGATCAAACTCAACAAACATACTACAACATACTAACATAAAAATAGATAAAATACATAAACTAAAAATAGCCATCACCAAAAATAATAAAATAAAAAAAAAAAAAAAATCAAAATAAAAAAAATAAAAAAATAACTAAAACTAACTTAACCTACTTAGCGTCTTCGACTGTTGCTGTGGCGGCTGCTGCTGCGGCGGCTGCTACTTCCTGTCGTCGTTGTTGACGCCATGCCTTCCTCTGCTTCTTACTGAGATACGGCGGCGGTGGTACCAAAAATCCTACCGGTATCTGAGCTGGTGCCGGAGTATGGGTCGGAGAATCGTCATCATCCCAATTTTCTTCCTGTTGCGGCTGGGTCATCTCAACTCGAAACACCTTTACAACTTTATTTATTTATTTATTTATTTTTTTAAACTATTGACTACTACGTTTCTCACAAACGCGCTGGCAGGGTCGCCATGTATTGTTTGGATAATAATAACAGAACTAGATAAGGTTTAATATGTTTATTGTAACTACTGTGCAACGACTGATGGTCATTTACTTACACGCACTCTCGGTGGACTCTCACGTCCACTACTTATATTATGGATAACGCTTATTCTACACTTATATTACTTAGTATGCACCACGTGCAATACTGCCTATAACTAGATACACTACAATTTCAAATCGTCTCGATTTGATTATTTAATGTGATCGACTATTAACATACCATACCTCACAAAAAAGTTTTTTTTTATTTTTATAAATATAGTTAGTATCAAAATATTTGGTTAGTATACACATATAAACATTATTGACCTAACTAGTTTGTTAACTTCGTTGCTCTTCAGAAGATTGGCTTCCTACGGCGACGTCCCAATGGCGTCGTGTGACTTCTAACGGTTTTAGCCTTCTCAATAACTGGTCTCGTGATAGCTTGTGGGGTTGAGTGTAGATCTTGAAAGACTTCGTTGACGCACGACCCAACTAGTGGTAGGCTGGTTATGGAAGTAGACAGGTAGCCCGGCGTTTAGTTTACGCTATAGTAGATGGTCGTTCTTTTGGAGCTGGTGGTATCTTAAGTGACTTGATACCCAGTATGATTCGTAAAACTTCATACTCATATTATAATGCATGTTTGAGATTGGAAATTTTGAATTTCATTTTTTCAATCTCATGGACATGGAAGTTCAATTCAGGATAATCTTGTGAATCGAATCTGCAGCTTCTTAGGTAAAGATATTCGAGTAGGAATTAAAGGATTAGACTAAGAATGCATCATAGGATTATGTAGTGAAACGATTCATTCGTAAAAAGATTTTCTTGTGATGGTGTGATATTCGTTTCATCCTTGCAATTAATATAGTTTTTTACCCGACGGGGTAAGACAAGATTCTCCAATTTCGTTCATTAGACAAGTTGTCGATACGAGTTGTTGCATATTCATATGGCAACTTGACGACCAGTACTCCAATGGTTTTGCGAAACGCAACCATTCGGTTCATCTTTTTCAACACTCCTGTCATAGAAGACACCCCTCACGAACATGTGTATTTATTCCATGCACATGAAGTCGCTACCAGAGAATTGAAGGTTACATTCTTTGATTACTTGTGAATCAGTGGTAGGTGGAAACCAATTAATGCTGTCATCAGTGACAGACTGCACTCCGGCATTGGTAATATGAAATTTGTGACCAATGACCTAGAGAGCTTCTTTAAATTTCTGCAACGAGGTTCGATTAGACACTTAAATCTAACAATGTTTGCAAAGCTCTACTATCTATAATTCTTATATTTAACTTGTTAGGTTGTTAGGTACTAATAATTACTTGTGTTCAATCACGATAAGCGATAGCCCTTTTTTTATATTTCATTTATAAATCTTAATAATGACAAATAATAATTTTTTCGTAAATAATCTTTATATGTGAATTTTTGTGGCGTTTCGGTATTCGTGAATGTCACTATCTTATTGGAGTAGGTATCTCCTTATTGGTTACATGATTATAATCCTTTAAATATTTCTCTTGGCAAATTATTGAAGATATACAATTTTGCCTGTACATATTGACAAATAAATTTGCACTAAACATTGTGCTATAAAACTTCCATATTTTTTCTCTCGTTACTTTAATTACATTATTATTTTTTACTCTTAGTACGAACATTGATAACTAAATTTGCACCAAACATTGTGCTATAAAACTTCCACAAATTTGCACCAAACATTGTGCTATAAAACTTCCATATTTTTACTCTCGTTACTTTAATTATTTTATTATTTTTTACTCTTAGTACGAACATGATGCATATAAACTTTTCCCATTTTCCCATTTTTCCTTTATGTTCTTTTTCTTTTTTTTTAACTGATTAGAGATTAACTTTTTCAAATTCTTTATATTTTATTTGGACTTACCGCTATATCTAATATTATTTAGCTTACTCGATTTCATCCCACGTCTAAACTAACTAATTATGACCTACTTTTTATTAACTCTTGTGACTCTGTCACTAACTCATTTTATTTATTTTCTCGATCTGTTGCTACATCCCACTTGGTAAACTCCATTCTATTTTATTCTCCATGTTATTTCCCTATATTGCTTTTTATATAATAACTTATCATAATGCAGATACTGATTACCGAGTCTAGTCCACGGACAGCGGAAGTCACTGCACTTGCGTTTGAAGTATGCTCATTTACATACTCATTCGTCAAGTACTGGTAAAATCGTTTGCAAAATTTGGCTAGAATTTTGACTAGACTAGGACTAGATTGTAATTTGCAAATAATACTAGAAAAGTTATATTTGGTAAGAAAATTGATCAGTTTTTCTTTCCTAACTTAATTCAAGATTATCATACCAATAAGTCTAAGTACTCTTAAGTTTGGCTAGGACTTAAGCTACTTACGTTATATAATATTTATTTTTTATTACGGATCCGTGCAACGTAAAGAAATTATTCAATGGATTTAGTAGCAGAGATTACTAGTGTTCTACGTACAGCGGGTTCCCTTATTACTTATTATTTCTTGCGCATTATTACTCTAACTTTGCATGCGATATCGACGAGTAAGCTTTAATTAATTTTCGGGATTGTCTTATAACCTTCGCATGGAGAAATCCTTACTCATCCGAATCCTCGGGTAAGTCCTATTTCTATATTTTATTATTAATAATTTATAATAATTTCCCTTAGATGAGCGTATACTATACTTACTTAGTTACTTACTTACGTACTAAGTTCGTTTCAGGTCATTTATTCTTTTTTAGTACCAACAGTGACGTGGAGTATCCTTTCTTCTTGGGATTTGACTAGATTGACTCGTCCGTCCTTCTTAAAGGTTACGGTTTTCTTTTCTTCTTGTTGTCGCGGTATTATTTCTATTTCATTGCTACACCCTGGTCTGGGTCCCGGTTGTGGAATTATGTCTATCTCTTCGTAATCAACTCCAATTTCTAATGTTTTGTGTGTTTCGGGTACTTCTTCAAGCAGAGTAAACCTTGAAGCTGGTTCCCTTGTTAGCCATTTTCTTAGTTTAGTTATTAACCGATATTTTATTAATACCCAAATAATTGCTATTGTTTGTATCCCGATGTATATACCTAATAATATGTATGAAGCTACGTACAGTTCTGATTTCTTTTCACCTATTATGTGTGACGCTACTGGTTTAAAAAGAAATGGTGGTATTCCAGCACGCTGCATAAATAAATAAACAACTACGCCCGATAGCACTACGTTCCAAAGTATCATAAATGTGTCGGTATGATAAGCGAACGTATCGCCATAAGAAATCGCGGCGTCTACGCCCTTCTCTAAATTTTCTTGGAGTTTGTGCCACTCGGTTGGTGATGTTAAATTTAAATGTGGGACCGTAAGTGTCCAATTTGGATTTAAACATTCCGAAAAATTATTATAAATGGGTGCAATTTCTGCATGATATGGCTGGATTACTAGTGATTTTAAATTTGTCCAAGTAGCCGGAATAATATGAATGGCCTTAAAATGAGTTTGATTATCGGCACACGGAAATCGCTTTGGAATTATTACTTCTGTTTTGTGTTGCATAACACAGTTACACGGAATTGTTATTTGCAACGCTCCTGGCTTTTCGTAAACAGAAGAAGGTAATGGTGTTAGTTTATTTGTACAATTAATTTCAATATCGCGTTCGGGGTTTGTAATTACATACTTATCCTCTGCTATTGCTGATATAATCATTGATCGTGATAATTGACATCTAAACGTGCAATGTTTACTTAATTCTTCCACAGTTGCACCGATATACATTTTAAATGCACATTGCGGTCCATAAGTGACATCAGAGGTGAATCTTGGTAAATAGCATAACTTATCATGATATGGTTTACAATGATGCATTGTTGAACCTGTTATTGGTCTCATTTCATGATTAGTGACAGCTAAATAAAGCGGATCATGCATGATGATACACGTTTCATTTTTCCATGCAAACGGGGTTGTTAACAACTCTAATATGAATAATTATTTCTTTTTAAACAAAGGTACAATCACAAATGGGTAATTTATAATATCGTGTTAATCCGGCAAGGGGTATTGCTAATTTATGTTTATCTTGTTCAAGTTCCGATTGTAATTTTTTTAAGTGCTCCGACAATATGCTTGGATTAACTAATATAGAGGGAATTTTATGATCTTTACATTCGTTTAACACGGTGTATTTCTTAAGTGTTCGTGCTAAATTAATTTCTCTTCGTATTGACCTAGATACATAATGATACAGTTGTGCAGCTGCTTGGTCATCTCTATCGAGTTTTCCAAGTGTCGTTTGGAACAGTTTTTGTAAAGTATTGTCACGATTATTTTGCACTGGGGGTGTAATAGGTTCGTAACAGTGGGGATCGTAAATCAGATAAGAAGTGTTGTTATTACAAACAGTTTTATTTTTGTTTTTTGGTTAGTACAAATTACATGAACTAAGATATTAATTGAATGTTAGTTAAAAAGCTACATGTGACTACAAAGTGATTACAAAACTTACAGATTCACTAATGACATTTTATGTGTAAATGGTTGTGTTGGTTCCGGGGCCTTCTTACGTAGCACTCACTTTAATGCTAGTGAACTCAACAGTTGGGAGAATACTCCCCGAGTTATGCCAACAACTGAGTATTTGTATGTCTCCCACCGGATCCTCTATAACCACAAGGACCCTGAAGTTTTTCCTTTCTCACGGCCGGATAAACTTCAGTTCAAGGGACGATTATTTAGCGAGGCTAATGAGGTTAACTTATTTGTTCTTACTGTCTTTGATAATTATTCCGAGATAACTCTTAGATCGTCATATTAATTTAGATCATTAATTTGGATCGTCACATTTCCCCGCTCTTAAATTCAAATCGCCTCGATTTGATAATCACCCCGTATATCAACAACCATTTCACATTAGTCCTAATAATTAAAGAAAATTAAAAAATTAAAAGTTAAAAAGCTTAAAGCAAAAAGCTATCTACTAACTGATTACAATTCAAACCTAAACTAAGCTCTTTAGAATCATTAGTTCCTAATACCTAAGCTTTAACAATTTTACCCTGTTACTAACCGGAAATATTTTATAATCATTAATTAACTTTCTTAAAATGCTGTTGTCCTAATACTCAGTGGGTCTAGTTTACGCATACGAAATTCTTAATCTACCAATTTGGTTGTTTCTGCGGTCTACGCCCGTCCGCTTCCTTCGTTCTTATCGTGAATTTTGGCTAATGCGTCCACTAAGGCGGGCACGCATTTCAGTATACTCCGTTGATACAGGAGTGCGAATGTTGGTGTATTCTGTTTCGGTATCTTGATTGAAATCGGCCGCATTCCAGGATTGTAGTGATTCTGGACACAGAGGAAGAAATAGATTTCGTGGTGCCGGGATAGGGTGGCTTCGAAATATCGGCGCCACAGTTACCCCTGGAATTGGTGGCGGCGGCATTGGCGCGTTCGGAATCTCGTACTCAGGTTCCAATCGCGTGAAAACATTAGAAATGTGATTGTTTTGCTTCTTCGATGCACCAATAGATATGATGCCGTCGCAGGAAGAAGAAAATATATTAATGGACTGTATTTTACGAAAATAAAACTATTCAAATTGAATATTGACTGCACTCGTTTTAGATAAAAAAGGCAATGCTTTATTATTAACAAAAACTACCCATTTCCCTTGACTACAAAATATAAAAACAGTTACTAGATAAAATAAAAATAAAAATCATAAACAATACATAAAAAGTCGTAAACATACTCCCAACCTTGAAAGATGAATCTTTCAAAGTTTTAAAAATAATACAATAAGTAATTAAAAAATATCCTAAAAATTAAAATATACACAAATTTAAAAATAAAAATAAAAAATAAAATAAAAAATTAATTTATAAAATCTTGACGCTTCGGCAAAGGGCATAATTTCGAAAATGCCCTACGAATTTCTCCATTCTGGATGCGGACCGTGGCAACCCTGGAAACTCCATCTGCACCGCTATGTAGTTTTATGATGCGACTAAGCTTCCAATGAAGTGGTGGTTGGTTATCATCCTTTACTAGCACTAACGAATCCAATTCTAAATCTGAGGTGTGAGCGTTCCATTTGTTTCGTTGCTGAAGTTCGGACAAATATTCCTTGCTCCATCTTTTCCACATGTCTTGATGCAATTGCTGAATTTTTTGAAATGATGATAGCCGAGATGCATGAATATGATTTAGATTGGGATCTGGTAAAGAAGTTAAAGGTCGACCAACGAGAAAATGACCAGGAGTTAATGATTGAAGATCATTGGGATCTTCTGACAAAGGTGAAATGGGACGAGAATTGAGAGTAGCCTCAATTTGCACAAGCAAAGTGCACATGTCCTCATAAGTGAGGATATTGCTTCCCAATACTCGTTTTAAATGATATTTAGAGGACTTAGTACCTGCCTCCCAAAGACCTCCGAAATGAGGACTATTTGCCGGAATAAAATGCCAGCTGATTCCGTCGTTGGCCAAAGATTCTGGTATTGCTGAACTTTCAGTTTTCAAAAATTTACCTAAATCGGAAAGCTCAGAGTTAGCGCCTACGAAGTTGGTCCCGTTATCGGAATATACGTGGGAGGGTTTACCTCTTCTACCTACAAACCGTCTGAATGACGATAAAAATAAATCTGTAGATAAGCCAGTTACTAATTCGAGGTGAACTGCTTTCGTGGAAAAACAAACGAATAAACAAAGATATGATTTATAAGTTTTAAATCCGCGTCCTTTTCGATCTTTAAGCAGAAAAGGACCCGCATAATCAACACCCACAATACTGAAAGGTGGGGAAATCGACACTCTAGCAGCGGGAAGATCCCCCATGATTGGTTTCGTTATCTTTGGCGAAAAGCGAAAACATGTAGTGCAACGATGAACGATTTTCTTTGCAAGATTTCGACCGGCTATGACCCAAAATCGGCCTCGCAGAGAACACAATAAAAGTTGAGGGCCTGCATGTAGTAACCTGATATGCTCATGAGTAATTATCAACTCAGATAATTTGTGCTTTCCTGATAATATAACAGGATGTTTTCTTTCATAAGAAAGTTGAGAATGGCGCAAACGACCACCCACCCGAATTATTCCGAATGAATCTAAAAATGGATTCAAACGTAAAATGGTTGAAGAAGGCCTTAAAGGTTTGCCTCCTATTAAAGCTTGTTACGGTACTGATTCATTAATTAATTTCAAATTCGCGCGGAAGTCAATTTCTCTCTCTCTCGACAAGCAGGGAATCTTAAGGTCGTTGAGGTCAGTGCGCGAAGTTCGACAAAAATGGAAAGTGAGCGACAGAACCTGACTGGGTGTGTTGAATGATGGTCACGCGTGGATTCAGCGTCGACAAGTGGAGGTATTCCTAAAGGGAATTCGCAGTGCAAGTAGTGAAAAATACGGTGCCGTAAATATCTGCCGGTCCACCGGGATACCAGCAGTCCAGGCGATCTACACGGATGACTTCTCCAGGGCGGGATGATTGAGGAAAAGCCGCCAGCGCATGGAGCCGTGTCGATGTTGTAGTTAAGTTGACCGTATTGATACTTGTCGAATTTGATGCTTCGTGTAATTCAAACATTTCTTGTATTTAATGTTATTCGAGCATTTGTGTGCATTGTTGCAAATTGATGGCTTTCAGCCTTTTGGGTACCCTAACTTTTTAATTTAACTTTATCAGTAATTGTAAATTGTTTAATCACTTAACTAGTCAATACACTTGTTATCTTGTTCGTGATTGTTTCTGTAACCCCATTGTCGAGAGAGAATTCTGCTTTGTCTACTCTCGAGATATTTCGACCACCCCAAAGCAGTGGCGCCCTATCAACCTCCGGAGAAGAATGAGAGAACGCTTCCCACATAACCTCGAGGATTAAATTTCAACCTACCCCCTCGCCGACTTGAGCTTAGCCAAGCAAACATTTCTACGCGGCCGGGAAACCCGTAGCAAGCTTTAAGTTCTTCAGGATATGATTGCTCCTGAGATAGCTTAATTAAAGAATTTGTAGAGCTTGCTAGTTCATCAGTAGAGAGAGGACCAAGAACACGTTGTTGCTTGGTTTTAATACAATTTTGATGAAACCGCTTACAATACGCGATAACACGTCTTAAACGTGTATAACTTGAAAAATTAAGAAACAAAAATGAATTGCTTACTAAAACGGCCAGACTCTGTGTTCCCTTTAATTCGGGAAGCTTTATGTTGGAAAAATCATTTGCGGGCCAGAATGATTCTTCTTGGAGTAAAAAAGGCGGTCCGTACCACCATAAAGTTGAAGATTTTAATAAAATAGGAGTTATTCCCCTTGAGACAATATCGGCAGGATTGAATCTAGTGGGAACATGTCTCCACGTGACATTTTCAGTAATTTGCTGAATGTCAGCGACTCTATTACACACAAAGGTTTTGAGATGATTGGGACTGGATTTGAGCCAACCTAAAACGACAGATGAATCTGTCCAAAGAAAATGAAAAGAAAATTTAATATTGAGAGCCTTGAGAACTTGCTCATATAATTTTGATAACAGCACCGCACCGGATAACTCTAACTTAGGTATAGTAATAGGCCGTAAAGGAGCTACCTTTGACTTGGCACATAAAAGTCTAACGTGTACCTTGTTATTTTTGTCGACTGAACGTAAATAAATGCAGGCACCGTATCCACTGATGGATGCGTCAGAAAAACCATGCAATTGAACGTCAACGTAGTACCTACATAAAGTAAGACGAGGAATACGTAAATCATTAAGATTTACCAGATCATTGCGAAGTGAGAGCCATCTTGTCTGGATACGTTTAGGAACGAGATCATCCCAAGATATTTTTTCCAACCAGAGTTCTTGCAGAATGCATTTGGCAATTAAAGTGCAAGGACTTAACATTCCAAGAGGATCAAAAATTTGCGCTACTTCCGAAAGAATAACGCGCTTTGTAATTGTCTGATCGGACGCTTTATTAATAGCATACATGAGGTGATCAGATTGAAAAGCCCATATTAAGCCAAGAGTGCTAGTGTGATCGTGAGTGCCAAACTCGAGAATACCTGGGTGCCAATCACTTTTTGGAATATTTGAAAGAACTTGTGGATCATTTGAAATCCACTTACGTAATTTGAAACAACCGGCTTCCAAAATACCTGACAATTGTGAACATACTTGACGAGTTTGCGTCAAGTCATCCGAACCGGTCAGGAGGTCATCCACATAGAAATCTTGCTTTATGATGTTAGAGATTTTAGGCAAGGAATTTTCACATTCAATTCCTAATTGAAATAATGAACGAATGGCCAAAAAAAAACGCCGAAGCAGTACCGTAAGTCACAGTGTTTAAATTATAAACACGCAATGGCTCAGATGGAGCCGTGCGCCATAAAATTCGTTGAAGTGACCGTTGGCTAGGCTTAATTAGAACCTGCCTGTACATTTTCTCAATATCTGAAGATATTGCATAAACATAACGACGAAAACGAACAAGAATTGAAAATAAATCCTGTTGTATGGTAGGACCTACCATTTGAATATTGTTGATTGAATGTCCACTGGAAGTGGGCGTAGAACCATCGAAAACTACTCGAAGCTTTGTAGTGAGGCTTTCCTCTTTTAACACTCCATGATGAGGAAGAAAATACGAAGAATCTGAAGAATTTGGCACAACACATGTCATGTGACCTAGAATTTCATATTCCCTCATGAATGCAGAATAAGCTTCAAATAAAATTGGGTTGGCTGTTAAACGTCTTTCTAATGAAAAGAATCTTTTTAGCGCAACCTCTTGAGAATTACCTAGGACCTCTGGCGGTTCCTTCAACGGTATTGAAACAATGAAACGGCCATCATCGCCTCGACGACTGTTCTTCTTAAAATGAATCTCGCAGGAATGCTCCTCCTTTGAGAGCGCTCGCTCAGTCGGATAGCTCTCAAGTTCCCAGAATTTCATGAGCTGATCGGGAATTTCACTTGAGCGATTAAAATGGCAATTAACCATATTGCTGAAAGGGGCTTCTATACGACCCGCTAATACCCAACCAAAACGAGTATTCTGTAATTTTGGACGATTAGGACCTAGTCCTATTTGTTCTATGCATAAAAGTTCGAAAAAGAATTGAGAACCAATTAAAAGGTCTATTTGACCCGGTAGATAAAAAAGAGGATCAGATAACCTTATGTTGTCTGGAATTTTAAATCCTGGATCAATTCGATAGCTAGGCATGTTACCGGTGATCTCATCAAGAACCAAACACGAAAGGTTTAATTTGTATTTCAAATCATGATCATGCAGTGTCACGTCACATTTTGAACGAATGTGAGAATTGATTTTATTCAAACCTGACACGGAAATATCCGTTGATTTCATAGGTAATGACAATTTTTTACAAATGTTTAGACATATAAAATTGGACTGTGATCCAGAGTCCAAAAGAATCCTAACGGAATGTGCCTTGCCTAAATGGTCAAGAATCTTAGCAGAAGCAGTAGGTAATAAAACTTGTGTTTCATTGGAACAAAACGCCGAAATCGTCTTTACAGATTCAGCTTGTGTTCCTGAAGACACGTATTGTTCTGAATGAGCAGAACGTGGTATGCCATTAGCAGAATGTGAGGAGGATGACACGAATGGCTCTGAATAAGTCGATCCAAAGTGCAATAACGTACTGTGTCGCGACTTACAATGACGGCAACATGACTTGGAGTGACATTGAGGTGCAAAATGACCCTTTGACAAACAATTTATGCAAATTCGCAATTCCTTTGCTTTGTCAAATCTCGCTCGAGGAGACAATTTTAAAAATGTATTGCACTCTGATATATGATGCGCTTCCTTACATTGCAAACATGATACATGATTGACAACAAAGGATTTAGAATGACCCTTGAACCTGTCGGCGATCGGTGACCCCAGGTGAGCCCTATTATGGTTCTCTCTATCCAGCTGTTCTTGCGTCGGAGAACTGCCTCTTGTTCTTCCGGCATCCCCGAGCGAAAGATCAGGTGGATAGTTCTTCCGCCTTCCATCTCTACCGCAGCGAATTCTTTAATCCACAGTTCATTGGATATGCCTTTGTAGTATTGCAGATCGACTGCGAGAGGGGACCTAGTCCAACGTGAAGAACAAAGATTAGTGAAGTTATTGCGGGGTCCATGGCTCCCTATATCTAAAACTATACTGATCTCAAAATTATTAATTCTACCTTTAACTGTTAAAATTTTATATGCGGCTTTTTCTACTGTTAAGACGTTACCGAACGCCGGATTTACGAACGTCCTTCCCCGTTTGGGGATTGACTTCTGGGAGAGTTTGGCGCGAAAGTGACTTGTCGATTGGGCGATTGTGTGCGTTCAAACGAACTACGTGCTTCGGTACATTCCCTTGCAAAGTGTCCTACTTTTCCACAGTTATAACATTTCGGCCTATTTTCGGGTGTCCTTTCTCGGTTACCGAAATTATTAAAGGGTCGGCCATAGCCTCTTCCACGTCCTCGATAATTACTTGGACCTGCATTTTGCGAATTACCATAACGCTGCTGATTACCTCTGAAATTTTGATTACCGCCTCTTTGATTTATTTGGTTTCCACGGAAATTTCGCTGATTTCCCCTGAAATTCTGGGATCTACCTCTGTAATTTTGATTTCCGCGATAATTGTAATTCTGATTTCCGCGATAATTATTCGAATTCTTTTGAGAACCTGCTCTAGAACTTTCCGCTTGTGTCACCACGTTTATCTTAGGCAATTGCGTATCTACACCGCTACCACCTTCCTCAATAACGTATAATTTCCGCCTATTTTTTCCTTCTAACCGCAAACCTCCTAATCTTTTTACCACATCCTCCATCTCCTCTATTGTCGCGTCTGTTTTACTCATCATTTTATAACGTTCGCTATACGTGTCATTTAATCCATTAATGAAGTGAAATCTCAATAAATCCATATCGTTAACTGAACTGTCATCATATATTTCCACAAGGTCATAGTAGTAGTTTAATATATTTTCGTCTGTCCCCTGCCTACGTTGTGCTAACCTAACAGCTTTATTTTTGTAAAACACGGTGTGATCATATTTTTTAATAAAATCGTTTTTTAAATGTTCCCAAGTTTTAGCACTATTATTCGCGTCCGCTAAGTATTTTTTACACCAAGAATTCGCGGGTCCGCTTAGATATGTTGAGAAATATTTTAATTTTTCTAGATCTTTCCAGCCATTAGCGGCGGCACACCTATCATAACCACGGATAAATTCATCGGGTTTACCTTCACTCGGATGATAAACTGCGGGATTGCAAAATTTCGGTTTTGCCGGTTCTACCGTTAAATTGGATAAACTTGCGATTGTTGTATTCTGCATGTTTAATACAACTGTCTGTACTGAAGGTAAAACTGTTGATACTGAAGGTACTAATATGGATGTAATTAAATCTTGTTGATCGTCCGGATCAAGGGTGTTAATTTCACAAATTACTGGCTCTCCTGATTTGTTTTCTATAACTACTTCTGTATTATCTGAACAATTAAATGAATCGAAAACTGAGGGACTTTCCGGCGGTGTCCTGAGTAACGCGGACGTTCTCGTTATTGGTGTTAATTGGTCATAAGATTCGCCTACAAATTCCGTACTTCGCGCTTGTGGATTAAATGATGACGCACTCGCTAATTCGGTTGTTTCTATCGGAGCGATTTGTTTAGATGACGCAAGGTTTTTATTACTTCTAGTATTATACGCGATATTTGGCGGTTTCTTTGATGGATCACTCATTCAGCCTATTAATTATTCTCGAATTACATTTGATTACAACTTCCTCACTTTAATTTTGAACCAATTAATCTTTCGTATTTATTTTTATTTTCTTTATTTTCTATCTTACTTTTTATTTTTTTTTTCTTTTTTGGTGGAGTATCCCTACTACTTAAGTAGTGTCTAAAAAACCTCAACCGAGGGGAATATTACGTTACTTAATTTAGAGTAGAATTGCTCTACTACCTTTGCTAAATTCATTTACTATTAGACACTGCAAGCACCCGTTTACCTTTAACACAATTACAATACCTTTTACAATTTATTTCACTTTTCTGAAAAAGAACGGATTAACATAACATACTTCTCATCTGATTTCCTTTGTTTACTTTACTCGCTTAAAAATGCTTACTTTACTTTAAAACTTTAAATCTTATTAAAACTTGTCCAAACATGTCAAAGCATGCCTCGCATCTAGCACCAAATCTGTCACGATTATTTTGCACTGGGGGTGTAATAGGTTCGTAACAGTGGGGATCGTAAATCAGATAAGAAGTGTTGTTATTACAAACAGTTTTATTTTTGTTTTTTGGTTAGTACAAATTACATGAACTAAGATATTAATTGAATGTTAGTTAAAAAGCTACATGTGACTACAAAGTGATTACAAAACTTACAGATTCACTAATGACATTTTATGTGTAAATGGTTGTGTTGGTTCCGGGGCCTTCTTACGTAGCACTCACTTTAATGCTAGTGAACTCAACAGTTGGGAGAATACTCCCCGAGTTATGCCAACAACTGAGTATTTGTATGTCTCCCACCGGATCCTCTATAACCACAAGGACCCTGAAGTTTTTCCTTTCTCACGGCCGGATAAACTTCAGTTCAAGGGACGATTATTTAGCGAGGCTAATGAGGTTAACTTATTTGTTCTTACTGTCTTTGATAATTATTCCGAGATAACTCTTAGATCGTCATATTAATTTAGATCATTAATTTGGATCGTCACAGTATTCATACGATTTTGAACTTGTGAAAATGTTGCACCTACCTCTTCCGTATACTTTGTAAAAGCATCTGACCCTGTAGTAAGTTTCTGGAGATTGTACTTCAATCCACGATCAATGCGTTCAAGAATTCGTTGTAATTGACGTTGATCGGTTACTAAATTGTCTAACTTACGCTCAGTTGCCACACCACACCACAACATCAAGATAATGCATCTCCTACAAAGTTCTAAAGACCACGTTTAGTTCTAGTTGTTATAAATTCTTCTTCATCATCTGCCCAATAACCCACTCCTTCAGGTGTCCAAAATGACGGATCTAATGATTCTTCGATTGCGTCGTGTTCTTCCTCGTATAGGTCGTCTAATTTGTCTAGCTCGTTCTTATATAAATAAGCGAGTGAATCTTTAGCATCGTCAGTCTCATTTATTTCATTTTTAGAAACAAGAGACTCGGTCTTGAGCCATTCCGTACGATACGTCAGCGGAATTGTGGCTGTGTATGTGATTGTATCTGGTAAGACTTTCCAATAGGCTCCGGAGATTACTTTTACTGGTATTTGGCTTAGTACTGGTCCTGTGACGACCAGGAATAGTAGTACTCTGTAACACAGTCATGAAGTTTTGTTGTACCTACCTTTTCTCGTTCCTTTTCCTATATTTAAGTAAGAAGTTAATTTGACATACATTTAATTTTTATTTAAGCATCATGTTTTCCCTTTCGAGTCAATCTTTTAATTCGTATTTTTATTATTTATTTTCGCACAACCATTTTACTCTCGCGACAACCTATATTTTCTTTAAAAATTTCATTTACACTGTTATTTATCTATATTTTTTCATATGAGAAAATATAGATAAATATTTATGTCAATATTTTTCCCTTTTACTTTTTATCTCATTATTACTATTTGGACATTTAATCATATTCTTTACTCTTATTTAAAGCGTTTTATCCCCTATCTTTTTATTCTCTTTTAACCTTTTATTGAGGTATATTAATTATTACTCATTTTCTCTGCGAAAATTTTTTATTCCACAAATAATAATCTACATTAAACTAAATAATCATTATTCTAACATTAATCTTATAGTATACTAAAAACTCTTAACTAGTCATTAATTATTTCCACCCCTTTTTTTTCAAATATCGTCGTCGCTTATTCCTTCTGATTGCCATAGTCCGTCGTCAATTAATAACTGCGGCAATTCCGGACTTCCATTCAGTGGAGTAAACACTGGGATGTGATCATCCTCGTCGGTTGCCCATCTTTGGGTATTATTGGTGCTGGTGGTGATGGTTGTTTGGGAGTTCAACTGTGTTGTCGAATTGTGTAATGCAATTATGACTTCCAAGTCTGACCTTGACGGGGTTCCTAATGGACCACCGAACAGATTTCCGTATTATTTTATAATTTGCTCGTGGTGAGCCATTATTGCTTGTGCATGTACTAGTGCACATGCCATCCCCGGGGAGAAATGTTTTGGGCAAGCCAGGGTGTGGATTCCCGACAGCTTCGCCATCGTCTTTAGGTCCACCACCCTGGCGGCTTCGGCCTTCTCTCTTAGCCATCTCTTCTTTCGTTCGCCCCTACAGAGGACGACTCGCCCTTTTAGTACTGCTCTAATTATGTTTTGAGCTTCGCTCGTGGGCGCGAGACCGGTCTTCCATGCCATCCCTAAGTGGTTGAGCTCCACCCAGCTGTTCTTTATTCTTAGTGGCCTCTCTTCGGCTTCACTCAGATCCGACCTAAAGATATGATGTAGTGTGTTGCCTTGAAGCCCCACTTCCACCACCGCAAATTCTTTGATGATCAATTCATCTCCGTTGCCGTTATAGTACTGAATGTCGACGGCTAAAACGGGTCTGGCACATGGTTAGTGTAGGATTATTCCTTATGGTACCTCAAGGGTCCAAGGCTCCCGATAAGGGAGCATCCGACTAACATGTACTACTTCTACTTTATTTGCTCTTTTCCGTATATCATAATTTAAGTCACTTTTCTTTTATATTACTTCAAATGGGCCAAACCATCGTAACATTAATTTGTCACTTCTACCGACTTTACGCATTGGAGTATATACACGCACTTTATCTCCTACTTTAAATTCTTGTTCTCTATGTTTCGAATCATAGCGTATCTTATCTTTACTTTGTTTCTCGCGAATTTTTTCTTTGGCGTTTTCTCTAATTGTTAACGCTCGTTCTCTAATTGTTTCTACCTCTATGCAACTCGTTTCTTGTTGTAAAGTCGCCTTATTTGGTAGAATAGGGTGTCTAGCATACACTAAATAAAATGGGGATACCTGTATCGTATCCTGTTTTGCCGTATTATACGCAAAAGTTACTAAAGGTAAATATTCATCTCAATCTGTGTGGAGTTCATTAGTATACAAACTAAGCATATCAGCTAAAGTTTTATTTAATCGTTCGGTCAAACCATTACATTGTGGGTGATATGCCGTCGTAAATCGGCTTTCTACTCGCATTATTGTCATTAAGTGTGTAACTAACTCAGATCTAAACGTTTGCCCTCTATCTGATAATAGTATTCTAGGCGCACCGTGTCTTGTTATGATTTGTTCTAATAAGAATCGCGCTACTGGCTTAGCTTTTCCACTCGGTAATGCTTTAGTCTCGGCCCATCTTGAGGCGTAATCGGTGGCCACTATTATCATTGTATTTCCGCGCTTACTTCTATTAAACGGTCCTAATAAATCTACACCGACTCTTTCAAACGGCTGCGAAACTGTTATTGGTTTTAAATATCCTGCCGGCTTAGCGGGTAATCCTTTTCGTGCCTGACAATCAGGACATCCCTTTACATATCGTTCAATATCTTTAGTCATTCCGTCCCAATGATATCTATCTTTAATTCTGGCGTATGTTTTCGCGAATACTAAATGTCTTGATAATGGTTCGTTATGATTTGCGTAAAGAATTTCTGGTTTTAGAGCGCTTGGTATGACTAGTAAATTCCCTTGACCTTGCGATGATGAATTTCGTTTATATAAAACGTTGTTTATTAATGTGAAGTTCTTAACACGTCGACTCAATCCAATTGAAATATCGTTCGGGTTTTCTATTGCTAATAAAAGTTCACTGACCTTTGGATCTTGTAACTGTAGTTCGCGTAAATTTGCGGGTTCTATAAAATATGTGGGTGCTTCTAATATATTTTCGTCATCATCTTCGGATGGTTTATCAACAGGGTTACGAGATAAACAATCAGCGTCGCGGTGTGCTGCTCCGCTTTTATGAATTATTGTGTACTCGAAATCTGATAACCTAATAGCCCATCTAGCGAGACGTCCTGCAGGATCTTTAATTGTTTTTAACCAACAAATGGCATGATGATCTGTGACAATTTCGATCGGTCTACCGTGAATTAAATGTCTAAGATAATTCAAACTCCAAACAACTGCTAAAGTTTCTAATTCCGATATCGTATAATTTTTTTCTGCGGGAGTTAAACTTCGTGAAATATATGCTATAGGATGATGTTTATCGTCGTTTTGTAATTGTAAAAGTACACCTCCTAAGCCTTCGCCGGATGCATCTACATGCAATCGTTTTGGTGATTCGGGATCGAAATGTACAAGAACTGGACTTGATACTAATTTTTGCTGTAAAATTTCAAAAGATTTTTGGTGCGGTTCTTCCCAAATATATTTTAAATTTTTTCGTGTTAACTCGTGTAAAAGTCTAGCTATAATGCTGAAATTTAGAATGAATTTTCTATAAAAATTTGCCAATCCTAAAAAACTTTGAACTTGTTTCATTGTTTGCGGCACAGGAAACTCTTGAATTGCTTTAAGCTTTGCGGGGTCTGGTGAAATTCCATTATCCTCTACTATATGACCTAACACTTGTACACGCTTCTGTGCATATGTACATTTACTTGGTTTTAATGTTAACCCTGCCTCACGAAGGCGGTCAAAAACATGACGTAATCTAATCAGATGCTCTTCGAAAGTTTTTGAAAATATTAAAATGTCATCTAAATACACAATTAATTCTTTCCATTGAAGTCCGGCGAATACTTTATCAGCTAAGCTTTGAAAAGTAGCTGGTGCATTACATAAACCAAAAGGTAATTTTTCAAATTGATACAATCCATCTAAAGTGATGAAAGCTGTTTTTTCTTTTGATTCAGGGTCTCTTTTAACTTGTCAATATCCCGAGAAAAGATCAAGAGTGGTAAAATAACGTGATCCACTCAAATACATAAAGACATCGTCTATTACGGGCAATGGATAGGTATCCTTTTTTGTTACGCTATTTAATTTCCGATAATCTATACAAAATCTAGTTCCTCCATCTTTCTTCTTAACTAAAACTACAGGTGAACTCCATTCACTTTGAGTGGGTGCAATTACGTGATCTTTTAACATTTCTTTAATTTGATTTTGGATAATTTCACGTTCGGTGATTGATACGCGATAAGGTCTTGAGTTTATTGGTTTTGCATTTCCCGTTTCTATTCGATGGGTAACAAGATCCGTGGTTCCCATCATTGCCGTATTTACCGCATATACATTTTGATATTCAATTAATACATTTTCGAGCTGTGTACGCTGTTCAATCGTCAAATCAGAATTAATTTCATGTTTCAATTCTATAACCGCATTTACGCTTAAATCATTTATTTCAGTTTCACATTCATTTTGCTCTATTTGTACCTCTTAATTTAAATTAATTGGACCGATTGGTATGAGATTTCCGATTAATCTACCTTTTAGCAACTGTGGGATTTAACCCTAATAGTTCTATTTCTATAGATACCTCGTCTAATTCTATTTTTAACTCTGTTGTGAAAACAATTCCATATTTAAGGAATCGAGTTTCATCAATATCGAACTGGTACCCGTGCATTTCTTCTGCTGTAAAATTATCATAACCTAATACTTCTAATTTTAAACTAATTATGTGGGGAAAGCTTTTCAATTTTGGTATATAAACATCATTTCGCAAAACGACTTAGTGGTTTTTGCTGACATTCCGGTACCCTTGTTATTCGATTTTTATCTATTATAACTGCAGTAACATTACACGATTCTGAAGCTTGTTTTTCTGCACTTATGGGGAACATTATGAATTCTTGATTATTATTGACCAATTCTACGGTTAATTCTGGAAAATTTATTACTGCTGAGTGCTGACGCATAAATTTCACGCCCAGAATTAGGGGTTTTGCTAATTTTTCTACCACTAATGCAACTACTGTACTTTTCCATGCATTTATTTCTAGATTTAACTTAGTTTGACCTATTACCACAGAATAAAGATAGATATAGAAGCATCACTCGACAAAGAGATTAAAAATGAGAGAGAGATGGAAAAAAAACCGATTTAAAGAGCAAATATCCGTAAAAATCGCATATTTTTGTAGTTACAAGTGCGTATGAGAGCGAAAAAGATGACGTTTTATTAGGTTAGTACAGGATGACAATATTTGACTGTGAACGTTATCCAATTCGGTTCGTGTTTTGAGCACGTGCTGCGCATTAACGCTGTCTTTGAGTAGCCGAAAAGCACAGAATAATATATCTTTATTCTTCCGACTTAGTCTTCCGATTTAAATGTCCTTGGTCACTGACACGCAGTGTGAGTTTTGAAAGGTTCCGCTCAAAGTGCTGGTTCTGTATAAATTCTTATTCTGTGCTATTACTGCTAACGAGCTTCCTCCTGCTGTTTGCATGTAAATTGGTTTTTTAAGCGGTTGTATTTTCCCTGTATACTGCTTATCTACTATATTATCAAAGCTTCCCGTGTCTAGTACTATACTTATTTCATAATTATTAATTTTACCCTTAATTGTTAAAATTTTATACTCGACATTAGTTGCAATTAAGACATCGCCATTTGCCGAATTTAATGACGCTGTCCATTTGGGTTTGGGGAAGGACTCCTGGATGGATTCGGTGAACCAAACGTTACTTGCCTACTTGAACCACTTGCAACAGGCGACTGATCGCGATTAAAAGGTCTACGCGGTGCCTTACACGTTCTTGCCATATGGCCTATTTTTCCGCAGTTGTAACATTTAGGTCGATTTTCGGGTGTTCTTTCTCGGTTACTGAAATGATTATTTATTTGATAACGTCCCCGTCCTCGTCCTCTAAAATTAGTCTGGCCTCTAAAATTTTATTGAACTTGACCCCGGTAAAAATCACGTCGCGTATTTTCTCTAAAATTTCTCTGGAATTTGGGTTGATTTTGTAATGATGGATTCGTGGATGGTTTTGGAATATTATTTCTATCATCCTCCTCGGCTACTGCGTACAATCTGCGTTTTGCTTTATCCTCTAAATGCAGTTCTCCTAACCTTTTTACGACTAATTCGATGTCATCTAATGAAGGATTAGTTTGACATACCATTTTATACCGTTCGCCGTAAACATCATTTAATCCGTCAATAAAATGATAATGAAATAAACTTACATCATTTAATTCGGAGTCTTCATACAAGTCTAAAAGATCGTAAAAATAATGCAAAATATTTTCCTCTACTCTTTGTTTTCGCTGGGTTAATTTGACTGTTTTATTTTTGTAAAATACTGTGTGATCATATTTTTGAATAAATGCATCTTTTAATTCTTTCCAACCTTTATTTTGATTATTAGGAGCCAAATATTTTTTACTCCAAGAATTCGCGGTTCCACTTAGAAAACTCGGAAAATACGTGAGTTTATGTAAGTCGCCCCAACCGTTAGCGGCTGCACACCGTTCGTAAGTTTTAACCCGGCGGCCATCGGGTCTCTTTTTGAAGCATATTCGATCGGGTGTGGTCTGTGACGACCAAAATAAAATAGTCTCCGAAAGGCACCAATATTCCTTCTGGTGTTAATTTCACTTAAATATGTGTTCTACAAACCTTTTTCTATATAATACCAAAGACAGGATTAACTCTAAACGCACCTTTCTTGTGTCAGTTAAATTTAAAAAAAAGCTTACAATTTTACAACATATTTTCCAAAATTTGACAACAACGCCTAAATAAATGAAAATAAAATTGCCTTCATAGAATATTTATTTAAAAGAGCACAAATTGTTATAAAAAAATATAAAAATTCAAAAATAATATTCTGGGCACAAACTGAAGGGAGTCAAACTGGGATCTCCATGTTTTCCAAACAATCCTTGCAGCATGCTGTTATGTGGTCCATACACAACCAAGATTTACAAATTTTGCAAAAAAAACGAGTCTTTCGTCTTTTACAATATTTGCAATTCCCTCTTTTACCTGGCTGTGGATCTGGCACAACCTCGCCTTCGATGCCTGAAAGCCTCAAAGCTGAAGTGCGTACATTGTTCGTTAAATGCTTGTCAACGGCTCTCCTTTGCATATTTTCCTGCACCAATTTAATCCCTAGATCTTTTTGGAACAATCTACGCGACTTCGCGAATTCCCCATCTGGGTTGTTGCCTTTGTAGATAACAGATGCGTTAATCGCTGCGACATTGAGCAGGTTATAAAAAATCACCATTGGCCAACGCTTTGTATTTCTGGCAACATTATATGATGTGATCATTCGATCAACAACATCTACCCCACTTTTGGTACTATTATAGAAAGTGATCATTTCAGGTTTTTTCTGTTCACCACTGCCTTCATCAATATGATCATCTCGGTGCATGGTGGAGACAACTAGCACATTTTTTCCTTTCTTTGGTATATACGATACTGCAGTCATGTCATCGCTAAATAGAAACAGTGAAGAATATACCTGCCTATCTTTAACTTGTGTTATTTCCGCAGGCAATTCTCTTCTATTGGCTCTAATTGTACCAACCACAGTGAGTCGGTGCTCTCTTAGCAGCTTCTTCACAATTGCATATCCTGTGAACCAACGGTCCATCGTTACATTTCTTCCTGAACCGGATAAATGCGAGCACATTCTTTCAGTTACTGCAGCGGTAGAATAGTCAGTTTTATATGGGCCATCGGGTTGAACATCGGCATAGATTTCGATGTGCGAGGTGAAGAATGTTTTGGCATCAACAACTGAGAAAACTTTTAGTCCATATTTGTTAGGTTTCTTTGGCATGTATATTCGGAAACTGCACCTACCCCTGAAGGCAAACAACATTTCATCCAAAGTCACTGAGTAATTCTTCTTGCAATATTCATTAAATGTATCAACGATAGTGCGAACTGCTGCTAGCTTGTCTACTTCTTTTCTTTGGTCTCGAGTCGTAGTATCATCAACGCGGATACATTTCAGTAAAAATACGAACCTACGTTTTGCCATTGTAGCAAGAAATAGCTCATATCCCATACCGTTTGACGACCAGTATTCTTTCAGATTTGCTCGTGATCCATGATGAAGTCCAGCTAAATACAGCAAACCAATCACCGCTCGGATTTCCACGGGGTCGGTAGGCCTACACTCACTCTTATCTTCGTATCTAATGGAAATCTTTTCTATATATAAGTTGGTATTTTCAACTATAATATCAATGCAATTTTAAACATGTGCATCCAGCATTCGATGGGAGATAATGCAAAGCGCGCCTCGCCAATGACTCCTGGCAGATGAGATACTATGTTTTCCTGACGAGTTCTAATATTTCTGGTTGGCATAACTTTTCTCCATTTAGTTCCGTCTTTTCCAAAAAAATTCGAACGTCTATCACGAACCATGGGTTCCTCGTTTCCATCTTCATTTACAATTTCCTCGTCATCAGTTGTATTTTCCTGCTCAGTTTCTGTATTGTGGTCACTGATGCTCACAAAATCTGGATCCGCGATCGAATCATCGTCTGATTCTTCTATTTCACTGTCCGTGCAAACTTCTTCATGCAATTTCAGTAGTCCCTCTATTTCTTTTTAGTTAATTTAGATACCGAATTCTCTTAAAACGTCCCAAGATACTTTATTACCCTCAACGGTGATTTGCTGAGCTTGAAAATTATTACGGAGATACTTTAGTTGAAGTGCTCATAGACCATGTCATTTGTCTGTCAAGCAGATCTTTCATCACCTTCTACGTCTTTAGTATACTTCACTTTAAGCCTTCTGGAAACCATTTTAAATGAATACGTTTTGTCCTTATAAGTTCTCTCTGTGGCCATCCCGTTTGCACATCTGTGCTTGTTCGTGATCCATCAGAATCTAATCAGCAATTTCAAGAACACTAGCTGTCGTCACAGCAACTGATATTAGGATTACGGAATCGATTCTCATTCTGCTTCTGCAATAGTCATTGGTCATAATTATCTCAGAGCAATTACCTGTTGAAAAATGTACAGCACCAAAGAATACTATGTAAGATATCAATGAGAATGAAAAAAATTTTTTTGTTCATATCGCTCAATGTACGGTTTTTCTTTCGAAATTTTTAAAGTATTAACTGCAATTCGATTCGATCGCAAACCATGGATTTTACTTTAAAGCCGGTTTCTTCTAC
Organism: Dascillus cervinus; assembly: GCA_949768715.1. Lineage (NCBI taxonomy): Eukaryota > Metazoa > Arthropoda > Insecta > Coleoptera > Dascillidae > Dascillus > Dascillus cervinus. The sequence goes on from OX458320.1 coordinate 18,648,908, forward strand.
ATAATCTAAAATATCCAAAATAATTTTATTAAGTTGAGTACCGCCAACTGCATTATGCGAAATGTAGTAAGCAATAGGTTGTCTCCAATCATACTGCCTACCTCTTAACATAAAAACTAAAACGTGATTACCCGCTTGATGCTCATCTCATCCCACATTAAAACACGCTCACGCTCTTTTAACCCTGACCGGTACATACTTCGTTTATTACGCTTGAGTACACCCTACGTCTCTCAGACGTAGGGTCAGTTGTTCAACAGTGAACCAAGCAGGAACAGTGAACCACCCCTCGTTTTCAACGAATTTAAAATGTTACGTTTATGGCGACATATGTTTTAATTTGCTAGATCTTACCTCAAAGTTGTATTGTAGTTACTGATAAACTGTAATGACGCATCGTTGGTAAACCCGCAGAAACGTGTTTTGTGAGTGCGAAAGTAAAAATCAAGCGGTAAGTTCAAATCTTCATATTACCTTTGTTTCTGTAACTATTGTTTATGCTACCGTTTGCTATTATAAATGGATAAGGCTCTATCAGTTTAGTCAGCGAAATGAGTTACTTTATCAAACGGTTTTTTTTCTAGAATTTAGTTTTCGTAAAATTGCCGGGTAGTTCACAGTGAACCATGTTTGTGTGTCCAGCACTACCGGTGTGGAACTACCGGTTCACTGTGCATACAGGGTGCGGCAAAACTGGCAAAAGCACGATTGCGATGGATACACCCGAAATGAATGTGATTGAAGAAGCAAGACAGGCAAGCAAGCGTAGAAAGGAAGTGGTTAAGAAGAAAACAGTGGTACGCTAAATTTATTAAGTTTCTCTACGATAGTGGTGGATGTGGTTCAATATTTGTTCTATACTTTTCTAATAATTTTTTTTATTTCCATCTAAAACTCTTATTATCTATCTGGTTCGGTGTGTACACAGTCATGGTTCACTGTATCACACGCGTGTCTCACAGTGAACCAAAGTACACAAAAGAAAAAAACGGATGTATCTCAAAAACTTGATTTTCCATAGATTTAGCCCACCGCAAACTTTAAGATTATTTATCATATTTAACTGGTAAACAGTTTTCAAAAATGAAATCCTAGTAGATAAGCTACAAACTGGGCCACAAAATTAGATGGTTCACTGTTGAACAACTGACCCTACATAACAGATTTGGTATATAATAAAGCCGTACAACGCCCAATAAAGAATGTGGATACAAAATAACGCAACTCTATGTTTAAAAAATATATTTTACAAGTAATCAATTATTATTAACTAAAAAGATTAATTAAGTAAACGAAAAAACTGCAAAAACAAAAATGTATTAATGAAAAAAATATATTTACAAAAAAAGGCATCCTTTTGCATAATGCTCGCCATAAATTGGTTTTTAACATTAATTAATATTAAATAAAGAAAATAAAGATTAAAAGAACACTAAAAAAAAATTATTTACAAGAAACGCAAACTTTTTTATAGTGTTCACCACAAACCGTTTTTTGACAAAAGTCGCACTTCATTTTCGACATTCTTCTTCTGTAATTGCAAAACGAGCAATACTTCTTGATATTGGAGATAGCGGAAGGTTGAACCGTTTCCCCAGTACCATTAGTTTGATCAGCATCTTTCAATTTCAAACTGCTCGCTTTGCATTGGCGCAAAGGTAAACTTATAGGTCCACTCAGTCTTTTCTTCATAAAAGGTGTCGTTAGCTGTTCACTGAGTCTAATTATGAAATCGAAATGCGTAAGTGGTTTTCCAGAGTTTGTGGCCTTCAAATTTTTTTTATGAAAGTTATGGAGATACACGATGTACGAATTGATACAGGCAATGTTTATCATGTTGTAAAAAATACAAGTTGACCAGCGATTTGTCTTTCGGCCAGCATTCGATGCCTGACACAGCTGATCAAACGTATCCACGGCTCGCTTTGTGTCGTTATAATTTAAGATTATTTCTGGCTTCCCATTATTTTTGTTAACGGCATTATCATCATGAAGAGTGGAAATTAGTGTAACAATTTTATTAATTTTTGGTTTATATGAAACCCCAGTAAGATTTGGTCTGAAGATAAACAATTAGCTGTTTATTGGGCGCTTGTGAAATTTAGTGCACGTAAAATTCTCCGGTAGTTGCGGCTTATTTTTTTAAATTGTTCCAATATACGTCAGTTTATGATTTTGTAGTAATAAGTTTGCTAGTGGTATTGAGGTGAACCAATTATCTGCGGTTATATTGTCACGATTAATTTCAACTATTCAATCAGATGAGAAGTATTGTTGTTACAAACATTTTATTGATGCCATTGTTAGTAGTTATGCATGATCAAAAATATACGACTTAAATATTAGTACAAAGTTTAACAAAGTTTACACTTACAAATTCGTCATGATAAATTGGTCGGCTGGTACTAGTGCGCTTCTCAAGTTGCACTAACTCACGTGCTGGTATATTCAAGAAGACTCCCGGAGCCTTTCGATTTAAATCATCATTCTTATTATTTCTAAATAATCTTACATATTCTATTGTGAACTCCTTATTATTTAATTCCTCTAATTCTACTATTGTCTCATTTTCTTAACGTTATTTTTAATTATTCACTTCACTATGTATTTTCTTTTTGTCTTAATATTCATCATCGGAAGAAGGGTATTGATCGTCCCCGAAGTAATACCCCGCTGGGTATAAAACTGTGGGATCATATTCTCTTCCTCTAGAGTCCACTGGGAGCTTTTTTGGGGTTGAAGCTACCTCTGGTCTGGATGAAATTGAGGTACGGCTTGAGGCGGGTGAGCTTACAGAGGGAGTTGGTGTGGTGGCCAGTTGGACCACCTGGCATCGGCAACCAATAAATTGTGCCGGTGCTACCGGAGGTGCTTGCCACACCTCAAGGCATTCTTGAGCAGTTATATCAAAGTGCTGCCTCAACGTCCTTGCTTGAACTAGGGCGCATGCCATACCGTCCCCGGTATGGTCACGACACGCTGGTACTCTGGGGTTGCTTAGCCTGGTCATACTGGTTATATTTCGAACCCTTTCGGCTCCGACCTCCTCCATCAGCCACTTCTTCTTCTCGTCACCTTTACAGATGATGACCCTTTCCTCTACAATGGCTATTATTACTGTGGGAGCCTCCGACATCCCAATTAGCCCATCCTTCCAGGGTAGCCCCACAATCGTCCTTTCCACCCAGTTGTTTTTTCGCCTGAGGACCTCCTCGTCCTCTTCGGTATACTCAGACCGGAAGAGTAGATGTATTGTCCTCCCTGTCTTAAGTTCTACTGCTGCGAACTCTTTGACGAGAATTTCGTTCACCAGTCCCCGATAGTATTGGAAGTCGACGGCCATAGGGGATCTAATCCAACGTTAAGACAACAATCAATAAAGTTATTGAGGAGTCCATGGCTCCCTGTACGGATGCATTCTGCTAACATGCACTACTTCATTTTTGTTTGCTCGTCGCTTAATTAAATAGTCGACATCGCTCTTCTTTTCGAGTACTTCAAATGGTCCAAACCATCGTAACATTAATTTATCACTTTTACCTACTTTTCGTATTGGGGTATACACTCGTACTTTATCACCTACCTCGAACAATTGTTCACGATGCTGTGAATCATATCGCTTTTTATCTTTATCTTGTTTTTCATAAATTCTTTCTTTTGCATTTTCCCTAATTTCAAAAGCTTTTTCCCTAATTTTATCTACTTCGATACATCCTGTTTCTTGTTTTAAAGCAGCTTCATTTGGTAAAATAGGGTCCCTAGCATAAACTAATAGAAATGGTGATACTTGTACAGTATCCTGTTTTGCGGTATTATACGCAAAAGTCACCAACGGCAAATACTCATCTGTTTGCGGTTCGTTTGTATACAAACTTAACATATCCGCCAAAGTGTTTATTTAGTCTTTCGGTTAACCCATTACGCTGAGGATGATATGCGGTTGTAAATCTACTTTCTACTCCCATTGTTATCATTAGTTGTGTCACCAATTCAGATCTAAATGTCTTTCCTCTATCTGATAACAAGATTCTTGGCGCACCATGTCGCGTTATTATTTGTTCTAATAGAAATTTAGCTACTGGTTTGGCTTTCCCATTTGATAACGCTTTAGTTTCGGCCCACCTGGTGGCGTAATCGGTGGCTACAATTATCATTGTGTTTCCGCGTTTACTTCTATTAAAAGGTCATAATAAATCTACTCCTATTTTATCAAAAGGTTGTGAAATTGAAATGGGTTTCAAAAATCCTGCGGGTTTTGCGGGTAACCCTTTTCTAGCTTGACAATCTGGACATCCTTTCACGTATTTTTCAATATCCTTTGTCATTCCTTCCCAATAATATCTATCTTTAATTCTAGCATATGTTTTTGCAATGCCTAAATGGCCTGACAATGGTTCGTTGTGATTTGCATAAAGAATTTCGGATTTTAAACTGTTTGGTATGATTAGTAAATTAAGTTGACCTTGCGGTGAGATATTCCGCTTAAACAAGATAGTATTTATCAGAGTATAATTTTTACTGCGGCGACTTAATCCTATTGTGGCGCTCGGTGGGTTTTCTATCGCTTCTATGAGTTCATTAACCTTAGGGTCTTATAATTGTAACTCGCGTATATTTTCGGGTTCAATAAAATAAGTTGGGACTTCTAAAACATTTTCCTCATCCTCTTGAGTAGGTTTGTTTACGGGATTTCTCGATAAACAATCAGCATCTCGATGTGCTGCACCACTTTTATGAATAACCGTGTAATCGTAATCGGATAATTTTATGGCCCACCTGGCTAAACGACCAGTTTGATCTTTTATTGTTTTAAGCCAACAAATGGCATGATGATCAGTGACTATTTCAATTGGTCTTCCATGAATTAAATGTCTAAGATAATTTAAACTCCAAACTGCGGCTAACGTTTCTAATTCTGAAATTGTATAATTCTTTTCCGCGGGTGTTAAACTTCTTGAAATATAAGCTATAGGGTGATGTTTATTATCACTCTCTAATTGCAATAACACGCCTCCTATTGCTTCACCGGATGCATCTACGTGTAATCGCTTAGGCGATTCCGGATTAAAATGTGCAAGTACTGGACTAGAAGTTAATTTTTCTTTTAGAGTTTCGAATGATTGTTGTTGTGATTCTTCCCATACATAATCTAAACCTTTTCGGGTTAAATCATGTAAAGTTCTAGCTATCACACTAAAATTTGGAATAAATTTACGATAATAATTTGATAATCCAAGAAAACTTTGTACTTGTTTCATTGTTCGTGGTATAGGAAATTCGTCTATTGCTTTTAATTTTGCGGGATCAGGTGATATCGCTTGTTCTGCTACTATATGTCCTAACACTTGAATGCGATTCTGCGCGTAACTACATTTACTTGGTTTTAAAGTCAACCCTGCTGTTCTTAATCTATCAAAAACGTGCCGTAACCTGATTAAATGTTCTTCAAAAGTTTTTGAAAATATTAAAATATCATCCAAATACACAATTAATTCTTTCCATTTAAATCCTGAAAATATTTTATCAGCTAAACTTTGAAAAGTAGCTGGTGCATTACATAATCCAAAAGGTAATTTTTCAAATTGATACAACCCATCTTAAGTGATGAAGGCTGTTTTTTCTTTAGAATTTGGATGCATTTTAACTTGCCAATATCCTGAAAATAAATCTAACGTAGTGAAATAATGAGATCCACTTAAATACATGAAAACGTCGTCAATTAATGGTAATGGATATGTATCCTTCTTTGTGACACTATTTATTTTCCGATAATCTACACAAAATCTAGTTCCTCCATCTTTCTTTCTATTAAACTAACACAACTGGTGAACTCCACTCGCTTTGAGTAGTTGTAATGACTTTATTATCTAACATTTCTTTAATTTGACTTTGAATAACTTCACGTTCAGCAATTGAAACTCGATATGGTCTGGATGTAATTGGTTTGGCATCTCCGGTATCTATTTGATGTAACACAAGATCTGTAGTTCCCATCATTGCCGTATTTACTGTATATAAATCCTGATACTCTAACAACAAATTTTCTAACTGGCTACATTGTTCTTTTGTTAAGCTTTTATTAATCTCATGTTTTAGTTCAATAATTGCATTTACTTCTCTATCAATTTCACAAGATTCTACAAACACCATACCATCTATTTTGACTTGACCTATGGGCATGAGATTACCTATTGATCTACCTTTTAGTAACTTTATTGGTCCTACTCCTATCTTTTCTATTTCTATTGATATTTCATCAATTTCTATTATCAATTCGGAACTGAAAACGATTCCACACTTAAGAAACGGGATTTCATTTAAAATAAATTCGTAACCAAATAAATCATCTAACTTTGAAATGTCGCCTCCGATAATCTCTAATTTTAAACTAATTACATGGGGTGAGCTTGATAACTGAGGTATTATTACATCATTACGGAGAACGACCGTTATTGGTTTTTGGACGGAAAGTATCGTCGGGAAGTTAGTCATCATTCCCTTGTCCTCAATAACTGCATTCGGATATGACTCTACTTCCAGGACATTTGTGGTTTGAATTTCTGCATCGATTGTGATTACAATAACCTCGTGATAACTATTGGTTAATTCTATCGTTAAAACAGGAAAATTTATTATCGCTAAATGTTGTCGCAGGAATTTCACGCCTAGAATTAATGGTTTTGCTAACCTTGCAACGACCAATGCCCTCACAGTACTTTTCCACTGATTTATTTCTAATTGCAACTCCGTCTGTCCAACTACTTCTAATGGAATACCTCCTGCAATTTGCATAAAAATGGATTTTGAAATGAGTTCAATTTTGTTTGCGTATTTTTCATCTATTATGTTATCAAAACTACCCGTATCTAATACTATACTTATGCCATAATTATTAATCCTACCCTTAACTGTTAAAATTTTGTATGCGACTTTTCCTACTGTCAAGACGTTACCGAGCGCCGGATTTACTAACGTCCTCCCCCGTTTGGGGATTGACTTCTAGGGGAGTTTGACGCAAAAGTGACTTGTCGACCGGGTGATTGAGTACGTTCAAACTGCCTACGTGCTCCGGTACAATTCCTAGCAAAATGCGCTACCTTTCCGCAATTGTAACATTTCGGTCCGTTTTCGGTTGTCCTTTCTCGGTTACCGTAATGATTAAAGGGTCGGCCATAGCCTTGTCCACGTACTTGGTAATTACTTTGACCTGAATTTTGCGAGTTACCGTAGCGCTGTTGGTTACCTCTGAAATTTTGATTTCCTCCTCTTTGATTTATTTGGTTTCCTCTAAAACTACGCTGATTTCCCTTGAAATTATGTGATCTACCTCTATAATTCTGGTTTCCGCGATAATTATTTGGATTTCTTTGAAAACCTTGTTTAGAACTTTCTGACTGTGATACCGCATTGATTTTTGGCAATTGCGTATCTACGCTACTGGTACCTTCCTCGATTACGTATAATTTCCGCCTATTTTTCCTTTCTAATTGTAAACCTCCTAATCTCTTTACCACATCCTCCATTTCCTCTATTGTCGCGTCAGTTTTACTCATCATTTTATATCGTTCCCCGTACGTGTCATTCAACCCATTAACAAAGTGAAATCTCAATAGATCCGTATCATTAATTAAACTGTCATCGTATATTTCTACAAGGTCATAGTAGTAATTTAAGATATTCTCATCTATTCCCTGTCTACGTTGTGCTAACCTAACAGCTTTATTTTTATAAAATACGGTATGATCGTATTTTTTAATGAAATCATTTTTTAATTCGTCCCAGGTTTTATTACTATTATCCGGGTTTATTACATATTTCCTACACCAAGAATTTGCGGGTCGGCTTAAATACGTCGAGAAATATTTTAATTTCTCCAAATCTTTCCAGCCATTAGCGGCGGCACACCTATCATATCCACGAATAAATTCATCTGGTTTACCTTCACTCGGATGATAAACTGCGGGATTACAAAATTTCGGTTTTACCGGATCTAATGCTAAAGCGGATAAACTTGCAATTGTCGTATTCGGCATGTTTAATACAACTGTCTGTACTGAAGGTAAAATTGTTGATACTGAAGGTACTAATGTAATTAAATTCTGTTGATCGTCCGGATCTAAAGTGTTAATTTCACAAGTTACTGGTTTCCCTGATCTATTCTCTACAATTACTTCTGTATTATCTGAACAACTAAATGAATCATCAACTGAGAAATTATCTGGCGGGGTTCTGGGTAACGCAGATCCTCTAAATATTGGTGTTGATGGGTTATATAATTCTCCTAAAAATTCTGTACTCCTTGCTTGAGGATTAAACGACGGACTTGATTCAGGCGTTTCTATAGGAGCGGTTTGCTTAGATGATGCAAGGGTTTTATTACTCCTAGTATTATACGCAACTGGTATTTTTCTAGATTGATCACTCATTCAACCTATGATTATTCCCTAACTTAAATTTTAATTAACTTTTATTATTTTTTTATTTTACTCTTTAGTAATATTTTTCTTTCTTTTTAGGGAGTCTCCTATACTTGAGTGTGGTCTAAAAACCTCAACCGAGGGGAATCTTTTACGTTACTAAATTTAGGATAGAATGTCTCTATCACCTTTGCCAAACATTATCAAATGACTCTGTAATCGCCCGTTTACCTTTCAACGACAATTTAACAATTTTATATTATTATTTTTCTGAAAGAAAATGAATTAAACACATAAACACATAACATGCATCGCATCTGACTTTCTTTGTTTACTTGAATTTTTTTACAAATGTTTACTTTACTTTAAAACTTTAAAACCTGTTTACAACTTGTTATAACTGGTTACAACTTGCTAAATCTGTTACGATTAATTTCAACTAAGGGATGTACATGAGGTTCGTGTACAAATGGGAATCGTAAATCAATCAGATGAGAAGTATTGTTACAAACATTTTATTGATGCTGCGTTAGTAGTTATACATGATGAGAAATATTTACGACTTAAATGTTAGTACAAAGTTTTAGAAAGTTTACACTTACGAACTCGACATTGTGGAAATTGGTCGGCTGGTATATGGGCGCTTCTCAAGTTGCACTAACTCACGTGCAGGGAATATTCAAGAAGACTCTCGGAGCCTTTCGATTGACGAGCTTGTATATGATTTGAACCGGAATAATAACCGCGGCTGAACTCTGAATGCCCGTTCTCAAGGCGAGGGAAACTGTGGTCACGCGTTAATCTATTATGGTTTTTATCAATTATCCCATATATGGATGCATGCGTTGCACAAATCTATTAAGATTACTATCAATTATCCCATATATGGATTCATGCGTAGTACTTAATTAGATACTTGCATAGTAATGTGAAAGTGCGTTGGCACACCTAAGAGCACACCTATGTTTGCGTAAGAGTACACGTGTACTGTGATTGCGTGTTGTTTATCAGATTTGTTACAATATATTTATTCCAGATTCTCCGGAACGTTTTATTGTTTGTCTTTTTTTCCTCTGGACCGAGGGCTGAAATATACATTCGATAAATTGATGACTTCGTTTCGCTGGATGGTAATTTCATGACACTGTAATTTTTAAATTTTGGAAGTCTTCCTGGTAGTGGAAGAGCTAAACGATCGGCAGTAGACTTTACAAATTCTACTATGTTAATGATTTCATCTGGTTGCATTGTTGCTGGGTTAGAACTCCTTTTATTTGTTTTACCATGAATTCGTTCCACGACACCATAATCATTGAAGTGACGTAATAAAGCTTTATATCGTTTTATTCCACAGGCGTACAAAAATAGAAACAACTTACGACAGAAAGGCAAATTGTAATAGGTGTAAGCAACATATCCTTTGTTACCTTCGAACTCTTTTCGTATTCGATTTATCTTTTTTTCCGAACGGTTTTTATAAGCTTTATTTAACGCAGTAGTTGTTTGGCCGGCTGCAATTTTGCTTAATATAATCAGATCTTGCTGTTCTTTCTTCAATTCTAACGAATTGTTTCTTGATTGTACGATAATACTTCTCCACCGCGGTGTATACACCCAGGTCTTTTTTTGTGCGGTAGATAACTTCCACAGAAAACCGTATAAAAAACAATTGCATAAAAGAAGACATTGGTAAAAATAGGAATAGGAACAAATTAAATAATAAACGAAAATCGCATAAAAACAGACCACATAAAAAAAACCTGGGTGTATATAATTTTTTCTGCTAGTAATATTTGAATTCAAAATATTTTTCCCGCACAATCATGTTGTTACTAGCTACTTACCTTTGTTGTTGACAGAATCTGTAAGTTGAACTTACCACACCGATGCGGTAAGTAATTTGTGACAGATATTATGCCTTCAAAATATTCTTGTCAAACAAAAATTACGTCAAAGTCAATCCAAATCTTTTTATTTCATTTCGTATAAGCGATTGTGCGAAAAACGTTGTGGACTATACGGTTATTAAGTGCCATAACATAATCTTGGAAGTTGAAAAATCTCGACTAAGCCTCGATTTTTCAAACTCTTCCTCGATTGTATTATAATGCACTTACTAACCTTATATCCCAATATACTATAACAGAATTGACATTCAAATGTAGGTCGCTTTTTAAAATTAATTAATTTAGTTAAACAAGGCATAAAATGCCATTAAATTGTACATATCTCGTTATTATAGCAAATCGTTCTAGAAGTATTTTCTTTCTAAAATTGTAATAGAATTACCAAAAAATGTAAATTTGTTCATTATTGAGCAGTGGTCAATAACAAAAAAAATATTTACTCGTCACTGAACAAACGGTAGCGAAACTTAACTTTACGGCATTTTAATATAAATCAAAATGATATGCCGTATGACTAATTAGTAGAAAAACAATTTTCATTAAAAAAAACTTGGAACATAAAATGATAAAGTGGAATTCCACAGTGACGGTCGGGACATTACAACACATTTTCTGACGATGTTTTCAGTATATCTCTAATATATAGACACAATTTTTCAAAATTAATATGTGAAATGTTGACCAGATAAATGCTTCTAACGCTTACAACCAAAAAAATACATTTTTATGTCCTTAACTATGTGAAAAGAACATTTGAATGAGCGTGACGGTCGGGACACCAACTGACCTATTTAGTGCAAGTTCGTACATATAACTTGGAAATTCAGAGCAACCACATTTTATTAACATACAAATGTAGTAGATTGAACCAGTTGGCATTTTTTTAAAAATATTCTAAATGATACTTAAAACATAGATTACATACTACATTTTCAGAATTATATCAAATCGATTATTACATTTTCAATTTTTACTAGTGAGATTTCCATCAGCGTGGAATGACTCTAAAGTCACGTAGTGTGCAGCCGTCTTAAAATTATAAATATCAAAAAACATGCAGTTTTAAAACCAAGGTTGACTGGTAATACAATCTCACTTTGAATTACTAAATATTAAGAACAAAACATATCCCTAATAGGTAAATTTCGCTTTATTCTCGAATCTAGAAGTTCAGGTAAAAATGCCGTTACATAGAATTTTTTTAATTTGATAAACATTTCGTCTTTCCAAAAATTTTTGTCGCGAGAAATTATTTCACAATGATGGTCTTTCTGAGTATATATAAAGAAATAACAAAATTGTCTATTAGCTATCTCTAACTGTCCCTGAATCTGAAACATATAACTGTCTTTTGGCTTTAACTTTATTTTGTTTTCATTGTCTATTATGCAGTAGGCAAGTTTTTTCAATTCAACTGCTTCGCGCACCGTCATATCTCTACAAGCATACGGGCATTTGATCTCTAATATGGCATCCTCATCAATGAGGCCGTCTGGTGAAGCACCCAAAAATTTATAATTAGGATGAACAAACGAGCCACAAGAAGTCACGTCAAAATTATAACTTTGTTCAAATAGATCCCGTGCGTGAATTTCGTTACAATTCCCATATTCTAGTGACTTGCAACCTATTTTTGACGAAGAATAGAGTAATTATTTCACAACATTTGCTGTTGACGTACTAGGACGTAATTTACAAATTCGTCCAAAATTACTTGCTGTTAAACGAAAAGATTTTTGTTCAAACCAGTTAGGATTTGAGCTTTAACCGCGAGTGTTTTCTTCTACATTTTGACAGTTTAGTTCATTACAATTTTTTAAATACTGATTAATTAAATCATCTAATTCTTCAATACGCACATCTGCTATTTGATCGTCCAAATTACCATAATCCCTATCCGCTTCAACTACTTCAAGTTTCCTTCGTTTATTGGACGACTTTTTTGAAACCTTTTTAATTGCACAAAACTGTTCAGATTAATTTCGAACAACTTTATTCTTGTTTAGAACATTTTGGACGTTACCAAAAAAAGGTCGTCTATTATTAAAGTTGGAGACTGTAGCAAAGCATCTTGTCTCGTACGATTTACCTAATGAAAATTTTATTCTCTTGCCCCCTACTAGTTTATTCACTATGCTATTAAAACACTCGGCGTCATTGGTATCTACATCGTGCAATAAACTAGAAGCATGGGCTGCTACACGATTGATGTATTTATCAAAATCTGAGTAAATCACACTTTGAATATATTGTATAAATTTGTTTTCCCGGCTTTGTTACCTCTACAAAAATATTTATATTTCTTATTCTCATCTTTGCAATTATCGTGACAACCTAATATGTGTTTAGGACTGTTTATTTTAGAAGAAGTTACTTTTTGAAACATTTTGTGCGCATTGTGTATATATACAGTAAGGACGCGTGGGTTGGAATAAATTCATTTAAAATTCATGGGTTTGGTTTTTGGAAAAACGCTCGGACACGTCGATTTTTGTTTTTAAAACTGCATCTTTTTTGATATTTATAATTTTAAGATCGTCTTTTGTTTTCGCACTATGACGTCATAAATAATTTTTTTAAATTGCATCCTATATTTTTGTTCACGAATTTGGATGCAGCGCATTTTTCTGAGTACAGAAATGTCAAATTCGTTTGATCTTGAAGATGAAAGTTTTCGAAATAATCAGTTCTAAAGTTTTAAAAATTTATGATAAAATTATTAGAGTAGACCACTAATAATATCATCAAGGAAGCGCTGGAAATCGAGCAAAACATTCAATTGCGTGTTTATTTTTCCGGTTTATTGAAGTAGACTTTAGATTTCAGATAACCCCATGGATATAAATCTAATGGGATTAAATCTGAAGACCTAGCTGGCCATTTGATAAAACCTCTCCTTCCGATCCATCTATTTGGGAAAACATTATGAAGGTATTCTCGTACTGTTCTCGAATAGTGTTGGAACCATATTGAATCTGCCAGTATATTTGGGTTTTCATTATTCAGGTACAGTGCACTTACACTGGGTATTATGTCATTTTGTAGTAAGTCTAAATATTTTTCAGAATTAAGTGTTCCCTCAATAAAAAGGGACCCACAATTGAGGTACCCACAATTTCGGCCCAAACGTTTACTTTCTGGGGGAATTGTGTATGACTTTCCATTCTCCAATGTGGATTTTCTGGTGCCCAATATCGAAAATTTTGCCTGTTTATCGAACCATTCAAACAAAATGTTGCCTCGTCGGAAAAAACTTTCTTACGTAAAAATTCCGGGTTGGCATTGCATCTATCCATCACTATTTCGCAAAATTCTAATCTGCGGTCGAGATCGTCTTCAAAAAGTTCCTGAAGAAAATGTACTTTGTATGGGTGCCATTTGTTCTTGTGTAAATATTTTAGAACAGAAGATTTACTTACTGACTGTTTTGCAGCTACTTGTCGACTTGATTTGTGAGGATTTTCTTGGAAATCGAGCAAAACATTCAATTGTGTGCTTTCTGGAAATATAACATGGTTGGTTTTGTAATTGTCTGTTACGTGGCCAAAGTCTCTAAAATTTTTCTCCATCTTACTAACTACTGATTGTGTAATAGGCTTGTCCGGGTACTTATCATTGAACAATTTAGCTTGTGTGTTCGAGTATTCGTCATATCCTACCATCATCAACATTTCTATTCGTTGTTTCTCAGTTAAACGCGCCATTCTTCAAGCTTTGAAACTGTACTTGACAAGTATCAACAATCAAAAAAAAACAAAATAAACACACAATTGAATGTTTTGCTCGATTTCCAGCGCTTCCTTGATGATATTATTAGTGGTCTACTCTAACAATTTTATCATATTTTTGAAACTTTAGGACTGATTATTTCGAAAACTTTCCTCTTCAAGGTCATACAAATTTAACATATTCCTACTCAGAAAAATGCGCTGCATCCAAATTCGTGACCAAAAATATAGAGTGCAATTTAAAAAAAATTATTTATGACGTCATAGTGCGAAAACAAAAGACGATCTTAAAATTATAAATATCAAAAAAGATGCAGTTTTAAAAACAAAAATCGACGTGTCCGAGCGTTTTTCCAAAAACCAAACCCATGAATTTTAAATGAATTTATTCCAACCCACGCGTCCTCACTGTATATATATATCTATAATATGTAGTGAAACCTTTTTGGGCCATCTAATAGTCTTTCTTAGAGATGTGTAGTACGACAGCATTTGATCTGATAGGTCAATGCCAGACATTTCTTTATTGTAATCTCGAATTATATTCGGTTTCATAGAAAGTTTTCCATTGCGATTGGACACCTCTACCATTTCAACAACATGCATGTTTGAAATGGTAAGGACATCTCGTTTGTCTTTCCATTTGCATACAGTAACAGGACCATTTTGCTGCCAAATACACTCCCCTTTTTTCAGTTTACGATTTACCACTTCTCTGGGGTTTCCCTTTCTGTTATTTCGTAGGGTTCCACACACAAGTTTTTCGTGTATTTAGCAGTTTCGTAAGAGTAACGGAATTATAAAAATTATCCATGTAAACCGTGTATCCCTTATCGAGATACTCCTCAAGTAAATGTAACACAACATCAGTAGTGTGACCTAAATTATGGTCAGTTTCCTCAGATTTTCCGCTGTAAATCTTTATTTTCATTACAAAACCGTCGGACTCACATAGTTCATACAGTTTGACACCGTATTTATGTTTTTTATTTTTTATGTACTGGCGGAAATGCAATCTTCCACGCCACAGCATCATGGATTCGTCAATACAAATATTTTTATCTGGTACATAGTTTTCACGCATAATATTTTTGAAATGATTTAGTATTGGTCTCACCTTGTATAATCTGTCGGCAGATGGTATTGAGTTATCAACCAAATGAAAATAACGAAGTAACAACTGGAATCGATTTCGACTCATATTTAAGCGCCAAAACATTACATTATATAGCTTGTTTGTGCTCCAGTAATGTTCAATTGATGGAAAAGAACAAGGCCCCATTTGTAACAAAAGTCCAATAAAAACTTTCATCTCTGCAGCACTGACGTCTGTCCACTTTGATACCCTGTTAGATTTTTTTATTGCTTTGCGTTTTGCAATTTCTTGCGCAGCATATAAATTAGTTTGTTCAACCAGTAATGCAAGAAATTCTTCCGAAAAAAATAAGTCCACCAGCGTTTGTACTGTAAAATTTGACGTGTCCAATTTCACACCAACATTTTCTTGGAAAATAAATAATTCAGGATTTTGTTGAATTTCTGTCCACAAATTATTATCATTCGCATTTGATGTTGTTGCTTGGGAATCATTGTCATTATCATCAGGTTCGGGAACAACTTCATCTTCAGGTTCGGGAACAACTTCATCTTCAGGTTCGGAGACGACTTCATCGTCACTATCACTTGAATTCTCAGAAGGTTCATAATCGCTACTGTCGTCAAATTCTGAATCACTTAGATTAGCGTAGTACTCAAGTTCATTTTTAGTCAGTGGTTTTTTCTTATTCATATTGGGTTCTTGATAATTCAATTATAACAATAATTATAAAACAACACACTCAAGAAAGACGTAAATGTGATGCACTCGACAATATCTGAGATACTACAGACGAATATGGACGCATATCACTGATTCAGCTTTAGCGAAGCGACAGGTATAAGCGTGTCTGTGTACGAATTAACTCGTAGTTGGCTTCCGCGAAGAGATTTCTGTTACATAAGCCAACTACGAGATAATTCGTAAGACCTTTTTTTTCAAAAAAATACATTTTCTATGCTTTTTGATGATAACTATGTACTATAATTAGAGTTTTTAATAATATAATATTATTAAATGATATTGGCTTTTTAGACCGGAATTCTGAAAATTGCCGTGGCAGTCAACGTGTTAAAGGTATGTCTTCGTGTTTCTCCTTTTTTGTGGCTGTAGTTGTTTTTTTTTTTTGAACTGGTAAAGTCGACTTTTACGTACTCCTGTTCACTCAAGTCGTATTTTAAATATAGACTGTCGGGTTCATCCCCAATTATTTTCATTTCCTTAATAGCATTCCATGAAACAACAATGAAACAACAATTCACATGTTGGCGAAGAATAATGTGCAGTGGCGGCGTCAGCCTAAGTACAGTGGAAATAAAAACAATAGCGGCGAAACATCCGGTTCGAATATGAATTTTAAAAATACCAGAGAACCGTTTAAATTTCGCTGTCATAAGTGTAAGAAAATTGGACACAAGGCCGCGGAATGTGACAGAAAAATCGCGACTGCTAGGTCAGCTGAAGACTCGTGCCTTAGCCTCCAGGAGCGCATGGATCGAAAAGGCGCGATGGTGTTTGGATAGCGGTGCGACATCACATTTATGTCGCGATGTAAACAATTTTTCGGAAATGCGACCCGAACATGGAAAACTGAATCTGGCAAACAACGCATCGACTCGTATTACGCCAAAAGGAACGGCTACTTTTGCGGCAGATGTTTTAGGTAAAGGCGGAGAAGTGATGCTGACAGCGGACCGCATCGGCGATTTATATTATGCTCGTGAAAAGAACAATATTTCAGCAGTAGCAACTAGTTCATCAGAAAATGACTTCAGATTATGGCATAGGCGCCTTGGGCACCTGAACGTTAGGGACATGGAAGATGCCATTAGAAAAGAAACCCTGATCGGTCTACAATCTACGAACATCCCGAAGGAAAAATTTGAGTGTGAAGTATGCGATCAAGGAAAAATGGTAAGAACTCCTTTCCCAAAGAAATCTGAAAGGAAAACGGATCTACTGGAAATGATCCACTCTGTTGTCTGTGGTCCAATGAGGACGGAATCGAATGGCAAGGCGAAATACTTTGTAGAATTTATCGACGATTAATCCAAATGGTGCGTTGTAAAATTTATTCGATCCAAGAGTGAAGTTTACGAAGCGACCAAAGACTTCATCGCGTCTGTTGAAAATATGAAGGATAGAAAGGTCAAGATTCTACAAACGGACAATGGAACTGAGTACACGAGCGGAGAATTTAACGAATATTTGAAAAGAAAGGGAATTTCAAAACGGTTAACCATTCCTTACAATCCGCAACAGAATGGAACAGCGGAGAGGAGAAACAGAACTCTCGTTGATATGGGACGGTGTCTTTTGATCCAATCGGAGCTGCCACCTTGTTTTTGGGCGGAAGCCGTCAACACTGCAAACTACATCAGAAATAGATGCCCAACCAAGAGCCTAGATGGAAAGAGTCCATACGAATTATGGACAGACAAGAAGCCCGATGTAACTCGCCTCAAAGTATTTGGATGTCGCGTTTTGTACTTAAATCGACAACCTGGGAGAGGAAAATTCCAACCAAGAAGTGTAGAAGGAATTTTTCTCGGATATTCCGAGCAGAATAAGGGGTACAGAGTTTGGTCTGAAATCCAAAGAAAGATCGAAGTGGTAAGAAATGTAAAGTTCTTCGAGAACTCCGATCCTAAGTCGGAAAGACAAACGGATACGGGTATCCTTCCCGAACAGAAAATTTCAAGAGAGAACAATGAAGTGTTTCCTCAAATCGAACACATCGAAATTGATTTCCCTGCTGACACCACGATCAACGAAGAAGAAGCGTTAGAACAAGGGGAAGTCGAAGAACAAGATCAAGATGAAGCTGAAGAAGCCGAACATCTAATCTCGAGCAGAAGTCGTGGAAGACATAGAATCATTCGTACAGGTAATCTCGGAAGGCCTCGAAAGCAGTACCATGAAAGAAGCGAAGGAACGAGTTGTGTGGAGGAGAATGTTTTCTTGTCCGAAATTCCATTCAACCAAGCTATGGCTTCACCCGAGGCGAACGAGTGGCAGAACGCCATTAACTCGGAGATCGAATCCATCTTGAAGAACAACACGTGGAAATTGGTACCTCGTCCGAAAGAGGAACTGGTCATCGGTAGCAGGATAGTCCTTCGAAATAAATATGCTTCTGACGGTACCTTAGAACGCAGAAAAGCGAGATTAGTGGCACAAGGTTTCGCCCAACGACCAGGAATAAGCCGAAGCATTTATCCTGTATGGATGGAGATGCTGAAAATGGAAGAAGTCGGTCACTCGTTTGTGTGTGGGTGATTGCTCATCGAGGGGAAGTGTTAGAGTTAGTGCCCTCTATGACATGCGGGGCGATTCACAATCGATCGTAATAAACAATCAATAGTGCTTAGAAACAAGACGTAGTAGTTGTTATTCTGTTCCGTTTGTTTTGTGTGCACTGAGAGAAATAGATGGTCAAAATTAATATAATTATGATTAACTTAAATATAATTTATATTTCATATATGGACAGCAATCTGAAATGCTAAAGGTGCAATATTTATATATTAGGAAATATATTGTTGTTTTAAATATATTGATATTGTAATAATCATATATTTAATTTAGCAATCTCAAGAATGTTAACTGAATAATGAAATTTTACTGAGCGTAATATATCACATTTTAAGCAGTAGTATGCAGGACTGCTGAACCATATAGCATAGATTGTTAATTTCAATATCTTGCAAGGTCGACTTAACAATAGATTATAGCTGGCTGTAACAGAACATATTTTAATGTTTATTATCTAACATTGCTGAACCAAATACTACAGGTTGTTAAAAATATATTTGGGATGTAATTTTTAAATATCTTTATTTTGTAAAGGTTAGTAACAGATTATAGTTGCATAATATAAGTAATATCGTATAAATTTCCTTAAATATAAAAACATCAATTTTAAAAATAGCAAGAACATTACACTAAAATAACATTTATAGTTTTAAAAATTTGAACTTTATACTATAATAATTATAAAACAAAATTTTAAACAAAACTTCTGGGACTTATGAATAGTTTTTTACTAGAAGTTTTATAAATAACTTGTGGGTACGGATTGAGTAAGTCTGCATGTTCTTTAATCATGTACCTTGATGAATCGATAACTTCATAAGCCCAAACTTACTTATATTATATAAACGTAAGTGATCCTTAAATCCTTTGGTCTCATATAGTTTGCATATAAAGTAAATGAGTGAGTCGTTAAGAACAATGTTTGTAATAATTCCAAACACGGGAAGATCTTCAGAAATATCTAATAACAGTATATTGAAAATTTTATAAGTGGTGCCAAACTTCATTATACTGTTAGTTTTATATAAAGTATTTGTTGAATTTTGTAACGTACAAGTTATACTTTTGTCAAATTGAATTTCTTCAATACAAAATTTTTCCATGGAATGGCCGCTTACAATGTTTTTTTGGTTAAAAGTGTCATCAATTATCAATTTGGTAGCCAATTTCAATTGATGTTTTACTGCTATTGTGTGACAAATGTTTATTCTAGACGTTACTACATTGGACGATAGTTTTCCTTCCCGATGTTTTGCTTCGAATCTCATACACCAGATATGGACTAGAGGTCCAATTTTTTTAATAACATCTGGATAGTGAATCATGAAATGAGCTTTGGGCTTTAACGGTAAATCAAATAATGCAATAAACATTTCGTGATGTTCAGATATTACATTTTTCAACAAATTATACCAACACACTGGAAAATGTCTGCTTAACAAGATGAATGAAATACAACGTATTTTGATATATAACTTCCAAAAAGGATTATCTTCAGGAATATTTTCACCTAAAATTAATCCAGCATACCTTATAAAACAGATCATTTCGGAAGCACTCATTTTCAAATGAAGACTTTTTAAATTTTCGACACTTATTAAAGGTGGTTTATTTGATTCAGATCCATAGTTGAAACATTGCAATTTAAAATTTACAGACTCAAGTGACAATATTTTTTGCTCTAGTACAAATTTATTTAAAATTAAGGCCATTTCAAAATTAAATGTTCCTTCGAATAAATCGTGCATTATATCGACAGCCACATTTTGTACAACATGATAGTTGTTGAGAGAATTAAAGACAGAATTTTCCTTTATACCTGTAAGAGAGACGTTTTTTAAGGACAAATCTTCTCGATAATTGTCAATGTTTCGTAGGTGTAACGAAGATTGCTCTGTGAATTGTGCTGTCTCATCTTTGGCAAGTTTGCACAGTCTACAAAAATAATTGGCTCGGAAACTTTCCGAATATCCCAAAATAGTATTTAAACCTAAATTATCACCAACAATTTGGGCTACAGTAAAATAAATTTGAATCTCTCTATTGCCGATATTCAATATTATTCCTTCAGATTCTAATATATTTAGTTCCTCTACTAATTTTGAAAATATTTTAGAGTTTCCAAATTGTTTGTGGTCGGAACTATGAAAGAGAGCAGCCATGAATATGTGCTCTAAAGATGCCTGAAATTGCAGAGGTATTATCGGAACTGTATAGTAAACTGCACCCAATTTGTGTATGCCCGAATGCGATCCTAAACAATTTCCAGTTTCATACTCGTCGAAATAGATTAATAACGGAAAGATTATTTTATCTTTGGGATATAATTTTAGTTTTGCTTGCCATATGTCGCCCTGAATTATATTACTGAGAATATCTAAGGATTGCGAATTTAACTTTTCTAAATAACTCATTGTATTAGCAAAAACATTGTTTAATTCAAAAAAAGCTTCTAAAACTTTCCTCATAGGTATGAATTCTGCAGTCATTGATTTGGGTTTCATTATGCCACCTTTACCTTGCTCTAACTTTTGGCCTACAATGTATTTTTCTGGTTTAATATACTTTTGATTTTTTTCTAGTAACTGTAATCTTTTATATTCCGTTCCTAATTCTTCAAAATGTTTACTAAAATGTGTAATTGCGTGAATAATATCTTGATGTTCATTTAATTCTAGCTTGTGCTGCTGCATTACGTGTGATACTTTATCCTTAATAGAATCTAAAAAAGGATCTACAAGTTCCACAAAAATATCTATTAAACATTGTACCTGATTTCTTGGTAGCCTCATATTTCCATACAACTTAGAAATGAACAATGACATTTGCTTTTCAGCAATATAATTAATATATTCAGAACGATTTTCTTGTTTAGGTTCAGTTTCTATAACACTGGGCAATAGTTCTTGGTGACAATTATCAGAATTAGACTACATTTCTTTTAAACTTTGTGAACATTCCAATAATACTATAGAATTCGGATTTGATAATTCAATATTTTTATGGCATTTCATATGCTTTCTGAAAGAATTTAGAGAAGGAAATTTTCTATTACAATCATTATGAACGCATTTATATATGGATCTTTCAGATAGTTTATGTTGCACCCTGAAGTGAATAATTAAAACTTTTAAAACAAAAAAACTTTGGTCACACATAAAGCAGGAAAACATGTTATCGACTAAGTATAATAATGAAACAAGAAATTTTAATTCTGATTTTTAGATAAAATATTCTTAATTTCAGATTTGACTGTAACTAGTCCACAATACCTTTTATCTAAATCTGTGTATATCTCATACACTTCATGTTGAAGAAATGTCCAAATTTGTTGACATTCGACGGCATATTTAGCATCCAATGCAAAAAAACATTTGAAACAAATATCCAACGCTTTCACTGGTGACTCTACTAAATATTTAATATCGTTAATTACCACATACGTCGTGTAATTTTCTGAAATTTCTTCAATCAAAACTATGAAAGGCTGTAAGGTCTCATTTCTTTTCCTTAGCTCCGTCCTTCTTTCTTCCAATTTCTCTTCTAGCGAACCAAAATTCTTGAGCAAGAGAGTATAATATAAAAAATACAAATAAAACATTATTTATTTTATTTTACATTCTACACTAGCTGATCAGGTAGAATATATATGATACCTACTTACATTTAAGTAGAGAACAAAGCTGTCTTGTACTTCTGCCTTAGATGGTCGCCATCGTTTAGAGCCGCTTATAATGGTGGCACTTGGAAAAAGAAGTGGCAGAAATTTAAGAGCATCAATTTCTGCAATCATATACCTAAGTATTTAAATAGATATTTATATGAGCACATTACCTTTGTTTTTCCACCGGTAATTTTTAGAAATCACTTTTTTTTCGATCCCCAAGGTTATAATGGCATCAGAAATTCTATGCCAATTGGAAAATAGTACATTTTCTTTTCCTGGATAGCGTAACCCAAAATCAATTGCAAACAGATTATAACCGTAAGGTTGATTGATTGCGGGATACGTTTTCAGGTAAGTGTCGAGATCAGTATTCTCGAGATACCTTTTCCGAATGTGAGTTGTGTTTTTTCAAGCG
Source organism: Dascillus cervinus (assembly GCA_949768715.1). Lineage (NCBI taxonomy): Eukaryota > Metazoa > Arthropoda > Insecta > Coleoptera > Dascillidae > Dascillus > Dascillus cervinus. Next base: position 18,671,453 of record OX458320.1, read on the forward strand.
TTTAACACCTCTATTTCCGGTCCAACGTTGTATTTTAAAAACTCATTTAAAGTTTCTTCATTCTTCGAGTATATTATTTTGTTTTCTAAGCAAAGACAGTTTTTAGTTGAAGAAGAAAACTTAATGTACCTAATGCTTTAAATAATATTGTATTTTTCTTCGCTATTTTATATATTACCTACGGATTGAGCCGATACAATGGGCTGATGAATCGTAGTTTTACATAACCTTTTAAAGTTGATATACTTTGACCAGATTTTTCCACTTGATAATATTCTGGGAGAAGTATCTGTTTTGGGCTGATATGGAGAAAAATATATGTATTTGTCTTCTTGCGGAAATAATTGCGAAATAGAATTTGAAATCGTAGAAAAAGCTTCTTGAGGGATACTAAAAACAAATTTAGATATGTATAAATTTTTTCTCGTCGAAAAGTGAACTTAATTACTGCTTAAAGGTTGGATATTTCGTCAACAAGAAATCTAACGCCACTTTTGATATCTTACCACGCACGTAATCATTCAAATTATTTTTTTGTTTTTCTATTACTTTCCACTCGGTAGAATTAGTAAGAAACGTTTCGAAATCCTAAAAAACAATTTTTAGATACCTTCATTTCATTACATTGTGTAATTCAATTTTACATAACAGTTTAAAGGTTCAGATTCGATGATACATATTTTTTTGGGAAGTGGTGGTTTCAAAAATACATCATTATTTAAAACTTCATCTACTTCACCGTCTTCGTAGGTCACCGTTGAAGTTGTTGATGTGAAACTACTCCCTGATGAAGTATTACACTGCGTTTGTGACAAAAAATCAAAATTAGATAATTATAGGTAATAGATTATAGCAGCAATATAATTATTTTAGTACGAAACAAATAGCTACACATACATAGAAAAGTTGTTTTTTAAGTATGAATGAAATTTCGAAATAAATTTAACAACAATTGGGAAACCCGTCAATTGGAGATCAAGGCACCTTAAAACGTGTATCTAATAATTAAGTAATTTAAAATGGAAGCACTGGGCTCTGATATAGTTTTTAATTTTAAATTTTTTAATTGTAATCAATAGTAATAACAAAAATGTACAACCTACCTGAGCTGCGTTATAAGCGTTGAACTTGTTCACAAATTTTAACCGATCTCCAATTTTAGGAATTAGCTCTTTCAGAGCGTCGTTGTTCAACAGTGAAAAGGCTTCGTCATCTATTCCATTATCTAGAATTTGTAAATGTAACTAAGAAATATACGTGGGTGGTGGAGGGAAATTAATAACGAACCGTTAAAATATGATAACCATCTTACCTTCAAATGTTTGCACGTAATGTGCAAATCCCCATTCTTCTAGCAAGTCCTTTACCACCGCCATTTCACTTTAAGCACCCTTAACAGAATCACTGATTTTTCCCTAATTTCGGCGCTATACACAAAACGAATCGCGTGTACAAATGGTATCAAGCGTGGGCTAATATGAGTCACGAACTTACTTATCAGTTCATAAAATGCCGATAAAATTTTGTTTAGTTGCAAAAAACACACATCTTGAATATTTCCAAGAACAATCTTGAATTGTTGCGTTTCATTATGAAGTTTTTGTTGACAGACGAAAATGCACGCGCTAATATAACAGATATTTTGTACAGCCAACCTGTCGGAACAAATATTCGTAATAGCGAATACGTGTTATTTTAAAACTAATCATTTTTAAGACAGCAATCTTCCATGTTTAAATTCACAATAATATCTAAATAAAATAATATATTAATGCTAGCAAAGCACGGTTGATTAAGATAAATGTATTTATATTAGTGATTGCAATAATAATCACTAATATCTATTTGTAGCAATCTATTTCTCTCATAAAATATATATAGTGGACCCTGTGATGTCGATAATGAAAATAAAAACAAGAACCTTTAATCACAAAAAATTTTATATAAAATAATATAAAATTACTCACATAGACGCGTTTCGGTGGCTATGCCACCATCTTCAGTATATCTACTGAGTAGATGTACTGAGTAGATGTACTGAAGATGGTGGCATAGCCACCGAAACGCGTCTATGTGAGTAATTTTATATTATTTTATATAAAATTTTTTGTGATTAAAGGTTCTTGTTTTTATTTTCTATTTCTCTCAGTGTGTATTATAAATAAAGTTACTGCGTAATATCTCGCAAACAAAAACTATAAATTATAAACTAAAACTAATAATCAAACAAAACAGTATACCTAAAAACTAACAAAACCATACTTAAATACACACAAAAAAAAAACTATTCGCAAGAAAAACGAAAAATGAAAAAGACACTAAACATGCCCCCTAAACCACCTTATAAACCTTTTTTTCATCGAAAATTTATTTAATTTCAAAACCTTCAGTTCCATAGGCAGCAAGTTAAATTTTTTAACTGCCACCCATTCACAGTTTTTGAAACAAGCTGACTTCATTATCTTCGGCAAAAGAAGATCGTTATTTCTTGTAATGCTTCTAGAGGCTTCAAATCTAATTTGCAAATCACTAAAAAAAAATAACAAACATTCAATTTCAAAAATTTCCTTAATACCTAAAGGACCCTCCACTACAACATCCTGTTTCCGTATGATTCTCAAGAGCCCATGTTGGACCGACTCAATTTAACCTAGAACCATTACCATACGCACCTCCCCAGGCTATGATACCATAGCTAGCGATACTATGAAAGAGAGCATAGTAAATAGTCATTAGACATGTCCTACTCATAATCTTACATAGCCTCTTAAACACAAACAGCAAGTACTTAGTTTTTTTATAGGTAGCATTCTTAATCCATTTCATTTGGGAATCAAAAAAAACTCCCAAGTACCTAGTAGAAAAAACCCTCTTAATAACTAAATCCTTAACACTAATTTTTATATTAACCGGAACACTATCTGCATAAATTCCAAACACCATATAAACCGTTTTCACAACATTCAACGAGAGATCATTAACAGCAATCCATTCATTTACTAGATGTGAGTATTTATTCATTTTGCTTTCAGTTTTTTGCCAAGTATCATCAGCACAAAGAATAACAGTATCATCAGAATATGACACAATGCAATTTCCAGGCACTACCCTCAATAGGTCATTTATATAAACAATAAAAAGTAACGGTTCCAGGATAGTTTCATGCTGAACACCAGTATTTAACCTGAGACTATCACTTTCAACACAGCCCACTCTTACTCGCTGCATCCTATACGTAAGGTAGCTTTTTAATAGCACAAGCGCAACCCCCCTAACACCATACTTATAGTATATTATTATATGAGCGATTATGACAGTCATTATTCACGAGGATGACGTTTGAGCCCACGACCGTAGGCGAGTGGCGCAAATCATCAGAGTGAATAATGGTCATAATCGCGAATGTGATACTATGCTTTTTCTACACTTATTAAGCAGATAAGTTAGGCTCAAATTTGATAACTTTAATGGAACTGTATAATACACTTAATTAATTTTTATTTTTCATTAAGTGAACTACTAGGATGATAATATATATTAAAATTTGTGCAGTTAGTAATATTTAAAGATGGAGTGGTAATGTCCATTATTAAATTTTGATTGGCAGTTTTAGTGGTTGAATTATTAGTTTGGACAGATTGTAAAATTTTTTGACATGTGTCCATTTTATTCTTCATCGAATCGTCAATGTAGCATTCTGCCACTGCAGTCGACTTCCAACCCCCGTGTCTTTTTAGGGCTGTGATATCACCTCCAGCATCCACTAACAAGGTCGCCGAAGATCTACGGAAAGAATGTCCTGTGTACAGTTCTGGGTTAGAAAGATTTAAGAAGGTGGCAATTTGCTTCCCCATCGCTGAAAATTTATTAATACCAACTCTCTGACTAGTGCATTTTCCCTTTTGATAATTTAAAAAGAAGGAGGAATCCTGAAGATCTGGCGGACGCAGAGAGATGTATTTTTTCACAATGTTATAGAAATTCCCTGTTATTGTAAAACTGCGAACGACTTTGGTTTTTGTGTTGGGCACATTCACCAATATTGTTGATGTAAGATCTTGAAGATTCCCAATATTCATTTCTTTTAATTCATTACATCTACACGCTCCCATAATACCCATAATTAGTGCCACCTTAAATAAAAGAAAATCTGGAGCTATCGGTAACAACGAATAATTTAAGATCTTCCTACCTTGGTTCCAAGATATTTCTGGTCATCGGCATTTTTAATGAAATCATTTATTTGTTCCGGAGTGAAAGTTTTTGCTTTTTTTGCTCGGTAGCCTTCAGATTTACGTTTGAGAAATGCTCTTAACTTCCCATACGTATCTAGTTTGATGTGATGAATTTCAAGCGTATTTCTTAGCATTGAATACTGCGTCCATAGTGAAGACGCTTTATATTTTTCCGATACTTCACCAAAGTAAGCTAATATCACATTCTCAGAGAAAGAACTAGCTTTATTGTGATCTCGCCATTCCATAAATGATTTGTATACACACTCATTGGCTTTCCTGAATTTTGCAGGCAGAAGATTCTCGGCTGTTGTTTGAGCCATTTTTAGTATTTCTGGCGGAGTACAATTTTCTTCATCACTGCTAATATCCATTTCAATGTTAATTTATCGATTGTTAACAGAAAATATAGGCACACACTTATCTGTCACGCTAGTCGATTGTCAGCCGTATAGAAAGAGTTGATCGCGAACGATGTAAAATATCATTGGATCAGCGAAGTAGCAATTTTTTAATTAGTATTTGTGATTGGCTGGATACAGTTAATTATGACTTCATAATTCACTACAGTGAATTATAGGTACCATACCATATATAGGTATATAGGTACCAGTTTAATCATTGTGTTGACTCTTTTTAAAAATATGTTTTTTAAAATGTTTGTGATTTGTTAACTGTTAAAAAAAATTTAAAAATTGTTATGAACAAGGAACGAAATTTGTAAGTAAACGGTAATTATGAAGTCAAAAAATTTCCACTAAAATTCACTCCAGGGTCCTACCCAATCGGAAAAAATTTCCGAAAAAATACTTGCGTTGCCTTGGTAGCGGTTCAAAAGAAAGGCTTCTGATTGGTTGGACAGGCTGATGCAAAATTTTCACAAATATTTAAATTTTTTGTTACATATCTTATTCCATTGACTACCACACTCCGCAAAAAAAGTTAAAAGTGGCAGTGCATAATTCAGACGAAATAAAGAGACCTGGTAAAGGAGGATGAATGCCGTTTGGTCTTTTGCGGCACCTAATTGCAATTTTTAATTTTGGTTTCTGGTCGGTACGGTACCCATCAACACGATTGTTTATTGGCAGTTTATTTTCAATAAATTCTGCGATATCCCATTCTAAGATATTGAATCCATAGATGTAAGTCATCAATAACGGTGGTTATTTGGTGTCTGAGATACCAACGCCTTTCTCCTAAAGCCGTTCAACTTCTTGGTCTTGGTGTAAAGCTTGTACTATGCACATCAATTCGTTAACACGACGAGCTGACACTCTTACAGCTCTTGTTTCGGTTTGCGTTTTTACAATTTTATGGATTTATTTACTGTGGCGGTCTAATGATTTGACAGAGACAAGGGTGAGCGCCAGCCAAATGGAATAAATTCATTTTTCTCAATTATTGTGCATATTGAGAAAAAATCCCGAAACACGCCGATTTGAGTCTATGACATGATCTCCTGAAGTGAAAATTTCATTCTTAACCTCAACCCGCTTTGAGTGACAGTTGCAACCTCCAAATTTTTAAATAGGAATAGGAGACTTGTGATACCTCATTTGAAAGGCCCCTTCATGCTCTATTCAAAAATGCTACGATTTAAAAATTTATTGCAAAAATGAAGAGTAAAAAAAAATAATCTGTTTAACCAAATTCGTTACGACACACTAAAAAAATCAAAAATTAATAGCGTTTGGTTCTTGATACTGAGAAGGCAAGCAAAAACAATTGAAATGTTCATAAAGTGACATAAAACTTATCAACATTTTTCGTTCGTTGACCGTGTTAGTTTAGTTTAAAGTGCTGTTTGATATATTTTTTATTGTATTAAATTATTAAGAACGAAGCGCTATTAATTTTTGATTTTTTAATGTGTTGTAGTGAATTTCGTTAAACAGATAAATTTTTAAACCATTGCATTTTTGAATAGAGCATGAAGAGACCTTTCAAATGAGGTGTCACAAACCGCTACTTCCTATTTAAAAATTTGGGGGTTACAACTGTCACTCGAAGGGGGTTGAGGTTGGGGATAAAATTTTCACTTTACAGGATATCATGTGATAGACTAAAAATGACGTGTTTGAGAATTTTTGCTCAATATGCATAATAATTGAGATAATGAATTTATTCCATTTGGCTGGCGCTCACTGTTACCTTACACGAATGCAATATGATGAGGTTCTGGATAACGTCTTCTCACACATGGAAGCATTACCTCTTTCAAAATGCGAATATACTAACCGGCATTCATGCGCGGGACGGTGCGAACAAGATCGCCAGGCCAGCAGAGGACATTCGTCCCCACATACTCATAGTTATATATACGTCCACTCTCTAGTGTCCTCACAACATTTGCAGGTTGAAAACGTTCCCGGTGTACCTCAGAGAGGTTTGTGTCCCCATGTTGGTTTTAAAAACCTTCTCATCGGAGGAAATAACTTCGCTCCAATCTTTGTTAAGATGTTCTTGTGCAATAGTTAATCTCTGATGAGCATGATTTATGTAAAGTCGATTTTTCTAGCAGGGGGGCGGCGACAAAGCAAGCCGCTACGATTTAAGCAACGAGCAACTACTGCTACTGCAATTTAAATGTAGGCCATCCGGACGCTACGGAAAGACCCATTATTAAGAAAAAGAAGTTTATTCAATCAATAGACAGAAGCGTAAACGATGAAACAAATCGTCTAAATTATAAGTAATAGATGACCGCATTTTCTAAGATCAGAGACAAGATTTTTCTCCTTGGACTTCAATTCCTGCTTTAGTCAATTTACTCATTTAGTTTGGATCATTATTGGGCATTTATTATTGCAGCGGAATCTCTGCCTTTCATGCATCTAGAAATTCTAGGATCTGCCAATTTGGGTAACATGCAATTTTTATAAAACTCGCTTAATTTAATTCTTATTACTCAACAAATCAACATCAGCGCGATTAGTTAAGAAATGGTAAAAATTCTATGACCTAAATTGTTTCTTATTGAACTTCTTTCGTGGATTTGAACCTACATCTCAACAAGAATCACAAGTGGGGTGTTAGAACCAGGGGCACAATTTTATTTTGTGTTTATTCGATCTGAATAAACACGGAACGCATAAAGCGGTACTCTTGTCAATGAGCTAAGACACCTATAAATAATGCAAAGTCTGCTCGTCGAACGGCGTAGACCAGGGGTCCCCAACCTTTTTGCACCCAAGAGCACATTTTAGAATGCCGGTCGGGCGGCGGGCACCATTTTGTTTTTTATAGTTGGACAACATAGTCAATAATACATACAATTTTTTTATCGTGGTCGGCGGGCGCCATGGTGCCCGCGGGCATAGGGTTGGGGACCACCGGCGTAGACCATTAGATCATCAAATTTTGGATAATTTCATGGGATTGACCATAAACCATATAAAATCGGAGCACAGAAATTTCTTTTTTTAATACTAAGTTGCGCTTGAATTTGATAGCAATAATTTTGATTTGTTTTTAAATATAGATTCTCATCCTTAATTTAGCAGCAAATTGTTTCCAAATTGTCCTGGACAGCTTGGCGTTTATTGTGGTTCATAAAGAAACCGCAAGAATATACTTTCACAATTGTTTGTTTTGTTACATAAACGGCCCTTTTACATACAAGCCGACCGCCTGACTGAGCACCATACATTATAGTTGGGATGTTTTGAGTTGCCTTGGGAAAATAAATAAACAAGTCTGTCACCTTTTTTTAGAAATGGCCAGAAAGACGTTCTTTTACGGAAAAACAGTGTTTTATTGTGTTGTGCAATCTATTTTAATCTTCCAAAGTTTGTAACAGTTTTCATATAAATTGATGGCATCCTTTTCATGGATTACACCATAACTTATTGCAGCCAATGAATTTGATATACGAGTACGTTAAATGCAAAACTCTGTATTTGCATGAGAGATGGTTTTGAGTTAGAAGCAAAAAGCTAATATTTCCTATAAGCGATCTAGTATATAGATAGATAGATAGATAGATAAATATAGTTATCTAAATTGTAAATTCATCCATTGCTTATAAATTTAAATTGAATTGTAGTAAAAAAAAAATAAAAAATTTGCAAATATCGAGTTTTGCAACTCACCAACTTAGAAAACCAGCTGGTTGCTAGTAGATAATTGTTTAGTAACAACAACAATATGCAAAAATTAAATTTTATTAACCTTACAAAAAACAATTAAACTTGAGTCATTTTGTAAATAAAAATAATAAGTTAAGATGACAAAATGTTTACAGAAATATTAATAAATGATTTTAACTTTATTTACACTACAGTTTTTATACTTAAGAGGGATCTCTACCACCGGCCGCCGCTACCAATGTAGACAGTTCGAATTTTCTTTAAAATTAAAGGAAAATATTAACCAATTTTCAATTTTTTTACACCACATGAAAGAGAATTGCAATATCTACGTAAATCTGGAAATATGTTTTTAAATTTCAACCAATATTTTTTAAAAGTATGTCAAATTGTAGAGAAAACACAAATCTACGTACGCCTAGTATTAAAATTTTGAATTTCTTTTTATTTATTTCAAATTAAATTTGACAAAATGCCAAATATGGACCTAATTCTGCCGCTAATTTTGACACTTTTAAAAAAACTATTTAAAATAGTATTTCCAGATTTACGTAGATATTGAAATTCTCTTTCATTTGGTATAAAAAAATTGAAAATTGGTTAATATTTACGGTTAATTTTAAGGGAAATTCAGACTGTCTACATTGATAGCGGCGGCCGCGGGTAGGGATCCTTCTTAATCTAAATTCTTAATTCTGGCACTTCTCTCTCCACAAATTCTTCATCTTCTACATTGGCTTGATTGATGGGATTATCAATTATCCTAAAATAGTCCAAGTCTTGATTTTGTCGCCAATCAGCCCCATAATGTTTTTCTTAATAATATGTCTATTGAAGATTTATCTCCTTTTAGACAATTACCAATTGTAATAATTTTTGGATTTAGCTCTGAAAGTCGTTTACCGCGTTTCGATACAGTTTTAGAGAAACCAATGTCTCACTTGTAAAATACCTCACCGCGAATTACGACCGAGTTTTGAGCCTTGCTAAACATAAATCTTTTACTTTCGTTAAATTTAAAATGCCATTGTCCAGGTTTCTTCAAAAATATTTGCGACTCTGCTTTTCAATCTTGAACTTCCCAATTTTGGCCAATCCTCAAAACTTGAGAATATTGCCCTATTACTGTTTCATACTCTTCACGTTTGATGATTACCTCCATTCTTTTAATTTTCCTTTCTATAAAACCAAAGACTCTATCAGCTGGTAAAAACGAATGACCAACAACAGGGAATATAATTTCCAAATTTTTAATGGTACTAGGCGCTTCATTGCCAAACCAGTAGGCCAGCATCAACATTATTGTTGAATTTTTATTGTGCCCTCCACATCCATCTGCAAATAATTGAACTTTTACTATATTTTCCGGAAAATGAGTTTTAACCAAGGTATGATGAACAGCTGAGACTATAGAATTTTAATTTTTGTGGTATTCTGATTCGAGCCAAACATACGAACGAACTGTCTCTGGAGAAAGGGCCAGATTAGAATTACCTATTACAACAGTAAAGTTGAAAAAATTGATTTGTTGCGAAAAATATGCAGTTTGATCGGGCAACTTTGGCAAACATAAATTCTTTTGGCAGTCAAATGATATTATTTGTACGTTTTCCGAATTGTCTTTCAAAAATGTATAGAATGTTTTAGCTTTTAAAACGTGAACACTCTCTTTTCTGCCATAATGTTCAATTTTTCTTCTTCAAAAATATTTTTTTTTAGATTTTCGTCAATTTTATTCGAAGACAGGTAGAACAAACGTCGGCCGACGGCGTTCCAAACGACAAGTTGTAATTTTCATTCACATGTCTCCTAAAGTAAGAAATTTTAACCAATAGATTGGGGTGTTTTTCCTTGAAGATCTTAAACAATGTTAGAAAATTTAGATTGCATGGTAAAAACAATTTACCGGTTTGTTCTCTCTGGTAGTGGCTCTCTGAACATTTCAGACTTTCAATAAATTCTTTAATGAAACTTTTGATATGGTCATTTTTGTCTCCTATTCTATTTCCTCCTCTTTTCTCTTTAGGAAATTCTCCCTTGATCACGAAATTTCTTGCTATTCGTTCTAATCTATCAGCACTGAAACCACTTATGCTTTTTTACAAACTCTCAATAAAGTTCCAGACAAATTTGGTATAAAATATTTAATGGAAATTCCACGAAGATTTGTTGTACCTCGTTTTGGTTCTAATCCTTCTATACATTTTAAAATAAACATGTCTTGACTAATCTTATTGTTAGCAGAAAATAGCATCTGATGAAAATGTTGTATGTCTGTCATCGCTAATTGTTTGCATGAATATATCCGTTGTTTACGAGTGCAGTTAGGGCATTCTGCCAAAGCATTAGGCTTGTGTCTAGAAATTAAAAAAATAATGTATTAGCCACTTTCTTGATGTGTATATTATATTATTATTTTTGAAGTTGCTTTATTTTCATATAAAAAAGTCCTACCTAATTAATTTTGCAATATTTCTCTTCCACTTTGCAGGTTGAACTAATCGTTTTCTTCCTTTACCTTTTTCACGAGGAGTTACAAAACTTTCTAAATCCATTTTCAACACGAAAAGAGAACTGTGAAATGTCCCGCTTAAAACAAAAACCTCTAAAATGTTTGTCACATGGTGCACAAACAGCCGTTCCGATTTGCTAATGCAAATGCAGAGTTTTGCTACTCAAATGTAATTACAAATACAAAGTTTTGCAACTCACTCGATTTTTTAAACACAATTTATGAAGCGAATGCCCACTTTTGCATCTCAAAACCCAGTTTAGGTTGTAAACATTTACTATAACATTGAATAGGCAAAATAACTCGATTTTTCTTGTTTCTGCAAATACAGAGTTTTGCATTTAGCGTACTCATATTTTATAGCAAATTTTGAGAAGCACATGACAAGATGTATTTTGTCGTCTACAAATTTTGATGCAATGGGATGCAGCAGACGATTTCTAGGAGCTGCAAGTCATTCGTCATTGTTGTGTTGACCTATCTATAATCTAACGGTATTTTTTCCGGGTCGTTTTGTTTTAACTGCATTAAAATGCTTTCCGTCTTAGTTTTTAGTTTATCATCAATTACAGCAGGTTGGGTTGCATTTGGTCCATAAAACTTTTAATATCGCCGTCAGTTGCGTTGTGATTGTCTCGTTCTGTTGTGTTGCAAACGTCGGTTTGCTACAAAATCGATATCAGAAAATGGTATGGGTTAATTATGTTATTGTACCACGTCAGTCCTGAATTCAATTATAACTTAACCCCTCAATAACGTCGTTGATATGATCCCCGTTGACTAAAATTAACCGTTTTCCCGCCTGAAAATTTTGTCATCAAGTTCATGAACCTCTTCCACACTCCTTGACAGACGGCTAGCCTTTCTAACGACAATCAGTCCTACTCTGTATCCCAAATGTTATGTTAACAGACATGTTACCATAGCCTGTTACGTTAAGAAGCGATTTCTTACTCCGTGTCTCATGTTATGTTCACCAGATGTTAGAAGCTAACTTATATGTTATCTTATTACTGTTAACCTACCGAGCTCAGTAGGCAACTTTAGCTTGATGTTGAGAGTACGTAAAGTTTATGTTGATATTTAAAATGGCACTTGACGGAATTATAAACTTGTTTTTAATGGAAGAAATCAATCGTGCACATCAAAAGTAAGTTTTTATTTTCTTTTCTTTAAGTGTTAACCCCTTAATGCATAAGGATGTGACAAATACGTACTTCGAGATGTTGCAAATTTTTCGCAAATTTATGTGTAACGTCTAACGCTCCTTTCTAGAAATTAATTTAATATGTAACGTTATAATACACTTGAAAAAGAAATAGATTATTTGAAGGGGTTAATAGGGTCCCTTTTGAATTTGTATAACGTGTTAGTATAATTCGTTCTTAAAAAATACAGCAACGATCATTACGGGATACATCGAATGGCTTTCAAATTTCTGATGTTGAATTTATTAAATTATTTTGTTGTGGAAGCGCTCCCGTTCTTTGCGGCATTGGCCGTTTCTTGCAGGGATGACGTTCCGTTAGCTTTTATATAACAAATGGCGTCTTCTTGAGTCTTGTTTGAGGACACCGATTTTAAGTGGACTGTATTTATCAAGTTCAAGTAAATTATTTATTATCAATCTGCTCGCTGGGAGCTTACAAGTTAACATAAACTATTATTCACAATAAAAACAATTGGACGCCAGTCATAGTCGACCGTACGTCGTTATAACTTGGAGACGACTCTATGCTCGAGCGGGAAAGTAATAACCCTTCGGTTGTGGAGGTGTGCACGAGACCCGCCGATCAAGGGACGCGAGGTCGAACAAATATTTAAATTGTTCAAAATCCAACATGCCCCCGGCCTTGAAATAAGAAATTTCAACAAGACAAGAATAAGTGACTAATCAAACAGACATGAAATCTAAAATAATTCAAAATAACTCAGAAAACAACTTGAAAATAACTTAAAAATAGCTTCAAAATAGTGAAAGTTTAAAGCGTTACAAAACGTTAATGAAACACTGCTCACTACACTGCAACAGGTAACGAACACAATTTGGTGAACGCACGTTTGATGGTACCCTGTTGAGTTCGCACCGACGCCACTCTGGAGCTTCCATCACTTCCAGGGTGCAGTTGGTCGACACGACCAAGCCTCCAGTGTAGAGGAGGGAGATTATCCTCCTTCACCAAAACAAGCGAACCCACTTCTAGTTGACTCTGTTGGGAGCGCTTCAGTTTACTGAAGCTTGAGAACAGTGAAAATGGAAAATCGTTGGGTTTCGTTGCCAACATGACTTGAATTGATCCCTTAATCTCGGGAAGGGTGGCACTAGTGTATTCAGCAGATGGCCATGACACTTCTGCCTTGTAAAGAAAGTGGGGTCCTTTCCACCATAGCTCTGAAGTTTTAAGCAAACTTGGAAGCATCCCCCTAGATACGACGTCAGCAGGATTTGCTTTGGTGGGAACATGTCTCCAACTTGCCTCATCAGTAATCCGTTGTATATCGGCGACGCGATTACAGACAAAAATATTGAGATGGTTAGGACTGGACTTCAGCCAACCTAACACGATAGTAGAATCGGTCCATAAAAATGAACGAGAAATCGGACAAGACAGAGCCTTTAAGATCTGTTTGTATAGTTTCGACAAAAGAAGAGCGCCAGAGAGCTCCAACTTTGGTATGGTCATGGGCTTTAGTGGAGCCACCTTGGACTTACCACATAAAAGCCTGACGTGGACAACCTGGTCTTTGTCGACAGAACGAAGATAAACGCATGCGTCATATCCAAATACGGACGCATCAGAAAATCCATGAAGTTGAACATCAATAAAATTTGAACATATAACATGTCGGGGTATCTTTAAATTATTAAGACTTACAAGGTCCTGGCGGAAGGAAATCCATTTGGATTGTACATCAAGAGAAACAGGGTCGTCCCAGGACAACTTTTCCAGCCAAAGACGCTGCAGAAGAGCCTTTGCAACAAGAGTGCAAGGGCTTAACAAACCCAGAGGATCAAAAATGCGAGCAATCTCAGATAAGATGTCGCGCTTAGTGATAGTTTTACTCGTCGAAGGATGAACTGAATAAGTAAAGTGGTCATCTTGGAATGACCAATGTAGACCAAGAGTGTGCGCATGCTCAGAGGTATTAAACTCCAAAACACCAGGGTGGAGATCTTCCTCACGGATCTCCGAGAGCACCCGGGGATCATTGGATATCCACTTCCTTAGTCGGAAGCAACCTGCTTCTAAAACATGAGACACATTCGAACAGATCTGACGGGCTTCTGTCAAATCGTCCGAACCAGTCAGGAGGTCATCGACGTAAAAGTCCTGCTGGATGATTCTAGAAATGGAGGGCAAGGAACTCATACATTCTATGCCTAATTCAAAAAGGGCCCTGATGGCCAAAAATGATGCTGCGGTGGTACCTGTCATTTGTAAACTATTAAGAGAATGGCCACTTGAAGTTGGCATAGATCCGTTAAAAACAACGCGAAGCTTAGTCGTGAGGTTATCCTCCTTAAAAACCCCATGATGAGGCAAATAATAAGCCGTTTCGGCGGAATCTGTGGTAACACGGGACATATCGCTTCTCCGGAAGAACAATGACGTAAGTGCAAATTTTGACTTTTTGAGTTAATTATGGCATAATTACAAAAAAAATTGCATTTCTCCGGTGGAAGAACGATTTAATGTTAGCACCTCAGGTGGCCGCTGAAAGACAGATGCGTCATTGTTCTAGTGGCGGTTTTTTCAGCATGTCTCCAGATGAACAACGACGTTCAGTGCTTTCGTAAAGTAAGGAATAAATTCGATAGAACATTTTAGAAGAATTTTCACAAAAAATCCTCGGACCCGTCAACTTTAGTTTTTAAAATCCCATCTTTTTTAATAATTATAATTTTACGATCGTCTTTTGTTTTCGCACTATGACGTCATCAACAATTTTTTTTTAAATAGCACCCCAAATTTTTTTTCACGAATTTGAATTCAGCACATTTTTCTGAGTACGGCAATGTCAAATTTGTATGACCTCGAAGAGGAAAGTTTTCGAAATAATCAGTTCTAAAGTTTCAAAAATGCATGGGAAAATTATTAGAGTAAACCATTAATAATTATCAACGAAGCGCTGGAAATAAAAGACGGTTTAGATATCAACAACATTTTTATTGGGAGAAACGCTCAAATCCGTTAAATTTTATTTTTAGTGGCGCATTTTTTAATTGTTGATTGTTAAAAGTTGCTGTCGTACCGTCAGTAGTTACTATGGTTACTCTCTTGTTACTATTGTTGCCAACAATAGTAACCACAGTTAACTTTCGTTTCTGCAACCGGTCCCTAGTGTATCGTGCCAGTCAGAATTCTGAAGCAAATAATGGCAGATTCATGCGGTTCTGAAACAAACAGTGCACCTCCTAAAAAAGGGAAACAAAGATTACGCCATCCTGAGCAATGGAAAAAAACAAATGCCAAATTGTTAAAAAACGCAGGAAAAAGTTATACTTCAAAAAGTGGAAAAATTGTTGGAGAAAAGGCAATGAGACCACCTTGCTTAGATAAGTGTATACTCAAGTGCTCGTTAAAATTATCGCACGATTCCAGAACTAAACTGTTCAAAAAGTATTGGAATCTGGCGTCGTTACAACGGCAGCGTGATTTTCTAGCTTCGTGCATAGAACCTCTGCAAGTGAAATACCGTCGACTCCATAACGCATGCCAAGAGCCAAGAAAGCAGAACTGTGCGTTTTACCTGTTAGATAATGGAAAGAAAATTCGTGTCTGTAAAATGTACATGATCAACACATTTGATATAACAGAAAGGACAATGCGCACTGTAATCAAATCAAAGGCCACTGGTGAAGGATTTGTAGCTGAAGATAAACGAGGACGGCATGGAAAACATTCCAAAACCGATCAGAGCATACTAGATTCCGTTGAAGCACACATCCATTCTATTCCTCGTGTGGAAAGCCACTATCAACGAGTTAACACTTCCAGAGAATACATTGATGGTGCATTGTCAATCGCTGAAATGCATAGACACTATACAAAAGAGCAAACCAGTATGGGTAAACCTGCAGCGGATTATAATTGTTATGCTCGAATTTTTAATACTAAATTTAACATCGGGTTCTTCTTTCCAAAAAAGGATTTGTGCGATTTTTGTGAAGGATATAAAAACGCGCAAGGAGCTGAAAAGGAAAAATTAGAAAACGATTATCAGTTGAGGAGCTAACATTCAATAACCGACATGTCCAAAATCAATTATTTTGGTAAATCGACAAAAACTACACACACAAAAGTAAGAGATACATTTTAATTTTGCAAAAGCAAAAATGTAGGTGATTGTTTTGTATATGATTATGGTCACTTTTGAAGTATATACTTTTTAAATTGTACAGCTTAGAGAGAAAAAAATAGACATGTGGGTTTTTGTTTGAACTTGTTATGGACATATCGGCTTTTGAACGAAACAAGGTTGAAACTAATGAGAAGAAAGGATTTGAACTCAGAAAAACTTTTATTAAACTTAATCATTGTTTTAACATAAGGAAGAAAATTTTGCACAATTTTTTTAAATATGAAGGCCACAGTCTTCGTCTAAGCAGTTGCATTCATCTTCATCATCCTCATCATCCTCTGCTTCTTCTTCGTCATTTTCATTGTTAATTTCTGGAATTTCTTCCAGTAGTTTTCTATAAAACTCCAGTTCTGGTAGATCTTGCCACTGCACAGTATTATCACCTTCTTGTCGTGTATAATGAATGTTTTTCTAGCAATTCTCTAACATCTTTTAATTTTGCAGGTTTTATTTTATTTTTGGTTTCCAATCTTCTTAATTTCAACGCTGTTTTTTTTCCCGTTTTTTACCAAAGGTGCCTGATTTTAGTTTTTCTCTTCAAAATGGTAAAATACGCTCGCAGTAAAATGAATAGTATTGTGTTGTCCTTTTCTAGTTTTTTCTATTTTCTTTAAGAAAATTCTTTTCTGGCTTTGCATGTCTTTGATTTTCCTGTAGATGTTCTGGAGATCTTTGATGTTGTACACATGCCAATCTTCCCCTAATTTTCTCACAACACCTACTGTTTTGTAAATTTCGTCGTATTGGTTCGCTGTAATGATAAAAGTTTCTTTTTTTAACTTCTTTTCCACTCTATCTGCCGGCAAATAGCTATGTCCACGTACAGGAAAAACCATTTCTACATTCTTGATATTTTTGGGAGATTCTCGTAACAGCCAGTACGCTAGAATGTGTACGATGTGGCAATTTTTATTTTGTCCCCCACATCCATCGCAAAATAATCTGATTGTTTGAATATTTTCGTCAAAATTAGAAGAACGAAGGTATGTCAGAAGAGCTGAGCCGACTTCAACAGCACCCCGAGCTGTTTTGTGCTCGGTCCAAGTGAAAAATATAGGTTGCTTTGAATCCATACCAACGCAGCAAAAAGAATAGTAACTTATTTGCCTTTTACAAAAAGCTTCTCCAATAGGGGTTTTTGGCAGTGGATGTACCTGCTGAAGGTCAAAACAGGCGGTGTGTACAGTAGGTTCTTGTTTTTTTGCTAATTTGTAGAAAGCCCTTGCTCTTAAATTGTGAAGTCGGTGTTGGGCCATCAATGTACTTTTCTTTTGTTGATCATTTGTTTGCTCAATCGAGTGTTTTAAGTTGAGGCAAGTTGAGCAAGTATCACAAGCTGGAGACTTAAATCCAATATTAAAATCTTTAACAAACACTCTCCTAAACATGGAAGGAGATGCTTGATATTGTTGTTTTCTCGTTTTGTGGCTCTTTTAACTTTTTTCCGCGAACCCATGTTTATGTCAGAAACTAGGGTATCCATGTTGCTAATTATGAGGTAATGCACACTTTAATTATCACTATCTATTACTTTTCAACAACGGTGTTTACCAAATACTGGACATGTCGTACTTTGATTGCATTTCACCAAGTGGATATCTAAATACTAGTGGACATGTTGTTTTTTGATAAAATTTGCGTACAAAAACCCGTTTGAATGTGTAGGATTTTGAATGAAACTCTTACTTTTGCAATGCTGTAACTTTGGGCATTTGCGATTTTCACTGAATCTGAGTCAACCAATCGACGCAGATGGTGGTTTTTGTATGAATTTCATGTATAACTCAATTTCGTTGAAAAGGGACATATCGGCTTTTGAATGTTAGCTCCTCAGTTACACCAGGATGAAAAGAAATTAAGTCGAGCTGAGAAGGCTGCTGATAAGGAAAAGGCAAATGAAATAGGTTCTAATATGGTTTTAGCTACATACGATTTACAAGCAGTTCTACCGGTGCCTATGGGTAAATCTTCGGCTTTTTTTTACAAGTCAAAATTGAATTGTTTTAATTTCACGGTAGGTTAACGTAATTCATTATGTAGGACCTATACGTAAATCATTAACGTCTTTCACAATTTTTTGTTACAGATATCTGAAATAAACAAAGATCACACGGTTCGTAATTTTTGGCATGAAGGGATAGGGCAGAGAGGTGCTGTCGAAATAGGTTCCTGTGTCCTAGGTTTTATTGAAGAAGTCGCTAGTTCTCGTCCTGGTAGTGACATAGTGTTCTATTCTGATAATTGTTGCGGACAACAAAAGAACAGGTATAACATACATTCTGCAATAACTAACTTGTTGATGTTTATGTCTAATAATGATTTCTCTTGCAGATTCGTCTTTTCGATGTATCTATACGCAGTGGAAACGTTACAAGTAAACTCTATTACACTCAATTTTCTCATACGTGGACATACACAAAATGAGGGCGACACTGTCCATAGTATTATCGAGAAATCGTTGAAGAGAGCTAAGAAAGCAGGGCCCATATACGTGCCTGATCAATTAGTGACCATAATAAGGAATTCAAAAAAACTGGAAGATCCTTTGTTGTCAAAGAAATGAGTTATGACGACTTTATAGATTTAAAATCGTTAAGTAATGAAATTCGTTTTAATTGCCAGAAAAATGTAGATGGTGGTCAGATTAAGTTGTCAGATGTAAAAGTCGTAAAATTTGTGAAAGGAAGCGATGTATACTTCTACAAACACAGCTACATACATACAACTTGGAAACAAGCTCAAAGTAGAACCATGAGAACTAGACGTTGTTCTGGAGTGAAAAGTCTAAATGATATTATCAGAAAACAAGCCTACAATTCAAAAATTCCACTAAGCGAAAATAAAAAAAGGGATTTACAAACTTTGATAACATCTAACATAGTGCTACGGGTTTCCCGGCCGCGTAGAAATGTTTGCTTGGCTAAGCTCAAGTCGGCGAGGGGGTAGGTTGAAATTTAATCCTCGAGGTTATGTGGGAAGCGTTCTCTCATTCTTCTCCGGAGGTTGATAGGGCGCCACTGCTTTGGGGTGGTCGAAATATCTCGAGAGTAGACAAAGCAGAATTCTCTCTCGACAATGGGGTTACAGAAACAATCACGAACAAGATAAGAAGTGTATTGACTAGTTAAGTGAATAAACAATTTACAATTACTGATAAAGTTAAATTAAAAAGTTAGGGTACCCAAAAGGCTGAAAGCCATCAATTTGCAGCAATGCAACACAAATGCTCGAATAACATTAAATACAAGAAATGTTTCAATTACACGAAGCATCAAATTCGACAAGTATCAATACGGTCAACTTAACTACAACATCGACACGGCTCCATGCGCTGGCGGCTTTTCCTCAATCATCCCGCCCTGGAGAAGTCATCCGTGTAGATCGCCTGGACTGCTGGTATCCCGGTGGACCGGCAGATATTTACGGCCCGTATTTTTCACTACTTGCACTGCGAATTCCCTTTAGGAATACCTCAACTTGTCGACGCTGAATCCACGCGTGACCATCATTCAACACACCCAGTCAGGTTCTGTCGCTCACTTTCCATTTTTGTCGAACTCCGCGCACTGACCTCAACGACCTTAAGATTCCCTGCTTGTCGAGAGAGAGAGAGAAATTGACTTCCGCGCGAATTTGAAATTAATTAATGAATCAGTACCGTAACAATAGTTCCAAAATACTATCAACCGTTCTTCAGTGGCTTGTTTTGAATTTTTTGTGTTTATAATAATATTATTAGTGAATATTTGTTATTAAACTTGTTGTTCCAGTATTTTCATTTATTAAAGTTGACAAAAAAAAAGTATTCATCCAGAAATTTCATTAATTAATCTTGTCACAACACTATTACTGCCCCATTTCCCGGTAGAACAATGACGCAACAAGACACTTTTTGTCTTTTATAGGCATATACATCTTCAAGTGTTTCAAAAAGTATAAAATAAGTAGTACTATCTAAAACTAGAATAAATTTGCTCTATCGAAGTCCCCATCGATTATTTCCAAAAGGATCCTTAACGTCTTAGTTGTAAGTTTCATATTACAATTTTTTTAATTTGCGATTTCTGCAAAATCATCAATTTGCACTTGCGTCATTGTTCTTCCGGAGAAGCGATATGTCCAAGATCCTCATCTAGCACTAAACATGAAAGATTCAATGAGAAATTCGACTGATGCGCGCGCAACTGCACGTCGCAACTGTTATTAATAAAGGAATTAACTTGATTGAGGCCAGTAACAGAAACATTTGCTTTCCTTACTGGAAGGGATAGTTCTTTGCAGACGTTTGCTCTTATAAAGTTGGATTGGGACCCAGAATCCAATAAAATTCTAACGTCGTGACGTTGGCCTGCCGCGTCTAATATTTGAGCTGTCGCGGTAGGTAGTAACACCTGAGTCTCGTTTGAACAAAACGCTGAGGTCGCCTGAGCTGTCTCCCTTGGCTGGGAGGAGCCCTCGTCCCTCTCTGGATTAACAGGCAACGGCGCAGAGTAAAATTCTTGATGCAATAGTGAATGATGCGCTCGCTGGCACGTTCGACAACGCCCTTTGAACGTGCAATTGGGAACTAAATGCCCTTTATTGAGACAATTGAAGCAAACCCGCAACTCGGCCGCCCTGTCCCTCTTTGCCTTTGTTGCTAACTTTAAAAATTCACCGCATTGCGCTAGAAAATGACTGACCTTACAGCTGGGACATGAATTAGTACTAGCTCCAAATGACCTTGACCGTTCCCGAGGCTTGCTTACCGATGCAGTCCTGGGAGTATCTAATGACTAGCAAATTTGCCTTATTTTTTACAAAGGTTTTGAACTGCTCTAAAGTCGGCAAGTCCGAACCTGAAGTGCTTTTTGAAGCTTCCCACTCACGTGCCGTAACTGGATCAAGCTTTTGCACGACAATTTGAATGACGAGTAGCTCTAACAGCTGACTGTCCTTTGCTAATGATTTTAAAGTGGCAACATGCTTGAATAAAGTGTCATTAACTTGACGTAATTTAACAGAGGATTCTTTATTTAAAGATTCCAATTCCATGATTGCCTTAAAATGGTTAAAAGTTATCATTCTAGGATTATCGAAGCGTTCACATACTGCGTTCCAAGCGATTTCGTAATTATTAGCTGAGAACTCTATTGATTTGATTAAATCAGAAGCTTCCCCTATCAACGTTGCCTTTAAATAGTGCAACTTTTGCACCTTTGATAATTGACTGTTATCGTGTATTAAACTGATAAACACCTCTTTGTACTCTAGCCAATCATTTAAATCCCCTTTAAATTTCGGCAGATTTATTGCTGGAAGTCTTATCGCAGGACTACCGTTTGACTGACTTGAATGATTTGAACGAACTGAACGCACCGAATACGCGTCGTCATGATCTAACGGCATTTGATTCGCATTTACGTAAATGGATTTATTTGAGTCCGGTTCAAGAACTTTTAATAACCGCTTGGCGCTGGCGACGGCACGATAAAAATCGTCTGTGAACCGATCGTATTCTTGATTGATTTCCTCGCTATTACCGTTTGCTAAATTCAAATGCACCTCGTCGTATTGTGCTCCTAACGGCAATAAAGCTTCCAACCGCATTTGAAGGTTAATGACGGCGTCCACCTTCTCAGCCGCGTTCGCGGCATCATCTAAGGCCTGCACCCTTTTTATAAACGATTGGAAATTTTCCAACTTCTTTGCGATCAAATCTTTTACTTTGCTTAATTCATCCATGGCGATGATTAAGGAATAAACTAAACGCTTGAATTTAACTACTACCAAATAATGTAGAATTTAATTTCTACTAATAAATTCGTCGACGATACCGCACGGACCTCTACACAAAGGAATGTGATACGTCACGTTTCGTTGGCACCTGCTGCTTTTGCAGCTGCTAACGCAAGTCGTCGTGTGATAAGGAAATTCAAAAAAGGAACAATTTTACCTTTGCTGGTTCTTTACTGCGTCAATGGGCTTGATTGGATCCAAAGGAATTTTCGTTCCGCTCACTGCCCAAAATATGAAGATTCGGGTCGTTAGGACCAAAAATGTTGTGGAAGCGCTCCCGTTCTTTGCGGCATTGGCCGTTTCTTGCAGGGATGACGTTCCGTTAGCTTTTATATAACAAATGGCGTCTTCTTGAGTCTTGTTTGAGGACACCGATTTTAAGTGGACTGTATTTATCAAGTTCAAGTAAATTATTTATTATCAATCTGCTCGCTGGGAGCGTACAAGTTAACATAAACTATTATTCACAATAAAAACAATTGGACGCCAGTCATAGTCGACCGTACGTCGTTATAATTTGAAGACGACTCTATGCTCGAGCGGGAAAGTAATAACCCTTCGGTTGTGCAGGTGTGCACGAGACCCGCCGATCAAGGGACGCGAGGTCGAACAAATATTTAAATTGTTCAAAATCCAACATATTTCGATTAACAAAAATGTCGACAGCTCGTTTAATCGCAGGACTGAGACCATTTTTGGGAATTGCTTTGCGATCTACAGCAATACCAGTGGAAATTAAAGCACTTGCCTCCCTTCATTTCCTTGGCCAGGGAAGTTACCAGTTATGCATCGGGAATAACTTTAATTTAGGATTTTCCCAACAATCAACGAGCAAATGTATACGAGCAGTTAGTTCTACAATTACGGATCATTTATTGCAACGATGGGTTATTTTTCCACAAACACAACAACAGAAGAACCTGATTAAACGTGGACTTATGGAGGAATTTAATTTTCCGAGAATAATTGGTATTATAGATTGCACACATGTTTCTATAGTAGCTCCTCCCGTTGATCATCCTTTGTACCTGGGTATAGCCTACTACAATCGTAAGGGATTCTATAGCATTAACGTCCAATTAATTTGTGATGCTAATCTCAAAATTGTAAATTGCAATGCGAGATTTCCTGATGCAACTCACCATAGTGCTATATGGTCACTATCCGGTGTTAATATGCATTTGCAGACATTGCATACAGAAGGTAACCTGAATTCTTCATGGCTTATTGGTGATTCAGGATATCCCTTACAACCTTGGTTACTTTCAAGAAGAGCGCAAGATTGTGACGGTTTGATAGGAAACAGTTAGGAATTAGTAAAAATGGAGAGGTACACGATGCAACAACGCGTCCTTATTGTTAAACATTACTATCAAAATGGTGAAAGGTTGGTTACAACGATTCGTAAAATTCGTCCAATTTTCGGTAGAAATAAAATTCTAAATTCATCAACAGTGAAGAGAATGGTGGAAAAATTCGAAAATACTGGTTCAGTTATTGATTTCAAACAAACGACACGAGCTCCTAGTGCTAGTTCAGAACAAAATATCACAGCAGTTCGCGAAAGTGTGGACAAAAATCCAGGGACCTCGATTCGTCATCGTGCACAAAAATTGGGCGTTTTAATAGCCACTGATCACCGTATTGTCACTAAAGATTTGCATCTCCATGCTTACAAAGTCTAATTGACTCAACAACTTTTGCCAACAGACCATGGACAGCGAAGAGAGTTCACCAATTGGATCATTGAACAACAAGCGGTGAATGCCGATTTTGTCAATAAAATCATGTTCAGCGACGCAGCCCATTTTCACCTTGATGGCTTCGTTAATAGGCAAAATTGTCGCATTTGGTGCTCAGAAAATCCACGAGAGACACAAATGCATCCCCAACGTGTCACTGTTTGGTGTGCATTGTGGACTGAAGAAATCATTTGACCATTTTTCTTTGAAAACGAGGCAGGTAATGCATTAACCGTAAATGGCGAACGTTATCATCACATGATAACCCGGTGCTTTGTGCCTCAATTGGCAAATGTTGCTCTTGAACACATGGGGTTTCAGCAGGACGGTGCCACTAGCCATACAACCCGTGAAACATTGACGGTCTTATACGAGTCTTTTTCTGGTCGTGTCATCTCCCGTTTTGGCGACCAGTGTTGGCCGCCACAATCTTGCGACCTATGGAGTTTTTCCTGTGGGGCTTTCTGAAGTATCAGGTTTACGCCAACAAGCCTACGACCACCCAAGCATTGAAACCCGAAATTGAACGCTGTATCAACGAAATACCGCCACCTTTATGCTAAACCGTTATTGAAAATTTTGTCAAAAGAGACACATCTGCCAACAAAGCGTTGGCTGCCATTTATCGGATGTGCTATTCCATACATAATTTCCAAATGTGTACATTATAAATTAATAAATATTTCAATATTTTGCTACATATAACTATGTTTTATTTAAAATTCAAATCTTGCGCTCTTATTGTAACACCCTTTACATTAAAAAAAAATTATTTATAATTAATCATCTTTTTTCATCATTTTCAGTTCTAGTTCAATTTGGGCAGTTTTTGCTTGCTTAATCATGGCTTGAATTTTCAACAATGCTGCTTGAGCTTTTATTTGTTCTATTTCCAAATGTTTCTCGTAAACTAATGCATAGTTATCGATTGATTTGCTTAATTTTTCAGACGCTTCTGCAGTTCTTACAGCAGCTCTTACAGCAGCACGATAACGCATTTCTTGCGCTTCATTGTATGAAGTTGCTGAATGCTTAATGAATTTTCCGGTGTATCGTTTGTCATGCTTTTTGTTTTCTTTACTATTGCGAATTACTGTGGTGGTGGTTAGTGGATGTTATGGCGGTTCATTTGCTTCTGGATCATCTGGATTAAATAACAGTGGTGTTTCTGTAAAATTGGAATTGTTTGCTCTAAAATTGTAGTCGGTGTTGTATCATCAAGTAGGTTATCACCTAAACTATCAGGCAATTCATCAATTCCCAGATGAACATGGGATATTAAATTTAGCAGCCTCTGTTCAATGTCGGTTAAATCTTTTTGCTTATTTTTCCTGTCACCGCGGTTCAAAATCTTTCGATATTATATTCGCGACTTTTTCTTTTAATGTTGGCTTTCCATTCCAAAAAAATCTGAAATATTTATTTGTTTTGAAGACAGGCCTTTTTAATCTACCAATTCCAGAAAGGGAACTCTGATGTGTTAATGTGAATAAAATCGGTTGGTAAGTTTATAAATTGTCACAATTAAATAATGTCAGAATGACATGCCCGCTAAACTTTTGTCAACATCAACATGTTAGGTTAAAGCAGATGTCATTCAAGATGTCACACTCGCCATCATCTTAATCAAGTTTTAGTTTGTTAAATAAAACAACAAATGGCGGTTCTGAAAAGAACTTTGTTTATTATAACGCGCGAACTTATGTTAAAAAACAGGAGAAATGGTATAACATAATAATAACAACAGAAACAACATAGATAAAAGGAATCACGAAACGAAAAATAAATACAAACAGAGCAAGTGCTCAAAGTAGCTCCCATTCATTTGCAAGCATAACCGTGCCCGCTGCAACAGACTCCGTTTAGAATTTGTAAACATGCTGCTTTGCAGGAGCAGAAATAGGAATGTGGCTACCACGCCTATAAAACCTTGTCTTTTCTTAAATTTTTCAATAGTTTTATGAGCCTCTACCCCTGTTAGCCATTTAATGTATTGTCCTGCCATTTCAAGTAACACATGTCAAACCTTGCGGAGGTACACCCAGGCTGTTGATTTAGCTACGTTATATTTTTCTGATGTAGTTCTGCAATGTATTGAGAGTAATAACAGTCTAATTATTGATGTAATATTAAGTATAAAAACTTACCGATACACTTCTTGATTTACCATTAAAGACAAAGCTACCAGAAGTTGTTTTTCTGGTGTTTCGCTGGGCCTGCCTCCGCTGCCAGTGTCTTTAGTTTTGAGGTAAGGTGCAAGCACTCCCACAAGATGGTTAAAAGTAGACCGTTTTAGTCGGAAATGGCTTTTAAAAACTAAAAGTGATATGTATTTAGATGGCGAATGCCTTTTTATGAAATTTACCATCTGGACTATAAAGTAATGCTACTTTTTAACATAATCACTAATAACCTGACGTTTATTTTGTAAGTTTTGCAGAGAAATCATCATTTTCATATCTTCGTCATCACTGTCACCAACGGCGTAGCTAGCATGGGTGGCACCCGGTGCAGATATTGAGGCGTCACCCCAAGAATGAAAATTATTAAAATTATTAAAAATCCGATAAACGTAAAGTATGATTTTGAATGAATACAAATGAGAGTCGTTAATAATTAATTATGATAGTAATAATACTGCTTTATTATACATTATTGACATTCATGTATAAAATTAAAAAACAGGTATAACAAAAAAAGAATAAGAGTACAATTAACATCCTCTCATATACATGTTACATACAAACACTTCAAATCTATTCTTTCTAGCTTTAACAGCTGCAAACTCGGAAATCACCTCTTTAAAATTTATATTTTGTGTTGCCTGGTGTTCTATCGTTAATATGCCAAGATTGTTAAGTCTCATTTCGGCCATTGTAGCTCGCAAGTAATTTTTAATTAATTTTAATTTGCTGAAACTCCACTCACAAGAAGCAACTGATACGCAAATTGTCAAAAATAACTTTAGTGCGATCATTAGATTCGGAAGAGATTCTGTAAAATCCCATTCCACGATGAATTTAAAAAAATCTAGAGACACCCAATTAGAAACTGTAACATTGGCTGCTTTTAAATGTCTTCTCAACCTTGGTATCTGTTTAATTCCATCTAGCCACTGTGACATATTAACATTCATGCTTGCTTTTATATTTTTTGTTTAGTATCTAAGTTTCACCTTTTTTTGTTTTAATAACGAGTAAATTTGTATTAATTATCAACATCAAGCTGAATACAGTAATACCCCGAACTTACGCGATAGGTGGGACCGTGCGATAACCGCGTAAGTCGAATTCGCGTAAGTCGGGGTATAATTTCGCATATAAATACATACAAATTATTTTTATTGGGGCCGGAGACCAAAGAAAACAATAATTTAGAAAAAAAGGTTTAATAAAATCTTAGATAATACATATGTTTAACAAATTATATTATTAAAATCGTAAACCGGTGTTATTTTGATATAGAAGGCTTCATAAAATCTAACAAAGTCGTCTGACGGCTCAAAGATTTTTTTTCTCCCGCAAAATTTCCTCATAGCATGTTAATAATTTTTTTATTTCTCGTTTTGTAGAAGAAATGCGCTCTTCGTTGGAGTCTATATTTTCTAAAATTTGTATCCCCTTTTCAATTGAACTGAGGCCTTCTGTCAAGTTTCCAATCGTCATTCGATCTTCTGATTGAACTGGGTCTAAAAAATCAAGTTCTTCAATGTCTTGCTCTTGCTCACGCATTTCTATGAGCTCATCAATTGTCAGTTCCTGACTGTGGGAATCCAGCAGTTCTTGAACGTCATCACTATCCACTTCTAAATTTATTTGCCTGGCAAGATCGACAACTTCTTCAATCACATCATCAATTTCATCAGGCTCTGGCACGGATTCCGCCTGAGTTTCAGTGGTGAAAAAAAAACGGACACAGTTTTTTCCAGACGCCATTTAAAGTTTTCTGTGAAACTTCATTCCAAGATTGTCCAATGATTCTCACTGTATCTAAAACATTGAATTGTTTCCAAAAGTCTTTAACAGAGAGCTCGTTGTTTTGTCTCATAGCTTCATGCAAATGTGCAAACGATCGTCTCGTGTAATAAGCTTTGAATGTTTTGATGACTCCCTGATCCATCGGTTGAAGCAAGCTGGTTGTATTTGGTGGCAAAAATACAACTTTCACACGTGGGTCGAAATTGGTTAAAGTTGCAGGGGGATGACCTGGTGCGTTGTCGATTATTAGCATCACTTTAAATGGAATTTGTTTAGAATGGCAATAACGTTCGACTTGAGGTATGAAGTGATGACCAAACCAGTCCTCAAAAAGGGAAGCTGTCACCCAAGCTTTACGATTCGACTTCCAAATCACAGGCAAGCCAGCTTTAGATTTATTTTTCAATGCTCTTGGATTTTCTGACCGATAAACTAAGAGAGGTTTTAACTTACAATCACCAGCTGCATTCGCGCCAACCATAACTGTCAATCGATCTTTGGCGGCCTTAAAACCTGGAAAAGTTTTCTCTTCACGCGCGATAAAAGTTCTTTTCTTCTTCCAGAACAGGCCAGTCTCATCTACGTTGAATATTGTTTGACCGGTATAGCTACCTTCATCTATCATAGCTTTCAATTTTTCTGGATAGTAAGATGCAGCCTCTTTATCGGCACTTGCCGCCTCTCCACTTTCTGCAATGCTATGCCAATTACAGCGACTTTTGAATCGGCTGAACCAACCGTTACTAGCTTTAAATTCTTCGTCTTTAGCCAGCTCCCCAGCATTTTCTTTCAATCTCTCAAAAATCAGCTTAGCTTGAGAGCACACCGTGTTCTGATCAACAGGACAATTTTTCACTTTTACTTGGTTATCACACCATAATTTTCACATTGTTTCCATCTCAGCGATAATACCGTGACGTTTACGAATTATGCTTGAATTTAAAGATTGAGCACTTTTCACCGCTTCGAGAATTTTTTCTTTACCTTTTATAATTGTTCTGACGGTCGATTCCGGTAGATCAAACTTCTTTGCCAATTCACAAATTTTCATTTTTGTATCGAAGTCTTTAATAATATTAACTTTACATTCCAAAGATAAAGTTTTTCTTTTCTTGTTTGATACAGAAGAATCAGTTCTACTTCGTTTAGATGACATAGTAGAATCTCTCAAGTCTCCGTAGATATAACAAACCGAAATAAATAACACCAAACAAATTGTAGCTATGCGTCAATTCCGCGCGACACGTCCGAACATGCAAGATGAATAATAGCGTGTGGGGGGAGTAAGTGATCGAGAGTTGCGTGGCGCTCAAACAAAAGACGAATCGACGAGATTTCACGAGATTTGAAAATCGCGTAACTCCGGGTTCGCGTAAGTCGGGGTAGCGTAAGTCGAGGTATTACTGTACAGCAAAATACATTTTTACCATTCAATATAATACAGTCCATTGAAATTATCATTAAAAGGTTCTTTGCTTTGAAGTAACAGAACCCACACAACATTTGGTCCTTCGAGCCGGATATTATATCGGTGATTTTTTGGTCGAGCTGGTTCTGCTGTGCCGTATTTGCCTGCGAAGGTATTCGTGAGTTTGTTCAGCAGAGGTCAGTTATTTCTTTTTTATTATGAATGGGTTTAAGAGAGCGCGTGCTGCTCTTAAGGCGACGTTGACGCATTTTACAACGTATGTTAACAGGGTGCAAGATTTGTATGGCAATCTTGACGTAATTATAGAACCTGCAAAGATTGTCTTATCTTTACAAAGACATTTAGATTCCTCAGAGTCACTTTTAATCCAGTATGAGGAGGTTCATGCAAACATCACTGCCATTGATGACGACGATGATCACGAGATTCAAATTACGCAGTTTGAAAATGATTTTTATTCTATCATGGCCAAAGCCATATGTTTGATGGACAAGATAAAGTTGACTTGCGAACAATCAGAATGCAAGGCGGGCTCAGATTTCATAATAGAGCAAGAATCCGATGGCACGATTTCTGCACAGCTCATCGTCTCCATGAAGAGTTATAAATCTGCAAAAAATGCCAATTTTATGACTAGCTTATCACGATCGACTCACTCGGAGCGATCCATGCTGTCCAGTTCTGCGAAGAATTTTGACTCTGTCGGAATGGCACTTTCTATAGGTGGCTTACCACGGTCGACTTATTCGGAGCGATTCGTGTCGTCTAAGCCACAAGCATTATCTTGTAAGAAGAAGCAGATGCTGCTTCCTTTAGTCCCCCCCGTGCAGAATTTTTACCCTGCCGGAAGGACAATTTCTATTGGTGACTTACCACGGTCGACTCATTCTAAGCGATCCGTGTCGTCAAAATCACTATCTGAATTCAAACAAACGATTTGTTGTAGTGAAAAGCAGATTTTGCTGCCTATCGTCCCCGTGCAGAATTTTGACTCTGCCGTAAGGACAGTTTTTACTGGTGGCGTATCACGGTCGACTCAATCGAAGCGATCCGTGTCGCCAGAGCCAGAAGTTGAACCCCAACATGAGATATCAGCATATTGTCACAATGATATCCAGATTTTACCGCCTATCATTCTTGCGCAGAATTCTGACACTGCCGGAAAGATAGATTTAATGAGTGACATACCACGGTCGACTCATCCTGAGCGGTCCGTGTCATCGAAAGGACAAGTTGAGCCCTCGCAGACCATTGAGGTACAGATTTTGCTACCCAACGACTCCGCGCAGATTTTTGATCCTGCCGGAAGTTCAGCATCAATCAAAAATCTTATGGATTCTGGTTCACAGTCCAATTTCTCTTTTTTGAATCTCGATAAGATCACTGGCAACATTCCCAGTTGCCAAGTTGATCAAGACATAACTCCAAGTAATTTACACTTGTCTGATCTTCTTGTTAATCAACCGGAACAAATAATATTGGGTCCCGGTCATCTACGATTGCAGAAGACTTTTTTTGTTTGTGTAATGGCGGGTCGTATAAAGGCCCCTTCTACTATTATAGTTCGTTGCCGTTTCAGGGTCGGTTGTACAAGGGAAGTTTAACTGAAGCTCAAGTCTGAACCACTGTTGAAGTGAAGCTTGTCACAAACTTGCGTTGTACAAGTGCGGTTTATCGAGTACGGGTGGTTCAACTCGGCTTTAACTTGAACCGTCAATTTTGGCCGCTTATGCTTGGTTTAGGTCTGATTTAACCTCACTTTCATTTGTCATCAACAACGTGTGGGTCATCAATCAGTTTTAGATAATCGAATATATTGGTTGAATATGGAAGATTTACTAGGAATCTTAACAGATGATGAAGATATGCTAGAACTGATTGATGTAGTTGATCGACAACGGAAACGTAAAGTGTTTAGAGAACGTGAAAATCATTTTGTGAAATGGAGTGACAAAGAATTCATTCAAAGATTTCGACTTTCAAAACATGGTGTACGTTTTGTTTTAGACAATATTGTTGAACAAATAGCACATAAAACAGAAAGGTATGACTTGCACACACATAATTAAAATTGTATTTAACCTTGATAATTTTTTAGAAATAATGCGGTTTCACCAGAACACATGCTTCTTGTCACCTTAAGATATTATGCAACAGGATCCTTCTTACAAGTAGTAGCAGATTTTGGTGGTATTGACAAAGCAACAACTTCAAGGATCATACATCAAGTCAGTCGGGCCATTGCTGGATTGTATGGCAGATTCGTCAAAATGCCAAAAACAGAAGAGGAAATGAATGCAACCAGTGCAGAGTTTTATACAATTGCCCGTTTTCCCAAATGTATTGGAGCACTTGATTGCACACACATAAAAATCATTTCACCTGGACATGAAGAGCCAGAGATTTATAGAAATAGAAAGAATTTTTTTTCTATGAATGCACAAGCAATATGTGACGCATCGTGTAAATTTCAAGACATTGTGTGCAGGTGGCCTGGGTCTGTACATGATAGTACCATATTTCAAAATTCGCAAGTAAGAGCCAACTGTGAAAATGGTGTTTATGGACGAAATTTATTTGTGGGAGACAGTGGTTATGGGATTAAACCCTACTTAATCACACCATTAGGTAAATATACACACAATTCAAAGTACAGTAAATTCTAATGTGTTTTTAGGTAACCCTGTAACTCCTCAAGAACAACTTTTTAACGAGGCCCAAATTCGAACTCGTAATCCCATAGAAAGGTCTTTTGGAATATGGAAACGACGATTCCCTGTCCTGGCCTTTGGAATTCGCTTAAAATTACACAAAGTGGAATCAGTTGTGATTGCTACAGGTGTGCTACATAATATAGCCATGCTTTTAAATGAGGATTTACCAGAGATCGATGCAGATGTGGAACAAGCAATAGACCTTGTAAATGTCGATGTGGAAAATGTTAGAGACATTGGTGGGATAAATAATGCAGTCAGATATCAGTTAATTAACGCATATTTCAACAGATTGGTTTAAGTGTATTCTTCTTCTTCAAGTGCGTTGTCCTCTTCGAAC
This sequence comes from Dascillus cervinus, assembly GCA_949768715.1. Lineage (NCBI taxonomy): Eukaryota > Metazoa > Arthropoda > Insecta > Coleoptera > Dascillidae > Dascillus > Dascillus cervinus. The sequence continues at coordinate 18,703,635 of OX458320.1, forward strand.
GTTGGCAATCATCAACACTATGTGCACTTTATCCACTGCTTTCCTAAAGAGACTCGCCGTGGTCTCACCATACCATTGCCTCAAATTCTTTAGCCACGATTTTACCTTCTATGATCAGTTTGAGAAGTCCGTATTTGTCATTCCTAAGTATGTGTCCGAAGTATTCTAATTTTCGCTTTTTAAGTGTAAACATGACCTCGAGATCTTTTGCCATTCTCCTAAGCACGTCTTCATTGCGCACTTTGTCCGTCCAAGAAATTCTTAACATCCGCCGATACACCCACATTTCGAAAGCCTCTAGCTTTTTGCACATGGCATCTGTCAGAGTCCACGCATTAATTCCATAGCAAAGAATGCTGAATACATAGCAACGTAGTACTCGAGTGCGAACAGAGAGCGATAGACTTCGGCAACATAACACAGACTTCATTTACACAAACGATGCTCTGGCTTGTTCAATTCGGGCACGAATCTCCTGCATATTATCCCAGCTTTCGTTGACCTGACATCCTAGATATTTGTAGGATTGGACGCGTTCGATTTGTTGGTTCTGTACCTAAAGTATACCTCCATCAACTTAGTTCTTACTAATCGCCATCCAATGACTCGCATTTTGTATATCTCTTATGTATGACCTTCAGGAATATTTCTACAAAGTGACTCATTAAGCTGATGAGGCGAGTCACTACATCTTTTTGCAGAGCTCTTTTTTGGCAGCGTTACAAATGTTGATCCAAGCCAGTCGGAAGGGATGATGCCAGATTGGTAGACCATATTAAATAGTTTCACGATCACGTTTAGTGATTCCTCATCTTTCAAGATTTTAATTACTTCCGAATACACCCCATCTGGACCTGCCGCTTTCCTGTTTTTTGATAAAGAGATTGCAAGTTGAACTTCTTCCTTAGTTATATCCATTCCTTCACGCGTGTACTGTTCCGGAGTGTTCGACCTCTCATCTTGAAAAAGTTTTTGATATAGTTACACCATTGTTTCACTTTGTCGTTGACGTCTAGAACGATCTTATCTTGGCTATCCAGCAGGATACCAGCTTGTGGAGGTTTATATACACAATGAAAATTATTTTTGACAATTTATATTTCTCTTAAAAACATAAATAAATTATATAAATTTACATATCTTTTTTTAATTTTTTGCTTTTGCAATTCAAAAATTTCCATTTTTATTTTATGTTGCTCTTCCTCATGTTTCATTACTTGCTGGGCTTTTCGCTCCATTAACCTCATTTCTGCATCATGCTTCTCACGTAGAAATTGAAGTTTTAACTTCTGTTCCTCGTCCACATATTTTTGTTTTGATTGCTCAATGTAGCCTTTCGTGGCGGCCCAATGAGACACCTTGTCTCGAATGGGGTCACTTGTGGTCTCCTTTTCTTTTCCTAAAAATATATATCACATTTAAAAAGTGTCGATTAATATACCACTCTCTATTATTATTTAGTATATAATTTTTTACTTACTTCTACTCCTTATGTTAAGAACAGGTGCTTTTTTACTTCGGAGCATTTGGGAGGTATAATTTGCCCAAGTGTTGGACACTGAAAGTTGAAAATACAATAATGCACTGCATAAAACATGAGAAATCAGTTTACCAGAGAGTGTATTGTCTTCATTTGAAGGAATTTGTATAGGTGATGACGTATCTTCCGATGGGTCATTTATATTATCTTCAAAGTCACTTACATCATAGTACATAATACTGTTTGCAGGTACTGTAATCAACATAGGAATATCATGCAAATAAAATTTTGCCAAATAATTATATATTAACATACATTTGTCGAAAGATTCATCTTCAACTTCCAAATTACATGCATCACCTCCAAATTCACTCTCATGTCCTTCAATTCTTTTGCCCAGAATCTCTTTAATTTCCACATCTACGGTGGTGATCGGAATATTTTTAGCTGGACCGCCCCCAGTACCTCGCACATAACATTTTTCGTCAGCAAACTTTTTTTTAACCCTCTTTTTAATATTTTCATATTTTTTACGCAGAACTTCTTTGGGGCGGTAAGCTTCTCCAGAAGCGGCGTTGAATTCTTTTTCAATCTGGGTCCAGCAGGCAGCTTTACTCGAATGTGTCCGCATATCGGTCAACTTGCACTCGAGAATTTTTTTATAGTTTTTGACTATAGTTACCAATATTGCCTCCTCGCTAGGTGTAAAATTGGCAGCTCGTTTTTTATTGCCTGGTTTTTCATCAATCATGTTCTCCAACACTAAAGAACTACAATATGCGATAACACAAAGCTACATCAGCATTCCATTTGAATTACTTACCTGCTTAAATCCATTATGGGACACGAAACAAAAATGCAGCACCAGCTTAATTCACGACGAACCAAAGACGAAACAACGTGGTCTGCAGATTTTAAATTTAGTGCGTCACTGCGCATCTATCGGCGGTTACCTTGCAAAAACATTTATCTGCAGACCGCGCAGGCGTGACTATTACCAACATTGAATTTTAAAAGCACAGCGTGGTTCAGGTGAGCTACAGTTCGACTGCAATTGTACAACAACTGACGAAGTTAAATCGAGGCTCAGCTGGAACTAAAGTTCACTTAAATCATAGTTGAGCTTGCATTTGTACAACCGGCCCTCAATCGTCCAGGCGAAGTTCCCGACCAGCTTGTGAGGTTCTGTGAACTTGAAAGCTGTCCGACGAAGCGAGCGTTTTCAAAAGAAGAATATTCTTGCGAAGCGCATTTTAAGCAGACCAGACCTCCTGAGGTCCTTGGTTATTTTCGAGAGGTTGCGTTCAAAGATTCTTTTCGTTAGAAAGATCTTTGATGGACAACCCAGTACCTTTTGAAGTTTATTTTAAGTTAATGAAGGATTACGAAGATCTAGGTCACGTATCATCTGATATGCCAGATTCCTCGGATTTTTCAAATTTGTTCCTCATCATGAGGTATTAACTAAACTTCGAGGTGTCTTTTTAAAAATGGTTCAATGTCCATTTCCAGTGGTCATTTACTCAATATGATTTATATACAATAATTGCTGTTCGTTTTCGGCAGTATATCTATTCGATATCGTCCGATATTTATAGGACGTGCATGGCAGGTTCAAGTCGAGTCCTAGCCAAAGGTCACTGCAACAAATCTTGTTGCGCACGGTTCCATCTGAATCTTTGTGCGTTTATATTTTAAATACTGTGACCTACGGTACTGCATCGGCCTCATTTTTGGCTATTCGTTCGTTGTTTCAATTAGGCATTGAATGCGAAAATTCTCTGCCTAAAAATTGCTAGCATTATGAAGCAGGATTTCTATATGAATGACCTCCTGACTAATTCATATGATTTGACACAAGCTTGTCAAATATTTTGGAAGCTGGTTGCTTCAAATTATGTAAGTGGATTCAAGTGATCCACAAGTTATGTCAGACATTCCAAAGAGCGATTGGCACCCAGGCGTTTTCGAGTTTGGCACTCATGACCACACTAGCACTCTTGGCCTAGTATGTGTTGTCCAATTTGACCATCTCATGTACGTTATTAATAAAGCGTCCGATCTGTCAATTACAAATCGCTTCATTCTTTCACAAAGGCATCCAATGCAGAAGGCCTCATTTCAAGTTGATTCTTCGTCTTATTTTATGCATCCATCAGTGGATGCGGTGCTTGTATTTATTATTTGTATTCCTTCTTCTACAAGGATAAAAAGATTCATGTCAAACTTTTGTGCACTAAGCCAAGGGTAACTTCCTTACGGCCTAACACAATACCTAAGATGAAGTTATCCGACGCAGTGTTTCCATCAAAATTATACGAGCAAGCCCTCGAGGCTCTAAATATTAAATTTTCTCCTCATTTTCTTTGGACAGATGCATCTGTCGTGTGTATATTATTGAATATGTCAGGTGTAGACATGTTCACACTAGATTTAACCCTGCCGAAATGGTTGCAAGGGGAAATAGCTTTAGTTTACCTAGAATCTTTAATTTGATGGTGGTATGGACCGCCCTTTTTAGTCCGGTTTTCCAAGCTAAAGGTGATAATTCAAAGTCTAGCTGTTTTAGCTACCGACTTATTTTTGTTCCTGAATTTTTCAAACTTTCATACGTATAAGACGTGTCATCACGCCTTGGGAAATAATATCCTCACTTATGAGGTCTCATGTGCACTTTGCTCATGCAATTTGAGGCTACTCTCAATTCTCATCCCATTTCGTCTTTATCTGAAGATCCCAACGATCTTCAATAATAATAATAATTCCTGGCCATTTTTTCGTCGATCATTTTTTAACATCCATTTCAGATCATAACTTAAATTACATTCATATTTCTTGATTATCATCATGTCAACAATTATACAAAGGCATGTGAAGACAATGGAGCAAGGAGCTACAGCAATAGAAGAAATGGAACGCTCACACCTTGGACCAGGAAGTAAAGGATGCAGAACCAGCTGAGTTTCCAATGAACCCGAATATCACTTTTATTTATATTTTTAATTTCTTTTGTGTTAATGTTAATATTTATTTGTTTTTTGAAATTTGTTATTTCAACGTCGGGTGCATGTTTAATTCCATCTAGCCACTGTGACATATTAACATTCATGCTTGCTTTTATATTTTTTGTTTAGTATCTAAGTTTCACCTTTTTTGTTTTAATAACAAGTAAATTTGTATTAATTATCAACATCAAGCTGAATACAGCAAAATACATTTTTACCATTCAATATAATACAGTCTATTGAAATTATCATTAAAAGGTTCTTTGCTTTAAAGTAACAGAACCCACACAACAGTATCTCTAAGAGAAGTTCTGTTTCTGATACCTCATCATAAAAACAAGTAAATTTTGATGCAGGTAATTTCAACTCTTCAATGTTTGCCAAAAGTAAAGTATTTGTTTGCACAACCTCAAACAATGAAGCCACATCTTGAACGGATTTTGATCTAGTTCGGAGTTCAATATTGAGCCGGTTAAGACATTCTAACATATCCTTTTGAAGTTCGGCTTTCAGTGTCAGACCTGCATCGGTGGCCAACTCACCGGCCATTCGCTTTTTAGGACGAATTAGTCTTTCCATTAGAATGTCGTAATCGTTCGATTTTTTACAGCAAAATCTATTGCCTCTTCTACAATGCGACTCCGTTTTTCTTCAATATAAATTTTGTTAGCTGATTGATCAACACTCAAGCCTTTACTCTGCAATGCAATCTCAGCACAATTTATTTCCCTTAGTACATCATTCCAAAGGAAAAGAAAGCAAAGAAATGTGAAATTACACACAGCAAGCAGAAGGTTCTGTGCAGCACCTCTGGTGTCTAAATTTTCTTGTTGATCACATAATTCCTCAACTGCAGCCACAATCCCACCGAAATTTTCAGCTAACACTTTTACTGCAGCATAATGAGCATGAGAATGATCTGCTTCTTTGCGTCACTGTAAGCGGAACGCGTCACTTTGATAGCGGCACTGTCCGCGAACACGCGTGCGTGCACTTTCATAATGTTTTGTAAAGCGTCTTTGAGCGCTGGAGGGAAACTGTCACAGACACTCACTGGGTTAATAGCGTTTTTTCGCACAGGGGTCGCGGGTTGAAAGAAACATGTCTGTCTATGTTCCGTTCCAAAATGGACACAACCACGGGCCACGTCGATGACTGCATCGCGATCCTTGAGCCAGGAGTGACCGAGGATAATGTCGTCTGTCAGATCTTTCACGACGTGGAAGCAGTCTGCCATTGTGATGTTTCCGAGCTCGTAGACGAGACGGATGGCTCCCACGGGCTTGGTGGTAAAGGTGGAAACGCCCACTGTGAGTAGTGAGCGCGCCCCAGGATCCCTTCCGACCAGGAACGGGAAAAGACCATTCCGGACGAAGTTCGCTGATGCTCTGGTGTCAACCAGGGCGCCGTAGGTGTTGTTTCCTACTTGCAGTCGAAGCCGGGGAAGGCCTTTTTGTCCAAATAGGGCGTTGATAGTCATCGCTGCTTGCCTTACTACAACGTCTCGCGGTGGAACGTAGTGACTGGCTCGTTTCCCGAAGCTGGTGCGGATCGATTTGGGCAATCCCGATATAGATGGTTCCCTCCACAGTAGCGGCACGCGGGAGTTGCACGTACTGTAGTGGATGGAACGGGAGCACTGCGGCGTTGCCCGATGCACGCTTCGTAGCGCCTGGCAATTGCCAAGAGCTCGTCGAACGACTCTGGAACGTGCGTTACGAGCGTCATCTGTACGTCGTGGTGTAACTGCTGCGTTAGAATACTAACTAGTATTTCCTGAGGCAGGTTCAACTCTAGACGGTCGTGGTAACGTCGCTTTCGTATAAGAAATACTTCGGCGGATTCTTCGCAAGAATGGGTTTCGCTGTAGAAACGGCCCGCGAGTTTCGCCGAAGCAGTTGGAGAGCAGTATTGCTCGCGGAACCTCCTACTGAAATCATGAAATGTGTACCCCATGTTTGTGTACACCCGGTACCACTTCTTCGCCTCTTCTTGCAGCTGTTCGGCAGCGATCTCCTCCTGATCGTCTGTATCCACAGCGCATGCGTGGAAATAGCGTTGTAGACGACTCAGGAAGATTTCTGAATCCTCTTCTGCACGTCCTGCGAACTTGGGTAGCCTGGGGGCTACCGGTGAAGGAAGTGACCTCGGAGCGCAATCCACTAATCCACAAATTTGCCACGTAACAAAATCTCGAGTGCGCAGCACGAGGGATTTTGGGTGGAAAATTTACGAGAAATATTTCTTTATGGCAAAACGTTGCGACAAAAACGTAAAAATTTAATCAGGCTATTTTCATGCACGCGGGGTATTCGGCATGATTATTTCCTGATTATTAATTTGAATAAATAGATTTAACAACGAATTATTTATTTACTTGTCGAGGAATATTTGATAATGATTGCAAAAAAAATCAGAAGCAATTAAACGTCAAAATTTAAATCGGGTAAATGTTGACACCTTTGAGATGTCAAAATTTAATCGGGTAAATTTTGACACGTTTGAACGTCAAAATTTAATCGCTAGTAATACCATAAGAGCTTTGAATTTATCGATTAATTTACGATAACTTGTTGCGTAGCAACTTAAAAGAGTGTAAATTTGATGAGTATTAAAAACGCGACAGCGAAGCTCGAGCGTTTTTATCATCAAATTTACCCGATTCATAAGTTGCTACGCAGGAAGTTTGAGTTAATTAATCGAAAAAATGCAAAGCTTGAATGGTATTTGATTAGATTATTTTATGAATGTATAATTTTAACAGCAGAAACTTTAATTTTCAAACTTTAATTAATATTTAATGTATGACAATGAAAGGTACAATTATGGTAGTTAACAATTTTATCATTTATTGTAGTACTTGTAGAAGTTTTGCTGACAGTTCCTCTTAACTGATTCACAATACTGGCATGATGTTGGCTGTCGAGTTGTAAGTACGGTTTGATCGAATGTGCATTGCCATGACCAGTGATTTTAATTAATTGTTCTTCATTAACTCCTGATTTTGCCAACTGTGAGACTGCTGTAGCACGGCTAGAATGGTTGGCGATTTTCTTGCTTCTAGTATCCAAACCTGCCAGATCAGCTGATGATTTCATCCATTTCAACTGGTGTATTTTTGTAGTATCCTTTTGAATTGATAAACCTCCAGAATGGATTTATGTGCTCCTCCCTGAGCCGTTTTCGTAAAGATGGGATTGTATTCAATTCTGCCAGTTAGTGCTCCATCATTACTTGTCTCATTTTGAAAGTGATGTACCAAATATGAAGCCGCTTCACCTCCTCTCCAGGCTAATTCTACAGAAGCTATTAAAAAAAATTTCATCTGCAATCCTTTCGGTGTATTATGGTCTCAAGCCTTTAGCATACTGTCTCGGGTTGCTAACAATTTGTCGCCGGGTGATATTTTTTTAGCAGATAAAGGTTTTCGAACTAAAGACTTGCTAGAAAATATTGAGATCAATATCAACATTCCAGTATTTAGAATAACAGGTACGCAGTTTACTGCAGATGACGTTGTAGCCACCAGAACAATTGCTCACGAGAGAGTTCATGTTGAAAGGGCTATAAGAAGAATTAAATGTTATAAAATTTTAACTGACGAAGCTCCAATAACTCTTATGGGTAGTTTTAACCAGATATACACTGTATGTGCATTGCTGTCAAATTTTAGACTTCCTTTAAGGTCATAGAGTAAATAATTTCAATATATTATTAATGAAGTTACTTTTTATTTTACTGATTTTCCTTATTTTGTTCACGGAGCATTGAAGGTACATGGGTAAAGTACATTTTTGTTCACACATTATACATGTCCGTACAATATAATGGGTCAAACATTATTCTTTCTTGAAAAAGTTCTCCACTCTTTTTTACGTAAACTATAAAATCGCACCATAATACTCCACACACGAGCATCTGCCCCTGCACTTGAGCATAATAGTTCGATGAAGTCTTTAAATGTTTTTCTCCATTCAGGGACTCTAAATAATGCGTCTTCTTATCACTGCAACCTTCATGAAGTGATTTCCACAATGGACACTTAATTTCAAGCACTCCATTGGCTAGAGTTTTGCTAGTCTTACTCAAATCAACGACATGTCCATCAGGTGAACAACCGAAATGTGGTGAGTCAGGATGAACGATAAACCCAGTATCATACACCTTCACGTTATTTTTGCAGCATACAAGTTTCTCGCTTCTCCTTCATATTTTTTTCCATGTTTTATGGCAGCAACGTGACTAATATCTATCTCATTTAAATTGAAAATTCGTGATAGAAATTTTAAATTCACCGTTTGCTTTCTATGTAACAACAAACCAAAGTTGGATGCTGTAAAACGTTTTTGCCGTTCTTGATGCCACAATTTTGAATTTGCTTGGGCTTTTGTTGCTTGTTCTAGGTAATAACTTTCATCCCATGAAATATTTATATTTACCAAGGTATCCACGGATGCTGTCTTAGTCAAAATATTTTGATCAGATCTTATTGTTAGCGTTAAGAAATTTATTGCCGAATTTCCTCCGACAAGATTACTATTTTCAGTAGTGGACTTGAAATTCTTGATATGGCATTGCTACGGGTTTCCCGGCCGCGTAGAAATGTTTGCTTGGCTAAGCTCAAGTCGGCGAGGGGGTAGGTTGAGATTTAATCCTCGAGGTTATGTGGGAAGCGTTCTCTCATTCTTCTCCGGAGGTTGATAGGGCGCCACTGCTTTGGGGTGGTCGAAATATCTCGAGAGTAGACAAAGCAGAATTCTCTCTCGACAATGGGGTTACAGAAACAATCACGAACAAGATAACAAGTGTATTGACTAGTTAAGTGATTAAACAATTTACAATTACTGATAAAGTTAAATTAAAAAGTTAGGGTACCCAAAAGGCTGAAAGCCATCAATTTGCAACAATGCAACACAAATGCTCGAATAACATTAAATACAAGAAATGTTTGAATTACACGAAGCATCAAATTCGACAAGTATCAATACGGTCAACTTAACTACAACATCGACACGGCTCCATGCGCTGGCGGCTTTTCCTCAATCATCCCGCCCTGGAGAAGTCATCCGTGTAGATCGCCTGGACTGCTGGTATCCCGGTGGACCGGCAGATATTTACGGCACCGTATTTTTCACTACTTGCACTGCGAATTCCCTTTAGGAATACCTCAACTTGTCGACGCTGAATCCACGCGTGACCATCATTCAACACACCCAGTCAGGTTCTGTCGCTCACTTTCAATTTTTGTCGAACTTCGCGCACTGACCTCAACGACCTTAAGATTCCCTGCTTGTCGAGAGAGAGAGAAATTGACTTCCGCGCGAATTTGAAATTAATTAATGAATCAGTACCGTAACAAATTCCCCCTTTTCTCCCTACGAGGAATTCTGATGAAGTCAGGATTCCTCGACAATCCTACCATCGCTAGACCTAAACTATCCATATCCTAAATCTACTATACAGTGATAACCCTATTATCGCTAGTCCTAAACTACCCATAACCTAGACCTAACTACTATCATTAACAACCCTATTTACAACCAACCCCAAAAAAAAAAAACAAGCCTTCCCCGGTCATCATGACCAAGGATGACTCCCAACCCCTGTTAGTTTATAGACACCAACGACGACTCATATTATACGAGAAAACAATTCCTTTTTCCCTAATTAGCTTGAAGAGCAAAAATCGTCACGTCCAGAATAACTCGGCTCAAAGCCTAAAACTTAAAATCGTCCCTCGAAGGGATCGCCTCAAAAGAAATCTCAACCAAATCAATAAATCAATTTACTTTCCACCTACCATGGGTGAAAGAACAACAACTAGGCCTCTCCTGCCTACCAACTAAATATTTGTCCTCGACTTTTTTTTTCAAAAGTCAAATCATGTTATGGTTAAATGTGTAGGCTAAAATCCGACAACGTCGATATGGTGCTAGAGGTAAATTCCACTACCCACAACTCTGGCACCTGCGGATACTACTACTGAAATCCTGAACCTAGCGACCCTATTGGTCCTTAGCAGTAACCACTACCTACCTACTATCATAAACCCGTCAAATCCATTTTGTGTTACTGTTACATCCGAGATCACATTCATACTATTCGAAGTAATAAGCCAGGGCTACAAATCCGGCAAGCCGATAGTTGAAATCTGTTCCACGAACCAAAATTTACAACCTACATCGTCCTGGGTGAGTAAATCCAAACACCGTCGCTCCCGTTGAGCTGATTCACCCGAGGACTACCCTGCTTACTTCGCATTCACACTCACACATACTCACTAGTTCTATCCAAGGTCTGAACACTCTAAGTGCAACACTCGACGAGGCGCGTATCTTCGAGAGGGTGCGCCGAGCGTCACGAGATCAGCTCTTTGCAAGTTTCCCACAAGAAGAGTCACGACACCTCGGGGTACGAATGATTCATAAAACTATGTCCGGATGTTAAGACCTAAAACATTGTGTTCTACCACGTACGTCTACGTGCCCCATTCTTACAAGTAGCTTATCACATCGACCTTTGATAACAACCGAACGGATTGGGAAAGCCGAATATAAATCCATGTCAAGATGATATGACCTATAAAGCATTGCGTTCTACCACGTGTGCCTACGTGCCCCATTCTTACAAGTAGATCAACGGATTCTACCGTCCACAACCGAACGGTTTGGGGAAAGCCGGTTATAAATCCATGTCAAGATGATATGACCTATAAAGCATTGCGTTCTACCACGTGTGCCTACGTGCCCCATTCTTACAAGTAGATCAACGGATTCTACCGTCCACAACCGAACGGTTTGGGGAAAGCCGGATATAAATCCATGTCAAGATGATATGACCTATAAAGCATTGCGTTCTACCACGTGTGCCTACGTGCCCCATTCTTACAAGTAGATCAACGGATTCTACCGTCCACAACCGAACGGTTTGGGGAAAGCCGGCACAACTAACAATTATTTCCGTTCATACTAAAAATGATCAAACGGAACTCACATTAATACAATTGAGACGAAGGACAACGCGAAGATTTTAAATTTGCATGCTTAAAAATATTGTATAATCTCGAAACCCTACTTCAACCTACGGATAACCTCAAAATTCTCTACCTACAAACTCTAAAAAAAAATCCTTTTATGCCGACCAGAGGTTTTGGGACATGGCTCCGCAAGCTCAGAGGTCTTGGAACATGGTCGCATAAAACACAGTATATCCCAATACTCCTACTCAGTATATCACAATACTCCTACCCAAATCTCAAAAAAAAAAAACAAAAAAAAACTACCAGAGTTCCCAATCATGAAGTTCAATCCGTAACAACCCCGTGGGTTCGTAACATGGACTTACAGGCACTACATCATGCAAATAACATACCAGATCTCAATTTAAACCGTGCCATGAAAGATTAATGCAATAACCGAATACGATCTAATTCAACAACCAATATTCTCCACTACACTACGCTATACTATACTCCACTATAACAAGTACCTACTAGTACCCTTAAAAAAAAAACCTAACCGCTATAATACACCAAAAGTGTTCCCCTATAGCAAGTACCTAGTAGTACACTTAACAACCAACAAAAAGAACCTGCCCCTTTACTGTGCTAATAAAAATCCTAAGGTAAAATTGATTTCCTACGGCACTGTCGCAAAAATTTTAAAACACAAATTTTTAACACCCGATAACAAACTGGTCCGATAACGATAACGGACCGGTTTCCGTGGCTTAACTAGACAAAATCGTGACCCAAAAATTCGACCACCTGATACAATGTGAAAGAGAGAGAACAACTTCGAACGCAACCCCGAGCTACAAAATACTAAGGGTCCCACGTTGGGCGACAAAATATTGCTACGGGTTTCCCGGCCGCGTAGAAATGTTTGCTTGGCTAAGCTCAAGTCGGCGAGGGGGTAGGTTGAGATTTAATCCTCGAGGTTATGTGGGAAGCGTTCTCTCATTCTTCTCCGGAGGTTGATAGGGCGCCACTGCTTTGGGGTGGTCGAAATATCTCGAGAGTAGACAAAGCAGAATTCTCTCTCGACAATGGGGTTACAGAAACAATCACGAACAAGATAACAAGTGTATTGACTAGTTAAGTGATTAAACAATTTACAATTACTGATAAAGTTAAATTAAAAAGTTAGGGTACCCAAAAGGCTGAAAGCCATCAATTTGCAACAATGCAACACAAATGCTCGAATAACATTAAATACAAGAAATGTTTGAATTACACGAAGCATCAAATTCGACAAGTATCAATACGGTCAACTTAACTACAACATCGACACGGCTCCATGCGCTGGCGGCTTTTCCTCAATCATCCCGCCCTGGAGAAGTCATCCGTGTAGATCGCCTGGACTGCTGGTATCCCGGTGGACCGGCAGATATTTACGGCACCGTATTTTTCACTACTTGCACTGCGAATTCCCTTTAGGAATACCTCAACTTGTCGACGCTGAATCCACGCGTGACCATCATTCAACACACCCAGTCAGGTTCTGTCGCTCACTTTCAATTTTTGTCGAACTTCGCGCACTGACCTCAACGACCTTAAGATTCCCTGCTTGTCGAGAGAGAGAGAAATTGACTTCCGCGCGAATTTGAAATTAATTAATGAATCAGTACCGTAACAGCATTTGGTATGAGAGAACTGCATTTTTTTGGTACTTTACACCCAAAGGCACAAATGCTTCATTTTCATAACTTGGCAGAACGTATGAAAATCCAATCCTTTCATTTACTTCCGCAAGTGACCGGCTGACTTTCTGAATATCTTGCTCAGATGACTCCGAAACCCCTTTGCAAGCATTATACAGTGAACAAGAAATTGGGCGTTTCCTTTTTTATTTGCCTTCCGGTTTTGCAAAAACACTATTTAAAATATTTTCATTGTGTATTGCTTCACCCCGAGGTTTGCGCCATTGCTGGGGGAGTTCCGTACAAGTTAATTCTCGTGGAATTTCCTTATACTCTTTTAATACAAAATGATTAAGAGTATAACATAATGCTACTACATGATGGCACAAAGAAGAAGTTTTTAAAAAAAAATTGCAGCGTAAATACAGGGTGATGAAAAAAAGGTGCCCGTGATTGATATCGGGACAATGCTTTCTGTTGAAGCATTGTGGAAATCGCAACAAAAGTGGTCCAAGTAGATTCTGTTTAAAATTGAAACAGTTTCTCTAAGAGCACAACGTGGCAATACTGCAAATATTTCTTTTTCTAAAGAACTACTTTCAGGTAGGCCCACTTCTTGTATCTAAGCAACCAACACTGACAGATACAGATACCTTTCCTGCACTTTACTGGTTCCCTAATGCGTCCTCGTCCTAGGCAATTCTGCCCCTATTGTTTTAAACAGTTTTTCCTTAATTCTAACATATTTAACATATTTTCGCTATTGTACTGTAATTAATTTTTTATTTCTGTAATATTGCGTTCAATTTGACGCTGGTCTGTGGAATATATGCGCTGTTGGGCGCCTTTTGTTGTTGACAGATACTGTCACGTTGACAACTTTTTTTATTGCAAAAGAATGTAATGTAATTAAACAATAATACACAACAAACAGGTAATTGAAGGGCTCTATGCACAAAGTCCCCAAGTAACGTAGAAATTTTCTACGATTTGCGCTATTTCTGATAAGAATGGATGAACTTTCGATCGCACTTACTGATTTCCGTTTAAAAGACCCCTAACCATGTTATTTAGTAAAAAAATATCAATCAAAATCGAAATAATATAATTTTCAAATCAAATTGAAACAAAATTTAAATATCTCAAAATACAAAAAAGTGGCTTAAGAGACTTCTTGCATAGAGCCCTTCGTTTGGATTTCATTTTATAGCAACTGCTCCGAAATGTTTCCCTTCAACTTCAATGCACAGTATTGCTCTTCGAATTAAGTTTTCCTTTACTCTTTGAAGCATTTATTGTACCAACCGCTGCGTTTATCCTTAGTCTTAACTCTTCTTTGTTGCTTATCGGAGTGGCATATACAAAATTTTTGAGGTGACCCCAGAGAAAGAAATCCATGTATTTGGATAAGCCTCATCACACCAGTCCCGTTCTATCCTACCGAAATGAGGAGGTGCGCCATCCATTTGTAACCACATTTGTCTGAAAATAGCAAGGGGCAAATCCTCAAGCAAAATTTGAAAATCATTTTTCAAAAATTGTAGAAAATTTTCTGCATTCAATCTTGCAGGTAACGTAAATGGTCCTAGGAGGTTACTATTAATGATGCCACCCCACAAATTTACTCCATAGCGTTGCTGATGTGCACGACGATGCAATGCGAAGGGATTTTCGGTTGCCCATATGTGATTATTATGCTGATTGAATATACCGTCTTGAGAGAAATAACACTCATCTATCCATAAAATGTTCTCTATAAACCTAGGGTTGTTACCGTGACGCTCAAGTAACCATTGGCAAAATTGCACTCTAGAAAGATAGTCGCCTGGACGAAGAGCTTGCACCTTAATGTAGTGATAAGGATGATAACGTTCATCGACGAGTATACTTTGTATTGTTCGATAATCTACTTGAAACTGTCGCGCTAATCCTCGTATACTTTGTCCTGGTTCATTCTCTACCGCTTCCACAACTGCTTCTTCCAACGCTAGTGTACGAACTTCACGAGGTCGTCCACGATTTACAGAAATCGGCATTACTTGTCCATTTTCCCTTAATCTTTGCTCCACTCTTCTAATTACTTTAGCATCTGGATGTCGTCGATATGAATACATTCTAGCATATTCCCTAGCAGCTTCTGAAGCGTTATTATCGGCTGCACTCAAACTGAGCAACATGTCTAGATATTCGCTGAAATTGTATTCCATTTTAAGACTTTACAGCACTTAACTTATTTCGTTCAAATTTGACAAGAGAACTGACATTGAAAAGTGAATTATTGTTGCCAACGTTTCCTAGGAGATTTACGATGTTGCGATATTGATAAATTTTCCTCTAAGCCAAGAAACCGTACTTTTGACATCGGTAATAAAGTTGGTTTCAATAAATTTTTTACAATTTTTTTTTAAAGCACCATCAACTGCATCAAATTTAGACCCTAATAATGAAATTATTACAAAATTGTTAATCGTATAGATTTTTATTGTCTGAATAGGAAAGCTTATATCTTGGTGAAGAGACAACAAATTTTGTTTTGGCTTTCAAATTCGTGTTTCGTTAGAAATCGTCTATAACATGTCGCTACGCACGGGCACCTTTATTTCATCACCCTGTATACTTATACACTAGTATTTAACATACATACCCTATTTGACATGAACAGTGTGCGTCAGTTATTTTTTGCCATTATCACAGTATAAAGTTTAGTTTATGTGGAGCTTCGTTTCTTTTTTGCGATTTATAGCATTTTGCTTTAACTGTTAGCAAATTTCCTTCTTCGCAGCACCAAATGTCATGAACAAAACCTTCACTAAAAAAAGCATACGCTCGTTTAAACTGCTTATTCTGTACCCCTTTCGAAGTCACAAATGTCTCACATTTCAAATTTATCTAACGATTTTTGCCACATAATTTAAATAATTCTCCAACACAGATAATAAAGTCACTACTTTAACAGCACCAACGATGCGCAGTGCAACTGCGCATGATTCTGTCTCTTTCTTTTGAAAAGGTCCATTAAATACATATTTAAAAGGTACACAAAAACGGTATTAAAAAATTGTTTTTTACAGAAATTATGTTTATTGAAAACATATAAATATAAGTACAAAATATGTGTATTGAATTTAAATATTAAAAATTAAACACATTTATTTTACTTCTCTTGATAATTGTTTAAAATTTAGTGAATAATTGGTGACAGCACTTCTCAGTAATTCTTTGAGATGCTGGTTAGTTAATACTGATCGGTGTTTGGATTTCACGAATTTTAAAGTGGAATAAAATGATTCACATAAGTACGTTGTTCCGCGTATTGAAATAATTCGACAAGCAGCCTTTTTTAATTCAGGATACTTCGATTCTGGTACAAATTTCCAAAATTCAGTAATCGACGTCGACTTATATTTTAATTGTAGTGCTTGATGTTCTTGCATCTCTATTAATTCTAATTCTCCAGATGCTTTTTGGGTCATAATTATATTGGAAATGGAAAACTCACCTTGAATTATGTTAATTTCAAATGGATTCAGAAAAAAATTAAGAGACGTTTTAAAATATTTCAAGTCTTGAAATCTGTTTTGGAATTCCGTCGATATTCCTTCTGGCTTTTTTATATACTCGTTGAGTTTTTCTTGTTTAATATTGGAACAAATTTTTTTAATTCGAGGAAAATGACAAAATGTTTTATTTTTAATGTTCTTTTGAAAAAGTTGTAATTTAGTTTGAAAACTAAATATACACTGTGAGAGGTCAGATATTATTTTATCTTTTCCCTGCAATTGTAAATACAGTGTTTGCAAATGTTCCATGACATCAGTCAAAAACATTAAGTCTTGTAACCACTCGTCATCGTCTAATTCTGAATAGGTTATTTCCTTTTCTTTTAGAAATGCAGTTATCGGATCAAACAAATTACAAAACGATTTAATACGTTGTAGCTAGATAACCATCTAACAATGCAAAAGAAATTAATGTCATTTGGAAGTCCTTCGTCCTTTAATTCTTCAAGGAAAATTTTGAATTGTCGATGATTTTTTGCATTGGTGCGAATGTAATTTACAATGTGTAACACTGTTTTCATAACATCAGGATATTTTAAATATTTTGTAACCAGATGTTCTCGGTGAATTATGCAGTGAATCGGTATGAATTGTGGAATTTGAGAATCATCTCTTAAAAGCCCAATAAGACCGATTTTTTTACCCAGCATTGCCGGAGCTTCATCAGTTGCAATGCGTACAAGTTTATTAAGAGGCACATCAAAAGTTTTCATTATGGAATCTAATGCATATCTAATTAAAATCTAATAATTCTTCTTTAACAACGAAGTCAGGTGAAACAAAACGTATGAAAACTGCTAATTGCGGAAGATCTGTGATATCTGTCGATTCGTCTAGGGCTAAGCTGAATGCAATAATACAGTTCTTCAAATCATTTTTTAAATTATATTCAAAAGATGTATTAATTGCAGTTATGCGTCGTTCGGTTGTGTATCTCGAGATGGGAATTTGCAAAACAACTTTGTGCAATCCTGCATTATTTGGATCTAAAACTGTAAGTACATCTTCCAAGTTTTTTTTTAATAAACTCTCCCTCTCCATACTGACGTTTTGAACGAGCAATATTCCAGGCAATAACAAAACTGGCTTCAGCCACATTATTAGCTTGATTGCTGAAGGTCATCAAAATTGACTGTTGTTTATTTAATTTTGATTTTAAAGAAGCAAGTTTATTTGATCTTAATTTTGAATTTGGTGGATACTGATTAGAAAACTGAGGATGATTGGTTTCATAATATCGACGTAAATTGCTAGCTTTATAATTTTTGACCGTAGAATTACAAATAACACATATTGCTTTTCTGTTATTGACAATAAAAAAGAAATTCTCCTCCCACTCATTATTAAAACTTCTATTTTCTCGCTCGTATTTTCTTTTTTTTATTTTTGTTCGCTGTCGCCATATTTTTAAAAGAACTTGAAATAAATAAAGAAATTTAGAAAATACAAGTTTTGTGTTATTAACCTTCCGATGGTATAGTCGGGGTCGGATCTGACCTAAGCCAAATATTTTTGTATCTTACGTCTACGACCTTTATCAGATCGGTGAGCGGTTTCAGCTATCTCTCGACTGAGCCTTCCTACTGATATAGACGAATCAACAACCCCCAAGTACGTTGCATGCTTAGCCAATTTTAATTTTTATGGGCCATGGTTTCGAGGCCGGGTCGGATGCGACCCGACCATGCCCTATAAAGATTTTTTTTTCATTATTTTTAGAATTTTTTTTTTTCTTTCTTTTATTTAATTGTCTGATATTGTAAAAACGCAGCTTTTTCTAACTACGCAAAATACCGAAACTATGCAGATTCTATGAAGATTCAAAGAATTTTTTGTATAATTTTTCCTTGTTTTTGTAAAATGAAACAACTTTTCTTTTTATGCATTAAAAAGGATTTAAATATATATTGTTTTAAAATATTGTGAATTTTTAGATTAAAAAGACAGAGAAACCTACTTTATTGGATGTGGGTCGGATCCGACCCAACCATACTCTTAACGTCCCTCCACTTCACCATACCATCGGATGGTTAAAACAATAACAACACGTGTTACATACTACGAAACAAATTTAGTTAACTTACCAAAAATTCCAGATTACAAATTATATCCGTAGCAAGAGTTATACAAATTGTTTCCTTCAGAGCACAATGTCAACTGTCCGTTGCAATGAAAGTTTACAAATTCAAAATCAGTCTGGAGTCGGTCGATTACGCCACTGTTTATGTTCGTTCGCGCAGTTTTCGATGAGTCATATCATTCTTAACTTGGACGGAAATGAAATTTGTTACAACGTTGCACTTAGTCTTTCCAAATTTTACATTTGGCGGAATTGGGAAATTACGACTGTGCCCCTTCAGTACCCCCCCCCCCCCAAATCGCAGCAAATGGTAGCACCTTCTCCCCCCCATTCTTCATCTTCTACATTAGCGTATTCGGATTATCAAAGTAATTAACAAGTGTAAAATGTGTACTTTGTGTAAAATAAATATAGTACAAATAAAATCACATACCTTTATATTTCCCTTTAAAGCTTCAATCAAAGCATCGCAAACTTCCGGGATTATTGTGGAAATTGTCTATTTGGACACTTTAAATAAGTACATTAAACTATGATAAGAGTCACCCGTAGCTAAAAACCTAAATGTCACAAGCAATCGTTCGCGCACTGGTATGGCGTCTCTAAACTTTATTAATTAAAAATTCAAAATCGGCGCTTGACATTCTCGCAAAATTTTTAAAGCTTCCGTTGCATCGCAATTCACCATTAATTGTAAACGGAACGTCGGCGTCGTCGGCTTTTAAATCTTCGATCATGTATCGCTTTCGTGATCTTAACAATGGGCGAATCCAAAATCTTTTCTTCTTCTTCTGTGCACCACTTAAAACTACACATGCTGCAGCCGCGAGAATCAAGGCTTCGTGATTTGCCATTACTACTTCGACTAAGTTTTTTTTGTATCAACCGATGATGCAAAATACAGGCCTCCCAGAAGCTTCATGGTTTAAGTACTTTATTACCGACCATAAACAACTGCAATTGAACCTGCCTACCTGCGACAGTGTTTTCCAGATGTTTAAAATATCGTTTGATATTTACCGACAACTGTCCGGTAACAAAAATTTGTTGAAAAAGTATATAAATTGGTGCTTTCCGCCGAAATCTCGAAAATATTCTAAATGACTTACTTTCTTTCTTTCTTGGGTCAACGAGGAATCCTATACACGCCAAAAAGTTTCCAGTGTTACAGGAAAACAAGGTTTCAATAACTTATTACTAACACCCTTATTCTGTAACTTCTAACGATGTCGTTACGAGACGGTTGTCGTTCGTCAACGACTATTGCAATTCTGTATCTCATAACGACATCGTTACGTAACGACAGTGACGTTGACTAACATCGTTTGGTAACAGCACCACTACAAGCGTCGTTACGATCGTTATGAGTTGTCAACTGAAAGTTGATTACGTGTTTCTCTTTATATCAATTTTAGCTTTAATTTTTATTGTTTATACATAAAGTGCTTTGATATGGAAGATTTACGACGCAGGTATGAAAATCATATTTACTAAAAAATTCATAAACACAAATGAAAATGTGTTTACTGTTCATTGCAGAAATGTCAATAATAGAAATTATTTTTCTTGTCTAATGAATAGAAAGCCTTAGTCCACAAGATTTGTAGTTCCTTGCGACATTTGTCTACGGCGATCTTAATGTTATCTTTTTTGATTGCATTATCCCGGTCCTTTATTGCTAACTGGCATCTTTTAATATGGGTTTCTTATATTTCTACTTGGTCTTTCAGCGAAACATCGTGGAACTGGGGCATTTCTTGGTGTATTTCACTAGACAACAACTGTGCATTTTCAACAAGTTGTTGTACCTTTTTCTGTTGATCTTTTTTTTTTTTATTAATTTGGTGTGAACTATCATGTATGCTTTTAGAAATTCAGAGTCATATTCTTCCGTTATCTCATGGATCATCTGCCCATCAAAACCAATCTCTTTCATTATCTCTACACATGCTTTTGCTTGATCGGTGGCCATGATTCCTCTTTTGACCACAAATAGTTCGCAAACGTCTTCAAATACTTCTTTTTTATTGTCTTGTTGTTCCATTTCGCTTGGACACACGAACACCAATTTTCGAAAATTAAAGCAATTTAAAAAGTGAAAGGACGAAGGACAATTGTGGGAGTTTTAGATGGCACTCACATCGCTATAGTTGGACCAGCATTTGGCAGGATTCGCCCCAAGAGCTTTCTTAACAGGAAAAATTATTATAGCCTAAACTGCCAAATAATTTGCGACTCTAATTTATTAATACTGGGAATTTGTGCAAGATACCCAGGAAGTGTCCATGATGCTGCAATTTGGACGATGACCAACATTTCAAATAACCTATCAAATCGTTATCGAAATGGCGAACGAAACACATGGGTAATTGGTGACTCTGCCTATCCTTTGCTGCCTTTCTTATTAACACCAATTCTCAAGGCACACGAAGGTACACCGGAAGATCGATATACTAGGTCTCTGTGTTTGGCAAGAAATTGCGTAGAACGTTGTATAGCGGTATTGAAAGGAATTTTTAGAAGCCTTTCCGCACACTCCATTACAGCCCAAGAAAGGCAGCAAAAATAGTAATCGCTTGTAGTACATTAGACAACTATTTAAGATATGCTAATGTGGAGCTGAATGAGTATGCCCTAGATCCACTAGATATGGAAGACCAACCTGACATGATTCCAGATAGTAACAATCAAAATTTACATCAAATCTGTGTAAATACCAGAAATAATTTAATTAGAAATAATTTTGGATGAGTGACTAATTATTTTACGATATGTGTTGGAACAAACAATTACTTAAACTGAAGTTTATTATTTTTATTTGAACAATAATAAATCATAAAAGTGCTCAATCTATGTGCATGTTCAAGTCAAGAAAAAACCATATTGAGATGAAACTGTTCTATTTAACTGGCAATGTTGTAGTTGTTGTAGCAGAGAGATTTCAGAATTAGGGGTGGAAAATCAAACCTCAATTTTCCTCTGACTTTTATTCGTCTACCAGATTTATGTTGTATTTTACCTGGAGCTTTATTTCAGCTATTCTAATTTCGCGTTCTTTTAATTTTACTAATTTTTCCAAATTACTGTTAATGGAATTTAATATATCAAAATTAGCTTCAGCTGTGACCTTAGTAGCTTTTTCTTTTTCCACTATTTCGATATTTTGCACTATTTGCTCCACCTGTATTACTGTATCAATTGAGGTTTGGTTTTTCACTCCTAATTCTGGAACCCCTGCTATTCCCTCAATTACAATTTATACCAGTTAAATAGAGTAATTTTTTCTCTGCTTCTGTCAATTCCTTTTCTGGTTCTCCTACATTTCCCGTTTCTCGAGTAGAATTTTGTATGGTTCGAGCTCTTTTCCTAACTTGGCATTTCCAATCGCTAAATACCTTAAGCAAAATAGTTTTGTCAGTAACTTATTATTATGTACTTGCATAACTATATGATATTCATAATTTTAAAATTAAACAATTCTGTGTAAATAATTTGTATTTTATATCAACTTGCTTACCCTTTTCCACTCCTGTAAGGTTTTTTGTGGACCCCCACTTGCGTTAAGACTTTTAACTAAATTTTCCCAACTATTCCCCAAAGCAGTTGGATTATCCGGTGAAATTTTATTTTCTCTAAAATTTAAATCTCAAGGTATAATATATATTGCTCAGGAGTGCTGCGCATTTTCCTTTATTTGTTGGGAGTTCTAGTAAAATAGAACAATTTTAATTGGTATTTTTTACACCAATGCCAATAAATATAAATAATGTTGTAACCACACAAGAGCTCTTCGCCAATTGACGTATTTTCGGCACCGCGTGTTTCTTCAACTCGGTCATCGTTTTTATTTCGCGTACATCGAGGCTCTTGCGAGTTTAAGAAAGTACTTACTGTTCCATGTTTACCGGTCCAAACAAAAAAATTATAGATGAAATAAAAGTACTTCAATTGACACAGTCGTGGGAACACTGATCTGCACAGATAATAAAACTGATCTGCTCAAGGGACCAAGGTCATCCAGCTTTTAACCCTGGCGGTTGTTATTTTAAATCTGAGGGCGCTAAACTTCCGTTGGTCAGCGCCATCGCGGCAGTGACAGTTCCCTACAGTTGATGGCTTACCTGGTGGGTTTACACTAACTGTTTTATCGACGTACTATCACATTTTCTGAAAACATTAGCTCTCGTCGTTTAACATTGCAAATCGTAACGACTCTCTTACAGAATACGGTTTTCGTAGAACATCGTTAGACATTGTAATCATTGAGTAAAAATGTCGTTTCGTAACGACAAGTTAGAGAATAAGGGGGTAAGTCTGGACGCGCCTTTAGAGAAAATCACTTTCAACATCAATTTACAATCAATGTCTGGGCTGGAATTATAAACGAACACCTCATTGGACCTCACATAATGCCACCGCATTTAAACGCAGAAGGATATTTAAATTTTTTAAATAACAGTTTGAACGAGTTACTCGATGAAGTGCCCTTCCGATCGCCGGACTTGAACCCTTGCGACTTCTTTTTGTGGGCGTACATGAAGGATTTAGTGTACTCTGTACCAATTTATACCATTGAAATGTTGCAAGAACGGGTGGAACTTGCTGCTGCAATGATTCGTAACAACAGAGCCATGTTACAAAGGGTAGAAGAATCACGTCGTCGGCGTCTTCAAACATGTGTACAAAACAACGGTGGACACTTTGAACAATTTTTATTATCGTTTTTCTTTATTTTCGTTAGCGCAATTCTCGCGTCAATGTTTAAAAATAAATTTGAGATAAACCTTTTTTTTTGTGTTTATTGGTTTATTGTTTAAAATCGACAATAATAGTCGCAACTAATGGTAACCGTTTCATAAGGTAATCTTGTTGATTAAGTAATTTTGCTTCCAGTGGCGTGTAAGAAAATTGTGTAAGATTTTAACCTTCAAGCGGTCGCGCGGTCATTTGTACCGGCAGCAGGCGTACGCCACCAGTGTAGCCCTGTAAGAAAATCCAAATTGACTTGAATATTCAGGTCTGTTTTTATCGGTAAAACAAGGAGGTATTTCTTTCTTGTTTTTACGCATGGTACCCACAACAGAAATCTTATGATTTTTGGCTAAATCTTCCACCAAAGGAACACCGGTGTACCAATTGTCAATTGTTAAATTTCGTCCTGTGCCAGAAATTGGTGTAATCAGCCTCTTCGCGACGTCTGCTGCAGCATTGCTCAACTGGTACGGGTCATCTGGTTGCTTGCCAGCATAAAGTCAAATGTTGAGGACATAAATTGTAGTAGTGTCTACTAGCGGATACAGTTTTATTCCGTA
The DNA here is from genome assembly GCA_949768715.1 of Dascillus cervinus. NCBI lineage: Eukaryota > Metazoa > Arthropoda > Insecta > Coleoptera > Dascillidae > Dascillus > Dascillus cervinus. Next base: position 18,727,712 of record OX458320.1, read on the forward strand.
TTTATCGGGTTTACATTTTATGAAAGGACAATTTCCTTGAAAACCTACCATTATCTCATCAATAACAACGTTCTCTCCCACAAAATAAGGTGAAAGGCAGTTATTTGTAAACTTTGCCAAAATATCCCTTATTGGTACAGCTTTGTCCTGAGTACGACGAAATTCTCGTGTAGTTGCATCATCAAACCGCAACGAATTTAGTAGAAACTTTGTTCTTCTCAGCGACATCGTAGTGGGAAAAATAGTTACACCTGTGCCATCACTTCCATATAAATCCTCTAAATTCGCATGTGACATCCGCAATGTTCCTGCGATATAAAGTACTCCAAATAGTGCTCGAATTTCTATAGCATCAGTCGGTTTGCAATCACAGGGTCTGTCATACGATGGCGCCTTTCTTTGTATAAATTCATTAGTATGTATGACAATTTCTTCAACAATTTCCTCACTAATAAATAAATTCCAAGCTTGCACAAACGTTGTCACCGCCACGCCGTTTCTACGAGTACCCGAATCTTCCGTGAGAATATTTTTAACTTGGCGTCTCACTCTGTTATTGTTAGATATTTGCCTCTTTTTACCTTATCACGCCCCGTAAAATATGTGCTTATATCTGACAGAGGCACATCCTCCTCGTCTGAATCCGAGCTCCTTGATTCTTCAACGAATTCGGTTTCCTCTGGAACTAGAAGGTGGTCGGAAGCTTCTGATCCTCTGATGCACTCTCTTCATCTTCTTATTGTATTTGCGCAAGTACTGCACTACTAATTAGCGGTCGACGTCATTTTTACTTGGTGCGCTGAATACGCTTCTGAGTTAGCACTTCTGCTTCTTCAGATATTTTAATAAAACGCAATAAACGTTGTAGCTTGTTTATTCCGTGGTGGGAATTTTTCTACTGACTTATTAACAAAAAGCTGCCTTCCCTATGGAAACGGCTTTTTTAACAGTTACGATTTTTAATGCATGGCTTGAATCGCAACATACTCCCCCCGTTGAGAGAATCCCGATCAACAATGATTTCTGAATGTAGTTACATAGAAAAATAAAATTAAGTAAAACAATATGAAAACAATGTCTTTTGTGCTTAGATCTGAAATCGGGTCACTCGCGCACTTCACTGGCCGCAGGTAAAGGGGCTAGCTTCTTAACACTGCGGATCAGTTCGCCGGTGGCAGTTTTTACCCGAACAGTTCTAATTATGCCGTCATGACCTGGGTGCACTTCGACGACTCTTCCTAGACACCACTGCAATGGAGGCAGATTGTCGTCGCGAAGGATCACCATCCAACCCTCCTCGATAGAATGGTTTCCCCTAGTCCATTTGTGGCGTATGTTTAGCTCGTTGACGTACTCTTTGTGCCATCGAACCCAAAAATGCTGCTTGACTTTCTGAAGGTGTTGCTTTTATGTCTACAATAGGTATTGTTTCACCTGTTGTGCTGCGGTCGATCTGTTGTTTCCATGACTTCAGCTGCTTGCTGATCGAGAGATGGGTGTTGTGCGAGGCGTAGGTGAGCGGCTGTGGCGTCTCGTGCCTACATCTGCACTGTTGATCTCGGATAATGTTGAGCTGTTGTTAGATGTCATGTGAAAACGTTGTTTGTTCCCCAAAACTCTTGTATGTGGCCAACTGTGACCGGGTTATGGAGTGTGATGACTTTGCCTACCGAGGCAGAGCAGCAGTGGCGTCTTTGCGCTAACTGTAAGGCGAAAGGAGGCTCCTTGGTTGTGGTCATTGAGCTGGTGAAAGATGACTTGGGAAAGTTGCAGCAGTACCTGCGCCGATTAGTATTTGCACAGGTTCGGGCTTGTAGTATGGTGTCCGCCAATTGAACATTTGGTGGCATTTGCCCATATTTCCGATCGATCAGCTTCTCCGGTACGAACGATGTAATCGAAGCAACTGCTAGAAATTTGAGTGTTCTCAAATAACTCGTTGCATCGCGATTTAATCGTCGCGTTGAAGCTGTTTCGGATATTGTGAACATATCACTTAACGTGCCTATGCTGACTTGTGAGGTTTTCGGGAGCCGTAGACGAACTTCCAAATCATCGATAATAAAAACGTTGTTTGTTTTTACGGGATTTGGTATGCTTCTGCCGAGAATCCATCCTAATTGCGTTTTCTGCAAGATCAAGTCAGATTCTCCTTTTTGCGTAAGTCGTATTTGACTTACTGATAAAATCGCAAGCGCGGTATCTGCGCCGATTAGTATTTGCACAGGCTCGGGCTTGTAGTATTCGGGGTCCGCCAATCGAACATTCGCTGGTATTTGCCCATATTTCCGATCGATCAGCTTCTCCGGTACGAACGATGTAATCGAAGCAACTACTAGAAATTTGAGTGTCCTCATGAGATAAGATTGAAGTATTATGAGAAAAATATAGAAAAAATTCCATCGCTATTAATTTGGAAGATATAAATATCTAAAGTTTGTTCATTTGATGTCGTTTAACTAGATTACTGGAAAATATTTTTTAAAGATTGATGTTTATAATCACTTGTATAATAATTTTGAATAACTATAACCAAGTTTGTGGTCGATCACTCTTCAAAGTATACCATTTCCAGAAAAGCATTTTACGCCAGTTTTACCTGAAAAAACACACGGCAACATTGCTCTGAATTTACTTTTAAACCACTATATCATAAAAAAAATATCAAATCAACATGGGAAAAAACCGTTGTTAATTTGTCCTGTCATGTTAAAATGTTTGCAAAAAACGAATATGCAAGCATGCATTTGGTGCTGGGATCATGCGAAAAAATGCTGCTGCTGCTGCTGCTAGGGTCTATCCCGACAGGTATTCTCTGAGAAGACATCCTAGTAGTAATGTCTTTAGACGATTAGACCGAAGGATAAGAGAAACAGGAAGCGTAGCACCAACGGATGCTTTTTATCGGGATAGAGGTCGTCCAAGAACTACAAGAATCCCTCAAATAGAGGATGCTGTTTTAAACTTATTAGAAGACAATCTGTTAATGCAGGATTGTGTGAATAAGCTTATTTCCTTCTTAGGGTTTTACTATTTATTTAATCAAAAACGGTCTGCAAGCGTGCTCGCATACATTGACATTTTTTTTAGACACTCGTTCATAGAAACAAAAACATTGTAGATGTCGCCCGAAAACGCGCGGAACTTAAACTTCGTTATTCGTAACACTAACGCCGTTCGAGCGTTTCTCGTAAATTGATATCATATTTAGCCTCTAACAGAGATCTTTGAAACGATCTCGAGGCAGCGCCTTCGTAAATATGTCTGCCCGTTGATTCGCGGACGGAATGTACTCGACTATAATTTCCTTGTCGTTTACCTTTTTCCGGATGAAGTGAAAATGGATATCTATATGCTTAGTTCTCTTGTGAAATACTGGATTGTTGACTAGTTGAATCGCGCTTTGGTTATCAACATATAGAATTGTTTCTTTATCACAGGGACATCTGATGTCCGATAATAATTTTCTTATCCAGATTGCTTCTCACGCTGCTGTCGATGCAGCCACGTATTCGGCTTCCGTCGTACTTAGCGTTACCAGCCGTTGCCGCTGTGACGACCACGTAACAGCCCCGTTCGCGAGACAGAAAACGTATCCTGTCGTGGATCTTCGCGTCTCTATATCCCCGGCAAAGTCGGCGTCTGAAAAACCTATTAATTCCGCTTTGCTACCGCCGCTTCCGTACTCAATGCCGTAGTCAATTGTGCCTTTGAGATACGCGAATATTCTTTTAACCGCTTGCCAATGCGCGGAGTTGTGATTACTCAAGTATTTGCTTACTGCATTTACTGCGAACGCGATATCCGGCCTCGATACGGCCGCTAGGAAGACCAGTGATCCGACTGCTTCGCGATATGGTACATGACTCGTTTTTTCGTAAATCTCCACGACTGGAGTCAGTGCTGCGTGTGGATCTGCCAACCCACACACCGTTTTCGCGTCTGCCATTCCGAATTTTTCGATTATCTTTCGCGTGTACTCGCTTTGATGAATCGTTAACGTTTGTTCTTCTCTATTTCGTTCGATTTGCAGCCCGACAAAAACATTCGACTTCTCGACTGTTATCTTAAACGTTTAGCTTAGTCGCTGGATTATTTTTTTAAGAGTCTCTATATTATTTGAAGCTACAAGCCCGTCATCTACGAATAACGCCAAATACACTTCGTCGTTTTTAAATTTTCATGTAAACACGCACTTATCTGCTTCGCACTCTTCAAAATTAAAGTCACTTAAAAACTTTGTGAATCTCAGATTCCAACATCTCGGTGCTTGTTTCAGCCCGTAGAGAGACTTCTCGAGCTTGCACACGATGTTCCTTGGATCTTCTTCTTCCGGATTCAATCCCTTCGGAATCGTCATGTAGATCGTCTCTTCCAGCTTTCCGTATAGGAATGCAGTTTGAACCTCAAATTGCATTACCTCGAGATTCTCAGCGAGTCGTACCTCACCACTCCACAGTGGTTCAAGGTTCACATTTAACACGAATAAATTCTTGTTTAGGGTTATACTTTCTTTTGATACCTCAGCTTGTTCCGAAGATCGGTATAGACCAAAGTAAGGTCCCGGAGATCTTAAAGGTACACTTTCCGTCAAAGTAGAAAAAGATATAATATTAATATCAAACGAAAGGAGTTTGAGAAAGCTTTAATGCAGATATATTTTTTTAACCTTGCTAACAAAACACTTTCTTTAGACAAACATATTTTTATGTTTTGGTTAAAAATAAATGAATATGTAAAGATTTAACATTTACGATTTCCCAATTTCTACTTAGAAAATTTTTTTACATAATTTTTTTGATTTACTTAATTGAAACTCAATTTTGCTTTTAAAAACAACTTCATTTTTAATTAAGAAACAACAAACGAAATTAAATTAAATCGACATGTGTCGATTTGAGCAGACCAATCGCATCTGGCTCCAATTTTTTCTTTTTGCTATATTTTCCTTGTAAACTTAATTCTGATATGATCGGATCTGATGATAGTAAAAAATAATTAAAAAGATCGATGTTAGTGTGCTCTGCACTATCTTTTCTACTTCTGTGCTCCCTTATAAATTTGAAATCTTTATTTTTTGCTTCTTGTGCTTCCTCTCCTAGCTGCCCAATGGGTAAAATTGCTAGCTTAATAACTTCCGATCCGTGAATTAGAATTTTATGGACACTTGTCGGCATATTAAACCAAGAATATAAAACTACAAACTTCTTTGCAGTTTCCAAAGTGTACTTGTGAAATTTTTTAACATCTATTTCATATCCTGATGAAATGGTTTGTAGTATAATATAAAATCTATAAATTATATTCTCATCTAACCCGGTCACTTCAGCAGATTTTTTATAGTTCTCAAAGAAAATTCTGGCTGTATTTCCCGTATTTGTGGATCCGTATCCAGGTTTTGGCTGATCAACTATTATACCAAGCTCTTGTCTCAATTTATCAACTATGTAATTTTTGTTGGCCTGCATTTTCTTTTTGTTTTCACCTCTTGCTTGCCAGGTTTTGATTTCCAGTCTATATGATATGTGTAAGCAACATTCAAAAAACCTTATCCAAGAATGTAAAGGAGACAATCCAAATTTTTGATTTTCAAGTTTAGGTAACTTTTTTGTTACATTTTGTATATCATTCATTTCTGATGGTTTGGCTAAACATATGAAACAGCTTTGTGTAGATTTTGTTTCGGTCAAAGTGTGACAAACTTTACCATCAACCATTGTTAGCACAAGTTTAAAATCGATGCTTTTATCTTGGTATTTAAAACTCTGTAAGTTATTGATTTGTTCTTTAGTATTATCGACCTCTAATCGAGTTAGCTCAGGTGTTTCTTTAGAAAAAACAAATTTAATAGCTCTACAAAATCGAGTCGATGATGGTACCCGATTTTGCCATATTATATTGGTATCATCTTGGCTGTCGCGTAATTGTAATGGCACCAAGGATATCATTAATACACTTGAGTCTTTTTGCTCTGAGTTAACATGCTGTCTATAGTTACTTTGGCCGGAGCTACCGTCTATGCCCCATTTACAAATTAGAGTAAATGTTTTACTAGATGATACCATAAACACTTCTTCTTGCAGCTTACAAAGTCGGCCTGTTGTTAAATTAAGCAAATCTTGTAGTTTTATCTCCACACTACTGTTACTTACTATTATGCTATTTTCATCGGGGTAACAATTTTTTTTAGCTGATAATATCTTATGCCAAGATGGATAGATATCTGCATTACAGTTTTTTGCAGAGAATCTATAGGATAAGTACGTAGACTTACTTGACTTCGTGTTTATTATAAGCGCTAATGCTTCGTCCGGCGACATTGGTACAGGCATTAATTTTTGAGACTCTTTGCTTATCCTATTTCTTTTGGAAGATGTAAATGGTTCCTCTACAGCATCTTTGAGGGCATGAGCAGCATCTCGCTTACCATTCTTCCATAAAGCCGACTGAGTTGCAGAGACAAGTTGTTCTAATGGATTGGCAGCTATAATATTTTGCACTTTCTTCTGTTGACTCCTTGTTCCAGATTCATTGAAATTTTTTGACGGTCTTCCTCTTGAAGTTGCAGGTTGGTCAAAATTATCCTCGCTAGCAGACAAAGCCATATTTGTACCAAGCCACGTTTTATTTACATTTATAAATCTCGTCTTGTAATTGTTAGGTTTTTTCCAACGACATTCAACATTTTTGACAAAATTTTCCAATTGGCCTTGTATCTTCTGGTTCTTTACGTGCTTAGTATTATAAATATATAACTCTAACATGTTGACACACTCAGACCTGGTTAATGTTTTTATTTTGAACCATTCTTCAAATAACTCTAAATGACTTACGATACTGGCCGTCTACAAAAAAATATAATTTAAATACAATGGGCAATCCAGGGACTAATATTTTTGTTTATCATGAAACAACAATATTGGGACTACCAAATGAAGTAGTTCTTAACGCCTGCAATCGCCTGCATTTTTTAAATAAGCTTTGTTGTTTATGTTTTTCTTACAAAAAAAACATCGACCTATTAGACGAGGTGTAACTAATAATACATAGGAGTTATTTACCATTTTTAATTGTAGATGTAATGTAGAAAGTGTAATTCAATCACTAAAGGATGGTAGAAACAAATCAAACCAAAATAGTCAACAAAATTTCGCGACTGATCATAACCATTTCTTTAAGTATAAAATGAAAGGTTTGCAGTTTTTGACGTTTGGTGATATCATATATCACAAATACCAACCTTTGCACGATAATTGACGCGTTTTATAATACTTCAGTTGTTTAGCATTAAATCTGAAGTTTTTTTTTTTGTTTTTGCACATGTAAAAGATTTGAATTAATTCGCGTTAAATGTGAATTTTGAACCACTGTGCACTCGAGAGAATGTTTCTTTGAAGTCTATCCCATCTCGTTGCAGAAAACCTCTCGCACACAAACGTGCTTTGAATTGATTCGACTTCCCGTCGACATCCTTCTTCACTCGAAATACCCATTTAGAGTCGATCAATCTCATTTTTGCTGTCCTTTTTACGAATTTCCACGTGCTGTTTATCTCGTGTGCTTTGAATTCGTTTTTGATAGCATCTGCCCACTGCGCGGCTTCAGTACCATTTGTTGCTATTTCGTACGTCAATGATACATTGTATTCGGCCACATTTGCATTGTGCCTGTATCTGCTCGGAGTTTGAATTTTCGAGCGATCTCGTAGAATTCTTTGACCTTCCCGGTCTGTCTCGTTCTCTCGCTCGTTATTTTCTTGTTCTCGTTCTCCGATGTTGCCATCATCTTCTTCAGCATCGATCACGTTCCTGTTCTCGTTGTCTTGTCCTTCGTTCTCGGCTTTTGGTCGAGGGAGAAATATTGCGTTTTCTTCCTTGTTTTCGTTTGCTTCCGTCAACGGCGCTCCGATTGTTTCGTTGAATACGACGTTTCGAACTACACTGACCTTTTTCGTTTCTGGGTCGTACACCGGGTAGTTCGTTGATTCCTCTGTATATCCAACAAAGATTTTCTTGCTCGCCCGTGCGTCGAATTTTTGTGTGAATTGTTTGGGAGTGTGCACATACGCATCAGACCCAAAAAATCGTAGATGTTTCAGATTTGGAGCTTTTCCAGCCCATCCCTCGTACGGTGTTACAGCACCGCTCATCCAAACGGCTCGGTTAAAGGCATAGTAAACTAAAAAAAATCAATTTTCGGAAAATCATTGCAATGCCTTCCTCGCGTTGCAATAAGGTTAAAAACGTAAATATCGCTTTTTTTGAGTTATTAATTCTAGAGTTACAATGGGTTTTAAAGCGCTGCGTGACGTCATCGATGATACGACTGCCGCACGAGTAGCTCGCACACTGCTGTGTAAACCGAGACCATACAAGAGTGCGTAGTAAAATTTAAATATCTTAGTTAATACTTACATAGTATTTTTAGTTAGTTTTTACTTAGTTATCAGTGTAGACAAAATAATAGTGAGTGGTATGAATCCGATAATTTATATGAAAACGATAATAAAGATCCTCCAGTAGGACGTGAAAAATTTACAGGTCGTATTACAAAAATTTTTGGTTCAAATGTGATTTTTGCAAATAAATAACAAGTGACTTGGAATGTATTTGTTGCAAGGAAGTTACACAAAAATATTGCTACATCAGGTTTCAATATAAAAACATTTGATTACTTGTGCTTGATTTTGTCTATTTCTAAATATTTTTTATTTCTAGAATGTACCTACTTACATAATTATTGATCTTAAAAGTAAATAGTTTTCATTTTCTTAAAATTGTATAAGTATGATTAAAAGATGTAAAAATAATAACCTCGACAATACAAACTAATCATGTTCAGTAATAATAATATTGTAAGAAAAAAACTAATCACTAATCAAAATTATTCGGATCATTATGAATCCTTTGTACATCTCATTTTCCCCAGGATAACTGTCTGACTTTATTGATTATACAAGCAGGAATTACTTTTTTTTACCGCGGCCTATTGGTACACATCCGTTGATCCAGTAAATGAATTGTTTGTATGCAACATGTCTCCAAAGTGCATTTGATTCGTTATTCAATTTTTTTCGGCTTTCTTTGTCGACTCGTAGAAGCATTTGATATCGGGAAGCTTTCAGGCTTTCAGGCAGTCGATGTTCAATACAACACTTTCAAATGATTCATGCAATGTTATACAATCCAAGGCTCCCATCATCACTTCACTAATTTGTTCAGATTCTTTGCAACATACACACTCACAATCATTTGTGTTTTCGAATTTGTCCAGCATCTTCTTTTTTTCTAGTTACAACAAATTCTCCTTCTACAAATTGGTTTATGGAAGTTAGCAGGTCTTTACGCCACTGATTAAATTTTGCATCGTATATGTATAGGAACATACACGCACTTTTTTAAAGATTTAGAAAATATCTGTCCCACGCGAACCACTGTTCTTCCGATATTAGAATTATGGTTCAAAACTGCAAGCATACCACGAACAATCATTCCATGATACGAGAAATACAAGCGTTTAGGCAAATATTTGAGTCTTTGATTGTGGTAGGACTCCAGAGTTCCAGTGTGGCAATAGTGATTTATACGTTCTATGTCCTTCAAGAAATCTGTTTTTTCGACAATTCATTTAATGTTTGTGACAACCATACCGTATCACCATTGTCCCGTTCTTCAATTGGTCCGTGTTCACACGCAGAAAATACATCACTTTCCCCGGAATGTACGTTGCAAATGTGTTGCAAAAGGCATTTAAATTTTTCAACAAGTAGTTCCTTATCAACATTGCACGTTTGAGCTGCCCATCATAAATGATTAGTAATATTTGCCCTCCAGACAGAGAGAAGTGTGGTTGGTGCCTTTTTTCGGTCGATTTGATGGCTTTTGTAAGACTTTTAGCCATATGCCACACATCAAATTCATGCGTTATATGTGGAATGTGTTCGCAACAAGAATCTTATTCCTTGATGTCTATCCGAAAGAAAGAGTTGGCCATATATATATTCACATTTTCCAGTTTATGAAGCATTTTTTCGCATGCGGCTTTTTCCAGATCACCTGCAACCATTCCTTTTTGAAGAATTATTATATCGATAATCTTTTCGGTCTCCAAATCCATCACTGAATAGGTGACATATTTAGCACAGAAACCAAGGGAATCGTACTGCCCGTCCTCACTAATTTTGATTTCATCTCTATATTTTATAACATGTATAATCTTATTCTTCTCATTATGAAATGTCTCTCTAATTACAGGTACCACAAATCGTTTTACAATTTTATAATAAGTAGTTTTACTAAATATTTTTAAATTTAATGTTTCTGCCAAATTAACAAAAGTGGTAAAACACAATCCACTTGCAAATATGCCAGCCGCTAATTTTACATTTCCCATAGAGAATTTCTTTGATGTTCTCTGAGACCTCCACACGTAGATGTGATCACTTGTGCAGATGGTTCTGATTATTAGTATAGAGCCTTTTGTGATGTAAGAGGTGTTTACCACCGATTTGCCACATACATGACACATTTTGAAAAGACTTGCCAACTTTTCACCGGCGACAAAAAACAGCAAATCCGAAAACTCCGTACTTTCTATATTTCGATCAATCAGTAATAAAATTGGCAGGTCTATAACACCAATAAAACCTCAACAAATACACTGCACCGATTTGTACACTGTATGGCAAATGTGTCGAGACATCTCATTGCTAGACTAGTTTAACGTCCGAAACTAAGCATGTCCTTCTCTAACTTGATGTGCATCGTTACGTTTCAGTTCCACCCATTGATAGCGTTGGTTGGTTAAAAATTCCTGTAGACCGACCGAGGCATCCCTTTACATTTTACCTTGAAACGAATTTTTAGAACGAAATTTTAAAGCATCTGTGGTTCATTGACAGAGAAATCGGCTGTCCCAAGCAAAAACACAGTAACTGACATTTTTTCCAAAATCTGGTTTATGTGTTTTTTCCACATACTGTGTTTTGCTGCATCTTTCTGTGTGGATTTGAGCTCCATATCTGGTTTAATTTCAAAGATACAGCATCGGCTAAAACACAGTAACTGCATTTTGTAATAGAATTACCACATTAAAACACAGTAAGTGAAAAATGTTCGACTAAAACACAGTAAGTTGTAGATACTGTGTTTTTCACTAGTGATTCTTAGTTCCCGCGTCTTGATATTGTCTTGTTACAATTAATTATTTAACGAGAATTATCAGTTTACTTACAAATTAAAGTAGTTAATAATGAATCTAAGCAGGGGACAACGACTTGTAGCATTATGCACTGCTCAAAGGTATGTAGAAACGTAAATCTCAAAACTTTTGTTTATGTTTGTTTGAGGTTATGTTATGTTTATTTGCAGAACCGAGTTAGAAATTGAAGAAGAAGACTTAAGTAATACTAATTTTGAGGAGGAAAGTGTTGACGACAGTATTGCAGATCCAGATTTCACAACTGAATTAGAATCTGATCTAGAAGCAGTTCATTATGTTATCGACCATCTGAATATGGATGAAAGTTTACCTCCTGTTAGAGATTTGAATGAGAGTTTGCTTTTAGATCAAAATGCGAACAAAAGTAATGAGAAAATAGAAGAATTTCCCATTGAACAAGCTGATCAAGAAAATAAGCAGACCGAAGAAACGCACAAAGTGCAGAAAAAAGTACGTAAAAGATTAACCAGTAAAGATAAAGTGCGTAGAGATAGAAACAAACATCCTATAAAAAACCCAGGATGCTCAATGAAATGCAGGCGAAATTGCAAATTATTTACGGATGAAGAACGTTATGTACTGTGGGATCACTATTGGAGTTTGGACTATGGAATTCGTAGAAAATGGATGGCAAAAAATGTTCATGTGGTGAGTGTAAATCGACGGGTAGCACCAAAAAAAGACAAACCTCTTAGATGTGAAAATAAAAACAAGAACCTTTAATCACAAAAAAATTTTATATAAAATAATATAAAATTACTCACATAGACGCGTTTCGGTGGCTATGCCACCATCTTCAGTACATCTACTAAATCTAATTTTACAAACTAAGCCTTATATACTATTATTTACGCATCCGTGAATTTAACACTTGAGTGAGTTTCACGGATGGTTAGTCAAATCTAGTAATCTATACAATGGGGTATTGGGAATGGGGCCCATATCACTATTTAATAATTTTTTCCTATTCTTATATATAATCAAACTTTCCCTACTATTTAAATTCCTATAATCTGATTCTGCCCTAACCAATTTCAAATTGTCTATACCTATTGTATGGTTGCATTCTAGTACATGCAGGGCAACACTAGATTTCTCTGGTCTGTTGTATTTGATATGAGCCATATGCTCTTTGAATCTGGTAATGATAGAACGTCTAGTTTGCCCAATATATACCAAATCACAATCACTACAACTAATCTGGTAAATACCTGACATATCCCTATCACTATTTTTGTCCTTCGGATTACCCAACAAACTACTTAATGATCTATTGTTATTACTGTGAACTATTTTAAGGTCAAATTTGTTAAAGATTCCACCAAGGCCATTTGTAACTCTTGGGTCGTAAGGAACTTTAACAAATCTGACCTTAGGATCGGTATCGCTGCTAAAAGTGGTACAATTTTGAATGGACAATTTGAATTGTTTCCTACGTATAATGTTGCCATTGCCAACAACATAAAATGGCTAGTTTTCAATTTATGGTTCATAGACTGCTATCTTTTCCTTTAACGAAGCAAAGGTACTGGAAAGAACTTACAACCATTAGGAATATTGCGACAAGTAATGGTTTCAATTGTAACATAGTAGATAACATTATAAAAAGGCAACCAATTTGTAAATTGGTTAAAGAAAATAGGGGCTGTCAGGCGAAAACAACAAGGGATTTAAATGTCGTAAAAGAACATATACAATCATACAAGCCTTGTGTGAGCCATTACAGGAGATACAATGCTCCTAATGTTAGATATTTACCGCGAGAACTATCTGTTAAAACAATGGTAGATGATTTTAACTTGAAATATCCTACGCAAAGATGTGGTCGAGAAACTTATCGAAAAACTTTAAAACAGATGAATATCTCTCTGAACATGCCCAAAAGTGATTCATGTGTGGAGTGTATGGCATATAAACAAGCCAGACAAGACTCCGAAAATGAGGGTCGCGAGCTTTCAGAAACAGTAACAGCAAATTGGAATTGTCACAAACGAAAAGCTGAAAAGGCCACAGCAAAGTACAAACTTCAAAAAGAGCTCCCAGAAGAAGAATCTGTTAGAATTTATTCTATGGACTTGCAAAAAGTTTTGCTGTTACCCATGATGCCGGGTGTTAAGGACTGCTTCTTTACAAGCCGCTTAGTAGCTTTCAACGAGTCATTTGCGACTCTGAAAAGGAATTCAAAATTCAAAAACTACTGTGCCGTTTGGCATGAAGCTATAGCTAATCGTAGTGCCCAAAGCATCACAGATTCCATATTAACCGTGATTAATTGTGAACGAGATGTTCCCAATTTTATATTTTGGGCGGACAATTGTAGTGCCCAAAATAAAAATTGGGTTTTGTATACAGCTTTAGTGGTTTCTGTCAACCAACCAGATGGACCCGAAGTAATAACCATAAATTATCTGACTAAGGGTCACACCCACATGTCAGCTGACTCAATTCATGGCAATATTGAACGTCGTCTGTCAAAAATTGGAAATGTTAATGATTTCGAAGATTTAAAAAATGCTATGAAGACTTCAAGAAAAAAACTTGAAGTAGTTGACGTAACAGAGTTTAGGGAATGGGTTAAAAAGAGGACGCAACCATCACGAAAAGCAAATGATACCCTACAAAACTTTTCATTATTGGAGGTTGTAGAAGTCGTGTTTACCAAAAATTCACGAAATCTTAAATATAAGACGGATTTTGATCAAAACGATTATTACACTTTAGATTTTTACAAACAAGGTTCAACGCAACGCAAAAACCAGACATAATCGAGAATGTACGCGGTATTCGAAAAGAAAAAAAAGACACTATTATATCAAATCTTGTACATTTAATGCCTCCAAATAGACAAGCTTTTTGGAAAAGTCTTCCAGAAGCTACCAATTCAACCGATTTGGCCTTAGAACACGAAAATGAAGATGCCTAAACCATCAGACTTATTGAATGCTAAATATTTAGTGTTCCAAAATAGATATTAGGTATACCTACCAAGAAAGAATAAAAGTTTTGTACATATGTACTTTTCGCAAAAGAGCATTCAATTGTTACTATCTACGCTTTTGTCATAATATAATAATAACATGTTTCAACATTACTGTATTGTTTTAAAATAATTATACTATTATTAATTTTATTTAAGTTGTACTTTTAGCAGGAATCACCACTTTGATTTATTTACGTTATTATTTGTATCAGAATATTATTCTAATAAAAGTTTCAAAACAAAAAAAATCTTGAAAATACATTTTTTTATTACTTTTTGTATTGCACAACGATATGAGCATAAAAATGGTGCGCTCAATCTTATTGGCGACTTTTTAAACTAATTTGTAAAAAAGTCTGTCATATACTGTTTTTCTAATGAAAGTCAATAAAAAATAGGTACTTATGGAAAACCAGTGTAAAACACAGTAACCCACTTTAAACTGAAATATCTCGGATATTTTTGAAAATTTTATTTAAAACCTCATTTAGTATGAAAATGTAGACTATATACGCATAAAATTCGGATATTAAAAATACCGATTATAATCTCAATTCTAACGGCGAGCTCAAACGCGTTTGTCTCGTTTTCTGCAAATAGTTAAAAAAGCACATACTGTGTTTTTGCTTGGGACAGCCGAAATGCACTTTATAATGCACTAAAATAAGTAGTCTTATGGATTAAACAATATATTATTTATTCAACATAACAAAAATGAAAATACATAAGTTTATGTATAGTAGATAATTCTATAAAATTAACATTAAAAATATATCGAAAAGAAAAGGAATTACTATATACTATAAAATATCAATTAAAATTAAAAACTAATCAAAAATTTACAAAATTACTGCAAAATTAAAATTAGTAGTATATGAGAAGAAACGAATTGGGAATAAAACAACAGAATATTTTGATTTGGTGACGGATACTTTAACGATTATTTCAATTTATGTTTAGGTAAATGACCGGCATCCCTTGAACATTTACAGGTATAGTATTATTGTGTTGTAAATGCTTTACCTCGAAACGAATTTTTAGAACGAAATTTTAAAGTTTCGGTGGTTCATTGAGAGACAAATGCACTTTATAATGCAATAAATTAAGTAGTCTTATGGATTAAACAATATATTATTTATTCAACATAACAAAAATGAAAATACATAAGTTTATGTGTAGTAGATAATTCCATAAAATTAACATTAAAAATATATCGAAAACAAAAGGAATTACTATATATTATAAAATATCAATTAAAATTAAAAACTAATCAAAAATTTAAAAACTTAATACAAAGTTAAAATTAATAGTGTGTGGGAAATCCTCCAAAGTCGATTACTTCTTGCAAGCGATTGTTCATTGACCGAACTAATCGTTCGCAATTAGGTTGACCACGAAATCTTTCCCACACACGAAGACAGTGGGTCAGGAGGGTCGCTCTAGTCCGGATATTGTTGAGACCATCAACGTCATTCCATTCCTTCACCATACTAGCCCACAAGTTTTCAATCGGATTCAAATCAGGTGATTTGGAGGGCCAAGGAATTACTTGAAACTCCGGATGCCCTTCAAACCACCTTTGAACCACTCCAGCTTTGTGCACCGCGCTATTATCGTGAATAAATGGAATGCGTGGAAGTTCCCCTTCTGGATCGACATAAAGTCTGCGCACACTTGGTAACATAACGTCTTCCAAAATGTGCACATACTCTAGACCGGTCATTCGCGTTGTGGTTTCAACTAATTGTCCCGGACCCGCTGCGGACATCCACCCCCATACCCCCATTGTTATACGCCCACTATGGCAAATGAATGCTACATTTTGTGGAGCGTATCGAGTATTGTTCATCCGCCATAGTGGTTTGATGCTGTTACTGTATGATTTAAATACTTTTTCGTCAGTAAAAATAGCATTTGTCCAATCCCTATCTAATTGATTGTGAGCAAATGCTATTCTTTATTGACAATGAGCAGCAGTCAAATCAATTTTTTTTCGCAGGTTTTCTATTACGAAAGCCGTTATCAATTAAACGGCGCCGTATTGTGTATTTACTGCAATCTAAATTTAGCAATTCCCTACGAGCCGCCAAACTACCGAAGGGTTGCTCGGTAGCATTGGCCACCAACAACTGCTCTTGGTCAATTGTGAGCGATTTTGACCTGCCACTTTTTGATCTTGTTTTCAACGAATCTTCATCTTTCCACCTCTTCACCCATGCGTACACTCTAGATCTCTAAAACAATTGGTAAAATTGACCTAATTACAAAGTTGAAGCAATTTCGATTGTTCCATTAAAATTGTATACAGGTATACAGTTAATTTTCGATAATCAGGCAAATTATCAATATCAATGATGTTTTTATTATTACATTCAGCATTGAAACTGGACAAAAGTTTTTTTTTGTAAAGAGCTGTAATTTTAACAATATTATTGTATTATTAAAAAAAGAATACAAACTCTTAGCTCCCGTTCTTGCATTTATTCGACGATCGCCTCGTCGAACTTCTCCCAGTGCACTCCCTGCTTGGTAAAGATCCTGGTAGACCGCCGCACCTCCTCGCTCGGGGAACCGCCAACCTCGTACAAGATGTATTGGTGGTCGCTGAGACTGCCTTCTTTTACTCGCCAACCGCTTACTCTCACCCGTCTAGCCATGGTTAGGTCCACCCAACCATTGGCCCTCTGCGTCCGGAAAGTCGGCTAGCTATTACAGTCGTTGACAATCTCTAGTCCCTCAGAGACAATGACCTCCATCAACTTGTCTCCCCTGTCGTCAGTGATGTTACCACCCCAGCCGGCGTTCTTGGCATTAAAGTCCCCTACAACAACTAAACCCCTACCATACCTTCTTACCAATCGGCCTAACTTCTCCAGATCCCGGTCCACATTCCGTCCGGGCTCAAAGTAGACGTTCGCGAACACTAGGTCGCCCTCTTCGCACTGCAACTTCACGACGACCCAGTTTTGATCTTCCCATTCTACCAGGTCCACCGCCGCGCCGATTCCGCTCCTCACCACAGTCAGGACCTTTGAATCCACTCCTGACCGGAACTCCTTCATCCCGTTCCAGCCCGCTGAGTCGCGACATGGTTCCTGGACGAACGCGACATCTATCTTTCTGCCCGCCACCTCCTGCTGCAAGGCAGCTGTCGCCGCCCATATTCGCCTGGATAATACGAATGGTCGTATTATCCATTAACTTTCCTTAGGGCAACCTCCACCCTTCTTCGGAAAGAGGAAACCCAATAGGAAAGAGGGCAATGAAGTCAAGCGGCAACTGTAAAAAATGTTTTGAAAAGTTTGAAAAGCATCAAAGACGAGCAATATTTGCTAAATTTTGGAGCTTATAAAATTACAATAAACAGTCGTCCTATATTGGTAATAACGTGAAAAGAATTCCAAAAAAGGCAAATAGTGAGGGAGGATGGAAGTGAATGTAGACGAAAATCTAGTTTATCATATAACTTAAAACATGATACTAAAAGCGTAACTGTATGCAAACAAATGTTCCTTAATACTCTAGGTATAACTGACATGTGGGTAACGACAACGTTGAAAAAATTTGATAATTCAGGAACTGGAATTGTAACGCCAGATAAGAGAGGAACACACAATAATAGATCTAACAAAATTGCCAATGGGATAATAAAAGGTGTAAAGGACCACATTGAAAGTTTTCCGGAGATTCCTTCACACTATTGTCTTGAAAAAACCAATAAAACTTATTTAGAAGAAGGCTTGAATCTTTCGAAGATGTAACGTTTGTACATTGAATGGGTAGCAGAAAATCAAATAAATGAGGTAGCAACTCTGAGGCAGTATCGCGAGGTATTTGATAAACAGTATAACATTAGTTTCTTTGTTCCGAAAAACGACAAATGCGAGGTTTGCAACAGCTATGAAATAAAAGAAGTTCGAACAGAAAAGGATGAGGAGATGCAACAGAAACACCAGGTAAATAAGGAAATCGTAAGATGTTTGAAAGATGCTGATAAAAAGTTATCTAAAAAAGACAAAGGGCTTTGTGTAGCATGTTTTGACCTGCAGAAAGTGATATTAATACCATGCTCAGAAACATCTTCTTTTTATTATAAGTGTAAATTATCGAACTATAATTTTACCGTCTTTGAATTAAATACCAAGGAAGGTTTTTGTTATATTTGGCATGAACAGATCGCAAAAAAAGGTGCCAACGAAATTGGAAGCTACGTTTTGCACTTCCTAGAAAATAATATAGCACAAGGAAGATCCTTGTATTCTGACAATTGCGTTGGTCAGAATAAAAACAAAGTAATTGTATCCATGTATGCAAAATTGTTGTTAAAAAACATAAAGTAACTATTCAGCATCGCTTCTTAGAACAAGGGCATACTCAAAAATGAAAATGACAGTATTCACGCTCTTATTGAACGAAACAAGAAAGGGAAAGAGCTTTTTACCTCAAGGAGTCGATTCTCGAATTCGCTGGAATATTCTGACGCGAGAGTCATTCCAGTAAGGTAGTTTCGTACAGGGACAGCGGAACCGTATTCTTGAAAGTTGTGAGAACAGGTTTCATTGGAATACATTCAGTCGTTGATAGATTCATACAAATTTGTCGAATTAGCCAATCACGTTTACATAAACCGAGCGCCACATGCGCCGGTTTAAATTTAAATGTGGGCTTACCGTTGTAAAATTCTCGGAAAACGCCGAAAATGCATTGGGGTGGGGTGCGGGTTGTGAAAGCATGGTTCATTCATTTCATTTCCGTTTCAGTGGCCATAGTGTTATAACATATAATTATAGGTAAGCGCTGTAAATAGAAATTTTTAGCTCCAATTATTTTTTAATTCATAAATATTTTTAGTCAAAATGGACAAAAAAAAGGAACGACACTATGTCGCAGTTACAAAAAACAAGGCTCGTCGAAAGACTGCAGGGGAACGTCGCCTTGTCGAAGGGAAAATTTACCCCAAGCTTCACTTTTAACCTTCCGGAGCTAACAATACGGTCTCAGAGACCGACATTTACGATTTTTGCCAAGCATTTTTTCCCTGGTTGAGGCAAATTTCTGCCGTCCTCAGTACCTTTCGATCTCAAATAGAGTCAGTTGCCCTCAAGTTGTCAGAGTTGAGCGTTGAACAGTTCTTAAGTTATAAACGCTTTCGGTCTCACAGACCGATGTTAGTCTATTAGTTATATAATTGGCTAAGTTCGTCTGTAACTCTATATTTACCTTAATCAACGGTGCTTTGCTAGCATTAATATATTATTTTATTCGAAATTATTCTTGGAAATGTTTCTTGCAACTAAACAATATTTTATCAACTCATTGCATTGCTGCTAGTTTAGTTATAATTATTCAGCTGTTGAAATAAGTTCTATGCTGTTTCGTTAGGTGTAATATTTTCACTTTTCCATCAGTATATAAAAAATGGCTGCCTGTACTGGTGAGGAAGTACAGAAAACACTTTTCGACTAATAAATTTACCATATATTTTCGAAACTTTAGGACTGATTGTTTCGAAAACTTTCCTCTTAAAGGTCATACGAATTTGACATATTCCTACTCAGAAAAATGTGCTGCATCCAAATTCGCGATCAAAAGTATGGGGTGCTATTTAAAAGAACTGATAATGACGTCATAGTGCGAAAACAAAAGACGATCGTAAAAATGATAAAAACAGTTTTAAAAACTAAAGTTGACCAGTCCGAGGATTTTTTGTGAAAATTCTTCTAAAATGTTTTATCGAATTTATTCCATACTTTACGAAAGCACTGTATATAAACATAATAACCCGGAAGAAAAAATTCTAAGAAGATAATTTTTAGAATTTCTTGGACACCAGCTAGTTGAGGAACATATTAAAAATCCAGTTACTAGTACCGGCGTTTCGAAAACTATTACATTACGTATTCAAGAAATTTATAACATTTCTGATCCTAATCCGAAAACCCCAATCTATGGAAGATGTTATTATTGCTGCAGCAAGAAAAATATAAATTCGAAATACAAATGCCAGAAATGCCCAAAATTTATGTGTTTGGAGCATTTAGTACCGATATGCCAGACATGTATTCTCCAAGAAGAACAGTAATTTGAACTGCAAAGTTTCAGTTCCTCCGAAATATTGGGACAATTTGTTTCTTTTATATTTATTTAACAAAATGTTAAGTTTCGTTTGCGTCCTATTTTATAATAAAGGAAAGTAATCATGTCGTATTTTTTAATTTTCTAATATTTTACGTTTCCCTAAATTTTTAATTTTTTATAATTTTATATTTTTTATAATAAAAGCTCTATGAACACACAAACTTTGTTAAATTACCCAAACACTTTATATTTAAGAAATAAAATTTAAACCAAGTAATTTTCCAAAAGGCGGCTGTTATTTTTCCAACTGGTCTATGAGACCGATGTTCGACTTCATGTCTTATAAAGCTAAGTTAGTTCCCAAAGGTTAAGAGAACATTTTCTTGTGTCCGCGTCCGTTCAAGAGAATGTCCGTCCAAGAGGGAGTTAACACAATGCAAATTTTATGAGAGTTGGTCGGGGGACCATGAAAAACTGTCCGTCAAAGGGAGGTGTCCGTGTAAGAGGGGTGTCAGCGAAGGGGAATTTCACAGGTTGCGGCCTAAAAAACGCCGCAAGCCGTATCTCCGTTATTATGGCTCGATTTAAATGAAACAAAAACTGGAATAAATCGTTTTATAAACACTACATGTGCATCATTATTTAAATTTTTTCAAGGTCAAATTCAAGAAGGAGATTTTTTACTGAATCCAACAGTGTGTCACATATTAGAATTCATTTAACAGTAACTTCGAAAATAAGTAAATAAAATACTGGCAAATTTCTCCTTCCAAAAAAATCAGATATGCCATGGAAAACAATATTCATTACACGTTGACATTTAAATTTTTTGTGATATTGAAAACAATCAAAATGTTGAAATTATTTTAATGTTAAAGTGAAAAACTACACAACGCAAAAGGAACAAACTATTTACAAGTACTGTTCAAAGTGGCCGCCACCTTGTTGTAGACACAACTGACACCTTCTAGCTACACCACGACTTGCATTTAATATAAACGTACGAGGTGTTTCACTACAAGCGTCGATGATCCTTTCCCTTAATCCCTCTTTATTTTCTGGAGTTGTCCAATACACCTCACCCAGAACCAAAAATCTAAGGCCGGCCATCGAATTGGTCCAAATGTTCCTAACCATCTTGGTCCAAATTTTCTGTTAATCCAATCAACATTAATTCCCGCGTTATGTGGGGAGCCCCATCTTGCTGATAGAAAATTCGGTTTAGATCCACTAGCGGTAAATTATTCAGAAAATTATCTAAATCTTCTGATAAGAGTTGATGATATTTCTCTTTATTTAACGTGCCATCTATGAAAAATGGACCAACTAATTGGTCTCCAAAAATACCGCACCACACGTTGACACTGAAACGTATCTGGTTATTACTCTCTACAATAACTCTCGATACTGGATCGATGATTGCGCCTATTGAAAATTGCATTATTACTAAAGGTACATTCGTCAGACCAAATGATTTTTCGGTAAAATATCGGGTCTTCTTGCAACTTATTAAGGTAAAATTGGCAAAATTGTTGCCTTCTTGCAGGATCATTTACTTCTAGAGTAAAATATATACAGTGAGGACGCGTGGGTTGGAATAAATTCATTTAAAATTCATGGGTTTGATTTTTGGAAAAACGCTCGGACACGTCGATTTTTGTTTTTAAAACTGCATCATTTTTGATATTTATAATTTTAAGATCGTCTTTTGTTTTCGCACCATGACGTCATCAATAATTTTTTTAAATTGCATCCTACATTTTTGTTCACGAGTTTGGATGCAGCGCATTTTTCTGAGTACGGAAATGTAAAATTTGTATGACCTTGAAGAGGAAAGTTTTTGACATAATCAGTCTTAAAGTTTCAAAAATTTATGATAAAATTGTTAGAGTAGACCACTAATAATATCATCAAGGAAGCGCTGGAAATCGAGAAAAACATTGAATTGTGTGTTTATTTAGTTTTTTTGATTGTTGACATTTGTCAAGTACAGTTTCAAAGCTTGAAGAATGGCGCGTTTAACTGAGAAACAACCAATAGAAATGTTGATGATGGTAGGATATGACGATAATACTCGAACACAAGCTGAAGTTTGCGAATTGTTCAATGATAAGTACCCGGAGAAGCCTATTACACAATCAGTAGTTAGTAAAATGGAGAAAAAGTTTAGAGACTTTGGCCACGTAAGAGACAATTACAAAACCAACCATGTTATATTTCCAGAAAGCACACAATTGAATGTTTTGCTCGATTTACAAGAAAATTCTCACAAATCAAGTCGACAAGTAGCTGCAGAACAGTCAGTAAGTAAATCTTCTGTTCTAAAATATTTACACAAGAACAAATGGCACCCATACAAAGTACATTTTGTTGAGGAACTTATTGAAGACGATCTCGACCGCAGATTAGAATTTTGCGAAATAATGATGGATAGATGCAATGCCAACCCGGAATTTTTACGTAAGATAGTTTTTTCCGACGAGGCAACATTTTGTTTGAATGGTTCGGTAAACAGGCAAAATTTTCGATATTGAGCACCAGAAAACCTACATTGTAGAATGGAAAGTCATACACAATTCCCTCAGAAAGTAAACGTTTGGGTCGGAATTGTGGATAGCTCAATTGTGGGTCCTTTTTTATTGAGGGAACACTTAATTCTGAAAAATATTTAGACTTACTACAAAATGACATAATACCCAGTGTAAGTGCACTGTACCTGAATAATGAAAACCCAAATATACCGGCATATTCAATATGGTTCCAACAGGATGGAGCGCCCCAACACTATTCGAGAACAGTACGAGAATACCTTCATAATATTTTCCCAAATAGATGGATCGGAAGGAGACGTTTTATCGAATGGCCAGCTAGGTCTTCAGATTTAATCCCATTAGACTTTATCTATGGGGTAATCTGAAATCTAAAGTCTACTTCAATAAACCGGAAAAATAAACACGCAATTGAATGTTTTGCTCGATTTCCAGCGCTTCCTTGATGATATTATTAGTGGTCTACTCTAACAATTTTATCATAAATTTTTGAAACTTTAGGATTGATTATTTCGAAAACTTTCCTCTTCAAGGTCATACAAATTTTACATTTCCGTACTCAGAAAAATGCGCTGCATCCAAATTCGTGAACAAAAATGTAGGATGCAATTTAAAAAAATTATTGATGACGTCATGATGCGAAAACAAAAGACGATCTTAAAATTATAAATATCAAAAATGATGCAGTTTTAAAAACAAAAATCGACGTATCCGAGCGTTTTTCCAAAAATCAAACCCATGAATTTTAAATGAATTTATTCCAACCCACGCGTCCTCACTGTATAGTGGTGGACCCTGTGATGTCGATAATGAAAATAAAAACAAGAACCTTTAATCACAAAAAAAAAATTAATATAAAATTTTTTTTTGTGATTAAAGGTTCTTGTTTTTATTTTTTTTTTTACTTCTAGAGCTTGAACTTTTTGGGGTGTGTAAGAAATGGTGTTTCTTCAATACCGATCGTAATGTTTTTTCCGATGTTTCAAGGTCACCAGCAACTTCTCTTGTGGACGTTCGTGGATTTTCTTGAACACGTAACAGAATGTTCAATTCCATATTTTCATTAAATTTGCGTGCTTGCCGCTTCGGTTTCTTAAAGGCTCCGTAGTTTCTTAGATTTATTTCGAGACGGCTAAATTTTCGAGCCTCTGGGGTTTTTCTGTTTGGAAATCGAGCATTATAAACTCGTACTGTTTCATAGCTATTTTTATCACATTGAAAGTAGATTTGCAACATGTCAGTTAACTCACTGTTATTCATAATTTCGTTTTCCAAAGAAAAAACGAGCAAATACAAAAAACTTAAATGACAACCAGTAATAAATATTGTTTTCCATAGTATGCCTGATTTTTTTGGAAGGAGAAATTTCCAAATATTTTATTTACTTATTTTCGAAATTGCTGTTAAATGAATTCTAATATGTGACACACTGTTGGATTCAGTAAAAAAATCTCCTTCTTGAATTTGACCTTGAAAAAATTTAAATTATGATGCACATGTAGTGTTTATAAAACGATTTATTCCAGTTTTTGTTTTATTTAAATCGAGTCATAAATAACGGAAATACGGCTTGCGGCGTTTTTTAGGCCGCACCCTGTATATGCAGAACTTCCCCTTACATATTTTTAAAGTCAAAATTAGTGAAGCTGGTACCAAAACTGCAGTGGCGTAATAATACCAGAGTAAACTATGGCAATTGTTTGGGACCGCAATCAACAAGAAGGCTCGAGTCTAATCTCTTATCAATCAATCAATCAATCTTATCGCATTATCACTGGTGAAACAGGCTGCACTAAAATTCCCACTAAAGAAAAATGTTTTAAGACAATACTGTCCAAGGGATCCCCAAATCATAATTCAAATTTTCCCGTGGTTCCTAATATAACGCACCGCTACAAAATCGGTCGCAAAAACTTGTTAAATATTTTTAATGTCAGCTGTCTTATCTATTAAATTTGAAGTGTATTTTAAAAAACTTATCCAATTTCACGTTTCATTTAGTGAACTACCTTATAATACAAATTTATAATAGGTAAGTAAAACAAGTATTAACAGCTTTTTAATATTGTTAGCATTTTACATTTGTTACAAATAATGCTATTGCAGATTCGACATTCATGAGTTAATGGTCAGAAAACATAATGTCTTTTAAGGTTGATGATGTTGATTTAGGTGACAAGTTGAAATGTACACTTTGCAAGAAATGGCTTACTTCTGCCCCGATTTACAGTGATACCGATATTAGACAATTATGTTTTATATTTATATATTTATATATATATATATATATATATTATATATATAAAGGTTAATTTATTCTGTTAACCTTGTTCGAAGGAACAAGGTTAACAGAATAAATTGGATAAATAAGAAATTATGATGCACACCGGAAATTTTGGGAATTGACCTCTCCATTTAATGTGAACGTTGCTTCATCGGTGAAAACTATCTTCGCTAAAATTTCATCATGTTCGTTTAACAAATTAAATAAAGTTTCACAAAAATTTGTTCTTTTTGTTTTATCCTCCTCAAATAACTCTTGATGATTGGAAAATTTATAAGATTTGTACTTAAATTCTTTTAGTGTTTTAAATATTGACGTTTTTGATACAACGAAATATTCAGCTACTTCTCGCAAGGATACCATCGGATATTGCTCAACGTAGCATAAAATATTTAATTTTAATTCTTCGGTCAACACATGGTTGGTTTTAATCTTCTTTGTATGACCATTCACTATTCAGCCTTGTGAATTAAATTTTTTAACGATATTGTGCAGAGTTCTGATGCAAGGAATTGGTCTTTCAGGATATTTTATGGAAAATAAATCTCTCACGGTCCGCAAACTATTACCTTGCTGGTACCACATTAACAATTCAATTTTTTCGTCTTTGCTGTACATGATTATTACAGAAATTGCAATTTTATGTTAAACTGACACTGAAAAATTAATTGACTTTTGTTGAAAGAGCCAACTTTTCAAATGTTGAGAATTGTGGTGTATACTTGGTTGCCTACAGATCGCAATAAAGCAATGCGTTGACTCGTTTTTTTTAAAAGTATACATAGGATATGTTTACTTTTAAGATAAGCTCCCGGTATATATAAAAAAATATAAAAAAGGAACAAGGTAAATAATTTTTGAATAAATTTACCTAATTCAATTTAAAATAATAAAATATATCTGGTTTTAGAAATTGCAAGAATAAATCTGGTCCTTGAGAGGGACAGGACGCAACTTATGACAAAGATTAGAGCGGCAAATAAATTAAGAGTTCAAATAAGAAAACTTCAAAAGAAAATTTCGAAGGGAGAAAATCTAAAATTAAAAATTGAAAATAATCGTTCGGAGATGCTACATGAAATCAGCGAGTTGGAAGCGACGGGGTCAGCAGCAGCAGCAGAAAACATTAATTAAATTTTTTTCTCATTTTTTGGAGGTTTACACTTAAATTATATGTTTTCTCGATTTACAATTAAAGGCTGCGAAATTTGAAAACTTTAATTTTAATGTAGTTGAGACATTTGTGACTTCGAAAGGGGTACAGAATACGCAGTTTAAGCGAGCGTATGCTTTTTTTAGTGAAGGTTTTGTTCATGACATTTGGTGCTGCGAAGAAGGAAATTTGCTAACAGTTGAAGCAAAATGCTATAAATCGCAAAAAAGAAACGAAGCTCCACATAAGCTAAACTTTATACTCTGTGATAATGGCAAAAAAATTACTGACGCACATTATTCATATGTCAAATAGGGTATGTATGTTAAATACTAGTGTATAAGTATACTTACGCTGCAAATTTTTTTAAAGAACTTCTTTGTGCCATCATGTAGTTGCTTTAGGTTATACTCTTAATCATTTTGTATTAAAAAAGTATAAGGAAATTCCACGAGAATTAACTTGTACAGAACTTCAACAGCAATGGGACAAATCTCGGGGTGAAGCAATACACAATGAAAATATTTTAAATAGTGTTTTTGCAAAACCGGAAGGCAAATTAAAAAGGAAACGCCCAATTTATTGTTCACTGTATAATGCTTGCAAAGGGGTTTCGGAGTCATCTGAGCAAGATATTCAGAAAGTCAGCCGGTCACTTGCGGAAGTAAATAAAAGGATTGGATTTTCATACCTTCTCTCAAGTAATGAAAATGAAGAATTTGTGCCTTTGGGTGTAAAGTACCAAAAAAACTCAGTTCTCTCGTACCAAATGCAAAATTTCAAGTCCACTACTAAAATAGTCATCTTGTCGGACGAAATTCGGCCATAAATTTCTTAAGGCTACCAATAAGATCTAATCAAAATATTTTGTATAAGACAGCATCCGTGGATACCTTGGTAAATATAAATATTTCATGGTATGAAAGTTATCACCTAGAACAAGCAACAAAAGCCCAAGCAAATTCAAAATTGTGACATCAAGAACGGCAAAAACGTTTTACAGCATCCAACTTTGGTTTGTTGTTACATAGAAAGCAAAAAGTGAATTCAAAATTTCTATCAAGAATTGTAAATTTAAATGAGATAGATATTAGTCACGTTGCTGCCATAAAACATGGAAAAAATATGAAGGAGAAGCGAGAAAATTGTATGCTGCAAAGAATAACGTGGAGGTGTATGATGCTGGGTTTATCGTTCATCCAGACTCACCACATTTAGGTTGTTCACCTGATGGACACGTCGTTGATTTGAGTGAGACTAGCAAAACTCTAGCCAATGGAGTGCTTGAAATTAAGTGTCCATTGTGGAAATAATCACTTAATGAAGGTTGCAGTGATAAGAAGACACATTATTTAGAGTCCCTGAATGGAGAAAAACATTTAAAGACTTCATCGAACTATTATGCTCAAGTGTATAGAAAGTGGTCCTCTTATTTATAGGCCTTAGCATTGTGAATTTGCAGGTATATAAAGGTACGAATACGATTGCAGTACCTGTAAATCTCTGTATCTGAATTAAAATCAATTCCTTACAATTATCACTAGTAATTAATTGTTTCTAATAAAACCACGACATAAAAAACAGCCTTTCAATAGTTTTGAAATTTTTCAGTTAATCACCATTATCCATAATGATTTTAGGTGCATTTATGTTAAATATAGATACATTTCCAGATTTCAGAAATAAGCAAGCATAGCTTTCAGTAATGTGAAGAAGTCTTGAAGTTTGGCTAAAAAAATTTTTTTACAGATCCAAGACAGCAACTAGCAGCAGCATCAGTTCGTCTCTACCAAAAAGGAGCGCATGCTTACCGGCTGTGGCAGTTTCTGCTGTAGAAACTGTTGGAGCTGGGAAGCGGCTATATTTCATGGAATAACGATCGAAGCCTGGAATTTCACCTTATCGACCACCACGCGGTGGCAAGGCTATGGGGAGATAAGATGAACAAACAAATGACATACGAAAAACTATCGAAATCATTAAGGTGAATACGTTGTACAAGGGCGCATCCGATCGATGACGTTGCCGATGAGCAGCCATCGGCGATTCATGACCTGCTGGGAGAGGTCCAATACTCTCAGTGGCGCCCACAAAACGAGGCCATCCGAAATCTCCGTCTCCAACTGGAAAAACATATTTTTAGAATTAGACAAATTGGTTGCAATGCTAAAAGAAAATAAAAGGTTGCTGCGTATCGAAGAAGATAATATGAAGGTACGGAAGCATATAATCTCAAAAATTAGTAGTTGTATAAGAAAATTAAAAAGTGGCAGTACCAAATTCTTGTGTGCCAGTTAAATTTAAGGCGAACGCCGCGTACATCATCACTTGGGAAGGAGCCAACGGGGAGTTTAAATTTAAAGATCCGGACGAAGTAGCACGGCGATGGGGACAACTGAAATACAATACAAACATGAGTTATGACAAATTTTTCCGTGCGTTAAGGTGAATATATATATATATATATATATATATTTTTAAAACCGTTTAATCCTGTTCGTTTGGTTTAGAAATCTTCAAATTCATAAATAACATAAATGTCCCAATCGAATAATTAGAACCGGAGAAAACCCGGAAAACCCGGAAATTTCCGTGTTTTTTAAATAAGCTCACAATTCCGACATTTTTTAATACGTAAGGATGGGCAACCGAAAAAAAAAATGAACAAGCTGAGAGCAGAAATACGGAAGTTAGAAATGAAAATAAAAAAGATGACGAAAATGGAAATTACTAGACATTCATAAAATATGGTCGTTTTTTATAGATCCATACGAGGGATTAAGACAAAAAAGGGGGGTGGGGGGGCCTAGACATAGGATTTTCAATTGTTTTTTAAATTAAATTAAATTTTGACTGAAAATGAAGTATTTTATTGAAATCGAGTGAAAAAGTTCGGTTACGTCAAACGTCTACATGTTATTCTTGATTTGTTCAAACAAATATAAAAATTTTAAAGAAAGCGAGAAAAAACTGTGTGTAATTTGTTATTTATTGAGGCAGGATGTTAAGTTGGTGTGTATGAAGTCAAGGTTGGTAGCGAAGCGACGAGAAGAATGTATGTGTAATGGGGCGTGCAAGGTGTTGAATAGTGTGAAATGTGTTGGTCGTAGTTATAATAAAGAAATGTAATATTGTGTTGATCGCTTTTGTAATAAAGAAATATAAAAGGTTATGGGCCCAGAAAAGAAAACATAAAAGTTAGGGCAGACAAAAGGTAAACAATAACCTAAAAAATTGGAAGCATGGAAACCGCCAAAACACAAATTATTCAGTATTCACAATTAAGCACTGGAAACTTTAATAATTGGATCTTCAGAATAAAAGCAATTTTTTTTTTAGGCATAAATTATGGAGATTTGGAATCCGATAAAGAACGAGAAGATTATCGACGTAAAGATGCAAAAGCAAAATCGCTTATCATACAGTGCGTTGGATATCATCAAGGATGCAAAATAAGCAAGCGAAATGGTGAAAGCGCTACGGGACATTTTTCAACGTAACAGTGTGTTCACAAAACTTACATTGAAGCGAAAATTATTGCTAGTGAAGCACAATAAAGGGCAAAGATTAGAAGATCACTTCTTAACATTTGACTCATTAATAAGGGAATTGGAGAATTTAGGAAGTAACATGGAAGAAGAAGATAAAGTATGCCACTTACTTCTATCATTGAAGGAAGAATACGAAAATGTTATTTATTACAGCAATAGAAACTGTAAGCGTTAACTTGACAATGGACTTTGTGAAATCCAGACTGCTCGATGAAGAGATAAAACTACGAGGTAAGGAAGTTAAACAGACTGAAACGGAAAAATCTTTTACAGCTTTTCCATTTACCTGTTATACCTGTGGTTTGAAAGGGCATAAAGCTAAACAATGCAGGAGAAATACTGGAAAACTAAATAGGAGTGAAACTGGATCAGGAAGAGGTCGAGAGTTTCGAGGACGAGGAAGAGGAAATTGGAGAGGAAATTATACAAATTATCAAGGTCAAAGGGATAATAAAACTGAACGAGCAAACAACGGAATTATCATTTGTAGCATTAAGCACAGAATGTTTAACAGATGATCATTACTTTATTATTGATTCTGGCGCAACAGAAAATTTAGTCAAAGACAAATTGGAAAAATATATGACATCAGTCGAAAAAATGGAAAATGCCATTAAGGGGTTAGGTCTAGTCAGAATTTTCAAAAAATCGATTTTTCTTTTTTTGCATTTTCTTAAAGTATGATGTTTCAAAAATATTACCTGAACATTTCAAGTCACTCTAAAGAATAGTTTTGGAGATATACTATTTTTATTGACGGGCTATTGTTATCTATTGTTATGAATTCATTATAATGTAATTTTCACAAATTTTATTACCTACAGTATTGCTTGGAAATAATTATATTTTTAAATAATTTAATTACAGTAGAATCCGTTTATAGTGAAGACGCACGGGAGTTTGAAATTAACTCGTTATACGTGGATTTCGTTAAAAGCGGATTATTATGTAAAGACTTCTTTTTTTAAAATGTTATTTGTTAACATAAATTAGTAAAATGCGCGTTACATATATAAATGTATGTGTACTGTAATAGTCTGTAATAGTCTGTTTTGCCAGTGACAAAGGTTCAAGAGAAAACTTCGGAGTTCTGATAATGTTCGTAAATCGCGTACCGTTAAAAGGAAAAATGTTTTCAATCCGAAAACAGCGGAACGCGATATATGTATTAGTAGCACATCATCTAAAAAATTAAAACAATTTAGAATTTCGAATTATAAACTTTATTATTTCGGTATTTACGGCAATCTCGAGTCTTGTCAAGTTCAAAAAATGTGATGGAAATGTGAAATTTCAGACAGCAAGCACTCGTGGTCTGGGATTTTAAATTGTGGTTTCATGTGACAATTGTGCAAACGAAAATATTCCTTCGTGTTCTTTCATAGGACGTTCGTATAAAATAAATAAACGCTTCATATTTGTAATGAGAATATTACGAATAGGATTTGAAGGGATGCGACAGTTTTGTGGTCTAATGGACATGTCGCAATTTTTAAACAAGAGTACGTATACAATATTATTGAAAACAATATTACATAATAGTAAAACCGTCGCAGAATCTTTATTTCAAAAAGCTGTGAATGAAGAAAAGGAAGAAACATCAAAAGCTGAAGATAAGGAAACAAATGAATTGACGGTATCTAGAGATGGAACATGGCAAAAACGTGGGTATACATCTTTATTTGGAGTTTTATCTATTATATTGATTATTTCACTGGTAAAAAAATTCTTGATTTAAATGTTAAGAGTGCTGTAAACTTTGTGAATATTGGAAATAAAAAATAAAAAACTGCTGAATTCGAAGAATGGAATGTAACGCACAAAGATGAGTGTGCTGCTAATCAAGAGGGGTCATCTGGAAGATGGAGGTAGATGCAATTACCAAAATGTTTAAGCAGTCAGAAACAAAATATGGAGTTAAATATACCAATTATATTGGAGAAGATGACTCCAAAACTTATTCAGGGATTTTAAAAGCTGCACCTTACGATAATCAACCATCCATAAGAAGGAGTGTATTGAAACTCAAGCAAGGCGATCTTGGAGGTAGAGGTAAACTTACAGGAAAGATGGTTGACAAATTAACTATGGCTTAGCAATACATCAGCATTGCGATTCGGTCCAAAATATGAAAACTGCAATATGGGCAACAACCAAGAACCAATTCACAGAATGTGTCCAAAGGGCAATGATTCTTGGTGCTCGTACCAGCGTGCTGAAGCAAATGGTGAGCTCGCTTCTTATAATCAAGATTTTCCCTCCTTACCTCCTGACGTTTTGAGTGCCATCAAGCCAATATATGAAAACCTGAGTAATGATAATATACTATCAAGATGTGTCGGTGGTTTCAATCAAAACAATAACGAAAGCTTAGAAACAGCAAATTATTAGAAACATTTCAATCAACTGATTTAGAATATATCAATTTTAAAAACTTAAATATAAATTCAAACCAAAAGTATTGAAAAATGGCAAAAAAAAAATTTTGAAACATTCATAAAATATGGTCGTTTTTTACAGATCCATACGAGGGATTAAGACAGGCATCCAACCGCTTGATTGCCAAACGAGCAGGGCAAAATTAAAAAATTAGAAGACTTGCGTCAAAAAATAGAAACAGACAACTTTAAGAATAACACCCAAATCAGTAGAATGGAAGTTCTGTTCGATCTCTCGAAGCGAACAGACGTGTTTCTGTGCGCTTTGAATTTTCATTCAGTTTTAACGGTCCCTTTTGGGGCCATTTACGAGTATACAGTGCTACAGGGTCCGACAAGGAATTTTTGTACGCGGATGGTACGGTGGACCATCCCCGCTAATTTTTTGGAGTGTGGCGATGGGATGGGTTCCTGCGGTAATGGTCGCTATCCTTCTATCCTCTATCTTCTATCCTGCACTCTGCAACTACATGATTAGCTTTCTTCATCGAGTTTACTGGCCAACGGCAGGCCCTCCTTTTAAAGTGCCGAAATGTAAGGCGAACGCCTGCCTTATTGCTCAATCAGAAAATCTATGTCCCCTTAAATTCACTGCATTAAAATTTAACGGTTCACTGTTTTAGCCGAGATTTCTCTCGGCGAAACATGGACGAAACGCCATTGCGCCAAGACCCGCGATTCCAAGCCTTCGTGGCTAAAGGCGTTTCCGCGGATCTCCTTTTCGAGATCATTGAGTTCGTAAAGGATGAGCTCATGCGGTCTCTCGTCTCGGCCCAACGAGAAACTATGAACCCCACGCTATCCAAAGGTCCCCGAACGCGCTCTTCGTCGGGAAGCAATTCCCCGAGAGTCCGGACGGAATTTGTCACCCCTCGTGCCCCAGCGAAAATCGCGAAGCCATCAGCTACAAACGCCGCCTCCTCGTGCGTGAACGCGAGTAACACGTGCTCGGCCACGGAATTTCCGCCATTACACGCAAACTTGTCGTCCAACGAACCGCGTCCAACAACCACCGTGGCGCCACCTGTTGCGGAACAGGCAACAACCGAAACAGACGGTACGTTTCATGTAGTCTCGCGTAAAACCAAAAACAAACGCGCGCGCGCCCAGGCCCATCTTTCAGACTCGGAACCCGAGAATGAAAATAGAGCCGAAACAATCTCGGAGCCCCCTTTCGACGAGGAAATGGAAACCCTCGACGGCGATACGGACTCTCCACGCGCGCGGATCCCCCCGATTTACTATCGGGGGAACGAAAACTGGAGAATTGTCTCCCGAACGATAACCGACGGGAAGTTTGACTTCCTGAAGGCTCAAAATGTTGCCGACGGGGTGAGAATTCACCCGGCGACGACAACCGACTACCGTGGAATCGTCACCCTCTTTGAAGAGAAACAGTGGCAATTCCACACATACGAGCTTCAGGAGGACAGACTCCTGAAGGTCGTCCTTCGCGGCGTTTGTACCAGCATTCCGGAGGCCAACGTCAGTGCCGCCCTCGAGGAGCTCCACTTTCACCCGGTTACGGTCCAT
This sequence comes from Dascillus cervinus, assembly GCA_949768715.1. Classification (NCBI taxonomy): domain Eukaryota; kingdom Metazoa; phylum Arthropoda; class Insecta; order Coleoptera; family Dascillidae; genus Dascillus; species Dascillus cervinus. The sequence goes on from OX458320.1 coordinate 18,761,498, forward strand.
AGACTCTCCTCCAAACGTGGAGACAAAAACATCCCCATGCCACTCGTTATGGTCACGCTCGCTCGCTCGGAGAGTAAAATCTTCGAACTCACGCGACTTTTCAACCTTTCTATTAAGGTTGAAAAGAAAAAGAAATCCCCACTTCCGACGCAGTGTCACCGCTGCCAAAAATACGGCCACGGCCAAAAGTGTTGTCGTGCAGCGGCAAGGTGCGTCAGATGCGAGGGAAATCACATAACCGCCACTTGCCCTATACCGAAAGGATCCCCCGCTAAATGCGCAAACTGCAGTGGGCCGCACCCTGCAAATTATCGCGGATGTCCATCGGCTCCCAAAATTCGCGCTCCTCAGACGCAAAAGACGCCCCCCCCCCCAACGCAATACCCCGACATGCCCCTCAGGCTATTCCCCGTCCGGCTCATCCGACAACCCAACCCGCACGGAAAGTTGCTGTCACCCTGATGTACGCCACGGCCACATCCTCAAAAACGACTGAAAGTTTCGACCCGAGCGGCATCATCGCGATTTTAACGATGCCAAATAAAATTCCCCGAGAGCAACTACAAGTCACTCTCAATATTCTGTCCCAGACCCTCGCGGTCCCCATCGAAGTGTCCAACTCCCCTCGTTAATGGCCCCGCGAAAACGAAACCCCGAATCATTACAAATCGCCCTCTGGAACGCGAACGGTCTACGACACCGGAGAGACGAACTGGAGGAGTTCGCTGTCAGACTCCAGATTGACGTTATTCTAGTGTGCGAGACTCGCCTTACGCGCGGTATCAACGTCAACATTAGAAATTTCACCCTTCACCGAAACGATCGCGAAGATCGCGCGGGCGGCGGAACCGCAATTTACGTCAGGTCAAATATTGACCATCAATCTGACCAAACACCCGACCTCGTCTCCATAGAGGCCACCTGTGTAGTAGAAAACACTGCTGCCGCCGGCCCGATCCGAATCGTCGCGGTCTACAAACCCCCAGACAGAAAGCTCGAAGTGCCTGATCTTGACGCTTTATTCGACACCGTTTATCCGGTTATAGTCGCGGGAGACTTGAACGCGAAACACACCGCATGGAAGTCGCGCCAAACCAACCCGAATGGAAACATTCTTTACGCGTATCAAAACCGGCGAAATGATATAATAATTGACGGCCCTGTAGATCCGACACATCACACAACACACGGCCTCTCTGATGTGCTCGATATCGCGATTTTTAAAGATATTCCGATTAACTGGGAAATTTTCAGCTTACCGGAACTAAGCTCCGACCACGATCCCGTAATTGTACTGCTCGGGCAGCAAACCGAAGATCGAGACGCGATAGAAAAACAAATTATCTCTTGGCCCCGTTTCACAAATCACCTTATACAGTCTCTCGGCCCCGTCCCGCGTATTAACACAACACTCGCGATTGAAAATGCCGTCCAGGAACTTGAAACAAAAATCAAAACCTCCCTACAAGCCGCGACACACACACGACATGCAATAATCGAACACACCGCGATCCCGACACATATTCTAAATTTAATCAGAGAGAAGAATCGAGCGCGGCGCACCGCTCATCTCACACTATACCCTCCGGATAAAGCGCGGGCAAATCATCTCGCGGAAGAAGTCAAAAATGCGCTTCGAACTTTTCGAAACGAACGTTGGAGCGCTCGAGTCGCGTCTTTGGAAACTGCGGATCGCTCACTCTGGCGGATGACAAAAGCGCTACGTGCGGAGCGCAAAATTATTCCTCCTATACACGGAACAAACGGTATCGCGGACACATTAGCAGAAAAGGCAAACGCCTTTGCGCTAAATTACGAGCAACAGTTCAGCCTGAACGATGAACAGGTTAACAACGCGCACATACAGCATGTTCGCGAAGACATTCATCGCACTCTTAACACTCCTGACGAGGGCGCGGTTCGATTCGTTTCTTTTCAGGAACTGGTGGCATACATCCGCTCAGTTCACCCCCGTAAGGCGCCAGGTCACGACGGCATAGCGAATCGAGCCCTCAAACACCTCCCGAGAAAAGCAATCGCTTTTCTACTCGCCATAACAAACGCGATGCTACGGCTGCGTCATTTCCCCGCCAGGTGGAAACTCGCGGAAGTAGTAGCAATTCACAAACCCGGCCACGACCCGAAATTCCCTCAGAATTATCGGCCAATCAGCCTCCTTTCGACTCTCGCCAAAGCAGCAGAGGCCTGCATACACACAAGAATCAAGGAAGCTCTGGAGGAACTCAACATAATTCCTCCGGAGCAGCTTGGATTCCGCGACAGACACTCTGCTCCCGATCAGGTTTTCAGGATCGTGGAGTACATTACGCAAGGACTCAACAACGACTTGTACACGGGCGCTGTTTTTCTCGACGTCGCGAAAGCGTTCGACAAGGTCTGGCACGACGGACTCGTTTTCAAATTAATTAAATTCAACTTTCCTTTACCCCTTGTGCGCCTTATCCGCACATATCTCACAGAACGCGAATTTAGAGTCAAGGTTGATGGCACGGTTTCCGCCATAAAACCAGTCTCTTCTGGAGTCCCTCAGGGATCGATCCTGGGACCGACTCTGTTTAACATCTACATGGCGGATATTCCAATTCCGCCTCACCAAGCCATTTTAGCGCAGTACGCTGACGACACTGCCTTCCTAACTCGGTCTTTCTATCCAGAGATTGTCACACGGCGCCTTCAGCACGTGGCTGATAGCCTGGAGGAATGGTACTCCAGATGGCGTACAGATATAAATCCCGCGAAAACGCAAGTCGTACTATTCACAAGGCGGCGAAAAGGCCCGTCAGGCAACGTCACACTTTTCCAACAACCGGTTGCGTGGCACCCTTCCGCGAAATACCTGGGTGTCATCCTTGAGAACAGACTCTCGTGGCGTCCCCACATAAATCACGTGCGGCAAAAAGCTTACGGGCGAATAGCTCAACTTTTTCCCCTATTTGGACGTAACAGCGTGTTATCCATTGATAACAAGCTGTTACTATATAAAACAATTATAAGACCCACTCTCACATACGCGATCTCTGTCTGGGGATATGCGGCTCCCTCCTACATGGCGGCGGTATACGCTGTACAAAATAAAGCTCTTCGTCTGGTTACGAGCGCACCCTGGTTCGTTCGGAACACACACATCCTCCTTGATTTAAATATCCAGTCACTTCGCGAACACATCGTCTCTCTTGCGGAAAAATTTTTCGAACGCGCGACAGTCCACCCGAATCCCTTGATTCGGGCGTCAGCGGACTACGTACCCGATCTGCGTGATCGGTATCGTCGTCCGAGGTCCATCATCGTATAATCCCTGCCCCCGCGGCTCTTTCTGTGCGTCCACTTCCCGTTCTTTTGAACAGCCACCCACAGCGTCAGAAGTATAGAATAAATATTATTCCAAGCTTCCAGTTCCAGGCAAAACAACATCAAAGCCTAGAGGGGTTTTTAGTCAGTAATATGTTCCCGCTGGGTATGGTCTGATGGCTTATTGATATCCCATTGCTGGCAGCACATGCTGCCGGCAGTGGGCCGTTGGTGGGCTGGCATATTGTACCCCTTGTGGAAAACCTGGCTTGTCTGTTGAAGTTGGGCCGACAGACGTTTTTATAAAAATTTTCCTCTCTCCCGAAGATAAAAAAAAAAAAAAAAAAGTTCCAAGATCATGGAAAATCAAGAAGCAACAACAGGCATTAAAGAAATTCTTGCAAAATTTGATAACAACGATTTGGTTAGTTTGTCATCAACAATAACTCATGGATTATCAGTAAAGAACCAATTGAAAACTGAGAAGACGCTGTGGAGGCAATTATTAAATATTCACCCGATGTAATCAGCATACTGAGAAGGAAAGCTGTAACTGTAACTGTAACTGTAGCTGTATTCCATTTGGCTGGTTCGCACTGTATATTTATTATTTTATTAATGAACTGTTATTTTTATTTTTCAAAATTTGTTATAAAAAAAAATTACGTTAAATAAATGTCTGAATTATGCACATTTTAAGTTGTTTTTGATTTACACGGTTTTGCCTATAAAAATTAAAAAAATTCGTTTTGCACGGTTTTCTGAGAAACCAATATTCCGTGTAAATCGGGGGATAAGTGTACAACTTCTCTAACCCCACAAAGGTTGGTCTTGCGGATGCATTTACAAGGCATCTACAAAAATAAAATAATTATAAGGAGTACAATTAACCACTGGTTGAATGTACACCATATGATTGTTTTGTGGTTGAATGTACCCCGCATTTAGTGGTTGAATGTACCCCTTCCGCGTCATACGAACTATTTATTTTTTTAAATACAACCACGAAAGTTTGAGGATTCAATTCATATGGCACTTGTTAATTCATAAATTGTTCTATTACATGCATATTTTTGTTTAAAAATTAGATACATATTATCTAAAATATAAACATTTACGAATAATGAAATAATCAACACCAAGAAAGCGACTAATTCAAATCATCAAAGAAATAAATAGACTGGTTGAATCTACAACGTGGTTGAAAGATCCTCCCTTTCCCCTATACTTTTTATTGCACGTATTGCATTTTAAACAGTATATTCCGTTGTTTTTGTATATATTTTCTGTTTCAGTTGTGGTTTTTAGAATTTTTCGCAACTGATTACTTGTTTTTAATGCTACTTTTAAATTTTGATCTTTCAATATTTTTGTTGTTTTATTTGTTTCATGTCCGTAATAATTGAATTTTACCCAATTTCCTTCTTTATATTTATCATCATTTTGTAAACTTTGATCAATGTTTTTGTTTACATTTTTATATTTGCTTCTATTAAATTTAAATTTATTAATTAATTTATATATAATTTTGATATTATATCCGTTGTTGACGGCAATTTGTTTAATAGTTCCTTGTTCTTTGTCGAAGTTATATTTACTCAGTGGTATGTTATAGAGCCTATATATGAGGTGATGGAATGCTGCCATTTTTTTGTTGATGTGGGTGGTTTGAATTTTTATGAATTACCTGATCTGTCTGGGTGTTTTTTCGATAAATGTTATAACGTAAATAATTTTCTTCTTTTTTGATGTTTAAATCCAAGAAGTCGATACAGCTATTTTCTCCAATTTCTAACGTGAATTTTATATTTAAATAGTTTAATATTTCTATTGGATTATCGTGGTCTGTAATAACTAGTGTGTCATCTACGTATCTAAACCACTCTGACTTTAAATTTCTCTTTCAGTGTTTGCATTATGTTTTCTTCTAATGTTTGTAAAAATATCTCAGATAATATGGCGCCATGACGCCATAGCGCCATGACGCCATAATTTTTAATATAACGCAGACCATCATTAGTGTCCATGCGAAGAGTTACTGCTGGTTTCATTATATTGGTACGTTGAGCTTTCGCAGCGTCAAATCTTCTGACCATTTGTTTGGCAAAATGTCCCCCTTCATATTGACGATGGACATCTCTAAACTTATAGGCCACCATCCACCGACAGGGCGTCTTGCAAGGATATTTATACGCTTCAACGTTGGCCACAAAAAATTTAGGTAAACAATTTTCTATGAATATTTGACGTGCTCTAGCTATTGTCTCCTGATTATAATCCACACAAATCAGGTAACTTGCAACTCTACGGAGATGTTCATAAGTGTAGATGCGAGCTGGCCAGGTTCCGTTCATGACGCTAGAATTTGGAAGAATTCAGACACACGGTTAATTATGCAACAATTTCCTGGGGTATTATTACTAGGGGACGACAGTTATGGTTTAGAACCATGGCTGATGACACCGTTTAGAAACCCAAACAACGAATCCGAAAGGGCATACAACAGATTATTTAAGAGCGAAACTGTGGTAATTGAAAGGTGTTTCGGTCAACTGAATAGTAGGTTTCCGATTTTAAAATATACGTGTCGAGTTAAATTGGAAAAAATACCATCTATTATCGTTTGTTGCGTTGCACTACACAACATTGCCAATCATTTACGAGATGCAGATTTCGAAGAAAATGATGAACCACTTGCTGATAATTACAATAACGGTGCAGACTATGAATTAGCAGAAGATCCCCTTCTACAACGGGCACAAAGGAGGAGACTTGACATAGGCAAAATGTTGGGTAAAATAAAATTTGTATTAAAAATTTTGTAATATTTTTTTTTTCTCCAAACGTCATAAAAGTGGCATTTAAATGACAGAATGTTGTTAGTAGAAGTTTCATTTATATGCTTAAGCAGATAAAGTCCATGTTACTTGATTGAGTTTATTGTTAATTTTTATTACAATTAATATTATATTAAATGTGCAATTTGACGCATTCTGAACAAAACGCGATTTTGTCATTTCTTCCAAATTGCTGTCATTAACTAAATTTGTAGAAACCAATAAACTGAAAATAATTCAACAGATTTTCGAAAACTTGTTGCCAGGGAATAGCCACTCGAGCCCTTAACTGGAGAATTATTTTCTAATTAATTCGCACTCTCGAGTGGTATTTGGAAGATTATTTTTTAATGTTTGAATCAAAAATGCAACATAATAAATACAGTTTAACAGTTTAAAATAAGACTGGTGACATATGTCAGATAATTCTCGCGGGAATTTCCTACAGTAGAAAATTCTCACCATAATAATGTTGTGATTGGACAGAATTAAACACGTGTGCTCAAATACTGCTAAACGATTGGTGAATGAAATCACTAAAAAATAATCATAAGTAATATCACAAGAGAGTGGGAATAAATTGAAAATAATTCGACAGATTTTCGAAAACTTGTTGCCAGGGAATAGCCACGAGAGCCCGTAGGGCTACGGGCTCTCGTGTCTATTCCCTGACAACAAGTTTGAAAAAATAACTGGAGAATTATTTTCTAATTAATTCGCACTCTCGAGTGGTATTCGGAAGATTATTTTTTAACGTTTAAATAAAAAATACAGCTTAAAAATACAGTTTAATTCATTACAAACTAAAATCAAACTGGCGACAGATGTCAAAACTAGAAAATGTGCTGTCAAGTAACATAAACAAAATACTAGAAATTATGCTCGCGGGAATAATGTACAGTAGAAAATTCTCACTATAATAATGTTGTGTTGCTTTATCCATATCAAGTGCGATTGCTACTAAGTGTTGGTCATTAATAAATGCGAATAAATCGTTCCAACAGTTTGGTGTATTCTCATCGTATCTAACGGTGGACGAGATGATAGTAAAATATTATAGACATCATGGTTTCAAACAATTTATACGTGGATAGATGATACGATTCGGCTATAAGTTATGGGCATTGTGCGGATCCGACAGATTTTGTTTCAAATTCATTCTCTACACCGGGAGAGAAACAAAAACGCAACCTGGGTTGACACTAAGTTCCCGTGTTGCGACGGAATTGTTATCCTGTGTAGCAGTAGCAAACGATCATGCTGTGTTTTTCGACAATTTTTTCATCAACCGAGATTTACTTGTACATCTGGGACTTCGAGGATTTCGAGCTACAGGAACTGTACGAGAAAATAGAACCGATAAGTGTCTTTTGAAAACCGTCAAAGATTTATCTAAAGAAGTACGTGGATCATTTGACTATAGATTCGACGTTACATCAAACATCCTCATGGTACGATGACATGATAACAAATGTGTTATTGTTGCAAGCAATTACGATCACGTGAAGCCATTAGCTAATGTGTCATGCTGGAAACGAGAAACTAAAAGTAGGGTTGCGGTTGTCCAACCTCAATTGATAAATAACTACAACAAATATATGGGAGGAGTAGACCAACACGGATTGGTTAGTAGGAAAATATGGTGTAGGTATTCGAGGAAAAAAATGGTACTGGCCCATATTTACACGAATAATGGACATGGCTCTTACCAATGCTTCGATTTTATATCGCCACTTACATGGAAAACAAAGTTTGAGCTGTTTAGAATTTTGAAGAGCCGTAGCTGTTTCCTATCTCCAAACAATTTTCTCTAAGAAGCGACTGACGAGGATTCCTAGGACAATTATGGATGCAAGTTACGATGGATTGAATCACATGCTCAATTTTCGAAATCAACAACGACGCTGTCAACAAATAAATTGCAAAAGTAGACCAACATCATATTGCGTAAAATGCGATGTAACTCTCTGTGGAAAATGTTTTGAGCCTTATCATAATAAATAGAATTTGTTATAAATAATCTCTACATATAATTCCCGATGGTGGTCTATTCCCTCAATTTTTTTTTGGATCAGAGTAGGCGACGAAGCTGAGTGTCAACAGTTGACAAGAGGTTGGTGAAAGATAATTATTTCTTTCATATAATTCAATAAAATGCCTCCTAAAAAGATTCCAAAATCAGAAAAGAATTTTAGTTCTGAGGTTTTAGACGAAGAAAAGACAGAGAAAAATATCTGCGTAAGAAGGAAAGTGAAACTGATTCTCAAAGAGAAGCAAGGCTCTCACAGATGAGAAATCATGAAAGAGAAGTTAGATCCAATGAATCTGATTCTCAAAGAGAAGCAAGGCTCTCACAGAGAAAAGAAGTTAGATCGAATGAATCTGATTCTCAAAGAGAAGTAAGGCTTGCACAAAGGAGAAATAGGCCAAGTCGCTCTGCGAATATGGCATTGACGAGTCAAAAGTTGAGGAACACTATTGTGACCCAATGAATGTCAAATGTCAATTTTGTGGGTCAAGGCAAACTTCCAACAGATAAGAAGTTCACACATTGCTGCCAAAAAGGGCAGGTTAAACTAGGTGCCTTGAAAGATTTTCCTCCATACATTAAAGATTTAATGACAAATCAATCACTCGATTCTAAAAACTTCATGAAACATATCCGTTCCTACAATAATGGTTTAGCATTCGCATCCTTTGGTGCCAAAATTGAGGGTATGAGGGCTGAAGGATACACTTCTCTTCGTAACCATTTAAACAATGTAGCTATGGATGAACATGTTTCTGTTGGTAAGGCAGTTATTTTGCCTTCTACATTTTCTGGAAGTCCCAGAAATATGTACCAAAACTATCAAGATGCTATGGCCATCGTCAGAAAAGTAGGCAAGCCAGATTTATTTAGTACAGCGACGTGCAATCCTAGATGGAAAGAGATCACAGAGAATCTTGATCCAGATCAAAAGGTTGAAAATAGACCAGATATTGTTGCACGTGTTTTTAATTTAAAACTTTAAAAAATCCTAAAGGATATATCGAAAAAACATGTGTTGGGAGTTCCAATTGGAAAGTTCCGTGTAATTGCCTCATGGACACAATTTACATATCTTGAGAAACCTAGATAAGCCAGTAACTCGGGAAGCTATTGATAAATTAGTTTCTGCTGAGCTACCGGATGCGGAACTAAATCCGAGACTTAGGGAATTGGTTCTTAAACACATGGTTCATGGACCATGTGACCCCAATTCCCCTTGCATGAAAAATGGTGTATGTACAAAAGGGTATCCAAAGCCATTTCAAGAGCAAACAGAAGCGAATGTGGACGGACATCCAAAGTACATGAGGAGAAATAATGGAGACACTGCAATTGTCAGAGGGAAGACAATCGATAATCGTTGGATTGTGCCATATAATCCATATTTATTATTAAAATACAATTGTCATTTAAATTTGGAAATCTGCGCTTCAATAAAGAGTGTCAAGTATCTCTTTAAATACATTTACAACGGACATGATTGTGCAAATGTTAAAATTACCTATGAAGGTAAATCAGAACTCATTCATGATGAGATTGCCCAACATGTAGAATCAAGATATGTATCTCCCCCAGAAGGAATTTGGAGGTTGCTTCAAAACAAGATGCATAAACAGAGCCATGCAGTAATACGACTACAAGTTCATTTACCTCAGGAATAAATTGTTTATTTCAATGAGGGAAATGAACAAAGTGCTTTTGAAAAAAGTTCAAAAAGAGACACTTCTCTTATAGCTTGGTTCAAACTGAATCAAAATGAGGCAAATAATAGTCGCCAATATTTATATACTGAAATCCCTGAACATTTTGTGTTGACAAATTCAAATGTTTGGGTTCAACGTCAAAGAAATAGAAACATAATCCCTAGAATGTACACTGTTTCTATTAATGATCAAGAAAGGTGTTACTTGAGACTTTCGCTACTGCATGTAAGAGGAGCCACTTCCTTTGAGGATGTGCGAACATTGGATGGTGAAATCTATCCAACATATAAAGCAGCTGCCGCTGCTAGAAATTTATTGGCCGATGATACCGAGTGGGATAAATCTTTGGAGGAAGCCAAAAAATTCCAAATGCCTCGGCAATTAAGGCAGTTGTTTTCCTTAATTTGCATCTTTGGGAATCCTCAAAATGCATCTGCACTTTGGGAAAAACATAAAGAGAGTTTAATGGAGGATTTTACTCGACAGCAGTCCCCGTATTCTCCTGAACAAAGAGCTCTTAAAGACATCAATGATTGTCTTATTGTTCACGAGAAAAAAAAATCAAGATTTTGGTCTCCCTGAATCTATTATTAGAGAATATTCGATTCTTGATATATACGATCCAGTTTACGAGGAAAGAGAAGGAAGGGATTTGGTGGCAAATCTCAATGATGAACAGAGGATAGCATTCGAAAAAGTTATGAATGCAATTAATGATGAAAATTGCCTTGAGCGTTTGTTTTTCCTCGATGGCCCAGGAGGCAGTGGAAAATCATATTTGTTTAACACATTGAGGAGTACACTTCGAGAAGAAGGAAAAATTGTTCTCCCAATTTAAGTTGCCAGTTCCATTGCTGGACAATTCAACCTCAAACATCAGGTTGAACTCTTTAGATGCTAAAACCTTGAAACAAGCATCACTTATTATTTGGGATGAATCCACAATGGCTCCTTCATATTCATTAAAAGCAGTAGATAAATTGCTAAAGGACAATACAAAATGATAAACCATTTGGGAACAAGGTCGTACTTTTGGGAGGTGATTTCAGGCAATGCCTACATGTTGTAAAACGCGGAGATCGAACTTCAATTGTTGAATCTTCAATAAAAAGGTCTCCTCTATGGAAGCATTTTAGCCAGATGAAACTGATTATAAATATGAGAGCACTCGCTTTGGAGCGAGCTTTTGCCAAGTGGTTGATCGAACTTGGTGACGGAAAATTGACAAATAAAAATGATTTAGGGGAGGATATAATTGAGATACCTCCAGATCATTTGGTGTCCGGTTCATTAATAGAGGAAATTTTTGGTGATAAAATCACAGTTGATATGATTCCTCAATTATCAAAGAGGGCAATATTATGTCCTAAAAACAAGGATACCCATGAAATAAATGACGAAATCGTGGATAGGCTTGAAAGTGAGGCCAGGGATTATCTGAGTATTGACTCAATTGATAGTGATGAAGAGCAGGAAAGAATAAATTATCCTGTGGAATTTTTGAATAGTCAGGCGCCTTTTGGAATGCCTCCCCACAGATTACGGTTAAAAGTGGGAACAATCATTATGCTCCTAAGAAATTTGAATACAAGGAGAGGTCTTTGTAATGGTACTAGGCTTATTGTAAAGTCTATGAAAACGAACATAATAGAAACACAAGTAATTACAGGATCTGCTTCTGGGGAAACAGTTTTAATCCCAAGGATTGACTTAGCTCCCTCTGATTCCAATTTGCCTTTCGTCCTGAGAAGAAGACAATTTCCGATTCGAATTGCATTTGCAATGACAATCAACAAGTCTCAAGGACAGACATTTGACAAAGTTGGCATTTATTTGCCAAACGCATGCTTCAGCCACGACCAACTTTATGTGGCATTTTCGAGAGCACGGTCAAAAGATACTGTAAAAGTCAAAATCCTTGACTCTGAAAACCAGGGTCATTTGATAAAAGGTTCGTCAGAAATCTTTACATTATTACATTCAGTGTATAAAGAGATCTTTTAAGGTCTTCCAGTAGAAAGGTGGGAGGATGGCCTTCACAAGTGCAACTCCACGTGGGGAAGGCTGGATAAGCATAATATATTTCATAATAATGCTGAACAAACGCACTTAAACTTGAAATTGAAACTCATGAGTTTTGCCCATTTTTTATCAAAAAATGATTTTAAGAGCAAAAACTGATACAACGTAGTCGCTGTCAGCCCGTTCTCGGGCTGAGGTTTTCTACTAGTTTTTTTACAAATAACCAAATAAATTGTTGAAAACTATGCATTATTTTTCATAGAAATTCAATTCTGCAAAGGTAAGAAATATTGAATTTGAATCATATAAGCTTGGTATGGTGCCCAATACTATAGGAATATTGATATCGTATGTGGCCAGTGATCACTATTTATATGTGATTAATATGCTAGATGTAACAACGAAAACAGCACCTGTAACAACTGAAGTTGAGGAAACAATAGATACTAACATCATTATGGAACAAAAAATAGAAAATATTCAGAAGACGCCAGAAAAAACAATTGCTGGCAAGAATGATACCCATTCTCTGGTATTGCCAGGAATTATTATACCGTCTCCATTTAAAAGATCCATATTTTGGCCTGGACCAGTTAAAAACGTGAAATCTCGGCGCAGTGGAGTTAAAGTTACTTCTGTTGGCACGTCTGATGCTTGGAGACAATATTTCTCAAACAAAGAAGAACAGAAAGAAATCATTAAAGATAAAGAGGAAAGGAAACGAAAAAGGGAAGAAAATAAGAAGTTACGTGAAAAGAAAGTAAAAAAAGTCAAGTCGTTGTTCTTTTCTGGAAATATTAATGATGCTTTTAGTTACAGGTGGGAGGATGTTTGAAAATTTATCCATGATGTAATCTCGCAATGTGGCATCACCTTGACCAAGTAATCCTTTATTTCTTGCTCTTAATGTCTTTCGTTAAATTCTAATGCATCTGTGTAGCAAGACCTTTGTAGGTAATAAGAAACTTTCAGATCTTTTTCTTCAGGATGCTTAGAATCTTGGAGATAATTCATAAAAGCCGCCTCTTCAGCAGAGGTTAAAGAAAATTGTAAAATTGACCTCAACAGGTTATTTATAAAAATAAAAATTGAATACAGTAGAATCCGCTTGTAACGAATACCGGATATAACGAGACACCGCTTATAACGAGCAATACACATAGAGAAATTTGATTTACTATGCAAACGCAGTTAAAAATGTCCGCATAGTACGAGATCGGTTATAACGCGACTCCTCTTATAACGTCGGTTGTATTGAAATTTTATATAAAAAAATCCTGATATAGCGAGATCTAAATATATACCTTTGACTAATATTGATAATGGTTTACTTAGAAATGTGCTGATTCCAACTAATCAGGCTTCAGGCGGTAAATAATCAATTACACTTAGGTTACCGAAGAATTATCATGTCAACCTCCGGTAAATTAAACTTTAAAAAAAATCAATTGGTATTTATACCTCCCAACACGACTTCAATAATTGGCCGGATTGACCGTTCAATCCGCCAAGCTCGTCGGCATCACCGTGGACTATAAGCGCATCGACACGTCCGTCGAGGTGCTTCGGGTGAACGTGCAGCGCCTCAAAGAGTACGTCAACGAGTTAGTCAACGAGTTAGTCGTGCTTCTGAAAACTAGATACGACAAGGCTCCTCTGATGGCCCTGTCAGAGGAGCCTTACTCTGGTTGATCGGCTCTCGTTCACTAATGGGCCTAAGCCTCCTCAAGCAGGTTCCAATTGGATTCCATTTCTGTTGATTTGAAGTTTCTTGGCTGTTGGTTGTTTTCACTGAAATTAAATAAGGCCATTCTCATAATCGAATAAGAACTAACTTTATTATTAGCAAATTACATGGACATTGTTAACTGAAATTTTCTCATTTATTACACAAGCAAATAACAGGATGTTCAAAACAAAATTGCGTCGACATTGAAAATGACGTGCAAATTTTACAAGTAAAACGTAATCTTTACAGCAATGCACTTGCTACAAATCGTTTCTAAATACATATGTCCACGTTAAAAATTGAAACTTACCATTAAAATACGTTATTGAACACTTTTTAAATGAATATTACAAAAATTTAGAGGCCACTTCAGACACGATCAACATTACTGCGGCGCAACTTCATACTAATGGCGTTCGCAGTGCTACCACATTTAACTACGCCATGCATGAACTACGCTATAAAAACGGCGGGTTGTTTGAAATTATGACACATTTCCTATTAACGCTTGTGATTATTTATTTATTCTTAAAGGGATCTGAAATTAAATAATCAGCAAGAATTGAAGGGAATTTCTAACTATATTTTATAAAGCGGGCTACTCACCTTCCGGTATATCTCTCCGGGTAACCCTTAAGGTCTGTCGAATACGGTCTACCGGATACAGAAGCGCATCCATACGATTACGTATTTTTTGTCAGTTCTGTGTAAAAGCGATGCCGTCAACACACGATGCTTTAGCGGTAGTAGCATTATTATTGTCTATGAAAAAGCGCCCTACACGCAAAGTAAAACGTAAACAGTGGTGTACAAATTGGTTAAAAGATAGAGAGCGGTATTCCCATGTAAGTTTGATACAGTGATTAAGATTTTCGCCGAAAAATTGGCACAATTACATGCGAATAGACGAAGAAACGTACCTACACCTCCTATCATTAGTTACTCCACTAATTAAGAAGCAGGATACTATAATGCGAAAACTACCCTAGCAATTTAAACAGTTAACCCCCATTCGATTTTTTTCAAAGGCCATTGAATAACCACTTTCAGAAAATTAAAATCTCGGTGATTATTTTATTCTACTAACATTGTGCTATTTCAAAAATAAACACGGTATTATACCGAAAATTTTGCACCAGCCTGTTCAATCAATCAGAATCCTTTCTTTTGAACCTCTACCAAGGCAACGCAAGTATTTTTTCGGTTTTTTTTTCCGATGGGTAGGACCCTGGAGTGAATTTTAGTGGAAATTTTTTGACGTCATAATTACTGTCACTAATACTTACATTAAGTACATGTAACCAGAATAAACGATGTCAATTGACATTAAATGCCATTCAATGCTTCCCATAAACTTGCAATCAAAATATCGTATTATTTATAGCGTTGAGTGACGTTTATAGATAATATGTCAATACATAAATTAAATTTCAAAAAGGTGCAAAATTTTCTTACCGAATGCCACCGGACGTTAAAGTAAAATCCGGAAATAATTTAACCTCTAGTGGTATTACAAGTGGTAATTCTGATATAACTTCGTGTTGGTCCAAATAGTTCAATTACTTACTATTTAGCCAAGAACTTATTTACATAAGTACCTATTTTAATTTTTCTTACTGTTAGTTCTTCATTCGTACAATAATCTAATCTACCATTCAAATTTTGATTATTTTTTTTTATTAATTACATTACATTTAATCGTACAAATTTAACAATAAAAGCACTTCAGCTGCGTGTCGTATTTTTAATACATACAACTAGTTATTATAATTTAACCAATAAATTCAATTTAGTGAAGGTACGGCAGCGTATTGTTTATGTAGATTATTTAACTTTACAGATTTGCGTTGTTGAGACTTATTCAGGATTTTCTGTCTGTGTTGTAAAAATAATTGATCATCATTCATTATCAATTACAAATCAATAAAAAACACAGTGAAACCCCGTTTTTACGTCTCCGCAGTTCACGTTTTCTCGTTATTTGCGTCTAATTTTTGCAGTCCCCTTTCATTTTATTGTAGATAATACCCGGTTTTATGTTTATTGTCCCCCCAATTTACGTTGGAAATATTCAAAATGCAATTATTAAATGTATTAAAATTAAGAATTCCATTTATCTTGGCACATTAGATTGAATCCATGGCAGTTTTTAGACACGTCTACATTTTGCAAAGTTTCATGATCGTGGTTAGGTGGATATATTTTTTTTTTCATTTGGTATTTAAGGAATACGAGGGCTCACGCGTTTCGCGCGCGCATAATTTTGATATACCACTTTGGCTACAACAATAAAGAATCGTAAATCAATTTTAAAAAGTGCCATACAATGTGGTCACATGGCAAAAAAAAACGCATGTACAAAAGAATTTCAAAATACGAAGAATTTACAGTATTGAAAGAAACCTATACAGTGCGCGCCAACCAAATGAAATAAATTCATTATCTCAATTAATGTGCATATTGAAAAACAATTTAGAAACACGTCATTTTTAGTATATCACATGATATCCTAACATGATATCCCTAACCTCAACCCCCTTCGAGGGACAATTGCAACCTCCAAATTTATAAATAGGAAGAGAGGGTTTGTGATACCTCATTTGAAAGGTCTCTTCATTCTCTATTCTAAAATCCTATGATTTAAAAATTTATTCCGAAATTAAATGGTAGAAAAAAATAATCTGTTTAACGAAATTCGTTACAACACACTAAAAAATCAAAAATTAGTACCTAGCGTTTTGTTCTTAGTAATGTAATACAATAAAAAATATATCGATCGGTGTTTTAAACAAAATTAACACTTGTCAACTAACGAAAAATGTTGATAAGTTTTATGTCACTTTCAATTGTTTTATTTGCCTTCTTAGCATCAAGAACCAAGCGGTATTAGTTTTTGATTTTTTTGGTGTGTTGTAGCGAATTTCGTTAAATTGATTAATTTTTTTTACTCTTCATTTTAAGAATAAATTTTTGATCCATATCATTTTTGAATAGAGCATGAAGAGACCTTGCAACTGTCACTCGAAGAGGGTTGAGGTTAGGGAAGAAATTTTTACTTTACAGGATATCATGTAATAGACTAATAATTACTTGTTTCGGGATTTTTTTTCAATATGCACAATAATTGAAATAATGAATTTATTTCATTTGGCTGGCACGCACTGCATATAGGTACAAGAAATAAATTTACAACAAACTAATTTGTATGATTTTTTAAAGGAAAATTTTCATTGCCCTTAATTTACATTTTCTTTCCATTTACGTTTTTTTTTTTGCCGGTCCCTTCAAAAAGGTAAAAACGGGGTTTCACTACACAGTTAGCAGGTGTTATTGATTAAAACCAAATATGATTAATAACTTGTAAGGTTAGGTATTAACAAAAAGCATTTTTGGTATTAGTTTGACTATAAGACGATCTAATTATAAGAAACCCATTTTCGTCCGCCGGATGATCATATCAGTATCAACGAATAAAGACTTCATATAAGGTAAGGGAACCGATTTCTGACATACCTCCAATAACTGACATTTATATTTAAAAAATTCGAAAATGAGAAATATTTTAATGTATATTGTTACCGGAACGGCCCTTCTCTACATGCAAGCGGCCGCCTAACTGAGCACGGTACATGGCAGTAGGCCATGTTTTGGTTGCCTTGGCAGAACTTAATAAATAGAAAAGTCATTCTTTTTTACAAAGAATGATCAGACGTGTTTTACATTTTATTCCGTATTTTATTTATGTTTACATGTGAGTTTTTATTATTTAATGTTTCAATGAGTTTGTAACATTTGGCGCCCAACGTGGGGCACGAGGGAAAGGATTTTTCCTCCGGACTTTCACCAACGACCCCGATGCCGCGATGCCGCGATGCCCTTCTGGAGGGGGGTCAAATCCTAACATTAGGAACCTCCAGTGGCGCCCGCAACCGATGATCGCTACACGATACGACAACAGCTGCAACAGGCGACTCCACTTCCCGGAGCTCTGACGCCCAGCGTCGAACTACAAGGGGATCGTCAGCGACCGAACAGCGCCGCGAAGAGCTGCATTCCGCCGCCTTCCCCGCTTTCGGCATGACACGAAAGATGCCTGCGTACTAGACCCGCGTCACTCCAAGGGACTATGGATGCCTGCAGCAAAGTCTGAACCATTAGCAAGCAACCACGCAACCGACCACCGCTGTACCGACCCGGTAACAGAGTGCAACTACGCAGCACTGCAACAGGCGACTCCACTTCCCGGAGCTCTGACGCCCAGCGTCGAACTACAAGGGGATCGTCAACGACCGAACAGCGCCGCGAAGAGCTGCATTCCGCCGCCTTCCCCGCTTTCGGCTTGACACGAAAGATGCCTGCGTACTAGACCCGCGTCACTCCAAGGAACTATGGATGCCTGCAGCAAAGTCTGAACCAGTAGCAAGCAACCACGCAACCGACCACCGCTGTACCGATCCGGTAACAGAGTGCAACTACGCAGCACTGCAAGAACCATTATGTCGCCAGGACCCGCTTTGAGAAGCTACGTTCTGACGTTTTGGTCAAACTGGAATTAGTACTTGAAAGCAAACACGTGCAATATCTCGGTGGGCATTTATCCCAAATTGATAAAAGGCCTCGCAAAATTGCACGAAACACTCTTGGACTGCTGTCAGTACCTCCGCTATTAATTTGTAACCTGGATGTTTCGGATGACGCCGAACCAGTTGAAACTGAGTCATTGATACCCGATTTCGGAACTATCCAATTAGAACCTGATTATAGTGTTATGGATAATCTTATTCTTTTGACGACCCTGCTTCCCTGAGTCCTGACGCACAGCGTCGAACTACAAAGGGATCGTCAGCGACCGAACAGCGCCGCGAAGAGCCGCATTCCGCCGCCTTCCCCGCTTTCGGCATGACACGAAAGATGCCGGCGTACTAGACCCGCGTCACTCCGAGGAACAGATAGTCAACTGCAGCTAAGAGCGAACCATAAACTGTATAATATAAATAACCCAAGGCAACAGCTACTTCCAACACCGTGCTCAGCCTTTAGGGGGGGCGTGTTACCGGAACGGCCCTTCTCTACATGCAAGCGGCCGCCTAACTGAGCACGGTACATGGCAGTAGGCCATGTTTTGGTTGCCTTGGCAGAACTTAATAAATAGAAAAGTCATTCTTTTTTACAAAGAATGATCAGACGTGTTTTACATTTTATTCCGTATTTTATTTATGTTTACATGTGAGTTTTTATTATTTAATGTTTCAATGAGTTTGTAACAATATGCAACTTCGAACATGGTAAAAAATCATTTGAACTGTTGTTATGCTGAGGCTGGCATTTCTCTTTCTTGCCGCCTTAGCTGACTGAATGTCAATGCATTTTGTAATACGATGCACATTCCATGAGGTTTTCGTCAATTCTCTTACCATTGTGCTTAAGGAAAATACCATTGTTTTTGGTGCCTTTGTGATCAAATTCAACAGCAATTAAAGGTAAGTGAGCTCAATTTAGATCTAGCAGTCTTGTGAAACATAAATTCATTACGCAAATGCTTTTTGTGTATAAATTGTAGATTACAAGGGGGGTGTCAGCTAAAGGTTCATAAATAACAGCCAGTACCCATTATCTGACAATGCTGTCAGATATTGGTGATGGTAAATTTTAAACAGAAAAGCAGGATCCCCTGGCTAAATGATTTTTTTTTTAATTTCAAATACTGGAGTCTCTTTAGTTTGATGAATTTAGTAATTGTTCCAATAGGTGACACCCCTGTCAGATACAAGATCCAACGTGTCAGATATTGGATACTGGTCAACATATATCAGAAAAAAACGTTTTATGTTGAAATTTTTTCAGGGCTATAATGGCGGCTAGCACAAGATATTCTCAAGAAAGTCTTGAAAAGGCATTGCAACAAATTGATAAAGGCATGCCAACTGCTACTGTCAGTAAAAAATATGGCATTCCTCGAACAACACTTTTATACAAAAAGATTGGAAAATATCCTCGCCAATGCAGAAAGGGTCCACCTACAAATCTTACGCCTTTTGAAGAGGAGTCACTCGTCAATAAATTGGATGTTTCATATAGCAGATCGAGGTTTCCCAGCAACCAAATTGCAACTCATTGATTCAGTTGAAATTATTTTTAAACAACAAAATAATTTTCTGAATGGAAGACCTGGAAAGAAATGGTATGCCTCATTCATAAGACGACATCCCCAAATAAGTAAACGAGTTTCCCAAAATTTATCTTCTGGAAGGGTAGCTGTCAACGAAGAAAAAATTCGGAATTGGTTTAAGGAAATAAAAACCTACTTTGAAGAAAATAATTATATGGCCAATTTAGAAGACCCAACAAGAATTTTTAATGCTGACGAATCAGCATTTTTTTTGTCACCCAAAGGAAGTAAAGTCTTTGCAAAGAAAGGTTCATCGACGGTTTATAGTTTTGTTGCCAATAATGATAAAGAGTGCATGACAGCTTTATTAAATGCAAATGCAGCCGGCATGATAGCCCCTCCAATGGTAATTTACCAATACGAGCGAATACCTCCACATGTAACCAGCAAAATGCCTTCAGGATGGTCAATTGGTAAAAGTGAAAACGGCTGGATGACTGGCCAAACATTTTACGAATATATAGGTAACGTTTTCCTGCCATGGTTAAAGGAAAATGGGATTACCTTGCCAATAAAATTTTTCGTTGATGGTCATACCAGCCACTTAACTCTTCCTCTCAGTAATTTATGTTCAGAACATGGAATCATATTGGTGTCATTGTGTCCAAATTCGACCCATATTACTCAACCGATGGACATGGCCGTTTTCCGTACTCTAAAAAGTGCTTGGAAGGACGCTGTTCAGAGATAGAAAATTAATAATGGTTCTAAGGTAAAAAAAGAGGATTTTGCTTCCATATTGGAGCAAGCAGTGTTAGTCTCTGTTACACCAGAAGTACTTGGTAACGGATTTAAGGCAACTGGGCTCCATCCGTTTAATCCAGATAGTATTAAATATGACAAGTATTTTAAAGCGGGACACTCTCTTAATACACTTAAAGACGTACCACCAAAATCCACATGACAAATTATTGTATTTGGAAAATTTTATCGAAAATGAAACATTACAAAAATTTCGAAATACCACCGGTAATGAATGGAACGGTGATAAAAAAGATGAATCTCTGTATTCCGTTTGGCAACCATCAAAAATGACTCGGAAAACATCACTCCTCTTAATCAATCAATTTTTGAAAAATACAGAAATCAACTTTCTGGCAAGGTTGTTGAACCAGAACAGGAAGATATGCAAATTGAAACGCCAAAAACAAATGAAATGAAAAAATGAGTTCCTCCAAATTACATCAAATAACTAAAGATGAACCGCAACCATCTACATCTAGTACGAGTACTAATGCAATTCAAGTTGAACCTTCACTAACTGGCACTCCACTGAAAGATGTGCCCACTCCATTTAAAACGTGTCTGTTTTGGCCCAAGTCAGATACAAAGCAGGGGAAAAGAAAATCAAAGGAAAAATTGCCTGCGGTGGCAACATCAAACAAATGGAAAGAATATCATATAAAAAAGGAAAAGATAAAACAAGAAAATGAAAAAGCAAAAGCTGAACGAAAATCAAAGAAAGAGGCGAAACAAAAATTATTAAAAGAAAACACGAAGCAAACAAAAAGAAGACTCATATCATCTTCATCTTCCGATTCTAGCCGCGAAGTGATTTTAGAACCTGAAGAAGAACTTTACTATAATATAACCGAACGCCCAAATCCAGCAAATCAACGTTTGCTAGCCGTTGGTAAATATGTTATTGTGTTATATGAATGTGACTATTTTCCTGGGATTATTAAAGAAATGAATAGCACTAGCGCTTATGTAAGTGTAATGCAAAAAAGCTTGCCAAACACCTGGAAATGGCCTAATAAAGAGGACTGTTTATGGTATGAATTCAAGGATATTTTGGAAATAGTTGAAGAACCTTCTAAGGCTAACGAGAGGGGTGCATTCCGTGTGCCAGAATTTTTGAAATATGCCGATTATCTTTAATAAATAATTTATAGTGTAACAATAAATATTTTTCATATTTTTGCCGAGTGTCAGTTATTGGTTCAACTATTGGGTACATTAAAAAAGAAGTATGTCAGTTATTGGGGTCTGTGCACAATATTTGTTATATACTTTTTATATATAAAAGTAAAACTCTTGGACAAAATTTATAAGATGTATGGTTGCAGTAAACCTTTAGCAAACCGGGAAAGCAAAAAGTTTTAGCTTATTATTAAAAGTAAAGTAGTGGTTGTCAAAATAGTTTTTTTTTTCTCTTAAAGTGTCAGCTATTGGTTCCTTTACCTTATATTATATATTCGTTGTCAGTATCATGAGTATTAAAGAGGAGCGACAAGCCGGCCTCCAAATAGAAGGTACTTCTCTTAACCCTAGACAGCTATCGTACGTCACCTTGACGCCTTGCTCGCATACAATAAGCGACTTTAGTTGATATATTTTGAATCGTATTGAGTTACAGACAAGTAGCTGATAACTCGCTATAAACCAGTGCCTATCAAACAGGGCGCTAGCCGCCAATGAAATTTATATCGTGTCAGCTCTGGCGGGTTAAATGCGGCGTTTGAAATTTTTGCTAGCATTGTATCGGATGTATAATATTAATAAATAAATGCAAAGTGAGTAGGAACTCGCAGCTCTTATCTGTAAACAGTAATATCAGCAGTATTGACTACATCCGAATGTTGCTTGATACTAAACTATTAAATTCACTCTCGACAGCTTTCTAAGGTTAAAAAGAAGAGGTCTGTTAACCGTAAATTAATGAAGTCAGAAAGTTTTCAAAATAATTCGTGTTGAATTATAATAAATGTCGTACATATATTTTTTTATTAATCAACCAAATAGAAAATAAAATACAATAGGTACATTAAAATCTTCAACATTAACGATAATATATTCGTTAGTGAGCAAATCTCATAAAAGTGGACTTATTGTAAGTAATATAAAATTTAAATCCTGGAAACTTGACATGACAAGCGGTACTGCGATGTAAACCCTTTTCATTTTCATTGGCGTAATCTTGCAAAAGATCAGTTAACCGGTTGATTATGTTAATAAAGGATTCCAACGCAGGTAGATATAGAATCGCCAACGAAAAATCTTTAAGAATACAATCACGACAGTTTTACGTTAAACAGTAATGGCATTGCGCCAATTGAAATTGAACATGGTTTACGTGCGTGTAGGTGGTTGCGGCTGAAGCGTCACTATGGCGTTTATGGCGTACTCGCAGAAACGCTACCTGTGAGTTGGTGTGATTTCAGTTCAAATAACGTTTAATAACATATTTTATTGGTAAGTTTCAATATTTAGTATAGATGGATAGCATTTGGACCCAAATTGCATTGCATTGATTGCTATAGAGTTGCGTTTTATTCGTGAAAAGTTGCAATTTATTTTACAATTTGGACGCCATTTTGTAGTGATTGAATATGCATTTTGTTTAATTAAATTATAGTTTATTCAAATCGTAGACTAACTTTAAAATCTACACATAAATAGTTAGTCAAGGCATCTACAGTTCTAGGTAAAAAAACAAACGAAATTAAAACAAAATATTAGAAATAAAAACTTCATTTTGGCTCGGAATGCGAATTATTTAAGTATCTTGATCCCTTGCATCTGTTGCAAAAAACAACAACGTAATCATTGATTTTATTTTAGTTCGAGCTAAGAGCAGTTAACAAAATGTACCAAGCAAGAGTCGATAAATTTCACAAATGATGAACATCAACCTGATACATGGACCATGATAAAAATACCTCAATCAACTGCAGTAGAACTACTCATTCAAGGCAACTTAAGGGGGCTTTCATCGCACAGTGCAGGAGACGAAGAGCTGCGTAAGTAATTTGTAAAGAGGTTGATACATTGCCGCAGTAATTATCAAATTGGATACAAAGCAGAAAGGCACTTGTAAATATTTGAAGACGCTTACTTGTAGTTACTTTCAGATTATTCAATTGATATTTATAGTTTCTGCTTTTTTTATTCTGAGAAAAGCAAGTGGTGCGATACATTGAAACTGGTCAAGCCTGACCGACCGTCAGTTTGTATCTCGTATTTGTTAAGACTAATTATTTTAAGAACTAATGTTGGTCCAAAAGTCCTTGCCCTTGTACGGGAAGTCACTGCATGCACTGTGCTCTGGTTTTTCACACTTATTACTCTTACTAAAGTTTTTATCCTGCTAAGTTGGGGGCGCAAGGTTGCATTGTCACGTAATTGCTGAATATCTGCATTGGGATGTCGAATATAGGTTTGATTATCCTTTTTTTTAAAGATTTAAAGTAACGCACTACTCAGAGGAATAATCATCTTTTAAATTTATAAAAATAACAAGTAATAAGTAATAATAAGTAATTAATTTGTACCCAGAATATTTACACTTTTAATATCTCAGGTTGTTCTAAACAACTATAAATTGATGCAATGAAAAAAAAAGGACATTTCTGTTTGTCAACCGTTGATATGTTTCTACAACTTTTGAAACAGAAAAAGTAAAAATAAAGAAGAGAAGAATCACTCATAATGCATTTACCACCCTATTAATCCTTATACCCACATTTAACTTTTGTTTGGGCTTGGTAAAGTTGGGCGACCTGGTCAATGAAAGTAAATGACAATGAATTTTGCTACAAAAAAGTGTTGTGTAGATCTTTACCCTAAGGAATCAATAAGCCGTACTATTACTGCTAAATACACAGTTCTTATGAAAATTGAGTTTCTTGTTGTTTCGTTTCTCATTAAGTATTATTATTTTCGGAAGATAGCTTTTTCTAAGTTTCTTGTTTACTATTAATAACAAAATCCGAGCAACCCTGTAACCAAGTAACCAAGTGAGTAACCAAGTGGTAAACAGGGTCGGAATCGACGAGCGAGATACGCAAATGGAATTGTCCCACTGCTCATCAGTTGGAAAAACTGGATAAGAAAAGTTCTGAACAATAGTCGTTGTAATTTCTGGAAAGAACATTTGTTTTGTTAAATGTTGTGTTTGGTTGGTCTAATGTTCTGTTCCCTCGAAATGTTGGCGCTGCCAGGCGAATGGTGCAAGGAAGATAGATGCTCCAATCTCGATCGATAGTTACACAATGTGTACTGAACAGAAGCACTTAAGTTTTGTCTTCGGAAAATGTGTTTTCCCAAGTTATTATTATTAATAACAAAATCCGAGAAACCCTGTTTAAGATTGAGTAACCAATCTCAGTGGCAAACAGGGTCGCAATCAGCAAGAGAGATACGCAAATGGAATTGTCCCACTGCTCATAAGTTGGTAAAATTGCATAAGAAAAGTTCTGAAGAATATTCAATGTAATTTTTTGAAAGAACATTCGTTTAGTTAAATATTGTGTTTGTGGTTGGTCTTGTGTTCTGTTCTCTCGAAATTTTGGCACTGCCAGGCGAATGGTGCAAAAAAAATGCTCCAATCTCGATCGATAGTTACACAATGTGTACTGAACAGAACACTTAGGTTTTGTCTTTGGAAAATGTGTTTTCCCAAGTTATTATTATTAATAACAAAATCCGAGCAACCCTGTTTAAGATTGGGTAACCAATCTCAGTGGCAAACAGGGTCGGAACCAACGAGAGAGATTATGTAAATGGCGTTGCCAGTTTTCTGCTCAATTGGTGAAATTCATTAGGCTACAAAAGAAGTGAAGATTATTCTATTTTCTTGTTGGTTTTAACAAGGAACTTGTTATCGAAATTACGGCTCCGTTGTATTGAAGAACTTCTGTTGCATTTCAGTAATTCTTGTCGCTTCCAAAAGAAATATCTGAGTTTTTATTTTGTTGATTATACGAAATACGAGCAACCCTGTTTAAGATTGGGTAACCAATCTCAGTGGCAAACAGGGTCGGAACCAACGAGAGAGATTATGTAAATGGCGTTGTCAGTTTTCTGCTCAATTGGTGAAATTCATTAGGCTACAAAAGAAGTGAAGATTATTTTCTTATCTTGTTGGTTTTAACAAGGAACTTGTTATCGAAATTATGGCTCCGTTGTATTGAAGAACTTCTGTTGCATTTCAGTAATTCTTGTCGCTTCCAAAAGAAATATCTGAGTTTTTATTTTGTTGATTATATAAAATACGAGCAACCCTGTTCAAGATTGAGTAACCAATCTCGGCGGCACACAGGGTCGGAATCAACTAGAGCATGGGTCGGCAACCTTTTGTTGTAAAAGGGCCAAATATTTTACTGGATTAGTGCGGGCCGCACTTGGGTCGCATGTCATTACAGTACACCTACAATATTTGTGTACAAATATTTTACTTTTAAAAATAAAACGCTTATTGTATATTTTTACGACATTTATTGTAGCTAATAAAATCAATGAGATTTTTGTGGTTGCATTTGACTTGCAAGTTTTTTTATATTAGCTTGCATTTTTGAAGTAGAGACGCGTAGTATTGCGTCTAAATGTGAATCCGATAACCGAGAACAGTGTTTGTTTTTTCGATAATCCAGAATTGAAAAAGTTTGCTCACAAATATATGTACTACCAAACATAGTAATTATTTGCTGAGCAAACCTTTTTAACTCCTTGTAGTTTTCAGAAGACAAACTCCCATAGAAATCCACCAAGTTAGTTTTTTTCTTAAAAGCCATTTTAAGTGTAGTATCACTTTGCAAATCTATCACCTTGATTTCCAAATCGCTTGGTACATTATCGATATCCACCGCGAAAGGGTTTTCGATAATCTCCATCTTACGTGAGATCTTTTTGAAATCAGCAAACCGGTTTTCAAACTTAGTTTGAAGTTGTATTAATGCACTTTTCATTTTATTATTTTGCCAAAGAAAATTTATCCCAGCTTCTTCTACTGCTTTCTTGCAATTTGGAAAATGATCGAGTTTTCTTTCATCGATATGCTTGATAAATAATGTTAGTTTCATTTCAAATGATTTAACATCTGAATACATATTGCATATCAATTTATTTTTTCCCTGTAAACGTGTATTGAGTAGATTAAGTTCGGCAGTCAAATCAGTTAAAAACTCGAGATGTACAACCCACTGGTTGTTGAAAAGTTCGTGTATCACCTTTCCTTTCAACTCCATGAAGTTACAAATTTCTTTCCTCAAATAAAAAAATCGTTGAAGTACTGCTCCTCAGCTTAGCCATCTTACTTCACTGTAATAAATCACGTCACCATATTCAGCTTCCGCATCTTCCAAAAACTTTTGAAACTGGCGCTGAGTAAGCCCATTTTTTCTTATAAAATTAATAGCAGATACAACGGTATCCATTATTTCTTTCCACGATAAAACCTTGCAACACAACACAATGGTTCTTGATGAACAATACAGTGAAATATAAATGGAACTTCAGATCCAGACTCTTGCAGTTTGCTGTTGACTCTTCCGACAACACCTTCATTATGACCGCTCATGTTTTTTCCGCCGTCCGTAGTGATGCTGGTTAATTTATCCCAGCTCAAGCTGCATGAAACCAGAGCTTGCTCGAAGTGGTGAAATAAATCCTCTCCCTTTGTAGTTCCTTCGAGACTGCACATTTTTAATAACTCCTCATAAACAGAAAAGCTTTCGTCAATTCCTCGTACAAATATAAGGAGTTGTGCCGTATCCGACACGTCCGTACTTTCGTCCAACGCAAGAGAGAAGTACGTAAAAGACTGCGCTTTATCCTTAAGTTGTTCACGCAAGCTAGCACTCAAGTCTTCGGTGCGTCGGGTGCAAGTTCTAGCAGAGAGACTAATGTTTTCAAAGATTTTTTTCTGTTCCGGGCATACTTCCTCCGCGATAGCTAAGAGACGCTCTTTTACAAGTTCACTGTCGGTAAATGGGCGATCATGCTTTGCTATTATCTGTGCTACTTTGTAGCTGGCACGAACAGCTGATTCCCTTTTGTCTGTCACAACTTTAAACTTTTACTGCTGATTTTTGAGTGACGATTTCAAGTTAATGATTTTGTTTTTTCGAGATTCCCCTTGAAGACACCCAAATTTAGTTTTGTGCTCAATATCATAATGTCGCTTCAGGTTATATTCCTTTACTATGGAAAATACTCTTTTGACAGATTAAACACGATGGTTTTTCTTTAAATTCGATAAAAAAATATAAATTTGCCCATGCTTCATTAAAAATCCGTCTTTCATCAACGATCTTCCTTTTTTTAGAAGCCATCTTGAAATTGATAGGTACTTACCTAGAACGCTAAGAGAATGTGCAAAAACAACAACACAGATATTATCAATAAATAAAATTTGCTTGCTTGCGAATGTAAACGCCGACGTGGGTAGGTAGTTAGCACAGTGCGAGCGAACGAGTGGCGTTATTGGCGATCGACAATGGTATCAGGAGACGTGTGGGTGGCTATCCCTTCGCTCCCTTTCACTCCGTTGTGTATGATATCGTCCGTCACGTGCGTTGCAGCGAAAGTCTTGCGGGCCGCACCAAGACGCCTCGCGGGCCGCTGGTTGCCGACCCATGAACTAGAGAAATGCGCAAATGGATTTGCCCCACTGCTCATCAGTTGGAAAAACCGCATAAGAAAATTCCTGAAAAAAATTTCTTGTAATTTCTTGAAAGTACCGTCCCTTCGTTAAATGTCTGTCGGTCAAATGTTCTGTTCTCTCGAAATTTTGGAATTGCAAGGGTTAAGCGGCAAACTGCAAAAAGGATGATCAAATCTGGATCGACAGTTACGCAATGTGTACTGAACAGAAACGATGCCAGGCACTCAAGTTTTTGTCTTTGCTACACATCTCTGTTGGATGGGCTCATCTCATTGTCTATAAGGAAAACAGCCTCGACGTCAGTAGTTGCAATCTTCAGACTGTCAATTTGCAATCTTCGTTCTTCAGTAACATGCATTTTTAAGTCAGTATAATGCACTGGCAACTCGCACAATATAGATTTAGGGGTTTTCGTTACAAAAAGGTGTCGAAAAAATCAGTATTGCATCTGCTACTTTCCCCAGCTTTACAAGAATATGAGAGTGTCCACAGATGAATAATTCTTCTTGTTAATTTTTAGAACTGCCGCCTCAAT
This sequence comes from Dascillus cervinus, assembly GCA_949768715.1. Classification (NCBI taxonomy): domain Eukaryota; kingdom Metazoa; phylum Arthropoda; class Insecta; order Coleoptera; family Dascillidae; genus Dascillus; species Dascillus cervinus. The sequence goes on from OX458320.1 coordinate 18,790,220, forward strand.
TGTGTGCGGTGGAGAGTCAAGGGCGCTACTTTGCAAGCAAAGTGCATACTTTTGTCTCTCCTTTTATAAAGCTTCTTGAAGATGGAGTTGCAAATAGGGCTCTACAAACTTCCTCCATGCTTAAAAACACACTTTCTCTTCCTTCACTCATCTTAATGCAGAAAAAGCCACTTTAAGATGACGTTTCTTGTGGCGTGCCAACTATCTGGCACAGCAGCATAATCTCTGAAAGCGTAACAGGCGTAGGATCGCCTATTCGCTATAGTTTCTTTCTTTACTCGTAGAGATGATATCATTGGCATCAAATCTATCGGACCATCTACTGGGAAGGTACCTGCAATGTAACAAACACTGTCAATATAATACGATGTTCGGTTGAATTCCTTCTGTTCAACAGTGTCATGAGTTTGAAAGATCTGCTGACCTATCGAGCCGTTTCTGGTCTCGTGAAGACCTGCCCCCATCTTAATTGACGAAACTGGGTCGCGAATTAACGCCGACACGTTATCCATCAGGGGCTGGCAATATTGGTAGACGCCTTGTCTTGTCGGCATCTTATCTCCAACAATGCCCACTTGCTTTAGTAATCAACGTTGCTCGGTGTTCAAGCCCTGAGCGGGATACCACCCTAAAAGGTTAACCGTTGGAGCACTTGCTTCCTCATTAACGGGTGCCAATTCTCAAATGGCCCATGTGCGCTGTCGCGTTGGATCTAGAGTGTAAAGGTAGTCTTCGACCACCGATCTCATCACCACTCTCAATTCAAGTTAAGGTTTAACAAGTTCGCTTTACTACTAGCTCTTTAAAAAATTAATTGTAGACATGCGCTCATGATCTCTGCTAGAATTATACAGTATGAAAGAATTGACATTACTGCTGCTATCTAGAATCATGAGAAAAATTTTTATTGGCAATATTCAAGTTCTACGTCCAGTACAATAGTTGCTAAATTTTTCATCAAACGCGTCCGCGCCAGATTTCATCATGATTATAGTAAGCGATAATTTCTGGCTTATTTACATCCGGCTCAGTATATTTATTATGATGCATGGAACTCACTAATATACTTTTGATTTCGTAGAGACATGGGATACTATAGTCATTTCCCGTGTAAATTCATGTAACGTTGACCTATGTGTTGTTATGTTCAGTAGCTCTATTGGAATTTAATTTTTTTATAGGTTCAACGTATCTTAAACTTTTCCATAAATGATCAATGAGTTCTATTGAAGTAAACGAGTTATGTATGGTTATGTTTCGGTTGGTTTTGTGTATTGGCTTTGAGAGGCATACAACAGCGAGTTTGTTTATGTCTCCAATTGCTGGAAGGCGCCCGTCACCGGCTCCACCTACCAGCCACAACATCCTTCTCGCATATCGACTACAGATTCGGCCACCTGTATCATGAGATGGTCCACAATCGGTTTTGTAATCATACACAGTAATTTAGTTAATTTTACACCTGTATTATTATTTTTTTTCTGCGACTTCAGTGTTCTGTATACCTTTAACACGAGCCATTTAAGTAATTGGTGGGTTACTGTATACTTTCCACTCTATGCACACTACTTTCGGTTTCGGTGTGGTCCGGGTGTCTTACATGCCTTCTGGCGTTTAATACGATTGTTTAGCTCAGCTAAACTTATCATATGCCTCCCACCAATTTTGCATTTTTACACCTTTCATACTCTACTCATGTTTCTTTAAGGTTAATCCAAGGTATAATTTGGAAACCAGCGTGGTCCGGGTGTCTTACATGCTTTCTGGCGTTTAATACGATAATTTAGCTCAACTAAACTTATCATATGAGGGGTCTAGTTACAAAACTCACAATCTCCAATATAACAAAATTTGAGAAAATGCCAATAAACTTCTGCGTTCACTATCGTAATGTTCTTATAAACAATATTTTCATGAAAATTGCATGAAAAAAACAAGACTCGATTTATCGCATTTAAAACTAAATTGTTATGGCAAAAACACCTAAAAATTATTAATAATGTTTGGAGAATGTGAGTTTTGTAACAGAAAACTGGACAATGTGAGTTTTGTAATGGAAATGATATTCAGAATGAATTCTTTATTTTAGAAAAATTTATATTATAAACAAGCATAAATTCTTTGAAAAATATTAAACTCTAGGTTCTAGGCATGTTTCTTGCGGTTCACATAGCAAATCAAAATTCGTTTAGAAAAGTGGTCAGTTTATCAGTTAACTCGTCGCTGCTGTTTGTTCTTCTTACTGCAACATGTGAGTAATTTGGAACGTTAGAAGGTGTGTTGATCAAAGGTTGTTGATTAGATGCGGTGTGTGTGGCTAAGTTAATTTTATTTGGAGATCTCTTGATTGGTTGTTTGGACATGTTTCTAGCTTTTAAGTCTCTATAGATGGTGCATCCTTTATAATTGGCGGGATGATTGCCATTGCGTAGGGCGCATGTTGCAGGAGAATCCCTAGTCTTTTTACAGATTTTGCTATCGTGTGGCCCTCCACATTTAACACAGTTGTAAGGCTTTGTCCAGTAGGTCTTGGAATGACCATAAGCTTGACAGCGTGTGCATTGAATTATGTTATTCTTGATACGAGGCGCTTCTACTCTTATTTTAGTTTTTTGTATGAATTCTACTTTAAATATTTCTTTATTGTTAGGTTGTGGCTCAAGGTCAACAAAAAACATTGGTAATGGATCCTTACTTACTCTATGTCTAATATTAATGACGTTTCTAACGGGATGACCTAAGTTCTGTAGCTCATCCTTGATGTCTTGAATAGGGATAGAGTGATGTAGATCGCGTAGAACAATTCTGTAGGCTCTTTCTTGTTTGATTTGATAGGTGTGGTGAACCATCCCTTCCTTAATTAAGTAAGTTTTTAACTTCCTATATGCATCAATGGTTTTAGTATTTATCTTTACTGTGTTATTGGATAAGGATTTAGAGTAAAGACTTTCCTGTTCTATGGTTTTACTTAAATTATCAATCATGGTTTTGAAGTTAGTAACTCCATAGATATATATTGGTGGAGGTACACCGGATTTGATAGGGTGGTAGGTGGAAAGTCTGTAGTTGATCTTAACTTGGAAGTAGCGTTCGTTGAGGTATGATTTAAGAATTAAGTATATTTGGTTCGGTAGATGCATCTTGATTTTATATAATAGCCCTTCGTGCAAAACCTTGTCGAATGCCTGTTGAATATCAAGGAAGACAGCAGGGCAGAGTTTCTTTTCTTCTAAACTTTCTTTGATTTTATTTACAATTCGGTGACATTGTTTTACTGTAGAGTGTTTTTCACGAAAGCCGAATTGGTGTTTTGGGATTAAGTCGTCTATGTGCACAGTTTCCTTAATTCCGATAAGGAGAAGTTTTTCGAATATTTTTGAGGCGATCGGTAACAGATTTATGGGCCGGTAGGATGCCGGTTCGGTGGGTGGTTTCCCTGGTTTCGCAATCATAATGATTTGGGCATATTTCCATTGAATGGGGTAGTAACATAACCGTAGTATACTATTGTATATTTTTGTTAGTACTAGTGCTTTTCCAGGAAGGTGTTTCAGTATTTCTCCGCCCACCAAGTCATAACCGGGGGCTTTTGTTTTTTTTTTGTTCTGTTAATTACTTTGCGAACTTCAGCTGGTGAGAACCACTTGATGGGGAGAGATAGTTGACCAGGAGCATCTATCTATCTATCTATCAATATTGTTGTCGGTGATTGGAGTATATACATTTGCTAAGTGTTCAACTAGGACGTTGGCCTTTTCTTCATCAGTTCGTGCCCAGCTTGTGTCCTGCTTCCTTATTGGTGGGATTGATACGACCGGTCTTTTGAATTTTTTGGTAGCCTTCCATATTGAACAATCATTTGGTGAAAGGTTAGTTATGTAGTGATTAAAAGAATCATTCCGAGCTTGTTGCAGAGCAGAGTGAAGTAGATGAGTTAACCTATTGTATTGTGTTTTGTCACGAGGATTTCTCGTTCTTTGCCATTTTCCACGTGCACGTCTTTTCTGTGTGACCAGTTCCCTAATATACAACGGTATATTCAGGGTTTCAGGCGGTATTTTGTTTTGTTTAGGCGTAGCTTTCCATGCTGCTTCTTGTATTGTGTCGGTGAAGTGTTGTACTACTTCTTCAATTTCTTTTGGCTCTTTTATTCTATACCTTAAGTTAAAATTTTTACGGATTTCGTCTTGGAAGAGTTCCCAATTAGTTTGTCTTGTACATAGCTTAGGTAACGGTTCTCTCCATGTTAAGTAAGCGCTTAGTGTTATTATTATTGCAGAATGATCAGAGCTCAGGTCTAAACTAGACTCTATGTTGTTATAAGTGTCGGCAATGCCTTTGGTTATGGCGAAGTCTAAAAGGTCTGGTATCCTATTTCGATCAGTAGGTCAGTAAGTAGGTTCTCCAGTGGATAAAACATTTAAATTATTGTTTTGGATAGATTGCAATAACTGACGTCCTTTTGGTGTGGTGAGTCTAGACCCCCACATAATATGTTTCGCATTCCAATCTCCGACGACGAGAAAACGAGGTCCAAGAAGTCGAAAGAATGTATCATATTCTTCGGATGATATGTTATGACGTGGGGGAGAGTATATAGCTGCAACAGTTAGCGGCCATTTTGACGTCTCTAGCTTGAGTATTGTTCCTTGGATTTTATTTATCTGGTAGGGTTGCATTATGTGATGAGTTATATTTGATTTAATAATTATGGCTGATCCTGCGTGGGCAGTTCCATCAGGATGATGTGTAAGATATACGGTGTATCGTGGGATTTTAATGTAAGTTCTCTCTGTTGTATGACTTTCAGAGATTAATAGAATATCTATTTTATTGTTAAGTAGGAATAAGGTGATTTCTTGTATATGGTTTGATAGCCCGTTGGCATTCCATGCGGCAATTCTTAATGTTGAATCCATTAATTAGCTAGTTTTCCTATGACAGTGGTTAGCATGGTTAATATCATGCTGTTTTGATTCAGCAACTGAGAAAACATATTTTTAAATTCGTTTAGAAAAGTGGTCAGTTTATCAGCTAACTCGTCGCTGCTGTTTATTCTTCTTGCTGCAACATGTGAGTAGCTTGGAACGTTAGAAGGTGTGTCGGTCAAAGGTTGTTGATTAGATGCGGTGTGTGTGGCTAAGTTTATTTTATTTAGAGATCTCGTGATTGGTTGTTTGGACATGTTTCTAGCTTTCAAGTCTCTATAGATGCTGCATCCTTTATAATGGGCGGGATGATTGCCATTGCATAGGGCGCATGTCGCAGGAGAATCCCTAGTCTTTTTACAGATTTTGCTATCGTGTTGCCCTCCACATTTAACACAGTTGTAAGGCTTTGTGCGGTAGGTCTTGGAATGGCCATAAGCTTGACAGCGTGTGCATTGAATTATGTTATTCTTGATACGAGGCGCTTCTACTCTTATTTTAGTTTTTTGTATGAATTCTACTTTATATATTTCTTTATTGTTAGGTTTTGGCTCAAGGTCAACAAAAAACATTGCTAATGGATCCTTACTTACTCTATGTCTAATGTTAATGACGTTTCTAACGCGATGACCTAAGTTGTGTAGCTCATCCTTGATGTCTTGAATAGGGATAGAGCGATGTAGATCGCGTAGAACAATTCTGTAGGCTCTTTCTTGTTTGATTTGATAGGTATGGTGAACTATCCCTTCCTTAATTAAGTAAGTTTTTAACTTCCTATATGCATCAATGGTTTTAGTATTTATCTTTACTGTGTTATTGGATAAGGATTTAAAGTAAAAACTATCCTGTTCTATGGTTTTGCTTAAATTATCAATCATGGCTTTGAAGTTTGTAACTCCATAGATATATATTGGTAGAGGACTAGGGTCCAAAGATCGTGTTTCAGAGTTATTTTCGCATGAGGTGAAGTTAGTATTAGCGCTGTGTTCTGCTTCAGCGAGTATTTGAAATCTGTTTTTTATAGCTGTTGCGGTCATGTCATCAGCTGTTTCGTCTTGCATCATTCGTTTTCTCTTTTTAACTATAGTTTGCCATTACTCTACATTTGAGTAGATTGTAAATTGACAATTGTAAAAAAAAAAACATAGCAAATCATCGTCTTCAACAATTGAATTTTCAGCAGCTTCTAGTGCAAATTTATAAAAATTAAGGTTGTCATTTTCCTTCCAGTTGATACCATAATGTTTGGATAATAATTTGTTGACGTCTGTTTTTTTTTCTTCCTTTAATAGATTCCTTTTTGATATTACAGATGGGCGAATGGATGTAATGCTTTTGCCTCTTTTACAAATACTCTTTGGTACTCCAACAGTATTCTTATAGAAAGTTTCTCCCTGAACGAGTACGTTGTTGTTTGTAGCCCGGTGTAGAAAGATTCTCTTACAAGGTTTGAATTGAAAGTGCCAACTTCCTGGAGGTTTCAAAACACCATCTTTTGCTTCCTTCCAGTTTAAATCTTGACAGTCTTCTCCGAGTTTTTTTATTGTGGCATAGTGGGAGAAAATCTCCTCGTATTCCTCTGGCAGCAGAATTATTTCTTTTCTTTTAATTTCTTTTTCACTTAACCCAAACACCCGGTCCGGTGGAATATAACTATGTCCTGTCACAGGGAAGATAATTTCTACACAATTTATATACTTTGGGGCAGAGGCAAGCCAAAAAGATGTCATTGCGATTAAGGTTGAATTTTTGTTTTGACCCCCACAACCATCGGCCATTAGTCTGATTTTGCTATACTGTGAAACATCAGTAGTCTTTAGAGTGTCATAAACACAAGATGCAATCTCGTTTGACCCTTTTGGGTATTCATTTTCTTTCCAACAATAGGACGTGACTGTTCGCGGAGAAATGTTTTCCTTTGATCCGCCTTTAACAACAGTAAAATTGTATATGTAGATTTGCCGGCTATAATAAGTTGCTTGATCTGGAAGTTTGGGGAGGGGTTGGTTCTTTTGGCAATCAAAGGAAAGCGTTAAAATATCTACATTTTTCTCTCTAAGAAAATCAAAAAAAGCCTTTGCTTTCAGCTTATGTACCCGGCTTTGTGTTATTAGGTTTTGTTTTTTATTTTGGTTCTTTTCCGTTTTAATTTTTTCCCCTAACTCTAAACAAGTAGAGCAAACATCCGTTCGCGGACTTCCAAACCCCAAATTGTACTTGGTATTGAAGATTTTTCGAAAGAAGACAGATACACCATCATACATTCTGTACAATTTTCTTATATTCAATTCTGATGATAAATACTTTCTGTTCGAAATAGTAGATCGACAATAATGGCTCTCAACACATTTTAATTTATTTATAAAATTCATAACAGCAATTTGTTTTTCCTGATATAGGTGCAATTTTCTGTATCCACCTCTATTCTCAGACGGTAACTGACCAGTTTTTTGATGATTTTTTACTATATTGTTAACTCTAAATCTAGATATATTAAGAACCCCTAAGAATGTCTTTAAGCAAACTGGAATCATTATCATTTTACAATTGGGTATAAAATATTTGCATTGATATGGCTGAGTATTATATTTATTATTTTTGGGTCGAAGTCTTTTCTTCGTTTTCATTTCAACATAATTTAAAATGAATGTGTCTTGATAAATTTTGTTCTGCCGTGAGAAAAAGATCTTATGAAATGATAATAACTCCTGCATTTTCAAAGTTTTGCACTTAAATGATCCTTCTTCATGTTTACAAGTAGGTGATTGAGGCAATTTTTTTGAACTATATCTAAAAATTTCTAATTATAACCTAAAAGAATCAAAAGCGGTAATACACACCTTGTCTCTTTCGCTTTATTACATTTCCAATTCTCTGGATGCTTTTGGCGTTTTCTTGTTAAACCAGTAGAAGGAATAACTAATTCCTCCATTTTTTTAACCTTAAGATGGCTCGGCACCTCGAGACTAAATTCAATGGTTTTGTACGTTGTCCGTACGGTCGCATTTTCAAATTTGAAAAGAAGGTCGCTATCTTATACGACGAGTACACGCTAGCCAGACGATTTCCACTTAATTACAGTTTGATATTATGTCAATTAAGCTTGTTATTAATTAAAATGTCCAAATTCACCTAGTCTTACAACTTCCTGTACGGCTCCAATTTTCAACATTTTGCTTTAAAATTGTAATGGTCTTGTAGCTTACTCATTTACCGGCGGCCCTCACTATATCGTTTTTCTTCATATACTACCGTTTTTTAATTATTTCAATGTTTGTAAATTTATGTAAAAAAAAGTGCCGAGAAATGTTCAAGAAAAAGATCGCCTGAAGTCATCCGTCAGTTTAATTTACAACCGTACTTCAGAGTAATAATGGCATGCGGTGTGGTCGGATGCAGCAAGTGAATTTTAATTTTGGTATATGAAACATTCAATGACAAAGCTGCACACATTTTCGGTATTTCTAACTACCTGCTTTGCAATTTTGTTGACTTATGTTCTTTTTGATGTTTTGATGTTTTAAAGATCATTACAACTCAGTCGCAGTCATTTGCGATTTAAGCTGGTTAGATAAAAGCAATAATGATTATTGCAAGATTGTAAAACCTGTTTAAAATAATGAACTATAAATTATTTAAATAAATTTGGAAGGAAAATTGAAACAAATTACAAAATTTGACCAGTAATAACTCCATAACCAAAGAATTAATACTAAATTGGTACAGCGTTTTTACTTGATTTTCGGTAAAAAAATCGCATATTTTTGTGGATACAAGTGCGTATGAGAGCGAAAAAGTTGACGTTTTATTAGGTTAGTACAGGATGACAATATTTGACTGTGAATGTTATCCAAGTCGGCTCGTGTTACGAGCACGTGCGGCTCGGACATTAACGCTGTCTTGAAAAGACATAAGTTATTATTTTTATGCACCATCGAGTAGCCGATAGACGACAGCCAATTCACCATTTGGTGGCTTAAAAACTCCGAATGAATTATTTTATAACTACTTGTATCCACTAGAAACATTATTTTTCAATACTTTCGTACAATATGCTGTTGACGAAGGTGTAGGGAAAAAAAACATTTCTTATCGAAAGATATTTCAGGTTTCAACCATCCATGCGATAAATTCCCTATTGACTTTTTTATTAAATTTTTTATAAAATTTCGAATATTTTATAGTATGAAATTTACAAATTTCTCGAAAGATTGGACAGATTTATTGAAGGGTTGGAACAAATGTGCATCTGTACATCTTTCAAAACAAACCCATTCATAAATCTCAGAATGCAACAATGGTTTTCAAAAATAAAGTTGTTCATAAATGTCAGAAGACAACAGGTATTACCTGTGTTGGTATTGGCCCCCTTGTATTTTTTTCAATTTCAATCGGATCAACTTTAGATAAAGTTGTTTTTTTTAATTAGAATGATCGCCAAAAATATGGTTAGGCCCGTTTAAAATATCCCGTTTCAAATTATTTATTTTTAATTACAAAGTAGAGTTTTCTTGTTTACGATATCTTACAACTCCTGTGCTAAATTTTAAAATATTTGCCTTCAAAAATGAAGGCAATTCTTTGTTATCCCCACGAATTTTTCGAAGATACCTGGCTTTTAACTTGACCCAAACACTGGCGGGACTTGCAATGTAAGTCGTTACAAGGAAGTTATTTATGGCTACTTGACTCGGTCTATTATATATAATGATTTATGACTAAAGTGATACCGTGGTTGCCTATCTTTTAGTGAACGACAAATCTCCTAAAATTGAAACAAGTCCTCTATGTCGAGAAGTCTTAAATCAAACTCACTGACATGAGGTACCTACGGTTGTTAACACATTAAAATATTGGCTCACGTGAGAAAATAGAAGCTATTCATTGGTCCGATGGATAATGTGAGTTTCGTAACAGAAACTTTGATGGAGAATGTGAGTTTCGTAACGGAAGTCAATCTTTGGTAAAGAGTTTCTATGAGAGAGTGTGAGTTTTGAAACGTTCTCTAAACGACAGTATATGTAGTTAAAAATTTCCTACAAGATGACACTAATATGTCATTTTTCTTAAAAACTGGAGATTGTGAGTTTTGTAACTAGACCCCTCATATGCTTCCCACCAATTTTGCATTTCTACACCTTTCACACTACTCACGTGTCTTTAAGGGTAATCCAAGGTTTAATTTGGTCCACAGCTACTACCGTTCATTCTTTCCGTTTGTCCCTCAAATCCTCGACTTCATATCTGTCGTTAGATAAGACAGCCAATATTCTGTAGGGTCCCCGGAACTTTGGGTGTAATTTTTTATTCTCGCCAGTCGCAGGTATACTAGTAATTCGCACTAATGCCAAAACTCCAACTGAGCACTCAGGGGGTTTGGACCTCTTGGAGTCGAACTTCCCCTTTTGTCTTCTCTGCCCATCATCTATGCGAGCTTTTACAATGTCTCGGATTTCCGACAATTTCAACCGGTCCATATCATTTTGCAATTCGCCAAGGATAATATTTTCTGGCACAGATCGAAGCCTTGTATCAAATAACAACTCCGACGGCGTCATACCAATGGCTCGATTAACAGTCTTATTTATTCCTCTCTGTACGGTTTTCACGTGGCCGTCCTAATCTGCATCTACCATGCCCCCATTTAATGCAGCCAGCAAACTTAATATGGTACGGTTAAATCTTTCGCATTGTCTGTTGGCACGTGGGGTGGCAACTGCATTAATTATGTGTTTGATCCTAGAATACTCGAAACGTACGAGCCCGAAAACTGGACCGTTGGTCAGATATAACGCGCGCTAGTACCCCGAATATATCTATCAACTGTTCTAGGGCTTTGACAACGTGTTTTGTTTTTGTATTTCTCACCGCTTCAATAACACAAAAATTTGTAAATCCATCCATCCAAGTATCTGAGTGTTCATGGTCATGGTCCATGTGTATAGTATGAAAAGGCAACGCGACCTTATCAATAGGATACTTCATCAAGGTCACTTCGCTGCCCATATCAATGAAGCAATCTACACTCTGCTTATTAATTTTAGCTCTCTTTTGATATTTTGATGGTGTTTTATTCCCTACGTACTTAACATATTTATTTTAATTGCCCTTAGTTGAAGACTCACCATGCTTAAACCTACATTTCTCTACCGTATGACCAAATCTATGACAATAAGCACATTTGTTATCTTTACGTTTAGGACATTGAACACGTTTGTGACCCTTTTCTTTGCATTGAAAACATGTTAATTCATTGCGCCTCCTATTATTTTCTGAATCTAATGACCTAACTTCTCTCTTTGCAGTGTTTTCACTGCTAGAATAACTGGTACTTGGAAAATTAGTGACATATTCAGATAGTTCAACAAAAATAGTACAACGTGCCGCTTTAATTGTTAATTTTGTTTGCAAATCTTTTATTCCTTCAATGGCACAGTCAACAATTTGTTCCTGTGTCAAATTTAAATTTATTTTATTAATTTTTGTTAATTTGTGAAAACAATAATTATTTAAATTTTGCCCACTGGTTGCATGATATGTAGCGGCTTCGTAAAATAATTTACCAAACGTAATTTTACTGGGAAACATGCCTCGTAACATTGTCTCCCACTGTAACCAAGAGAAATGCGTCGTTTTTCAACCTTCGTACCAAATTCGGGCGGTGCCCCGTGATTTGCCTAACGATAAATAAATTTTTGCAACTTCATCAGTGATACATGGTGGCACACTCATTTACTTTTTGCAACCACTCCCCAATACTTTGCGACATCTCTGTAGGATCGAACTCAGGTATTAAGCGGTCGTCTTTAAAAACAGTCCAATTCATGCATCTGTTTTCATCTTGATTACGATCGGCATTAATTCTAGTTTGAGTACTTACAAGTTGACTTCGTAACACGTTTATCTCTGCCCTAGCCTCAGTTAACATACTTCGTACTTCTGTATCATCTATTGTTGGGGTACCAGACTCCCTTTCGTCCACCAAGCTTATCTCTTGGTTGCTTCCCGCGGAAGTGCTTCCTATCCGAGGCCGTAGTGTCGGAGGCTCGTCTGTTTCATCTCTCCTCTGCAACCCCTGTACTCGTCGAGATCGTTTACTCATTGTTGCCACCGTCAGCACTTAATTTTCTTTTTGTCGAATCCCACTCCTGACTTATAGTCAGTAAATTGTTGCTTTATTAATTCACTTTACTACTGTTTACAATTAAAATGATTGATACAAATAAAATGCGTAATTGAAGTACTCGTTCGGAAGTTCTCGAAAGAATGAATGTCCGTTTTATTCCATAACCGCGTTCGATGCGAGTTTGTTTATGTTGCGAGTTAGTTTATGTCTCCAATGGCTGGAAGGCGCTCGTCACCGGCTCCACCGACCAGCCACATCATCCTTCTCGCATATCGACTACACAGTGTAACAAGGCTTTTAAGGCGATTCCACCCATTCAAATTAAACCGAATTTTTAGTTTTCGTTATTATTGTTCTGCGTGTACTCGGACGTACAGATGACGTGGATTCACAACGACCGGTCGAAGCTCGCGTTGTACGTGCTTCTCACTATATTTACCTTTTTAGTGTGCCCAAATGAGCATTATTAGGGCACTTGATTTCAATTAAACCATCATCCTCTATGAGTCCATCTGGACTGGCCCCCAGAAAGCAATCATCATTTTTACCAACAAAAAAGCCACATTCTTTAATTTCATATCCCATTATGTCTGCGAACTCTTCCTTAGCTACAAGTTCGTGGTCTTTTCCATAATCGGTGTACCTGTTGCCGGTAAATGTGGAATATAGCATTGCTTTCACGTTTTTTTTTTTATCTGTTGTGCTTTTCATCTTGCAGATTTTTCGAAATGAAGATGCAGTTAAACGTGCCATTCTTTCAGAAAACTACAAATTAGAAGAAGATTGTTTCACGGTTGCTGCTGATAACTGATTAATTTGCTCTTCTGTTTGCAATACTTTATTCAAGAACGTGGTCTTCGTTTTCTCCAGTTCTTCTGGACCCATATCCAATGCATGCACATTGACTGCATAATCGTCATTGTCATCCGAATCACAATATTTTTTTCCTTTAATTTTATTATTCTCTGAATTATTAAGGTTGTGATACAGTCTTTGTCTGGAAAGATTTATTCGACGACGTTTCAGGAGTATTTTTCGTGAATTCTTTTGTATGACACCCAGGACTCTAGTTTGTGATTGCTTTATGAATTACCGTATGAAATAAACATTTGCTGTTCACAGAGAGTGCTGCCAAATGACATCTCATTCCGTAACCTCCTCTTGGAGTAGTCAACAAGCTTTCTACCCACAAATTTGGTTAACAATATCAGTAAATTCGTTATTGGTAAATCTAGGCATTTTTTCAGATTTTACTTGACAAAAGTGACAAATTAAGTTTCAATAATAAAAAGTCATTATTTTTCTTTGTTGAAGCATTTCATAAAAGGCTCGTCAATTGTAGCGGGGGAAAATGATTTTAAAAAATGCAATTGCGAAAAAATGTTACATAAAAAAGGGCTTTTCTCGACGAGTTCTACTACTGTCTAAAATTAATGTACTTATTTAGCTAAACCTTGTATAATAATAGGCTCGGTTAATTATCCATCTGCGAAATACGTAAACATCACCGTTATGTTTATTTCTGCTTGTGCGATATCAATGTCGTGGACGTTTTTGTAATGTGATTTGTTTCTGATAGCTATGTTTCTATCATAGTAAACAAATTGTTGATATCATTTTCAGAAACAACAGAACTAGCTGCTGTCATTGTTTCTGGTTTGTAAGAGTAATGTGACGTTTGAGTAAGACTACCATCTCATGGTACATTGTCATGAAATGGGTTTTCTTGTAAAAATTATTTTCAATCGGGACTGTGAAACCACTCCCTATCGATCATTTTGGCTTAAAAAGTTTGCAGCAAGAGGTGTCAGAAAAGATACACCCTGAAGATCCTGTTGATATTTGCTAATACGACATTTCTTCCAATTACTGTGTTTAGTACATGTTTATTACTTTAATCATGTCTTCCATTTTTTCTCATTTTTTACGTCCTTTATCAAGTTGTTATATTTTGTTCATGGTTAGCAACTGTTGTTATTTATATGATATATATGTGAGTAAAATTTACGATCAAACGTTCAACACGTATTTTTATTTGCTCCACAAAATCAACATATACAGTCCATTGAAAATCATTATAGAGGCGTTTTTGGGAATACCAACAAACGCAGAGTTACATACTGATAGCAGTGATTTTTCGATTAGGGTATTTGATAAAATATCAACGAATGCAGAATTTTCAAATTTTATTCTATCGAGTAGCTATAGATCGCAATATGGATGCTCCCAAATAAATTTGCATTTTTAAATCGTTCAGGGAGCAACTGATTTCGAAGAGAGAAGTTTCGAAACTTTGATGTTTTCCAGCTGCGGTTGCTGTAGGAGTATTGAAAGGCACAAGAAATCTTTAGAAGTCTCTCATTTTATCGGCATCATTTGTAGATAATCGAATTAGTACCGCATGAGAATAAAAGACCTTTCAGCTGCCAAAACTGTGACGAAGAAAGACAATCTCACAGCACACATGTTAATTCATGAGAATAAAAGACCTTTTAAGTGCTCACAATGTGACGAAGGTTTTGCCTAAAATGTTCAAACCTTTTAGCTGCCAACAGTGTACTAAAAAGTTCACTATGAAAGGAAATTTCAAAGCACGCATGTTAATTCATGAGAATAAAAGACATTTTAAGTGTTCACCGGCTTGCGCTGGCCAAGCGTTCATAGCGACGACGGTGCTTTTTGATCGTTTGATGGCTGCTTTTCAGGTTCTAAATTAACCAATTTTTTGCGTCATTCCTGTTTCTCTTATTCTGAAGTAGCCGAAAGGATCAAAATTTAAACTCATTGGCCTACTTGACAGCAGCTACACACTGTATGACCGAAGATCTGAAAAATAATTTTGTTCACATTGAAATTTTATTTTTTCTAATTGGGTCCTTTGCTCTAGCCCACACATGCTTCTAAAATGCTTTCCTTTTCTTTTGTAAGTAGGGGAGCGAGGGGCTTGTAACAGTTTTCAGGAAAACAAATATATCTTGAGATCTATCGGTCAAATTACTACTAAATAAATATAGATTGATACTGTAACTTTTCCTCTATCAAATCAAATAAAAAGGATACCATAACTATAAGTCATTATTTCACAATTAACATTTTTCTAGAGGAAGTGCGGTGTTACAACTTACCTCGTTCTTGGGGTAAGTTGTAACATCTACTGGGGCAAGTAGTAACAATAATAAAAAACGAAAATATGACACCTTTAATCATTTATGTTTTGTCTGTTAACAACAAAAATAACATCTTTCTATAATACTATCAAAAAGTCAACTGAAATATACTTTTTAAGTACTTTTCATGATTAAATTCAGTCTTCATCTGAGTTACAGTTCATACAAACAAAAGAAATAGTGCCTCCTGTGACACATCCTACATGTGCCCACATCTTACAAATGCTACATTCTACCCAATCGCCTTTATTCGAATCACTATACGCTTCACAACATACTAGACACGATCACTCTTCAGATTCAGATTCCGAATCTGAACATGAAATCTTTTTTTTAACTTTGTCCGCTGCGGTTTTATTTTTTGTTAATTTACCTATGCCTTTGCCTTCCCCCTCCCCCTTTCCTTTACTTTTATCTTTGTCATCTTACAAATTATGGGAGCAATGAGGGGGAAACGATAACATGATAACATTGTTTTCTTTGGATTTTTCAACAACTCCAATATTCACGTGTGAGCTATGGTTATGAAGAAGTAACGGAACTGGCCCTTTCTTGGTGGGTTTTGCGTGTTTGATAAAATATATTTCGGCGCATTTAAGGATATAGGAAGACATTTTACCTTCTTCTGCAGTAAATACTTGTCTAGGCTTAATGTAACCAACTTTTGGATTTTCATTACTCTTCTTTTTCTTAATGTATCTGTAAATAGACACGTGACATAAGCCGAAATTCTGACTCGCTTTCCGAATACTACAGTTGTTTTCTAAAACTGCAGCTGCAGCTAACTCATACACTTCTTGGCTCTGACTTTCTCTTATATACCCTCATTCAAGAAGAAAAGTAAAAAAATAATAACCGTTTTCGATAAAATTCGGGAGCAAGTTGTAACATGTTACAACAAGCCCCAAGATTTTGTTACAACTAATCCCATGATATGATTTTTAACATTTCTCACGATACGTATTTAATCAACTTAGCAATCTTAAAAACTATTACACAATATCAGAGGTAGATAAATCTGAATCTATCTATATACCGGGTTCTTATTTTAAAATTGAACATACAATGCAAATATCCCTATGTTCAATTTTAAAATAAATTTTGTCACTGCGTCAATGTATGCAACCAAACATACTTTGAAACGTCAACCTCAGAAAATAATAACGTTAACTTAGATTATGTTTTTAAATTTGTAAGGACCAGACGTTAAAACAATAAAACGATTTATTTAATAGAAAATTATAATAAATTTTCGAATTGGCCTCCTTCACATTCTAGACAATACGCCAAGCGATTGTAAAATCTTTTACAGCGTTTGTTAAATTTTTTTAAAATTTTTTTATAATGATTTATTTACAATCTGTTGCGCTTGAACAATAAGTAAATTGTATAACTCTTAACTACCTTACAAACTAATTACAAACATAGGCCTGCTTCGAATGATCCAATGATCATTCGAATCGAAAATTATCCGACTAATTGTGCATGGTTAATCAAACCTGATGGGCAGGTCCGAGGGCCTGAACCTCTTCAACCGTCGAATGCAATCAACGCGTGCCAACCGAGTAACTAGCTCGTTGGTGTGTTCTGCAAGCCGATCACCGTATTTAGCACTGTAGTTCTTTATCACCTCGCGCACTGATTCGATGTTGAGGTCCTTCTGAATAATGTAATTTGGCACATACCGGGGAGCGTTGACGATGCACCTAAGCGCCTTGTTTTGAAATCGTTGTAGGATTTCTATGTTCGAGGTACTTGCAGTACCCCATAGTTGTACACCATACGTCCAGATAGGTCGGAGAATAGTTTTATAAAGTAGGAGTTTACTTTCTAGTTTCAGTTGAGATTGTCTACCAAGTAGCCAGTACATCTGACTGAATTTAATGCCAAGTTGCTTTCTCTTTGTAAATATATGTTTACGCCATGTGAGCCGCCGATCTAGATGCATGCCCAGATATTTAACTTCTTCGGATTGCGGAATCGGGATATTATTAAGTATTACCGGCGGGCATGTCCCTCTTCTTGTTGTAAACGTGACATGCGATGATTTTGACGTGTTAGCTTGAATTTTCCACTTCCTCATCCAATCCTCTATTAGACGTAGGGTGTTTTGGAGGTTTTCAGATGCTACATTCGGGTTGCTATCTAAAGCTAGTATTGCTGTGTCATCGGCGTCGGTGGCGATGGTTGTTACATTCGTTGTTGGTAGATCAGCTGTGTATATTGTATATAAGACTGGGCCAAGTACGCTGTCCTGAGGCATTCCAGAAGCAATGGGGTATAGTTCCGTTAGCTCTTCGTTAATTTTGACCATAAACCATCTGCCTTTCAGATAGGAGTTGAGGATTTCATAGTAGTGGTACGGTAAAGTCATCTTCAGTTTATAGTTTAGACCTTGGTGCCACACCTTATCAAAGGCTTGCTTGATGTCCAGGAACGCCGCTGAGCAATACTTTTTAGATTCAAATGCATTGTTGATTGTGTGGACAATTCAATGTACTTGTTCCGTCGTGCCGTGGTGGCGTCTAAACCCAAATTGATGGTTAGGTATGATGCCTCTTTCCTCCAATACCAGATTGAGTCATTTCAATAGCAACTTTTCAAAAACTTTCGACAACACCGGCAATAGGCTTATAGGCCGGTATGGTTTGTTAAATGAACAGGATTTAGTTCATTGCAAGCGGTAAGTATTCGCGGTCGTAACTGTTCAATATTCTGTAGTGGTACATTATTGTACACCTGTGATTTAAGGTAACTCCAAAGAAAGAAGTCGTTTGGGGCTAAAATCTGGTGACCGGGCTGGCCAAGTTATAGGGCCATATCTTCCTATCCACCTATTTTGAAATCGTTGAAGAAACGTGTGATGGTTGCCGCAGAATCGGGTGGCACTCCATCCATTTGAAACCACACGTTATCAATGTTTAAATTCCGAATTTGTGGTAAAATTTGTGCCCGGGGGACCGCGAATTTCTCTTTTGTTCGTCGTTAGTAATTTTGTAGTTTGTAATAAATTTGTCTGACAAGTGTCGATTCTGTTCATGAATGAGGTAATGTCTTCGTTGAAATTTTGTCTGCAACTTTGCAATTCTAATTGTAAGTGTCCGTAGTTTTTCTTTGCTGTGTATGTGTCCGATAAGTATTTTTTTAGTTTTTCCCAATTTTGATAGTCGTGATTAGCCACGGCTGTTTCGGCTTTGTCACAAGAGTTGGGAGCAAATATAGTTAAATAGGGGATTTGTTTGTTCGCATCTTGCCATCGCGACTGCATTATCGCAATTTCTAATGAATGAATAAATTTTAGTTTTGTCACCATTAAATGGTTTTACTAGCGAACAAAGGAATTGTAAGGTGATGTTTGAATCAGAGACGGTTGAATCTTGCGATGTGGTAGGCATTTTGATAAGTTTATAATTTGAGTTTGAGACTTGTCCAGAAGCGACTTTAAATTTGTACTTACTGTTTCGGAAGACGGTGTTGAAATTTCTTGAAGGCTGAACCAACTCTAGAACGGTAGCTCGGCGACGACTTCGTCGAAGAATGAATGGATCGTTTCTTCTGTTTTGTTTAGATTCGGCTGATTGCTTAAAAGATTGGAATCTATCGCGCTTGATTTCAACTCAACGTCGCATTATTTTCAGCTGGAAGTTCCTCTATTGAAGTTTTTCCGGAATCCCACTCCTGACACCAATTTTGTTACGTGCCGCCGCTTCTCAATGGTGGTCGAACCGCGCACACAATGTTTCGGTTGGGCGTGCCGTTGCTGGAAACTTCTGTGTCAGGCATAAATCCAAGCTCTCCTGACGAACGACGTCTCCATGAAACGAACATAATTATCTTCGACGAGGCGCCCATGGCACCCGGCATCTTGCTGTTAGTCGTTGATCGACTTCTTCGAGATGTGATGAACGTGGATCAGCCGTTCGGCGGCAAAGTTATACTGTTGAGTGGTGACTTCAGACAAGTCTTACCGGTGGTCCCTCACGGTGCTCGCGCATCTATCGTGCAAGCGTCCCTGAAGCGTTGTGAACTTTTTCACCAACGTCAGCTAACCCAAAATATGCGCACAGGCGAAAGAGACCAACCGTTTGCCAAGTGGCTTCTCTTGCTTGGCGAGGGCAAGCTTCCACACATCGATGCACTCGACCCGGAATCGGTGATGATTCCAGATGAGTGTATCAAAGATGTGTCGATTGTGCAATTCGTATACGGTGGCATGACATCTGCCAATGTGTTAGACTATTTCGACTGTGCTGTTCTGTGTCCTCTGAATGAAAATTGTGACACAATTAATGACGAGGTGCGAACAATACTCAGTGGAGAAAAAACACCTTTCTTAGTGTGGACGAGATCGTTACCGACGATCTTAATGAACAACAAAATTTCCCAACCAAGTTTCTAAACACACTAACACCTGCCGGCCTTCCACCGCACAAACTAACCCTGAAAATTGGCGAAATTGTGATGCTTATTCGTAATTTATGTACGAAAGGAGGCATTGTTAATGGTTGTGAAGGGTATGTCGCCCAACACGATCGATACAGAAATCATCATTGGAGAAGCACGTGGTCGTCGTATCCTGCTTCCACGAAACGATCTCATGCCATGAGATCCCAACATGCCCTTCACAATCAAGCGCCGCCAGTTCCCTATTCGTTCCGCATTTGCGATGACTATTAACAGGTCCCAGGGCCAAACTTTGCGACGAGTCGGCATCTTCCTGTCGGCACCGCCATTCTCCCACGGACAACTGTATGTGGCGTTCTCGCGTGTACGATCGAGCTCACAGGTGAAGGTGCGTGTTGTCGACGGTGAGCGGCGAAAAAAATTGGTGGTCACACGTACACCCAAAATATTGTTTTTAAAGAGGTACTACAATGAAAATTGCTTATAACGACCGAAACCTAGATGATTGGTTGGATTTCCATATACACCAATGCTTTTCCGAAATTTAAAATTGATGATCCTTTTGGAATACATGAGTAACATTTACAAATCTCGGTTTTCTGATAGTAAAGTGTCCAAAAAATAGGATACTGAAAAAAGTGTTGAGAAAATTAAATGAGGGCCGTACGCCCGCGGGTTACCCTAGTATAAATAAAACATAGAAAGTTTCTAATTAGTCGATAATAATAACGCCAACCCGAACTTTAGGAAAGTATAATTTTACGTTACCTGGCAAAAATGAAGAGCGTGCACACATACGCTCACTGCGTCGTCTGGCGTGATACTAGCTATGACGACATGATGTGGCGTGATATAATGGTAAGATTGAGTCAAAGAAATACGTTAATAAAGTTTAAGTTCTTGGTGGAAAGAGCCTGTTACTACTTACTCCTGTTTCCACAAGCCCCTCGCTTCCCTACTGAATTTCGCGTGAGTTGGTTTTCTCATGAAATTTTTCGCTTATTCTAAATTGTTCGGTTTGGTTTGGTTTGGTTTGGTTCGATTCGGTTCGATTTGGCGAAGCCGCTTATCTTCGAGATATTCCTCTATCATTTGAAGAAGAGGGGCAGCATGGTAATAAGCTGCACGTGGATGTTCCGTTAATATCTAAGGTACTACTGGGAGTTTCTGTTAGAATTATCCTCCCTCAGAAGGGTTGTCGCAGTCCTTTGGCGGTAACTCAACACGACATCATAAATCAATACGGACTAACATTTCATTGCGAACTCTCTTATGTCGGGTATTTCGTTTCAGGTCATTTACTCTCTTTTAGTATATACAAACAGTGACGTGAAGTAATTTTTCATCTTGCAGTTTGAGTAGGTTCACTCCCTTGTCCTTAAAGGTTACGGTCTTCTTTTCTGCTCGTTCTTGTGGCTTTGAGTGCGGTTGTGGCATTATTTCTCTGTCCTCGCTATATCCTGGTTTTGGTTTTGATTGCGGTTTCGGTTGTGGTATTGCGTCTATCTCTTCGTTATTAACTTCTGCTTTAATTTCTAATGTTCGTGTTTCGAGTACCTGCTTTAGCAGAGTTGGTCTTGAAGCTGGTTCCCTCCTAAGACGCTTCCCTTAGTTTAGCTATCAACCGATATTTTATTATTACCCAAATAGTTACTATTGTTTGAACCCCGATTTAATATGTATGCAATGCGTAGAAATCAGTAAAAAGTGTTCTGCACTCCTCTTCCCCAATCTGCTCAAAACATTTCATTCTGCAGTTGCAGTTTGCACCGATTTTCTTTGGTTCGGTTAACGCACCGGCAATATTAATGTAAGATTCCCCTTTGGTCCGCTGATTTTTTCTTACATTTCGCTTCCATAACGTCTTGCGCTGAATTCGTTTCTTGCCTCTATGAGGTGTTTCGGCAAGTACTCCGGTACTTCTGCAAGCTTGGGCATTTGCATTGCCTGAATCACCCAAATCGTGTGACGTTTCACTAGTTGCGTTTAGGTTAGGTTCATTTTCCAGCAGCCAATCTTCATCACTATCTGTATGAGTATGTGAAAAGGGTTCTTCAAATTCATTTCCACTGTCGGAGAACATTGGGGACAAAGAAATACGCTAACTTTACCGCGGTTTCTACAAAATTGCACAATAATTTGACAAATAATGCTTGTATACACTCACTATGCACTCACGGTCATGAATTATTGGCTAGAACTCTGCCTACGACTTCACTGCGCAAGGTGTACGTACATGTTTTGCAAATTATCAAAAATTTAAGTTTTTCTGAATAAAATACTAACAATAATACGTACCCGTCTTTTTCTTCTCTGCTTTCGATAATTCTGCATAACTATCTTCCAAAAATAAAAATATTTCGTGCCAACTTTTGTCACGAAGTATCTTATTTTTATTGTTTTCGTTTCTCTTGTCCCATATGCAGGGCTTTGATTCTAAAAGTTCAATTAACGTAACTATATCGTATTTAAAACCGACCATATTTTTATTAATTTATTTTTTTGGCTGACACTATGCGAAGACATCAAGAAATAAACTGAATAGTCGTCGACGACACAAGCGGGGTGGCAGCTGCTCGCCGACATATACCGACAAGTCGGCAAGTGTGAAAGCATTCCCATTTATTTACATGATATTACGCTTCCACCGATATCGTTATCGTCGTCGTATCGGTGTCGTATCGGTGTCGTGTCGGTCAATGTGAAAACGCCCTTTGCGGGAGTGACTAATCCTAATTTGTAAATATGTAAATATAAAATTGTAAATAATTTTGTACAAATTTTCGAGTATCCAAATTTTTACCTGAATACGTCCGGTAACAACTCACATCTAAAACATTTTACATCGCTCTATTTTTTAGTTTTCTTCGTTGTTCTTTTTTTAGCCTCTATGTTATAATTTGAATCGCGACATTTTAAATTTTTTGATCTTCTATTTTAATTAACTTTTGGTGTTTTGGGGACCTATAATGACTTTGTGCCTGATGTGGCCCGTTAAATTCTACTTCACACAGTAGGCACGCGTGTTCACTAAATTGACTTTTAAGATCTTCTGGCATTTTTTTTTTACCATCATCTTTCTCCCCCTCTTTTGTGTAATCTTTCGAAGTAGTAGCATCCATTTGTTTATCGATGTGGAGACTTTGGCTTCTATCACTAAAAGAACGAAAGAGAAATAAATAAAATAAAATAAAACAATTACTAAGTTGTAGTTATATAAGTTAACTTACTGAATTGAATTTTTCCATATAAATTTTCCTTTTTTCCCACAACACTTATTCTTTTTATATATTTTTTAAATTATAACAAATTATAATCACGTCACATTTTACATACTAAAATTTACATATTAAATTTTTTTATTACTTTTACACACATTTTATATGTTATAGTCGAATTAACAAATGTCTAAAAACTGTTCACATGTAAGCAAAACCTTAGTTTTTCGCGGTTTAACCGCATCATCAGTAGACCTGTAACTATTAATTTATCACCTATAAACTTCTTTTTTCCCTTTCTCCTTCCACAAATTTATCGCACGCTTATATCACAAATATTTATTTTTTATTTTATATTTATTTTACTTCATTTGATTTTATTTATCATTTTTATTAAACAATCATTATTGACATATATTTGTTCATTTATAATTTTTTTATTTTTCTCTTTATTCTTATATATTTCTATATTTTCAGCAATATTCATTCTATACCCCTTATTTATCACCCTCTCTACCTTCATGGTATTTTCTATGGGTCCAAATTGGTGTTTTTCTATTCTTAGATGTTTTGTATAATTTGAAGTGGTATTACTGCTACTTATATGTTCTTTGTATCTTGTGTAAAAACTTCTACCCGTTTGGCCTACATATTTCCTGTCACACGTATTGCATTTGATTGAATATATTCCATTTAATTTGTATTTATCATCTATTTCAATTTTAGGATAAAAAACTTTCTCCAATTTATTATTTGTTTTCAAACCTATTCTTAAATTTTGATTACTAAAAATTTTAGTTAATTTATTCGTTTCTACTCCGTAATAATTAAATTTTACCCAGTTTTTTCCATGTTCCTTATTATTTACTAAACTTTGATTATTTTGTTGACTCTCTCTTTTATATTTACTTCTACTAAATTTGAATTTATTTATTAGTTTATAAATAATTTTAGAATTATACCCATTGCTATCTGCTATTTGTTTAATTATACTTAATTCCTTCTCAAAGTTCTCTTTACTAAGAGGTATATTATATAATCTGTATATTAAATTTCTAAACGCTGCCATTTTTTGTTGGTATGGGTGGTTTGAATCCTTATGGATTATATGGTCCGTTTGTGTGCTTTTTCTATAAATATTATAATTTAATCTATTATCTTTTTTTATAATACTCAAATCTAAAAAGTTAATTGAATCATTCACTCCTAACTCCATTGTAAACTTTATTTTCTCACTTAATTCATTTAAATACTGTAATATTTCATTTGGATTGTTATTTTCCGTAATAACAAATATGTCATCCACATATCTGTACCAACTTATAACTTTAAATTTTTCTATAAGCATTTTCATAATATTTATTTCAAAATCTTGCAAAAATATTTCTGATAATGTTAGGAGCATAGGGAAAGTTGGGATAAGAACTGCTTCTTGGCATGATTAAAAATGTGTTTGCAATCTGTTACGGGATTAATTATAGCAGGTATATATATTGTCATATAATGATGCACTTTGGCAAGCATTTTGTTAAGAGCAATCCCCATGGCTCTGATCTGAACACTACGCAGAGGTCCCGAACTCCGGTTAAAATAACCTTTAAATATAACTTTTTTGTACCGATTAGAATACTAGTACCAAGATCATTTATCACTCTATGGTTCTCTGGTGTTACTTTTTCAAATGTTTATTCGTACTTTTTTTAATGGAGGTTGGTTATTTTTTATCATTTTGATGACAATATTTTAAGAAGCTATAAAGACCTGCGGAAACAAATAACACCACCGAAGCATAGCCTGTACTTTTTGCTACAGTATCACATAAAATTCAGTTGGATAAAATTATTATTACTATTAATTTTAATAGGACTCGTGAAGCATTGCACCGCGTAATTTTCTGTCGGTAAGCTGCTGCCTTTAACGGCAGTTATGTGCATTACTGCGAATACTCCACCTTCATTTGTACACTCAAAATACAAGTTTCTTTAGTAAACAACGTATAGTTTGAGTACATTTTGAGATTCCGAGGCATAGTTGAAGCCATAAGAAGAATAGCGTAACATGAATTTGTTACAAAGTAAAATATAAATTTGCCATTTTGCGAATTCTTTTAAAAATTCATAAACACCTGTTTTTCCTGCTCATTCAAATTTGTCATTTTGCGATTTCTTTTAATAAACCATAAACACCTGCTTTTTTCAGTAAGTTTAAAGCGACACAGAACAAAATATTTTGAAGGCATTTGCGAAAACCTTGCACTTAAATTTGAATAGACGGTTTTGTTCTAAACACCTGTCGTCGTTTCTGAAATGCGTTGTACGATAACAAATTTTTTGTAACCAAAATTGCAACATCAGTCTTCCAGATTGTTTCTTCATTGAATGATATCGATGCATTTTGCGATAGATAAATTTCAAGCAAAATAGTGAGATTAAGTGAATGAAAAATAAAAACTAGTAAAAACAATGTGTTTGCACGTGATAATTCGATTTCTGAAATTACCTTATAAATTAGTGTGAATAAATAAAATATGCCAAAACAGAAAAGCAGTAAGACTCGGCTGTATTTATCAGCATAACGTAAAAAATCGAATTCTAATTTAATAGAATAAAATTTATGAGGTGCTCTGCGAGAGGTATTTGTGACATAAGGATCGATTGTTTTAACCCATTTACGATTAAAGAGCATTATAAACAAATCTAATTTATTGAATAAAATTATAGCATGATAAAGTAAAATGTTACAAAAACTACATAGTAAAATATAATTATAATTGACTTACAAATTATTTATCTTTGGCTGGTATGTAGTAGTCGATTCTGGAGAACTCTGGACTCTGCTTTACAACTGTCTCCATAGCCCTTTGTTTGGACGCAGCGTTTGTTGAAACGTCGTTAACATTTTCTTTTTTGGATTCTCCTAACTTTGCAATTAAGTTCTCGCGGTGACTTTCCATTGACTTTCAAATATGGGTTTATGGAAGAGATGTTTGAATGGCCTGTTATTTTAATAATTTCATCTTCTCCTACACCACGTTTCGCAAGATTAGTTACAGCTGCTGATCGGTTAATATGGTTTGTTATTTTATTACGCTTTACATTTATTCCAATCTTTTCAGCGGCAGATGTAGTCCATTCGAAATCCACTTGGAAATCACGCTTTTTCCGATGGGCGTATTCTTAACCTTTCATTTGGCGCGCGGTTTTCCCTAACATACTCAGTCGCGTTGTATCTTCTGGATACATACCTTATAAAATGTGTTTTTTGGTGGCATTCTATGTGAACCGTTATCATTATCATTATAATTTACTCTCCTGAATGTTGCGAAATGAAAAACATGCAAATAATTAATTAGATATAAGAAATTTATCCCACACCTAACGGTATTAAGGATTAATGATTAAATAAATAAATAAATAAGAAATTTATTCAGACGAATGATTTATAGTATCTTCTCCGTTTAAACAATTTTTACATATTATTTGTGTATGCTTATTCAGACATAAAGCGACTCCACATTTTTCGCAAAGATATACACTCAGGGGAGTTTTTCTGCTTTCTTGATAACGCGGCTGGCATCGTTTCCTTTTTAAACCAAGTCCTAAGCTTCCAGCTTGTGTTTCTGGAATAGATTTATAGTTTTGTAGCATACTTTTTATTACGACTGGTAGACTTGTTATTTGTGACCTTCTTTTGAGCTGGTCTTCTAGCAAATTCAAAGTTACCTTCTTAAGATATTCTCCCCTTGTGATAAATTCATTTGTATTTGCTAGAAAGATAACACGAGAGTTGATGCCGGCTATGTTCATTAGATGATAAAATATCACCATAGGCCATCTTCTTGTTGATGTGGCAACGTTATACGTAGCACAAAGCTTGTCCACGAAATCTACGCCAGATTTGGTATCATTATAGAATAAAACAATTTCTGGCTTTTTTTCAGAATCATTTTCAACTCGTTAACAAGAAACATGCATGCTGGACAGCAACACAACAATTTTACCTTTTTTTGGAACATACGAGTTTCGTTTTGTGTAAATCCAAAAATACTACTGTGACTCTCACGTTGCTTTGGAGTGACAAAATTATCTGGAAGCTCTTTTGTTCTTTCGCACTGTGCCAACATACGAAATCTTCTTTTTCTCAAGTTCTCGAACCAATTCTAAACTTGTAAACCAATTATCTGCAGTAATGTTTCTTCCAGATCCAAAAATTGGTTCCGACAGTCGCAACACAATTAAATCAGAAGAATTGGATTTGTTGAAAGGTCCCATTCGTTGTTGTCCACAATATATTTCCATATTCATTGTATAATACAATTTAGCATCAGCCATACAAAAAAATTTTATGCCATACTTGCTTGGCTTTGACGGGGGATGTATTGCTTGAATCCACATCTGCCTCGAAACGCAGGCAACATTTCATCTATTGTTACATTTTGGCCAAGATAATAATGTTTTTGGCAGTTATCAATAAATATCGTAAAAAATTGTCTAACTGCAGCTAATTTGTCAGTTTCACGCCTAGTTTCTCTGCTTTGCTTGTCCAATCTCAAACATTTCAAAAGAAATCTAAATCGTTTCTCCGACATGGTCATTCTAAAAATGTCGATCCCTAGACCATCGGTAGCCCAAAAATCTGTTAAACGTTGATGTCCTCCTCGAAATACACCTATAAGGTATAACAATCCCAAGCACGCCTTCATTTCTGTTAGATCTGTAAGCCAACAATCTCTTTCTCGTTGATATTTTTCACGTACACTTTCTATATATTGGTTGGTACATTGTACCAACAATGTCAAGAGATCGTTGGTAAAAAACAAGTTATAACATTCTAACTCTGTCTTAGCGTTCTTAGCAACCTGTCCTACGACACCAAATAATTTTACCACAATATTATGGGGACGTGCTTTCGTAATTCTGGGCGTTATTTTTCTCCACTGTGTCTCATCTTTGCCTGTAATAAATAAAAGTAAACAGTTCGGCCAACAGATTTACGATAATTGATATCACACATACCCAAAAAATACATTCCTTCTTCAGACAGAGCTTCGATTTCCTCATCCTCCTCGCTAAGATCATGATCGGTATCTGATTCTACTAAGCTAGTTTCCACTTGATTATCGGATGCCGATTCATCAGAATCATCTAAATCGTCATCTATTATATTCACCTCCGCACCAAATTTATTGTCTTCAAAAATGAGGCGACTGACCTCTTCAATATCCTCTGGTTTAGAAAAATCGAAAAAATTTGTGGAACTCATTCTAACCAGAAAGTGAAACCATAAAAGTTTACAAACACTTTGAACGACTTTAGTGCACTGAGAGTTCGAAATAACTGAAACAGTAGTTATAGCACTGAAAATGCTGACTTTATTTAGATTACAACAACAACAACAACAACAACAAAAGGCGCCCCACAGCGCATATATTCCACAGACCAGCGTCAAATTGAACGCAATATTACAGAAATAAAAAATTAATTACAGTACAATAGCGAAAATATGTTAAATATGTTAGAATTAAGGAAAAACTGTTTAAAACAATAGGGGCAGAATTGCCTAGGACGAGGACGCATTAGGGAACCAGTAAAGTGCAGGAAAGGTAACAGCACCATGGCGTCAAAGCCTAGGGAAGGCATAGGAGCAGGTGGCAAGTGGGTCATTCTATTGCCGCCGTAAAAGGAAAGATCCACGCAGGATCCCAAAAAAGCGCAGATTCTAGAGGCGGGGGCCAGACTAGCAACTGGGCCTGCAAGGCAGTCCGAGCTTCATTAAAAAGTGGACAGGCAAGAAGGCGGTGAACAGGGTCGTCAACATCATCAGGGCACACCGAGCAGTTCGGGTGGTCACGTTTTCCAATCCGATGGAGATGAACAGCAAAGTTACCATGGCCTGACAAAAACTGGGTAGCATAGAAAGAGAGAGAGCGAGGCATCTCCGGAATCCGGGGCGAGAAGCAGTAGGTAATCCGACCATTAGTGGAGCAATCCCATCGATCCTGCCAGCAGTCAAAGATGCGGAGTGCCAGGTACTCCTTGGCATGGGTGAGACTGGGGAAATCAGCCAAAAAAAGGATATCAGCCTCAAATGGGGCGGAGCCAAATTTGCGTAATCCCTTGAGGCAAGTCCTCTTCTGTATCTCAAGGTCCAGGGGAGGGATGCCAGCCAGGATGCCCGCGGCGTCATTAGAGAGGGAGCTGTACCCTTTGCAAACAGCACGGCAACACATACCATAAATGGAATCAAATTTCCTCTTCATATTAACCATGCAGAGCCTGTGCTGCCACAATTCTGGTGGTGTTAATTTGTATTTAAATATGTTGAAATAATTTGCTAACATGCCTGAGGAAATAGTTTGGGTGTAGGTTTCACTATTATCCAATTCTTGCATATGTTCATTATATGTTAATGTTTGTTTATTATGTGTCACGATTATTGGTCATAGAGTTTAATTAAAAGGCATCCTCCCATATTCTGTTGTTTTATTGTACTTTCAACATTTGAATCTGTATAAGTGTAATAATGACTATACAACTATACCATTACAAGAATGGCCGTCTCACCATAATCGAAATTTCGTTTTGTCTAAGTTGATAAAATAAAAGGATCTGTCAGATGCTCACCAAATTATGTTGTTGCTTCTGTAGTGCTGAGGTTACGATTAATGAAAATAAAGCACTTTGAGATTTGATGATGTATGTATTTATGAATTGCACAGACACCGAGGGTTTCTGGTTCGTAGTTGAAGTTTTTTTTTTTGGGGTGGCCATTAACGTTGAAGGACCCTGT
The DNA here is from genome assembly GCA_949768715.1 of Dascillus cervinus. Lineage (NCBI taxonomy): Eukaryota > Metazoa > Arthropoda > Insecta > Coleoptera > Dascillidae > Dascillus > Dascillus cervinus. The sequence continues at coordinate 18,819,852 of OX458320.1, forward strand.
ACAATTGGTGTAAGGAACATCAATATTGGTCCTAAAAGCAACAACAACAACACACACAACACTGAACAAATAATGTTTTACAACGAACGGAAATTATCGGCCGCTGTTCGAAATTTTTTGATGGGTTCAAAATAGTTTGCTTTGTCTCTCTTTAAACATGTTTAATTTAGGGTTTTTCAATAAAAATGACGCTGTTGGGGGTAGAAGACACAAATTAGCTACGGTCCACAGTGGTCCCAAATCCCAAAAAGCTGGCCAAAAGTCAGAAACGCATTTAATTCGGGTGATAGTCTGTACTCGGGGGTTTTCGGGGTCGCTGATTACGTATTCGAAGTCAAAATGTAGAAAAACAGAATTGCGGATCCAATACGGCGGAACGTTTCTTCGAAAACGTATTCAATTCGGGTGAGAATCTGTACTCGGGGATTTTTGGGGTCGCTGATCACGAATTCGAAGTCTAATTTAAAAAAAAAGCAATATTGCGGCTCTAGTAGCTCAAAAATGGCGCCATGGCGAATAATCGTTAAATTCTTTTCAAATTTCCTGCATAGCAATTTTCGAGGTCGCTGATTACGAATATGTAAACATATTTCCAAAAAGCAAAATGGTGGATTCGATGTGGAAAGCTACTTTTAGCATCTCTTCCAATTAATCGCAATCCTGTGAATTGTCATCATCATCGTCAGAATCTGATACATCGCTCGTATTATTTGAAGAAATCTGACTTGATTCTGCAATTGAAGGTGGAATCAATAGTTCAATCGCGTATGGGGACAACGATCTTAGTTTCTTTGAAGCAAGTTAAACTGGATATTATTGGATCTGATGTTACTAAAAGTCTGCAAAAAATGTCTTCCATGTTTTTGATGCGGTCACATTTTCGTAAAAAATCTTCTCGGAATCTTTTAATATACTTGTTACATGATTCCTGAGCTTCTTCAGACATTTGTCCGATAGGAAGTAACGAAGATTCCACAATTCCGTGACCGTGAATAAGAATTTTATGTACTGTTGTTGGCATGAAGTACCACGAATAGAGTTCGACAAATTTTTGTGCAGTATCTTCAGTGTATTTGCGAAATTTGGGTATACTGATTTCGAAACCGCAAGAAATTACCTGCAATGCAACATGAGATCGCTTTTATGAAACGGAAATTTCAGAATTTTCGAAAAAACTCCGAGCTGTATTTCCGTCATTTGAACTTCCGTAGCCTGGTTTCGGTTGATCAACAAGAAGTCCTAATCTGTCACGAAAACCTTGTTGTATAGTCTTTCTTCTTCTATCAACATTTTCTTTATCCTCTTTGCGCCCTTGCCACTTTTGTATTTCTAATTTGTAAGCTACATGCAAGCAACATTCAAAAAATCGTGTCCATGCATGCAGCGACGATATTCCAAATTCTCAGTGATCTTTATTAATCGGTCTTTGCAACATCTTGTCGATATCATTAAATTCTTTGGATGTAGCACCACAAAGGTAGCAACGCATACTTGACGATGTATTCGTAATAGAGTTACAAACTTTATCATCTATCATTGTCAACACAACTTTGAAATTGATCTTAATTTATTTGCCGCCCATTACAGTTTGAAAGGTCACAAGGCTTCTCCCTTGCGCTTCGATACAATCAACTTCTGCCCTAGTTGCTTCGGCAGTTTCGTGCAAGAATTGAATTTTAATTTGGCGACGAAGGACGTGGAGTTTTCCAAATAATCACGTTTGGATTGGCTCTATCAAAAATTTGCAAGGGAACAAGTAAAATAAAGAAAATGTTGGCATCCGATTTATTGCCATCTCCATCGCTAAATTTTTGTTTGTAAGTACTTTGGCCAGAAGTGCCATCGCATCCTCACTTGCATATCAATTCTAAATTACCAACTTTGTTTTCAGAAAGACTTTCAATAACGTCCGATTGTATCATTAATATTCTTTCAGCTGTATGATTTAGCAATGCTTGGAGTCCAACTGTGGCTCCATTTTCAGTTACAGAAATTTCTGACTTTGCAGGGTAACACTTTTTTTTAGAATCCAATACACATTTATAAGGCGGGTATAATTTACAATTTTTTTTCACGCTTACAGAACGTATTAATTGGTATTGACTTTTGGTCATTTTACCTTCTACTACAAGTGATAATGCTTCGTTGCCTGACAGCACATCTTCTGAAACGTGTGTCATCGATTTCCGGTACTGTAATGCTTTTGATCGACTACCTTCTGTGACATCTCTAATTGCCTTTGAAGCATGTAAATTTCCAGAAGCCCGGAGACCCATTTGCGTAGCGTAGGCCAATTCGTGAACGGTATGTTCTTTTCGAAACTTTTCTGTCTTCCTCCGTTTTGAACGATTACTCAAATCGTCCCAGCTTGTGGAAGGTCGCCCCATTGTGTTTTCCGTGGAAGTCTTCAAACCTTTATTTTCAATTGTGGAAGACGCAGGAACGTTCAGCCACTCGTCGAATTTTTGGAAGAATTTTGTTTCGTTCCTGCTCACTTGTTGCCACCTCTTTTTGAATTCTGATATCAATTTACCCATAGCATCTTTCAGACTTCCGAAAAATGTATGGATGCTTCAATGTTTTTGATACCTCCATTTCAACAATGCCCTTGTCCACGTTGATATTTCCGTTTAATTCCGATTTCATAAGGAGGTGCACGGATAACGCGTGAATGGTGTTTGCGTCATTGCACCCGGGAAAATTTAAGCGAACCAGGTTAAAAAAATCCTTCACGATCGCCAATGAATGGGTTTCGATACTCGCGCAGGCCACTTCCGAATGCGACTGCATTCCTACAGCGGTGCGTGCGCACCGATGCACACACCACGTGCTTGAGTAAAACCACAAAATAATCGCTTAATTTGTCGTTTTCAACGGTAAAAATAAAATAAAATAAGTTGCCTGACCTTATTCCAGTTTATACTTAACCTTGCACTGTGAAAACATAAGAATTAAAAAATACTTGCGAGATCGCACACACGTCTGTCTTGCTCGAATGCTCGGACAAGACTGATCTCCGTTTTATTTTATTTTTTTCGTCCCCAAAGGGGCGCCGTCGGTCGCACACAGCTGGTTATGGCAGATTTTTACTGACTAAACAAACTCGCCCGATTACCTGTCTAGAAGCCCCTCTGGGTGGTGGCGGCTTCCCTGGGAACATAGGTGCCTAGAATGAATCTACTTCCCTAAATGTCGTGAACGGGTGGCTATTCGGGGTTATAACGCGTCGGTGGAACCGCGGGGGTGTTAACGGATGAGTAAGAAACGCGGACGTTTGTGTGTATCTCGTTAGTCGAGATCGTAATCCACCGCGTCCCGGATAAGCCGGTTCGGGTGGTCGATTGCGCGGGTGTAGAAGCGTTCTGCATCGGCTTGCAGACGTTCTATGATGGGAGTGATTTTTAAATCTCTCTGGAGATTTTTATTTGAAACGAACCAAGGCGCTCCGGTGGCCCACCGGAGCAGCTTGTTCTGGATGACCTGGAGGGGACGGATGTTGTAGTTCGCAGCGGTACCCCAGAAGGAGGCCGCGTAAGTAATGGCGGGTCGGATTATGGACTCGTATAACAGAAGTTTGTTATCAGTCGACAGGAGGCTGTTTCGCGAAATGAGCGGAAATAACTTGGAGATACACATGTGGACTTTCTGGCGGGCGTATTGAGTGTGGCGCTTCCAAAGAAGTCGCCGATCGAGGTAGACGCCCAAGTACTTGACATCCGGTTGCCAAGGCACTTGAACGCCGTACAGAGTGATATGGCCTGGGGGGCCCTGATGCCGTTTGCCGAACAAAAAAGCGGAGAATTTAGCCGGATTTATCGCGATCCGTCAGTCAGAACAGTACTCTTCAAGACTGTCGACTACAGCTTGAAGACGGTCGGTGATAATTTCAGGATGTCTTGAACGATACAGAAATGCCGTATCGTCCGCATATTGGGCTAGGATGACGTTATTTTGGGGTTTGGGAATGTCGGCTATGAAAATGTTAAATAACGTCGGGCCGATAAGGGAACCTTGAGGGACTCCGCAGGTGATGTTTCTCTCGGAGGAAAGGGCGTCCGTTAGGCGGACTTTGAATTTACGGCCGCGCAGATACGACCGAACGAGGCGAACGAGGGGCGGCGGGAAATTGAAATGTATCATTTTATACAGGAGACCTTGTCGAAGGCTTTCGCAATGTCGAGAAAAACAGCACCCGTGTACTGTTTGTTATTGAACCCGGAACTTATGTAGTCCGTTAAGCGGTGAATCTGATCCGGTGCAGAGTGTTTTTGTCGAAACCCGACTTGGTCCGGCGGGATTATATCGTGTTCTGACACTACTTCGTTTATTCGTGTCAGAATGCAGCGCTCCGCTGCCTTGGCGAGACAGGAGAAGAGGCTGATGGGTCTGTAGTTCTGAGGGAACTTCAGATCCTGACTGGGTTTGGGAATGCAAGTGACGTCCGCGAGTTTCCAGCGATCTGGGAAGTGGCGAAGCCGGAGCATTCCGTTTATTATTGCCAAAAGGTGTGCGATTGCCTTCCGAGGCAAATTTTTAAGGGTGCGATTTGTTATGCCGTCATAACCTGGGGCTTTTCGGGGGCGGACTGAGGCGATATAATCAGTGATTTCGTTGTAAGTTGCGAAACGTATCGCACCTACATCCGGCGCTCTGAGGGAACGTCGAAGAAATCTGTTAACATTTTCGATGTGATCTAAATTCGCGTTTTCATAGTTCGGACTGAATTGGCGTTCGTAATTATCCGCGAATGCCTCGGCCTTTTCAGCCGGGGTGTGAACTATGCCGTTCTCGCCGTGTATCGGGGGCATGGGATGGCGGTCGGAACGAAGAACTTTTGACATTCGCCAGATGGAATTGTCGTCGGTAACCAGGGAGGAAACGCGAGCGTTCCATTGCTCGTTTCTGAAGTTTCGCAATGCGATGCGAACTTCTACCGCAAGTTGATTTGCACGACGTTTGTCGGGCGGGAACAGAGTACGTTGAGCGATTTTTCGCGCTCGGTTTTTCTCCCTGATCAAATCGCGGATGTTTTGTGGGATGACGGTATAAGCGGCTGGCCGTTCCGAAGTTCGGGTCGCCGCTCGGAGAGAGGATTTAATGTGGTTTTCGAGATTGCGTACTGCAATCTCGAGGGAGCGCTCGGTTGTAATTCTAGGGACGGATGGGATGTTATTTTTTAAATGATCCGTGAAGCGGATCCAGGAGACGTGGTGGGTCTCTATGACGTCCCTGCGGTCGTCAAGATTCCCGAGGACGAGGAGGACCGGATTATGATCGGAACTCAGATCGGATTCCGAGGTGAGTTCCCATTGGAAGGGAACGTTTTTAAGGATGGCTATATCGAGGACATCAGGGATTCCGGTTCCAGGGAAACAGGTCGGTTCAAGAGGGCCGTCTACTAGGACGTCGTTCCGTCGCGCCTGATTATAATCTAAAGCGTTACCGCTCGCGTTGGAACGCCGACTGTTCCAGGCAGGGTTTTTACAATTTAAATCGCCCGCTACGATTTCGGGGAAGTCTGTTTCAAATAAAAGATCAAGGTCTTCGATTTCAAGTCTCCTGTTTGGTGGTCTGTAAGCTCTCACTCTTTCAGCAACTCATCCGCTAACTCGTTCAAAACTACTAACGTCTCTATCGTGTCTTTTTCCGTTCCGCCTAGGGTTCGTGGCCACTGGAGTCCTTTCTCCGCCAACTTTGTTAGGGCTTGGTTTCTTATAGTAACTCTGTCCGGCACTGTACATTCACTCAACACGTGTCCACCAGTCTCTTGTCTGCCGCACTCACACCGGCCCGTCACTCCCGGTTTCAACTTGAACCTTTTTATGTACGCATCAAAAGGCCCATGCCCCGTGAGGAGCCATCCCAGTCTACGCCCGATTGCTCGAGGCGTGGTCGCGACCTCCGGCACCCATCTCCACAACTCGCGCCCGGTCGTATCCTCATCCCAGCTTCGGCCCCACCACGTCCGGGCCTCCGCTGTCCACTAGTCCCTGAGGGCACTCGCGGTCATCACATTGTACACGCGCACCCCCACACTCTCTGCCACTACTCTAGCCGCCGCGTCGGCTCTCATTGTCCCCTCTAAATGGTCTCTTCTCCTACAAGCTCGTAGGCGCACGTGCCTGCCCCTTTGCTCGAGGTTCACTATTTGTTTGTAAACTTGAGCCACCACGTTATTGCCCGCACTAACCGCACATATAGTTTGGAGTGCTGCCTCGCAGTCGGTCACGATGGTGAAACTCCCGCGACCTCTGGCCCCGCTTTTGATTGCCATGCCTATGGCGTGCACTTCCGCCTGGACTGATGTCATTTCGTCCCCAAGTTTCTCTCCCTTGGTTGTCCAGGTGCCTTCCGTAAACGTGGCTATAGCCGCCCCTACGCCTGTTGCGGTCTTTGAACCATCCGCGAAGATTTCCCTCCACCTCGGGATTTCTTCCGGGTCATGTGTTCTCCATCTTTTGATGCCCCTTAGCGCTGGGTGCACCAGTTCCGCCCCATGGGGCTTTCTCTCCACTATGCGTTCGGCCCTCTCGTCTTTCATCCCCGATCGTCTATAGCATTCAAGGTGTAGAGGGAGGACCCCGGCCAACACTTGTAACGCCGACGTTGGTGCTGTCTTATAGGCCCCTGTCATGCTCAGTAAAAATGGTCTCTGAGCCGCGTTCAGGTGCCTTCGCACTCTTCCATCGTTATACCGGCATCCCCATACATCGCCTCCATACATGATCATGGGGAGGATTGCCCTCGTATAGATCATCGCGAACGAGGGGCAGTGGGAAAATGAAATGTAACATTTTATACAGGAGACCTTCGTGCCAGACCTTGTCGAAGGCTTTCGCAATGTCGAGAAAAACAGCACCGGTGTACTGTTTGTTATTGAACCCGGAACTTATGTATTCCGTTAAGCGGTGAATCTGATCCGGTGCAGAGTGTTTTTGTCGAAACCCGACTTGCTCCGGCGGGATTATTTCGTGTTCTGACACTACTTCGTTGATTCGTGTCAGAATGCAGCGCTCCGCTGCCTTGGCGAGACAGGAGAGGAGGCTGATGGGTCTGTAGTTCTGAGGGAACTTCAGATCCTGACTGGGTTTCGGGATGCAGGTGACATACGCGAGTTTCCAGCGATCTGGGAAGTGGCGAAGCCGGAGCATTCCGTTTATTATGGCTAAAAGATGTGCAATTGCCTTCCAAGGCAAATTTTTGAGTGCGCGATTAGTTATGCCGTCATAACCTGGGGCTTTACGGGGGCGGACTGAGGCGATGTAATCGGTGATTTCGTTGTAAGTTGCGAAACGTATCGCACCTACGTCCGGCGCTCTGAGGGAACGTCGAAGAAATCTGTTTACGTTTTCAATATGATTTAAATTCGCGTTTTCATAGTTCGGGCTGAATTGGCGTTCGTAATTATCCGCGAATGTCTCGGCCTTTTCAGCCGGGGTGTGAACTATGCCGTTCTCGCCGTGTATCGGGGGCATGGGGCGGCGGTCGGAACGAAGAATTTTCGACATCCTCCAGAGGGAATTGTCGTCGGTTGTCAGGGAGGAAACGCGAGCGTTCCATCGCTCGTTCCTGAAGTTTCGCAATGCAATGCGAACTTCTGTCGCGAGTTGGTTCGCACGACGTTTGTCGGGCGGGAACAGAGTACGTTGAGCGATTTTTCGCGCTCGGTTTTTCTCCCTGATCAAATCACGGATGTTTTGTGGAATGACGGTATAAGCGGCTGGCCGTTCCGAAGTACGGGTCGCCGCTCGGAGAGGGGATTTGATGTGATTTTCGAGATTGCGTACTGCAATCTCGAGGGAGCGCTCGGTTGTAATTCGAGGGACGGATGGGATGTTATTTTTCAGGTGATCCGTGAAGCGGATCCAGGAGACGTGGTGGGTCTCTATGACGTCCCTGCGGTCGTCAAGATTCCCAAGCACGAGGAGAACCGGGTTATGATCGGAACTCAGATCGGATTCCGATGTGAGTTCCCATTGGAAGGGAACGTTTTTGAAAATGGCAATGTCGAGGACGTCGGGGAGTCCGCGTCCAGGAAAACAGGTAGGTTCGAGAGGGCCGTCTACTAGGACGTCGTTCCGTCGCGCCTGATAATAATCTAAAGCGTTTCCGCTCGCATTGGAACGCCGACTGTTCCAGGCAGGGTTTTTACAATTTAAATCTCCCGCTACGATCACGGGGAAGTCTGTTTCAAGTACGAGATCAAGGTCTGGGATTTCAAGTCTCCTGTTTGGTGGTCTGTAAGCTGAGACCACCCGGATAGGGCCGGCGACGGCGGTGGCTACCACAACGATGGTGGCTTCGAGGGACGCGAGTTCAGGCGTTGTTTGTCTATAGTGTTTTATATTGTTACGAATAAATATCGCGGTGCCGCCGCCTTGGCGACCGTCGGCACGGTCGTCTCGATAAATTTTGTAATTCCGTAATTTTGGATTGCGGTCACCTGGTTGCAGGTGAGTTTCGCTTACGAGAACGAGGTCGAGCTGGAAGCGTGATGAAAATAAACCGGGATTCATGTATTGATGAGTTGCGGGCTACCCACGAGGGTGGAAGTCAGAAAGGAAGGGCGACGTCAACTGAGGGCTTTGGGCGAGCAATGGGAGAACGCCTTAAATGAGGATGTTATTTTGAAAAAAGGGATATTAGAAATTTTGAATTGGGTGGCGGAGAAACTATTGCCGGGCGACGATGTGGAAGAGGGTGGTGGTTAAGCTGGAATATATGGCGAGAAAATGTGACATAGCGTGAACGTGTGTGAGTTAGGCGTAGAGGGGCCGCACGCTTGTGTTCGGCCCCCTCCGCTAACATTTTCCTGGGTGAGGCACAAGAGGTTTGGTTGGTGGGTTGCCTTGGTGCTGATTCCGTTGGTGGTCGGGTGGTACGATGGCGAAGCCTAATGTCGCAAGACGGGAAGGCGGCAGTAGTGCCAGAAATTCGTTCAATGTGACTGACATCATGGATCGTATTTGTCGTGCATAGCGACGCCCACCCGCCTTTCGGCATCGGGCTTTTAGATCCTCCCACTACCTTTCGGAAACAACTGCCGAGGTAACCCTGCCTCCTCCTCTACCTCACCGTGGAAAATTTTATCTAATCTGTACTGGCCTGTTCACAACGTAGTAGTAGTATCGTCATATCCGTTTCTTTCAAATTGCCTCTTATTCCTCGCTATAATTCTATTCCTCATCCTTTCTCAGCATCTCATCTGCCATCTCATTCCAGATTTCAACCACTCGCAGGTCCACTAGCTCTTGAGACCACTGCAGTTCCGCTGCTGCCAGTTTCTCTTTCGCCTTGGACCTCGCTTCCACTCTTTCCGCCATTGCGCAACTTTCTAAGATATGAGGCCCTGTCTCCGGGCCCCCACCACATTCACACTGGTCTATCTGAACGTTCCCTAAGCGAAATCGTTTCAGATATGCCAGAAACGGGCCGTGCCCCGTAACAGCCCACACTAGCCTTCTCCCGAAGTTCTTGTAAGCTAGGCTAACAGTCTTACATCGGGCCCACGTACTTCGACCGGTCTTATTACCGTCCCATTCAAACTGCCATTTGGCCAACATTTCGCCAAGGGCCTCCCTTTTTAGGAGGGCCCTAGGTAAAAAGTCCTTTCTCGCCACCTTAAAGCCACTCTTTATCGCTCTCCTAGCGCTCTCATCTGCTCTTGAGTTCCCCGTGACTCCTGAGTGCCCCTTGCATAGGAAGAAATTGATGACTACATTTCTATTCCTCGCTTCGGTTATTGCCTTATATGCCTCCGCGGCCAATCTACTCCCTATCTTGCCTGCTCTTAATGCAAGCAAGGCACCTTCTAAGTCAGAAACAATGTTCACCAATAAGTTATGATCTGTGTCTTTGTTCAAATCTGGGTTTATCCCTGTGTTAGTATCTGCGCTCTTATCTGAATCGCTGCTCAACCCCAGCTCAACAGCCTTCCAAATCCCCCTTAATTCTGCCTGTTGCGAAGTCATTTTTCGGTCGAGTTTCTCTAGTCTTTCGACCCAACGTTCATCCACTCGCTCCGCCACCGCTGTTCCGGTGCCCTCTTCCCCTCTAGCTCCGTCCACATAGAACGTCCTACCTCCACCGAGCTTTGCCTCATCATATGTTACATATTCTATATTCCCCCTGAGCGAGGGATGAACAAACTCATCGCCCTTTGGCGTGCGGTCCGTCATGCTATGCAACCTGAACCTTCTATCCGCTTCCAGGTACAACGGGGGAATCCCCGCTATGACCTGGAGAGCGGAAGTCGGTGCTGTTCTGTACGCGCCAGTTATGTGTAGCAAGAAGGGTAACGGTAACTAACACAATTTCAAAATTTAAGGTTACAATTTCTGTAGTGCCATCTACTGTCACCATGAAAATATATAATTTGGTCGGTAAATTGCTACTCAAATAATTTACTTCTGGAGTAACTATTTAACTGGTTGATTTGTTTTATAATACCGAATTTAACTTATCCAGTAGTTTACTTCGAGGGTAAATCTACTCCATGAATAGTTACCTCGTAACTTATTTGTCGTTTATAATACCGGTCATAAATAAAATAAAATAACATAGATAGCTGATAAGATAAAATAAATAAATTCCATAATATCTCAGAATGACGCCAAATTGTAGTCGCCTGAATCTTTCCTACTGATGATGGTCTCGAAAACTTTCCTAACCTTTTAAAAAAAGTTCTAGGAAATTAATACAAGAAAATACACAACGAAAAATGACAATAAGTTTAAACTCATTTAGTTTTAAAATGTTTGTATTTAGATTTGAATTAAAATGTTTAAATGTTATAAGTGTAATTTAAACTTAAGAAATTATAATAATAAGTGACGAGGAATGTGAAGAACATCCCGAAAAAAAAGAAGATATGGAATAGAAAAAGGAACAATTCAATCGTAAGTCGTTAAACCTAACCGACTTATTTTATATTAGTACATATGTGCAATCCATCGCGATCACGAGTCACGACAGGTTCGCTTAACCTTGTAAAGTGAAAACTGGAAACAAAAATATATAACTGTTATAGTGGTAAAAATAACGTAAGTATTAAATATTCTTTCTAATTTCTATGTTTATATTTTCTTTTTACATTTTAAAACTTTAATTTTAGTATATAAATTTCTTCTCTCAAAAATTAATGTAAAATAAAAAGTTCTGGCTTGTGTCTAATGGGATTTTAAATAAAACACAGGGTGTTAAACTAATCCATATTTTCTTTCGCAACGTTTCGACATAAATTATGTCTTTATCAAACTTCGGAATTAGATTAGGAAGATGCGTGTTTTTTCGAAATTCCTAAAAAAGGTTTAGATTTCTTTGAATTACATTAATATTAATAATTAAAATAATACAATTGTAAAATAAACTTCAAAAATATTTATTTAATAACTTTAACCCCATTTTTAGATAAAAATGAATAAGTCGGAAGTTTGAAAAAGTTAGGGATAGAAAAAATAATATGTTGAGCTGCAAATCATCTACGAGCAATCTACATAATCATTTGAAAGCAGTTCATAAAATAATTATCGGAAAGAAATCAGAAGCGATCGGCGAAGAAGAAACGCTCTTCTTCAAAAAAAAACAAACGAATATTTTGAATTTTATGAAAGTGAAAAGGAGTAGTTTAGAAGAAATCATTTCAAAACTTGCAGCAATGGATGGATTTTCTATTAATAGCATTACAAATAGCTCGTTGATATGAGAGTCTCTTCAACAACAAGGATATTCATTACCAAGAAACAACTCTAGAGTAATGGATCTCATTCATGCGTTTTATGGCAATGCCAAACGTGAAACTATTATTAAATTAGATTTAATAATAAAATAATAGGAAAAAATTCTCGATAACTTTAGACGAGTGGACTAGCAAAAGAAATCACAGATATTTGAACATTAATGCACACCACTTGGCAGATTTCAATTTGGGATTAGTGCCAATAGCTGGTTCCTGTGATGCTGAAAGGTTACAAAATTTCAACTTAAATCTAGATACTGACATAGTTGCAGCAACAAATGATGGTGCTGCTGTTATGAAAAAATTTGGCAAATTATCATCTATCATTAATCAACTACGCTATTCACACGCCATCCACTTAGCAGTTACTGTATTCAGTGTCTACCATAGCTAATAAGACTATTGAGAATGTTTTTTATAATTAAGGTATAATGATCCTCTTCCAGGAGGTGTCTGTATAGTAACATGCTTTCCATCTATCACAGCGACACAATTAGGAAAGTTCCAAATGCTTTCAAATTTTTCTGCACAATTCTTAAATACTTCTGTTCTCGGTTGTGGCATAACGATATTAATCAGACTTTCCCAGATAACGTTGCTAGTAAGAGTTACAATTTTTCGTATAGTGGAGTATTCTAAAGTTGAACGATAGGGTGTGGTAGTCTACCCATGTATTCAAAAACCTGAAAAGAACTGAAATTAATTGAATGATAAAATCCAACCAACTTCTTTGTTATTTCTTTGCACAGGGTGGTTGCAGTGTGTTTATTTTTTAAGGCGAGGCTTGCAAATACAAATAGAAAACAGTAAGAGATGGTTTTCAGAGAGCCAGAAAAAACAACCAAAATAAAGTGGACAGGCTGCCAAAGGAAGCAACAAAAAATGGAAATTTTGGGATGCTATGTTCTTTCTTTTACCGTACCGGTAACCGGGGTGATTAGGATCCTGGGGGTGATTTAGAGGGTAGGAAGGCTCTGATCGGAGATAACTTGTCATCGCACATAAATGATGATGTTTTGTGTGTCTGGTTCCTCATTCAACACATCTGTGCCAGCCTCTAGATGTAGGATTTTTCAGGCCAATGAAAGGGGCATGGCGTGCCACATTGACAGATTGGAAATTGCAAAATATTCGTCTAACTACTGTTCGTAAAGACATGTTTTCTACCCTGCTAAAGAAAACTCTTAATAGAATGAATAGCACAGCCGCACGAGATATGCCGCCAAGATTATAATTCTCCAATCAAACGGAACATAATTAATGCTTTTCGAGCTAGTGGCGCTTTTCCATTGAATCGCCAAGAGGTGTTGAAACGTTTACCACCCGTCAACGAACATGAGAATTCAACCGATCACGTCGAAAATGTGCTGACAGCTCTTCTGAAAGAGCAACGATTTGGAGAATTGAAAATGGAAAACGAAAATGGAAAAAGGAAATAGTAAATGGAAAGAATAAATGGACATCGAAAACGGAAATGGAAAATGAAAATTGAAAATTTTTAATTTTCCGTTTCAACATCAAAATCAGAAATGTGATGTCTGTGGTCATGGATTGCTGGTTGGGGAATTCGATGGTCTTAGTGACACCATTCTTCTCTATTTCCACTTTATCTTCAATCCTTGTTGTGGGGTATCTTTTTCTCTTTTCTAGCATGGACTTTACTAGAATGATTGGGTCAAATCCCTACTAGGCCAAGAAAACCTTCTGCCATATTTTCTCCTCAGAAGAATCAGAACACAATGCGTCTATGCTTCGTCAAGCCATTGCTTAAATTCTGAATCTTTTGATAGATATGCACAAATTTGGTCATAGTCTAAAGCAGGCGTCGGCAACCTATGGCACGCGTGCCAGGCTTGGCACGCGATGGGGTTCTGAATGGCACTCTACAAATAATCAGGGAAATCGCGAAAATATCGAGACGAAGTGATTTTTAAATAAGAGAAAATGTTAAATTATAATTATTTATCTAACGTGGCTCGCCAATGTCACGAAAATCTGCGCGAAGGGTGAGTGAGAGCGCATTCGGAGTAAAAGGGATTAAACATACGTAGCGCCGACTAGTTATCGAAGCGGACGGACATCACGTATGTTCAAGCCGGAATGACATTCGCCCCTCTCTTTCTCGTTTTGCTACTGCGCACCATTTGCCTGTAATACCAGTTAAACTTGCATTTCGTTTAATACTGGTCGTTACTTTCCGTTCTAACTTTTTTGTGAAGACTTGTATCTTATTGGTTTAATATTTGTTATAATTCATCCATATTTAATCAAATGGAGGGTAAGAAACAAAAACTAAATGTTAGCGGGTTTCAAGACTATTGGACGAATGAATATGGATTTATACAACTAAAGGATCGTGCTGTATGTGCGATATGTCGCGAAAGTGTCGTATGCCGCACGTCAAGTGTACAAAGACATTTCCAAACCAAACATCAGTCCACATTTAATAGCAACGATGAGAAATGTGAAACTATAAAGAGAGCTGTTTCTGGTTATAAGAAACAAGTAACTTTTTTTTGTGGAATAACTGGAACGAAGCGTAAAGCGACAGAATGCAGCTTCGCAATTGCTCATTGCATAGCTGCCAAAGGCAAACCCTTTACAGATGGGGAATATATAAAGGAAATCTTTATAAAAAGTGCTGAAAAGTTGTTTAGCGATTTACCTAACCAACAAACCATATTATCCCGAATTCGAGAAATACCGGCTTCTGCGCGAACAATTGAAAGAAGAATAACTGAAATGGCAGACAATGTAACAACAAAACAGAATTCTGGATTACAAGAAGCTGTTGCATTTAGCGTCGCTGTTGATGAAAGTACCGATGTAAATGATATTGCGCGGCTTGCAGTATTTGCACGGTATTGTGATAAAGGTCAAGTTTATGAAGAATTGTGCAATTTGATTCCTCTGTCTGGGACAACTAAGGGGCAGGATATTCTTGCTTCATTCATAAATTATTTTGACAGCAAGAACATTAATATCAAAAAAATATTTTGTGTAACTACTGACGGCGCACCTGCAATGGTTGGCAAGGATAGAGGATTTGTCAAACTTCTTGAAAATCATATTGGACATAAAATATTGAACTTCCATTGTATAATACACCAGGAAAGTTTAGTTGCCAAAGTTTCGTCACAGCGCTTAATTCCTGTAATGAACACTGTTGTTAAAATAGTTAATTTCATAGTGTCTCGCTCTTCATTGACACACAGGCAATTTAAATCTCTTTTAGAAGAAATGGAAAGTGAATATGTTGACCTCCCCTTATACAGCCATGTTCGTTGGCTTAGTCGAGGCAATGTCTTGAATAAGTTTGTGTCATGTCTGGAACACATTAAAGTTTTTCTTAATGAAAAGGAACAACATTTCCCCGAATTGAACGATAAAGAATGGTTATGCAAATTGATGTTTCTGACTGATATAACTAAACATCTCAATGAACTAAACTTAAGATTGCAAGGAAAGCGCCAAACTGTGCTCGAACTTTTTGAATATTGGACAGGATTTGCTACAAAATTAAATATATTTTTATGTGATATTAATACTAGTACCTACAAATACTTCCCAAATGTTGCAGCGCTTGCAAATAAATCGACCATAGACAAAGATGAACTTAAAACCTACGTTGAAGCACTTAAAGATGAATTTTCAAGAAGATGCAAAGACTTTGAAGCTCATGTGCCTATATTTTCCTTCCTCATAAAACCAGATTTAATAGATCCATTAATAATCCCGTTTGATTTTTCAATTTTTGAGTGGATGAATGTTGATAATTTTGAAATGGAACTTATCGAACTAATATCTTCAGAATTATGGAAAACAAAATTTAAGGAATTACGAAAAAATCTGGAAGATGACTCTATGGAAAAATCGACTACTATATTAAATTGTTGGATGTCATTGCCGGAAAGATTTAATTGTTTAAAGAAAATTGCATGTGCTCTCCTTTCCGCTTTTGGTTCCACATATCTCTGTGAACAAATTTTTTCTCACATGAAACATATTTTGAGTCCACAAAGAAGTCGTTTAACAACTGAACATTCAGAATCTTGTGTGAAATTAAAAGTCACAAATTATACCCCTGATATTGAAATATTAAGCAAAAATGTGCAGGGACAAGGTTCGCATTTAAATTTTTTAATTTATGTTAGAATTTTATGTTATTTTTTAATAAATACGTTTAAAAGATAAATTTGGTATAAAATTCTTCTCCTCTAGAACCCCATTATATAATTTAGAATTAAGGCGGCACCCTGAATCATATTGGTAGAGTGGCTTGGCACACCACAGCTAAAAGGTTGCCGACCCCTGGTCTAAACCAAATGGGTAGTCTAATACAACTGCCGTTAATATTTTTAATCTTGAATGCTCAAGGGCAGCAACTATTTCAGATATCCTATTTCACCCTATTTTACGAAAAACTTAAAATTAGCTTATTAATATCCGTGAAGGGATCGTTCCTGGTGATAGAAATAGATCCAGCGTTGCCATCTGCTTACAAAAGGTACTTACCAATTTCATTCTGATCCTTTTCGCTTTTATTGTGAAAATTATCGTCAATGGAATTACATATAGCAATCCAGGAACTTCTTCTTTTTTGTTTGTCGTGGTACGACTCTTCTGGAACATTCCAGATTTCTGGATACTGTTTTACTTGCTCAATAAATAATTCGATGTATACATCGCTCATTGTTCTCGCAAGACACTATTTTTTTTAACTAAATAGTAAGACTAACTGGCACATTTTTATCGTACTAACCTAACTTTATAGAGTTTTAAATAAATAATTAACATTCCTATATAAGTTATTTACTCTAGTGTTACGAACCCTTAAATAATATTCAGCTTTAGGAACGAAATTTATGAGGGATAAGAATTTAACTTCACTAGACTAGACCGTACGGTGATATTATGCAAACAAAGATTAGAAACGACATTTATTGCGCGATGATAGATGTATGCAAGTCTTGAAGCTGGTGAAAATGGGATGATTGATGTTGTTGAAGATGTAAAGATGTTTCTCTATTTTACTACAACTGTTCTAGTTGATTTTTGGGTGTTACAGTAAGCAGTGTTAGTGAAAAGACATTCAGGGTTAACACATTGACAGGTGTGTTTTTAATGTACAAATTCCGACGCATGATATGATGTAATACTAGTAGATCGTATACAACATGATGTATTCTTGTAGGGGCTTTGAAACTTTTGGGACCTCGCGCGTGGTGTCAAACAACCAGTAAGAAATAGCTTCAGGCTCTTGTCTACTATGAACAACTACGGTTGTATATTCCCTAAATAAATTTATTTGAGCGTTTAACAAATTGGGAAATACTTCTTCACTATTGTCATCGTCAACGTGACCATGACAATAATGAAGACTCATGACAAACACTGATATCAAGTTTGCGATTGTTGTATGTGATATTCAGTAAAAGCTCCGAGATTGGGGTTGATCCAAGCTGTAATAGAGCCTTTATCACGATACACTTACACCGGTATGGCAGCGTGCATGCATAGCTCTATCTCACCCGCACACATGACGTCATGCTCGCAGCAAGTCTAGTGCGATGTTCATCTATTACAGACGCGAAAAGAAATTTTAAACATCAGCTAAGCAGTAATAGCTTTTTTGGCCTCCGTCCTAAATGACTGATTTTGAAGTCCTCTAAATAGGCCCGAAAATCCGATTTTCAGGACTAGGCCTGAAAATGTAAACTAGTGTAATTTTAATTTTGTAGGTTGGTAGCACCGAATCTGCTAACCAAATAGAAAATTAAATGTCAATTACACCGTTTGTTAACATCGACAAGAACTTTATTAATATTAGTTATAAAAATAAAGGATGCTTTAATTTTAAAATATTGCAAGTATCTCAATCCATGTCATAATTGCAGGTTGTTTTGTCATAAACGTCAAAAGCCAATACATACTGGGTACTTGATTTTTAAGTTCAAATTAATCTTTACGGGTAAATATTGCCAACAGAAGAAAAAATAAATTCTCTAGCCGAGATATTTGAACAACAAATTTATATTTTCTTATTTAAATATTATTATCGGCCTAAAAAATGTTGTGTATCATACGTCCAGAAACTGTTTTGCGAGTACTCGCAGTTGAGGGTCTCGGCCTTCGGCCTCTCCCCTCAAACCTTACTCGCACTCGCAAAAATACAGTTTCTGGCCTAATGATACAAATAACTATTGTCATTAATTTTATTTATCCTAGGTACAATTTACTTTTTATGTAACCGTACTCGAAGTGAACATTTGCCCTTAGTAACGGTCGCCAATTCAAATGTCACTTTCATATTTAACACTGTACCACGTAAATATCGTTTCTATAGAACAACCTAACTACAATAAATTAAATTTAAAAAATTTTGTTTTAATAAAAATAAATTAGCTTTGTAAATATGGGGTTATAACATTATCTTACAATAATTTTAATTTTTTTATTACAAAATACAAAAAAATAAAGTAATACAATAATTAACAGTTAAAGTAAATATTATTTTTTATAATTAGTAATTTTTTTATTCAGTTTTCTTTTACAGTTCTCAACCTAGTGTAAGTTCTTGTTCTATGTAGGCAAAGAATAACTTCATAAGGAAGGGTATTGTTGTTTATTTGAGAAATTGTTCTTTTGGTTAATCTTTTCAATAATTTTGGTTCATGTGATAGTGAATTTCCATGTATAACCTGAAATTCTCTATTAAGTGTTAATGTTGTTTGCATTAATTTGTCGTTCGGATATAGTAAATTACCTCTAGAAATAAAACTTTATCAATCGAATGAATTGTTATGAGGCAAAGTTTTTGATTTACAACCCAAGTTGTATTTATCTCGAAACCTATGCGCAACGTAACCAGCTATAAAATTTAAAGCTTCCATTTTGATAGTATCTTTGATCTCAAAATTTGTTTTGTTCGGCAACTTTGCAGATTCTGTTTCAGGGTAATCAACAAAGGAATAGTCAAAAATTCTCTCTTCCTCAATCTGTTCTGCGTGAATATCTAAATCTTTAGTGAAATTTGAAAATATGCTTTCTGTAATACACTTATCGTTATCATCGTAAGTAGAATCGTGGCTTGAAAGTAACGGTTGAAGTAGACACAATTCTCTACTCTTTTCTGTGTTTCTATTTTCAGTAAAAACCGGCTGAATTTTTTTCTAAAATATACCACTTTAATCTATAGTGAAATTCAAGAGGAGATGGATGTTCGTTTGCACCACCCATTCCCCTTAGGCAAGCAAATAAATTTTCTAACAAGTCTTGATTGACGTTAGAATGTATTCAACACGTTGTATTTATATAATTAAACAGTTCCACCAAAGATTTATTTGTTAGAAATATTCCTTTTTAAGAAGGAAGGAGAGATTTATGTTTACCAACAGTCATTGCCCCAACTTCATTTGACACGATCTAAAAGATGTTTTTGATTTGCAATATCCGTGCCAAAACCATTTCTACTTGGACAGTTAAACACGAATTTAGACCTAGAATTCAATAAATCAAACCAGTCATTGACCATTTGTACAAATTCTAACACCTTTTGCCAAGAACTATTGGGAGGCATAATTTTTTTTCACCGCAATATGCAATTGGTTTTGCCACAGAATTGGAAAATACTTGAGCCGCCGGACGCACTCGTTGGCGTTCAGAACCTTTAGCATCCAAATGGGAATTAGTTAATCTGTGAGCAAGAATCAATTGTATAGCACAAATGGCCAATACTGCCTCAAAACAGTCCTTGTTGACAAGAAATCCTTCAGAAATAAAACCATGATCTAATAAGTGATTCTTTAGTAATTTTAGAAGATGAGGAACATCCTCGAAAACGTAAACTAGGATGCGAAAAGTAATAATTTTTGTTATGGCCTACATTTAACTTTGACCATAACCCTACGTTACTAGTACCCATATCACTAACAATCCCAACTACTATAAATCCAGCCTCGTGCAATTTTCCAATTAAATCAAACAATATATCGTCGGCTTACTGCAAGAACCAGATAAGTTACATTTTCATAGTTCTGAGATAAAAGGGAATGAAGTTTCTGGTATACATTAAAAATCAGGTAAAGTAAAAAAGAATTTATTGAACAAATGATTGTGTTTGAAATACATGTTTTAATGTAAATAAAACAACAAAAATAAGAATTCTTCAAAATAACAGTTTATAATTAAAAAAAAACGCGTTTTCATTTGGACTTAACTTATTTTAGCAGTAAACATCTTTCAAACTCCGAATCACTGTCTTCAACGGCGGGTTCTGGCACTATATCCTTCGCATTTTTTGACGTCGGTAAAGATTTATAGTAATTGTGGAATTCTTCTGATATAATTTCGTTCTTACATAGCTTCATTAAATCTTGTTTCTTTTTAGTGCTAATTGGTCGGTTTGCTATAAGCTTTTCCAAATTTAAAATCAGTTAGCTTCATCGGGCGACCTTTACCGAAAACATTAATTTCTAAATATTCAGACGAATGGTCATATTGGTACTGAAGAATCCAAGGCTTACATTTTAAATACCTGAAACACTTGACTTTAAACCAATTGACTTTTTCACCTAAAGTGTTCTTTATTTTATTTTTCATTGCCAATTTTGATAGTTGTTCCAAATCCAAGAAATCTAAATATTTCAGTTCTTTAACTTTATACTTTTTTTTTATCTACTACTCCTAGCCATGCGGAAAATTGCCATCCAGTCGTGAATGGTGTAAACAGGCACATACTTTTGTGCCTTTTCTATTGCACTATGCATGTTATCCACCTCCATATAGGTGTGGCCACTTTCTAGGAATTTTTGTTCGATCACCTGAATATTAGGATTCTTCTGGACTGCGTAAAGTAACAAGGCACTGATATTTTGATTTCTATTTTGGCCACTGCATGTGTCCGAAAAGAGCGATAGCTCTGTTACTGTATCAGGTAGCTGATTTATATAATTGTATAAACAGGTCCCAATTTCCAAGCTACCTCTTTTTCCGTTCAATTCCGTCCAAGTATAGCAAAATGCGCTGTTTGGTGGTGCCATCTCATAAATTGTTAAATTGTAGGTGCAGATTTTTCTGCTGTAATACATTGAACTCACGTCGCTGCTTGGAATTTGCAGCACGCACTGTAAGTCGAAAGTGCAACAGACAAAGTTTTCTTCTTTTGAAGACCTTTCTTTGTCATTGGTTTTGGCAATATTGCAATCCTCTTTTCTAGCAATATGACTTTGGTAGTTGTTCTCTAACTGTGATTTTTTCTCTACTTCTTTGCACCTTTGGTACTGCGTGCATATTTGGCATAGATCCTTTTTCGGGGTATAAAATGAGTAGTTATAGTTACTACAAAATATTCTCCTGTACCTTAATGAGCGATACCGAACTTGTACCATTCTCTTCACATTTTTGCTCTACGCCTTTCAAGATCATTACTCACGACGTTATTTAACATAAAATCTTTTCTGCGGCTGAAATCGCAAATCCAATAATTCTTGCATATCAGCAACCTAGTGTCTAGTGAAAAGTGATTAGTACACTTAAATCGACATTTTGAACAATCTATAGGTTTATGTGCCTTGGCATCGATTTTTTGACGTTTAATTTGATTTCTTTTCCATTGACTTGGATCAGATTTTTTCCAACGGGTTAGTTTTTTTGTGGGGTTTTCTCGAGTAGTTGTACTATTTAATTTCGTGGAGCTCTCAATTTCGATAATATTTTCATCTGAAGACTCCGATTCAGGAACGTAACTCTTATCCAGAACCGAACAGTCAGAATCTTCCAAGAAGTTTTCCAATCCATCCTCCACTGCATCCACAATCCATTCTTGATCGGAGTCTAGTTCTGAAGACATCTCGTCTACATCAGCATGCTCTCCGCAAGGACCTGCTTTATCAACGACTTGCTTATGCGACGTATTATTCAAACATTTTTCAGTTGGAGTTGAATTGGCCAAAGATAAGTTTAAGTTTAAAAATTCGTTACGATTTTGTACCTCATCGTCTCCTATAAAAACAATCAAAAGAAACAGTCACTAACCAGTTTTTAGAAATTTATAAAAATAACGTACCTTTACGAAATTCTTCCTGCTGAATATCCCCTTTGTTGAGAAATTAATTTTCCCGGAAAAAGCTCCTGAACGACAGGCAAAGAGTAATTTGAGGTGTGACAGGCGGCTCCGTCCTGTTGGAACTAAGTGTCCTGTGTGTACCCTTCAAATTCCTGAAGAGCAGGAGTAAAGGAAGTACGGATCATCTCGACGTAACGCTGAGAATTCACCGTTACTTTGCGGCCTTGCTAGTCTTCGAAAAAAAAAAACGGTCCGATTATTGCGGATGCCGAGATTGCAGTTCAAACTGTAACCTTTGGACTATGAAGAGACTGTTGACGTTTTTTTTTTCGGGTTTTCTTCACACCAGTAACGACAATGTTGATTATTAACGTGGCCATTCAGGTGGAAATGTGCCTCATCCGAGAATAGGATGTTGTAGACTGCTTCAAATCGGTCCATAATTTCGTCAGCGAACAAAAGTCCGTTACCGTGGTCCGTCGGCTTTAATTCTTGAACCAACTGAATTTTGTATGTGTGCAAGTGTAAATCGTTGTGAAGAATCCGAAGGATCGACGATCGCGGAATATTTAAGGCAGCTGCGCACTTTCGAGTCGCTGGTCGCTAATGACAAAAAATATTATAATACAAATTAACGCAACTACTACAAAAAAAAGTAGAAAATTCATTTTACTTACTTTTATGCTGTTGAAATTTAACACTAGTCACTCAAACACTTATATAACATAAATATATAGCAGACCCACATACGAAAACAAACCGTTAATACTTGATGTGACGCCAGAATTGAAGTTTCCACTTTTACCACCAGATTTACAAAATTAATGTGAATTGCCAATAGGATGCATTTGTGTGGCATTGTAATGGTAATAATAAATAAATAAAGGCAAAGCTCTTTGTCGGGTATCTGGTGGTTCTAGCAGGGACTACATCACAGTGTTCGGGTGCGTTTCTGCAGATGGCAAGGCTCTACCACCACTGATCATGTTTAAAGGTACTGGCATCCAAGCTTGCTGGACGTCAGAACATGCTTACCCTGGAACATTATATGCAGCTTCTAGTAACGGTTGGATGGAGGAGCCACAGTTTTACCATTGGTTTACTAGTAAATTCATACCTCATGTTAAGGAATTGAGAATTTCTAAAAAGTTGCCAGAACAAGCAGCCTTATTACTATATGATGGTCACTACAGTCACATGAGCGTTAGGCTGATTGACGAGGCTATAAAACAGAATATCGTCGTAACTAATCAGGTATAGTATGGAAGACTACCAAAAAACATCTTTTCTGAACTTCTCACCCCGACATGAACAGAATCTATGCTGGCTTAAATATCTGGTTTTAAAAATACTGACATATACCCTGTTAATTCAACCATGTTTCCCGAAGAAGATTTTTCCATTAAAGATTCGGAAAAGTACAGAACTTCTATACAAAATCAACCAAAACAGCAAAGTGGAAATGAAGCGGTAACTGTTAATGTTTTGCCTAACATATCGACCTCTCGGTGCGATGCTGAACAGAACTTATTATTGCCAATTTCTCAAACAAATTTAAGTGAAACTATGGATGCACCCCAGCCGTCGACATCGTTTCAAGTTGCAGAGGATCCTCGGCCGTCAACGTCATCTGCAACTACTACTACTCTATCTAGTATTTTTATTCCTGATCAAGTAAAGTCTTTAAAACCTGCTGATAAATAAAAGAGATTGATAATTTCTAGAATGAAACAAACATTTTTTATTTTTTTTTATTGAACACCCCACCAACGGCATTCACTGAGATTACAATCTGATCATTAAATCGATCAATGAGCAATTTAGTTCAAACTTAGTTTACTACAATAAAAAAAAATCTAAGAGTTACTCTCTAGTACACCTTAGTTTCTAACCACTTATTTATTGTGTGACACAAGTTCCACTGTGCTCTGCTGTTGCACTGACACCATTAATTATATAACTCGAGGGTTTCACTGATGTAAATGAGGTACATGGTAGGTCCTAAGACACTTTCCTGTGGCACCCCTGCTGAGATTTCTTTTAGTTCAATATATGCTTCCTCTTGCTTCACTTATTTCACCAACTCGAAGGGTTTTGTTCTCTTCAGTCTTCGTATCAAATTTGTGTCGTCCAAAATTTGAATAACTTCGACATTTACATGTTGGAGCAGCCTTTGCTCGTGTCTACCGGCAAATTTGGCGATCGCTTGGTCAACAGTATCGATTTGCAGATCTCGATGGATATCTCTGTTGCAGCAGTACCAGGGTGCATTAATGATGGCCCTTAGTGCTTTATTCTGCAAACGCTGAATTACTTGAATATTACTCTTACTGGTACAACCCCATAGTTGAATTCCATAGGTCCAAATGGGTTTTATTATTTGGTCATATAGAAGCAGTTTGTTACATGTTGACAACTTTGATTTTCGCCCAAGTAGCCAATACATTCTTTTTAGTTTAATTCCAAGCTCTTCGTGTTTTTTTCTTACATGTTCTCTCCAGCGGAGCTTGGCGTCTAAAGTCATTCCCAGATATTTAGCTGAGTTAGCATAGAGAATCTGGGTATGGTTAATTCGAATAGGTAAGGTAAGTGTCCCAAATTCAGACATCTTTAGGAATTTTTGTTACATTTTATACAATAAAAGGTATGCCTATACAGTAATCTTCGTCGGGTATTTTTTTTTTTACTATTGATGGTTTCCGATGATATCTAACCATTGATTTCAATTAAAAGTTTATGGGAACTAATATGATTAATAGTTTTGTCAAGTGCTGTCAATATCACCTAATTCAGACATAAGAAATAAAATTTGTTCCAAATTCAGACAGGTAGTGAACTTAATTCCGACAGTGATCGTAGATCAGTCACATTAGAACATTATTCGAAGAAATACAAAAGAATGCCTTTTAATTTTTTTATTAAATTATACAGTAAAAAAATGGAAATTTAAATTAAATTAATTAAATTTTCTTGCCTTTTTTTTAATTTTATTTTCACGCAACGTTTTATTTTCTTCTCTTTTGCGTTTTCTTTCTTCTTTTTCTTTATTAATTTTCTTCTGGTGCTCGTCTTTATTTGAAAAATATTGCCTCCACTCATCAGACGTGCCAACAGCAGGAACTTTAATTCTATTACTACGACATTTTACCTTTTTGGCCGGTTCAGGACAAAATAAAGACCTTCTAAACGGCGATGGTACAATTACGCCTGGCAATACCAGAGAATGGGTAGCATTATCTAGTATTGTCTTTTCGGAAGTCTTCTCAATATTTTCATTTACATTGTTACCTTCTTCGTAGACAACTAAACTTTCCGATGGGAGTAGTTCTGGGAATCTTGTACTGTTTTGCTGCAGATGAACAAGGTGTGCCGTTTTTTTATGGCATCCAAAGCCCGCCTTAGATCATCCTTGCTGTACTTGCAATTTTTTTTGTCGCCATCATAACCTAAAAATAGATCAAAATCAATAATATAAAGTCCTTTAATTCAATGTCTGTGTTTTGGGGATGATTCAGGTTGAGTGAAATTAAAAACATTGTAAACTTGTCTTGAATTAACTATATAATATTAAAATAAGCGGACTGTAAATAATAATGTGTTGTGGCACTACGGCGTTCAAGATAAAAGTGCTTCGAGCGACGACGAGTACAACTCGCACGTCGGTGGTCACTACCAACTTAACAAAATGTAATATTTAAAGAGCGACGCCAACATGCCCCCGCACGTTGAAAGCACAAGCTTTCAACAAAACAGTTATAAACATAAGCAGACATTAAAGAAAAGTAGTTATAACAAGAACAATTTGAAATAAATACATGGAAGTGAATGAAGAGAAAACACTAAAGCGCAAACGAATTTCCTGTCGAGCCACTTTCACGAGATTGACCGTTGCACACACTAGTCCAAAGCAGAGTTCCTTCACTGCAATGGAAGGGGGCACAATTTGGAGAACGCACGTTTTAGGAGACCTGAAGAAGTTCGGACAGTAGCAACTCTGCTTATACCATCCTTTCCAGGGTGAAGATTAACGATTCTTTCTAACTTCCAGAGGAGAGGTGGTTGATTGTCAGCCTTTAGTACGACCATATCGCCTTCTTGCAGTGAGCCTTCGCTAGAATGCCACTTAACGCGAGTTTGAAGTTCTGCGAGGTACTCGTGATGCCAACGGCAGAGACGTCAGGATCAGGTATTGATACCAGAGGCCTCCCAATCAGCAAGTGTCCAGGGGTAAGGGGTTCAAGGTCGTGAGGATCGGAAGATAAGGGACACAAAGTACGTGAATTCAAAACTGATTCTATCTGTACAAGGAGAGTATACATTTCCTCAAAAGTAAGTAGAGCATTTTCCGCTACCCTCCAAAAATGATGCTTTACAGATTTTACACTTGATTCCCAAATTCCTCCAAAGTGAGGTGAAGCCGGTGGGACAAAATGAAAGTTAACTTCATGATTAGAAGCTAACTCACTTATTGATTCAGAGTTTTTCCCCAAAAATGAGGACAACTCTTGTAGTTCTGACTTAGCACCTACAAATTTTAAACCATTGTCAAAGTAAATATCATGTGGTTTACCTCTGCGAGCACAGAATCTTCGCAGAGCCAAAATAAAGGAGTCCGTTGATAGTTCGGTTACCAGCTCAATATGTATAGCCTTTGTCGAAAAACATACGAAAACAGCTACATAAGCCTTTGTACCTTTACAGCCGCGCCCCTTTTTATTCTTTATTAACATGGGGCCAGCATAATCAACGCCTGTGACAAAGAATGGAGGAGATGGTTTTATTCTGGCTTGTGGTAAATTACCCATAATCGGAAATACAGGTTTTGGGGATGCACGAAAACACTTTATAGAGTTGTGCGCAGTACGACGAGCTAAATCTCTACCGCCTAAAGGCCAAAAATTACTACGAATTGTTGCCAACAACAGTTGAGGACCCGCGTGAAGCAATCTTTGATGTTCACGCAAAAAAAGCAATTTGGTGAAACGCTGTTTGCTAGACAAAAGCAAAGGGTGTTTCTTATTATAATTAAAGCTGGAGTTTACCAGGCGACCTCCGACTCTAAGAAACCCTTCTGAGTCTAGAAAAGGATTGAGATTCAGTACTATGGCGCTGCGGAGGGATTTGTGATCTCTTAGTAAAGTAATTTCATAGCAGAACGACTCTCTCTGTGAAATTTTTATTAACGTAGCTTGAGCATTCTGAATTTCAAGAAGCGGAAGTGGCCCAAGACACCTGTCATTTGAAGCCTTACAAGAATTTACCTTGAATCGAATACAGTAAGCAACTAAGCGTTCCAATTTACTTAAATCTGAAAACTTCGCGAAAGGAAATTCGGGAATGTCAATATTTACCATTGATGTAGATTCACCCTTCAAATCAGGTAGGTTTGATGAATCTGAAACCTGTTTCGGCCAAGAATTTTCAGCTAATGATAGCCAAGAAGGCCCATGCCACCATAAAGATGACTTCACGAGTTGACTAAGAGGAACACCTCTTGAAAGTAAATCTGCGGGATTGCGTACGTGTCTCCATTTGGAGAAAGAAGTTGTGTCTTGAATCTCAGACATTATTGCATACAAATGTTTTAAGAAGGTTCGGCGTGGTTTTCAGCCAACCAAGAACAACTGTCGAATCTGACCATAGAAAACACTTGTCGAACTTAATTTGAATTGATCTGATGACAACTGAAGTGAGACGCGGCGCACAATTCAAGACGAGGTATTGTCAATGCCTTAAGGGGTGCTACCTTTGTCTTAGCGGAGAGTAACCGGATCAGAATTTGACCGGAAGAATTAATGGAGCGAATATATAGGCAACCACCATATGCCAAAGTACTGGCATCAGCAAATCCATGTAGCTCAACATATTGAGGGTTTTCGCATAGTACATGCCTCGGAATGTTCAGTTCGGGTAAATGTTCCATCTCAGAGCAGAAGGACAACTATCTAGTTCTAAGTCTTTGGGACAATGGTTCGTCCCAAGACACTTTTTCAAGCCACAGCTGCTGGAGAAGCATCTTTGCTATAATTGTATACGGACTGAGAAGTCCGAGAGGGTCAAAAATCTGAGAGGTTTCTGACAGTATTGACCGTTTTGACACAATACTAGAAGAAGAAGATAAACTTGTGTACAAAAAATTATCTTTCTTGAAAGCCCAAACGAGTCCTAAAGTGTTGGTATGTTCATCTGCACCGAAGGCTAGTAGATTTGGATGTATATCAGATGGATCTCAATTTGAAAGGACTGATGGCTCGTTGGAAATCCATTTTCTTAGTTTGAAACAACCACTATCAAGAATCTGTGAAATGTTTTCGAAGATATGTCTAGCATTTTCAACTGTGTCTGTTTCAGTAAGTAGATCATCGGCGTAGAAGTCTTCCAGGATTATTTTTGAAATTTCAGGGTGAGAAGCCTGACAGTCATTCCCAATTTGAGTAAGGCAGCGTATAGCGAGAAACGGAGCGGAAGCAGTACCATAGGTGACCGTTGATAGATCATATGTTTGGAGGACTTCAGATGGATTTTCTCGCCAAAGAATGCGCTGAAGGGGTCGTTGATTGGGCTCTATCAGCACCTGACGGTACATTTTCGCTATGTCTGCGGAAATGGCAATTGAATGTTTTCGAAACCTCAGTAAAAGGGAAAAGAAATCTGATTGAATGGTTGGACCTACCATTTGAATATCGTTTAGAGAAAAGCCACTTGTAGTAGTCGCTGACCCGTCGAAAACCACGCGAAGAGAAGTAGTTAGCGAAGATTCTTTCAACACGCCGTGATGTGGGAGAAAAAATGAATTTCCGACAGGCTGTTGACCACCTGGCGACATGTGTCCTAACTGTTGATATTCCTGTATGAACTTATGCCATCGATCAACATTGATTTTGATTGTAATTTTCGTTCTAGATTGAGAAAACGTTTTTTACCATTTTCAAAAGTCACAAAGTTTGCTAACTGGTTCCTTAAAGGGTATAGAAAGGATAAATCTTCCGTCATTGTTGCGACGGTGAGTTTGCAGAAAATGAATTTTGCATTCATTTTCTTCTTCAGACAGTACCTTTGTATCAGGAATATCCTCTATTTCCCAAAATTTACACAATTGTTCTGAAATTTGTACAGTTTGAGAGAAACCACAAGAAATTGGCGAAAAATTACTATGTTGTTGGGTGTTACCGCTGACAACCCAACCTAATCTAGTGTTTTGCAACATGGGTTTTCCTGCTCCCAACGATCGTTGACCAACGCATATCGTTTCCCAAAAATAATTAGCTCCAAGCAAAATATCGATTTTACCAGGAACGTTGAAATCTTTATCAGCAAGTCTAATATTGTGTGGTATATCCCACTCACGTTTATCCACTTGGAAACCTAGGATAATGCCCGTGATATGAGGGATGACTAAGCAGTCAGCTTCTAAATGAAACTGCGAACAGTTAGAATGTAATTTGACTCTACATCTTGAGCTAATTTTTGTAGTGTTATTGCTGATTCCAAGGATCTGCAAATTGATAGGAGAACGACTTAATTTGAGACGCTTACCTAAATTTTCAGTTATAAAACTAGTCATGCTCCCAGAATCCAACAAAACCCTAGCAGAGTGTAACTTGCCATTTATATCTTGAACCTGAACAGTTGCAGTAGATAGCAAAACTGTACTTTGACTAGGGGCGAAAGCATAAAGAGTGACATTTGCTTCTGTTGAAGCAGGTGCTGCTTCAGTAGAAGGTTTATCAAAATGCAAGAGAGTATGGTGCTTCGATTTGCACAGTTGACATGTATACTTCGATTTACATTTATTTATGAAGTGGCCCTTAGCCAAACAATTTAAACAAACCTTTAGTTCTTTGGCCTTTTCAAGGCGCTGTATTGCGTCAAGTTGTTTAAACTTGTTGCATGCATTTAAATAATGAGACGAGAGAGAACAAAGAGGACATAAGACAGGTGTAGAAACCAATGATTTTGACGTATGACGTTCAATATTGGGTTTTTGATTTCTTTGTTCAATAGTTTCAAGCATTGAAGCCTTTTTCTCAAGAAATGCCATTAAATCTTCGAGACTAGATAGATTATCAGAATTATTCAAATTCTCAAATTCACGAACTGTGATAGGATTTAACTTTGAATTTATCAAATACACTAGAAAAGATTCTCTCTGATCCTCCACATTTACTAACGAGTCTAGTGAACGAAGATTTTTCTTCACGTTATCAATTAATTGTCGAAGTCTTGAAAAGGACTCTTTAGATACTTTCTATGTTAAACAATGCCTTGATATGATGATATATTAATACCTTTGAATTGTTGAACCTATCATTGATGCTATCCCAGGCAATTTGATAATTCCCTGAGCTAATAGTTAAATTTTTAATGGCGTCAGCAGCTTTGTCTGTGCATGAAGCGTGAAGATAATGTAATTTATGGACTTCTGTCTGGTCGGAAACTTCACAGAACTTGAAGGTGACCTACTATTTGTAGATCGCTGTGACAAATTAGTAATACTAGGTGGAGATTGCTACTCTGGTAAAATAACATGAGGAATGCATTTATTTAAAATATGTGTTGCTAAAGAAATTGTCTTATAAAACCGCCGTTCGAAATCATCGATATGCTCACGTTCGGCATCTACGTCAGTGCTATCATTTTCTATTATAGTTTGTATATCATCAAATGATTCTAATAATCCGCGTATCACAGGAAGCCTTTCTGTTATTAGTGACGTCATTTTCGGGCAAAGATCCTGTGCTCTCAAAAACTACGTTAATTTCACGCAAATAATTTTCAAAACGTGTTAGACGGCCTTTAACAGCTCCTCTCTTTTTAACGTTGTGTTAGTTGTCCATACTTTAAAAAATATAACTCGAAATAAAAACACACAAAACACCTGTACCTTACTCAAATAGATTTGGAGACACCACTGTCTCCGCGTTTCCAAGTTAATTTCTACGAAATACACGAAATTGTACCCACCTCTGTACAAAGAACAATGAATCAATTCAATATAAATGTTTAAATAGCAAATCTGTAAAGCGATACTTGCGGAATGCTTACGTAGAAAATTGTGCTATGTCGGCACGACAACATGAATGCAAGCAAATAGAATCAATTTTAATTCAGGCATCAGAGAGGGAAATGAAAGGGCGTATAAATACCTTGCAGTTTCTGATTGAGAGACCTACCAGACCGCTACACAACATCCAAGATCCGCCTGGGTCGGTCGCTGTCGACAGGAAAAGATGGCGGGCGATGAATCCCTCGTGGCGTTGAATCCACAAAATCTTCAATGATTTCACTCAATCGGGCTCGTTGGACCAATGTTTTGGGGATGATTCAGGTTGAATGAAATTAAAAACATTGTAAACTTGTCTTGAATTAACTATATAATATTAAAATAAGCGGACGGTAAATAATAATGTGTTGTGGCACTACGGCGTTCAAGATAAAAGTGCTTCGAGCGACGACGAGTACAACTCGCACGTCGGTGGTCACTACCAACTTAACAAAATGTAATATTTAAAGAGCGGCGCCAACAATGTTCATTACGAATTTTTTTTTTTGTTGCATTGTAATATGTTAGAAAGCTATTTAATGTTTAATTTTTCTAGGTTTACGTATACATTTAATATAATTTGTTAACGTATTGTAATGACCCAAAATGGCCGCCGAATATTTTTAAAATACCGAACGCTCCGACATAAACCGCGAAATTCAAATTGGCCAAAAATGTGTGGTCGTCTAGAATGAAGGCAGGACCCGTCGTTGTGTGTACGCATGTGCGGCAAGCGTTCTGGATGCAACGGTGAGAATTTTAGGGGAAGAGGTGTCTTCAATAAAACAATAGCATAGTGGAGGATGCCTTTTTAATTAAATTTAAATAGTAAAAGCAGAGAGCTCATGCAATAAACTGGAATCGGTGAAACCTCCACCCAAACCGATTCCTCAGGCATGTTATCAAATAATACACAAACAAATAAAGAAAATTAGCAACCACACCGACATACACAAACACAGAGAAATCGTTCATTTATAAAAACACATACCCAAACATAAAGGAGTTGTGGTTATGATATCAAACAAAAAAAAAACATCTTCAATATTTAGGTAGCAATGTTGAATCATCTGAAACATATTAGCGATTCCACCGAAGGTCTAACAGAGAGTGAGAGAGGCACAGCAATTAAACACAGATAAAAACACAGATATCAAATTCCCATGGGCATCAAGGATGGTCCAAGTTTTTTATCGTACCACTGTACTGTCGGATTCGCCACCACCCCGGTACTCAAGTTATACACAAATCACACACAGATTATACACATACAAGATCTTTATGGTTATACTCATTCCCCAGGGAAATCAACAAAACAACACCCTGCGACGCCGCCACTGGTACGAGCTGCAACCGGTGCCCCGTGGTGGTAACAAGATGCTCAAATTACACGTAGATGATAATTTAAATTACAGAAATGGACGATTTCTCACGTTTACAAGAATTAAAAAAACAGGCAATTATGTAAATACTAAACAAGAATGCAACGAATCGACCTACAATTACGTACGAAACGGTAGTTACTAACGCGGTCTTCGTATGGGATTTTGCGCCCCCGGACTTCCTTGAAGTCTGGCGTCGCCGTCGGTCCGAATCCTACTTAAACTCGCACGAGCGCGTACTTAAATAACGAGCCCTCCCGGTACTCCGCCACTGGAAGGCACGCCCAAGCGGAGCGGCTGCATGACGCCACGCGGAGATTTTGAACCTTAACAACACGTAAACCGCGTCCCCTTTGCAAACAACGGAAAAAAAAACAGTTTCCTCGCCCCCGCGACAAATAAACACATGCAAATCCTCGCCGCATCCGCACTTAACCAAACTAACGCGCGATTAGGCCGATTCGTTATCTAACTACAGTAAATAAGCCTACACCCCCCCAAGCGCCACTAAACAACAAAAAAACAATACCTTGATAAAAGAACAACGTCAAGGACACAAACAAAGCACAATCAAGTTTCGTACAACTGCTTAACACAAAAGCAAACAGAGGAAAACAACAAACACAATTTAGCTCAAAATTTAAAAAAAATACGCCTCAACTGCAAGGTAATCACACCCCAAGTGGCGCTACCCCTAACCGACTCCCCTCCCAAAGCAAAAAAAGTCCCGTTAAACTGGCCCCAGTATTCTTCCACCCGTTTATGTTCCCTATCAAGTTAGCGCGTGTGTCGGGTTGCCTGCGGTTCAGGGCAAACTTAAATTCATTCCCTACAGTATACTTGAAAATACGTAATTTCTGATCAATTTTTGTATAAAAAAAATATTTATAAGCAAAACTTTCAAATCAATGTTATTAAATGTTACCACAAGTTCTAATGTAAGAATAAAGAAAAAATAATTACATTTTATTTTTGAGTTTTTTTAAATTATTGCTAAACAAATTACAATAGGTAATTTTAAGGTTAGTAGTTTACTGTTGAAATAATGGAAATGAATCCGCCGTAATAAACTCCGTCATTATTGTTAATGTAAAGAATGCTTCTGCAAGTCAGATAAATCAACGCGAGCGAAGCCGCTGGTAACTCGTCGCCCCAATACTTATTATCGCACCTCGGCTGCAAGAGTGGCACAACTCAAAGTAACAAGTTTAGTGTAAATTGAAAAAGTAATTGATTTTCTTCTAAAATATATATAGTGGACCCTGTGATGTCGATAATGAAAATAAAAACAAGAACCTTTAATCACAAAAAAAAATTTTATATAAAATTTTTTTTTTGTGATTAAAGGTTCTTGTTTTTATTTTCATTTTTGATTTTCTTCTGTCAAAATCCACAATTTTCTTCTGTTAAAATTCATAATTTGGTACAAAATTGTTTAGTTTATCACATGTGTTACTTTTTGAAATTATAAAAGTGTGATAGTAATTAAATTTTAATATATTTTTGGGACAAAAATATTTTAAAATTTTTGAGTTGTCTTGCAGCCGAGGTGCGATTTGTTCAATATCCGCAAGAAACGAATTGGATATCCGTAGCAAACGTAGTGGAGTTACTACCGAAATATAAACGCCTTTCCGAATAACAGTATAGTTTTAAGTTGCAGGGTGAAGTAAAATATACATGTGACAACAGAACAATTAAATCTCTATCCCATAATGGTTAACGTCCGGTTCATTTGTGATTTACTTGACTTCGTAAGACGGGGCTTGACCGAAAATTGTTCGGTGCCCTTTCAGGGGTAGCTCATCACGACCCCATTAACAATTATTCTTTAGATGTCACTTTTTCCAAAAAACCAAACCTTGATTCTGCACACATGTTACAACCCTAATAATCGTTTTTGTTTATTTACTGAAAAATAATCTTAAAAATAGTCTTTTAGCTGCGCCAGTTAGAGACAACAACAAAAGACTCGCAACAGCGCATATATTCCACAGACCAGCGTCAAATTGAACGCAATATTACAGAAATAAAATATTAATTACAGTTACAATAGCGAAAATATTTTAAAATTAAGGAAAATCTGTTTAAAACAATAGGGGCAGAATTGCCTAGGACGAGGACGCATTAGGGAACCAGTAAAGTGCAGGAAAGGTAACAGCACCATGGCGTTAAAGCCTAGGAAAGGCATAGGAGCAGGTGGCAAGTGGGTCATTCTATTGCCACCGTAAAAGGAATGATCCACGCAGGATCCCAAAAAAGCGCAGACTCTAGAGGCGGGGGCCAGACTAGCAACTGGGCCTGCAAGGCAGTCCGAGCTTCATTAAAAAGTGGACAGGCAAGAAGGCGGTGAACAGGGTCGTCAACATCATCAGGGCACACCGAGCAGTTCGGGTGGTCACGTTTTCCAAGCCGATGGAGATGAACGGCAAAGTTACCAAGGCCTGACAAAAACTGGGTAGCATAGAAAGAGAGAGAGCGAGGCATCTCCGGAATCCGGGGCGAGAAGCAGTAGGTAATCCGACCTTTAGTGGAGTAATCCCATCGATCCTGCCAGCGGTCAAAGATGCGGAGTGCCAGGTACTCCTTGGCATGGGTGAGACTGGGAAAATCAGCCAAAAGGAGGATATCACCCTCAAATGGGGCGGAACCAAATTTGCGTAATTCCTTGAGGCAAGTCCTCTTCTGTATCTCAAGGTCCAGGGGAGGGATGCCAGCCAGAATGCCCGCGGCATCATTAGAGAGGGAGCTGTACCCTTTGCAAACAGCACGGCAACACATTCCATAAATGGAATCAAATTTCATTTCAGCTGAACCACTAATTCATCGTCCTGGTTGGCCAGCACCACCAAAGCAAAATAATTAAAATGGTTTGCATTTGTATTTTTCAATTTAAATAAAATACAATTTACTGGCCTGAATTAATTTGATGTTTTATTTTTTTCCTAAAACTTTTCAGCTTTTAGTTACAATATCAGGTAAAAAATTTCATAGTGCAGTATGTGATAGATACTATGGAGGGAGGCAGTAACGTCCATATCCCAGGACGCCCTACATTTACATCGGAGAACATTTATCAGAGCACGCACCTTCTTCTGCACATGGTCTGCATGCTTTTCAAAAGTAAGTCGCCGGTCTAGTACAACACCTAAGTACCTTACGCTTGTGGACTGGCTCAATCTTGTATTGCCTATAAAGAACATGAGGTCCCGGTGGTGAATGCGTGGGGGCGAACGGTTTACCATGAAGGTGGACTTAGTGGACGATATAACAAGCTTCTGTGAAGCGGCCCATTGCTGTAAGATATCAAGGCACTGCTGGGAGCGCAGGCGCAAGTCAGCCCTGGTGGTGGACGTCACCACAAAGGTAAGGTCGTCCGCATGCGCAATGACATCACAGCCCTCAGGAAGCTGTTCCTCCAACAGGACATCTACAATGCAGTTCCAAAGGGTCGGACCAAGCACCGAACCTTGGGGGCAACCTTTCGTACAAACCTTTCCAACGGTGATGTTGTTCGCAGAGACAGTCGAAAGCCTTTCTAAATTTCTAATTGAAATTTTATTATTATTATTATTATTATTCCCTACTTTTACTTGTGAAACGTGTGAATAATCGTTTTTGTTTTTCTACTGAAAAATAATCTTAAAAATAGTCTTTTAGCTGCGCCAGTTAGAGACGGTCGAAAACCGTTCTAAATTTCTAATTGAAATTTAATTATTATTATTATTATTATTCCTAGTTTTACTTGTGAAACGTGTGGATATTGACCAATTTAGTGATGAGTTACGAAAATAAAAGAAGCAGGTAAGAATTCATTTAGAAATCTAGTTACATTGTTTTATATTAAAGAGAAGAACATAAAGATAAGATAATCTTTCTGTTATGGCTCTTATAAACAATAATGGTTCCATCTATAAAGCCACAAGCAAACGTACTGTGTACAGAAAAATTAAGAAAAGTGTGCAAGATACGGTACAGTTGTCCTACCTTGAAACGAAAGTTAATCATCATATGCAACCTCCAGATTTTTAACGGAGATCTATTGCGTGATCAACACGATGACTCTACAATAATGTTTATATCTCAGAACAATCATGCAAGTACTACAAATACTGAATTTAAATTAGAAGAATGTCCTCTCATTTCACCTACCGTAACTAATGACGCCAATTCTTCACAAAACACTTTTAGTACTAATAATGAATCTACTGTAATATCAGTTGCGGCAGTTAATAATCCAGTTCAACAACCCTTGAATGCAAGTTCATTTTTAACTAATTGGTCCTTGAAGCATAACATTACTCATACAGCATTGAATGATTTATTGTCATGGTTTAAGACAAATCCAGATATAACTAATTTGCCAAAAGACTCCCGCACTCTTTTACCCACTCCCAGGGACGGTAAACTGCAGTCAATGAATTCTGGAGATTTTTTTATTTTGGCATGTACAATTATGTAAGAAAAAATTTATTAAAACAAAAACATCTTCCAAATATAATAGAAATGGACTTTAATGTAGATGGATTACCAATTCATAAGAGTACAAACAAATCATTTTGGCCAATATTATGTAAATTCAGCTGCGACGATTCAGTGTGGGGCCCATTTCCAGTCGGGATTTTTTGTGGTTCATCAAAACCGCCCTTAGAACAATATTTGCATCAGTTTGTGGAAGAATTGAAGGACTATTTAAATAACGGGTTTCCATGAAATGACAAAAAAATTAAAGTTAATGTGCGCACTTTTTGTTGTGACATGCCAGCTCGTTGTTTCATTAAAAATACGAAAGGTCATAATGCTTACCACGGTTGCGATAAATGTTACATTCATGGTAAATACGTAAACAAACGGATGGTATTTGTGGGCAACAAAGTAAGAATATGCTCTGATAAAGACTTTGCCGAAAAAGTTGATGTAAACTACCACAAAGGCGATACTCCATTAATTAATTTAGGTATTGGTCTGGTATCTAAATTTCCTATGAATTATATGCATTCACTCTGCCTGGGTGTAATGAGAAAACTTTTATTTTTGTGGAGGGATTGCGGTCGATCTTATGGAGTAACTCGAGATAATATTATCAATATAAATAGACAAATTTCTGAAATAAAACTTTGCTGGCCTACTGACTTTAATCGCAAACCAAGATCACTTGGCGAATTAGAAAGTTGGAAAGCCACCGAGTTTTTGCAGTTTCTCATATATATTGGTCCTGTAGTATTGAAAGATATATTACCGATTCATATGTATAATAATTTTATGCTATTCAAATTTGGAATAACTATTTTGTTAACCAAAAGTTTAAACAAAATGTACAATCAATATGCAAATGAACTTCTGCAAATATTTGTTTAACATTCGAAGGACACCTACGGAAAAGAATTTGTCACATGCAATACGCATTCTTTAATTCATTTAGCTGAAGATGCAAAAAATTATGGATCATTGCGAGAAATAAGTTGCTTTCCTTTTGAAAATTATTTGAAGGATTTAAAAAGAATGTTGAGAAAACCAAATATGCCCTTGTCTCAAATAGTTAATCGTCTCAAAGAGCATGATAATTTGTCTCAAAATTGTCAGAATAATGAACATAAGCGCTCAGGGGTGTTTGTATCTGGACTTAGAAATAGCATCTTTAGTAGGTCATATTACAAAAAATTGCATTTTAAAAATTTTGTGATTTCGGATAAAAAAGGCGATAGCTGTATAATGCTGAAAGAGAATAAAATTATAAAAGTAAATAATGTCGTGATTGATAATTCTGGACCCATACATATCTTGCGGACAAAAATTAATATTTTAAAGCCATATGTTGCATATCCAGCAGATTCTTCTATTTTATCTATTTTTGAAGTTGCAATTGTATCTGATAAAGTAGAAGACATTGTGTGTACAGTTGAAGATGTCATACAAAAGGACGTATTA
Source organism: Dascillus cervinus (assembly GCA_949768715.1). Lineage (NCBI taxonomy): Eukaryota > Metazoa > Arthropoda > Insecta > Coleoptera > Dascillidae > Dascillus > Dascillus cervinus. The sequence goes on from OX458320.1 coordinate 18,858,008, forward strand.
CTACCCATTGGAAAAAAAATTGTATATGCACCATTACTAGATTTATACTAGTTGAAGTGAAAACTTCTTTAGGTGCACCTTGCACACAAAATTTCCCAGGCAAACAATAAGTCTGATTTATACATAAAAAATATAGAATGCGAAATAATAAAATGGGATGATGATTTTTGGAAAAACAGCATGAGCGGTAGTTTAGAAAATTTTTATGTGAATGCATTACTTCCGGAAACATTCGATTCAAAAATTAAAAGAAATAAAGTCATTCGAAATATTCTCTGCAAAGATTTGTAACCACATCGCATAATATGTTAGGAGTATTATTTTATTTTATATTTTTTATATTTTATTTCAGATAATTTAAAATTTAAAAATAGCTCTTCAGGGTGGCTATTCTTTGCCGCTAAAATACTTTTAAACACGCCACAGTGTGTATGTAGATTCTTTATATACATATTGTGGCAGTCGCAAGCCTGTAATGCGAAAGTGTGAACGAAAGTTTCAATTAATTTCATTTTTATAATAAGCTTTTTGGACACCCGTAAACTGTTCTTTATAAAAATTTACATTTTTCATGTCTACTTATCAATTGAAAATTAGGAAACTAATTTTGTTAATAACAAAACTTCTTTACCAAATAAATAAAATTGTTAAATTTAACGAATTCTTCTCGCACATTATGATTATACTTCACAAAATATGTACTTGTATTAACATGCTCATAATCACTATATTTAATTATTTTATTTATTTTGAAAAATTGTAAATTTGGATTTTTTTAGAAAATTCCGTGTCGTGGAATTTCCCGATGAAAGAGACGGTTCTAGCACACCCATGGGCATCATCGGATCTTCATGGTTAAATGAAGATACAGATGGGCAAATTTTTTGTTATTGGCCAACTTACTTTAAAAGTGAAAGGCATAAAGTTGATGCCATATGTGAAGGTCTAAAATTAGAGACCAAAAAATGTATGACGTGCAAAGTTAACGTCAAATACTACGCTGGTAAGTAATGTTTTATATATTGTATATAATATAGTATTATAAGTTTTTTTTTTTCATAATAGATACGTACACAAGAGCCCAACAAAAAATGGAGCAGCTGAAAGTGGCTTCAAGTGTATCTCAAACTAGTTGCACTGATTCGAAAAGTGATGAGGATTTGAACCAGACTCTAACCAACCCTTCTGCAAAGCGACTGATTACAGAAAATAGAAAGTATATTGATTTTATATGTGACTCCGATGAGGATTACACTCCGGCGGTTCCAAAGCTACCTGTGTTCCCAAATATTTCATCTGCGTTGTCTACTACATTCAGTCCATTAATTACATCTTCAGATTCCCGAAATACAACACCCACAACATCTAGAATAGTGGGGTAAGAAAAATGAACCAATACTAATGAAAATAATAATAATATTTCACCTATTTTATTTAGAATTACTAACTTGAACGGCAACAGCCCAAAATCCATCAACACATGCAGTTCTCATTGCCTATGTGATGGACCCGGAATTTTCTTTAAGGCTTGTCGCACTAGTTTTTAGATTTCGTAGATGTGGAATAAGAATTGGACATTTCCTTAACTTATTTATTAATAATTAAACATATGTAATAACTAAAATACAGAACGTAATTGTTGAGATTAATTAACGAATTGCGTAGAATTGAATGAATTGAATATATTGAATGACTCGTTTTTACGTGTTGTCTTATTTATAACATATCCTTAATCAAATAAATTAATACTCAATGGTCAGACAGTAAATACAACATTATCAATATCTTACGCAAAGGTTGAATGGAAATTTAATAGATGAATGGTGGCATGATTCATTCTTACAACAAAAGAAAATAAAATTAAATCAATTAAAATAAAGTAAAGAATTGTAACATAAAATGTAAAAAGGATTATAGGTATGAAGGAGGTACATTACACCTACATACTGAAGGTATAAGTAAATTAATCAATATTTTGGCCAGTTAATTTGTAAAACGCTCTTTTTGCTAAGTACCTAAGTAATTGATTCAGACGTAATAATTCTGAAAAATTAAAAAAAGTTAAAATCTTACCTTTATTTTAATTGTATTGACAAAAAATTTGTTTATATTTATAGAACATAATTAAATAGTTAGCATGAAAGGAAACCAATGTTTGTTTCTTTCACATAGGTCTGTGATGAAAACATTGTTTTAATTATTTTGTTATCTTGATCGCCTGTTAACATCGATAATAATTTATTTCTCTTCTCTTACATATTTTTAAAATTAAATTACAGTTTTCCTTCATATTTGATATTTGAATATTTTTTTGTACTTATATTACTTATTACTTACTTACTTACTTATTATAATGTCTTGGTCATGCAATATGTTTTTCTAAATTTCTATTCTCAGTTTGCCGTGGAAGAAATGTTTCAATAAATACCATTTTCAATTGTTTCAGTGCCTACGTGATTTTTGTAATTAATTGAAATAAAAACTTCAATTGCTTGTAACTTCTCGGTAGTTAATTTAATCGTAATAGTGCATTAAGACTTTTTCACTCAAAATTAAACATTCTTTCAAAATATGCAAAAAAGGATAGGGCATTCCATTTAAAAAGATGTTATTTTCGTGAATATCTCGAACAGTTGATGTTCGATTGTTTTCTTGGTTTCATAATGGTAATCAGCGGAAAAAACACTAATTCTTTGCTAATTTAACCGACTTTGCAACTCCAATAATAGCAAAGTTACCAATGGTGAACACTTAATATAATACAACCTGTATAGTTTAGGAGACAAGGATTCTGATTATATGCCGGAGGTGACAGCTCAACAGGCATCAATATTATGTATGTTATAAAGTAAATAATCATTGTATTTTTTAGTAGTTATGTCCAAAAAATTTATTCAATTGTTCACTTCTGTTTCCATAGTGAATTATATATTCTGTTGTATTGAATTTAAGTATTTTAAAATTTCACTTGGATCATTATTAATATCATTATTATATCATTATTTATATTTATTTATATTGTATATTTGTATTGTTTATATCGAAATGCAGCTATTTTATGTTGATAAGGATGGTTTGAAGTAGCATGTATTATATGATCCGTTTGTGTTGGTTTTCTATATACATATATTATAAAGTAAATGATCATTGTAATTTGTAATAGTTATGTTCAAAAAATTTATTATATCGCTCACTTTTGTTTCCATGTATATTTTGTTGTATTAAATTTAAATATTTTAAAATTTCACTTGGATCATTATTAATATCATTATTATATCATTATTTATATTTATTTATATTGTATATTTGTATTGTTTATATCGAAATGCAGCTATTTTATGTTGATAAGGATGGTTTGAAGTAGCATGTATTATATGATCCGTTTGTGTTGGTTTTCTATATACATATATTATAAAGTAAATGATCATTGTAATTTGTAATAGTTATGTTCAAAAAATTTATTATATTGCTCACTTTTGTTTCCATGTATATTTTGTTGTATTAAATTTAAATATTTTAAAATTTCACTTGGATCATTATTAATATCATTATTATATCATTATTTATATTCATTTATATTGTATATTTGTATTGTCTATATCGAAATGCAGCTATTTTATGTTGATAAGGATGGTTTGAAGTAGCATGTATTATATGATCCGTTTGTGTTGGTTTTCTATATACATATATTATAAAGTAAATGATCATTGTAATTTGTAATAGTTATGTTCAAAAAATTTATTATATTGCTCACTTTTGTTTCCATGTATATTTTGTTGTATTAAATTTAAATATTTTAAAATTTCACTTGGATCATTATTAATATCATTATTATATCATTATTTATATTCATTTATATTGTATATTTGTATTGTCTATATCGAAATGCAGCTATTTTATGTTGATAAGGATGGTTTGAAGTAGCATGTATTATATGATCCGTTTGTGTTGGTTTTCTATATACATATATTATAAAGTAAATGATCATTGTAATTTGTAATAGTTATGTTCAAAAAATTTATTATATTGCTCACTTTTGTTTCCATGTATATTTTGTTGTATTAAATTTAAATATTTTAAAATTTCACTTGGATCATTATTAATATCATTATTATATCATTATTTATATTTATTTATATTGTATATTTGTATTGTCTATATCGAAATGCAGCTATTTTATGTTGATAAGGATGGTTTGAAGTAGCATGTATTATATGATCCGTTTGTGTTGGTTTTCTATATACATATATTATAAAGTAAATGATCATTGTAATTTGTAATAGTTATGTTCAAAAAATTTATTATATTGCTCACTTTTGTTTCCATGTATATTTTGTTGTATTAAATTTAAATATTTTAAAATTTCACTTGGATCATTATTAATATCATTATTATATCATTATTTATATTCATTTATATTGTATATTTGTATTGTCTATATCGAAATGCAGCTATTTTATGTTGATAAGGATGGTTTGAAGTAGCATGTATTATATGATCCGTTTGTGTTGGTTTTCTATATACATATATTATAAAGTAAATGATCATTGTAATTTGTAATAGTTATGTTCAAAAAATTTATTATATTGCTCACTTTTGTTTCCATGTATATTTTGTTGTATTAAATTTAAATATTTTAAAATTTCACTTGGATCATTATTAATATCATTATTATATCATTATTTATATTCATTTATATTGTATATTTGTATTGTCTATATCGAAATGCAGCTATTTTATGTTGATAAGGATGGTTTGAAGTAGCATGTATTATATGATCCGTTTGTGTTGGTTTTCTATATACATATATTATAAAGTAAATGATCATTGTAATTTGTAATAGTTATGTTCAAAAAATTTATTATATTGCTCACTTTTGTTTCCATGTATATTTTGTTGTATTAAATTTAAATATTTTAAAATTTCACTTGGATCATTATTAATATCATTATTATATCATTATTTATATTTATTTATATTGTATATTTGTATTGTCTATATCGAAATGCAGCTATTTTATGTTGATAAGGATGGTTTGAAGTAGCATGTATTATATGATCCGTTTGTGTTGGTTTTCTATATACATATATTATAAAGTAAATGATCATTGTAATTTGTAATAGTTATGTTCAAAAAATTTATTATATTGCTCACTTTTGTTTCCATGTATATTTTGTTGTATTAAATTTAAATATTTTAAAATTTCACTTGGATCATTATTAATATCATTATTATATCATTATTTATATTCATTTATATTGTATATTTGTATTGTCTATATCGAAATGCAGCTATTTTATGTTGATAAGGATGGTTTGAAGTAGCATGTATTATATGATCCGTTTGTGTTGGTTTTCTATATACATATATTATAAAGTAAATGATCATTGTAATTTGTAATAGTTATGTTCAAAAAATTTATTATATTGCTCACTTTTGTTTCCATGTATATTTTGTTGTATTAAATTTAAATATTTTAAAATTTCACTTGGATCATTATTTATATCATTATTATATCTAATCCATTGTATAACTTGGTATTTCGTTTGTAGTGTATGCATAAAATTAAAAATTAATAAATATATTATTATATAATTATATTAATTTAATTTGTGTCCCCTCCCCCCCTCAATTGCCGATAACAGTTATTAAATTTATTATGGTTCAATGCTGTCCAAACGTCGTCAAATCGTACAGGCTAGATGCAGGTTATATGTTGGCCAAACGTCGGCAAATTGTGCCGGCACCAGCTATCGGCCGCTGTGTCACCTCGATGCTGGGCCAACGTCGATTGCCAGCGTTGGCCCACCACTTCGGGTTTGGCAAGGAGGTACTGGTTCGGTGAAGGGCCGATATAGGCATGTTTGTTGGGAACGCACAGCTCATACCGTTTAAACTAGAAACTAGAATGTAAAATTATCTATTTAAATTAAAAAATTGGAAAATTTTGGAAAAAATTAAAGTGCTTTTTATTGAAATTTGGACAGGACAACGTCGTGGCAGATATGATACAATATGAAGTAAACTATATTATTGTTACCATGGAGTGAATGGCATAAAATTAAACAATTAGCTCTCAAATTATTTGTCGTTTTAAAAAATTCTTATTATACAAGCCTTTAAATAAGCTCAATACCGCCAATAAGATTCAATCGAAAGCAAGATCGACAGAAAGAAGAAATTGTCAAACTACAAAATGAACAAGCAACATCAACACAAAAACCGTTTGAAGCTCATTGCGACCAGTTTCTTGTACTTTCTTGTTATCAACACAGTTGATGACAAACATCTGTTTGTTTACCTTCTCTACGTGTCCTGAGGAAATTTATAGAAAAATGCCGTGATTTTTGAATTACTAAAACGGAAGGCTCATCAACTGACGCCTGAAGATAGAACTAGTGTCATTTGTATGGATGAAGTTTTTATTCGACGAAATTTACTTTATCATTGCGGAATAGATGCAGTTGTTGGTCTTGAAGATAATAGTACAAATAAGCAACCGAAAACAAGCAAGCGATGCTCAAAATTGAAAAGCATGTTGTACAAGTTTGAGGTGCAATATGATAGATTTTTCAAAGTTATTACGGGTTACTACAGAGAATTCAACCATATTTTTGGGAAAACGAGAATTGCTGCTTTATTGCGATTCATCAGATCTGTTCAAAACAGCACGAAATAATTTGATGACCAATGAATTTTGGACAATGAACAAACGCCCTTCCTAAAAACAATAACAGCAACTTATTAAGGGTGGAGTCTAATGTTGTAAAAACAAATATTATAAAGGATGTGCTGCATTCCTAATTATTAAAAATGGGCTTCCTGTTGTTTAATGGGAAGCCGAACCGAACTTGCGAATGTACCGTAACAGGTTTTGTGAAGCGTTTATAGTAATTATTAGGAGCAAATAAGTTTCATTTAATTTTTGTAAAGTCGCGAGACGGATTCCATCGGTTTATTTGTAAAGTTACGGCGAAAAATGTAAAAATTTTATAAACGTCAAAAAATTATTCAATATACTAATTTGATTTTGATAGTAAAAATTCTAAGCCTCCTAGGTTTAAAATTTTTAATTATTTATTTATTTCTTTTAAGTATTTTTGAATCATATTTAACCAATCTTATTGAGTCATTTAGGTTGTAACGAACATCACAATTAAAGATGCAAGTTCATGTGAAGCCTTGACAGCCAGAGGGTCCATTACCAAGGCGAGTCAAGGGATGCCTTCTTCACAATTCAATCTAAGATGATCAAAGAGGGAGAGAGTGATAGAGAGTGTGAATGATAGGTAAAGGAGGAAGAAGATGAAATGAGTAAAAGTGTGTGTGAAAGTAAACTAATAAGAGGCAATTTTTGATGATAGAGGGAGAGAGTGATAGAGAGTGAGAATGATAGGTAAAAGGGAAAGAAAACGAAAGGTGAAAAAGTGTGAGTGAAAGCTTACCAAAAGATGTGATCTAATGATAAGATGTAAATGGAACTAAACAGTTACTCACCTCGAAGTAATACTTGACGTAATGTTAACGTGGTTCCCGTGGTGAGGAAGACGTATGGGGGAGGAAGTTAGTAGTTAGTAGGCTTTGTACGAAAAGTAGTACATGCGGTTTATGATGATTTGTCTCAACGGATCTCGATTAACACTACAACTGTTCGAGTTTTTTATAATAATTTCGGGCGAAATATTTCAGTAGCCAATATTGAACAAGTTCTAACGCACTGACGTTATCTAATGCCTCATAGAGCTACATGCCTTCTTCTGACAGTTGATAGAGTGGTAGGCTCAGGATTGACATCATTACTAACTATAGGTCGAACTATGCGCCTCTTATCCTTAACTAGTCTTTGGTATAATGTTCAGTCGGTTTGTGTGTCTTGTCACTAAGTTTTACTTGAACTTTTTAAAATTTTTAGAAAATAACTTTTTATTTATAAGTACCGTGACCGTGTTAGTGATGGGCGATCGTTTAGTTCCACGAAGCGCAAACGCAAACAAATGATGATTAATCTGAAGAGGTGTCGGAGGGTAAAGCAACATCAAACCAAACCAAACCTTTACTTGGAATACGTTGGAATCTATTTATGAGGATGCGTTTATCGCCTTTCAATAGAAACCTCGGCAACGTCAAGTCTACTTTATATAAGAACTTATCTTGGGTTGCCAAAGAATCGTTGGCTAAAGTTGGTGGAGATGACAGAATTCGCCAATATGCTGATTGCAGTTGCGAAGGAGCAAGCAACAAGCGGCTTTCGAACAGCTCTGCTGTGAACATTCATCCGATGCAGGATGAGGCAGCGGCCCTGCCAATCATCCACCAGAAGCCAATTATCCGCCCGGAAACGCACCTGAAAAACGCAAATGAGGGTTGATACAGAGCGGAACTATATTTGTATTTAGTTGGTCCGAAATAAATTTATGCATCTCCTCTTTAACTTGCTGCTATGGTGAAAATTATGAAAAACGCTGGGCTGAAGAAAAAATAATGCGATTTCTTTCTATGGGACACGATAAAAGGTATGGTGTACCAGGAAGAGCCAATTACCTTAGAAAATATGCGAAATCGAATTCGAGATGCTTTTGCCGAAATTAACAGGCAAAATTTAGTAGCTACTGCGCAAGCCAATTTTCAGAACGTGTTTAGTCGTGTTTGAAACAATATGTGGTAAAACTTTCGTCTACAGAATCCGAAGATTACTTTGACCGTTTTAAACAGCTCCATGACTCGAGTTTGTGTACGCAGGATCTTTGTTAAATTTGTTAATATTTGAAGGAACAGCATCCCATTTTGATTATTCTATCGTTGATGTATGATTGTACGTTATCTAAGTTGTTACACGTCGTGTTCGGATACTATGATAGATGCACTATTTCAAGAAATTCTTGCGAACTATCCCAATTATATGAACAGTGATCATTATATACTGCGAAAAACACAGATTTAACCAGATACTTTCACAGGTCTGGTCTAATTGTAATTGTATGACTCAGAATAATATTAATTAACTTGATAAAACCGTTATTTCCAAAGACGCTTATGCTCCCAGTATCCCGTCTTTTCTTACGGTATAACCAATTAATGATGCCATCAAAAGCAGAGGTGAAAGAATCCCCTGGCACAATTGAGAAACCAAATATGACAAGAATACAAAGAAAACAATACGCCAAATTGCGAGGAACATTTAATGGAAACACCCGAGAAAGTTAATGACCATCAAAAACTTATTCCACGAACGAATAAAGTTATTGATTATGGGGCACTGTTAGTGGCCAAAGATATTTTTAATAAAAAAGAAAATTACAGAACACGCATCCACATGCAAAGCATCGACATCGAAAAATTCAGAATGGTTTTGATTTTATGTAATACCACCAAACTATGGACTATGAGAATGTGTCAGTTATGCCAAAAATGAGGTCACAAAAAAGTAGGCGTGATTAACAAAATCTGACGACGAACACTACGAATGCCCAATGTGACAAATATAGATTTGTTCTGTGTTCCTTATTTTTGATCTAGACACAAATAAGACTCACTGTCAAGGTATGCACTGCTTTTACGTTCCACATTTAAGAATTATTTCATGTTGCGTTATGTAGATAATCATATGCTTTAATGTTTGTCATATAGGAATCCCCTATACTTTCTTCATATTGTTTAAATAAAAATAATATTTCTTACGTGGGCCTTATCGATTTTTAGATCACACATCACCAGCAGTGAATCGAAGCGTAATAACTACTTTCGTGATCCAGCGAATTTTGCCCTGCGATTAGAATTACGACAACCCCCATAAATCTCTCGCATTTAATCCGACTCTGTTTGTCACTGGGGTTTTCTAGCCAATTTTAAACAGAGTTCCTCGGATGTAGAATTAATGAAGAAAGTGATCACCAGCAGTGAATGGAAGCGTAATAACTTTGCTAACCAGCAGATCTTGACCGGCGATTAGAACAACTCCCATAAATCTCTCGCATTTAATCCGACTCTGTTTGCAACTGGGGTTTGCTACCCAATCTCAAACAGATATGCTCGGATTTAGAATTAATGAAGAAGTGATCACCAGCAGTGAATCGAAGTGTAATAACTTTGGTAATTCAGCAGATCTTGTCCAGCGATTAGAACAACAACAACCCCCATAAATCTTTTGCATTTAATCCGACTCTGTTTGCCACTGGGGTTTTCTACTCAATCTTAAATGGAGTTACTCGGATTTAGTATTAATGAAGAAAGTGACCACCAGCAGTGAAACGAAGTATAATAACTTTGGTGATCCAGCAGATCTTGACCGGCGATTAGAACAACTCCCATAAATCTCTCGCATTTAATCCGACTCTGTTTGCAACTGGGGTTTGCTACCCAATCTCAAACAGATATGCTCGGATTTAGAATTAATGAAGAAGTGATCACCAGCAGTGAATCGAAGTGTAATAACTTTGGTAATTCAGCAGATCTTGTCCAGCGATTAGAACAACAACAACCCCCATAAATCTTTTGCATTTAATCCGACTCTGTTTGCCACTGGGGTTTTCTACTCAATCTTAAATGGAGTTACTCGGATTTAGTATTAATGAAGAAAGTGACCACCAGCAGTGAAACGAAGTATAATAACTTTGGTGATCCAGCAGATCTTGACCGGCGATTAGAACAACCCCCATAAATCTCTCGCATTTAATCCGACTCTGTTTGCAACTGGGGTTTGCTACCCAATCTCAAACAGAGTTGCTCGGATTTAGTATTAATGAAGAAAGTGATCACCAGCAGTAAATCGAAGTGTAATAACTTTGGTGATACAACAAATCTTGACTAGTGATAAGAATGACAACCCCCAGAAATCTCTTAGATTTAATCTGACTGTTTGCCACTGGGGTTTTCTACCCAATCTTAAACAGAGTTACTCGGATTTAGTATTAATGAAGAAAGTGACCACCAGCAGTGAAACGAAGTATAATAACTTTGGTGATCCAGCAAATCTTGACCGGCGATTAGAACATCCCCCATAAATCTCTTGCATTGAAACTAACTCTGTTTGCCATTGGGGTTGATTAACCAATCTTAAACAGAGTTGCTCGGATTTAATATTAATAAAAAATACTCGGATGAAAAGCTTCTTAAAGGTTGGCTTTGGTAATAGAATTAAATGAGCTGTTTGAACAGTCTTGAATACAATGCAGCAACCTCAATTTCGATTAATGAATTGTTTTCATGTAGGAAACCATGGCGCCACCTCATAAAGACCAAGAGGTTTATAACAATTTGCAATTACAATTAGTATGGTAATAAATGCTCTGTAAGTGATTCTTTTCTTTTTGTTTTTTGTTCTTCTGATAATAAATTTGTGTGATTTCACATTCGAGATCTTGTGTTTATCCACGCAAAAAGCGCAAAACAATTATTTTTCTTGTTCGACTACCGAAAATTTGTTAACCAATATTTATCAAAATTTTAAATATATCTGCTTGCACTTTAATACAGGAAACTCGTCATACAGCAATGAAAATTCAATTGGGGATAAAAAATGGTAACACATTCAAATGTTCCTATAACAAACTTCCGCATGTCTCTACAATGAGCGGCAAAAGTAACGTAACATTTCGATACATCTGAAACTGTTGAGTTTTGAAAACAGTCCAAAAACAACTCAATTTTTGAATTTAATTTCCGTTTTTTTGCTTAATACCTTTTACCGTTTGTTGTCAACGTGATGACGTTGTCGTTGCTATTTTTAAGTAGGAACCCATACTTTTTCAACATTATGTTAATGAATGAAAATGACAGTACAATTAAAATTTTTTGGCAATAATTTCATTAGCAATATTGTAAAAAAAAATATTTTAATTGTACCTATCGAATTGAAGCATGAAAAACTTAATCGTAGAAATACTCCAAAAGTAGATATAGGCTGATTAGATAAAATTAAAAAGCAAAAAAATAATTTTCGGTGAAAGTAAAACGGCCTGTGAGAATGAGGAAAAAATGTGATGTCAGAAATTTTCATTTTTTTTTTATACCTACATAGCAAATTTTGTATCTGATTTTTTTACAATCACTGTGCCACTTCGTTATAAGAAAGTTCGACTATATTAAAATATTTTCTTGGATACTCAAAATTGTAACTTAAAAATGCTTACGGGTAAAAGTCAGAAAAAGCGCCAATTTGAGAACAGAAAAATAAAAATTTTGAATTTATAATTTGTTATACAGGGAGCGCCAGCCAACTGGAATAAATTCATTATCTCAGTTATTGGGCATATTGAAAAAAAATCCAGAAACACGTCATTTTTAGTCTATCACATGATATCCTGTAAAGTGAAAATTTCATCCCTAATCTCAACTCCCTTCGAGTGACAGTTGCAACCCCCAAATTTTTAAATGGGAAGGGGGGGCTTGTGATACCTCATTTGAAAGGTTTCTTCATGCTCTATTCAAAAATGCTATGGTTTAGAAATTTATTCCGAAAATGAAGGGTAAAAAAATTAATCTTTTTAACGAAATTCGCTACAACACACTAAAAAAACAAAAACTAATAGGGTTTCGTTCTCAGTAATTTAATAAAATTAATTAAAAAATTAATGTAGGAGATGTTCAAAATGCATGCCCCGGACGTCTTGACAGCATCCTATTCGTAAATAAAAAAATTTTCTAACATTAATCAGCATCTGAGGCGTGACCGACCTAATGGCAAGCGTTATTCTTCTTCTTAATTCAGCTAGATCGCATGGTTTAGTTTTGTATACCAAACTTTTCACATAACCCCATAAGAAGAAGTCTAATGGCGTAAGATCAGGTGAACGTGCCGGCCATTCTTTCGATCCTCGCCTCCCTATTCACCGATTTGGAAATATTAAATCGAGGTACTGCCGGTACTAAGTCAATTCAAACGAACCCCTACGCTTTATGCAGTTACTCGCACACCAAAGGTTTACCCGACTTATAACCTAACCCTAACACCCGGAGAGAGGCTAGCCTTCCTTTTTTGGGGGTCCCGTGATAGAGGCTGGACCGGTGGGAGGCAAGTGAAGCAGTTAAAGAGGGAAGATGGCGGGTGCGGAACACGAAGTGACGCTAGCGTGTAACTTCCAGCAAAAAGAGGCGTTTTCCTCTTAATTCTTGTTGTTTGAAAATGTTTGTTTCTTGTGGATGCCTCTTAAATTAGTGGTACCTCGAGTATTGTATGTTTTATAGTTGTTTTGTGGTTAAAGCGCGTCGGCTTTGGTTAGTTGTCTCGTTAGATTGGACCGTATGAATTATGGTTGCGCGTAGCGAGTCGGGACCGGCTAGGTTAAATTAAACGTGCGATTCGGAGGACGCATGTAATGTTTTGGAAGGACACGCCGAAGCGTTTCCATTTCGGTTTTGTGTAACCGAGAGACGCCATCGCGAAACATTGCTGAATGACGCAACTCGCTGGGTTTCGAGATCAGGGCTGTACTAACGAGAGGGGCCGCGTTACTTAAGTTAAGTTCAGCGTCCACAGCCAAATTTGACGTTGGCATTAAGTTTTTATGTACCTAAATTTTCAAAATTATGAACTTTTTATGTACTAAATTTTCAAAATTATGAACTTTTTATGTACTAAATTTAAAAAATTATGAAACTTGTAGCGGCGGCTGTATTATCTAGCGACCTGCATTAATAGCCCAATGATCAAGTGCCCGGGATAAAAGATGTTTTTATTATTAGTCAATTTACGATCGTGATATAAATAAATGTAAAAATAAAATCAATCAAACTTGTAGTTAATTTCTACAAATTGGTGACCCCGACGTAAGCTGAAAACATGTTGAACGAACAACAGCCACCGCCGCCATTAGAAGGCCGTCAAGAGCTCCCGCTTTATGTTTCACTGGATCAGACTTCAGTACAAGCGGCCCCGTTTTGTCCAACAAATCCGGACCTCTGGTTCCGCTTGTTGGAGGGCCAATTCCAATGCAAGCGGATGACGAACGACACGACCAAGTTTTGGGCAGCTCTCAATGCCATGGGAATTCAGTACGCGGCTGAAGTTGACGACATCACGCGTAACCCCCCCGAAAATGATAAGTATTTAACCCTAAAGACTACGCTCATCCATCGTCTCACAGGATCCGCCGAATTACGGATTCGCCGATTATTGGAACGCGAAGAATTAGGTGATCGGACGCCATCGAAGTTCCTGCGACATTTAAGGACTATTGCGGATATTCAGGTTCCTGATAATGTTATTAGGTCTCTGTGGCTTCAAAGACTACCTGCAAATGTGCAGTGTATTTTAGCTGTTCAAACTAATAACACACTCGATCAACTAGCCGAGTTAGCGGACAAAATCTGCGAAGTTATGCCACAACGAACAGTCGCCTCCGTCGCCACACCGCTTTCTCACCAGCAGGTATCTGTTACACCTGTACTTGGTCAAACTGCAGGTACGACAGCTGCCGTCTCTGCTCCTGCATGTAATACCATCGACAAACTCGTGACACAAATGGAGGCGTTGACTCGTCGAATGGACGAACTACGCAGAGATCATCGTCGAGGACCATCACGTACCCGTAGTCCTAGTCGAAATCGACAAAGCAGTTCGCCTTCACCTTCTGGTTTGTGCTGGTACCACAAAGAATTTGGAACTCGTGCTAAACGCTGCCGTTCTCCGTGTAAATTTTCGGAAAACTTCAACAACCAGTAGTAAGTACGACCGAAACTGCTGGTATCTTCGCGAGTGGTCGTCTTTTCTTGACAGATCTTTCTAGTAAATTAACGTTTCTTGTTGATTCTGGCGCAAAGAAACTTTGTAAATGGAATCGCGAGAAAACAGAATTTTCACTCTATGCCGCCAACGGTACAAAAATTGACACTTTTGGAACAGTAGTGCTATCCCTTGATCTCGACCTTCGTCGGAAATTTCCGTGGACATTTCTGGTTGCTTCTGTCGATAAACCAATCATAGGAATCGATTTTCTCAGTTTCTTTAATCTGTTCATCGATGCCCGTCATCGACGCCTGATTGACGCCACAACCCGACTCACTACTTCAGATACCCTTCCCAGCAACCTATCAGTTGGAAGCATTAAAACAATTTCAGGAGACTCACCATATCACAGCATCATTTCCGAGTTTCCTGAAATAAGTCGACCCACCTGGCGATCCACTTCCACCAGTCACGGTGTGACGCACCACATCGAAACGACCCCTGGCCCACCGGTCACATCTCGCCCCCGTCGCCTCGCCCCAGAACGACTTTCAATTGCCCGCAAAGAGTTCGAGCACCTCTTAGCCCTCGATATCATTCGTCCTTCAAAGAGCAATTGGTCCTCCCCCCTTCACCTGGCTATTAAAAAGAACAATGAGTGGCGCCCCTGCGGAGATTACCGTTCACTAAACGTACGAACTGTGCATGATAATTATCCGATACCGCATATTGAAGATTTTGCTCAAAATTTATACGGAAAGTCAGTGTTCTCAACAATAGATCTAAAGGGTTTTCCAATAAGAGGTGTTATTTTGAATAGCCCGTTATTTCGGTAGATGTAACTTTTGGAGCTGTAATTTTTTGACATTTGACAAGTAGAAACTACGCCATTAATAAAAATGGAACGATACACGCTTCAACAACGCATTGAAATTATTAAAATTCACTATAAAAATGGTGAAAATTTGGCAGAGACGGTTCGTAAAACTCGAACATTTTTGGGTCGTCGTGAAGCACCTTGTCGGACCGCAATACAGAAATTGGTGGAAAAATTCGAGCTGTTGGGACAAGTTAGTGATGTGAAGAATAAAACCGGCCGATTTTGCTTGTTGACGAAGCCATCCAGGTGGAAATGGGCCTCATCACTCAAGATGATTTTTCGATGGAATTCCGGATCATTTTCATGCATTTCAAGGACCCAATCGGCAAAGATACGACGTTGTTGATGATCGGCCGGCTTGAGTTCTTGTGTTAACTGAACTTTATAAGCCTTAAGACCCAAATCTTTATGCAAAATACGGTGTAATGATGTTTTTGGAATGTCTAATTCCAAAGAACGACGAGGAATGGACAAACCTGGGTTTTCTTCAACACTTTCGGCTACAGCAGCAATATTCTCGGCTGTTCTTGAGCGACGTGCACGGGTTTTATTCTTCACATCACTAACTTGTCCCAACAGCTCGAATTTTTCCACCAATTTCTGTATTGCGGTCCGACAAGGTGCTTCACGACGACCCAAAAATGTTCGAGTTTTACGAACCGTCTCTGCCAAATTTTCACCATTTTTATAGTGAATTTTAATAATTTCAATGCGTTGTTGAAGCGTGTATCGTTCCATTTTTATTAATGGCGTAGTTTCTACTTGTCAAATGTCAAAAAATTACAGCTCCAAAAGTTACATCTACCGAAATAACGGGCTATTCAAAATAACACCTCTTATTGGAAAACCCTTTACTTCGAGCATTTCACCAAATTCCCATTAATCCAGAGGACATTCCGAAAACAGCAATAACAACACCTTTCGGCTTGTACGAATTCGTATACATGAGTTTTGGTCTTCGAAACGCTGCACAGACTTTTCAACGATTTATCGACCATGTCCTCCGCGGACTTGATTTTTGCTATTCATATATCGACGACATTTTAATCGCGTCCTCCTCGCCTGAAGAACATTCATCGCATTTAAAAATCTTGTTTAATAGGCTGAAAGAATTTGGTGTGATTATCAACCCCTCAAAATGTTGCCTGGGTCAGCCCGAGGTCCTGTTTCTTGGCCACACTGTCAATGCGACAGGATGTCACCCCCCTCAAGATCGTGTGGAAGCTATCCGCGACGCTAACGTCCCGACTACCGTCAAGCAGTTGCGTCGTTTCCTTGGAATGATAAATTTCTACAGGAGATTCATTCCCAATGCAGCATCTACGCAGGCACCACTGAACAATCTTTTGACGGGCCCAAAGTCAAAAGATAACCGCGTCATCGATTGGACTTCCACAACACTTACAGCTTTCGAAGCTGTCAAACAATCCATCATCAGTGTCGCTTTGTTGGCTCATCCTTCACCAACTGCAGTTAGATCAGTTATGGTCGACGCATCGGACTTTGCCATAGGAGCGGTGCTCCAACAATACATCGATGACGCATGGCAACCGATAGGCTTCTTTTCTCGAAAATTATCTCCCACGCAACAAAAGTACAGCGCGTACGACCGAGAATTATTAGCTGCCTACACCGCCATCAAGAAATTCCGTCATTACCTCGAAGGTCGAAAATTCACACTTTATACGGACCATAAGCCGCTGACGTTCGCTTTCCAACAAAATTTGGACAAGTGTTCACCACGTCAATTCCGGCACCTTGATCTTATTGGACAATTCACTACAGACATTCAACACGTCAGTGGCAAAGAGAATATACCAGCTGATACACTCTCGCGTCTCGAGTCCATTAGCACGAACCCTGTTAATTTTTCTGACCTTGCTGCAGTCCAAGAAACAGATGTCGAACTTCAAGATTTGGTGAATTCCAACCAAAGCTTACACTTCGTCAAGATTCACTTTCCTGAAGTCAACCGCGACGTTTTGTGTGATATCGCAACCGGTAAAGCCAGACCAATTGTACCTAATGCATTTCGCAAGAAAATTTTTGACAATCTACACGGACTTTCACATCCTGGTGCACGAGTAACTACTAAATTGATTACATCTCGATTCGTTTGGCCTTCCATAAATAAAGATTGCAAAACCTGGTGCCGACAGTGCATTGAGTGTCAAAAGAACAAAATTTCTAGACACGTTAAATCGCCACTGTTCCCCATTCTTCCACCAAATGCTCGCTTTGAACACATTCATGTTGATCTAGTGGGCCCTTTGCCGCCGTCTAGATGAAATTCCTACATTTTAACTTGTATCGATAGATATACAAGATGGCCAGAGGCTGTGCCCATTCCAGACATTTCCGCCGAAACCGTCGCAATTCATCTTTGGACTGCTGGATAGCTAGATTTGGAGTACCATGTCGAATCACGACTGATCGAGGTAAGCAATTCGACTCCAACCTCTTCCAGAGTTTATCTCGACTAGCAGGCATTCAGCATCTCAAAACCACTGCGTACCATCCACAATCGAATGGGATGGTCGAACGTTACCACCGTGTGCTAAAATCTGCTCTCAAATGCCATGGTCATGCTAATTGGGTCGAATCATTACCTCTCGCTCTGCTTGGTATTCGCACTGCATTGAAAGAAGATCTTGGTACCTCAGGTGCAGAGCTCGTTTACGGTACTAGCCTTCGATTACCAGCCGAACTTTTTTTATCAACTCCACCCGAATCAACATCTGAATTTGTTCTTAGACTACAAGAACATTTTTCAAAAATCCGACCAAAGCTTCCACGATTGCATACTCAATCGCCTGTTTTCGTCTGGAAATCTCTTCCTACGACCTCGCACGTTTTCATTCGTCACGACGCAATACGGAAACCCCTTCAGCCTACCTACCAAGGCCCATTCCGTGTCATTACCCGAAATGAAAAAACGTTTGAAGTAGATGTCCGTGGACGTACTCAGACCATCTCAATTGATCGCCTCAAGCCAGTTTTTGTTGCTACCGATGAAGTCATCTTAAATGACACTTCCAAACCCGCTTTTCAAAAGCCGAAGCGCGTGACGTTCCAAGCGCAGCCAGAATTTTTTTAATATTCTTCCGCGCTCTCACTGGGAAGGAGGTGATGTAGCGGCGGCTGTATTATCTAGCGCCCTGCATTAATAGCCCAATGATCAAGTGCCCGGGATAAAAGATGTTTTTATTATTAGTCAATTGACGATCGTGATATAAATAAATGTAAAAATAAAATCAATCAAACTTGTAGTTAATTTCTACAAACTCACCTTTTATTGAATATCAATGGAAATAAAACAATACAAATAATTAAGTCCGCCCGGTTAAATGTTTCTGATTTCAGATAATAGGGTATAAGAAAAAATCATTAAAATTGGTGCTGTTTCTAGGGATCACAAAGTTAAAAGCTTTATTGATTCTGCTATATCTAACGATTTTAAATTGTGACAAAAAATATTCAATGAGAATAACAAGAATTTTCTGCATTGTTTGTGTATGAATTGATAACATGCCTGAGAGAATAGTTTGGGTGGAGGTTTCACTGTTCTCGTTAGTTTGTGTGTGTTGTACCATTAGCGGTCGTCGAATTGAAATTAAAAAGGCATCCTCCACTATTCTATTGTTTTATTGAAGACACCCCTTCCCCTAAAGGTCTCACCGTTGCATCCAGAACGCTTGCCGCACTTGCTTAAACACAACGACGGGTCCTACCTTCATTCTAGACGATCACACGTTTTTGGCCAATTTGAATTTCGCGGTTTAATTCCGAGCGTTCGGGATTTTAAATTATTCGGCGGCAAGTTTGGGTCATTACATGCCGAACATTGATTTGGTAATGTGGTGGTGCTCCATCCTGTTGAAGCCATATCACATTCGATATATCTAGTGGGTTTACTCGAGCAGGATATAAATTTGTCAAAGTGGGAATGACATTATTTTGGAGCAATGCTAAATAATTATTTCCATTCAAATTTCCATCAATGAAAAAGGGGCCAATGACATGGTTTCCAACTATTCCTGCCCAAACATTAACCTTTTGAGGGTATAGCGTGTTTAATGTTCTCATCCAGTGAGGATTTTCTCTTGACCAGTAACGACAATTTTGACGATTTGCATGGCCGTGAAGTGTAAAAGTGCATTCATCAGAAAACAATATATTTTCTATTTGGATATCATTGTTATCAAACATTGCCATCATTTGTTCAGAAAAGTACGTTCTTCTATCAAAATCGTCTTCAAAGAGCTCCCGAGTTGGTATCAATTTATAGGGATGCATTTTATTTTCCATTAAGATGCGACGAATTGAAGTTTGGCTAATATTCACTGCTGCAGCTGCTTGTCGACTCGAAGTATGTGGGTTTTCCTCAAACTCTAGCATTACATCCAATTTGGTATCATGACTTATTGTTAGTGCATTAGATGGTTTTTTTTTAATCTGCCTTACATGCCAAACTCCCGAAAGTTCTTTTCAATTTTACTAATTGTCCTTTGGGATATAGGCTGTAAATCTGGAAATTTTTCTTGAAATAGGCGAGCAACCTCGACGTGTGTTCGTGTTCTATCTTCGTAACCAACCATCTGCAGAATTGTTATTTTATGCATTTCTGTTAAATAAGCCATGTTTCTGAATTCAAATTAACAATATTCAAATAACACGTACAACACTAACAACTGTTGTCATGTGATTACAATCACACAGCAAG
Organism: Dascillus cervinus; assembly: GCA_949768715.1. Classification (NCBI taxonomy): domain Eukaryota; kingdom Metazoa; phylum Arthropoda; class Insecta; order Coleoptera; family Dascillidae; genus Dascillus; species Dascillus cervinus. Next base: position 18,878,273 of record OX458320.1, read on the forward strand.
TTGCTACGTCGTTTTAAACAAAAAAAAAACACTGTCAACTAACGAAAAATGTTTTATGTCACTTGATGAAAATTTCAATTGTTTTTGCTTGCCTTCTCAACATCAAGAACGAAACCCTATTAGTTTTTGTTTTTTTAGTGTGTTGTAGCGAATTTCGTTAAAAAGATTAATTTATTTACCCTTCATTTTCGGAATAAATTTCTAAACCATAGCATTTTTGAATAGAGCATGAAGAGACCTTTCAAATGAGGTATCACAAGCCCCCCCTTCCCATTTAAAAATTTGGGGGTTGCAACTGTCACTCGAAGGGAGTTGAGGTTAGGGATAAAATGTTCACTTTTGAGGATATCATGTGATAGACTAAAAATGACGTGTTTCTGGATTTTTTTTTCAATATGCCCAATAACTGAGATAATGAATTTATTCCAGTTGGCTGGCGCTCCCTGTATATAAAGTTAAGTAAACTTACTTTTTTATTGGGCCCTTAGATTTCCACATAATTTTATTTTAACTTTTTTAACACCTGAACGAATCAGGATATGTCCAGTTTTTTCCAGTTTTTACGCTTCAAAAAACGTACTTCACCTACATTTAACATTTTTAAAAAAAATTTTGAAAACATTTTTAAAAACGTACGTCACAAATTCTTACATAACACAAATAAAATTAACATTTAATTATCGATCCTAAAACTGTTCATACCACTAACAGTTTTCACGATTTCGCATCATCAGTAGTATTCGATATTATAAGCATTCCTTCAATTTTTTTTAACTTTTATATCCACTTCCCCACTTTTTCAATTTTCAATTTTTTTTTTTTTATCTATTCTTTTATTATTATTGTATTTCATTTATGCATTAATTTTATTTACTAGTTTTATTAACATATCATCTTTAACGTATAACTGTTCATTTATAAGCTGAGTTTTATTTTTGTTTTTATAAATGTGTATATTTTCAGCTATGTTCATCCTAACCCCTTTCTTCATTCTTTTCTCTATTTTCATAGTATTTTCAATGGTACCAAATTGGTGTTTTTCTTGATATAAATGTCTTGTATAATTTGAAGTTATATTATTGGTTTTCAATTTGTACTATTAGCATTTCTTAAAAATATTTTGAAAAAACTTATGATGGACGATCAATTATTTGCAAGTTACAATCCAGCCAATGACGAGTCATTACAGAACCTGCTGCCACAAGACATCCTCGATGAGTATCCAATCGCAAGACTGGATAATACATTTGATTCAAACATACCTACGGAAGCGATATTCAGGTCACTGATCAAAAGAGCGGCAACAAGTACCCCGCCTGGGGCAACTAGTACGCAACAGGACAAACACGGATTGTCGGCGATAGTGATCTTATTCGACCCCAATAAAACTGAAAATGCCACAAGAAAACAACAAGAAACATCGCAGTCGCTGTTGCAAACCCAAACCACCGATTCAGAAGAGGCGATTTGCGCGGCTCCGCCGGCGCCGCCGGAGGTCGGCGTCGAACAGGGAGCTAGGCCTCGGCGGGTGGCGCAGCATCGAAAATTTCGTTCGGCGCCGTCGCAAAATGTAAAGTTGGCCGCCTCCGATCCGCACGAAAGCGTTATACCGGAAAGCATCATGCATCCACCACCTACTATATTCCGCGACAACAACGAAAAAGAAAAAAGTCCCACCAGAAGGGATTCCGATTGCATTTTCCTAGGAACTTCGTATGCTCATAAAAAAGTAAAGTAAATAAAAAGTAAGTTTACTTAACTTTATATATATATTTATGTGTCCACATAAAGGAAATAAAATGAAAAAGTTGAATTATAATTTGTTATCCTTTCGATACATTTTGTAGGGTATGGGGAAGAGTTATATAGTAATCATCGCAATCAAGAACGTAACTAGAACTGTGTAATCAAATTTTTCTCAACTAAAATATAAAAAAATGTCTTGTCGGTAACACAAAATGCAATGTTGAGAAACTACCGATTAGAATATTTCCATATTATTAATTTCATTAACAGATAGCATTAAGTAGTAATTTATGAAAAATAATATCGTTGAAATCGTGAACATTCATGAATATTTAGTGCAACTAGGTGTTGATCTTTGTTGGGCATTAGATTATCACAGTAATCCTTTGGAACAAACTGAACAGCAGCTCGATTAATCAAAAGTTCGTGCTTTAACATTGTATCATGGGCCTATCTGAAGCTAAAAATGTAGTTGAATTAATTGAAATAATTTAACTATGTTTTATGGGGGGAAAAACATGAAACTTGTTACCGACAAGACAGAGTAAAAATATATGGTATGTTTTCCAACAAATATTATTATTAATCAAAGCAAATGTGATGGAAACAACAAGTTATCTCCTCAACACAATATTAACACACTATAACGCACCATTAACAAATGCAGTGAAGTACTTTAATGCGCCCTGGTGAATTTAGGTGGCATTTTAATAACGTGTTACCGACAAGACAGCATGCACTGGGCATACATTACCAACGGTAGAGAGCTTACCTTCTTGAGAGAAATGACAAGGCAATCGCATATTCAGAAATTGGACAAAATTTCTTTATTTTATTTCTTTATCTAATTATCATTAGAAAATACGACTTTGGACACGTTACCGACAGGACAAAATTGCACTTCCAACTAATTTTAATGACCTTTTTGTCGCAATTTTGGTTATATTATAGCAATGCAATTGCAATATATGGTCAAGAGATACATTTAGATCTCTTTTCAACTCAATAGGAAGGCTTTTGTATTGCCTTTGGACATAGATCATCACATTTTTTGATTTCGAGCCTTACACATTCCACAAATTTCTGCTCTCCATATGTGACGCCGAGAAGCACACTCGCAATGAAAGGAGGTTACCTGTATTTATTTAATTTTGTAGCGGCTTCAAGAAACCGGTTCGGGAGCGGAGGGGTGGACGCAAGGGTGCATCCATGCCTAAGTAAAGAGTGTCCTTCGAGTGTTCGTAGTGTACAGTGCTGTAGTGTATAATTGTGTGAAAAAAGAACCACTTTCTAACAAAGACAAAGTAGATTTAAAATTTAGTTTGTAACAACTGGCGCCCAACAGCATGGCTCAACGGTAATACACGCGAAAACAGTACAAAAGAACACACATCTTTTACCCATTTTAACGTGCTCCGACCGAACAAAACATTCGGCCATTTTGGACGCGAAGAAAAAAAAAATGACGCCAAAAAAGATGCCTCAAAACGAAGGAACGATGGACACGGAGAATACCGTAGCGGCAGGAAACGCCTTGCAGATGACCCAACAAAATCTGCAAGATTTGTTATTAGGAATGCAGGCGTAATTCGCACAGCAATTACAGCAAATGCGGTCGGAACTGACGCAAAATCATCCACAACGCGGCAGTTTTGTTTCGTGTACCAGCCGCTTTTCCGGGAAGGCCGGTGAAGACGTGCACGCATTCGCCGATACCCTGCAAATGTACAAAGAATGCGCGGCGTCCTGGGACGAAGCTTTGGAAGCGCTACGAGGTGCGTGTGGTCCGATGAAACCAGCCCCGCAAATTTACCGCGAACTGTTTGCGCAAGAACAAGAACCACAGACGCCGACGGACATATACGTATCAAAAGCGCGTGCGCTATTCGCTGGTCTTAAAGAAAAGCCCAGCGCGACGATTCAGCTAGACATGATATATGGGCTGTTAAATCGAAAAATTAGGAAACGCATCGCCCGTGAGGACCTGGAATCATTCGACGATCTCCTGACGCGCGCGAGGGCAGTTGAACGCTCCTTGAAGGAGACTCTCCATATTGAAACAAAAAGGGTAAGCGAAACAAAGTCGCGGGACAGGCCAAAGTGTACCTTCTGTCGGAATTTCGGGCATGCGTACGAAGACTGTCGACTGTAAAATGTTACCAATGAGAAGCCTTAGGAACTACTCGCGCAAATTGTTCAAATTGTAGAAAAGCGCAGAAAGCGCCGCAGGTGAGTGGCCAAATCACGCTTAATTATACAAGCATCCAGACAGCTTACTCGGAACCTGATTGAACTAGACCACTGCTTCCTTTCACGCTTCTGGGACGGAATGGAATCGCGTACGCGGATTCCGGGGCCCGAAAACCGTCGCAGGTAGGAGAGTATATGATTTATTAAGATCCTTAGATTATCCAATGACGAGGTCGGAGATACAACTGGCCTTCACCGACGGCGTCGTCAGCACCAAAGCGGTCTTACTCGCAGCGGTAGACGTCGAAATTAAAACAAGAAGGATCCCGACAACATTTATTATTCTACCGGATCTGACGGATAACAGAACTCTACTTGGGGTGGACTTCTTGCAGGCCGCCAATATTGTCGTCGACCATGGGCATCGCGTTTGGTTTTTCGCGGACGAACCCGAAAGGTCCTTCGAATATTCCGCCGACGTCAGTTTCCCAGGACAGATCATGGTGGCAGGTGTAACCGCGTTACGAGAGGATGAAGGAGCAGCCTTAACCTCCGAACAAAATCAACGATTAAACGACGTCCTGGTGGAATCCGAGGATATCTTTGGACCAGGGGGAGGCCCGACGGTTTATGCCGACCACACCATCGAGACGGGGTACCACGCGCCTATTGCGGTAGCGCCGTATGCGTTGTCGCCCCAAAAGAAAGAATTTTTGCGAAACGAAATCGACAATATGTTGCAAGAGGGAATCATCGAGGAATGCGAAAGCCCGTGGTGTTTTCCGGTGGTGATGGTTTAGATTGTGCGTAGATTATCGAGCCCTTAATGCGATAACCACCAGCGTGACGTATGTGATGCCACGTATCGACGATTTACTTCATTGCAAAGAGTACGGCGTACATGACTACCTTGGATTTGCAATCAGGGTACTGGCAAGTGCCTGTCCGACCGCAGGACCGAGACAAAACGTGCTTCGCGTGCCCATTTGGAACGTTCCGTTTTCTACGAATGCCGTTTGGACTCAAAAACGCTCAAAGTACGTTTCAGAGGTTAATGGACCGCTTTAAGAAAAACATTTATCTGACTTACGTTCTATGTTCGAACGATTACGTTTCTTTAAGTTGCAGGCGCGCCGGGAAAAGAGCGCGTTCGCGGCCGCATCCGTAAAATATTTGGTGCACATCATTTCACCGGAAGGTATCCAGGTCAATTCGGAGAAGACTTCCGCAATCGCCCAGATGACCCCGCCAAATAATGTAAGAGAACTGCTGACATTTTACCAAACTTGTTCGTGGTACAGAAAATTCGTGCCAAACTTTGCGGATGTCGCCCGTCCGTTATCCAATCTAACCAAGAAGGATGTTAAATGGAATTGGGGTTCGCAGGAGCAAGCGGCGTCCGACTCGTTGAAGAAACTGCTGACGTCGCCGCCCATTCTACAACAAGCGGACCACACGAAACCATACGTCGTCGGTACGGATAGTAGCAGCTATGCACTAGGTGCAGCGCTATTTCAAGGGGTGGAGAAGGACGAGAAAGCAGTCGAGTTTGCCAGTCGACTCTTAACCAGCGCAGAGAAAAACTGGTCGACTACCAAGAGAGAGGCGCTAGCAGTGATTTGTGCTGTGGAGAAATTCCGCGGGTACCTGGAAGGCAACGAAGTAACGTTAGGGACCGACAATCAACCGTTGAAGTGGCTTTTTGCGCTAAAAGCACCAAGTGGTCATCTGGCTAGGTGGGTGCTGCGGCTACAGCCGTTTAACCTGAAGATTCAATACACGCCTGGAAAGGTCACGTGGTTGCCGATACGCTTTCGCGGCCCCCAGGTCCGCTAACGAAAGCGCAGCAGTCGAGGTAAACGTAGTGACAGTTGACGTACCGGCTCGGAGTGCATTTTTTGATTTCGAGCCTTACACATTCCACAAATTTCTGCTCTCCATATGTGACGCCGAGAAGCACACTCGCAATGAAAGGAGGTTACCTGTATTTATTTAATTTTGTAGCGGCTTCAAGAAACCGGTTCGGGAGCGGAGGGGGTGGACGCAAGGGTGCATCCATCCCTAAGTAAAGAGTGCCCTTCGAGTGTTCGTGGTGTACAGTGCTGTAGTGTATAATTGTGTGAAAAAAGAACCACTTTCTAACAAAGACAAAGTAGATTTAAAATTTAGTTCGTAACAATTTTACATTTAAGCAAGATTATTGTACTATGTTTTGTCGTACTTTGATTTTCTTTACGTTAAAAAAAATAAAAATGATTGCATCATTGCCTTTATAAACTTACACAAAGTAGCCTCCAAGTTAACCCAAGCTTAGAATCTTCTACTTCCGTCTTATTTGGAACATTTTCTGTAAAAAAAAAAACAAAATTCAATTAGTGCTTTTAAAAGATCACAATTCTATAGTAAAAAAACGTACTACATTCTTTTAGTGTAGTGATAAATTTTAATAAAACTGGTTAATAATTAGAAATTAAACTGCAAGTATTTGATTCAGTATAATAACAATGACTTTTTGCCAAACTATCACAAGCCACAATACCTAAACATTTACAGCAACGGATAACTTGCAACTAGGGATACCAATCTCGCAAACGCTGGATCCCGTATGATTTTTGCGGGATCAGTAATGCGGGACTACACATGCGGGATCCGCGTGACTTGCGGGATTGAATAAAAATATCCGAATTTGAAAAAATATGTATGCCGAGCGCGCGTTTTCTGTCGCTGGGTATTTCTGCAATAAAATTAGGTCAAATTTACAAGATCAAACTTTGAATACTTTATCATTTCTCTGAAAGTATTTCCAAAATAAATCTCAATAATTTTTCTTAATTTTTTCTTACTAATAAATGCTACTTTTATTTTGAATTTAGTTGTCTTTTATTGCATAACTAACTTCTGGTACTTAATTTTCTTAGCAACTAAAAAAAACATTGATAGTTTGTGATTGATGATGATGAAGTTTTGATGCGGGATTGGTACCCCTATTTGCAACGTTATGGCGGACCCTTAAATAAAATAAATGAACTTATGATACTTTGGCAAGAGATTCAAATTGGTCTGCTGCTTAAGGCGGAGTGCTCACTACCTCAATCAGTTTTTACGAAATTCTGACTTAATTTTTTAAAATTTTTAAACAATTTTTTTTTTTGAAATTCTTAAAAAAATACAAGACATTGTAATGCATATTTTTTTTTTCGAAAATATGTGTAGCAAAAGAATAAAAAACGAAATTAGAATAATATCAAAAAATTAACGATGGTCACATATTCTATCACATATTCTAATTACGTCCTTGAAAGAATTAAAAAAATATTTTCAAAATTAAGCCTATAAAGTCATAAATAAGATCAACCTGTAACAAAAATTTTCGGGGATAATTTAAAGTGAAACATGGTACAGTTGCGGCTAGAGGCGGTGCTTCGTTCGTTATCTGTGCTGTTTCGCGCACGAAATTTATCAGTTGCGAGAACTAAACATAAATAAAGATAAGTATTTTAAGATACCGATGCAATTACTATTCAGATGAGATTTTACTACCGTTTGTTCAGTGACAAGTAAATCATTTTTTTTAATTAATAATGAACAAATTTACATTTTTTGGTGACTGTTAGAATTGAGTGGTTCAATGTTGAAGTGGACCAAGTCCATAATACCTAAATTTGACTTAAAGACGTTAAATTTGTTTGTTAACCCTAAACCGGTCGCGTTGGTTGACTTTGTCAACCATCCGAGTATTTAGGCGATATTGTTTGATTATATAAAGTCTTGGGGTACTGCCGCCTTCAGTACCTTATCTTTAGTTCCTTACTGTCCAGTAAGCATTGTATCCGAGACAGTAAACTCAATAAGTGTGTTAATAGTAATATAAAAGGAGTTAGAAACAGGGCTGGTTGAAAAGTCAACCACGCGCCCAAATTTTTTTTTCTTCTATTTTATTATTGTTTATTGCATTTTGATAGCTTCTTACTTAGTGCTCATCATTTGTTTCCAAAGCTAGTGTTATTTTTTTTACACAAGCTAAATGGTGTTTTATTTTTGTTTTGTTTAATCTTTCTTATGTAAGCGTATACTTGTAATATATTATTGTATTCGGAATAAAAATCTCTAGCAGAATTAGTAAAGAAATGCATATATTCCAATTTGAAAAAAAATGTTGTGACGGTATAGCCTTAATGCCCTTAGGGTAATATGTGATTTTGTTATGCTACTTTGTAGTCTACTCTCAACCATTTAACTTGGTATATAGATAACTGAAATTTTCCGATAAATAAGAGAGCTATGGGCTCGTCTTGTTTTTTGGAGACACTCTATATAAATGCCTTGATAGCGTTTAATATTTCAGATGCAAAACTTGTCCACAAATCTTTTAATACTCTAAATATAACAAAAAAAAATTGAATGAACAGTTTGTTGTTTGATTAAAAGCCAGAAATTCAAATAAAAAGTTGTGGTTGACAAAGTCAACCACGCGACCGGTTACGTTCCTCAATTTGATGCGACCTGTCTAGGGTTAATAATTAATTCTAGTATGCTTTTTATAATTTTTCATGGGTGGGGAACTTTTTATCAATTTATGACTAAACAGTTGGTAGCATCATTGGAGTGTTAGATCAAATTGTTTTTGCTGAATATTTTTTTTTGTTGTCTTTCCTACTATAGTTACTTTGGTATGAAGGAAAAAATTTAATGTGTGCAATGATTTCAGATTTTGTTTGTTGAAATATTTTTACCGCGATAATCCGTTACAGCAAATACCCTAACTAATTTGCAGCACTCCTAAAAAAAACTTCTTACAGACGTTTATGTTGCCTTTCTTTACAAGTACAGTGTATTGAAACGTTGAGGACTTTTCTTTCCCTGACCCATCTCTCGGCTATTTCCTTGTAACTTCCGACTTTTTAACCATGCCACGGCATTTACAGTCAAAATAAATATTTAAAAGTTTTTCTGGGACTATTTTATTTTTTGACTTATTAGACTTGCCATTGTTTCTTAAAAATTTTCTCTTCGGGATCTTTTCCGACCACGTTGGCTTTCCTCGGAATTTTGTGGCGTCTCATTCATTGCTGCAACTGCATGGAGTCCACGATTGGCTTGTATACAAGTTGAATAAGAGGTACATCGTCCCCAGAATCTGCTACTCTCATAATAATTCATATGTGAAATCAAGTAATAATTGAAGGGTTTGCTGCAAAAAGGAAGTAGCTCCAATTTTTCCTGTTGTTGGGAAACCAAAAAAAAAGTTTAATAAATCAAATTTTAAGTTAGGTATGTAAAAATATTGTTGTTGGTTACTTTCAATAATTATGGTGTTTACATATTAGAACAGTATTTTCATTCAAAAAATATCATCCAGATGACGTGGATGATTCTTGGAGCTACCTCCCAACAGCGATATAATGGAGCTACCTCCTTTTTTGCAGCAGACCCTTCAATTGATTTACAACGTTTGCTACGTTAGCTTACCGTTTTCCATACTAAGATAAAATATAATTCGAACACAATGGTACTTTTTCGGTCCTGTAATGACAATATTTGGAGTTGGTTCACTTTAGCACTGCACGTTTTGAGAAATAATTCACAGCTAAAATACATTACCTCCACCTATTAGTACAAAAAAGAGTTATTGTACTGTAATTAATTTTTTATTTCTGTAATATTGCGTTCAATTTGACGCTGGTCTGTGGAATATATGCGCTGTTGGGCGCCTTTTGTTGTTGTTGTTGTTGGTCCATTACAGCACTGAAAAGTATCGGTTTTAGGCAATCTTTTGGACGGTTCAACTAAAAAATCGTGATTTTGGACTTGGTCCACTTCAGCTTTGAACCACTCAATTTTAGAAAGAAAATATTTTTAGAACGATTTGCTATAATGGGAAGGTACAATTTAAGGGATTAAATGGTAAAAGTACAAAAGATGGGATTTTATATGTATAATCATATAATACACCAGCTCCAAATATTTCGCCTTCGCGGAAAATCTTATTTTCGTTAACGTCTCTTTACTTTTAAGTAAATGATCCACAATCATTCCTGCACCGATGGTATAGTGTTCCATTGTTCTTATGATTTTTAAGACATATTCGCATTGTGTCTACGAAGAATATTGTCATTACGCAGGACTGCTATTTCTGTATAGACCAACCGGTCCTTCAAGATAATCTTAATGGTATAATCACAACTGAATTGGCCCAAATGTTTTTCTCAATGCCACAATTTCTATACGTATTTATTCTATATTTTATGAAATTGAAAAAAATGTCAAATGATGTGATAAGAAACTTCGTTTGTTGTAAATAAATTTGGTAAATGTCTTGTTGACAATTTTGCGTAGAAATAAATTTTTATTCCTACGGACTGCCCTGAACTTCGGTAGTTCGCCACAGACGCGTTCCGTTTGGTATCATTTAAGTAGGGTCGGTAAAAACGGATAATCACTATTGCAGGCCCGTAAAAGCCATCTCCAAAATGCAACACTATACAGGTAACCCCCGCAAATTCGTTATACCGCGAATTGTTATTTTTTTAAATTTGTGTAAAAGGCTGATCCCTTTTAACGGTTGGCAGTTCTAGAATCGGTAGGTTTTTATTAAACGACCTTCCTACAGTTTCACTTTTATTACAGTATTCTTCGCCCAGACATTTAGTGCGTTTAATTTATGACTTCACGCTTTAAGCAGTGTACACAATGAAAATTTGCTTACTTGCAGATCTTTAAGTAAAGTTACACAATAAATTTAGAATTTACAGGTACGCACTGCTCCTTGTGATAATAAACAGATTTTAAATCCAAAATCCATCCTCTAAAAAATACTGTGGGAGTATATACAAATATTCGTCAGTGTATGTAATCTTAGCTGCAGTGTCAAATGCATGTAAATTAAATTGACTACATATTTTTATCCCTTCGTGAAAATGCGAGTAAGAAAATTCGCAATGTAGTGAGTTTAGAAAAGAAACTAAAAATGATAGAAAGTGTAGAAAGGTGGTGGTAAATTTACAACTGTAGGAAGAAATTTCAAATTGCCCGAGTCTACAGTGTCCAACAAAAATACAAAATTAAAAAAGCTGCTGGAGTTGTTCGAAGAAAACGACCGAAATTACGAGAGAGTGAGTGCTATAAAACATGGTTGCAAATTTTGTATAATAAACGTAGAGGCCAAACAAGGGAATCTTGATTCATTTTTGCAACGTAGAACAAAATGAATGAATTATAAATAATTATGTTTTGTATGACATTTATTTCTTTTAGTTTGTTATGCATGAGATTTTTTTATATTAATAATATGTATTTATTTTATTAAGTGTTTTTTTTTCAGAATTTTAATATGATTTTTTATAATATATATATATAATTTATAACTGAACGCGAAATTTCGCTTAACGCTATCAGGTCCAGAACGTATCCTTCGCGTTAAGCGGGGGTTACCTGTACCTACAAATACGAACCATTGTATTCGTACTATAAGGTTAAAACTTCGCAAAACAAATTGTCCGGAGTGAGAATTCCCCCTTAATGACATTATTTTAACAATCGACAAGTTCCTGCTAAATGAGCTTCCGTTATTTATTTTTTGTGTTAATTACCGCAGTTTCTTCGCGCATTCATTACAAATCAGCTGTTTTCACGGCTACAAATATTTATATAAGAAATTATTTGTATAAATTCAAGGTTATCGTTCGCGATATATATATTTACAATTCTTTGAACCAATAACACACGAGGAGCACCCATAAATTAGATTACTTAAATGGTACAATGTAATATCTATCTTTCATCTTTTCTCAACGCTTGCGGCGTCTGCATACACTTCCAAAACGTATGTCTTTGAATAAAAATCTTTAGAATAAGCGGCACGCCTGTTTCAAATCTTTGTTTATTCGAACTGAGAATTCCCTCTTAAGATAACCAGAAAACCTTATTTTCAGCAAGTCACTCGCGACACTTTGACAGAAAGTCATCAATAACAAGAAGTCATGTAGTCATGTTTAAAACAAAACATCTGGAGAAAACATACTAAATGTGGAGAGAATAATAACATCTATGGATACCAACAGCAACTGCCTTTTGATTGTGTACGCATTTAGTTAGCACCCTTGTATTTATTACATTAAATTATCAAAAAATTGTGGCTTACTGGTAATAGAATTTACTGTTAATTTATTTTTTGCAGATGAGTATTGTTAGTAATGTATTATTCAATTTTTATAGAGGTATGTTTTCTCTGTAGTGTTGTCCTTTGACAAATATTTGTAAAAAAAATTACTTACTTACTTTATTTAGGTGATCATTAACCAGCACTTTGTCTTATCCAGTACGCAATAAAAGCCTTATTCACGCAGTTGCACTCCCATCAAGTCGGTGGTGTTCCCTCAGTTGTCAGTCAATACAGTTTGTTAATCAATTGATTGGTTTCAATTGTAGCTGAAACGAAATGAAATAAGATTACTTTGTACAATAAATTGTTATTTAACCCTAGATTGGTAACACTACGTCTCAGAGACGTACAAGCAAAATCAAAGAGGCCTAATTATTAGTCAGAATGGAGGGGGGTCCCCTCCACTCAGTTATGACTCGAGCAGATTCATGACCTCGCGTGGGTTAATATCGAGTGGTCGTTTTGTGTAGTATTGGTAAGTAATGTCATTTTTTCAAAAACCTACTACGTCTGACAGGCGCATTGTTACTAATAAACGTAAATATTTGTATGTCTCACAGTGGTATGTTTATCAATGTATGCTTAATTTTTCTACGCTTCTCAGACGTATAGTTAGCATTAACGACTAATTTAATATGCAGCGTATGCATAATGATGTAGATATTCGTGCCTTTTTTGAAATGGATATGGATGAACTTGCGGAGTCTGAATGCAGTGAAGTAGAAGACAATGTAGAAGTTCAAGATGATTTAGATTCCGATGATGATTTTGTAGATCCAGATTACGTCCCTCCAGAACAGTACAATGAAGATGAACTTCTTGTAGAGGCAGCAACAGAATCTGAGCTTCCATCGCAGTCCAAAGAATCAAGCGCTTCGAAATCTGGTCGTAATAAGAGACACAAAAAGAAAAAACGAAAAAAAAGAAAGCTTCCCAATACAGAATCAGATGATGACATTGATGGACCAAAAAAAGTAAAACCCAACTGTGAAATCATGAAGGGACAAAAATCTGAATTTAAATGGAGTACTACTCCAATACTAAACACGTTAGGAAAAACTGCATCAAAAAATATTATTCACATAAAGCGTAAAACCAAGAATGATGCACTTGATGTTTATGAACCAGAGGATTGTTTCAAGATTTTTGTAACCAATGAAATACTTGATAAAATTCATATAAATACAAACAAAGAGATTGCTGCACAGAGGGAAAACTACAAAGATAAACAAAATAGTTCATTAAAAGATGTTTCAATTGTCGATTTGAGAGCTCTTTTAAGTATAATAATCCTCGCCGGAGCAAAACAAGACAATCATTTGACCATTGAGACGCTTCATGATGGATTACAATGTGGCGAAAGGTATCGCTCAGTGTTTTCAATACGACACAATTTTTTACTGAACACTCTACGATTTGACTCCAGAGAAACCAGAGCGGAAAGACAAAAAAATGACAAATTAGCCCCCATAAGAGAAATTTGGGATATACTAATTGAAAAATGCAAAACAGTTTATGAACCAAGTCCATATATGACAGTTGACGAACAACTTGTTCCTTTCAGGGGCCGAGTGGGGTTCAAAATGTTTATTCCAAATAAACCTGCAAAGTATGGAATAAAGATAGTAATGCTGCGTGACGTAGGAACAAATTATATGTAAAACGCCATACCATACCTTGGTAAAGGAACCACACCATGAAATGTACCTTCTGCAAATTATTTTGTTGAAAAGTTAATCGAAAATATAAAGGGTACCGGCAGAAACGTAATAATGGACAACTGGTTCACCAGTATTCCCTTAGCTAAAAAATTATTGCAATGTTTCAACCTGACGATGGTGGGAACTATAAGAAAAAATAAACCCGAGCTACCAAAAATTTTTTTAGATCCCACATACCTCTCTCGACCAAATGATTCATCATTGTTTCTTTTTCACGAAGAATTAACAGCTGTTTCCTTTGTGCCAAAAAAAATAAGGTGGTTACACTTATTTCAACTATGCGCAATGATGATGCAGTTAATGATTTTAGTTCAAAACACGAAATTATTTTGTGCTACAACCAAATAAAAACGAATGCGTGTCACACACCAGTTGTATAAGAAAATCCAAAAGATGGCCCATGAATTGTTTTTACAATATGTTAAATATAGCATTCTACAATGCTTATGTCGTTTATTTATTAAATTTCTACAAAAATAATAGCGATGCCTCAAAACCGTCATGAAGATATAAGTTTTAGATGAAATTAACTGATCAGTTAACGTTCCCTTAAGCGGCCTACACACGTACGAGTCTTACTCGCGAGTCTGGCTCGGCTCGGGCTCCAACGAGCCATACTCGCCGGTGTGTAAGGTGCCACGAGTCGGGCTTGACCGAGTCTAGCTCGACTCGCAAGAGGCTTCGGTGGGGCTCGGCTCGCTTCTGGCTCGCTATTGGAACGTACATGTGTGGCGAGACCCGAGCCAGACTCGTTCACAAACCTTGTGAAAATCATGTCGGCTTCCGTAGCGAACTAAATATTTATGGCTCCAGACTTTTTAACAAAGTTTTTGGACGAGTATCGCGAATTACCAGTTTTGTGGAAAATTCGAAGTGCGGACTATTCCAATAGGGGAAAACGGGATGAGGCGTGGGACCATCTTTTGGAAATCACGCATGAAAAAATACCAGATGCGGATTTGCAATTCGTAAAAAAAAAAGTTGATGCCATCCGAGCATTTAGGAAAGAATTGCGCCGCGTTCGGGAAAGCAAAAAAGTGGTGCATCGGAGGAAGCAATTTACAAACCTACATTGTGGTACTTTCATTTACTTCACTTTACGGCGAATGATGAAAATCCGCGACAAAGTGCAAGCAATATGGACCTGGACGAGTCAACAGAATTAATAGCTTTGACATCAACAGAGGTTAGTTTTCATAAAATATTTAATGATTTTAAAATACCGATGTACGTACAGATATAAAATGAGCAACGAAAGTTTGCTAAAACTTAAGTATCTTAGTTTTTAGTATATTATGTTAGCGTAATGTTCTGTTGCTTATCATCCTGTCTTGGAAAGGCACCTTTCCTGGTCCATTAAAGTACTGCACATAATTATCTCGATTGGCAGAAGCTTCAGTACTAGGCTTCATCTGACGCACGTTGCGAACCACACTGAAACGTCCGCAAGGCTGTTCTTTCCTCCAGTCTCCTTGCACAACACATGCGTCTTCTAAATTTTCTCTATCCAGCATTGACCCTGGTGTATAGTGTGCTCTATTTCGTCTTCGAAGAAAATTGTGTAGAACAACACAAGCCATAACAACGTCATCCACTTTTGACGGTGGCAAGTTAATCGTCGTATGAAAAATACGAAAACGAGCTGCAAGTACTCCAAATGCATTTTCTACACATCGTCTTGCTCGGCATAATCTGTAATTGTAACCTTTTTTCTCGTAGGTTAAATCTGCACGGGGAAAAGGTTTCAACAAATTTTCTTTCAGTGCAAAAGCCTCATCTGCAACGAAAGTGAAGTTCATATTCCCCACGGTTTCATCATTTTTCGGAAGAGCAGGGAGATCGATATTTCTACACGATAACAAAGTTGTTTTCTAGGCGACATTGTCCTTATTATTTCTAAATTTTGATCCAAACACCTTAAAAAACTGATTAATTAAAAAACTTCATATAGGTTTTTTTTCCGTGACTATACGTCTCGTAATCTCCAAAGTTTCACCAAATTATCGACCATGTTACGAGAGAGACGCTAGTGTGCTTACTTTTTTAATAAATGGGATGTAATTCTTTGTATTTAAAAAAAAGCACATGCAACCAACATAACTTTAACATGAGTTCTGCATGCGAAAACTTCGTTTTAAAACTTGATTTATTGTCCCTAATAAGTATTATAATTACATAATTCACAAATACTTATGAGTAACTATGATCAAGTCTGAAAGTTACATTTATGGCACGATCTTCGAAAGGTCTGTCACACACCTGGCTTATTTCGCATATTTTTGCAATATTGAAAGAGTGCGGAAGTGAATTTATTGCAGGCAGTTTGTCGACACAATTAGGAAGGTTCGGAGGTTTATTCACTTGTGAAATTCCACTATTTCGTGTTTGCACCAGATGTTATAACATTGTAAAATTTAAATTTCACCAAAAAGTTAGTCTGTCGATATCAGAGATACAAGTGAGCTAATCGATTTTATTACACAATGTTGACACGAATATGGCAGAGTGTTATAATAGTATTGTAAATAAGATGGTTGGGCGGAACAGAGTCAATTTTTCTAAAGCGGGATCGTACGAAAATAGAACTGTTGCAAGTGTCGCAAATTATAACAATAAGCGCCCATTTTTCTACGAAGTTCAACAAAAAATATGTAAAATTGAAAGTTTTACTGAAAGGTTTTGTTTAAAAAGTAAACGCACTAAAAAAAACTATTTACGAAAAAAAAATTTTTATCAAGCTGACACTGATTACGGTACACGGACAGTTGACGATTTAAGTGTAGACGAATATGAAAAAGTTAAAAATGAGTTTTTAATTAATATTGAAAACGCAAATTGCAAAGAAATTGAACAGAATACTCGCGGACAATCTTCAAACCCAAAGTGGCTTCAAGAACGGATGTATCGAGTAACTTCTAGCAATTTTGGAAAAATATGCAAGCTTCGACTAACCACATCGACTGCAACGACTGTCAAAAATTTAATTTATAATACTAATATTAAACGTAGCGCCCCATTACAACATGGAATTGTGCATGAAGCAACGGCTCGCGAAATTTTTCAGGATACGTATAGTTTACATGTAGAAGAATGCGGCATGTTTATTCATCCCAAATATACATTTTTGGCTGCCTCTCCAGATGGCCTTATCGATCAAGATGCCATTTTGGAAATAAAATGTCCGTACGCTGCCCGGAATATGGATGTAATAGGCGCTTATTGATTACTGTTATTTAGAAAATAATAAAATAAAACTCAAAGATGGCCATAATTATATGTATCAAATTCAAGGTATTTTAGAAATAACAAATCGACAATGTTGCTATTTTTTCGTTTATACTTTCAAAGATTCTAATTGCGAAGTCATTGTAAGAAATACAAAATTTTGGGACGATCGAATGGTCGGTAAATTAGAAAAATTTTATTTTTCCGCATATTTATTGGAATTATTAGAATCGAGACAAAATAGAAATATGGACATCCGGGACATTAAATGTAAAGATTTATAACTGATAGTCAGGGTAATATACTTTTTTTAGTAATTCTGATAATTTTTATTCTGAATACAACAATATAGGTATCATAAGTAAGTATAAGCATACAGTGATTCCCCCTGACCATAGTTATAAATCTTTTTGTACACCTAAATTTTAATCGATATATTACTACTTGTATTTTAATGAGATCGATACTAATTTTGTAGTGTAAATAAACAATTACGTTATTTATAAAAAATAAGAAATGCTGTAAAATCGCACTACTATTTATCAATAATTTTATTACTTCTATCTTCGGGTCGCGTACAAGATATATTTTTCATTTTATAAAGAATTTCTTAGGCTGATTCCAGATATATTGAATCAACGTTTCTTAAAATTTCAACCCGTTAAAAAAATCAATAAATAAATAAATAAATAAATAAAAAATATTTATAAAATTTTTCAGAATCGTTCAAAACATATTTATTTGAGAATTATGAAGCTTGGACGATTTTTAAACTTCACTGTCCACTCGGCTATTACCATTTCCGAGAATATGACAATGATAAATGCAGACTTGAGAGCCTCTACAAACTCAGCGGGAGGTGACAAGGTACAGGTGTACACTGCTAAGAGTGTATGACTAGGTTGTATAACTGCGAAATAGATTTTTTTTTGGCTGATTGAGACCCTTAACCTTTGGGAACTAACTTAGCTTTATAAGACATGAAGTCGAACATCGGTCTCATAGACCAATTGGAAAAATAACAGCCGCCTTTTGGAAAATTACTTGGTTTAAATTTTATTTCTTAAATATAAAGTGTTTGGGTAGTTTAACCAAGTTTGTGTGTTCATAGAGTTTTCATTATAAGAAATATAAAATTATAAAAAATTTAAAATTTAGTGAAACGTAAAATATTAGAAAATTAAAAAATACGACATGATTACTTTCCTTTATTATAAAATAGGACGCAAACGAAACTTAACATTTTGTTAAATGAATATAAAAGAAACAAATTGTCCCAATATTTCGAATAAACTGAAACTTTGCAGTCCAAATTACTGTTCTTCTTGGAGAACACAAGTCTGGCATATCGGTACTAAATGCTCCAAGCATATAAATTTTGGGCATTTCTGGCATTTGTATTTCGATTTTCTATTTTTCTTGCTGCAGCAATAATAACATCTTCCATAGATTGGGGTTTTCGGATTAGGATCAGAAATGTTATAAATTTCTTGAATACGTAATTTAATAATTTTCGAAACGCCGGTACTAGTAACTCGATTTTTAATATGCTCCTCAACTAGCTGGTGTCCAAGAAGTAAAAATTAAAAAATTAAAAATTTTCTTCTTAGAATTTTTTCTTCCGGGTTATTATGTTTATATACAGTGCTTTCGTAAAGTATGGAATAAAGTCGATAAAACATTTTAGAAGAATTTTCACAAAAAATCCTGGGACCGATCAACTTTACTTTTTAAAACTGCATCTTCTCTAATATTTATAATTTTACGATCGTCTTTTGTTTTCACACTATGATGTCATCATCAATTTTTTTAAATAGCACCCCATACTTTTGATCGCGAATTTGGATGCAGCACATTTTTCTGAGTAGGAATATGTCAAATTCGTATGACCTTGAAGAGGAAAGTTTTCAAAATAATCAGTCCTAAAGTTTCGAAAATGTATGGTAAATTTATTAGTCGAAAATTGTTTTTTGTACTTCCTCACCAGTGCAGGCAGTCATTTTTTATATACTGATGGAAAAGTGAAAATGTTACACCTAACGAAACAGTATAGAACTTATTTCAACAGCTGAATAATTATAATTAAACTAGCAGCAACGCAATGAGTTGATAAAATATTGTTTAGTTGCAAGAAACATTTCCAAGAATAATCTCGAATAAAATAATATATTAATCCAAAGCACCGTTGATTAAGGTAAATATAGAGTTACAGACGAACTTAGCCAATTATATAACTAATAGACTAACATCGGTCTGTGAGACCGAAAGCGTTTATGACTTAAGAACTGTTCAACGCTCAACTCTGACAACTTGAGGGTAACTGACTCAATTTGAGATCGAAAGGTACTGAGGACGGCAGAAATTTGCCTCAACCAGGGAAAAAATGCTTGGCAAAAATCGTAAATGTCGGTCTCTGAGATCGTATTGTTAGCTCCGGAAGGTTAATGAATAACTAAACATAAATAAACAAAGTATTTTTCCTTGAATAATGATTTATACTATAGAAGAGTAGGTGTATTGGAGGTGTTTACGTGTTTCTGCAATGCTTTGCAGTCATGATTTTTTTTTTTTGGTAAATTTTAATGGAAATTATATGATCCAATTGTAACGAATTATTTTTATACTATTATTCATCAAAATTAAACAAAGAACACAAATTTTCGGTAGCATACGTCTGAGAGTCGTATAGTTACTAATAAGCAGGTAGTGGGACATGTTACCAATCTAGAGTTAATGGACGGCGATTTATTAGTTGTAAGCGAAATGACAAAATAGTATTTTAAATTATTTATTTTTATTTCCCTTGTCGTTTGAATTAGATGCTAGAAATAGATCAGCTATTTATTTACAGTTTTTAAAGTTAATCAGCAATTCCAAAAACGTGGCGTTCTGCGAACCACAAAATGGCGTCCGGGCCATTCGGGGAAATAAATTACTTTAGTTTGTAAAATAAAAAGGAACCTACGCAAGAAGTTAATTCATTCAACTCGTCTCTAAATACTATGTTTCTATATTAAACATAAGAACGTACCTTTAAAATATATTATTAGACACAATTTGAATTAAAATCACAGACAATCACAGTACGCTTCACGCCAACACACAAGCAATGTCAGAATGTGCATTGTGCGCCTGCGCGGATGGTGGACTACGGAAACAAGCTCAAAATTCTAACTACAGCAAACCCTCGGTAACACGAACTCGTAGAGATAAAAAACTTCCGAGTCGCCTTATGTATGTTTGAGTAAACTGAATTATAAGTTTTTAACTTGCTTAATTTTTTTTTGTGTCGTATTTTTATGGGGAAATAATAAATCAAATAAACAAGTCACGTAATGTGTAATATTGAAATAGTTGTAGCAATTTCAACTAAAATTGGTTGTATAATATTTAAACTTATTGGCTATTCTGAACCGCATAAGTTTTTTAATTGTTCACCGAAATAAGCTATTTACATCAACTCGTTTCATTTTTCGGCTTATCCTTAGATATCCTTCGACACTATTTAGAATCAAAACTTAATCAATGTTATATCTTCTTCTGTTACATTCATTCAATTTACACTTCATACACTTCACTCATTCTTATACACTTGGTAGCACGCAGTATATTTTATATGATCACCACTACGGTATGAACTGTTACAAACATTTGGTAGAAGAAGAGAGAATATTAATTTTAACGTCTAACCAGTGGTTTCTGCAAGTACGGCAATAAAACACGTGTTATGTTCGTGGTAACCTAAAACACACCGTTTTGATTCATCGTTTCGCCGTGTACATAATTGGGTAATTCACCGATTCTCCCTATGCTAGACTGATTCTCGTTTCAGTGTTGAAGTATTTACTGAGCCGCGACGGTCGGGATTTTTTTTCCAAAAAATGCAAGAAATCCGAAACCTTGAAATTTAATTTGTTTTTCTTAATATTTTGTAATAAAACATTTCATTTTACTTTATCATAAAATGCATTTTAAAAAATTAAGTTTATAATACATTCAAACTTCCCTGTAACGAACTTCTATTTAAGGGCGTAATGCTGCAGTAAGTTTGTAAGCGTTTCGTGTAGGAAATATTGTGCAGTAACCATTGTATATAATCGAGTGAAGTAAACAGTAATTTGTTAATTAAAGATGAATTGAAGTTCCGAGATCAAGAAAACATGTTTCTATAAAAAAATTCTATTTAATAATAATGTTTAAAAAATGCCTTATGTTTATCATGTATTTTAAGGCGCTACGTTTGTCTTTTATGGCAAATACGACCGCTCGGTACCTTCACGCATATTTAACCATTAAATATAAATTTTTTGCACATCACTCAGATGAGCCGTTTTGACGTAATATGGATAACATGAACTTATGTTTTTAAATACACATTGCCTAAATTTCAGGCGTTTAAAAACATAATAATAAAATTATCGCAGGGTAACATGCCAGATGTACCGGATGCAAAGTGGCGCGCCAATTTCGGAGAACGTACACTGTAAAATCCAGATTTGTTTAAGGAAATCTTTGGTTGTGCTTTTTTGTATCAGTCGCTCATTGACTTTCAGTGGAGTAAAGTTATTAATAACTTGAAATACCGAGAAATTGTTTTTATACAAATAAAAGTGTTTTAAAAAAAAAAACAAAGTGTGATCTTGTGTTGCGTTTCTATTACATTGCTAAAGGGTACTTTAGGTAAATAATTTTTATTTAATTGGTTCACCATTTACGAGTAGGTAACTATTGTGCCTACCATTAAGTTCTCTCGACAATGCCTCGATTAACTGTTGGAGCTAAACGTAAATCCCAAAGACAAAAATTGAAAAAAATTCGCAACAAGATAAAAACTCTGTCCAATCCAATTGTTGAACGAGCATCAACAAGCAGCACCTTGGCTTCGCCTGGGATGGACAATAATGTACAATTACCCCGTAATAGTTTTACCAATGAAATAAATGTGGAAAATGTAGCAAAAACTAGTGGCAGTGCGCGTGACAATAACGATATTAGTGGCCGAAGAATAGTGAATATTGAAAGATTTTTTATGCAAATTATCACTTTTAGACATAATCAACTTTTCTCTTGTTCTAATGAACATTTAAATATAACGAAAGAACAAAGAATTGGACTACAAAGCAAATTTACTATTGTGTGTGATATGTGCAAATCTGAAAAATTTATATTTTCGGACGATGATCCAAATACTATGGATATCAATAAAGCAGCAGTATTGGGGATTATTTCTACTGGAGGCGGCTATTCCCAACTACGAGAAGTAGTTTCTACATGTGATATTCCATGTATGGGACCTCATTTGTTCACTGCAACCGAAAAAACAGTTTCACATTTTGTTCATGATACGGCATGGGAAATAATCGAAAAGGCTGGGAAAGAAGAAGCAAAACTTGCAATTGAAGAAGGAAACGTGGATTCAGATGGCATACCCGTAATAAGTGTGATCGCAGATGGCGCTTGGAGCAAAAGGAGTTACCGAGTTAATTACAATGCTTCATCTGGGGTTGGTGTTATTATCGGACAAAAAACTGGTAAAGTGTTGTTTTTAGGTGTCCGAAATAAATATTGTTGTGTATGTTCTCGTTCCAAAACACGAAACACTGAACCGCCAAACCATATCTGTTTTAAGAACTGGAACAAGGCGTCTACAGGAATGGAATCTGATATTCTTGTTGAAGGTTTTATGAGAAGCATTGAAATGCATAATTTAAAATACGGGTATTTGATTGGAGATGGTGATAGTAGTGTTACAAAAAAATTGATGGAAGCTCGTCCCTATGGTACCCGAATAATTCAAAAAATTGAATGCTGCAATCATTTGCTGCGGAACTTCTGTACAAAGCTTCGAGAGCTTTCTCAGCGAAGAATAAGTTCCAAAAAAGTGATAGTTCCAATAACGCAGAGAAATTGCCTTAATAATAGAATTAAGCGGTTAAGGAATGGTGTCCAAGGTGCCATTAAATATGCTAATTCTTTGGAATTATCACATAGCCGAAAAATTACGCAGCTTCGCAATGATATTCGAAATGGACCTAATCACGTTTTTGGGGAACACGATGATTGCTCGTCTTACTTCTGCACTGATCTTAAAGTTAATGAAGAGTGGATTTCAGAAATGAAGGTATCTGGCCTCTATCAAGATGTCATGGCAATCGTTGATAGAGTTGCGAGAAATGCAGAAAGTTTGTTGATAAACATGGACAATAATGCAGCGGAGTGTTACAATTCTATTTTGGCAAAATTCGTTGGCGGCAAAAGAATTAATTTCAGTGGAAGGGGCTCATATCAAACTCGATGCGAAGCTGCTTCAATTTCTTTCAATTTGGAACCTGGTGAATTACCGCGGGTTATTCATAAAAGAGCTGTGCACTCCAGTCCAGGGAAACACACTCAACGCTTTATAAATAGTTTGAAAAGGGTAAGAACTTGGAAAAGATGCAGACAGGAATTATTTCCAGATGTAAAAAAGAAAAAAAGGGAGCCCATAACACCTGCCGACAGTGATTATGGTGCCACAGAAAGTGAAATTGTTGTAATGTTAACTAAAGAGCAGTACGATATAAAAGAACAAGAAATGTTAGCGTTGATTAAAAAATCGGATTCTGAACGAGACGAATTACAACATACCACGATAGGTCAAAGTACCAATTTATTATGGCGACAGGAGCGTTCCATACGGTTGACTGCGTCCAATTTTGCAGCAATATGCAAAATGCGAAAAACTACACATTGCGCAAATTTGGTAAAGCGTCTTTTGTATGATAAATTTTTCGGGACTGCAGCAACACGTTGGGGACAGGAACACGAATTTGTTGCTCTAAGAGAGTTGGAGAAAACACATGGATTCGTGTACGCGAATGTGGTCTGTTTATTGACAGTGAATTTAATTTCTTAGCAGCTTCGCCGGATGGTGTAATAGATGACGATGGGATTGTCGAAATAAAATGTCCCTCAACAGCCGCATCGTCTTCACCAACGGAAGCCATTCGAGAAAAGAAAATTAAATTTTCGGAGATAATAAATGGTGAAATAACATTAAAAACTAAAGACAGTTACTATTTCCAAGTACAGGGCCAGCTACATGTAACAAATAGAAAGTATTGCTTGTTTGTTATATGGACACCATTTGGACTAAGCGTACAAAAAATCGTCAGGGACGATATTTTCTGGCGTGCGAACATGCAGAATCAGTTGGTGACTTTCTTTTCCAAATCCTTTCTACCTGAATTGGTTGATCCGCAGTATCCGAAGAAAATGCCAATTCGTGATTTGCGTCAAAATGAAGATGCAACAGGAATTCAGAATAGGCAGTAGAACGACCGATGCAAAACACCTCAAATTATGCGTATGATTTTTCAATATATTGCAATTATACCCAGATATTTTTAAAATAAGCAATGTCGTCCTTACGAATTACATTTTTATTGTTGTAAACCTATTTTTTACATTTAAAATGTAAAATTCGAGATGAGAACGATTTTTAGAGTTTTAATCACCCGATTTTGGTTCTTGAAATTTGTTTTAATTATTTTGACCGTCTTGGCGACTCGTTTAGGGGTGCCTTTCTTTTAAGTCCCATACCCAATTTTCTGTGCACCAGTCTGGAGATGTCGGATGCGAGTTAACAGCCGACTTCTGCCCAATTTATGAGGGTCAGTGTAACTTAATAGATTAGCGTATAGGTAAAAATGTAATTCGTAAGGACGACATTGCTTATTTTAAGAATATCTGGGTATAATTGCAGTATATTGAAAAATCATACGCATAATTTGAGGTGTTTTTTCAAGAAAGATTTTTCCTTTACCTAAGACACGGGAAAATATATAGGCGGGGTAGTTACTCGATACAATTTAATTTTTTAATAATTTTATTTATTACCAAAATATGGGGCCGTAGAAGAATGAATAATTGTTACGACGTAATGTCCTTATGCCTTGTAAATCATTTTTTTCAAAATTAATTCACTAAAGTTAAACAGATGAATAGATGCTGACGTTAACAATTTCAATATCGCGAGAGATAAACTGTGACATTGACATTGACGCGACGTTTTTCGGTTCTTATATTTAGAGGGATGAACTTGAAGAAATTTAATTTGAGGTACAAACAGGTACTAACGAAGTACAAACGAAATCTTTCAAGTCCGGTGCTAGCGTGAAGTTGGCACCGGATCACGTTTTTAGCGAATATCTGCGAAACTGTGGATTCAATTGAAAAATTATTGAGGGTACAAACGGGTACAAACGAAGTACAAAAGATTGGTGTAAATTTCATCGTTTGTACCTCCACATCAGGTGTCAACTTCACGGACCCGGAAATTATTACTTCTATATTTCTGGAGGATATTTTATTTTTTATTTCTGCAGAAAATAGAAATAAAATAGTATTTCTTCGAACTACTTTATTCGCGCGGACTCTTTCTTTTCGGACAGAAAGAAAATTTTTTGTATTCTTTTATTTCTGCGGACGTTTTGATTTGCGCGGAATCTTTTATTTTGAACATTATTTTTTTTAAATTTTTGCGGAAATAAATTTCACATCGTGGCCCAGACGGTGCTTCATAACAAACACCATCATTTTTGTTAATTTAAAAAATGCTAAATCGACGAAACAGCTGTCCGAACGATAAGAAAGCCTTTCCGAATAACAGTGTGGTGTCATGTTTCAGCTCGAGTAAAATAAACAATTCGCATATAGAATAAATAAATCTCCATCCCATAATCGTTAAATGATAATTTCTACAAACACGTCAACCATGGCTTGCATCACACGTCAGACGCAGTACCGTAAATGACAACGGCGATTTTATATCTCACTCAGAACTTTATTGTTCTTGTCGTCGAAAACTTTTCAGTAGCCAGCATTACGCCCTTAACGAATTTCTCTATATAGCGAATTTTTTCGGTGAACCCCGGAGACGTTTTTAATGTATTTTATACCCCTTATAACGAAGTAAAAATTTTCGTATAACGAATTTTTCCCCCCCAACTTTACAAATTTTCGAGATTTAAAACTGTTTTTCTTTTGTTGTTTCACTGTAACTTCGGAAAAAACTCGGTTGTAGTAATATTCCTAGATATTTTATGAGGGATTAGCCGACGAAGTAAGTGGCACTAATTTAAGCGTGCAAAAATTTTACAATATTAAATGGAATCGACAAAGTTTTGCTGCATCAAATTTTTTTTATTTTATTACCATACTTGGCCTTGTCTTTTAAAAATTGTTTCATAACATTGAGATGGTCTTATTTATTCAATTAATTAAATAACTACGTAACTGCATATTAATCCTAATTAATTAATGTGTCCGAACGTAAATTTTGAAAGTACGTTGTTTTATGTTAAATCGTATTACATCAAAAATTCTTGTGAACCTGAAAGGGTTAAACTGAAAATTTTTTCCCAACATGAATTTCTATGTAACGAAGTTTCTCTATAACAAATTTCTTTAAGGTCACCGTAACGCTTCGTTATATGGAAGTTCGACTGTATATGTATTTTGCATTATATTGTATTAATAAACAAAATTATTTGCTGCTTCTTCACTTATGCAGAACCTAACCCCATACATCACTGTAAATATGGATTCACTTTACGCCGATTCGATTTGCGCCGGCTTTTGTAAGAACGGAACTGCGGCGTAAACCGAGGGCTACCTGTAATGAATATCGTTTGTCCCGAACGCGTTTCTAAAACATTCACATAAATTAACAAATACCATCAAGGTCAGCGTTATATTTTTTGTGCCAGCGAGTGGCGAGAGGCAAGTCGCAGATGTCTACGAGTTAGGTTGTGGGGAGGGGGTATCGCCCAAAGAGATTTTCGCATAGAAAGAAATGTCAAGTATCAACAGCATTGACAGGATTTTAAAGAAAGATATAATGGCGATTTAAATCGAAGCCTAACATTTTGCAACTGGTATTTAAGGGGGTATTCTAGTCTAGAGACATGAATTTGAGGTGTTCTTTTGCGTGCTATAAATAAAAAACAAAAAATACTTTTACTATCCATTTTTTAACAAGATATTCATTCATGTTTTAACAATACATAAATAATAAAAAAAGTGAAAAAATTTAAAACTCAGAATGTTATAAGCTGTTGAAGTGGGGGATTGGAAAAAAATGGCGCGCCAAGTCTGTCACGAATGCAACCCTCTAAATAATGTGAAACAAAAAAATAAAAAAGATTATTTATCTAGATAAATGCTGCCATCGTACTAACTAAAAAAACTGAAAAAAAATTTTTTTCGCTAAATTGCGGATGTCCGAAAAAATAATAAATTTTTTTACTGTTTTTTTGACTTTTCTGAATTTTTTAAAAATAGTAAAAAAAATTAATTTGTTATAAATCATAGTTAGTACGATAGAGACATATATAGAGAAGACTCACACCAAATCACAATTAAATCGGTTAAGTAGAACTTGAGAAATCATGACAAACTTTTTGAAAAAAGTAGTTTCGAGAAAAACGCGTTTAAAGTTGCGGGTAAAATTACGCCCAGTGTTGTTCCGGCCCAGCCGGTTTGGATGTCGTGTCACTAAAATAGCTATATCTCCGGAAATAATTAAAATTTTGACAAATCCTTTTAAAGACATATTCTTGAAAGGTTAAGCTTTGAAAATATGAGAAGAAAAAAAATTGATTTTTTCAAATTTCTACACTAGAATACCCCCTTAAGTTGCTGCCAACAACACTTCAATAGCGAGTTTCATTTTCTGTAGACCGATGAATCGAACTTCTCAAATTCTGGTATGTACAGCAGAAAACAAATTTTTGGGCTCGCGAAAATACATTGGAAGTACATCCTAGAAATCCTCAAATACAGTTCAGTCTAAATGATTTTACTATTTTTTAATGCGGTAATTGGACTGTAATAAAATATGTAGAATTTATGAACACTATCCTACATAACTGTTTGGATGATATTTTTATTTTTTTAATTTTTTTTAAAAATATTTTAAAATGTTAAAACTGGTCTGTACGACCAACCATCAACTTATCACTGGGAACTCTTAATACTAAATAATTATCATCTAAATTTAGTCCAATGACTTCCTTTAGTTAGTTCAGTCGTTTATAAAAGAACTAAACACTGTCACCCGCGCACAATACTCCACTACACGAGTTCAAATGGTTTGGTTCTCTTCAGTCTTCGGAACAGATGTTGATTTTCCAGTAGCTGAAGAACTTCTGCGTTGTCATGTAGATGAAGCCTATCGTCATGTTTTTTAGCACACCTCTTAATTTCTTCCTTAACTGTTGGTATTTTGAGGTCCCTGTGGATATCTTGATTTCTTACATACCATGGAGCATTTACCATGGCACGTAGCACTTTGTTTTGAAATGACTGTATGATTTTTATATTACTTTCTTTGGCACACCCCCATAGTTGTATGCCATACAACCAAATCGGTTTAAACACCTGATTGTAAATTAATACTTTATTGTACAGTGATAGAATGGAGTTTCTTCCCAAAATCCATCTGTATTGTGTATATTTTAAGTTAAGTTCTACTTTTTTTTTGACGTGTTCTTTCCACCTAAGCTTGGTATCTAACGTCATGCCTAGATATTTTGCATTATTCACATAAGGCACTGCTGTGCCGTTAATTTTTAGGTGCGTTACATCTTTGATCTTCTTGTTAGTAAAATTAATGTACATTGATTTGTTCTGAGTCAGTTGTATTTTCCATTGCCTAGTCCAGCCGTAAACCACTTCGCTGGCTTTTTGCAATGATTCAGTGGATGTTTTTTGGTCTTGTCCCGTAGCAAGTAAAGCTGTATCATCTGCAAAAGTTGCCAACATGACTTGTTCTAGATCTGGTAAATCATATGTATATAGCAGGTAGAGGATAGGTCCGAGGACACTTCCTCGTGGGACTCCTCCTTTGATTTCTTGCAGGTCAGAATATTGATCTTCTTGCCTTACCCGAAAAAGTCTATCTGCGATGTAAGAAGTCAGGATTTCTACATATTGCTTTGGAAGTGTTTTATTTAGTTTATAAATTAATCCTTCGTGCCACACCTTATCGAAGGCCTGTGCGATATCAAGGAATAAAGCTGTACATACTTGTTTTTCCTCTAGCGCTTGTTCTATTACATCCGTAATACGATGCACTTGATCAATTGTTGAATGCCTTGGTCTAAAACCGAATTGGTGGTCCGGGATTATTTTAGTTTTTTCGATAATCAGTTTTAGCCTCTTTAGAATTAGTTTTTCAAATAATTTTGAGATAATTGGTAATAGCGAAATCGGTCTATATGATTTCACATCATTAGGAGGCTTGCCTGGCTTTAGTAACATGATCACTTCAGCTACTTTCCAGCTAGATGGTACATGTCTAAGTCGGATCGCCGCATTGTATAGATACGTGAGCATAACTATTCCTTTTCTGGGTAGGTTTTTAAAAATTTCACCGGTGATTAGATCAAATCCTGGCGCTTTCTTTACATTTAGATTTGTTCTTATTTCCTTTGTTACTTCTTTTGGTGTGACAAGTGGAATGTTTTCTGTTTTTTGGTTTACATTTTCTTCTAATACATTGTCGGTTTGTATTTGGTTTGGTGTGAAAGCTTCAGCTAGATGCTCTGCAAAAATGGTTGCTTTTTGTTTATTATCTCTGGCCCAATCTCCTTGTCCTTTTCTAATAGGAGGAGTTGTCATCATAGGTCTTTTGATATGTCTTGTCGCTTTCCTCAAAGAATAGTCTGTTTTTTCTCTGCTGACAGATTTTCAAGATGTGTTTTTATTGATTCTTGTTTTATTTTCAGTATTTCTCTTTTTAGAGTTTGTGTTTTATTGTTGAGAATGGTTTTGTGAGCGGGGTCTCTCGTTTGCTGCCATCGTCTTCTTGCTTTTCTTTTTTCTCGGACCAAATTTCGGATTTCAATTGGATAGTTTATGCCTTTTGTATTATGAGTGATTTCCTTCGTATTTTCATAAGCTGTTTTTTGTAGTAGCTTAATAAAATTTTCAGTTTCTATTTCTAACTGCTCTGTTGTTCTCAGATTGATCTTTAGGTTAATTCGTTCTTGCAGGTTTATTTTAAAGCTTTCCCAGTCTGTGGTTTTATTTACTAGTGCTGGTATTGCTACTTTTTTATTATTTCTTCACTCAGCGTTAGTATCACCGCCGAATGATCGGATTTAAGATCAAAATTTTCTTCCACTTCAATAAAGTTTGGTGAAACCTTTCTTGAGATGAAAAAGTCTAACAGGTCTGGTATTTTATTTTTATCTGTTGGCCAGTATGTGTGTTTACCTGTCGAATGAAAATTTCTCCCAACTTCTCTGATGGCTCTTTTTAGTTCCCTACCTTTAGTAGTGATTAGCCTGGAGCCCCAATCCGTATGTTTAGCATTGAAATCACCTCCTATAATTTTTTTGTGCCTTGTATAGGAAGTTCTTCATAATGATTAATAGAATCTTTGATGATGATCGCACTTCCACCCTTAGTATCATTATCTGGGTGACTAGTGTGATATATCTTAAAACCTTTTATTTTAATATGATTCTTTTGTCAGATGCGTTTCCGCATATATGTTGCGTATTTAAGAATACTTCTAATTCCTGTCTTTTATTCAGAATGCCATTGACATTCCATGTTGCTATTCTTAAATCTTTTTTATTCATTATTTTGTTTTTATGACCGTACCTGTCGCTTTGGCCTCTAAGCGATCTAATCTTATACCAAATTGGTTTAACATTTGCATCATTTGTTGCATCATCTTATGTATCGATGTGTCTTTATTTGGTTCAGGTTGTTGTGGCAAGTTATTTCCTTGTACAGCCAAATTATATAGAATTTGTGCAGATGTCTGTTTAGATGTAAATGTTCTTGGTTCGGGCATCACTTTCTTTTGTTTCTGCTGCTCCCTTCTTTTTTGCAGTTCTTTAGCAATAACACATCCCCTATAATTTGCTGGATGATTTTCAGCACAGTTAGCACATTTTGCTGGTGTATTTTTTAATTTTTTGCACCTTGAAGTCAGATGATTTCCCGCGCACTTTACGCATACTGGATGTCTCTGACAAAATTTTTGGGTATGGCCGAAGCTTTGGCATTTTTTACATTGGGGAATCAATTTCCCAGTCCTGTACATTTCTGTTTTAATTTTCATGTTAGTCAAATATTGTATTTTATGAATTTTATTTATATCTTCAGTCCTATCAAACGTTAGCATAAATAATGGAAGTTTAATGTACTTATATTGGTCATTTTCTTTGATTCTTTTTTGTTTATTTTCTACTGATATTATTTTAAACTCTTTATGTTCAAGTTAAGCTTTAATTTCTGCTATGTCACATGTTGGGTGCAGATTTCTTACCATGATTCTAATTGGTCTTTCTTGTTTATTTTCATAGGTGTGCCATTCCTGATTAAGTTTGTTCATATGCTTCGAGAGGTTCCTATATTCTTCTGGTGTCTGAACGTTAATTTTTAGTTGGTTGTTATTAAGCAACGTTGCGTTAAACTTACATTTTTCTGAGTCAAGTTTACGTTTAAGATCATCATAATTCTTTAAGTTGCAACCACAATTGGCGGCGGTTTATGAACTTTATTACTCTCTGGCATAGTCGTTCCTTCTGGCGACTCCATTACCCTTCTTTTTTTTTTATTTGTTCTTGGGAGCAGCCAATCCGTCTCAGCCGCCACCAACTTCTCCTCCTCATCCGAGTCAATCGGACTATAACTCCTTACTTTTGTCTCCCGAGTTTCTGGCAAATCGTTATTATTTTTTTGTTGTTGTTGCAAGGTCACAATTTGACCTCGCAATATTTGGATTTCTTTCAGTGCCTGCTGCAGTTGCTGTTGCAGATTCAAAATCACCCCATTCTTCGGCAGTTGATTCATTGCTGAATTAGTAACTGCCGGATACATATTTATCGCGACAATTTGTCGACCGTGGCCGTGGCCGTGGGCCGCCTGATATCACTCGCAACAACGATAACACTTGGAACGCGCAAAGTAAAAACTTGCTAAGCAGACCGAACACGTCTGTGCTCAGCCAAAGCCAAAACTCAACTTTTTGGATGATATGAATTTAATTTCAAGATAGCACATCCATTTCCAACAGGATGGAGCACCGGCCCATAATTATGAAGGAACAACCAATTTGTTAAAAAGTTTATTCATTGATACATGGTTAGAAACTAATGGGCATATGCGCTGGCCAAAACTTTCGCCTATGAGTTTCTATCTGTGGCAGTATGTAAAAAATTTAGTTTATAAAGAGAGATGTACAACATTCAATGATTTGGAGAATAAATTTTTAACAGTAATTAACGCATTGAATGGTAGAACAATTTTGTACACAGCGCACTGTTCAATAAAGATAAAAAAATGTATAGAACAAGAGGATAGCATTTTCGAACATCTTGTCTTGGTCATAAAATTGGTTTCTCTAAACTTCCATTCACTGTTTGCCGTGGAAGAAATGTTTTTATAAATATCATTTTTAATTGTTTCATTGCCTACGTGATATTTAATTAGATGAAATAAAATCTTCAATATTCCTTGTAACTTCTCAATACTTAAATTATAACACTAGTGCATGAAGATTTTTCACCCGGAATTAAGCATCCCTTCGTAATATGCAAAAAAGATGGGATATTTCATTTAACAGAATGTTATTTTCGTGAATATCTCGAACAGTAGACGTACGATGTTTTTTTTTTTTTGCTTTCATTATGGTAATCAACGGAAAAAACAAATTCTTTGCTAATTTAACCGACTTTGTAACTCCAATAATAACAAAGTTACCAATAGTGGACACTTTAATATAATAAGTTTCGATTCTTATATTAGTGTCCTAATTCATTAGGTGCAGTATTTGTAGTACAAGTCTTAGATAAGCCGAAAAATGAAACGAGTCGAAGTTAGTACATTATTTAGGTTTGAAGTTGAGAATGGCTAAAAAGTCTCAACAGCCAATAAGTTTAAAAACTAAACAAACAAGTTCCGTGTGAAGTTGTTACAACTTTTTTATAATAAGTACACATTAAGTTACTTATTTCATTTGATTTATTTCCCCATCAAAACACGACACAAAAAAATAACAAAATTTATGCAAGTTTAAAACTTGTTACCCGGTTTATACGAACAAAATGCGCCTTCGAAATTTTCTGTTCCCATCGACTTCGTGTTAACAAG
Source organism: Dascillus cervinus (assembly GCA_949768715.1). Lineage (NCBI taxonomy): Eukaryota > Metazoa > Arthropoda > Insecta > Coleoptera > Dascillidae > Dascillus > Dascillus cervinus. The sequence continues at coordinate 18,911,468 of OX458320.1, forward strand.
GGTTTGCTGTAGTTAGAATTTTGAGCTTGTTTCCGTCGTCCACCATCCGCGCAGGCGCACAATGCACATTCTGACATTGCTTGTGTGTTGGCGTGAAGCGTACTGTGATTGTCTGTGATTTTAATTCAAATTGTGTCTAATAATATATTTTAAAGGTACGTTCTTATGTTTAATATAGAAAGATAGTATTTAGAGCCGGGTTGAATGTAGTAACTTCTTGCGTAGGTTCCTTTTTATTTTACAAATTGTAAAGTAATTCAGAATTGCCCGGAGCCATTTTGTTATTCGCAGAACGCCACGTTTTTGGAATTGTTCATTAACTTTAAAAACTGTAAATAAGTAGCTGATCGTGGCGTGGCATTTAATTCAAACAACGAGAGAAATAAAAAGAAATAATTTAAAATACTAATTTGTCATTCCGCTTGCAACTAATAAATCGCCGTCCATTAAATAACTCAATTTATTGAACGAAGTAATCTTATTTCATTTCGTTTCAGCTACAATTAAAACCAATCAATTGGTTAACAAACTATTGACTGAAAATTGAGGGAACGCCACCAACTTGATGGGGAGACGATCTTAAACGAATCTTCATTAATGGAGGTGAATCAGCGAAGAGAAGGCTTTTCTTGCGTAATGGTCACCTAAGTAAGTATTTTTTTTTTTTACAAATATGAGTAAACGGACACCACTACAGAGAAACAGTACCTCCATAAAAATTGAATAATACGTTACTAACAATACTCATCTGCAAAGAATAAATTAATAATAAATTCCATTAATAGTAAGCCACAGTTTTCTGATAATTTAATGTAATAAATAGAAAAACAGTAACTTAATGCATACACAATCGAAAGGCAGTTTCTGTTGGCGTCGATTTTAGCTGTTATTATTATCTGCAAATTGAGAATGTATTCTCCAGATGTTTTTTTGAATCGAAAACATATAACTTGTTGATGAGGTACTTTTTCTTGTTATACTGAATCCAATACTGCAGTTTAATTTAATTCATGGCTTCTAATGATTTATCAATTGCAATAAAATTGATCACTTTACACTAAAAGAATGTGCTGTTTGTTACTGTAGAATTGTAATCCTTTAAAAGCACTAATTGAATTTTTTTTTACAGAAAATGGTCGAAATGAGATGGAAGTACAAGATTCTAAGCTTGCGTTGACTTGCAGGCTACTTTGTGCAAGTTTATAAGGTAACGATGCAATCATTTTTATTTACTGCTTTAACGTAAAGAAAATCAAAGTACAACAAAACAATACAAAAATCTTGTTTAAGGCTGGGATATTGTCTTTGAAAGAGGATCAGGTGTACTCCGTCGCTCACGTCAATATAGGGAAAACATACGATTACTTTGTTGCAATTTTTTTTGATAATGAATATTTTAGACAAATTTACAATTATTCTCAATCTACATACTTGACTATACGTCGTAAGTTGTTGTCAATCCGGTATGAAAATGATTTCCGTATATATACCTTGTTAAATGTCAAATGAATTGTGAGCGTTAATATTAACTCTTGTTTTAAGTCGATACTAATTTATTTCGTAACAAATTCGATCTAGAATAACTCATTCCGGAGAATAGAAAATTTGCTTTGTGATAAATAAAACGGCGCTCAAAATTATTCTTTCCTTTTTGAGAAATTGACGACGTAAAAAATAAAATCTTCTGTTGTCTCTAATAAAATCAAAGCAATGCCACTAAATTGGGCATTTGTTTAACTATTTTTAAACAGATGTCACTGTTCAAACACCGTGCAAATTAACAAAAGACGGGACATTCTTTATAGAGAGAAAACAAGAGAGCGAAGTAAGCGTGGGTCTCCTTATGTTGTGACTGGGGCCAAGGTTTATATCAATCAAGCCTTTTGTAATTATTGCCGCCGAAAGTAAATAACATAAGTAATCTCAAGTTTTCACCAATCATTTCCTGTGCTCTAACAGATTAGAGAGTGGAAGTAAATCATATTTACATTGTCTGTATCTAGCAAATTAAATTCAATTTAATTCAATTAAAATTTGTCAAAAAATTCTAAGTATTCAAAAGGAAGGAAAAATAATAAAAAAAATACTGGATTTTGTTACAGAATGTAAAGCATTACGAGGTCCGACAATTATAAGACTGGTATAAAAAATGTACTTTTATTTTAAAACTAATGTATATTAAAAAATTTGAGTAATTTTATAAATGTAAATTATTAAAATTCAAAGGCGCCCAGGATTGATATTGGAACAATGCTTTCTGTAGAAGAATTTAATGTAATTAAAAATTGTGTTTTTGTCTTGAAAAAGACAGATTTGTTGCAGAAGAAGGTTGCACAAGATTCAGCACGAAAATATGAAACACTGGTCAGAATTTGATCCGATACACTCGAGCGTGGAACAAATTGTGCGACGATTGGAAGCGGAGTATCTCTTCAAGACCTCTTATCTTTTCCGCGAAAGGATACCATAGTGTAATAAACAAGTATAAGTTTCTTCATGGTGAGGATTCCCTTTGAAGTAATGAGATCTGAAGAGTGCCGCCGGCGACAAGTTCAAATTGATATAACCCAAGTACATCTAGTAAATTTTAGAGGAAATTAACTTTAACATCTTTACAAAACAAACACTCGCAGGGGAACAAATTATTGCATCGTCGTCACTCGACATTTTGATGTAATTTTTAATCAAACGTCAATTTGACAACTGACAAAATATTTTGTTACAAACTACATTGATTTTACACACTTTTACACACAAAGGGTGAATGTGACCTGAAAGAAAAATTAACACCGTAAATTTACCCAACTTAGTGCACGTGTGTGTGATTCGTTTATTTGCGGAAATAATTTTTCCCCACGTATGTCTCGTACAGACAAGTATAAATTATACGATGTTATTGGCGGCAAAACCGATTTTATATTAGTGTAGCTAGCTGGACCTAGTTGGCCAATAAAAAAATACTCACATAGGCAACACCTAATACGTTAAAGAAAGAAAGATATACAAGACCATTTTCTGTCTCAAGTATTGCAGTCTTAAATGTAAAATTAAATAACGTGCTTCACGATGTCACATATGATAAGCACAAATTTGTGAAATGCATCAGCACTTGTAAGAAAATATTTTAATTTACAGTCGAACTTTCTTATAACGAAGTGCCACAGTGATTTAAAAAAATCATATACAAAATTTGTTATGCAAAAATTGTTGGTAAAAAAAAAATTGAAAATTTCTGGTGCCACTTTTTTCGCCATTCTCACCTGCCGTTTTACTTTCACCGAAAATTATTGTTTCGTTTTCTTTTAAAGTGATTTATTTTTGTATCTTCAATTGAATTTTCATTGCTGCATGACGGATTTCCTGTATTAAAGTGGAAGTAGAAATAAGATTTTCAACTTTCACAATGATGTCTCATTTATTATCTAAAATTTTGATAAACAAAAAGAAATAATTGTTTTGAGCTTTCTGCGTAGATAAATGAAATATGGTCACTAGTTAAACACAAGACCTCAATTTGAAATCACACATAAATTTAGTATTAGAATGTTACCAGAAAAAAGAAAAACAAAAAAGGAAAGAATCACTTACAAAGCATTTATTACCATACTAATTGTAATCCCTATTTATAACCTTTTGGTCTTTATGTGGTCGATAAAAATTATATCGCATTCTGATTTCCTACATGAAAACAATTTTTTAATCGAAATTGAGGTTGCTGCATTATATTTAAGACCGTTCCCACAGCTCATTTCGTTGTTCTTATCGACGATCAAGATTTGCTGTATCACCAAAGTTATTACACTTCGATTCACTGCTGGTGATCACTTTCTTCATTAATACTAAATCCGAGCAACTCTTGTTTAAGATTGGGTAGAAAACTCCAGTGGCAAACAGAGTCGGATTAAATGCAAGAGATTTCTGGGGGTTGTCGTTGTTCTTATCGCCAGTCAAGATTTGCTGGATTACCACAGTTATTACACTTCGATTCACTGCTGGTGATCACTTTCTTCATTAATACTAAATCCGAGCAACTCTGTTTAAGATTGGGTAGAAAACCCCAGTGGCAAACAGAGTCGGATTAAATGCAAGAGATTTCTGGGGGTTGTCGTTGTTCTTATCGCCAGTCAAGATTTGCTGGATTACCACAGTTATTACACTTCGATTCACTGCTGGTGATCACTTTCTTCATTAATACTAAATCCGAGCAACTCTGTTTAAGATTGGGTAAAACACCCCAGTGGCAAACAGTCGGATTAAATGCAAGAGATTTTTGGGGATTGTTCTTATCGCCATTCAATATTTGCTATATCACCAAAGTTATTACACTTCGATACATTGCTGGTGATTACCTTCATTAATACTAAATCCGAGCAACTCTGTTTAAGATTGGGTTGAAAACCCCAGTGGCAAACGGAGTCGGATTAAATGCAAGAGATTTATGAAGGTTGTTCTAATCGCTGGTCAAGATTTACTGGATCACCGAAGTTCTTACACTTCGATTCACTGCTGGTGATCACTTTCTTCATTAATACTAAATTCGAGCAACCCTGTTGAAGATTGTGTACCCAACAGAGTGACAAACAGTCGGATGCATTAGGGCTTGTCATTCTGCTAATTGCGGATCAAAATTCTCTAGATCCCCAAGATTATTACGAATATTCTTTACGGTGGAACCCATTGAAACCCTGCTTCGCTTCACTGGTGGTCTTTGAAACCGTTGTTTCATCAAGATGGCCATTTCCTGATGTTTCAGGGCATGCGTTTGTCATCCATCTGTTTTCCTTGTAAAGGCTCTGCAAATTCTCTTGAAATTGAAAGATTTTTATTCGATCGGTCACTGGCCTACTTTCCGCCCCCCGTTAATGGCATGATAGCTTCATTATAAAGAGGATCATCCCTTTGTCCGGTGCTAGTATTAGCATTTGCCTTTGGTGGTATTAAGCCACTAGGCTGCCGGGGGGGGGGGGGACTTTTAAGAGGACCACCTTCTGTCTGTTTACCTCTGCCTCTAAAGCCACGGCCACGGAACTGCTGGGTCTATTCGTGTATTCTTTGTGCTAGTCGGGAGGGGAGCGTTCGGCTCCTGTGCAGCTTGGGCATAATCACCATCCTCGGTCTGAAAAATTATTATTTGATACTGCCATCCGGCTATCAGTTCGAACAGTGTTTTAATAAAAACAGTAAGATTGGTCGTAACTGAACACAACTATGGTTTTGAACAGATAACAGCGGCACGTACGTCGATTGCTTTCAAATCAATTTTCTTTGCAGAGGAACTGACGAAGCCATTTTAACTGTGTTTGTCGACCTTGCATTTGCCTGTGCACAATACTGTAATGACTAAATTAGTTGAAGACGAATGCAGGTTCAATAAGACTAAGAGATGCACTTCAATAATGCATATTAACATCAACAGTTCAATACAAAATAACCATTGGTATGGTACTGGCAACCGACTATCAACAGAACTCTCCGCTGTCCGCGTACCTCCTACTTATGTGCTACATAATGCTTATTCTAAATTAACCTAATAAATACTTAGTACGCACATCGTGCCATACTACTTATAACTACATCCATTACAATACTTTGCCAATATGTTGTTCTTCATTACAAATGTACGTTATGAGGTTGTCCAACTGTATCCATGATTCCTCGGTAAATCAGCTGTGCTTTTCCTGCGTCATCTCTGCGATTTTTTCATCGCTAAAGAGGTTTGTCTTCCTGTCGGGTAGGAAGATGGTATTATTTTCTGATTCAACGACGCTTTTACAACCAAATTATGTCTTTACATGATTAAGACTTAGTATTTTGTATTCAACGGGACACTTATGTGAAGATAAAGTCCTTATACTTTAAATGAATCTTATCAATCGCTTGTTTAATATCTATACAATTAAAATATATCAATAACAATATTTCGGGCGTTATAAGAGGTGCAAGACTAAGATCTGGACACATCATTTGTATGTTGCACCCTTTTCTCAACCCATTCACTTGTAAAATTCCCCGCTTTAACAAGAGAAAATGTTCCAGTTAAGCAAGCAGAAATTAAGAAAACTGATTTTTAAAATCAATTCTGATATTGTTAAATTCAATTTTGATCCAAAGCAGACAAACTGCGGTTATGGTCCCGGCATTTCCGAAGTCTATATGGTGTGTTATTTTATTTCGCAATGCTTCTGAGCGTAACAGGAACACGCGTACTCTAAGGTGCATTTCAACTATTTTCTCGAAACTTCATCGGGCCATTTAATTAAATCTTCGCTGCTTGGTTGCCAATAACTCCACGACATTACATTCATTACAGTTGTCGGGTTGTTTGGTTGATGTCTTTCATCGAGAGCATTTTGTGAGTATCGCCTAACTCTGAAGGAGCTAGTTCAAAGTTCGAATTTGGTATTGGACAACGGGGTCAGTTCTAAGTATATACTGTGATTTTGTCGGTTGCCAAAAATAACTTTACGGAATTTTAAATTCTTACACGTGCTCTTGTGAGGGATATGCATATTGGAGGCGTCTGTTGTTAGGTTGAAAGGTTTAGTGAAGTCCGGGTATTGCAAGATTGGATCGTTGCTAAGAAGATTTTTAAAAATTCAAATGCTTTACAGAATTTTTCTGTATGTTGAATTTTGTTTCCTTTCTTGAGACACTGAGTGAAAGGTTTTGTGGTTTTTGCGAAATCTATGATGAAGCGTTGATAATATCCGACGAGAGCTAGAAACGATTTAATTTTCTTAGCTTTTTTCGGTATCGGAAATTTTTGTATGGCCTTAATTTTTTTCGGATTAGGTTTAATACCATCAGATGTTTCAACATGATCTAGAAATTCTACTTCTTTACTAAGGATTCCTGACTTGTCAAGTTGTACCTTAACCCTTAAAGGAGATCACAACACAGAAATTGTAAAAACAAAAATGTAATTAATGTATAGTATACTTAATTGCAAACAATAAGGAGAAAATCCGAAATCGCTATGTTGAGCCATCTGGCTGCTACAGCTCTTTGAAATATTTCGTGTGACGTCATCGGGGCAAGCGCGCCGGACACGTGTTAGCAATATGCATGAAATAGAACTGAAAAATTCTATTATTCTAAAACATTTAGCCAATGCGGCTGTTTTAAAATATTTACAAGTAACGCTGGCGTGTAAAACAATGCAGCCGTATCAATACGAACCTGAAAAAGAAATTTTTGGAGACGGTATAATAAGTGAAGATTCAGATAACGAGTATCTGGACACCACGAATCGGATCGGAACTATTACATGGTGTAAGTGCACAAAGTGTCAACAAATGGTGACAAATGAAGAAAGTGTGTGTTGTACTGAACAAAAAAATGTGGCAAGTGTTAAAACTGAAACAGTGTCGTGCATTATTTTAAATCCTTCTTTTGAAAAATTGATCCTCGATACGGAAATTTTAAATATATGTCGTCACAACATATGTTTAAAAACGAAAAGTGGATATAAAAGACGTTTATTGTCCGTGGATGTTGTTCCTAATAAAACATGGAGATATTTAGCTTACAAGCAATTTATATCTTGGGTAAACTCTTGGACGGCAATAGGTCATGGAAATAGAGTGATCATTCCGTCATGTGTCGTTGCCAAAATCCGCAAAACATTTCCCGATGAAAATGGAATTTATATAGGTTTTAAGCCCCTCTCGATACTACCCGCTTAGTATTTAGTATTTTTATTTATCTTTATATAGGGTTTTCCAATAAGAGGTGTTATTTTGAATAGCCCGTTATTTCGGTAGATGTCACTTTTGGAGCTGTAATTTTTTGACATTTGACAAGTAGAAACTGCGCCATTAATAAAAATGGAACGATACACGCTTCAACAACGCATTGAAATTATTAAAAAATAGCGCAATCCATTAACCGTAACTGGTGCTCCAGCCTCATTTTCACCATTTTTATAGTGAATTTTAATAATTTCAATGCGTTGTTGAAGCGTGTATCGTTCCATTTTTATTAATGGCGTAGTTTCTACTTGTCAAATGTCAAAAAATTACAGCTCCAAAAGTGACATCTACCGAAATAACGGGCTATTCAAAATAACACCTCTTATTGGAAAACCCTATATTATCTTTGTATTATTTTTGTAAGTCATTAAAAAGTAAAAAATATTTAAACTACTTACATCAATTTATTTACATCAAATGTTTTTCCTCATTTCTCGTAAACACTTTTCAAATTTACGGTACACCTTTCTTAATGCATTTAAAAAACACACACGCGCGATTAAAATTTAGTATTCTGAACATTTCATATTAATTGAATATTGAAATTGTTTCATATTATCACATATTCCACATTATACTGGTTTTTCTAAAAATACGTCTTGGCTTATAATTATATCAAAAGATTATATCAATTTATTGTTCATTTCATTATTTAAATCTTGAAAATTGCCTTGCATTCAAATTTTCCGTTGGCGGACAAGGTATGGGCGCAATGTTCTTTGGTAAGCTCAGATCCAAGGGTTCTTCTGTAATAAGAGCAGTAGTGTTGTTAAAAAAGTAGTCTCTAACTTGAGCCATTATATTTTCTTTCCATCCATCGGTTGACGACTCATATCTATGCTTACGGACCCATGCCGCTGATGATTTCGAATATTGAATTTTCTCACCAATAATTTTTTTATTTATATTACAGTTGTGGTCAAGTATTGCCAAAACTGATCTTAAAAATAAACCATTATAAGAAAAATGAATTCTTTTGGGAGCATACTTTAATCGCAAGTTATGGTAACTCTCGAGAGAACCCGTGTGCACATAGTGTTTTATGCATTTCAAATCTTTTAAAAACGAAGGCTCAAGAATGATTTTTTTTAAAGTTTGATATGCACTTGATCCACTTTTCATCCACATTTTAATTCTTTCTTCGTTCTTATTTAGCGGGTCATGCTCACAAGTTTTCTTTAATCCACCATCTATCCATACGTGTTCATTTTTAATGTGATGCAAAATTGAGGTAAATTTTTCAACCAAAATTTCACCATCTCCCCCACATGACTGGGCGGACCACCACAAGTGATTGCTTATACTATTTTTCCACGCCATAATATCTGGGTATTTCTTTTCTGTAGCTTTTAATTTTTTCATCAAACTTTTTGATAAATGCCATACATCAAACTCATGCTCAATATCCGGATGATGAACTCTAAGAAAGCAGCGAACTCCTTTGTGTCTATCAGAAAGAAAAAGTTTTATGTCGCACTGCTCTTGAGTAATTAACTTATTAATTAATTTTTCACAAGCGGCTCTTTCAAGTTCTCCTTTTATCAAGCCTTTTTGCACAAGCTCAAAGTCAACAATAATGCCGGTATGTAGGTCCATAGTGGAATAAGTCAAATATTTGGCACTAAAACCAGGAGAATCGTACTGCCCATCTCCAGCAATCCAAATTTCTTTTCCACAATTTTTGATTTTTTCCAAATTATTTTTTTTCTCAACATTCCAAATATTTCTTATAATAGGACCGGTAATGTTGTTAACTATACGGTCGAAAACAGTTCGAGATATTATGGCACATTTTAATGTTTTGCAAAATGACCTAAACGGGCTATACAGTAAACCAGAAAGTAACAATGCTGAAGCTATTAAAATATTTCCTTCTGGTCGTTTTCCTACCATAGGCTGAGAATACCAAACACATTGTTTACCACACTCACATACAGTTTTAACACACAACATCGTGCCCTTAGTGTAATGGATCACATTTTTTATTTGCTCACTACATACACTACATATGCTAAAAAGTTGAAGTAAACAGGTCCAAGCAACAAAATAGTACCCATGATTTGTCGTCTGATTTTCAAACTCTTCCTCTAACATTTGCTCCACGTCGCTATCGTCATCACTTTCTTCTGATTCATTATATTCAAAACTGGTGTCATTTGGATTTTCATTTCTGTCAAGCGATGGTATAAAATTTCTGAGTACTTCAGTGCCTAATTCACACTGTATATTTTTGTTTAAATCTTCAGAGTCGGTATGAAAAGTAAACGATGATTCAGGTGCTTTTAGTATGCTGTTAACTTCTGTTGAAAAATTATTGTCAACGGATAATAAATCGGTTACAATTTGTTGACGTCTTTTCTTTTCATATCTAAACTGGCGGGAAGTAATTTTGATTTCTTCACTTGAAGATGTCGACGGTAATTCGGCGATATTTCTTTTTTGCAAAACATTGCCATTAATGCCATCCAATTTTACGCAAGGTATTGCACCCGGTTTTAATGTTGGTCCTCGTAATTGCCCATTGCCCACTAACTTTAACTTCAGTAATTGCGATTCGTCTATATCAACCTTTTTAAAATGTTTGGTACACAAACGCGATTCAGCACTAGGTTTAAAGTTCTTCCTCTTACAGTAAGTGACCCACGCAGAGAACCTTTTCGGAGATCGATCACGATTGGGAAATCGGTGAAAAAAGATGCCATTTTCGCGGTTATTTTTCCGGTAAGTTGAATTACTACAACCATAGGCACAACAACTAGGCATTTTTCTGGCTAAACAAAAACGTTGCGGATATTAAAACTGAACAAAACAAATCGTAAAGTGCATCAAGTTCGGTTAAAACCCCACTGAACTCACTGTCCCAGTGCAACTTGTTTGCCCCGATGACGTCAGAGCTCCCTTTCTTAAGCGCCCAGCGCTTTCAACTTGATACCTGAACTTCTGAGAATATGTAAAGTGGTCATATTTTACTCCAATCTATCATTTAACCGAAATTTGTATTTTGTGTTGTTGTCCCCTTTAAGTAGGGCCGCCAGCTTTTTTTACGTAATTAGGCGCAAGGAGCACTTTGTGCACCTAACTTTTAAAATGCTGAAAATCTATTCAAAAAGTAAAAATATTATTTATTTAATATATTTCTAAAATATATAAATAATGTGCAATACAGAAAAAAAAAACAATTAAATGTACAATTATTTGGGATACTCGGTGCACAAACAAGAGAAAGTTTATTTTATTTCTTACAAAAATCACGAAGCAAAAAACAAAACAAATGCAATAGAACAAATAAAAACTACAAAAAAGTCAAATCTCAAGAAATTAAATAAAATAGTATATTATTTAACGAGCACATAATGTAGGCTATTATTAACGAAGATGAAAGTTTGTAAATACGAGTCGAAGACGAGTATTTACAAACATCTGAGTTCATAATAGCCATTATGTGCGAGAAAAATACAGCTGTTTATCTACAATCAAAATTTCATTCGATAAAACTTTCAAATGCTGATAAGTTCCGAAGCAAAATTGACACCGAAATTAAACCGAAACCTAAACGTGATTTTCATCGAGAAACCTTTGCTTCCAGTTGTCATGGGCGCGAAAAAAAAAAATTATATTTTGAAGGTGACGTCTTAACCACCCTCAAGTTGTGACGCTTCTCCGATTCTCATGGTAGCCGAGGTCTCCCTAATGGATAATAGTGTTTTATTCGTTCCTAATTTTCTTTTTCCCGCAAGGGCGTCGTGCATTGGCACCGTCCGATAATTGTTCCGTCCCGTAACAGTTAAGTGCAAATATTCCCTCAGTAATAGAAGAAGGAAGAAGAAGAAGAGATTAGGCAGAATACCTCGGTGTTTTATCATTCCCTCGCGAGGAGACATGGTTCAGATTTTAATACGGTGTTACTGTCACCCAGAATTGAACCCGAGACATTTGCATAGGTAGTCTCGTAAAAACTAATCATTCTACCGTGCGCATAGGCAACCAACATTACTCTCCGTCCATTAATGAAAATAAATAGGCAACCAACAATACGCTCCGTCTATTAATGAAAATGAAACTGAAGGGGCGTGACCTGTGGATAAGGTGCCTTGTTATGTATCCATGGCTAGCATATGAAATGAACGTATTACGTCATGATTGTAGATAAATATATTTTATAAACTAAGAACTATTTTAATCTTCATCAATTATTATTGAGCAATTTTGGCAAGTATACTTGACGGCAATAGGCTTTTTACAAGCAAATTTTCGACAAGTACTACATGTTATTGTTGTGTTTATTTTTTTTTGCTTTGGGCAAAAATAACAGCGATTTCTTTTTTCTTCTGGGATAACTTCTTGGACGTCTCTGCTACCACATATTTTGCCAGAATGGATTTTATGTTCGTTGGCAACGAACTAATTGTGGCTCGTTCGGTTATATGCAGTTTCATCAAATTCAAAGACAATTTTTTCAAAAAGACTGCTTATATGTGGCGAATCGGGATGAGAGGCATTATAAATAATTTGAGCATTGATTCCTGCTATATTTAGCAGTGAAAAAATATAGCTAACGGCCACCTTCTAATTCTACTTGAAGCAGAATGTGAGTTGCACAATTGATCGACTGTATCAACTCCCCCTTTTGTTGAGTTGTAGAAAGTTATTACTTCCGGTTTATTTGATTCTTGGTCTATTGAAGAGTCGCTATGCATTGTGGAAATTAAAATAACTCCTTTATTTTTTTTTGGTGGCATGGGATATCATCATAATATCTTTTTGAAATCCAAACATAGAGCTCTTGAAGGTATTTCTCTTTTGTTCTTTTTCAAAGTGCCTACCAGTGTTATTTTGTCCTTCAAAAGAGCTTTAGCATGTGGTACACTAGTATACCAATTATCGCATGTCAAATTGCGATTTCTTCCGTTGACTGGTTCTAACAACCTTTGCACGATGTCTGTTGGAGTATTTGGTTTTGCATAGGGTCCATCCGGTTGTTTACCACAGTAAACTTCCAGATTTTGGGCATAAAATGTTTTTGAGTAACTCACTGCAAAAATCTTAATACCATATTTTGCCGGTTTATTGGGTATACAGGGTGATGAAATAAAGGTGCCCGTGCGTAGCGACATGTTATAGACGATTTCTAACGAAACACGAATTTGAAAGCCAAAACAAAATTTGTTGACTCTTCACCAAGATATAAGCTTTCAAATTCAGACAATAAAAATCTATACGATTAACAATTTTGTAATAATTTCATTATTAGGGTCTAAATTTGATGCAGTTGATGGTGCCTTAAAAAAAAAATTGTAAAAAATCTATTGAAACCAACTTTATTACCGATGTCAAAAGTACGGTTTCTTGGCTCAGAGGAAAATTTATCAATGTCGCAACATCGTAAATCTCCTAGGAAACGTTGGCAACAATAATTCACATTTCCATGTCAGTTCTCTTGTCAAATTTGAACGATACAAGTGCTCTAAAGTCTTAAAATTGAATACAATTTCAGCGAATATTTAGACATGTTGCTCAGCTTGGGTGCAGCCGATAATAACGCTTCAGAAGCTGCTAGGGAATATGCTAGATTGTATCCATATCGACGACATCCAGATGCTAAAGTAATTAGAAGAGTGGAGCAAAGATTAAGGGAAAATGGACAAGTAATGCCGATTTCTGTAAATCGTGGACGACCTCGTGAAGTTTGTACACCAGCGTTGGAAGAAGCAGTTGTGGAAGCGGTAGAGAATGAACCAGGACAAAGTATACGAGGATTAGCGCGACAGTTTCAAGTAGATTATCGAACAATTATTTATTTATCGTATGGCTTATACACATATAAAAAAAAAGTTGTATATACAAAACGAATACAGTCATAAACATTGGTCACAAACGTACATCCAAGTTATTTATATATTCGATTGTACTTTCAGTCGCAAACAGGAAATCAGTCGGGTCGCCATCGTACGATCTTAGTGGACACTCTTCCACAAGGTGCCTGACGGTTTGTCCGTCAGCGCTGCAGTCACACTGTGGGGATTGGTTTTTCCCCCATTTGATTAGGGAATCTTTGCATATACCATGGCTCGTCCGGATTCGGTTTAGTGTGCACCAAGTTTTTCGTGGTAGGTCAAAACCCGGTGGCTTCTCCGTTATGCACGGTATCATCAGGCTTTCGGCTGGTGCATTTCTCTCCCATCTCTCTCTCCAGGCTTCAGTGATGTTGAAATCTTCAGCGTGAAGTAGACTAGCTTCCCTCAGAGGGGGGTGTCTAGATCGAAGTCTGTTTATTCTCAGATCACTCATATCAGAGTTGGCTGGGAGTTCGGGGTCATGCACTATTTATCTATATTCCCTCAAAAGCGCATCTTGCCTTCGGAGGTCAGGAGGTGGTATATGACTCAAAACATGCAACCAGTCCACTGGGGTAGATTTGATAGTGCCTGATATCAGGCGCATAGTAGTGTTAAGTTGGCGGTCCACCAGTTTGGTATGTGCACTGTTGAGCCATACTGGGGCACAGTACTCCGCCGCCGAATATGTCAATCCCAAGGCTGAAGATCTCAAAGCAGTCACTGAGGATCCCCATGTGGCACCACACAATTTCTGCAGGATATTATTTCTGGTGTTAACTTTTGCAGCAGCGTTTGTTAGGTTCTTTTTATAGGAAAGTGTCCTATCCAGGGTTACTCCGAGGTATTTTGGGTTTTTATTATGTTTCAGCAACTTCTCTTCAAAAAAAAACCTCAATTTCTTTGTTGGCCAATTTGTTATTTAAATGAAAACATGAGCTTTCAGTTTTTGCTGCGCTTGGTTGGAGTCTCCACTTACGGAAATATTGCCCCAAGGTGTTTAAATCTTCAGTAAGAATAATTTCTGCTGCTTCGAGATGTTTACCTTGTGTAGCTATTGCCCAGTCATCTGCATATCCAAATCTCCTTGATACTGTTTCAGGCATGTCGGCTATATACAGATTGAAGAGGAGTGGTGCCAATACCGATCCTTGAGGTAAACCGTTGTTCAGCTTCCTTATTTTACTTGAGTTACCCAAGATAACCATGAACGTTCTGTTACTGAGCATATCCTCAATTAGCTTAACTGTCTTTAGACAAGATATCTCCCGTGCAAACTTACAGATCAAGCCATGCCTCCAAACTGTAGGCTGCTGTAAGATCAATGAATACAGCTGATGTTTTTAACTGTCTTTGAAATCCGGCCTCAATGAAAGCTGTCAGGGATAGTACCTGATCAGCGCAGCTTCTGTTTGGTCGGAAGCCGGCCTGCTCTATCGGTACGCTCTCTAGGATTCTTGAGCATATTCTGTTGTAGATAAGTCGCTCTAACAGTTTGTAAATTACACTCAGCAATGAGATAGCTCGGTAGCTCTCTGGCTTATTGTCGGGTTTTCCAAGTTTTAGGATGCCTATTGTAATGACCCAAACTTGCCGCCGAATTAATTTAAATGTTTGAAATATCCCGAACGCTCGGGAATTAAACCGCGAAATTCAAATTGGCCAAAAATTCGTGATCGTCTAGAATGAAGGTAGGACCCCTCGTTGCGTTTACACAATGCGGCAAGCGTTCTGGATGCAACGGTGAGACTTTTAGGGGAAGAGGTGCCTTCAATAAAACACAGCGTAGTGGAAGATGCCTTTTGATTATATTTAAATAGTAAGAGCGGAGAGCTCATGCAATAATCTGGAATCGGTGAAACCTCCCCAAACCGATTCCTCAGGCATAAAAAAAAACATACACAAGCAAATAAAGCAATTAACACAACACCGACATACACAACATAAGAAATCGTCCCTTTTTAGAAAAACATACAAACAACATAAACGAGATGTGGTTATGTGATCATAAAACACATGTTAAATATTTAGGTTGCAATGTCGAATCATCTGAAACATATTGGAGATCACACCGAAGACCTGGATAAATTTTGATTGGCAAGGCAGTACGAATGATGAACATGATTTCATCATTATTCTCACTTGAGGCATGAAATAACAAGAACTATTTGTTATGATTAATTAACCGGGCTACGAACTGTTGCCTTTCCAGGCCCACGATCCAGCACTACAGTGCGCCGTAGAGGGCGGTCCGTAACTCTACCTTACTGCCTTTTTCGAACGGTGGAAAGAACGGCACAGCAATTAGACACAAATAAAACAACAATCTCGGCCTATAAATGATGTCCCAGCCGTTATTGGCCGGACTAACCATCACCGAGTACAAAAACATACACAGTTATAAATAGCACATACGTAGCATCATAGACATACAAGACCCTTAGGGTTTTTTTTTTTTTTTTTTAAATTTATTTAACCAGCTCAACAGACTAACTGCTATTCATGGTTCGGTTGACAACATAATTTTTGACAGTAGAAATATCTGAGCGGGATCAGCATACGCTACCCAGTAACTATTTTCGGCGTAAATACCACTTTGTTAATGTTCATTCACTGTCTTCTGATGAGAAACACAGGGCTTGCGGGAGGCGCCTTTTTAGCCTGGTGTGAATTTGTCGTTCTCCCATGTTGTATATCACTGTCCCTGGGCACGCTCTGATATTGGAGATAAAGTTTTGTGTTAAATTTTTAATAAATTTATCAATTGCCTGGATTTCTAGTTCTTCATGAATTTTATTATTCGTCACAAACCATGGGGCATTCACAATTAAACGCAAAATCTTGTTTTGCATAACTTGTAGTTTTTTAATTTGGGTTTTTGGGGCATTGCTCCATACAGGGCAGCAGTATGTTAGGAGCGGTCTTAGGATAGATTTGTACAGAAGGAGAGAACATTTTATTTTGAGAGGAGATTTTCTATTAAGGATAGGGTACAGTTGAGCTAGACGTGTGTTACACTGATTCAATTTTTTATTTATGTGAAATCCCCAGCGAAGGCGGGTATCCAAGTAAAGCCCAAGGTACTTAACTGCAGAGTCATTGGGGTTCCACTGAACTATGGCTTGATTAATTTCAACGTCTGGTGGGTTTATGATTCTCCTTAATGCAAAAATTTTGCTTTCGCACTTAGATGGGTTAATGGCGATTCTCCATTTAGTGTACCAGCTAATCAGTTCATTTACCGCTGCTTGTAGGTTTTCTACTGCGGAAACCAGGTTTTGATCCTGAGCCACAATGGCAGTGTCATCTGCGTACATCAGAAGTTTAGTATTAGGTGTTTCAGGAATGTCATGCGTATATATATTAAAAAGTAGCGGACCCAGGATACTACCTTGTGGGACGCCAGCGGAGATATTTCTAATATTTGAGAGGGTTGAGTTAATCCCAATTTGAAATGTTCTGTTCCGCAAGAAAGAAGCTACTGTTTTAATTAGGTAGAAAGGAATATCTAAGTGAAGAAGCTTGAATATTAGGCCTTCAGTCCAAACCTTATCGAATGCTTGCTGTAGATCCAAGAAGATGACCGCTGTGTACTTTTTTGTCTCGAACCCTCTTTCTATCTCTTCCGTTAGGCGAAGTAATTGGTGCGTTGTAGAATGCTTTTCTCGAAAGCCGAATTGAAATGAGGGTAGTACCTTTTTGACCTCAATGACTTCAGACAGTCTTTTACTAATTATTTTTTCCAATAATTTTGAAAGCGTTGATAACAGACTTATCGGCCGATAATTTGCTGGGTTCCTTTTATCTTTCCCTGGCTTGTGAAACGGTAAAATATGTGCATGCCGCCATAATTTTGGAAAATATCCAAGCCTTAAACAAGCATTGAATATGGACGCCAAAAAGGCTAGTGCCCTGCTTGTCAGATTTTTAAGAACGACATTGGGTATCAGGTCGGGTCCCGGTGATTTTTTTAACCGAAGTTTTTTAATTTGCAAGCTTATTTCATTTGGTGAAGTGGGATCAATTAGTTTGACACTTTGAAGCAAATGAGTTGTAATGTAGTTCGACACTTCCGTTTCAAAATTGTGATCATGTGGTACAACTGGGCTGAGATTTTGTTCGCTTTGAGAAGCAAGAACGTTACATTTGTCTTCATCAGTCACATGCGTGACGTTATTACTGCTTAAGGGTGGTATAATAGTGGGCTGTCTTAAGATTCTCTTTGTGGCTTGCCACAGCGACTGGTCATTGGGTTCGAGCTGGCCAATATATTTTCGATACGAATTAACTCTGAAGTTATCCAGTTCCCATTTAACCTGCCGTATAAGTCTGTTAAGTAAGATCCTCAAATGTGGTTGGCGAGTAATCTGCCAGTTGCGTCTAACTTGATTTTTCAATTTAATTAAATATAGAATAGCCGTTGGAGGTTGCACGTAACTAGGTATTCTCTCTATCTTTTTGCGCGGAAGAGTCGCCTCTTGGACGCTAAGATTTATTGATTCGCAATATTTATCTATGGCATTATCTATATGATTTGAATCCGGCATGTTTCCCGGAGCCTTAAGATTCTTGTTTAATACATTTTGAAAGCATTCCCAATCAACTTTGCCGTTGACCATTCGGGGGATAGGTACATTATACTGCGGTGATCTAGAGAATGACAAAACTACTGGTAGGTGATCAGAGTCGAGTTCCGTTAGTACTTGTTGATATATAGGTTTAGGAAAGTTTTTGTGGACCACAATATCCAGAATGTCTGACATCCGATTACGTTGACATGGTACATAGGTGTGCTCATTTGGGGCAGAAATTAAAAAGGCAATATTAGAAGAAGAATAATTTAGTCTAATGCCGTCAGGATTGTTGACCCGACAGCCCCATGCTGTATTCTTACAATTAAGATCGCCAATTAAGAGGGTACTCTCATTGTTGTTGAAGATGCTAATTAGATCGGTTTCATTTAATCGTTTATTGGGTTGTTTGTAGACTGCAACCACATTTACTTTCGAGTTGTCATTTAGCTCCAGTTTTATTGCAGTTGTTTCCAGGCTTATCAGATTTTTATTTGGGAGCTGAAAGTGCTTCAATGCCTTTTTTGCAATAATCGCTACCCCTCCAGAGGCAATTGGAGCTATACGATCATTTCTGTGCACCATAAAACCCGGTATTTTAAATGTTTCGTTTTGAATTAAATGAGTTTCAGATACGCACGCAATATCTATGTTGTGTCTAGATAAGAAATTTATAAATTGGCTTCTTTGGGCCTTTAGGCCATTAGCATTCCAGTTTGCTATTGTTATGTTATTTATTGAAAATATCTTATTTGAGCCCATGTTGTAATAATGTTGGTATAAGTGTAGCTAGGTACGGTTTAATTTTGTCCAAATGGGGTAGGATTAGATCGATTACAAATTTGATGATTACAGAAACAATGTCTGCGGTATTTTCTTTTTGTTCAGTTGCTGGGGAGTTTTGAACTACTTTAGCGTATGTTCGTTGTTTATTATAATAATTGCTGTTGAAGGTGTTGTTAGTAGGTTGCACGGCTGGATGTTGTCTTTGGGGGACAATGGGTTTTAAGGTGTTGCTAATATTAGTGAAATACCTGCATCCCTTGTAATTGGCTGGGTGCTCTCCTTCGCAGTTGACGCATTGCGGTTTATCCTCCGGCCTTTTAGGGCAGGTGTTATAGAGGTGATTACCAGTGCATTTAACGCACCGAGGTTCTAATTTACAATAATTTTTAGTATGCCCGTAGCGTTGACATCTTTGGCATTGTGGAATGTCCTTTGATTTCCGCCTGGGTTCTACTGTTATTATACTGTAACCTAGTTTAGTTAGGCCGAAGATTTTCATGGTGTCGTTGTTCTTAATGATTTCGACCGCGCAGACTGGTATGGGCTGCTTGTTTTTATTATATAGCCTTACGGCTTTGCTTGCTGTAAATCCCTTAGCCTTAAGCTCTTCTAGAATTTGCGTTTCCGGGATGGATATTGGTACGTTACGCAGAATCACTGATAATTGCTTATCGGCTAATGTTGGGTCTTTAAATGTGTGGTATTTTATGTCATTTTCCTCGTAAAATTTGGTCAAAGCACGATAGTCGTCGCTGTTATTGAGATTAATGCGTAGCATCTGGCCCCTGCAAACGGTAGTGAACTCTTCTTTGGCTAACTTTTTAATGTCGCTTAGAACTTCGGCATAATTCATTGCCTCGTGGATGAAGTGAGGTGATAACTAAATAAGGAATCTTTGTTATCACCGAGTCACGCGGCTGACGTACACACGTCCACTCACGACCACTTTCTCACATCGACTCACCCTTAGGGTTATACTCACAACCGCGGAAATGGAAAAACAAAATCTTGCTTCGCCGCCACTGGTAAGAGCTGCAACCAGTCCCCGGGGGGTGATAACCAAATGCCCACATTACTCGTAGATGATAATTTAAATTAATAAAAGGACGATTTCCCATGTTTACAATTAGAACAAACAAATATCTAACCGAGGAACACGCATGCTACGAACCGGCCTATAATTACGTTCGACCGGTCGTTCCTAACGAGGTCTTCGTGTAGAATTGGGCGCCCCCCGCATAACCCTTTATCCCTTGTGTCGGTCCAAATCTGGTTTAAGCGCTCCCGAGTGCGCGCTTAAGTAACGGGCCCTCCCGGTACTCCGCCACTGGTAGGCTCGCCCATGCGGAGCGGCTGCATGACGTCACGCGGAGATTTTGACCCGTAACGTTCCTCATCTACCCTCCGGGCTGGACACAAACCGTAAGAAATCTAACGCGTTGTAGCCGTACAACAAAACATTACACGCGTCCCTGATTCGCACCTTTAGTTAAATCGAACAGGTCCCGTTCCGCGACGCGCCACAAGCCACCCAATTCCCCTGCAGTCCTAACAATCTCCGGCTGCGGGAGCTTCCCGAGCTGCCACGAATTAGTAATGCATCCCCAAACCAAAAGAACACCTTACAATTGCTCCGATCACGATAAAACAACGAACAACCCCTTACGTTGAAGGTTACAAAAAACGTCGCGTCGGTTCCCGAGGAACGCTCACCCTCACGTTGATTTTGACCCTTAAGGGCGTAAAAACCGCGTCACTTTCGCAACAACAAAAAAACATAGTTCTCTCGCCCCCGCGACAAGGAAACGCATGCTAATCCTCTCAAAACCGTTCAAACTAACGCGCAAATAGGCCGATTCGTTATTTAATGACAGTAATTAGCCTCATCACCCAAGCGCCCCCAAAAACAACAACAAAACACAATACCTTAATTAAAAGACGGCAACGGGACACAAACCACAATTAAGCTCGGCACAAATCACATACAAGAACAACAACAGAGAGAACAAAGCACAATAATTAAGCTCGGCACAAATCACATACAAGAACAACAACAGAGAAAACAAAGCACAATTAAGCTCTCGCAACAAAGAACGCTCGTACCCTTTGGCTATTCACCAAGAAGTGACGCTACCACTTCCTCTCCCTTGCTTCGCCCTCCCCTGGCCTATTCAAAAAAACTGTTCACCCTTTGTCCCTGTTGCTATCCGGACCGATCATGGCTGTATCGCCACGGTTATCTCGGGCGTGTGGTGGGTTGCCTATGAAGCCGGAGCAGCTTTCAAATATGCCTACGACACTATGATTTTTACCTGCTTAAGTGTCGAGGTTATCTTGCCCTTATTTAAAATATCTGTATAGAAGCAAGCGAGCCACTTTCGTGTATATTTGCCGCTGTGCAAGATAAATTCAGGATCAATTCCATCAATTCCGGGGGCTTTCTCTGCTTTAATTTGCTTACAAGCAGCTACGATCTCTTCCACAGTGAACGGTCGTGAATAAGGTGTTTCCTCTGCACAATTAGACTTAAGAGTTCTAAGCTCACGTTTTATCTCTGTTGTATGTCCACGTCCTTTAGGCGCTCTGGATGTGTTAATTATATGTGATGCAACAGCATTTGGTGTAATGGGAATGTTTTTTCGAGAGATGCAGTTAGCACCTCCCAACTTTTTCAGTAAGGACCAGGCTTGTCTGCTGGATTTAGAAAAATCGAGATGCTCAACGGTATTCATCCATTTTTCACGCCTAGCTGCATCAAGGCTATGAAGAATTTCATCTGCAATTTCTGGGTCGCCCGTTTCTAAATACTGTTGGTATAGATCCTCACTCGTCCTGCTCCAACCCGGAATATACATTTTGCGATATCCCCTTGGCATGCACTTTTTGGCCGTGGCTATGATTGCCCCAGTAAGCCTTCCGTAGTTGTCGGATGTAGGTGGAATCCATCCTACGCATTTATCTAATCTTTCAGAGAAGGAGACCCAATCCGTTTTACCAAAGTTTCATCTAGGACGTGGAAATGATGTTATTAGGGGAATACTTATTTTGATCTCAACAAGTATTAGACGGTGCTGGCTGTGAGGAAAGTCATTAAGGACTTTGCGAGTAGTTTGGAGTGGTCGTCCATTGTTGTCTGAAGAGACGAAGCAGAGATCAGGGTTGGATTCGCGTTTCCAGGCCGCCGATTTAAAAGTATTACGATCTTTAGGGTCGAATATGAGGTGTAAGTTATTATCCTCTGCCCATTGTACTAACATTTCTCCATTAGGGTCAGTTTCACGATACTTCCACAGCTCATGATGGCTATTAAAGTCACCCAGGTATACAGCAGGATGGGAAAAGAGCTGCGCAATGGGTTGTGGCCACACTACAGAGGGAGGTTTGTAGATGTTGATAACTGTGGTTTGGCCAGCCTTGACAGTTATCTCATGTATGCTATTATTAATGGTTGCATTACAGAGCGAGACATTTTCAATATCGCTACGAGCATATATAGCCGCACCATGCGCTTTGTGGTATGTTGCTCCGATCAGGTCATATCCGGGAATTTTCCACGCGACTGGAGCTGACGCTCATTTTCTGTATGAGTTTCCTGTACTGCGACTATGTCAGTTTGATTTTCTTTTAGAATTCTATGTAAATATTGGCACTTTGCTTGACTTATGCCTTCAATATTAATCTGGCAAATTTGGACCTTAGGGCCAAAATCTATTGTCATTTGGTCCTTAGAAGGGCCTTGGTATTCATTTTGATTTGCCATTTTGATGTGTATATTGACCAGGAGATATTCGAGATTGTCTGGTCGCCAATAAGTGCTAGTTCATTTAGTTCACGACAAGCGCTATCCAGGGTGCACCACGGGGAGGTGAACTAGCTTTACACCCCATCGAACAATACAAAGTATACTCGTCGATGAACATTATCATCCTTATCACTACATTAAGGTGCAAGCTCTTCGTCCAGGCGACTATCTTTCTAGAGTGCAATTTTACCAATGGTTACTTGAGCGTCACGGTAACAACCCTAGGTTTATAGAGAACGTTTTATGGACAGATGTGTGCTATTTCTCTCAAGACGGCATATTCAATCAGCATAATAATCACATATGGGCAACCGAAAATCCCTTCGCATTGCATCCTCGTGCACATCAGCAACGCTATGGAGTAAATTTGTGGGGGGCATCATTAATAGCGGCACTGATTGCACTGCACAACTGTTGAAATTCCCTGAGGATTGTGTTCCTCGCGGTCAGGTTTTAATATCGCAATATGGGGGCAATCGATTGCCCAGATTACTCCAGGAAAACTAAAACGTTGCATACATGTACCTCTTAGCACATTCATAGTTTTTTGATTTGTAGGAAATTTTATAAAATGCTCGGATAGATGTGTATTGATGGCAACTGCAACCTCGTGAATGCATCTAACAATAATAATTGGTTATTAATGTATATTGTACGTAAGAAGTTTGGTTAAAAAGATATTTGAAATTGTTAGCTGTCAATTTTATAAATGTTGCTGGTTTTCAGTAAAATATTTAAAAAGGGTTAGGTACATTCGAATTTTTGTTAAAAAGTGTTACTTTAACTACAGTTTTTTGATAAAAAAAGTACCTAATTATGGTAAACAGTGTGGATTTGTATTGAAGGTTTACAAATTTTATTTATTTTACTTAGGATCAAATGTAAATCTTCACCCACGTGGCAAAAAATCGCAAAGCAACCAATATTTTAGTTTCAAAGAAATTGCTGTTGGAATTGTACAAAAATAAATCTCATATTTATGAACAGTTGTAGTGCAAAACACTCAAAGAAATCTCTGTTTATAATTTTTAACACTGATGTTAAATGCAACCCTTAGCCAGGTATCATATTACATACGTCTGGTCAGGGCGATTTCCTAGACCATAAATACTATTAAAATTTTAAAAAACATATGACTGGATTCATTCCACTACTAACCTTTGAAGGGGGTTGTTGTTTAAGTTAACATTTAAATAAGGCAATTGGATCCAAATCTGAGTTATTCATTTAATTTTAAACCCATATTCCTCTGTCTTGATAACATCCACAGTTTCTTTGGCAAAGATAAACTTGATAGGGCGGCAATACCCTTGTAGAAGACGGGGAGGGGTTTCGCCATACAATAGATTTTTTTTTTTAGAATTCTTTGAGTACATCTGGATAGGCATCATAGATATTCTGAATAAACTTTCATCAGTGCTATTGTCATTAGAAAATCTCTGCTTATATCTATTTTGTTGGGCTCCGTCACAACCCCACTTTACAATTATGTCTAAAGTTTTCAGGCCTTTTAAAGATTTCAGGATCTCTTCTTGCACTTTGCACAGCCGCGTTGTAGTGTGATCCATTATAGACTACAATTTAATTTCAGCGAATGTTTCTGTTACATTGACGTCAGTCGGATAGAACAATTTTTTTGCGATTTTAATCTTATTATGCGATGGATACATGTCCTTATGTATTTTGTGTGATTGCTGACGAATTAAGTGATACTGATGTGTTGAAAGATTTGCGTCAACCATCAAAGCTAGCGCTTGATCTTCAGAAATACTACTATCTTTTGGACGTAAAAAACGTTTTCTTGCTTTTTTAATTACAGTACCTCTTCTGGGAGAAGCATTGTACAGTTCGTTCATAATTTTAGCTGAATCTCTTTTGCCGTCTTTGCGAAGCTGTACTACAGCTGCCATCGATATTTTCTCTTGACTGGATGTTTCCAATATTTGTTGGATTCGACGTCTTTTTGTCTTGGTGAATCTTTTTGTGGTGTATCAGCTCTTCTACTAGGTCCAAACTGAGAATTGTTTCTGTATTGTCTATATTTATACTAGGAAATGATAAATATTCTCCTAACCACGAAGAATTTGTTGTTAGAAATCGGTCCTTATGTCTGCTCGACTTAGTTCATTTTTGTTCAATTTTTTGGTTAAAACCTCGAAGAATTGCTTTCAAACTATTTAATATGTCTTCTGTAAGACACGGACAACCAAATTCTTGCAATATGTAACCTAACAAAGCGTCTATTCTCGATTCCTTGGCATTGGCAAACCAAATGTCGAAAAGTTTTCGGCGCGTAATTTGTGGAGCCATTTTGTAATTAAGAAAAACTTGTATGAGTGCGCAATCAAATTTTTATCTTCCTTAGAGGTTACAAGTAGCACTTTCAAGAAAATGTAGTCGCACACCACAATGAAACTTAAGTTTTGGAGGGTTCATCGATTACGTTAATCGGAATCGCTATCCTGACCCCCGAACTGATGTCGGTGCAATTCGATAGAAATCCGTATTCCAGACGTTCCCGGCTGATGTAATACAGAAACGTTCCTGATCCCAATGACGGGTGCTCGGATCTGTTCGGTGCGATCGGATGTTATTGAAGTCACCCTAAAATGTTGTTCGACACTAAACCCATCCCTGAACTGATGTCGGTATTTATTTAACTTTTTTTATTTTCCTTTATGTGGATATGTGAGATTTGAATATAAGTGTAAATAAATAAACTTACATATTATTTTTGTTCCTTATTTTTCCACATAATATTTATAAACTTAATTAACGTAACGTAACGTACGTCATATTTTTATTAAAAATACACTTTAAAAGTATTTAGTCAATACACATTAAATTTAACACACATTTTAAAACACATAATTAACCCTAAACCATCGATAATTAGAACTGTATATTACTATTTCACAGTTTTCGCATTCTTATTAGCATCATCAGTAATTATCGACTGACTATATATCTTTGTCTATTTTAGAGTGTTATTTCGTTTTTTCCCCCTCTCCCCACTATTTCGCCACATTTGTAAGTTTTTCGTATGTTATTTTTATTTATACTTTATATTGTTTATCATTTTTAGTAATATGTCATCTTTTATGCTTATTTGTTCATTTATAAGTTGTATGTTATTTTTATTCTTGTAAATATGTAAATTTTCTGCAATATTCATTCTGACACCTTTCTGCATAATTTTTTCGATTTTCATTGTTTCGTTAATAGTACCGTATTGATGTTTTTCATTGTATAAATGTTTAGTGTAATTGGATGTTGTATTATTCTTGTTGGTATGTTCTTTATACCGCGTATAAAAACTTCTGCCAGTTTGTCCGATATATTTTTTATCACATGTGTTACATTTGATCGAATAAATACCATTCAACTTATATTTGTCTTCGATTTCTATATTTGGTTTAAAAAATTTGTCTAGTTTATTGCTGGTTGTTAAACCTATTTTTAAATTATAGTTTTTGAAGATTTTTGTTAATTTATTAGTATTACGTCCCTGATAATTGAAACATACCCATTTTTTATTTTGTTCATTGTTTATTATTTCCTGTTTATTTTCTTGCTTATATTTGCTTCTATTGAATTTGAATCTGTTAATTAATTTATATATAATTTTGATGTTATATCCATTATTAATGGCGATTTGTTTTATGGTTTTTAATTCATTATTAAAGTTGTCTTTACTAAGTGGTACGTTGTATAGTCTGTATATTAAATGTCTGAAAGCTGCCATTTTTTGTTGATATGGATGGTTAGAATTAACATGTATTACATGGTCAGTTTGAGTACTTTTCCGATATATGTTGTAATTTATCTTGTTGTTCTTTTTCTCAATATTTAGGTCTAAAAAGTTTATGGAATTATTTGATTCTAACTCCATAGTGAATTGTATCTTTTTGTTAATCGTATTTAAATATTGTAAAATTTCGCTCGGATTATCGTAATCAGTAATAAGGAAAGTATCATCAACATATCTGTACCATCTTATGATTTTAAATTTTTCGATTAGCGTTTTCATAACATTTTCTTCAAATGATGTCGGTACTTACTAGACAGAGAACTTACAAAGGTAAATTTCAAGCGGTTTGTTGCATAATGACTGCAACTTCATTTTTCTGCGAACAAATTAGTTCTTGCATCATATATTATCAGGTAAATTCTGAAAATGTGGTTGCTTTCGGAAATGTGTGTTATTTTATTGCGTATATTTCAGGTTCAGGGACAGCTGAATATAACGTAGAGATTCAAATGCTTCTTTGTTATATATTAGTGATGATATACCGCTATTTGTTGAAGAAATTTTGCGGGATGTTCAATTTCGGAAAGAAAAAATGTTGCCGAATTTAGTAAAATTTTATAAGGAATGCATTCCTCCTGAAGTCGTCAGAAATAATATTGGAAGAAACATGAAATGCGTTGATCCACCTTACATTAGAGGCTATAGACGCGGTGCAGGAAAATAAAAATAAAATGTCATGCCCTTCAACGTCATCTGTTTGAGTTTATACTTTTTCCAGGACCGTCTAAAGAAATTAACGGAAGAAATATGATTTTACTGTTGAAACAAGTTCAATTGCCTCATAGTAGTAGAGCTATACGGGTACGGGGACAGCCGCGAATTAAATTGATTCGCGGATTTGATTCGCGGATTTATTGATCGACGCCATCTTTAATCCTTTAATCGAAGATGTAATTACACCTCTTTAATCACAGATATAATTACCCTAATTACCGCATAATTGATCTGATTACTGCGTAATTGATCTGATTACAGCGTAATTGACTGATTGCCCTAATTATAACCCTTTAATCACAAATGTAATTGTCCTAATTACCGCGTAATTGATCCGATTACAGCGTAATAGATCTGATTGCCCTAATTATGGAGTAATTGATTGCCATAATTACAATTTTAATCGCAGAATGTTTGGCGCCACACAGCCGAGGCGTCTCCACTCCAGCGCACCATCTATCTCCCTCTTACACATGGTTGAACACTCCATCTCTCTCTCATACACATTGCATAAGCGTTACGGACAGGAATTTTCTTGTCTGGCATGTCTGACGTCACACCATTGAACATCAGAACTTCTCGCTCAAGTTGCGAAATTTTTAAGTGAAAAAAATGTTTTCGCCGTGAGTTTCGAACCCAAGTTCGCAAGTCGAAAACCGAACCCGTACCACTGAGTCAGCTGGGGTCTCAGGCAAAGACGCAGTCAACTGTTATATATATAAGTGACATGAACACTTGTAAAGCAGGAATCTTTAAACTGATAGGCGGGCGGTATTACAGAACGCGTTTTGTAAAAGCAACATGCTTGTGAATTCAGCCGACAGGTGTCGGATTGAACACACATGCGCAAAGCAGACGTACATGAGAGCCACCATGAACCGAGCTATATTAGTACAATTTAATAAAATTTGATATGCAAACTGCGTTCAATCAATTTCATAAGCCCCCAGGCACATCCCTAGAATTTTGATTGGATCACAAACTACAATTGGAAATATAAAATGCTCATTTTAAATCACCCCACCCGAATGCTTAAAATTTTGAGTTTCAAAAATTCAAGTCCGAATCCATAGTTTAAAACATACTTCGACATGCATTTATTTTTCATTATTGTTTTCCACAACTTATATTTTAAAATGTTGAAAACTCATAGTATCAACTTTGAAAAGTTCCCAACTTGAATTCAAACTTGAAAACTCAAAATTCAAACTTTGAATTATGGGTGCAAACTCAAATTAATCTATGTTTAAACTTTAAATCCGATTTTCAAATTTCAAACAGAGGGCTAGGATTCGATAAATCATTTAATTCGTGGTCTGATAGGGCCGATGTATTATAAAACACTTGTATGGAAAAAGCATGTATTTTAAATAAGTTCAAATATTGAAAATATACAAATTAAAAGAAATTATGTTTTTCACCACAATCAAAATTACATATAAGAAAATCATGCAAGTAAATTACATGTTTTAAACAAATGATGGTAATATTGACAACACTTATAGAATAAAGAAATAATATTTACAGCTTAAAAATAATATGTACAATCTTAAAACACTTATTATCTGCAGTTTATAAAATACATACTTATTATTATAGATTAAAAAAAATATTTAGTGCTTAAACTAATTAAAATAAACTTAAATTATGCACAACACACTTTAATCAACATTCATTGCATCATTTTGCACTAGTTTGTAATGACCCCAGGGCAATGTATCGGTGCTGCCTTGCAGCAGATAGCGCTTATTATCATATGGACTAAGGGCCAATTTATATTCGCACACCGTTTGAACTTCATGACGCACTGATCTAAAGCGATGTTGTGTCCGGTGTGTGGTCGAACTTTCGCGTAGACACTCGACATAATCATCGAATGTTATTGTGTTCCTAACCACAGCACCACTCACCCCCTTGGCTTTCTTCACATGATCCACACCTTCCACGCGCATAGAATACATT
The DNA here is from genome assembly GCA_949768715.1 of Dascillus cervinus. Taxonomy (NCBI): domain Eukaryota; kingdom Metazoa; phylum Arthropoda; class Insecta; order Coleoptera; family Dascillidae; genus Dascillus; species Dascillus cervinus. The sequence continues at coordinate 18,940,699 of OX458320.1, forward strand.
TTACTGCGCAGCCCCACAAACTCGGTTACAATCTGCCCGTTGCATTCATCCTTCATCAAACCGACTACCTTTTTGTTGACCTGGGGCATGTTGAATTGATTTTCAACAGGATAGTCGGATGTGTCGAATAGGTGGATGTCTCGTCGCATCACCTCGTAAACATCGGGGCTGCGCAGTTCGTAGATAAGGCTATCAGTGTCTGTGTACAACAGCTTGCCAGAAAACTCCCGCACTATGTAATCATAGTGGAAGGCGTATACGCATGTCTTGGATATATCCAGAACACAAAACCCAACGTATGTCGGCTTATTCATCATTACCTCAGTTTGCGCCAACTGAATCGCAACAAGATCCTCGGCGAAAATTGCGCGGCTGTGGAAGTTTGGTCGGAATATTAGAGCTTCAGCGCCATACCGACCGCTCCACTTTGTCACCAATTTTACATCAATTCGCTTGCGCACATTTTCCATAGTCTTTCCAAACACCGCGTTATTCATGAGTTTGAAAAGATTCTTTTCAAACTCATTGCAGGCTTCTTTACGCTTGCTGCTGTTAAGGTCGATATAACCCTTTAACCATGGTGACTGGTTAAAACTGAGGATGCGGTGAATTTGCGTGATGCGCAGGCCACATTTCACCGCCTGTTGTAAATTACGATAGTGAATCACATACCGCAATTTTGGTGACAGGGTGGCGAGAAGTTTGCGCTCCTTCGATCCAGGTGGTGCTGCCTGTTCCGGACACAAGGGTAGATCTTGGTGTGCGTCATGAAGTTCCTCCGGATACGCCAAATCCACTTCAAGAATGTAGCCGATTGGTGAGTCATCAGGGACATTCCAACTGACGGTCGGGTCGGACCACTTGAAGCCACCTGTTGGGAGATGTTGCGCCATAGACCAACCGTATAAGTTATTCACATCAAAATACATTATGTACGTTGAGGGATTATTCGGATTGAACGTTTGCATGTGTTTGTTGTTCGCGAGAGCATAACGGTTGCTGCACTGACTCAGACCACCTCTGATCCCACGCTCAACAAACATTAGCATATCGATATCTGTAAGCAGTTCCAACTCGATCTCTGTATACTTTAACATTGCACTCCAGGTGAAGCCCGGAAGTGTGTAATAGTGTGCAGGGTCGAGTTGGTATGACTGCAAGCAGCTGTTTCGGAAGTTTTCGAAAACATCTGCGAGCAGGAGCACGTCTGTTTTCAGATACAAATCCGAATAATCGCCCAAAGACGTAATGCCGAAATGCATCCATACTGATTTGGCGTGTTCATAATCTGTGTCGGTTATATTGCTCCCTGTTAGATTGCTGAAAAATTGTGCCTTCTCAGGCAATTCGGCGACCTCAAGCTTTTCCCAGCAATCCAAGAACTCGTAGGGGAACACACCCTTCCGCCTCAGCAAAGATAAATCGGTGTCAGTTAAATTTTGAAATTGTTGTGGTAAAATTTTGAGAGCTGGCATATAAGATGCCAGCTTGTCTAAAGAAGAGGACATGAATTTAAAAGAGTCGATAAATCTGAAGGAAATATCGCTCCCATCAATATTTTTAGTAAATGAAATGTACCGTTCTTTATTCTGAGGTAACAGGTTAATGCGTCCGGGGAAACACATAGCAACATCCTTGATGAGGAAATGAGCGTCATAGCCGGCTAGATTATGAAATACAACCGGGATTGCACGCGAATCTTGATAATTTAGGTTGCAGGCGTTATGCGCAGCACCTCGATAATTACCGGTGAAGTGGCAGTGGTCCCGTACTCGTTCGACATCGAGGGGCTTTTCACAGATGTGACATGCGGTGGCTTCGTTGAATTGATGTTGTTGGTTCGGTGTGAGTTGAGTCATAGCTGCGGTAGTACGATCTTGAGTTGTCGTAGCTGCAGGATATGTAGTAACCGATGCTAAATGTCTCATGCACTTGAACCACGTTGGTTTTATTAGCCTGATTCTAGAAAATACAAAATAATTAAAATCAATTTACAATTTGTTGATGTAAACTTACCGAATCGGGGGTCACACGTTTCAAGATGCACTCGAAATCTGCGTATACGATGAATGATACCCGCTCCTTGTGGCTCTGGTTTTTGAATTTGATAATGTTGTTTGTGGTTGAAGGTAGATTAACTCGGCACTTATTAATCTGCCCGCAATCGAGAAGGTGGCTGTCCAGTTTTGCATCTGTGATGAAATAATGCAGACATCGATCGCAAATATATTTCTTCATTTTATCTTTTGACAGTTGACTACCGACGAGCCGTGACAGGTCTTTAATCCATACATAGTGAAATGTTGGCGGCTCGTCATCCTCGGCACCTTCAATTTGCTCCTCATGGTCATGAATGTAGCTGCTTTGAACGAGTAGCAAATTGATGTGGACATCCTTCTTATTCATAGTGATATGTGTGGGTGAGACGGAAAACGCTGCCTTCTTTTTACGCAGAATGTATACGTTGATTGACATATCATTCTGACGTTCAAATTTTGGTATCGCTCGCGGCATTACGGGAAACTCAATTCCTGCAAAATTGAGCTCGTTTGCGTAATTAGTGTATTTGGTAACGCGGTGTGGTGCATTACCGTGGGCTACTGGGTGTAATGCCGAGAGCAGTGCCCACTTGAAACACTCGTTGTCTGCATTTTGAACATTTACACATCCCTGCTTTCGTCTGATCGGTCCTGGTAGATCAAGGTATGACCCCGCGCGCATTGGATTGTATTTGTTGATGTTAACACCCAGATTGATGATTCGATGTAGAGTCCAGCCCGATCCGCGCCCTTGGAACTCTTCCATTTTCCTCCGTGTGGGGTTTGCAACACTGTCTTCAAACCAGACTGTTAAATCGGTTGTTGCACAGATCGCCACATTCCTAGTTGCGAATGTTTTAACTTCTTGCATTTCCCGTTCGTCGGTGTTAACACTGTATTCAGATGCTAATACAGTGTTAACTTTAATGTTCCCATGTTTTGTGATGGCGTTTTTAACACGAGCCTTTATCAGCATGGCAGCGTCTGCCAGGAATGCGTTGATATCCATGTGGGTTAAATTCGCCACCGCGCCAGTCCGAATTCGATTCTGAAACGCCGCATTTATATCTGTCCATCGAACACGTTCCGACCGTTTCGAGTTGCGCATGCCACAGCCTACACGCCGTTGTAAAATTTTCAGCCGCGTCATTTCACCCTTGATCATAGCGATTTCAGCTATGAGGCTGTTCTTCTCACCGACTGTACCATGGCTATTTCGCATAAGTGTGTTCAGAGCCCGAACATGTTTTTGGGCCTCGGACAAAAAGAACTTGGTTCTGGTTGTATCATCAGGAGTGATTACATTTATAACTTCACGCAAAATGGCGGCCATTGTCGTGCGATTCAGATTCATTTTATCTACATGCATGCCCAAACAGATTAAAATTGAATTGCAAATGCAAAGTTTCCTTACCGAAAGCACCTGTAAAATTGGATGCGAAAAATGGCCGACTGGTGTTGCAGCACGTGGGTTTACAGCTGACACGTTTTGGAAGCAAAAACACGCACACGCACAGTTGAAGCAAAAAATAGTTAACAAACACTGATGCACCGCGTTTGGAAGTAAAAATACAGTTGATGCAAGCACACACAACAATATTGTACAACGTTTTTGGAAAATCGTCGGCCACACATCAGTATACAGAGCTGGTCGGAAATAAAATGGCCGAGTGAAGTGGGCTATTGATGGCTTTGCGCATGTGCGTTCAATCCGACACCTGTCGGTTGAACTCACAAGCATGTTGCTTTTACAAAACGCGTTCTGTAATACCGCCCGCCTATCAGTTTAAAGATTCCTGCTTTACAAAGAGGGATGCCTATTATATAACAATTAAATACATGCTTAAGTAAGAGTGTTTGTCGTCTCAGCGGCACTGGAACTGCCTGCGGGCGTTTGAGATTTTAGTTCAAACCCCGCCTCAGGCGAGCATTTTTTTCAACTTAAAAATTTCTCAGCTAGAGCGAGAAAGGCGAGAGCGAGAAGTTCAACGGAGCCGGCGAATTCTAATAATCTCACCCCAGACTGGGGTTCCACTATGGGTGTCTTAATGTGGGCGCCGTGCTTATGCGTTCAAAAATTTTTATTCATTAGACTAGTCGGGTGTTGCAAAATTAATTTTAAAGTTTCATTGCGCATGTAAAGTTGAAAAAATTACTCCCCGTTTATTCGGGTGTAAGAGGGAGATAGATGATGCGCAGGAGTGGAGACGCGTGGCATCGTAATTAGGACAATCCTTTGATTAAAGGGTTGTAATCGAATCTGCGATTAAAATTGTAATTATGGCAATCAATTACTCCATAATTAGGGCAATCAGATCAATTACGCTGTAATCGGATCAATTACGCGGTAATTAGGACAATTACATTTGTGATTAAAGGGTTATAATTAGGGCAATCAGTCAATTACGCTGTAATCAGATCAATTACGCAGTAATCAGATCAATTATGCGGTAATTAGGGTAATTATATCTGTGATTAAAGGGGTGTAATTACATCTTCGATTAAAGGATTAAAGATGGCGTCGATCAATAAATCCGCGAATCAAATCCGCGAATCAATTTAATTCGCGGCTGTCCCCGTACCCGTATAGCTCTACTACTATGAGGCAATTGAACTTGTTTCAACAGTAAAATCATATTTCTTCCGTTAATTTCTTTAGACGGTCCTGGAAAAAGTATAAACTCAAACAGATGACGTTGAAGGGCATGACATTTTATTTTTATTTTCCTGCACCGCGTCTATAGCCTCTAATGTAAGGTGGATCAACGCATTTCATGTTTCTTCCAATATTATTTCTGACGACTTCAGGAGGAATGCATTCCTTATAAAATTTTACTAAATTCGGCAACATTTTTTCTTTCCGAAATTGAACATCCCGCAAAATTTCTTCAACAAATAGCGGTATATCATCACTAATATATAACAAAGAAGCATTTGAATCTCTACGTTATATTCAGCTGTCCCTGAACCTGAAATATACGCAATAAAATAACACACATTTCCGAAAGCAACCACATTTTCAGAATTTACCTGATAATATATGATTTCGTTTTAATTGTATACCATTAGTGGCTTTCTCCAGGCAACATTTACTTTTTAATTTCGTGATAGCGTCTTCTACTGATCTAACACCTAATTTTGAAGCAGAACTGATACATTTTACTTCTACAATGGCCTCATCATTTATTAGTCCTGAAAATTATATTTTAAGTACATCTAATGAAAAAAATGCATCATCTCTAAGTACCATCTGGAGATGCACCAAGGAACCCATATTGCACATCAACCCAAAGACCAGATGGTTCAACTTTAAGCTTGGTCAGCTCTTCAAAGAATTTAATTGCTACAGGCTCGTGTGAATACCCAAATTCTGCATGTTTAGAATAAAAATGTTTGGTATGAAGGCAAGACTTCACTAAATTATGACAAGGAGTGTGAAGTCTTTTTTTGATTACGCTTCCGAAAAGTGATGCGGTTAGACGGGTTCTTCTTTGTAGTTCATAAAAGTCATTGCCAAATTGTCCTATAGATTGTATTTGGTTTTCATCACGTTCTTCAGTGGATACCTGAAGGCCTGTTATGTTAAGTTCACTTTCTAGTCGAAGAAAATCTTCCAAGTCTTTATCAATTTCTGGTTCTCTGGCGCGTGGTCCATAATCCTCGTTATGACCTTTGCTACTTTTCTTTTCTGCAGACGTAAAGAGTTTTCGTCGACGGGATGCTGTTTTTGATCTATTTCGGTGTTTGCTGATGAACATTTTGAAATGTTGGCCTGGACTGTGCTTTGTGAAATTCTTCCACGGACGACTGTGCCACTTGAGAGATTTATTATTTCGTAGGCCAAATAGGAAAACTCGCCTCCCATAAGAACCTCTTTGAATGAGATTAAGGCGCTTGCCCATAGTAAACCTTGACACAATGTTCATCAGTCTTTCTGCTTGATTATTATTTTAATTTTCAATTAGTAAGTTTGCTTTACGTATTAGCAAATTTAATGCTCCTATTAAAAACAAAATTAAAGGTAAGTTAATAGATTTCCTAGTAGGTACTTGACAACAAGAGGAATGTACCTTCTATACGATGATAAATGAAAGTCTTTTTCAATTCTGCGATTTGGTCTTTGCTGGCATCCCCCGAGATCATTGTATATGGCCCCTCTGCATAATGTATGGTTTCCAAACACATGAAGTCCAATTTTCAAATTAAACCTTAAAAGTTCAACGTTTATATTTTCCTTTTTGGAGTGCTCATGTATAGAACAGTTTGCCCTTTTGGTTAATTTTTTAATTTTGTCTTGCGTTCAAAGTTTTCTCCCTTCAAATTTAACATAAAATTAACATAGAGCAATGGTTAGAAAAAGAAGGTGTAATAAAATGGCATTTTAAGTTAGTAGGCCAAGCAACAGAGCAAAATAAATGTCATAATTTGCCATAAATACTACCCGGAAATCGACTGTGCGATTACATAAAGGACAGCTAGTAGATCAATTTGGCATAATTTCCCACTCGAGGACCATAATTTTTAATTTGTTATGAACGATTTAGAAGAAAAAATCGTTTTTTTTTTAGTTCTTTGCTTGTAAAATGGAAATTAATGAAGCAATCTTAATGTTGTCAATAGACGAATTGTAGAGAATTAAATTACGAAGAGAATGAGAGGTCGAATGTCCCGATCGAATAATTAGAACCGGAGAAAACCCGGAAATTTCAGTGTTTTCTTAAAAAAATCACAATTCCGAAATTTTTTAATTTTAAGAACTGAAACTTTGCACACAGATAGCCATTTATATGTATTTTATGTGTGCAAAACCCCGATTCTGTCGGACTAACGGTTATTGCACAATCACCATTTCAATTTTTTGATGATACTGACTTCGTGACAATTTCTGAAAATAATGAAACTTTTCGTATTACGAGTGACAATGGGAATAGAGACCCTGAATTTGGTGTAATTCCATCTGATGAGTATGAAAATATAATGAATGAACCAATAGAAGTTGAGGTTGTACCAAGAGCTATGTCTCCCATTCAAGGGAATCGTATTGTTGAACTAAATAAGACTGTCCCAAATAGTGTTGATCGGGATAAGCCGGACCAACTAAAACCGGAGTCAGATACTGGTGAAAGAACACACCATACTCAGCTGTCTCCGCACTAACAATACCTGACGAATTTCGATGGATATCGAGTGTAAACGCTCGATCTTTACATGACCATGTATCTGATACGGATTCCACATATTTTGAGTAGATTGGCAGAAAAACACCTACGTCTTGTCTTAATAGATCGAAAATGCGAGAAAGTAAATCTTTCTGTTGCATTCTTCTTTCAAATTCTTCAACGGTCATATTCACACAATCAATAACAGCATCATTCGTGCTGATAATTCCGGCGTTCGCTGCTTCATCATATGCCAAAGCAGTTGGAATCTGAGCCATTCCTGGAGAGAAAATGGCTGAATTCGTTAAGCCAAAACTCTCCAGATTCAATCTTACTATGTCACCATACTGTCGGAAAAAAACAAACTTGGAAATCGTCAAAGAGTGCTTCTAACGGTCTAAAAGTATTAATATCCATTCTTTGCATTTGAATGAATCGATCATCCTGCCTCAAGCATCCATTGAAAGTCATTTTAGCTATATGATTCGATTCTATCGATTCAATAACTAAAGCCATTAAACGTCTACTACGAATCTGTTCCTGCCTTCCATCAGCAAGAACCCAATCGTAAAGACAGAGAAATCAACTCAAAATCCTTTGTAACTCAGCGCTGGTCAAGCTCTCAACAATTGGTTGCCGTATTATCTCCTCATTTTGCTTGAATGAATCAGACGACCTGAGAAAGAATTTCATGATCGATTCCAACTGGATTTTGAAAATGACTGGAGAGTTATCAACATCTTTTATTGACGCCGCCACGTATTCCAAGCTGTTCCATTTCACGTCTGACTGCGTCGGTCAATCGAAACCCAGTTTGACCATTTCTAAAGATAAATCTATTCAATTCTAAAAGGAATTGAGCATATCCAAGCCTTTTATAGTTCAGTAATTTCCTAACTTTTAAAAATGTAGCACTCCGTCTCTCAACGCTAGTTAAAGCGGCTAACACCTTATCAAAGATAGGAGGTAGGGCTATGTTGTCCAATGGGATAATGTCCTTTGCCCGAATATATTGATCTAATCCGCCATATAGTGGTAAGGAATTCACACCCTCATATAAGGGTTCATTTAATGGGACGGAATGTGGAGTAGTATCAGTGACCCATCCACTTCCATTCTGTACACCAGTAGTTAATGCTTCCCATCTGGGAAATCCAGAATTTCTTAAAGGATGATTCCTATCAATGATTGGTATCCCGCACGTTTCAAGGAAGTCTCCAATATGATGATTGATCCTCTCAGCACTGTACGGAGTTACGTTTCTGGTTTCAGGATGACATGAAAGCATTAACTTCGCAATTAAAGCATTCACGCCGATCATTTCTTTATTGTCTTCTAAGTCTAAGTCTAAGTCTTCTAATAATACTTGCCCAGGCAGAATCTAAGACAGCATCATTTTGCGGAAATCTGAATAGTTTGTTTCAATAGCGTCTCCCGTGACAATCTTCATCAGAGGTTCAGCTCTATTACTCGTCAACCCAACCGTTTGACTAAACGAAACAAGATCAAGTTTGGATAATGTAAACTGAGGGAATATGAAAAACGAAGCATAAGCGACAGAAATACCCGATTATGTTAGGTAACGCACTGAAAAATAAAAGTAGCCTTCCTGGAGCCGAGGTATTGAGCCATCTAATGTTGTTTGAGCCATCTAATGTTGTTTGAGCCAAACGGTACAGCGATATGGCTCATACCGCCCAGTTGATGTATCCTAATAAAATCGACCATCCATGCGACGAGTGTGTTAGCATCACGTCGTAAGAAGTCTTGCGTCATTTGGTTAAAACCATGTAAAACAGGATTCAATAATATGTTCATTGTGTCCACTATTCCATGTGACATCGGTCTAAAGACGTCAACGTGATTTAAAAACATGTCTCGAACGTTGTCTATTGGTATTTCCTCAACATGACGAGAAAAACCAACATACTCGGGATCAATTACGCTGTTTCCCCCGATAATCTTTTTCTCGGTAATGCGAAATACTCGGAAGAATTCTTTCACACCACCTTCAATGACATGATGCATGTGTTTCAGAAAACCAGGATAGTCAGTAAACTTAAGTTCAGTTGACCTAATTCTCTGTTGAGTCAAGCACCATCTTCCACGTGTGTTAGCTATAAACGTAATTTCGGGGATGTCAAGTTTTCTCATCTCTTTTGGGTTTTCGATACTCATATTAGCTATTTCAATCAAAGTCGCATTTTTGTCAATAGTAATTGTTTGATTCTATTATTAATTTTAAGGCATCGAGTATGCTGTTAATACTAATAATATTTCCTGTGCTTTTGATTTGTAAATCATTCTCTGACTTTAACGTATCATTTTTGACAGAGTCAATAATCGTGTCCTTTGGTACAATGTTCTTCATTTTGACATTTACAAGTGCACTTTCGTTTCTTTACTTTCATTCAACGAAAAATATCTATATAAAAAATTTCTAGCTTCTAGTTCCCCTTGGAACAGAATATGAGTTGCACAATTGATCGACTGTATCAACTCCTCCTTTTGTTGAATTGTAGAAAGTTATTACTTCCGGTTTATTTGATTCTTAGTTTATTAAAGAGTCGCTATGCATTGTGGAAATTAAAATAACTCCTTTATTTTTTTTTTTTTTCGTGGCATGGGATATCATCATAATATCATTTTGAAATCCAAACATACAGCTCTTGAAGGTATTTCTCTTTTGTTCTTTTTCAAAGTGCCTACCAGTGTTATTTTGTCCTTCAAAAGAGCTTTAGCATGTGGTACACTAGTATACCAATTATCGCATGTCAAATTGGGATTTCTTCCTTTCACTGGTTCTAACAACCTATGCACGATGTACGATGCATGAAAGTTACCGAAGTTAGTGTGCAAAAGATCGATCGTTTGATGGCTGGTGTGGTACGTTGCGCCATCCTGCTGGAACCAAAGCTCGTCCAAGTCCAAATCGTTCAATTGCGGCCACAAAAAGTCAGTTATCATGTCTCTGTAGCGCACTCCGTTCACCGTAACGCTGTTGCCTGCTTCATTTTCAAAGAAGTAGGGACCAATAATGCTGCCACTCCAAAACCCACACCAAACAGTAACTCTTTGAGGATGCATTGGCTTCTCAACGACTACGTGTGGATTTTCGGAACCCCAAATCCTACAGTTTTGCTTGTTGACATAACCTCCGAGATGAAAATGAACTTCGCCCGAAAAAATAATTTTGCCACCAAAATCAACGTCATTTTCCAATTCATCTAAAGCCCTTACAGAGAAGCGATAACGAAGCGGGTGGTCATTTTGCTTCAACTCTTGAGTGAGTTGCACCTTGTAAGCAAATAATCCATGGTCTTTATGCAATATTGTCCTCAGAGAAGTGTGACTGATGTTCAGTTGTTGAGCTCTGTGACGAGTTGAGATTCTTAGGTTTTCACGGACACTTTGGGCAACAGTAGCAATTCTTTCATATGTGCGCACAATCATACCAGTTTCACGAACTTTCTTTATGAATTTGCTTACACCAGCCGCTGAGGGGGCTTCATTTCGACCAAAAATTCTTTTCAAATTTCGCACAGTTTCTGCAACACAACACTCACTTTGGAAATAATTTTTCAATATTTCCCAGCTTTGTTCAAGCGTAAAACGATCCATTTCTTACTGCGGAGGTTTCACACTACCTATCTATCAATATCAAGCGCGTCAGTGATGCAAACTGTCGAAATAACACGCACTTCAAAAAGAAACCAACAGACGCCCCACCCTATACAATTGTAGTTTGTAGGTCGAGAACCCCATACGGTGCGGGACCAGTGTTCGGTCCTTCGGTCAGGGAGGATTATTAGAATTCGCCGGTTTAAGTCGGAAGCCACCATAAAACAAAGACATTAGCAAAACTTTTATATACTATTGAATTAAATGAATTTAATGTAGATAATAAAGATTAAAATTGTCCAAGACTAAAAAAAACAATAAAATAATTTATAGTAAAACATTTTTTTCTTCAAAATAAGCTTTTATTAAAATGTATTAAAACCTTAGATATCGATTAAAATAACTGTTTTAGAAGAACTCCTTGTGGTTAATAGATATAAATTTAAAAATATGTCACTATGCATTGAACGGCGAACGAATTTTTAAACTACCGAAACCTTCAAAGTATAAAAGCATTTCTTACAAAAGAACACATTTTCAGTTCCACGTTTCTCGTAAAGAAATTCCGTTTAGAGTTACCTGCTTTAGACTACCTTCCAATGTAAATCTTGGGAAACCAATCCATCCTATTCATTCTTAATCATGCTGTACAACCGACAAGTTCGGGGAATCCGCGCATGCGCGCGCTCGCTCGTAGTGCACAATGTATATAAATACGGAAATTACCGCGTCTCCCAGCAATGACGTTATAGCGAGGTATCGTTAACCGAGGTATTACTGTATAGGATTATTTCTACATTTTCGAGAATTATGAACAAATCTTGCACACTTAAGACATGGTTTAACATTTATATTATCATAGACTCTGGAATTTTGGTGTCCTGCATAAACATGATTGTTATTATCTTTAATGAGCTTATGCATCTCAGATGTCACTTCTATTATTGCCGTTTGCAGTTTAGTTTTACTGCTTACATACATATGTAGGACAGCACAATTTTCTTTTACATCCCGACAGTTTCTTTTATTGATATAATCTTCCAGATCCTTTGGACTCATATTTTCAAAGTTATTTATTCCTACCACTTTCATTACTGGCTTTTTTAATTCCTCTTTCACAATATCGCAACAATAAGCAAGCTTAGTTGACAGAATACTCACTGCATTTTTTACACTAATTCTATTCGTCTGTACCGATTTTTCTTTTATTAAGTAGTGAGCAACGTACTGATTAACTTTTTCAATGGATTCACAATCTTTCTTTTTCTTGACTATAATTCTCGGAATGCGTTTTTGCCGAGGTTTGGGTTTCGATACTATTTCTGCATATGTGGAATTACTAGGCGTATATTTATTATGGTTTAATTTCACTTGATTTAGAAGCTCTTTAAGCAATAAAGTTTTGTCTTGTAATTCGACGTTCAATTCCTTTAGCAAGGTATTTTCTATCTTCATTTTTTCTAAGTCAGTATGATCTTCGTAAATAGTATTCTCCAAGGTTTCAGCGTCACCATTTGTTATTTCATGTATTATTTGCTTCTTAATATCCACTTGTTGCATCATTTTCACCTGTGCAATGATTAACTTGACCTCATAACTCAGCGCATTTTCACTCACTTTTGAGGTTAACTTTACCTGCTCATGTTCATTGCAAATTACTAAGGTATCATTTATTACCACCGTATTGTCTAATTTAAGAAAATGGTCCGTATGAAACACGTTTTCGCAAATGATGCACAACACTGCACCTAATTTCTGTCTAGGATGGCATTTATATGATTTATATCCGAACTTATCAGATGGGTCAACACCCGCCGCCATTTTTGCCTCATGAACACCATTTATTAGTGTGATATTCATATCATCAGTCTGGAAAGCTAAGCCATCGTTGTTATCCAATTCACTTTCGCTCATCTCCGGTTTTGAAAAATCTAAGAAATGCACAAACCCATCATTATTTGATTTGGTTATTTGAAAATTAAAATCAAGCAAAACATCTTTTACAACCTTTAATTCGCTCACACACTCAGATAACGCTACATATTCAGCTGATGTGGAGAACTTTGTTGCACTGTTGTCCTTCTTTGCTTTCCATTTAATTTAATTACATAACCAGTTGTTGATTTTCTGTCAATAATATCGTCTGCCCAATCAGCATCTACGTAACAATTCATAATTTCAGCATTTGTATTCTTGCTAAAAGTTAACTTTAAATCTTTGGTTAATACTAAATAAAGGGTTTTCCAATAAGAGGTGTTATTTTGAATAGCCCGTTATTTCGGTAGATGTAACTTTTGGAGCTGTAATTTTTTGACATTTGACAAGTAGAAACTACGCCATTAATAAAAATGGAACGATACACGCTTCAACAACGCATTGAAATTATTAAAATTCACTATAAAAATGGTGAAAATTTGGCAGAGACGGTTCGTAAAACTCGAACATTTTTGGGTCGTCGTGAAGCACCTTGTCGGACCGCAATACAGAAATTGGTGGAAAAATTCGAGCTGTTGGGACAAGTTAGTGATGTGAAGAATAAAACCCGTGCACGTCGCTCAAGAACAGCCGAGAATATTGCTGCTGTAGCCGAAAGTGTTGAAGAAAACCCAGGTTTGTCCATTCCTCGTCGTTCTTTGGAATTAGACATTCCAAAAACGTCATTACACCGTATTTTGCATAAAGATTTGGGTCTTAAGGCTTATAAAGTTCAGTTAACACAAGAACTCAAGCCGGCCGATCATCAACAACGTCGTATCTTTGCCGATTGGGTCCTTGAAATGCATGAAAATGATCCGGAATTCCATCGAAAAATCATCTTGAGTGATGAGGCCCATTTCCACCTGGATGGCTTCGTCAACAAGCAAAATTGTCGCATCTGCGGCTCAGAAAACCCAAGAGTTATTGTTGAAAAGCCTCTCTATCCTGAACGTGTGACTGTTTGGTGCGGTTTATGGTCCGGCGGGGTCATTGGACCTTACTTTTTCGAAAATGAGGCTGGAGCACCAGTTACGGTTAATGGATTGCGCTATTTTTTAATAATTTCAATGCGTTGTTGAAGCGTGTATCGTTCCATTTTTATTAATGGCGTAGTTTCTACTTGTCAAATGTCAAAAAATTACAGCTCCAAAAGTTACATCTACCGAAATAACGGGCTATTCAAAATAACACCTCTTATTGGAAAACCCTATACTTTAGAACTCTCAAATGACTACTATCAACAATTTTGAAATCTACTTAAATAATTTACATTGGAACTTTTATTAAGTCTTGTTCTTGAACTAATATACAAAAGTGCTCCCATTAACCCTTTCAGCCCTGACTTGTTATTTACTATTAAAATTAATCTGACATGATTTTTTTTGTTTATATTAGATCATCCAACTCAAATTATTTTTTTCAAAATTTTTCTATAAACCATAGAGGAACTAGGAACCTGTGGCATTAGCCACCACTAAGTTTAGAAGTAAAAAAAAAACTGTGATGATAAAAAGTGGCATAGCTCTAATCTTTAACTCGGTATTTTTTAAAACAATTGTTTTTATTGTAGCAAAGATAAACCTTACAATTTTCACACTGTGTTCGTGATCGCTCTTTACAAGTTTCCAATTTACGCCTTTGTTCATGTCCCGCAGTCAAGATTGGCCAATGGGATATGCAATCAAAACGAACTTCTGGAAGGACTGGATTCTGTTTTGACTTTTTTGCTGGTTGTGTAGGTGACACAGAACGGGAGCGTGGTCTTCCAATTTTAGGTGTTCTGGCATTTGCTTTAGAAAATGCCAGGGCTTCAGCAATATTAAATATAAATTCTAACAAGTCTTTTGTTTTGGTTGATTCATTGCGGACATGTCTCCGATATTCGAGCCATGAGTTGCAAACAGCAACGTTAAAATAATGAAAAGTTTGATAAAGGGCTACCAAAAAATCGCTTTTGTCTACTCCTCCCATACTTTTATTATAGTCTAATTACAACTTGCTTCTCTATTGATATATAAGATATAATTTCAGGCTTGTAGTTTTTATCTTCTCCTCCTACCATATCATCGGTGTGTTGGCTCGATAACAATATTATTGATCTATTTTTTTGGTACATATGATACCAGAGTACGATTGTTTCTGAACGCGAACATATAAGACTTTATAGGTTTACATGGTCTAGGCAACAATTCGCTTGGTATAAACGTTTTATTTTTCCTAAGGGTACCACAGAGGGTCATTCCCTTCAGCCAAAGTTTATGGGATAATTGCAGACTCGTGAAAAAAATATCAGTGGTTATTCCATGTCCTGTGGTTTACTAAGTCTAGTACGACCCTCTCCTTGGTTGTTTTCTTATTGGTTATTCTTTTTTCCTTAAAACAATATGCACGCAATTCACACTCAGACAATTTCACCTAATGGCATTCAAAACCTTACCCACCTGCATATTTATTATGTATGCAGAATCGCAATCTGCCGCGGCCTTACGGTTTGTCTCAGTTACAATAATATTTAAGATTTCTGGCGTAATAAACAGCAAAAATGCATCTCTTATGTTAGAAATTACATAACTGTAGGACGTTAGACCAGGAGTAACATTCAATATGTTTGTTCGAGATCTCCTAACTCTTATATTTTTTGGATGTTCTGACAATTCAGTTCCATCTTTAGCTAAAGGGTGTTACAATAAGAGCGCAAGATTTGAATTTTAAATAAAACATAGTTTTATGTAGCATTGAAATAGTATTGAAATATTTAGTAATTTATAATGTACACAGTTGGGAATTATGTATGGAATAATGCATCCGGTAAATGGCCGCCAAGGCTTTGTTGGCAGAAGCGTACTCTTTTGGCAAAATTTTCAATAACGGTTTTGCATAAATGTGGCGGTATTTCATTGATATAGCGTTTAATTTCGGCCTTCAATGCTTGGGTGGTCGTGGGCTTGTTCGCGTAAACCTGAGACTTCAGAAAACCCCACAGGAAAAAGTTCATTGGTGTTAAATCACAAGATCGTAGCGGCCAATACTGGTCACCAAAACGGGAGATGACACGATTAGGAAAAGCCTCGTGCAAGATCGTCAATGTTTCACGGGCTGTATGGCTAGTGGCACCGTCCTGCTGAAGCCACTTGTCTTCAAGAGCAATATTTGCAAATTGAGGCACAAAGAACTGGGTTATCATGTGACGATAACGTTCGCCATTTACCGTTATTGCATTACCTGCCTCGTTTTCAAAGAAAAATGGTCCAATGATTCCTTCAGACCACAATGCACACCAAACAGTGACACATTGGGAATGCATTTGTTTCTCATGAATCATTCGTGGATTTTCTGACCCCAAATGCGACAATTTTGCCTATTAACGAAGCCATCAAGGTGAACATGATTTTGTTCACAAAATCGACATTCACTGCTTGTTGTTCAATGATCCAATTGGTCAACTCTCTTCGCTGTCCATGGTCTGTTGGCAAAAGTTGTCGAGTCAATTGGACTCTGTAAGCATGGAGATGCAAATCTTTAATAAGAATACGGTGAAGAGTGGCTGTTGAAACGCCCAATTCTTGTGCACGATAACGAATCGAAGTCCCTGGATTCTCGTCCACACTTTCGCAAACTGCTGTGATATTTTTTTCTGAACGAGCACTACGAGCTTGTGTCGTTTGTTTGACATCAATAACTGAACCAGTATTTTCAAATTTGTCGATCATTCTCTTCACTGTTGATGAATTTGGAACTTTATTTCTACCGAAAATTGGACGAATTTTACGAATCGTTGCAACCAAACTTTCACCATTTTGATAGTAATGTTTAACATTAAGGACGCGTTCTTGTATCGTGTATCGCTCCATTTTTACTAACTCCTATCTGTTTCCTATCAAACTGTCAAAATTACTAACCTATCAAATCATGACTGTCAAAATGACAAGCAATTCAAATCTTGCGTTCTTATTGTAACACGCTTTACATACGCAGATACATCTTTTGCGGCGCCATCAATTTCATTATCACTTACATCTAAACTATCACCAGAAATTTCATTATTCTCACCTTCATTAATTGACATATGATCACTTTCCTCGTCGCTGTCTTCTTCTTGCAAAAAATCGTTGCATTCTGGATCATCATAATCAAGTAGCCTCAAGATCTCTTCTTCGGTACGATTCTTTGGATCACTTATTTTCGCAACAGCACTCATGGCGTTCAAAACAATAGGCACTAACACAAATCACTGCGAAGCATACAACACAAGTAATGCAGCTAAACTGCACTAAATCAAGGTGAAATTCAGGAATGAATAGAAAGGGTATTCCCCGGAACCAATCTGGGGAAGCCTATAAAAACATGATTACAGTTTCATATTATCACAGAATTACACGAAATCGTACATACATATCCACGTAACATACACAATTTTAATAACAGTTACCTACTAACCAGGGTGCACATGCA
The DNA here is from genome assembly GCA_949768715.1 of Dascillus cervinus. Classification (NCBI taxonomy): domain Eukaryota; kingdom Metazoa; phylum Arthropoda; class Insecta; order Coleoptera; family Dascillidae; genus Dascillus; species Dascillus cervinus. Next base: position 18,957,947 of record OX458320.1, read on the forward strand.
CCCCACTTTAGGAAAATAAACCTTGCTACGGGTTTTCGCGCCGCGAAGCTATATCGGCTCGGCTAAGCTCAAGTCGGCGAGGGAGTGAATTGAGAAAAATTAGCCTTCGAGGTTGCTTGGGAAGCGTTCTCTCGCTCTGCTCCGGAAGTTGTTAGGGCGCCACTGCTTTGAGTGGTCGAAATTCCACGAGAGAAAGTAATTCAGAACTTTCCCTCTCGACGATACAGGTTATAGTAAAAGATGGTAAACGAGATAACAAGTATATTGACTAGTTCAAATCATGTAATAACCGTGAGGTTATTACTTACCACACAATGGTAATTCAACAAATATTACGATTTACATAAATCGAAAATATTACACAAGGGTACCCATTCGGATGATGGCCAATAAATTGCGACACAAAATGCATAACAGGAAATCAGAATCAAGTAACTTAGCTAAAACGACTATGCGTCCAGCTCCTCGCGTAGACGGTTGATCCTTGATTATTATGGGCTGGCAAAGTCATTCGGGTGGATTTTCTTAACGCCAATGCTCCAGCGGGCCGATGGTTAATCACGGCACGATATTTTTATGGCATCCCAGTATTTACACTTGCTAAATGGGAATAACTCACTTCCCTTTTTAAATTATTAGCATCCAATCACTTAGATCCACGTTCAGGTTCTGTCTTTTGTTTGCGATTTCTGCGCACTTCTCCCCGGTCACATCAGATTACAAATTACAGTTTCTGCTTCGCCGAGAGAGAGGGAGTTTTGGACTTACGCGCGAGTTTGAAAATATTTAATGAAAATAATAATAATAATAAAACAGTACCGTAACAAATTCCCCCTTTTCTCCCTACGAGGAATTCTGAAGAATTCAGGATTCCTCGACAACCCTACTATCGCTAGTCCTAAACTATCAATAACCTAGACCTAACTACTATTATTAACAACCCTATTTACAACCCACCCCAAAAAAAACAAGTCTTCTCCCGGACCCTTGTCCAAAGGAGGACACCCAACCCCTGTTAGTTTATAGAAACTAACGACGACTCACAATCTACGAGGAAACAATCTTTCCCCCTAATTAGCTTGAAGAGCAAAATCGTCACGCCCAGTATAATTCGGCCCAAGGCCTAAAACTTAAAACCGACCCTCGAAAGGATCGCCCTCAAAAGAAATCTTCAATCAAATAATCAATTACTTTTCACCTACCATGGGTGAAAGAAACTACAACAACTAGGCTTCTCCTGGCTATCAACTAAATTTTTCGCCGACTTTTTTTTTCAAAAGTCGAATCATGTTATGGTTAAATGTGTAGGCTAAAATCCGACTACGTCGATATAGTGCAAGAGGTAACATTCTCCCACCCAAAACTCTGGCACTTGCGGATACTACTACTGAAATCCTGAACCCAGCGACCCTATTGGCCCTTAGCAGTAACCACTACCTGCCTACTCATTAACCGTCAAATCCATTTTTCCCTACTGTTGCATCCGAGATCACATTCATTCTATTCGAAGTAATAAGCCAGGGCTACAAATCCGGCAAGCCGATAGTTGAAATTTTGTTCCACGAACCAAAATTTACAACCTAAATCGTCCTGGGTGAGTAAATCCTACTACAGTCGCTCCTGTTGAGCTAATTCACCCGAGGACTACCCTGCTTACTTCGCATTCACTCTCACACATACTCACTAGTTCTATCCAGAAATTTGAAACTCTCGAATACACCATTCGACGAGGGCGCGTATATTCGAGAGGGTGCGCCGAGCGTCACGGGATCAGCTCTTTGCATGTTCCCACATCTACCTTCAATGAAAAAAAAACGAACGGTTTTGGAAAAGCCGGTATAAATAACTCATGTCAAGCTGGTACGACCTATTAAGAGTCGGCTTGCCTAATGCTAGGTTTACACGGGCTTAGTACTTGTCATTAGTACTTGTCGCTTAGTACTAAGCTGCTTAGTGACAAGTGACAAGTAAGCGTTCACACGATGGTGTTAGTAAACGGTATTAGTAGCACGACATCCGTTCGGAATGGATCACCGGCGCCGCCTTGTTTTGAGAAATGTGTTCAAGCACTATTCAAATATTACTTTATCATCGATAATAGAAGACCTTGAAAGAGAAACATTAAAAGAAAAACGAGTGTGGACAAGACAGTGGTTGCTGCGAAGAGATAACGTAGGCAATTCGGCTCAACTTTTAAGAGAACTTGCAACCGAAGATCAAAAGGAATACAAAATGTTTATGAGAATGTCAACCGACCAGTTTAATGTTTTATTACAAAAAGTTACACCGGCGATTCAACGACGAGATACTAATATGAGGGGTGCAATACCAGCAAAAATAAAATTAGAGCTTACTTTGTCGTTTTTGGCAACGGGAAACAGCTATCGCAGTTTATCACATTTCTTCAGAATTTCGAAACCAGCTATTTCCAAATTCATCGCTGAAGTTTTGGATGTAATTTACGATCAACTTTTGGATTATATAAAGGTAAATAAAAATATAATGTACATTTTAAATGAACTTATTTATTTAACAAGTATTAATTTGAAAATGCAAGCGCCGTTGATATCATATTTGCACTTGAATATTCAGCTTGATGGACTGTTTCCTCCGATTCCGAAGAAAATGTATAAAAACTTGGTGTCGACCTTTCAGATGATACTGTTTGAATATTGCATCTGTAGTTCTCGATTGAAAGTTCCGTTAAAATGTTTTGGATTCTGGATTGTCCGATCATACCTCTTTCAAATGACAATGCTCGTAATTGCATTGCCACGCTCTTACCAAACACATCAAAAGCATCTTCTTTATCATTCGATAGATCCTTATTTATTACTTCTTGTAATTTCTTGAGTTCTCCGATAGCCGCAAATATGCCCTTCCGCTTTGGCACATTTTTAGCCGCAGGCCGTAAACTTCCCGTATTAATTTCTGGAATTATTTCCGTATTGTCATTGGTTATATTTACATTTTCATTAATTAACTCTTGTGTATCACAAGCTACAAAACTGGAGTCGTGCGTTTCATTATTGGCGGAATTGTTAAGCTACAACAAAACAAAATATTTCAGGTTCCTGCTTCGCATGAAGAGTGGAAGAAGATAGAAAGAGGATTCAACACACGTTGGAATTTTCCAGGGGTTTATGGTGCTATAGATGGCAAGCACGTATTGATTCGATTATCACGGGCCCGAAGAATCGTCGAAAACGCGTTTGGTATCCTAGTGAGTCGCTTCAGAATATTTGAAAGAGCCATACCCACAGATGTGACGGTTACAGATAAAATTGTTCGTACATCATGTGCTTTACACAACTGGCTCAGAAAAACTTCAGCCACATACTTGACAAGGAGGTGTGTTGACTATGAAAATCTGGATACTGGAGAAATTATAGACGGATCATGGAGACAAGAAAATTTAAATTTATTGCAAAGTATCGACCAAATAGGTGGCAATCATTCATCAAGAATGGCCCGACAACTAAGAGAAAGATATGCGACGTATTTTGTAAATGAAGGCGCAGTCTCGTGGCAGTCGAGAATGATACATTACAACAACAACAAAAGGCGCCCAACAGCGCATATATTCCACAGACCAGCGTCAAATTGAACGCAATATTACAGAAATAAAAAATTAATTACAGTACAATAGCGAAAATATGTTAAATATGTTAGAATTAAGGAAAAACTGTTTAAAACAATAGGGGCAGAATTGCCTAGGACGAGGACGCATTAGGGAACCAGTAAAGTGCAGGAAAGGTAACAGCACCATGGCGTCAAAGCCTAGGGAAGGCATAGGAGCAGGTGGCAAGTGGGTCATTCTATTGCCACCGTAAAAGGAAAGATCCACGCAGGATCCCAAAAAAGCGCAGATTCTAAAGGCGGGGGCCAGACTAGCAACTGGGCCTGCAAGGCAGTCCGAGCTTCATTAAAAAGTGGACAGGCAAGAAGGCGGTGAACAGGGTCGTCAACATCATCAGGGCACACCGAGCAGTTCGGGTGGTCACGTTTTCCAATCCGATGGAGATGAACAGCAAAGTTACCATGGCCTGACAAAAACTGGGTAGCATAGAAAGAGAGAGAGCGAGGCATCTCCGGAATCCGAGGCGAGAAGCAGTAGGTAATCCGACCTTTAGTGGAGCAATCCCATCGATCCTGCCAGCAGTCAAAGATGCGGAGTGCCAGGTACTCCTTGGCATGGGTGAGACTGGGGAAATCAGCCAAAAAAAGGATATCAGCCTCAAATGGGGCGGAGCCAAATTTGCGTAATCCCTTGAGGCAAGTCCTCTTCTGTATTTCAAGGTCCAGGGGAGGGATGCCAGCCAGGATGCCCGCGGCGTCATTAGAGAGGGGGCTGTACCCTTTGCAAACAGCACGGCAACACATACCATAAATGGAATCAAATTTCCTCTTCATATTAACCATGCAGAGCCTGTGCTGCCACAATTTTGCACCATGGGACACAATAGGGACAATAACAGACTTATAGATACTATGGAGGGAGTCAGTAACGTCCAAATCCCAGGATGCCCTACATTTACATCGGAGAGCATTTATCAGAGCACGCACCTTCTTCCGCACATGGTCTGCATGCTTTTCAAATGTAAGTCGCCGGTCTAGTACAACACCTAAGTACCTTACGCTTGTGGCTCAATCTTGTATTGCCTATATAGAACATGAGGTCCCGGTGGTGAATGCGTGGAGGCAAACGGTTAACCATGAAGGTGGACTTAGTGGACGATATCACAAGCTTCTGTGAAGCGGCCCATTGCTGTAGGATATCAAGGCACTGCTGGGAGCGCAGGCGCAAGTCAGCCCTGGTGGAGGACGTCACCACAAAGGTAAGGTCGTCCGCATACGCAATGACATCACAGCCCTCAGGAAGCTGTTCCTCCAACAGGACATCTACAATGCAGTTCCAAAGTGTCGGACCAAGCACCGAACCTTGGGGGCAACCTTTCGTGCAAACCTTTTCAACGGTGATGTTGTTCGCAGAGAGTTCCACTTTCCGCCCATCCAGGTAGCTGACGATGGTAGCAATGAGGGCTCCCGATACTCCCTTGTTCCTCAGGGCTTGGATAATCCCAGGCCACCAAAGGTCATTGAAGGCTCCAGAAATATCAATGAAGATAGACAAAATGTACTTGGGACCAACAACAGAGATCAGACGCTGGTAAGCAAGCAGGGCATCAGTGGTTGATTTCCCCGCAACAAAGCCATACTGATTCAGCGCATGGAAGGGGGTGACAGCATCCAGCAGGCGACAGCGAATAACCTTCTCTAAAATCTTGCCATATTCCGGAAGAAGTGTGATTGGCCTATAGCTTTTTGTTAGTGCCGGATCAGCACTTGGATCTTTCAGCAACACTTTTAAATTACCATGCTTCCAGATAGTTGGAAAATAGCGGATTCGCAAACAAGAAGACATTAGGCGGGTTAGGAGAGGGCCTATCACCGGGTGTATCATTTTGATGAAACAACCTCTGATGTTGTCTAGGCCAGGCGCCTTTTTGCTTTGGAGGCAGGAGACAATAGCCGCAAGTTCCTCCTCACGGACATCATCTTCAGAGTAGTCAGGAATAGCAACAATAGCTCTCAGGTTGCCATGGAGCATTCTCTGGTGAGCAGTGTTAATCTCAGGAATGTCATCTGGGAGTAGGGAGTGTAAGATCCAAGTTAGGGTATCCCTTATTGTAAGAGTATAGCCATGGTCCAGGATCCGAATTGAAGCAAGAACTCCACGAGCATGGATCTTATTTGTGGCCAAACGATAGGCCACACCCCAGGGGTTTTTGGCAAGATCCTCCTCAACAAACTTCCTCCATGAAGTCTCCTTAGCCTGTACAAGCACCCTGTTATAATCAAGCTTGGCAGACGCCATCGCAGCTGCAAGTCTTTCTCGTTCAGTATAGATCCTGTTTCTATAAAGACACCGCTTACGATACAAGTATATGAGGCGAAAGCGGTCAACTTTCTCCGTCCACCATTCGGGTCGGTGAGGGAACCTCCTTCTGCAGCGGGCATACAGCTTAATGATGGCGTTTAGACCATCAAGGAGGGTAGAAAGGCACGCATCCACAACTGCAGGTGAGTTTAGGATTGGCCAATCACAATCAATACCATCCACGAGGCTCTGCAGGGGGACAGCAATATCCTTCAACTGGATAGTCGATTGGTCCAGGTGGTATAGTAGAGCCAGGGAACCTTGCACAGCAGTTTGGTAACCTTTATAGAGGAAGAAAATTGCACGATGATCTGCACAATTTATGCCATTTAAGACGGTCCAATTCAAAGTACGACCAACCAGGTCAGGAGTGCATAGCGTTAGATCTATGTGGCTACTACCATTCCTAGACTCAAACGTCGGTGGATTACCCGGTTCATTCAATACGCACAAACCATGCGTCAATATGATCTCTTCCACATGTTCCGAGCGCCGGTCACAGAGATGGTCATGCCAGATTGTAGAACGGGCATTAAAATCTCCGCAGAGGTACACGGATTTGCCTTGCAGCTCAGCAAGGGCATTCTGGACCGCAATTAGGTCAGTTTCAATCAGGGATGAAGGTGGAAGGTACACATTGATAAGGTGAAGTTGTAAGGCGCCAGCGGAAATAAGGATGGTGGTAAGGTTTTCAGAAGACAAGTGATGGAGATGAAGGATGTCAAAGCGAGAATCATTGACTAGGATGGCAGAGCGGAATTGGGTAGAGTTGTTTGCAATCAGGCGGAGTCCCATGAGGCCAGGAACATAGTAGCGGTTATTACGGCAACAGTTATAAGGCTCCTGGAGTAAGGCAACCTGGATATTGTGCCGGAAAATGTACCGTATAGTTTCAGCAGTAGCCGCCTTACATTTCTGCAGATTCGCCTGTATGAAGGAAACGTCACTCATTAAATTCAATACTATTGATTAGGTCGGCATAACGGTGGCGGTAGATGGGGCAGGAGGAACTGGACGTATCATGTTGAGTGGAGGTACGGACTCCGGAACAGGCACAGTAGCCACACTGTTCAGGTGACTTACAGTGCTTTGACACATGGCCAAAGCGCTGACAGTTAAAACAGCGGGTAACTCGGATATAATCCCGGACGCGGCAGGAGGTCCAGCCGAGATTGATTCTGTCCCAGCCAAGGAGCACCTTCCTAGCTTCAGGATCAACTTGCAGCACCCAGTTATTTGTTGAATCAGTAACCCGTCCCACTTTAAAGGCAGTCTTCATGAAAGAGGCATTGACTGTTGAGGGAAAGAGCTCAACAAGGCAGGATTCAATATCATTCGGGCCAAACTCTTTCGGAACTCCGTAAACAATGACAGTCGGCCATACCTTCTTAGGCACAGATGCCATCAAGCCAATCTCCTCCAGCAGTTTATTAGAGGGAAGTGTCGTAATTTCTTCCGTATTTGACTCAATCAAGATTCCATTACGCGCGATCTTAATAATTCGATCTGGCTTGATCTTGAGCTGCCTCGGGGTGAACTTACTCTGTAGAAGTTTGAGAGTGTCATCTGCGGACTTAATCCCAGGGCAGCCATCATTAGTTATGTTATGTTTTTTATTACTTACATTGTCCATAGTTGTGCGCCGATGATCTACATCTTTCAATAAAGCATCCATTTCGTTGAACCATAGTATGTTTGGTACGTACACATTATCACTTCCACTTCCTGAACGTATTGAATTTTGTATCTTTTTCTTTCCTTAACTTATCTGGAGCAGTATTATTATTTGCTAAAAACCAAGAAAACTACTAAATATTGACAAAGTTATAAACATTTATTGATAGTACTAACAATTCCTTAAACTTAAATAATTTTATAAATGATTAAACATTAAAACTTTGTGAAATGATCAACAATAATGATAATTTTATAGTAGGTACCGTGTAATGAAGATTCGCGCAATTCTAGTGTGATGATGAAGTTCGGTACAAAATTAATAACTGCGTTATTAAATATTTTTTAAAAAATCGCTCGGATTATTTTTTTTTGCACAAGTTATGATCTAGTTCATTAATTTACAGGGCGGCTCCCACTACGGGATGGCATAATAGTATGTTATGATATGATATGGAGTTTAATAAGAAGCCTTTTGTCGCACGCACGGGTTTAGGGCACGACGAACTTGCGAGGAGTGCCCCTAAAAGAGAAAGTGCGACAAAATGCCTTATAAACGATGTATCATACACTATTTTTTATACTTTGCCACATTTTCTACGCAAAACATGAAATTTCGCGGCATTTGACAAATACATTAAAGGCGGCTATGGAAAGAAAAGAATTTGAATTGTTATTATTAAAAAATATATATGGCGAATTTGAAAATTGACGTAAGGAAAACAAGATCTCAACAATCTCTGCAAATATGATGCGGGTATACAGGCTGTCCCAGAACTCGCGCCCCAGAGAAAAAAGGAGAAATCCTCATCAAAATACAAATAAAAATTCCAAAAGAAAAGTATTTGTAGCTTGAACGGTATTCAAAATAAGAACATTTTTATTCGACAAATTAGAGCGTTGTAAGCCATCCAGGTGTAGGTTCCCAACATTGTTGCTATGTGATTGGTTTTATTACGTTTTCAATAAACTGGTCGGCTATGAAACTTTTGAAAAACTTCAAGATTTCGTTCGAATTCCTTCAATTATGTATTCTGCCGCGGATTATGTGGAAATGTTGTTAATTTACGGCGAATGTGGACGAAATGCTAGAGAATCGGCAAGGATTTATGCCCAACGCTTTCCTAACAGCAATCATCCCAATCACAAAGTGATTCTCAGTGCTATCGTACGAACCATCGAGACAGGCCACATTTTACCGAATAGGAAGGAAAATGGTGGGGCTCCCAGGACTGTACGCACAGTTGAAAACGAAGAGGCTATTTTAGATGCCTTTGAAGAAGGTACCGAAAGCATTAGAGAAGTTGCACAGGAATTGAATATTTCGAAAACTTCTGTACATCGAGTTATGAAGACTGAACGACGAAAATATTTTTATAATTACTGCCTTCTTCCTAAGCACGGCAGTACAGTACCTATAACGTAATTTAAACGTTATATATTTGTTGCTCTGCGCTTGTTGGTATTTCCAAAAACGCTTCTATTTGAATTCAGTGGACTGTATATATAATTTTTGTGGAGCAAAATGAAACACGTCTTGAACGTTTGATGGTAAATTTTACTCTCTGTTTTTTTATCAATAACAACAGTTACTAACATTAAACAAAAAAATACAAAACATGACAAAAAAGGTGAAGACATGATTAAAGCAATAAACATGCCCCCGGCCTTGAAATAACAGATTTCAAAGGAAAAAATAGATATAATAAGATTAACTAAATCTAAAGAAAAAACAAACACTTTCACTTCACTTCCCAGATATAGGCAGAGGACACAGTTTGGTAAAAGAGCGCTTGATGACGCCTTGCTGGGTCCTAACGGATGCCACTCTGGATATGCCGTCCTTTCCTGGGTGAAGTTCGCACACGCGTCCTAGCTTCCATTGGAGAGGGGGTAAATTATCCTCTTTTAATAACACCAGAGCCCCAAGTTCGAGGTGAGATTGTTGTGAGCGCCACTTGATGCGCTGCTGGAGCTCAGAGAGATATTCCTTGCTCCAGCGCTTCCATAAACACTGGTGCATATGTTGCACCAGTTGAAAAGAAGTAAGACGGGATGAATTTATGTGATCCAAATAAGGATCAGGTAGAGAGGCCAAAGGCCTACCAATAAGAAAATGCCCTGCTGTCAGTGGTTGAAGATCATTAGGGTCATCAGACATTGGAGATAATGGACGCGAATTTAAAGTTGACTCAACTTGAGTAAATAACGTGTACATATCCTCATATGTTAAAATAGCTTTACCGATCACGCGCCTAAGATGATGTTTGGATGATTTAATTCCAGCTTCCCACAGACCTCCAAAGTGAGGACTATGTGAAGGTATAAAATGCCAATTGATGCCGTCATTAGCCACGGATTCGGGAATAATGGTTGCTTGAGTTTTTAAAAAACTACTGAGTTCTCGGAGCTCGTTATGAGCTCCGACAAAATTTGTGCCATTATCAGAGTAAACATGTAGTGGTTTACCTCATCGAGCAATAAAACGCCTAAAAGACATTAAAAAAAGTTCAGTAGAAAGACCAGTAACTAATTCAAGGTGAACGGCCTTTGTGGAAAAACAGATAAAAAGGCAAAGATAAGCCTTAAAGGTTTTATAGCCGCGACCCTTGCGGTCTTTCAATAAAAAAGGTCCAGCGTAATCGACGCCAACTACGTGAAAAGGTGGTGAAGCCGTTACCCGTGACTCGGGTAAGTCACCCATGATGGGTTTAGTTATGTGAGGAGAAAACCTCATGCAAATGGTACAGTTATGCACGATATGTTTGGATAGACCTCTACCAGTCGTTATCCAATATTGCTCCCTCACGGAGGTTAGCAATAGCTGAGGGCCAGCATGAAGCAATCGAACATGCTCATGTTTCATTATCAAGTTTGCAAGCATATGCTTACCAGAAAGTAGAACAGGGTGCCTTTCATTAAAAGGTAATTGCGAGTGACGCAAGCGACCGCCTACTCGAATTATTCCACCGTTATCTATAAATGGGTTTAAACTAATAATAGAGGAAGACATCCTCAAAGGCTTACTCAGAAGGAGCAGCTTAAGCTCTTCTCTAAAGCATTCGCTTTGAGATAGCTTGATCAAGGCATTTAAAGAATGACGTAATTCGTTAGTGGAGAGAGAGCCAAGGCAACGGAGTTGCTTGGGTAAGAGTGCCTTAGCAATTAGAGTGCAAGGACTTAATAATCCAAGTGGGTCGAAAATTCGTGAAATGTCAGAAAGAATGTCACGTTTAGTGACATTTGTCATTGAAGATGGAAGTATTGAATAAGTGAGATGATCGGTTTGAAAAGACCAGTTCAAACCTAGAGTGTGAGCGTGTTCAGGAGTGTCGAACTCAAGAACACCAGGATGTAGATCCTCCTTGGGAATCTCGGATAAAACTCGTGGATCATTTGAGATCCACTTCCGTAGTCTGAAGCAGCCTGCTTTTAAAACATTCGAAACTTGCGAACAGATTAGTCGAGCTTGTAACAAGTCGTCCGCACCGGTCAGGAGATCATCAACATAGAAATCCTGCTTTATGATTTTAGAAATTTTAGGCAACGAATTTTCACATTCAATACCTAATTGAAACAATGAACGAATGGCCAAAAATGAGGCCGAAGCAGTACCGTAAGTCACGGTATTTAAATTATAAACACGAAGGGGTTCAGATGGAGCCGTGCGCCACAAAATTCGTTGTAGTGACCTTTGATTAGGCTCGACTAGAACCTGCCTGTACATTTTCTCAATGTCGGAGGATATCCCGTAGACATACCGCCGAAAACGAACAAGAATTGAAAATAGATCCTGCTGTATGGTAGGACCTATCATTTGAATGCTATTAATTGAATGTCCACTTGAGGTGGGCATAGAACCATCGAAAACTACTCGAAGTTTAGTAGTGAGGCTTTCTTCTTTTAGAACTCCATGATGTGGGAGAAAATAAGAAGAATCCGAAGAATCTGGAACAACGCATGACATGTGACCTAGATCTTCGTATTCCTTCATGAATTTAGAATAAGCTTTAAACAAAACTGGGTTGGCCGTTAAACGCCTTTCCAAAGAAAAGAATCTTTTAAGCGCAACCTCTCGAGAATAGCCCAAGACCTCAGGAGATTCCTTGAGCGGTATTGAAACCATGAAACGGCCATCGACGTCGCGGCGGCTAGTTTCTTTAAAATGCGCCTCGCAGGAATGTTCATCCTTTGAGAGCGCTCGCTCCGTTGGATAATTTTCAAGTTCCCAGAACCTAATGAGCTGGTCGGGAACTTCGCTTGTGCGATTAAAATTGCAATTAACTGCCTGGGTAGAGGAAGCACCTATGGGGCCTGCTACTACCCAACCGAACACGGTTTTTTGTAAAATAGGACAATCGCGACCTAAGCGAATTTGTCCTACAGAAAGTATCTGGAAAAAGACTTGAGAGCCTATAAGTAAATCTATCTGACCTGATTGAGCAAAGGAAGGGTCAGATAGGCTAATGTTTTGTGGAAAACGTAATTGTTTGTCCACGCGGAAGCTAGGAATGTTGCCAGTAATCTCGTCAAGCACCAAGCATGAGAGTTTTAAAATAAAATTGGATTGGTGGGCTCGCAATTCCACGTCACACCTCGCATTTATAGTAGTATTGACCTGGTTCAGGCCCGAAACAGAAATATTTGTCCTCCTCGTAGGGAGCGACAGTTTCTTGCATAAATCAGACCGAATAAAATTAGATTGCGACCCGGAGTCCAACAAAATTCTAATTGAATGTAATTGGCCGGCAGAATCAAATATCTGCGCGGTCGCCGTAGGAAGTAAGTTTTGCGTCTCATTTGAAGAGAACGCAGAAGTGGTTTGAACAGGTTCCCTCAGTTGGGGCACGTGTTGTTCTTTATCTGTCTGAATGGTTGGTGGAGAATAGGAAAGTTCCTGATGCAAATAACTGTGATGTGATTTGTTACATGTTCGACACCGTGAGTTAGATTTGCAACGTGGGATTAAATGTCCATTATGAAGGCAATTAAAACATACCCGCAACTCCCTTACTCTGTCCCATTTTGCCTTTGTAGATAATTTTAGAAATTCTCCACATTGGTTTAGAAAATGATTACCGCTGCAACTAGGGCAAACGGCGCTACTGACTGCAAATGACTTTGAGCTTTCCCTGGGTTTGGCTGAAGCCACAGGTGATGGGCGATCTAATGATTCTAATAAATTCGCCTTATGTTTTATAAATATTTTGAATTGCTCCAAAGTAGGCAAATCAGAGCCCAAAGTATTTTTCGACGTCTCCCATTCACGTAAAGTGGCAGAGTCGAGTTTTTTCGACATTATATGAATAATGAGCAGCTCCAAGAGCTGTTCACTATTTGCTAATGACTTTAATGTTGTCACGTGTTTGAATAAAGCATCATTAATGTGACGCAACTTTATCGGAGATTCTTTTGTTAAGGCTTCAAGGTCCAAAATGGCCTTGAAGTGATTATAAATTAACATTCTGGGATTGTTATAGCGTTCACAAACGGTTTCCCAAGCAATATTGTAATTGCTTGCGGAAAATTCAAGCGACTTGATCAGTTCGGAAGCCTCACCGACAAGACTTGCTTTCAAGTAGTGCAATTTTTGCACGTCAGTTATCTGATTGTTGCTATGAATTAAACTAACGTACACTTCCCGAAATTCCAGCCAATCATTCAAATCGCCTTTGAACTTTGGTAAGTTGATGGTTGGCAACCTAATGAAAGGATTACCACATGAATGATTTGAAGAACAGTTGCATTCTGAAGGTGCGTTTAATTTATCTTTTGAAACTAAAAACTCCACTTCTGGCTTAAGCAAGAGCTCGGCCTTGGCAACTACATGATAAAACTCGTTAGAGAATTCGTCGAAATGAACCTCGTTCTCTTCGTCGTTACTGATGACACAAATTTTGTTATGAACTTCATCAAATTCAGATAAGATAACTTGAACCGCCTGCAATCGTTTTTCCAGGGCGATTCTGTCAACCCGGGCAAGTTCAATACCGCTGTCAATTGATAAAACTAAAGAATCTACGAATGCTTGAAATCTTGTTAACTTCCGTTTAATTATTCCACGAACGCGTTTCAAATCGTCCATGTTGACGATAATGACGGGCAGAAATTAAATAAAATGAAACGAGTTTAACAAGAAACAAAAAACGAATAATTGTCAGATCGACAGTTGACAAATATGAGGATATGCTACAGATAAAAACCTTATCCTCTGATCGTCTCTCTGTATGCACCTGCAGTTAGCGTTCCAACAACTTTCCAATGCGCACGACAGTGCGGCTTCACTGACTACCAAAATGTAGCTCCAAAATAACTCGATCTATCCGGCTCGAAGGACCAAATGTTGCTCTGCGCTTGTTGGTATTTCCAAAAACGCTTCTATTTGAATTCAGTGGACTGTATATATAATTTTTGTGGAGCAAAATGAAACACGTCTTGAACGTTTGATGGTAAATTTTACTCTCTGTTTTTTTATCAATAACAACAGTTACTAACATTAAACAAAAAAATACAAAACATGACAAAAAAGGTGAAGACATGATTAAAGCAATAAACAATATTTCTTTCCTTCCTCTTTTGTTTCTTTTTGTTTCATCTTCTTTGGTATCTTTCCTTACTGTTTTGCTTTCTCTTGTTTTTTTGTTTTTTGTAGTCTTGGCTTCTACGATATAATCTGGATCTCTAATTTCCATGTTTCGCAGGTGTCTCGGATCTATTATCTCAGGCAATAGACAATGATGGTAAAATTGACTCATCTTAGGAACCATTTCATTTTCAAAAAAAATTCTGTCTCTAAGAACTGTTACCAACAAAATATTTTTTAATGTCCAAACCCCGAAGCGACAAATATCTTTCTCACAAATATTTAACTGTCCTTGTATTTGCGTTTTCTTTAATTCATAATTACATCCAACTAACTCCAAGAAGGGTATCAATTTTTGTTGAACCCCGTCCTCAACAGTTACGTTTCTGGCCGAATAGGGACACTTAATTTCAATAAGCGTTCCGTCATCCCCAATACCATCGGGCGTAGCTCCTAAAAATGGCCATTTTTTATTTACAAAAAGCCCGCACTCAGAAATATTTATGCCACAACTTTCTGAGACAGCCAACTTGTCTCTGTTTTCGTTGTTTTTGCCCCATATGATAGCCCTAGCATATATATCGCATTTGTATAAAATGCCTGTAACAATTGATTTACAGCTTGTGGTAGGACGAAGCTTACAAATTTTCCCAAAAATGGAAGCTGTAACTAATTGCCGCCGGACGTGTTTCCATTCGACACTGTCTGTTTGCAGCCGTGTCCGCTTTTCCATGGCTTCCAGTTCATCGTCAGTTTTCACAAGCTTTTTCAAAAATATCTCCGTTTGTTCTTTCATCGTGGCTTCATCAACATCTGGTTTTTGACAATTTTCACGATAGTCTTTATCAGTTCCAGTTTGCTTTGACCCAAAATTCAGTTTACGCCTACAATAATTTTTAACTGAATTGCACAGTAATCTTGCTCTTTTCTTTTGTTCGCTTTTATTTAGAATTTTTCCCGGACTGATTCCTTTATTTAAATACTTATGTACTCGGTATAAAGGTCTACCGCTAGTATTTCTAGCAACTGCTGCTGCCATACAACGACTTTGATAACAGCGTCTTTGTGTGTAATTTATTCGTTTTCCACCCGTATATTTAGCAATTATGGCATTAAATTGCTCTACGGTATTTCTATCCACGTTCTCAATCAAACTCCTTCAATGACTAGCCAGGTATCTAACAGCATTCATGATACTTTCTTCTATGCCGCATAATCGGAAATCTTCCATGTAGTTACAGTCATCAGGTTCGCTTTTAGTACAAAAATACTTTTAAGTTTGAGCACTCCTTATGTTCTCCAAAAATATGGCTAATACTGTTCATAATGTCACGTCTTAAATTTTTAATTTTTTCTTCTTGTGATGTGTTTTCGTTTTTTCTGTGCTGAACAGCTTTTACCACAGAAGTTCTCGCTTTCAGTATCTTATTCACCACAACTTTCCGTAGTGACATAGGTGCCAATTTATTGTTAGCTACGTCTCTTAGTTTATTGCAATAGTTTCTTAGCAAATGGTTTTTACATTCTATTTTGTTTACTGTGCAATTCTTATAGGGGCAACTATCCAGAATTTTTCTGTAGCAACTGCTATCACCATCCGCAATCATATTGCTGTATATTAATTTGTACATTTTTAAACTTCGGCAAAAACCTTCTGCTATTATTGCAGCTTCCATTGCACTAGAAGAACCACTCCAATTTTTGTAGCATGCATGGTCTTGCACTTCTTTACCTTTTTTTTTCAGCTCGCTGGCACATGGTGCAATATTTATTTTTCACAGCAAGGTATAAAATTTTTCGGGTTTTAAATCCCACAATAGCAGCCACTCCAGATAACGAATTATAGTTACCACCTCCGCGATAAGAACGTTTGGCCCAGCTTCCATCGCAAACCACTGTGATCATAGGTATATTGTTTTCATTTACATTTCCGCTTTCGAATGCAATTCTTGCTTCTTCAGCAGCTGCTTCTTGCATTGTTTCTGCAGCCACATTATCCCAAGCATTGCAAGCTGTTTCATGGACTTTTTGATACAGTTTGAACCCCATTGCCGGAATGTCTATGGAGCTTGCAAAAGATTCCAACTGACTATACCCACCACCTACACTCATTATACCTAATACCGCAGATGTGTTCACATCAACTGAGTTTGGTTGGTCAGGACAAGTTGACGCTGAACCAATATAATTGCACATGTTGCTTTTATATGTGAATTTAGAATTAAAATCATACTTTTGTTCATGTACCAATTGTAAATTCGACAAGCTGCAGCCGAATTGTGGTGCGTGATTACCCAAAGCAATAAATTTCTCCAGAAATTGTTGCAAATAAACAATCCGTGCACCCTCTATTGTGATTGGTGTGTTATCAGAAAAGTAACTGGTAGAGTGTCCAGGGACTGCTACTGTGCTGTTGATGATCTCGTCTGCTACCGAAGTTTCATAATGCACTTCCTGCTTATCCCTATAATGTTTAATCAATAATAGTTATTTAACCAACATGTGTGTTAATGAGAGCGATTAATAATCGAGACAGTTTCACGCATAAGCGGAGCGAGCGCGTTAATATTGTAGTTATTAAAAGGTGTCATAAATGCATGATTTCCTATTCATTAAATCGACCCGTAAATCAACGATGACCGGAAAAGTTATTTATAGAAAGAAAACATATTTACCCATTCATATCGTTTACAGTTTGAATGGGTATATCAGACGTTTCCCCAATGTTAGGTCCTAGCTCATTTCTAGAGTTACAAAAAAAAAGTAATAGTACAATTTGATTTGCATCAATAGTCAATACTCACGTTAATTCATTGTTTCTCATAGATAAGTTCAGGTAGGGCAGACCTGCGCTGCGTGCTCTGTTGGAACAGTGGTATTTAGTCCAGTAATTAACTCTAGACAGCTAACGATCGCTAATTTGATTACTTGCTTGCATGCAATAAACGTTTTAATTGATATACCGTCTTTTCTCGATTGTAAGACGCATATATTTTCCTATTTTTGGTGCCTCTGAATTCGGGGCGCGTCTTACAATCGATGGCTTCATACATCGCTGTAAATTTCTGACTCGTCGAAGAGTAATGCACAAAAATGAAAAATGAAATAATTACCTATTTTTAAATCTTTTTAAATTGTACTTCTATTAGTTTGTCTGTTATAATAAAGTTTATTATTTTTATTATTAGTATAGGTATCTATAAAAATAATGGTGCGTCTTACAAATAATCCGGCAAGCAATAAATCTTAATAGGTACCTGTTAAACATCACCAAGTTTGTATGTTTTCGTCTTCTTGCAGACAGAAACAGTTGTCCTTTCTTACTTTTCCTTGGGTCCATTTTATTATTATGAAGAAGAATGATTACTTCAACTAATAAATCTGAAAATCACTTTTGTTTTGTTTCAACATAAAATGTGTTTTTAAATACTTACGGAGAGTAGAAACTCGGAATAAATTGAGTCTTGAAAAAGACTGTTTGTAACACGTGTAAGAAAGCAAGAAAATTGGAATAAAACGTATAACTTCACTACTGTAACAAGACGAAACAGGAGTGAAGCGTCGTGTACAAATAATACCCCCACGTGACATCACGAAAAGCGCACCAATGCTTCGGAGTTGAAACTATTAAATGAATTTCTTGCTTTAAATTAGGTACAAAAATTGTGTGAAATACTAATTATTTCTGTACGAAACTATGCAATAAATTGTAGATACAATATTTGGAGCGAGTGCTCTCTAGACCACTATTGAGAGGATGGTAATAAGTCAAAAACAAGTTTCGTTACCTTTACAGTGAAAATTTCCAATGTCAGTCAAAATACCGCCCAGATGTGAAGTTATACATTACGTTGATGTTAGGATGAAAGATGAGTGTGTTATTTTGGCTAAAGATTTGTGTGAAGGTGTGTTTATGGCAGGTGTAATTGCAAAACCAGAAAAAGGTCGTATTCCAGTAAGAATTTTGAATACAAGAGAAACCGAAGTAAGATTGTCAAATTGTGTGCCTGAAGTATGTAAGCTAACGGAATTTGATATATGTAAATTTGAGAACAATAAAGTTACGGTAGATAGGGTTAAAGAACTCTTCAAAATGTTAAAACTGCAAGGCTTGAATTTAGAAGAACAAATTGCAATTGAAAATATTTGTGCGAAGTATACAGATTTATTTTATTTGTCGCGTGACAAGCTGACAACGACAAATTTGTTCAAGCAGTCAATAAACTTGAAAAATAGCACGGATGCAGTTTATAAAAAGCCGTATCGAATTCCGCATAGTTTAAGAACGGAAGTTGAGAAACGGGTGAAATAATAAGGTCATTAACCTCATCCTTATCGTCACTTTCAGTCATACAATTGACATGCCTACCTCTAAATGCATGATTTCCTCGACCTGTTCTAAAACCACGGGAATTTTTATTATTCTCTGACCGATTGAAATTATTACCGCGATGACCCTGAAAATTGGATTTTTGGGCATTTTCCTGGCGGTTACCTAAAACTACCCCTATTCCAAGGTCTTCCTCTACTCCTAACTGAACCTCGACCTTTCTTAAATATTGACATGACCTGCTTATCCTCACTATGAGCTGGCATTTCATCTTCTGCTGCTCTTATCGCATCCTTGAGCGATGTATAATTCCTAGATGCTATAATGGTACTTAACCTAACATTCTTTAAACCATCTGCAAACCGTTTAATCGCCATTTTTTCGTTTATTGGCTTCAAAATTTCGTATGCTTCGGTTTTGCCATTAGCCTGTGAAATTGTTAGATCGACAAATAACTGTTCTAATTCTTTACCGAATTCTTGTACCGACTTATCAGCTTGTTTTACTGAATTTAACCTAATTTGTAGAGCAGTATCCGATTTTCTAGTTAACAAATGCACTTTCATGTCTTTGATTAAATTTACTACTGAAGTATAACTAGTAGCTAAGCGTAACTTTGCTGAACTTGTTAAGCGGGTTTTTAAAACAAAATTAACTAACTGAGAGCTGTGGTCTGCCTTAATCATACTATCATACAACTCAATAGCATCGATTAATTGCTGAGTCGTCTCTTCGGTGTCATTCATTAAAGGCAATAAACCCATTGCTACTTTTAAATCGAAAGATGCCATTTCAACGGTTTTATTTATATCTTTACTCGCGAACTGTTGAATTTCCTGATACACGACTTTAATTAGATTTGCTAGATCGCGTATTTTTCCTACCTCGCTTGCACTTAATGTGTTTAGCGCTGCTCTTAACAAACCTATAACAGTATTGAATTCTTGAAATATTTCTGCTGCTTCTAATAGTTTCCTGTCTAAAATATCTCCTTTTTCGCGTCTTTCAGGGCCTATTTTAATCAATCGTCGGCGATGTCACAATTGATGTTGGCGTCCTCTCATCGAAACCCGCCGGTCGGGAGATGTTGCATGATGGCCCACCGATACAAGTTGTTGACGTCGAAGTACATCAGATAGCTTGAGGGCTCATTCGAATCGTAATCGGGCATGCATTTGTTATTCGCCCGGGCACAACCATTGCTGCACTGACTCAGCCCACCCCTGATTCCACGCTCGACGAACATCACCATATCGATGTCTGTGAGAAGCTCTAACTCGATCTAGGTATGCTTCAACATGGCGTCCCAAGCGAGACCGGGCAGCGTATGGTAATGAGCTGGATCAAGGTGATACGTCTGCAAGCAGTTCCGAAAACGTCGGCCAGCAGCAACACATCCGTTTTCAAATACAGGTCCGAATACTCCCCCAGGCATCGGATGTTGACTTGCGCCCAGACCATTTTTGCTGAAAAATTGTTTCTTGTCGGACAGCTCGCACACTTCCAGCTTCTCCATGCAATCGAGAAACTCGTATGGGAAGACCCCCTTCCGCCTCAGCAGCGTCAGATGTAGATCGCTCAAGTCGCTGAATTGATGTCGAACAATTTTCACCTCCGGCAAATATGACGCCAACTTGCCTAAGGATGACGCCATAAATTTGAACGAGTCAATAAATCGGAATGATATGTCGCTGCCGTCGATGTGTTTGATGAATGATATGTAGCGCTTCTTGTTTTGGGCTAGAAGTTCAATTCGCCCCGCGAAACAGGTTGCAACGTCCTTGATTAGGAGGTGTGCATCATAGCCGCTGAGGTTGTGGAACACGACGACGGGAATCACGTGTGAATGCTAGAAGTCAGATGACAGTGATCACGAACTCGATCTAATTGTAGTGACTTCTCGCAGGTGTGGCACTGGCTTGCATTCTGGAAGGCGGTGATTTGGGTGGTGGTGAGGGACTCCATCGGTACCGGTGACTTGTACACGATCTCCAGATCTTCCGCCAACTTCTGAAGTTCGGTCACAAACCATTTGGCGGGCTTCACACCTCGATAAATGCGGTAATACGAGCAGCCCTCATCATAACCACGCCACGTAATATCCCACGCTGACTGCCTCATGTATTTGGACCACCTCCATTTTTGCAACTTGTTCCTGTAATTAAAATACAAATAAACATCGGTTCAATTATTTATGTTAAACATACCTGATTTGTGCGCTTCAGAATACACTCAAAATCGCCGTAGATGGTGAATGGCACGGTCTCGTTATTGTTGAAGTTCTTAAATCTCACACTGCTATTTTTAGCCGTTGGGAGATTAATCCTGCAATGGTTTAGGCGGGTGCAATCAACCAGGTGGTTATTCAGTGCGTCTGGAGTATGAAAATAATGTAAGCAGCAATCACATATATATTTTTTTTCACCCTATATTTTGATAACTGGCTGCTTACGAGTCGCGAAAGGTTCTTAATCCACAAATAATGGTATGTGATTGGCGCTGCGCCGGTGTCCTCCCCGCCCTCATCCACATAGCTGCTTTGGAGTAGCGGTAAATTGATGTGCGTCTCTTGCGCATGTTTAAAATGTAGACATTTACCGAAATATTATTTTGCCGCTCGAATTTCGGAATCTCGTTCAACATCATTGGAAACTCCAGCCTGGTAAACACGTTGTGGGTGATCCGCTGGGGGGTGTAACGCTAATAGTACTGCCCACTTGAAGCACTGGTCGTCGTAATTGCGCACATTAATGCAGGTCTTATTTTTCGCAATTTGACTGGGTAGTTCCAAATAAGAGCTCGCACTTCTCGGAAATATGGACCATCTTAATGCTTCCTTTAAACTGTGGATAAATATTGGTGTTGGAAATCACCAACGATATATCAACATCAATAAATTGTATAATAAACTGGGTAGTAATATATGTAAAGCTCTACCTGGCTTCCATGCAATGACAGGATGTGATTAAACCCCAGCTTTTTCCCGTAAAGGCAAACTCCGGCCTTTCAAATTATTAGCAGAATCGGAAGTTTACCAATTAGCATTTTAAAATCTAGTTGCTGATAATGAAGAAATACTGGAGGGTGCATTTGCTACCTTAGAAAAATTTGTTTGTGATATGTATGGAATCCGTAATAGTAACAATGTTAATGATGTTAGAGAGTTGGTTCATGGAATAGTCCTCCGAATACAACTCGTAGTCCAAAATATGTAGACTATTTTTCAAACTTATTTCATTCATTCAATTGTGCCTGCGAATCTCACTCGTGATAAATCACTCGTGGATTCATTTGCAATCACAATTGACATTCGTGACCAGTTTGAAAAATAATCGACATAATTTGCACTACTCGTGGTATTATACAACGTATCCCAAAATTCGCGAAACAGCTCCACACTACGGTATTAAGTAACGATAAAGGAACGCGGAATAAATATTAAAAAAATTCCAGGTTGTTTATTCCAGAAGATATCGGCCTTTTTCTAAAGGTAAATGTGGCAACACATTGGTTTCATCCTAATAATGATTAAGGTACTTTAGTTGTCTGTTCCCACGGAAATCAGAAAGAACAATGAAATATTTTCTTATTATAACGTCAGCAACAAATACGATAAAAATGAAATGTGTCACCGATATGAAATTAAAATAATAATTTTATACTAAATGTTCAAAGTTTTGTCCGTGCTGATCTCTACACATTTCCACTCTCCTCTAATTATATTTCTTTGCACTTTTTCTAGCATTTCCTCATCTATCGATCGAGCTGCTTCAAATATTCGGTTAACTAAATCTGCTTCATTTACAACTGGTGTTCTGTACACCATATACTTAATGTCACCCCAGAAGCAAAAGTCCAAAGGAGTGAGGTTCGGAGATCTAGCTGGCCAACGATACGGTTCACCTCGTCCTATCCACCTTTCAGGAAATTGTTCATTTAACCAGTTTCTCACTGGTGCTGCATGATGAGCGGGAGCACCATCCATTTGCAGCCACATATTATTGATTACCGTTAGTGGAAGTTCATCGACTAAATTTTGGAAACCATTTGTCAAGAATTCTAAAAGATTGGCCCCAGCCAGTCTATTAGGTATAATGACTATGATTCTTGGGACTCATACACGCCAATCTTTTAAATGCAACCAATCGTACACTGAGATCAGTATCATTAATACTTTCAAGTATTTTTGGAATTGTACTAAGGGTTACTCCAAGTTTTGCAACAGCCATTTTTCTCACCCATTTACTGCGATCCAATAATAGTTTAATTAGACCGCCCATACAACTGGCTGAACGATATTGCAACCGATATAACGCACCGATTGCACATATGCGATTTTCTTGTTTGTTTTTATTCTATTCAACAATGCGGCATAGATTGCAGCCCATGTGTCTATTAGGTATAATGACTGGCCCGCCCGATTAGCCGATTTCCGATAATGCCTCCCCAAACATTTACACTGAATCTATGCTGTGAATGTGAATTTCTTTGATTGCAAAATCCATCCCGTGAAATATGAGCTTCGTCAGTCCACAAGATTTTTCTATGAAACAGAGAATCTTTTTGTATTTGTGCTAAAAACCGGTTACAAAAATTTTCACGACGTGGAAAGTTTTCAGATACTAAAGCTTGAACTTTTCTGTAATGATAGGGGTGAAACCGCTCATCCTTAATTATTCGGCCAACTGAACTGTGTCCAGCATATTAGCGATTTCACGTGTTGATGTTGTTGGATTGTCTTATAATAAATTTAAAACAGCATCCTCTATTTGAGGGGTTCTTGTAGTTCTTGGACGACCTCTATCCCGATAAAAAGCACCCGTGGGTGCTACGCTTTCTGTTTCTCTTATCCTTCGGTCTAATCGTCTAAAGGCATTACTACTTGGATGTCTTCTCAGAGGATACAGCAGCAGCAGCAGCAGCATTATTTTCGCATGCTCTCAGCACCAAATGCATGTCTGCATATTCGTTGTTTGAAAACATTTTAATATGACAGGACAAATTGACAACGGTTTTTTCTAGTCACGATGACATTTATAAGCCATGTTGATTTCACTTGTAAAATTCCTCGCTTTAACAAGATAAAATGTTCAAGTTAAGCAAGCAGAAATTAAAAAAACTGATTTTTCAAATCAATTCTGATATTGTTAAATTCAATTTTGATCCAAAGCAGGCAAACTGCGGTTATGGTCCCGGCATTTCCGAAGTCTACATGGTGTGTTATTTTATTTCGCAATACTTCTGAGCATATCTAGGAACACCCGTACTCATAAGGTGCGTTTTAACTATTTTCTCGAAACGTCATCGGGTCATTTAACTAAATCTTGGCTGCGTGGTTGTGTCGTGAACCAAACGCACTTTAAACTACTTGATTAATATTTATTGTAACTTAAAAGTATTAATTTACAAACATAACAAAAATGAGCACTAATAATGACAATTACGAACTTCAGAGAGAACTATTGAGAGAGCTAAAGAAATCTACACTGCCCGTTTTTACACGAACGTCCCTTTTATATTACTATTTATCATATTCAAATATGAACATTGGTTGTTACAAATCCTTGGATATTTGAACTACAAATATAGTAATCAGAGACTATGAATTGTGAACTATAAACACATGAATCGTTATACAATGATCAAAGATACTTAATACAGAGATTATGAACACATGAGTCATTATACAATGGTCAAAGTTACTTAACAGTTGCCAATAACTCCACGAAATTACATTCATTACAGTTGTCGGGTTGTTTGGTTGATGTCGTGCATCAAGAGCATTTTGTGAGTATCACCTAACTCTGAAGGAGCTAGTTCAAAGTTCGAATTTGGTATTGGACAACGGGGTCAGTTCTAAGTCTATACCGTGATTTTGTCGGTTGGGGCGTCTTCATTGCCAAAAATAACTTTGCGGAATTTTAAATTCTTACACGTGCTCTTGTGAGGGATATGCATATATTGGGGGCGTCTGTTAGGTAGAAAGGTTTAGTGAAGTCCGGATATTGCAAGATTGGATCGTTGCTAAGAAGGTTTTTAAGAAATTCAAATGCTTTACAGAATTTTTCTGTATGTTGAATTTTGTTTCCTTTCTTGAGACACTGAGTGAAAGGTTTTGTGGTTTTTGCGAAATCTTTGATGAAGCGTCGATATTATCCGACGAGACCTAGAAACGATTTAATTTTCTTTGCTTTATTCGGTATCGGAAATTTTTGTATGGGCTTGATTTTTTTCGTATTAG
Organism: Dascillus cervinus; assembly: GCA_949768715.1. Lineage (NCBI taxonomy): Eukaryota > Metazoa > Arthropoda > Insecta > Coleoptera > Dascillidae > Dascillus > Dascillus cervinus. The sequence goes on from OX458320.1 coordinate 18,982,716, forward strand.
ATTTAATACCATTAGATGTTGCAACATGATCTAGAAATTCTACTTCTTTTCTAAGGATTCCTGACTTGTCAAGTTGTACCTTAACCCTTAAGTAGGCCCGCCAGCTTTTTTTACGTAATTGCGTAATTCGTCAAGAATTTGTGGCCATCGAAATGAATTGCAAGGTCGGACGGAGTCCCTGTTATGTTATGCCAATTCAAGAACTAATGTTCAATAAAAGCAGAGTGTTTTCTTCTTTTTTACTGAAGACGATAGTGGAACCAAAACTTTAATTAGTTCAATTTTTTTTCTTAATATCTTAATGCAACTGTGAAGCGTAGTGGTTCATTTTTTTTTTTTACTTTCGTACGTAGATTCAACTTTTCTGTTCTTGTGAACATGAAGAAATGTTTTTTCTCATTACTTATTTTTCTTTCGTGGAAATACGGTCTGGAACATCAACATCATGCCAATGAATCAGTAGCCAGTGTAAATGCGTTTCGTTCAGATAATAGTTTTATTTTTCAAAGTTCAACTTTTACTTATCACCATTTTTTTTTTTTTTGATTTAAGTTAACGTTGTCGGCGCTGATATAGATTGCTCGTGACCACCATTTAAATAACTTTTAGTATCGTTAATATTTAAGTACCTAAATAAAAAATTGTATTAACCGAGCAACATTGTGTTTTGTGTTCGTTTAATACAATGCTAGACAATATAATATAATGTATATTGCACAATAATTATGGACAGTGAATGTGCTTCTTTTAGGAAGTTTGTGTTTAAGAAATAGTAGCGCATTAACCGTGATGCATCGCCTGTTTTACTTCGTGATATCGCTTGTCAATTCTCTGAAAATAAATCCATTATATTCGAATGCTAGCAAATGATTACCGCTACAGAGACGGAGCGCTTTACGTAGAGGGACCATCCATTTTGTTAACCAAATGTTAAGTTTAAAAAGTTGAAAATGTTTCGGAAATTAATATTCATAACCTTATAAAGTTAATTTGGAAATGAACAAAATACGAAAAGATTACAACTCGTTCTGAATTTACGCATTGTCACTGAAAATATGGGACTCGCAAAACAAACTTAAATTAAGCATTTCCAGACACCTCGTACATATTGCCAAATTGAAAATTAACAAAAACTTCTCGAACTTGTAATTTCGCAAGTAAAAGTTCCAATAGAACTGAATTTAAATAACTGATTGATGGTTATTGATGTATGAGGGTCTCAAAAAATAACTAACCCTGTTTGAGTGTCTTTCAGGAAGGATCGTGGGTATCTGTTGCTACAGCTGCCGTCTTTCATGCAAGGCGAATTGTGATTTACGCTTCCGCAGGACCCATGTATCATACTTGACCTGACTATATCGTAAAGCTAGCTGACCCGACAGGCGTCCTGTTCAAATTTAAATCACCATTTTGTTCGTTGTAATGCTTTCTGATACACGACATTTTTAGTTGTGTTGTCTGGCGCGTAAATAAACAAAACTGATGGTTTTCCAACACGAGAATAGGCGACATACAATAATTGACCATGCGAGAAGCATGGATTTTCAAGGTTAATGCCGCAAACACTCAATGACTGCCCTTGTGATTTGTTGTCATTGCGAATGCAAGCCGCACTGGAAACTGCAAGCGTTTAAAGTCGAATGGCATGTCGGTCGGAATCATTGGGGTGCGTGGTCTCAAAACATTTTCTCCTTTGTGCTTTCCTTTAAGAATTGTCACTTCGATTACGTTGTTCACCAGCTTCTTCACCGCAAGCCGAGTGCCATTGCAAAGACGTGGTTGGTTGATATTTCGCAACATTATGATTACCGATCCGACGTTCAATTGGAGATTGTGAGGCGGCAATCGGGGCAATTCCAGCGAGTTTAAAAATTCTGTTGGATAGTTGACGACATCATCTTGGCTAGTTACGAAATCCACCGATTTGTGAGTCATCAATTCGCCAGCAATTTCACCTTGAATCTTGAAATTCAATTCGTTGACATCAATGTTTTTCACAGCCAAAATAGCACGTTCGCTCAACCAATCGTGATTTTTATAATTTTGGGATATGTTTGGGAACACCTTTCCAATGAGTTCGGTCTTTGATTTGGTGAATTGGCACAAATCGATGGGGAATGTAATGCAGTCAGTCGAAATGTCAATGGGGATTTTGCCATTGCCAATGTCCAGTAATTGTTTCGAAAATAATTCTCCAGATTGGTGGTTCTGCAACTCGATACGCATGTTGATACTTAATTTGAGTGTCTTGATGTATTTGCACAAACGGAGGACTTCAAACATGCATTAAGTTCATCGGCTGGCGTTGACCGTGGAATCACTGGCAATGTTTGGCGAAGATCACTTGCCAACAGAATCATGGCACCACCAAACCGGTTGTGATTACTTCGTAGATCTTGCATTGTTCGGTCTAATGCCTCCAAAGACTCTTTATGCGCCATCGTACATTCATCCCAAACGATCAATTTGCATTGCTGCAAAACTTTGGCCATTGCACAGTTCTTTGAAAGGTTGCACGTTGGAGTTTCAGTGATTTTCAAATTCAATAGCAACTTGAGTGCTGAATGAGCTGTTCGGCCACCTTCCAACAACGTAGCTGCAATTCGTGATGAAGCAAGTGCAAGTGCAATTTCATTCTGCGAACGAATGGTTGCCAAAATCAATGCGTTCAAAAAAGTTTTCGCAGTTCCACCGGGAGCGTCCAAGAAGAAAATCCCTCCAGTTGCATCGTTCACAACTTTCATGATTCAACAACGGAATGTTTGTTTGAACTGATTCTCTCATTGCATCGCAGTTGTATTGTTTTTCGCGCCTCAACTTTTGATTAAATACATTATGCATCGGACGATTGGGCGCTGTCATCCCTAATTAAGGTAATAGCTTGTTTGATATCACTAAGCACATATATAAATATATAAAAGGCTTTACACAGGCACATATATGCGTATAAAAAACACACATATATGACCATTGGGCCATTGAGGCCTATAGCCTTGTAATTAATTTCCACTTTCTCCTGTCCTTAGCCACTATTTTCCAATTATCTATTCCTCTCAGATCTTCTTCTACCGCTTCTCTCCAAGCTCTCCTGGGTCTGCCTCTTTTCCTTTTTCCCTCTACTTTTTTCCATGCTATATTTCTAACATCTCTACCTTCTTCCATTCTTATCGTATGACCCAACCATTGTAACCTCCGGTATCGAATGAAATCGCTTATTTTAGTTTCCTTATACATTTCGTATATTTCCTTGTTTGTTCTCCTCTCCCATCCCCACTGTGTTTGTTTGCCCCCGAAAATTCTTCGTAAGATCTTCCTTTCCCAAGCATCCACCTTTTCTTTATTTTTCTTTGTTAAAACCCATGTTTCACAGCTGTACGTGAGTGTTGACCTTAAAATTGTCCTGTATATTCTGACTTTTGCACTATACGATATTTCTTTGGATTTCAGGGCTTTTGTTAGTCCTCCCGCACATCTGTTGCCCTTGGCCATTCTTAGCTCTATTTCCTTATCTTCCTCACATCTATTATTAATTAAAACCCCCAGATACATAAAATTCTCTACCTCCTTGATTTCAATCTGTTTCCCATCACACTGTAGTTTAAGTCCCTCTTTAACTTGCTTTTTATGTTTATTTTTCAGTTCCATATAATTCGTCTTTTCTTCATTGATAACTAAACCCATTGTTTTTGCTGCATCCATTAATTTTTCCACAATATTTATCATTTCTTTTTTACTCCGTGTCAGGAGCACTACATCATCCGCATACGCCAGACATTGGTGACTTTTATTAAACAGTGTGCCGCTCCTGTTTATGTTACAGTCTCTTATTATTTTTTCCAGAGCCAAATTAAATAGTGTGGTAGACAGAGGGTCTCCCTGTCTTACACCTCTTTTAACATGGAAATCGTTACTGTAGTGTCCATTTGCTCTCACCTTACAGTTCGTGTTTACCAAAGTCATGCTTATTAGCTTTATCAGTTTAGCTGGAATGCCTAGCTCTCGTAGTGCCTTTATTAGTGCTTTCCTATTAATATTATCATATGCCTTTTTAAAATCAATGGATATAATAAATGTTGGGATGTCATATTCGTAAGTACCGTTTAAAATTTGTTTAAGCATAAACACATGATCCGTTGTGGACCTTCCCTTTCGGAAACCAGCCTGGTACTCCCCTAATATTCTTTCCGCAAATACTTCAGTTCTTTGCTTTATTAGAGTAGCCAGCATTTTATAAGTTACATCTAACAGCGCTATGCCTCGGTAATTTTCACAGCGCGTTATATCTCCTTTTTTGAAAATGGGAACTATGGTGGCACTACTCCATTGTTGCGGCATCTCTTCTTCCCTCCAAATTTGTTGTAGTAGGTTACACACAACTTCCTTCATACTTGCTCCGCCATATTTTAGGTTTTCTATTGCTATTCCGTTATATCCCGGACTTTTGTTATTTTTCATGCAGTTCAAAATTTCCTCACACTCTTCTTGTGCGGGTTCTGGACACTCACTTTCTTCTACATCTTCCATTTCAAAATCGCCTTCCTGTTCCTCCTCCCCTTCGTTCAATAATTCCTCGAAATATTGGCCCCATCTGTCTAACTGTTCTTCCACATTTCCTATTAGGTTCCCGTTTTTATCTGCAATATATTGCCCATTAGCTTGGTATCCACTTCTGATATCTTTTAAATCTTTGTAGAAATTTTTTATTTCCTTTCTTTGATAGTTTTCTTCTATTTTCTTTAATCCATTCTGTAACAGCACTCTTTTTTTTGCTCTACACAGCTGCTTTACTTTTCGCCTTTGACTTTGGTACCTTTTTTGTCTTCTTCCTCGTGGGTTTGTATCATTTTTAGTCTGTATTTTTTCTTTAATGTTATTTCTTCTTCACACTCTTCATCTAGCCATTCTTTTTTTTGGGGATATTTCCATTCTGGTATATTGTTTCTTGTGGCCGTTTTTATATTACTTTCAATTACTCTCCATTTTTCCTCTACATTTTTTATTTCTCCGAGACGATTTCTTTGGAAATCATCTTCTAAAGCACTCGTGTATTTATTTCTAATTGACATCGTTTGTAATTTACTGATATTACATTGAATTCCTTGCCGTTTCTTTCCCTTTCGTATCTCTTTTTTTGTTTTATCGTATTTTAACTTTGCCACTACCAAGAAATGGTCTGAATCAGTGTCAGCGCCCCTATAGGATCTAACATTGGTTATTTGTTTTGAGAAAATATCTTGAACTAGCACATGGTCTATCTGGTTGGTTTCTCCTGAGGCTGGGATAATCCAAGTTCCCTTGTAAATGTCTTTTCTCTTAAATTGTGTGCTCATTATTTTCATTTCCCTTTCTACCGCTAGTGCAATTAACCTCTGGCCGTTGTCGTTACTTTCCCTATGTTTACTTTCTAATCCTGTTATCTTCTTATATACGCTATCTCTCCCGACCTTGGCGTTGGCATCCCCTAATATAATTATCATATCCCGCGATGGTGCTTCATCTAGCATTTGATCAACTTCTTCGTAATAAAAATCTTTTACGTTATCCTCTTTCTCTTCTGTGGGGGCATGTATATTTACTATGAACATATTCCTTACTTCTCCTTTCACTCTTAATGCGCACAGGCGATCCGATTTAGGTAAGAACGATATTACTTTTTCCTTAAATACCTCATTTACAACAAAACCCATACCGTAGTACCTTTTGTTGCTACCGCTCATAAATACAGTGTAGTTGTCCACTTTTTGAATTCCGCTGCCCGTCAAATGAGTTTCTTGCAACGCTGTTATATCTAGTTGGTATCTATGTATTTCTTTTACTAAACGCCTGATTGCCCCTTCCTCATATAAACCTCTCACATTCCATGTGCTACAGTTTATTTTACTTTCGATGCCTTTTATTTTTTTTTGCCTCATTACTTTTTTATCTTCTCTTTTATTGTCCTTTTCCCTTTCCATTGTTTTGGTCTTCTTTTCTCTCAGGTCCTTTTTATTATATTTTTTGTCCCTTTCGCTATTTTTACTGTTTTGTCGTCCTAACATTTGCGCACTTCCTATGGTTATGCTTTTTTTGCTTTCTTGTCTCACATTTTTCTTCTTATACATTATTATTTCTTCTCTAATGGTTCTCTTTTCATCTCCTTTTACTTCATATCCTTGTCCATTGCCTCTGTCGTTACTTTCCTTTTCCTCCTCTACTTTCTTCTTTAGTTTTTTTGTATGTTAGTTTTTGTTACTTTCTTCAGTTGTGCTACTTGCAAATCCTCCTTCGGAGATCTTTCACTGACTGTTCTTTTAAAGTTACTGCTTTTTCCTAAGAGCTGTTTTATCTCGTTTATATCTTTGACCCAAAAAGTTTCGTTATTTATTACTAATTTATTGTATTTTATTTGTGCTGTGAGTCCTTTTTGTCTAGCCTCTTTCATTCCCTGAATTAATTGTCTCCGCTCACCACGTGTTTCTTTGGGGTAGTCTTCATTAATCCATATCTCCGTGCCTTTCAGTTTCTTCGAATTTTTTAATATTTCCATTTTTTTACTATATTTTCCAAGCTTAATTATTATAGGCCTTGGTCTCTCTGTTTTATATACCCCTATTCTTCCTACTTCCTCAAGATCCTTTTCTTTATCTATCTCCACCCCTGTATTCTTTAACGCATTTAGAATTTTTTCCGTAGTTTCTCCTTCTTCCTCCCCCTCTGCATCCACTACTCCCATAATTACGACGTTCTTTTTTCTAATTTCTCTCTCTAAAAAAACTATTTTTTCTTCCTGCTTCACAGCTTGTTCTTTCAATTGAATGTTTTCTTGTTTTATTGTATTCAGTTCTAAGGATATTTGCTCCAACTTTGTATCCATTCCCAGTAGCCTGTCTTGTATTATTTGAAACATCTCTTCTATTTTCTCCATCCTGCTCTTAACTGACACTCGATAAAGGTTTTCACCCGGTTCGACACCTCGGAGGCTCCACCTTCTTTACGTGTTTCGCGATTTATTGTAGTTATGCTCCTCGAAACTCTTTTACGTATGGTGTGTTGCGTGCTTTGAAAATTTAAGCTTATCTCCAAAACTAAATATTTTCTTCGCCTATCTCTCTTATCACTGCATGCAATTCTCAACCTTATTCATAACCGTAACCTCAAAACACTTTCAATTTTTACCAAAACCACTCAGTAAACGGGTTCAAAAAACGATTCCCTTTCGCGCACTATAGCTTTACCACCCTACACCTATCACACATTCACCACTCTTGCGCTTCCGATAACTCGATACGGTCCAAAACCAGACTTTTATACCGGAGCATCAAAAACACAGACTGTCGTTCATGTGACCATGTAATACCCTCACTAAGCACATGCCCTCAATTAATATCAATGCCTCGTTGTGAATTTTCTCGATTAGTTGCAAATCTGGATTTGATGTTCTAGTACGCATCTGATGCAAAATATCATCAGACTTGTCATCTTTGTATTTGGTCCACAAATAAATCGGTTTCGATGGGAAGCATGTTGAGATGATTATCGAAAACAATGTTCGTATTTGATGAGCATGTAACGAAATCACAGCATCTTGGAAGGTGTAATCCCAATGAGTGTCATTCTCTAGCAATCGCAAACGTTGACAGGCTTCTCTATATGTGTCACATAATTCATCATTAACAGTTCGTAGATGTTGGAATGATGTTGGGTCACGAGAGTTGACCAATAGCAAACGCAAATAGAAACACTCGTCATTGTTTGGATGTACTGTGTAAATGCGACCTAATGCATCGTTGGAAAATACGTGTGGGTAACCTGGAACTGGATGTACTTGTTTCCGTCGTTGAAATTCCTTTGACGATTGATTCCAAGTATAATATCTTGGCATTTCGGAGTATAGGAGCGCTCGGGCGAAGTTATTATTCTGGCACATTTCAAAAAACTTGGTCAATGGTGTAGGTGGTGGTCGATCAGCTCGTCGTTATGCGTTCTCCGCAGTGAAGTATACTCTCTGACCATTTTCCAGATGTACGGCCAAGTGAATGAATGGCGAATGAAAAAATTCGCCAAATTGCTTCATTACTACTAACATAGCGGCCCATTTGATATTCGGTGATTTCACCAACTCCAATCACAACCATGTCACTTTCTTTTCTTACATACTTGCAGATGTATTTGATGGATTTTACGGAATGGCAAGATTCGACGTTGATATGCTCTTTGAATGTCATGGAGAGTAATGGCGAATACGGAACAATCCAACGATTATCAACTTCAATGTCGTGTTGATTCACTTTGACAATCATTGATCTTCCATTGGCCGCAGTAGATCGACGACGATACAGTGGATAACCGTCATGTCCGGTAATTGTTTCTGCTACTAATGCCCATGAATAACGCTTGGAACATTTTCCTTCGATCATACACGGAGCATTGTTATTTAATGTTCTTAGTAAGAACCTCATGCAAGCCTGGATCTTCTTCTTTATCGGGAATTTCCGATGATATCACATCATCAATTTCATTTGGTCTTATCTTCTCAATCAACCAAATGAGAATATGTGCGTGTGGCAATCCGCGTTTCTGCCACTCCACTGAATACATCCAGCAGCGCGTCTCGCCGAACACACGATGCTTCACAATGAAATCCATCAGCGATTTCAATTTCTGTTTGAAGACTCTCGCTGAGATGTCATAGCGATCGATGGGTGATTGGCCAGGGAATAACTCTTATCGAATTTCTATTCACTGCGGATTGCATGTGAACGTGATAAACAAATCTGGTGTGCCGTAATGGCGAACATACGACATGGCATCTTGAGCATATTCATGCATATGTCGTGGACTACCGACGTACGTTGCTGGGAGAATCGTAATTCGGCTAACATTCTGTGCGTTTGCGTCAGAATTGATGGCATCTCGAAGGTGAATATACTGTTCGGAACGGAGTTTCCTCTGGTTCAATCTGATGAATGTTAATCGCTCAGTTTCAACTTTGACGTACATATCGACAGCATATTGGTGAAACAGACGTCGACATTTCAAGATGTGATTCTCCTCATTTTCACGGACCATCAGTCGATATGAATAATAGTTCATTGAACTGACCTTTTTGTCCACTTCAGCACCTGTAAGCGGATTTATCATGATCGAGAAATGATAAGCGTCTTCACCTTGCCAAAATATGATGGGATATTACAATGCATCTTATGATCGGTGCGTTTAATACACACGCTGCAGCTAATCGTTCCGCCGATGTAGAACGATATCACGGGATTCCAATTTTTCTCCAACGACAACAATGGCCGCATCATCATTTGTTAGCGCATTGAAACGTCTTGCATGTTTTTCCGCAGGCGTCTTATCGGCTCTGATAACAATTTTGTGATTATCAGATGACATTTGATCCAGTGCAGTTTTGAACAATGCAATCAATTCATGGTTTTGGTGAAAAAAAGTTTGCAGTTGTTCGACAATTGGTGTTATCACCGAACTGTTTTGTGTACAAGGCCGATCTACTTCTTGTTGTGAATTGCCCATGAAATATATCTGCAGAAATTTATAGTCTACATCCGGCAGTGGCAATAGCGAACCTGCTCGATAATATATTTGACCTTGAATCTGTAAAGGTTGATGTATATAAATAATAATTCTGTGTATGATTGTGTTGCAATTACCTTGAAAGTGGGCATGAAATTGCCCCAAATCACATTGGTTGCGCCAAATGAAGTCATTTGGAAGCAACTGTTGTATTTCTGTATTTGTGTCAGGAAATGTATGGAATCTGTTCCTGTTCCAGAAACGAATGACCGCAATGGCTCTGGTGGCGGGACCAATGGCATCAATTTGACCTTGCCACTTGCACAACACAATCCAGGAGCTTTATTTTTGTATTTTAATGCCTTACAATGCGGGCATACAACGCTCATCGATCCAATAGCAACGGACTGGTCTGCACTGTAATCAATTATCACGTTGTAACGGAATGCAGCTCGATGAGTATTCAACCCAACATTTGCTTGTCTTCTTGCACGATTGTTTAAATTCATTGTTGCACGATTGGTGTCTATTAACGGATGGTGTCTCATTCGATGCATATTCTCTTCGTTTGCATTTTATCTTTCTTGTGTACGTGCTTACCGATTTAGTGATGATGGATTCCGTTCAATTTCATTTCGCTGTTCGCATTGCTCTGCAGTTCGATTAGATCGACTATTCGTTTGACTTGTGGCATTGGGAGTTCTGCGATCGAACTTGCTCCTTATTGGTGACGTTGTCATGCGATTAAATTGTGTTAATTATGAACTTACAATAGAATCACAATTGAACTGAAACTAAATAACTGAATCAATTTTTCGTTACTATGTAAAACTGCGTGGTTTCGTTCACAATTTGACAATCACATTTATAGACTGTCAAACGACATTTGCGCATGTGCACTTGTAGAAAAAAGCACATTCATGTTTTCCCGAATTTTTCACTTTTCCGGGCAACTTTTTCAATTTTTCTTTCCGTAAAAACCTGACTCGAAGTATTACGAACAATTTTTGTAAAACAATTAGCCAAATCGGTCCAGCCGTTCTCAAGTTATGCGATTACCAACGAACAGAATTTCATTTTTATTTATACAACGTGTCCCAGAAATAATGTCATTAATTTTAACCAGTAATAGAACTCGTCAAATCCAAGAACTTTTTTAAATAACTTTTTGATGTAAACGTTTTGATTAACAAGTTAAAATAGTTGACAGATTTGACTCTTATTTCGTTACTCGCCTATGGATAATAATGCTGAATGTTAAACACTGATAAGCGTAGAACAAAAACCCAACGCAAGAAAACATTCCCTGCTTCTTAGTTCTGTCGACGCAGCAACGTCCACCCGCATTTTTGGCCAATAATATCTCTCGGCTAATCTAGCGTAGGTCTTATATACGCCCATATGACCAGCCAATGGTCCATCATGAAACTTTTGAAGAATTGCACGTCGCTGGTCTTTGGTCACCACTAATTTCCAATCAAAAGGCTCCCCACTTAATTCCGGGTACCGGGACACCGTCCGCCTATAAAGCTCCCGTCCATCGTAACGCCAAAGTGGAAATGAGGCCGGCTCATCTATAACCGACTGTACCATCCTACGCTACCAACGATCTGCCTTCCCCTCCATGTCCATTATTTTCTCCACAACCGGAACAGAGCGGGAGAGCGCATCTGGCACCATATTATCTTTTCCGCGCCTGTGCACCACTTCAAAATCATACTGCTGAAGCCTCACACTCCAACGGGCTAATCTTCCAGTAGGGTCTTTAATGTTGTTAAGCCATTTCAAACTGTAGTGGTCCGTAGTAACGGTAAATCGCGTCCCCTCCACATAAGGCCTAAATTTTTCGATGCAAAATAACACTGCTAAACACTCCTTTTCCGTCGTGGAAAATGACCTTTCGTTTTTCTGAAGTGAACGACTCACATAAGCGACCACGTGTTCTCCATCATCCAAGTTTTATGTTAGTACTCCTCCTAATCCGAAATCACTAGCATCTGTTTGAATACAAAATGGTTTACTAAAGTCTGGACAACTTATAATTTCGGCAACGGATTAAATTAAATTGACGTACAAAAATTCTTATTATAAAACTTATTACTATTTAAAACAATATAAAATCATAACATAAAAATTAAACTACAAAATACAAACTTAAAATTACGTTAAATTAAATAATTCGTCCATAGAAGAAATAGGCACAGTTCCCACAACGCTGGCTGCGTTACCCCTCTGAACAGCAATACTAATTCGTTGTTTTAAGTATGTTTTTGCCTGAGGAATACCTGTGACGTCAATAATAAGTGTTCCCAAAGCATCCAACAACGATAGAGCGCTCATACTCCAAGGACCAAAGGTTTCAACAGCAAAACCAACGAAAATGTAGTGATCTGCTAACGAACTATATTTTCTTCTTTTAAGAGTTTCTGCTTTGTTTGCAGCAGATCTAACAGATATGAACGACTCAGGTAAATGTGAAGGTGCAAGCGTATCTGTACAGGTGACATCCCAGACAAGGGATTTGCCTTCCTTCCAGGGAATAATGGTGATTCCATCTGGACGTTTGCCGTCATCTCTCAGAACCCCGTTGGGTTCAAGTAAACAAGGGATGTTGACAGATGAGAAAGCACGTTTTAAGATGTCGTTAATGCAGTTGAGTCTTGGGATTCTTCCTGCACTTTTTATGCAAGACAGTCCAGAATGACTGTAGTGTCTACTGAAGAACCACAATTACATACAATATGAGGATGACAAATGCTGATGCCTAATCTTAGAGAAACAGCAATTTGTAAAGTGGTTTTTTCTAACAAAGTACCTAATTTAGAAGAAGCCAAGCTCCAGATTCGGATTCAGACACTGCTAATAAAATAGCTTTTTGAGTAACATTTGAAGAAGACAATAGCTTTTGAAAGTTATTTTTAATAATTAGCAAATCCCAATTTCGTTGAATGGAGGGAGATGTCGAGAGTAAAGACGAGGAATTAGATATAATTTTCCATTCTTCAATGACTTCACTGGAGTAAGAAATCTCGAAGTTGGAAAAACGAGAAGGTAGAATAGACTTAATGAGCCGAGAATTAGCAAATATAGAAGATAAGAAGGCTAGAGTTGAAATATCTGCAACAGATCGAATACCTAGACCACCAAAACGGATAGGTAACTTGGTTTGATCCCGTGACCTGGTTGTAAATTTTATGTTCAAAATTTTTTCAAGAGTCGAATGAATAACATTATCCAATTCTTGACATAAATTTTTAAATTTTCAAACAGGGCAGCATCTAAGGAGGTAAATGAAATTTGACATCCAAAAACAATGACGAAGCAAAAAGAGACTGATGTGCGGGCTAAATTTAAAGAGATTTGTGGAAAGTAAAGAAAATGTTTCAACTTTTTTAGAAAAAAAAACAGGGATTGCTTCATCAAGAATGGGACAACCGACTAGAACAAAATTTGCATTATCACAAATACGTATTCCTGGGGTTAAGGAATCAAATCTATCTAATAATATAGACCTATCAATTTGTGAAATGTTATCAAAAAAGTAAAGTTCGCATTTATTAGAGTTGAGAACTAAACCAATTTTTTTAAACGCGGAAATTATGACTTCTAAGTCATGTAAAATATCCGATGCTTTACCTCCTAAAGTACCATCATCCAAATAGCAAATATTTAATTCTGAAGTTAGCTCTTTAATAAAACGATGAATAGCAAGACTGAAAATGGCTGGTCCTAATGGATCAACTTGTTGGCATCCTACTAAAGATTCAATCACGTTACTATTATAAAATAAATTAGATTGAAAAGCGTAACATTGCCAGAGGTATGGGTAAAGATCTGGAATGATATCCTTGACGATAGAAAGGAGTGAGTCTCTTTCAACAGAATTAAAAGCATTTTTGACGTCAATTTTAAGAATAACCTCAGCATCAGATTGGTTTTTAATATACGATCTAATTGAATGAACTGCTGCCTCGCAACCGCCTTTTATTCCAAATCCTAATTGAATAGGGTGGAAATGGGTAGATAACGTATCTTTTACATGAAGACTACATAATTTAGAAGTTAGGCGTCTAAATGTTGAACCAATAGCGATTGGACGAATACCTCCATCTTTTTTTGAAAGTGCACAAAGAGAGGCGCCATAAAGAAAAGGTCTTATTTCTGAATTTACTTTACCTAAAAGCATTAGATTGCAAAGATTGGAAATAGCGTGTAATAACCGTTGTCCAGAATCACCAGTACATTTGTTTAACAAATCTTTAAGTTGTTGAGGTCTGAGTCCGTCCATACCCGCAGCCGAACCATTAGGGAAAGATAAAATAGCTTTAGAAACCTGGACTTCAGAAACAACTAGATGTTTAGCACTTTCTTCAATTTGATGAAGGAACTGGTTTAATCTAGAAGGAATTGGATGTTTTGATTTCAGTAACTCAAAAGTATCGGCGTTATCGCTTGCAAAGGTATCATCAGACGACAAAATACGGACAGCACCCTTAATATCGCCATCAGTTACTTTGTTTTCAGCTGATTTGAAACGAGAGAATTTAGAGAAATCTGTTTTAGAGTAATGTAGTGAATCCGCATTTCCTTCGGCATTTTTCTTCACACTTGAAGTCAAAGAATTGTTTTTAGTCACATTTTTTGATGGAATATGAAGAACTCGAAAAGCGAAAAAGAAAAGGTCTTCCCAGGCCAAAAGAGAATTGATAGAGACACAGTCATTCATAACTTTTGTAAATTCGCTAGCCACAGATATTCTTGCACCACGAGGAACTCTTCTCAGGATGCAAACATTGGATTTGAGGTAACCAATTTTATCAGTAAAACTTTGTAACTGATCCGGATTTGAAGTAGGAATCAACGTATTTTTGTGGCATCTCGAGTTGTGTATCTTTAAACCATTATTATTTTTAAAATATCTAGTTTCAGGACAAATGTGACACTGAATTAGACAGCTCGCTAGACGGAATATGGAAACATTTCACGGTATTTGTATTCGGCACCGGCCCTTTGTAAGCCGATCAACCATGGATCTCTTTCCTGTGTGTACGCTCATCTATCTCTCGTAATATCGTACATTTTCGACTGCTCCGAGTCAAAGCTCGTTAAAAACACCTTCGAACCACTGGCTTATCTCTTTGCAATTTTTTACCTCTGTCTAACTACAGTGCTTTTCGGAGTCGTTCTTTCTTACTGGTTGAGCCTCTTGTGAACACATACAATAGCGGGAAGCAAAGTTTACCTGCTTTTACGACTGCATCTGGCTCAAAAATTTTGGCTTTAAATGAAGCATGAAATATGTGTTAAAAATATATTTTGCAGAATTGGGAACAAAAGGAAATTTATATTACTAATATTTTAGAAGTCACATCAAACATTTTTCTCGCATTTAAAAAAAACACTCGATCATGGAATATTTTAAATGCATATATTTTTATCAATTAAGAGATATTAATTATTTCACAACAACGGTTTGTAGTTAGGTTACAATGTATGCTTGTAACAAGTTACGGAGTGCCGGTGCAGTATTTCTGACTTAAAAAATATTCAGAAGCGTCCTTCAGGAGTGTACCGCTATTTTTTTATTTATAGGAGCACATAAAATAAATCAAATAATAATAGTAAACTTAAATTTAAATTCAACTTTAACGATATTTTTTCCCGATATGGAATTAATTATTTAAGTATGACTTACGTGTCGATTTTTGTTCCTTATTCCATATCTTCTTTTTTCTTTTTTATTTTGGAATGTTTTATTCCTCGTCACATTTTTATAAACTATTTACATTTTAAAGTGTTTTCAAAAGTTTTAAAATGTTTGTGTTAAGTGTAAATAGTTTATAAAAATGTGACAAGAAATAAAACATTCCAAAAGAAAAAAGAAGATATGAAATAAGGAACAAAAATCGACACGTAAGTCATACTTAAATAAAATAAATCGTTTACCAAAGAAAATATGAAAATTGGGATTCGCAATGCATTTGAAGCGTTTTTTACAAAAACAACCATAGTCCTAATTGTTTTTGTGATATTACTTATGAATATCTAGTGGGCAATGGCTGTTTTTGCAGAACAAGCAAATATTTACTTAACTATAACGTTGGACTATGTATCTTCTTGCAGAAACCGATCACACCATTCGATTGGATGTCCAAGAAACTCTGTAAATCAACACTAACCGCGAAATTCGCATTTTTGGACTATGGTCGTTTTTGTAAGAAGCGCCTCATTTGCTTTCATAACACCAGTGATGCTTCGAACAGTTAAGGATTCGTTTACTAAACGTATTGAAAAGTGCTTAGAACAATAAGGAAGACATTTTGAACACTTGTTAAAATAACTACGTATCGTATTTATTTCTAGTTTGTAACACGAAGTCTTGTTCATGCATCTATGAGCAAGTTTTCCATTTCCGTTAGTCCGTTTTTTAGGAAGTAATAGAAAAACAATTAAAAGCATACTTCTAACGTCTGATAATGGCCGTTTTTGCTCAAGTCATGGCACGAGAATAAAACAACAAAAAACAGCAATATTTTAGTGCATTTTCAAATAAAACCTAAAATTGTGGTAAATCGGCCCATTTCAGAGCATTAGTTGTAATTGCAAATTTATAGAGCATCCCAAGTAACACAGGATGTCCAATGGACGTACATGCTGGTCCATTTCTTATCCATTTATGGACGATCCACAAGCGGATCTATAATGGACGTCCAATGGACGTCCAAGCTCATCCATAAATGTACATTACAGCAATGGATATAAATGGGACGTCCACTGGATGTACATTTATGGACTTAATCTGGACGTCCATCAACGGATCGACATGGATGTCCATTGGACGTACATTCATGGACATAAACGGACAGTACATAAACGGATCAGTATGGACGTCCATTGGACGTACATTCGTGTACTTGATTGTTCGGTCCGTAAACGAATCGACATGTATCAAAAAATTTGAAACTGAAACTAAAAGCATTATTAAACTCACTACTTTATGACTATGACTTTGAGTTTATGAAGAATACGTTGTTTTGATATCCTGATTAGATCTACGAGATAATGTGTTTCTAATGACTTATTAATTGAACTTTCCAATGGTTTTTGAGCAATTTGTATCTAAAATGCGAGATACAACTTTGGATACAAATTTATAATTACAATATCGTAGAATGGGGCAAAATTGATTTCTGGGGGCTAAATTGATAACTAAATCAATTGCCAACCTTTCTAAATTTAGTGCCTATCATACCGCCCTTGCATTTTACACCACTTCGGATTCTTACAGGTAAATAGGCGGGTTGATGATCGCACTTGGTTTTAGCTCAAAATATTTGGTTCATTGTAGGAAAATTTGACTGTATAAATTTGTGTGTTTCTGCACCTCCGAGCAGCAAAAAAAAATATCAAAAGGCAAAGAATTCTTGTAGAAACTACAAAAATATCAAATGGCATAAAATTATTGTAGAAGCTGGGAAAAGTGTCTTAGTGTGACCTAAACGGCCAGACAAGCTTGCCGCCTAACTGAGCAAAGTAGGAAATCGGCGAGGTTTTTTTAGAGTTGCCTTGGTGACGGAAAAATAAACAAGGCCGTCACCTTTCCCTACAAAAAGGCAGACACAAGTTCTTTTCTTAATAAAATTACCCTAAAGAATTTATTTGTGTTGTGAACCTAATTTGTGAAACCAAGTTTTGTAACAATTGGCGCCCAACGTGGGGCCTGAAGTTATTTAAATTTCCCGAACTCACCACGACCGACCGAGCTAGTATGGATACGCGGAACACAGCACGTTCCAACCCCGTCGCCACCGACTTACTGGAAGAAGTCCGTAACGATTCCCGCGACACGAATGTCGAAGAATCCTCCCAGTGGCGCCCAGAAAACATCACGAAATAAGATTTTTATCAAAAACTCCTGAAGCAGCTAAGGGATATAAAGGTAACGGGGGCCGCGCAAGCCGCGGAACAATCGCTAGAGCCATCACCGCCGTTAACACAACAACCTCAAGCGGTTCCACGGCTACCGAAATTTTTGGGGCAGTCGCAAGAAGACCTGGACCGTTTCTTTGTGCGACTGGAAGCGCACTTACAGGCAACCGGGACAGATGCAGAGGACTGGGTCGACATCCCTATTGAACAATTTCAAGGAGAGGCCCGGCACTGGTATGAGCGGTACAGTAGTCTGCAGTTCTCATACGCAACGATGAAGGATAGCCTGCAACAGAAGTTCGGCTTTGAGGCGATGCCCTTCGAACTGACTGACCGCCTTTACAACAAGGCACACGACGGCAGGAAGGAAGCGGCGGAGGTATTTATACTACGGAAGCTGAGTTGGACAAACATTTTCCCGTCCTAGGACAGACTAGTGAAGTGAGCAATGTATGGAAAAAATGAACGCTTCGGATCGCCGAATGTATTTTGTTTGTTTCTTTCAATTCAGTTATAACAATTTGTTTTCCATGGCTAGCTTAGCAAATCGTGGCAGAAAATTTTCTAATTTATGGCGTTTATTTTTGTAAATATGTAGTTATTTTCGCCGTCAAGGCCGCTTCCTTACGGACCTCCTGTCGACGAAGACACGATGGTCCTGGGACCCCAAACAGGAGGAGGCGTTTCGAACGGTTAAGAAAACGGGTGCGGCCCCCTGCCCCTGTCAATACCAGACCCCCGAAGGCCGTTTGTGCTACAAACGGACGCTAGCGGCGTAGGAATGGCCGCTGTACTGTATCAACCGACAGAAGACGGTCGTCGCAACATCGTTTCCTACACCAGCTCGAGGTTCGACAAGACCCAGAAGCGATACCATATTAACGAACAAGAATGCCTCGCAATCGTCTGGGCGGCGAAGAAATACCGACCTTACTTGGAGGACCGCCATTTCCAGCTGATTACCGACAATCGGGCGTTACTATGGCTTGCCAACTCCATGGACACCAACGCCAAGTTAACGAGGTGGTCTCTCCTCCTACAACACTTCAACTTCTCGACTGAGCGTTGCCCTGGAGAGAGGAACGAATTGGCGGATGTCTTATCGCGGAACCCGCGAATATCTCTGCAAACAACAACACCGGACGAAACGAGACTGTTACCACCAGAGAGGCACAGACTCATCTCCAGTAGCCCCGACATCGCGGAACTGAACGCGATCGAGTTCCAAACTCTCCAAGAGGAAGTACGAGCAAGTCAACGCAACGACCCCGAAGTGCAATAGATCATCCGCAGATGGGGAAAAGTTCGGGACGAAGGACCGCAACGACCAGGCGATAGAGTTTTTGCCGCAATATATACCGTAACCGATGGGTTGCTCTACAGGATCCAGGCAACGCACCAACAGCTTGTGGTGCCTATAAACCTCCAAACTGACGTGATCACTCACCACCATGACACCCTACTAGCTGGTCATCCTGGGGCGGAAGAAACCGAACGCGCCATCAAGGAGGGTTATTACTGGCTTGGGATTCGGGACATGGTGAGAAATTATGTAAGAATCTGGCTCCTCTGTGCACAGTATAAGCGAAAACCGACGAGAGCAAGAGCTCCACAACGACCCCGTCAACCACAGGAACCCTGGAACCCTGGAACACCGTCGCGTGTGACCTCATGGGACCATACCGGGCCACACCCAGTGGTAACCGGTTCATTCTGGTTCTAACCGACCTTTTCACGAGATGGATAGAAGCCTTTCCCTTGATCGACGCAACAACGACTCCCATCTGCGAGAAACTGGAGACGGAAGTCTTCAAGAGATATGGCTTTCCGCGAAGCTTGATTACGGATAATGGGCCGCAGTTCACGTTCCGCCAGTGGCAAAACTATTGGCAAACCATTGGGAAACTGCCGTCTACCATCCTCACGCGAACCCAACGGAACGAAGGAACCAGGAAATCAAAAAGGGGCTACGCCTACGGTTGGCAAAACAACGCCGGATCTCCTGGGACTCTCAACTGTCAACTGTGTTGTTCAGTCTGCGCCGACGTAGAAATGTCGCTACCGGGAAGACCCCGGGGGAAGCCCTATTCGGGTACAACCCGAAACTACCGGGAGCCTGGGACGAAGCGCCGAACCCACAAAGACGTCCAGTCGAGGAGGTACGGGAGGAGGCACGGCAGAACCAGCAGGAATATGTACAACAGCGAGAAGACCTCCAACCACCGCCTATCCACTACAATCCGGGAGATCAGGTCCTTGTCAAGTGGGTACCTCGGAGAGGAGACCGAATATTCGGTCCAAGTTGGCATGGGCCCTTCGACATCGTACGCCCTGCCAGCGACACCACGTACTGGATCCAGGTCCGAAACAAGGAAGTGCAGTACCATTTGGACAAGATCCGCCCTGCACCCCGACGCCATTAGTGCAAAAAACTATTAGTGCCGCTAGTGAGTGCCGCGTAGTGTTCAGAATTTTGTTTCTTTTGATCATTATCTTCCTCTCTTCCTTCTTAAATCAAGGCAACGGCAACTCCACGCGGTGTTCAGCCTTCAGGGAGGGGCGTGTTACCTGAACGGCCAGACAAGCTTGCCGCCTAACTGAGCACGGTAGGAAGTCGGCGATGTTTTTTTAGAGATGCCTTAGTGACGGAAAAATAATCAAGGCTGTCACATTTTCCTACGAAAAGGCAGACACAAGTTCTTTTCCTAATAAAATTACCCTAAAGAGTTTTTTTTTTATGTTGTTAACCTAATTTGTGAAACCAAGTTTTGTAACAGTAGGACCCATTAACATTTTATCAGATAGTGGGAGTAAACCAAATGGAAATCGATGTTAATGAGATCTAAAATTGTTTTAATTTACTAATTTTCTCAAATTTTGTCTAACATTTGTTTAGTTTCAGTTACCTTTAAATAAAGTTTTGATAAAATTTGTCTTTATTGTATTTAGAAATCAAAAAGTTGTTAGATTCTGCTGTAATGTGCCTACCTTTCAGGAAGGCCCGTAATGCACCAGGAATACCTGTAATTTACCTTTCCATTTGAAAGGACCCGACTGACGCCTTCCATTTCATTGTACATCGACGACAATATTCGAGCACAGACAAACATTTTACAACACCAATAATAACTTTAATAGTACATTGACAGATGACAACTCGGTAAGCGCAATTAACAACATTGTAACTAACAATTTGTCGATTTTCACTTTTTTTCACATTTGGTATCTTGGGTGTGATTACATGATTTAGTAAACTCAAATTATTTTTTATGTTTTGTTTTATTATAAAAAAAATCAATTTTTATCTCATTGTATCTGCAATAACGTATTTACCAATAAATAAAACATGGTAAAGAATTTTACTGAAATTTAACATGTGATCTAAAAATTGTAACATACTTTACCTTTCCAAGAACTAACAAATTTACTTAAATAAAATTGTACCAAAGCATACAATGTTGTTGCCGGGATAATACATTCTTTTACGCTCTTTCATAGGAATGTTAATGATTCTTACAATGTTATTCTTCTGATTCCTTTAAGAGTTATTGACTTACAATGTTCTTGCATCAATCGTTATCGGACTAAACGACGACTAAGCACACTTACAATGTTGTTTCCCGCTTAAAATTTGGTAACATCCAAACACGGTAGTTTTATTTTATTAGTATTTTGGGAATACGAGTGAATTAGTAAAACAATATTGTCATATCTTCACGTGGAAGGAAAATTTGGGAGTTGCTACAATATCAACACGGTAAGTAAGACTTATTAATTATTGCTGTTGTGTAGTACACAATATAAGGGTGTGTGGTCGTGGCTTCGGACTCCCGAGCCGAAGGTTCGGCGCAGCTGCGACTTACCGCCACTCATGCACAAAACGCCTTACGAGCTGCATGTAAAAATACAGTGTAAATAACGTACTAACAGTATGCAATTGAAATAAACAAATTCAATTCAAACATGGTCCTTCGAGCCGGATAAACAAGAAAATCCGAAGAAAAATCAAATCAGCCAAGGGGGACCGCCAATCAAGTCGGCTTGCCAGGTTAGTGGTTCTCTAAATCCTATCACACACCCGGTTGATTCATTCAGTAAGCTTCAATTCGATTCATTACATTACATTCATTACGCCCAAAATGTCAAAATTGGAAAAGTTTACAAGTCAGCGGAACGCGGTCGAAGACAAGCTAGCGCACGTCCACGAATACGTCGCTAGCTTTGACCCAGCGGTGACATCAATAAATCATTTAACGACGCGAATGGAAATCCTAAACGCCGCGCGTCAGGAATACAACGAATTACAATGCCAAATAGAATTACTCGATAAGACTACCACGGTGGATGAGCAGTTGATAAGACGCCGCAATTTCGATGATAATTATTGCGATTTGGTTTCTAACATAAAGGACATTATCGAAAGCGCGGCGGCCTCGAAAGTGGCAGGTGCTCAGTCGGCTGGCGGTATCCTTACAACTACAAAGGCCGAAGCGAACGGATGCTTGCAGTTAAATCTACCCGTGTTAAATTTAAAAGCGTTCACGGGCAATTATAAGGATTGGCTAAATTTTGAAAATAGCTTTAAATCCACAATCGACGAAAACAAGGCACTGAACAAATCGCAGTGCTTTCAATACTTAAAATCCTGTTTACAAGACGATGCATTGCGCGCGATTGAATCACTATCAATAAATGATGAAAATTATAAAAAGGCGTGGGAAATTTTGGAAAAACGATTTAAAAACGTAAGGTTAATAGTACAAGATCACGTTATGTCTATTTTGAACGCGCCTACAGTTTCAAAGTCTGCTGCTTCACTGCGTGAACTTTTGGATACTCTGATATCAAACGTCAATTCATTGAAAACGTTAAAAATACCAGTAGAAACTTGGGATGCTTTATTAATACCTATCATCGTAGAAAATCTAGATTTTCATGCAAAGCGCGATTGGCAGTCATCATTAGATACAAGTGTTCCAACCTATGACAAGTTCCTCATGTTTCTTGAAAAAAGATGTTTGGTATTGGAATCGCTAAATTCAATATCCAGCAACAAATCTAGCGCAATGAATTATAATAGTCACCAATCAAGGTACAACAACCAAGTGGTAAGAGCAAAAACCATAAATCACGGGACTGCGAATCATGCAAAAACGGCTTTGTGTTTATTTTGCAAAGGCACCGCACATTACATATCACAATGCGAAGACTTCGGAAATTTAAATGTAAATGATAGAATAACGCAGGTCGCTAATCTCAACTTATGCTCTAATTGCCTAAGAAATAATCATTCGACCAATACTTGTCGATCAAAGCGCAAATGCCGTACGTGTAATAAAGGCCATCACACGTTATTGCATGTGAACAATGCTGAAGGCGCCACTCCAGTCACACTGAACAGTCATTCGTACGTAGCCAAACCAAGTTCGGTTTTATTGTCAACCGCAATGATTTTGATAAAAAATTCTAAAAACGAATACGAGCCGTGTAGAGCATTTTTAGACCAGGGGTCAATGTCAAACTACATAACAAAATCGATGCAGGAGAAACTAGGCCTCAGTGTATCTCCAACACACATAGAAATCAAATGTTTAAACGGAGTAACAAGTGTCACGAGGCAACAAACGTCAGTAAATATCAAATCACGTTACAATGCATACTCTGCAAGCTTAAATTGTTTGGTGGTTAATACAGTAACGGAAAGGTTGCCATTGGAAACAATAAATCCAACCCAGCTAGAAATTCCTAAAAACTTGAATTTAGCCGACCCTAACTTTTATGACGCGGGTGGCGTAGATTTGTTAATAGGCGCAAGTTTATTCTGGAATTTGCTTTGTATAGGCCAAATAACAGCCCGGAATGGACTAGTTTTCCAAAAAACCCACTTTGGTTTTATTGCAGGGGGAGCTTACAGCGACGCACACGTAACAGACTCGATCGCAACTTCCTGCAATTTAACAATAAATCAAGAGACTCGCCTTGAAAGACAGGTACAACATTTCTTTGATGCAGAGATGTTAAGCAATGTGGAGGAGGCATCAAGGGCACCAACTTGCGAAGAAATCGATTGTGAAAACCACTTTCGCGAAAACACAACGCGTGCCCCGGATGGCCGATTCATAATCAAGCTGCCAATAAAAAACGCTAAACTCGATATCGGCGACACCAAAAGGGTTGCTGTAAAACGCTTTTATAGTATGGAGCGCAAATTAACCAAGGATTCTGAATTAAAGACAGAATACGCGGCATTCTTATCAGAATATTTAGAGCTCAAGCATATGGAGCTCGTTACCGAAAACTTGAGTCGAAAACAGTGCGTATATCTACCACACCACGCGGTTTTCAAGAAATCAAGCACTACAACTAAACTCCGGGTAGTATTCGACGCTTCGTTAATAAGCGACAACGGTCGCAGCTTGAACGAAAATCTCATGGCGGGACCTGTTATACAACCAGACTTATTCTCAACAATAATTAGGTTCAGAACGTATCAATATGCTTTAAGCGGCGACATCGCCAAGATGTACCGTCAAATTCAGGTCCATCCCTGCGATACCAATTATCAGTTAATCGTCTGGCGTGACAATTCGAAAGATGCACTTAAAACCTTTAGATTAACAACACTGACTTACGGCACAAAGCCAGCAAGTTTTATTGCAACACGTTGTCTAAAGGAGCTTGCGAACCAAAATCAAAATAACCTCCCAAAGGAATGCGAAATTATAAGACGCGATTTTTACATGGACGACCTTTTAGCAGGCGCCGACTCCGTGGAAGAGTTAATTTCGTTAAAAGACAATATTTCAAACATACTAGAGCAGGGTAAATTCGAACTTCGGAAGTTTCAGTCCAATTGCACCGAAATCACGATTAATGAAACGGATAACTCGAATGTAGATTTATTCAAAAACGAACCCTCAAAAACATTAGGTCTATATTGGGAACCAAGAAACGACATCTTAAGTTTTCAAATTCAAACAATGAACGTACCCAACAAAATAACCAAACGCACAATTCTATCGGTAACAGCGCAAATTTTTGACCCGTTGGGGCTACTAGGTCCTATTACAATGAAGGCCAAGATAATATTTCAACGGCTTTGGTCATTAAAGAGCAATTGGGACGAATCGGTACCCGCCGACATATACACGTCGTGGGTTTGCTTTCTAAATGAACTCGATGAAATCAAAAAATTTAGCATCCCGCGGAAGGTCATCCCTTGCTATCCGACAGAGGGAATCCAGCTGCAAGGGTTCTGCGATGCCTCGCAGCAGGGCTATGGAGCCGCCATATATATAAGGACACGGAAGCAAGACGGTAAATACGAAACACGTCTATTCTGTTCGAAATCGCGCGTTGCGCCCATGAAGGGTACAACACTGCCACGCCTCGAATTATGCGGAGCACTATTGCTGGCCCGTTTAATGCATAAAGTTCGAAATACAATTCAGTTAAACATCACGCATGAGTATCTGTGGACGGACTCCAGCATTGTGTTAGCCTGGATAAACACGCAAGTTTCCTCACTAAAAACATTTGTTGCTAACAGAGTCTCCGACATAAACTCATTAACAGAACAAAAAAACTGGCACCACGTCAGGACAGAAAATAATGCTGCCGACATATTAAGCAGAGGGGCATACCCGACGGAATTACTTAAAAACGAAACTTGGTTTGCCGGACCACAATATTTGAAACGGCACGAAAATTCATGGCCAACGCCGGCTGTAATATCAACAAAAGGGGAAATTCCCGAAAAACGCGTGACTCTCGCAACGGTCACGGAGGAAAGTACAGACGAACTTTCAATATTTAAAAAATATTCATCATTTGAAAAGATCAAAAAGGTCACTGCCTGGATACTTAGATTCGCCCACAACTGCAAAATAAAAAACGACAACAAGGAAGTCAAGCTAAAAGGCACTTTATCCACAGATGAACTTAACAATGCGCTCAACGCGCTGATTCGGTTAGTTCAAAAAACGGAATTCGCAGTAGATCGCAAATGGGTGCAAGCCAGGAGACCATTAAATAACAAATCAAAATTACTGACGTTAGATCCGTTTCTTGATGACAATGGAATAATGCGAGTAGGCGGGAGATTGAAAAACGCTTCAATAAAATACGACGTAAAGCACCCCATGCTTCTTCCAAAAATCATATCATTACTAAGCTCATTATCAAACAAGAGCACGAACGACAATTACATGTCGGGGCCCAGGGAACGCTGGCAGCAATAAGACAGCGATTCTGGATACTGTCAGCTCGGGACGTTATCAGACAAACGCTCTATTACTGTCACAAATGCTTTCGAGCAAGGCCGAAAAGCTCGGACCCCAAAATGGGAAACTTACCCTGTCAAAGAGTCAATCCATGCAGACCCTTTTTAAGCACCGGAATCGACTACGCTGGTCCATTTTTAGTCAAGGAGTCGCGAGGTCGCGGGAAAAGATTTGTCAAAGTATACATAGCACTATTTATATGTCTTGCCACAAAGGCCGTGCATATTGAATTGGTCTTTGATTTAACAACGAGCGAATTCCTAGCCGCTCTAAAAAGATTTGTGGGCAGGCGCGGTCATCCGTCGGAGATCTTCTCAGACAACGCCACTAATTTTGTAGGGGCTAATAATGAATTAAAAGAGTTAATTGAATTTTACAAAAACGAGCCAACTCAAAGTGCAATACAAAACGAAACGACAAAAATGGGTATAAAATGGCGTTTCATACCGGCTAGATCGCCCCATATGGGTGGTTTATGGGAAAGTAACGTGAAATCGATAAAACAGCATCTAAAAAGAACTGTCGGAAATGCAAATCTCACATACACCGAAATGTACACGCTTTTAGTAAGAATCGAAGCTTGCTTGAATTCCCGCCCCCTAACGCCCATGTCCTGTGATCCTAACGATCTCCAGGTTCTTACGCCAGGTCACTTCCTCATAGGAGAACCACTAATATCAATTACAGAGCATGATGTCAGTGATATCCCGATGAACCGTCTATCAAGGTGGCAACTGGTGGAAAAGGTCCGAAACCACTTCTGGAAGAGATGGAGTCGAGAGTATCTGACTCAACTACAAAATCGTGACAAGTGGCAAACCAGCGCCAAAATCGCGCCCCTGGAAGTGGGTGCTATGGTGATTCTAATGGACGACAACGCTCCTCCACTTGCTTGGAAAATTGGACGAATCAAGGAAACGCACCCTGGAAATGATGGCGTCATTCGCGTAGTGACAATACAAACGAATCAAGGGTTGTGTAAACGAGCCACGCGTAAGGTGTGCGCTCTCCCCATAGAACAATAAGTGAAGTTTAGATTTAAGTTGATGAACAATATTCACATTTACCACATATCATATTACTCGTATATTTATTATTATTATTATTACTCTATATTATGCTATAACATTGGGTTAAGTTATAACACCTTACTTGACGTTTCACCGTCAAGGGGGGGATTATGTTGTGTAGTACACAATATAAGGGTGTGTGGTCGTGGCTTCGGACTCCCGAGCCGAAGGTTCGGCGCAGCTGCGACTTACCGCCACTCATGCACAAAACGCCTTACGAGCTGCATGTAAAAATACAGTGTAAATAACGTACTAACAGTATGCAATTGAAATAACAAATTCAATTCAAACAATTGCATTGGTTCAACCTAACCTCGTTATTTGAAGTCAGACGACCGCCTAAGACACCACCTTGGCGCTCGGAAAAATGAGTATAAATATAATTTTTTTTTGACGCAGCTATTAAAATCATAAAAGTCCTATGCTACATTTTAGATAATATAAAGAATACGTGCTACAAGTTTTATCAAAATTGGTTGAGTAAATTTCCAGATATCTGGAACACCAGTTTGAACAAAGTACCCGAAATGCGGCCGTATTTTGCTGCGCTCCTTCAAATTGCTACAACTCCGAAAATAATTTGAACTTTCAAATGGTTAAACGCTTAAAATATCCTGCAAAGTATAAACAATAAATCTAGCTGAAAAGGAAAAATTGATTTTCTGAAAATCTCAAGGTGGTGTAACTAATAAGACTTTGTTGTTCTTCAGATATTTTCGAAGATTCAAATAGTAATAACAATGATTCTCCGTTATCAGTAATTGATGAGTCTTCGTGTAACAATAGTTTAATTCAGCCACTTTCATCAACTACTGCTATTGATCAATTTCATGACTCTAAACAAGAAACGTTAACTACCCTCACCGCAGTGGTAGATATCGAGTAGAGAAGTTTTGATAAAAGCTTGCAACCAGCTTCATCTACAACAGATGATTTTCAGAAAAATATAGAAGAAAATAAAGGATTGTTCCCAGGAAGAGACCGAAACGGGAAGTACCAAAAAAATCAAATCCTGGAAAAAAAAGATAAAGAATTCCGGAGATTTGGAAAAGAAACGTACAAAAACTAAAAAAAAATTCAGGACAGGAATACACAAATTCAAGAGGATACCCAATAGGAAAGAGGGCAATGAAGTCAAGCTGTAACTATAAAAAAATGTTTTGAAAAGTTTTAAAAGCAGCAAAGACAAGCAATATTTGATAAATTTTGGAGCCTAGGAAATTACAATAAAGAGTCGTCCTAAATTGGTAATAACGTGAAAAGAATTTAAAAAAAAAGGCAAATAGTGAAGGAGGGTGGAAGTGAATCTAGACGAAAATCTAGCTTATCATATAACTTAAAACATGATACTGAAAGCGTAACTGTATGCAAACAAATGTTCCTTAATACTCTAGGTATAACTGACATGTCGGTAACGACAACGTTGAAAAAATTTGATAATTCAGGAACTGGAATTGTAACGCCAGATAAGAGAGGAACACACAATAATAGATCTAACAAAATTGCCAATGGGATAATAAAAGGTGTAAAGGACCACATTGAAAGTTTTCCGAAGATGCCTACACACTATTGTCGTGAAAAAACCAATAAAACTTATTTAGAAGAAGGCTTGAATGGGTAGCAGAAAATCAAATAAATGAGGTAGCAACTCTGAGGCAGTATCGCGAGGTATTTGATAAACAGTGTAACATTAGTTTCTTTGTTCCGAAAAACGACAAATGCGAGGTTTGCAACAGCTATGAAATAAAAGAAGTTCGAACAGAAAAGGACGAGGAGATGCAACAGAAACACCAGGTAAATAAGGAAATCGTAAGATGTTTGAAAGATGCTGATAAAGAGTTATCTAAAAAAAACAAAGGGCTTTGTGTAGCATGTTTTGACCGGCAGAAAGTGATATTAATACCATGCTCAGAAACATCTTCTTTTTATTATAAGTGTAAATTATCGAACTATAATTTTACCGTCTTTAATTTAAATACCAAGGAAGGTTTTTGTTATATTTGGCATGAACAGGTCGCAAAAAGAGGTGCCAACGAAATTGGAAGCTGCCTTATGCACTTCCTAGAAAATAATATAGCACAAGGAAGATCATATTCTTCCTTGTATTCTGACAATTGCGTTGGTCAGAATAAAAACAAAGTAATTGTATCCATGTATGCAATTGTTGTTAAAAAACAAACTATTCAGCATCGCTTCTTAGAACAAGGGCATACTCAAAATGAAAATGACAGTATTCACGCTCCTATTGAACGAAACAAGAAAGGGAAAGAGCTTTTTACCCCAGATCAATTTGTAATGTTGGTGAAAATGGCCAAAGTTCGAGGGAAATCCTACAACGTTAAGGAGACGAGTCAAGAGGATATATTTTACTTTAAGACGATAGCAGAAAGCCATGGAAATTTCAAACAAGACACAACAAACAAAAACGTTTCATGGAATGCTATTAAGGAAATGAAAATAAATGGGGATGAACCCGACAGTTTATATTTAAAATACGACTTGAGTGAACAGGAGTACGTAAACGTCGACTTTACCAGTTCAAAAAAAAAAATCTAGAGCCACAAAAAAGGAGAAACACGAAGACATACCTTTAAGTAGAGCCAATGCCAATAAGTAAAAAAATATATAATCATTTAATATTCTTATCAAAAAAATTCCAACAATTTATCGATCATTTTACAACAATCTTGTGTGCGTGGACGAAACCGAGGAATTTTCAAATTAATTTTTTACTTTTTTAATTTAGTTTATTAGTGTTTGTTTTGTTCTTCTATTGCACTCAATGGCAAATCGAGATGGTTAAAGACGAAGAACTCCAATAAATATAATGAACTGTATATAGTCGAAGTAAAGGTTACGCATTGAACCTCAACTGCACTTAATGGCACGAAAATATGTAATATCGAAAATAAAGGACTGACACTTATTATCGACTGCACTCAATGGCAGAAAATAAGGCAATGTTTATTTATAAACAAAAAAACACTAATATCCCTTTGGTTACAAAGAAACAAAAAATAGTGTAAAAAAGAAAATCAAATAGTAAACTTGATAAATAAAAAAGCCGTAAACAGTGTTCAATATTATATCGTACTAGGCTAAACCCGCGGGCGTACCGCCCTCATTGAATTTTCTCAACACTTTTTTCAGTATCTTATTTTTTGGACACTTTACTAACAGAAAACCGAGATTTGCAAATGTTACTCATGTATTCCAAAAGGATCATCAATTTTAAATTTCGTTGATATCCGGTAAATATCTGAAATTTTCAATGTTAACCTTGCTGCAAATGCTTTATTAATCGGGAAATCACTCTGGAAAGTTTCAGTTGAAAATAAGTACAGTAGAGCGTCGATTATCCGAACGTCAATCATCCGAATCGTCGTTAACTTTGCCATTACATTGTTGCGCGACTTAAACTTTCAAGTTTTAAGATTGATTTAAAAATTTGATTTATAAAGTACATAAATTATAATGTGATTGAAATATTATTTGTTGTTCAATATATGTTTATATTCTATCATTTTGAGCGTTTTAGTGCTTCCCCCTCCCTCATAAACTATGACTGTTCGGTCATCCGAATTTTCGATTACACGAACGGTAGTCGGTCCCAATTAGTTCGGATAATCGACGCTCTACTGTATTTCAGAAATTAAGCTTTGTTGGTTTGTTCCGTCCAGGATTGCGAACAACTTGCGGTTCAGGAAAATCAACATCCATTGGTTCGGGCTCATTCATCAATGGATGTGAAGAGCTGCCGAGATTTCTTAAGATACGTTGGCGGGAAGGCCGGCCTCTTGACATATCGATAATTGGCTGTAAAATCTTCAAAGTGAATCCCAGTGAAAAATCAATTAAATAACTATGTTTGTATTTCAGATGGTAATGACCTAGCTAAACTAAAACCATATGATCGATTCCATTACGTCATTATGAAAATGTGACGTCACGTGCCTGAAATCGTGGGTAGTGTATCAATTACTGTAACTTTGTGGATCAGGAAACTTCAATTTTGTTGACCCCAGGCAGTATAAGCTAAACCGATCAGGAAGTAAAATTTGCTAAAATTTAGTTATGCAATTTGAGAACAAATACTAAATTCGCCAAGAAATTACATTGGATAAATAATTTTCTGGACTCGTGTGACATTTGCGTGAATGCAAAGTCAAATCGCCACATTCGTTCTGTAATATGCTCTGAGTTTACCTAACATACAGTAATGAAATGACTTATATATGACTTATACGAATTTTCGGGAATTATGTTCCGCATGCTGGTGTGATAAGCATGGTTTTCTAGTCATCGGTAAGGATAGTGAGCTCAACATGTTTACAAAAAATATATCCATTTATTTTACTATTATAATCTTATTACTATTTAAAACATTATAAATTTATAACATAAAAATTAAACTACAAAATACAAACTAAAAATTAGGTTAAATTAAATAATTCGTCCAGAGAAGAAGAAATAGGCACAGTTCCCAGAACGCTGGATGCATTACGCCTCGGAATGGCAATACTAATTCGTTGTTTTAAGTATGTTTTCGCCTGAGGAATACCTGTGGCGTCAATAATAAGTCTTCCCAAAGCATCCAACAACGATAGAGCGCTCATATTCCAAGGACCAAAGGTTTCAACATCAAAGCCAACGAAAATGTAGTGATCTGCTAACAAACTATATTTTCTTCGCTTAAGATTTTCTGCTTTGTTTCAGCAGATCTAAGAGATATGTACGACTCAGGTAAATGCGAAGGTGCAAGGGTATTTGCACAGGTGACATCCCAGACAAGGGATTTGCCTTCCTTCCAGGGAATAATGGTGATTCCATCTGGACGTTTGCCGTCATCTCTCAGAACCCCGTTGGGTTCAAGTAAACAAGGGATGTTGACAGATGAGAAAGCACGTTTTAAGATGTCGTTAATGCAGTTGAGTCTTGGGATTCTTCCTGCACTTTTTATGCAAGACAGTCCAGAATGACTGTAGTGTCTACTGAAGAACCACAATTACATACAATATGAGGATGACAAATGCTGATGCCTAATCTTAGAGAAACAGCAATTTGTAAAGTGGTTTTTTCTAACAAAGTGCCTAATTTAGAAGAAGCCAAGCTCCAGATTCGGATTCAGACACTGCTAATAAAATAGCTTTTTGAGTAACATTTGAAGAAGACAATAGCTTTTGAAAGTTATTTTTAATAATTAGCAAATCCCAATTTCGTTGAATGGAGGGAGATGTCGAGAGTAAAGACCAGGAATTAGATATAATTTTCCATTCTTCAATGACTTCACTGGAGTAAGAAATCTCGAAGTTGGAAAAACGAGAAGGTAGAATAGACTTAATGAGCCGAGAATTAGCAAATATAGAAGATAAGAAGGCTAGAGTTGAAATATCTGCAACAGATCGAATACCTAGACCACCAAAACGGATAGGTAACTTGGTTTGATCCCGTGACCTGGTTGTAAATTTTATGTTCAAAATTTTTTCAAGAGTCGAATGAATAACATTATCCAATTCTTGACATAAATTTTTAAATTTTCAAACAGGGCAGCATCTAAGGAGGTAAATGAAATTTGACATCCAAAAACAATGACGAAGCAAAAAGAGACTGATGTGCGGGCTAAATTTAAAGAGATTTGTGGAAAGTAAAGAAAATGTTTCAACTTTTTTAGAAAAAAAAACAGGGATTGCTTCATCAAGAATGGGACAACCGACTAGAACAAAATTTGCATTATCACAAATACGTATTCCTGGGGTTAAGGAATCAAATCTATCTAATAATATAGACCTATCAATTTGTGAAATGTTATCAAAAAAGTAAAGTTCGCATTTATTAGAGTTGAGAACTAAACCAATTTTTTTAAACGCGGAAATTATGACTTCTAAGTCATGTAAAATGTCCGATGCTTTACCTCCTAAAGTACCATCATCCAAATAGCAAATATTTAATTCTGAAGTTAGAGAGGAATGTACCATCCCCGATGCATTTCCACCAGCCAACTCCTTATCGCTTTCGTCCTCTGAATCAGTTCCACTTGTACTACCCATCGTAGTAACATTCGGCTCCACCCCCAACAGCGTCAGAGCTGATTCGTCTTGGCTCCGCCTGTTGAATCTACGGACAAGTGTCTCGTAACGACTCTTGGTATCGTGCAACCTAACCAGCTGTACATTGCGCAATCGTATATCGTCGGGTTTCG
This sequence comes from Dascillus cervinus, assembly GCA_949768715.1. Taxonomy (NCBI): domain Eukaryota; kingdom Metazoa; phylum Arthropoda; class Insecta; order Coleoptera; family Dascillidae; genus Dascillus; species Dascillus cervinus. The sequence continues at coordinate 19,015,709 of OX458320.1, forward strand.
ACCCCGCGTGACATAAGTGAATCAGCCGTAAATTTTGACACATTAACGCCGACGTTGGTTTGAATGCCGACGACGTACTGTCCCCGTCAAAATTCTTTAACTCCGACTGAAGCTGTGTGGTATACGCCTCGTTTTTTTTTGAGCGCATCGTGAAAGGACACTGAACCTTCCGTGTTCGCGAACTCCCCACTAGCTTCCAGTTTAAGCAGGTTACGCAATGTCTTCCGCATTGCCTGTACATTGTCCCCCTTGAGTCCCCGATACTCAAGTTCGTAGGTCAACTCGTCTGAATTGAGTCGATCAATCTCCAGATCTTTGCCATTATCAATATAAAACTAAAACTAGTGACCGAGAGAGAAAATCCTAACCTACTTCCTAACTCCCTAACTTACTTACTAATCTACCCGCTACCCTACTTGCTGTTGCGACGATGCTACAACCGATCCCGAGATCAAGCAGCCGCTCACAAGCTTCTCAAACCAGGTAACTAATAGATTAAACTTGACCGGCAATAATGGTCAAAAAAAAAAAACAACATTAATGATTTCCCTAAATTAGTCCCTAGGTCTTTATGCCTTAATGCCTGTATGCCTTAATGTCGTTACGCCTTAAGGGGCCTCACGTTCGGCGCCAAAAGTTTATGTAACACCCTTAAATCTCCCTACGACCATAAGAGCCCGAACAAGTAGCCGATCGGCCAGTCCAGTGGTTGGACACATACACATACACGTGATTGCACGTGCAAACTTTCAGGAATCTAGGAGAATTTTAACGTTTTCTTTATTTTTGAGTCCGCGCCCCGTTTGGAATAAAACTGCACTGGTCCAAGGGTGTCAGTAGTAAAAAAAATAATTTTTGCAGTTCTGTGCCCTATAAGCTGTCACGTATTCATAAAATGTAAAATTTTTGAGATTGGTTATAATGGGCAGGTTTGAGAGCCCAATGAAACCGTACTAAAAAATAAGGGGAAGGCAGTCACGACAACCACTGGTCCGAGATGTAAATAGCGAGAACCACTACCTTCGCGATGCCTTCTCTAGGGACGAACTCAATACGGCGATGAATGACATGAAGATTAATAAAGCACCTGGTATCGACGACTTGAGGACTGAGCAGATCAAGAATTTTGGCGAGACAACGTTACTGTGGCTGCTGGAATTATTTAATAAATGCAGCATTAGCCTTAGAATACCAAAAATGTGGAGAAAAGCAAGAGTAATTGCGCTGCTCAAACCAGGAAAAGACCCCAACGATCCCCTTATCTTGCCGTTCAATAGTAACTGTGTGGCTACCTGATCAGCAGTTACTTCGGTGAAACTTTCCTTTGGCTTCTTTGGGTCCCCACTAAGATTTTTAAGTAGTTTCCAAGCCCTTCTGCTATTTGTCTTCATATCAAGATTTTCCATCAAGTTACGCCACTTTAGCGTTCTACCCTCTGCGATGGACAGCATGAGATTCTCACCTGCTTCAATTGTATCTTCGGCGAACGGGTCCTTCTCGAACAGTTTCTGGTAACGATTGAGCAGCGGTTTAGTTTCTTTCGTTAGGCCGGCTATGTATTGAGTTCTACACCCTCTTGGTATATATTTACGTGATATAAAACTGATAATCCGCTTCATTGGAACTCAGCTGGTTCTGCATCCTTTACTTCCAGGTCCGAGGCGTGAGCGCTCCATTTCCTCTGTTGCTGCAGCTCGGACAAATATTCCTATAGACGATGGTCTTCACATGCCTTCGTATAATTGTTGACATGGTGATAATCAAGAAATATGAATGGAATTTAAGATATGATCTGAAAGGGATGTTAAAAAATGATCGACGAAAAAACGACTAGAAATTATTATTATTTCCCAAGATGCGATAAACACGTCTTATACTTGTAAAAAATTGAAAAATTAAAGAACAAAAATAAATCGGTAGCTAAAATAGCTAGACTTTAAATTGTTACCTTTGGCTTGGGAAGCTGGAGTAACAAGGGCGGTCCATACCACCATAAAATTAAAGATTCTAGCACACGAAAAGCTATTTCCCTTTGAAACCATTTCGACAGGATTGAATCAATAATAATTCAATAATATAAAACACGACAGATGAATCTGTCTTAAGAAAACGACGAGAAAATTTTATAATGAGAGCCTTGAGGGCTTGCTCATATAATTTTAATGAAAACACTGTGTCGGATAACTCATCTTAGGTACAAACAATAATATTAGGCCGTAAGGAAGTTAGTTACCCTTGACTTAGTGCACAAAAGTCTGACATGGATTTTTATCCTTGTAGCATGAATAAATACAAGCACCGTATCCACTGATGGATGCATAAAATAAGACGAAGGATCAATTTGAAATGAGGCCTTCTGGTTTGGATGCCTTTGGGAATGAATCGCTTTGTAATTGACAGATCGGACGCTTTATTAATAGCGTACATGAGATAGTTAAATTGGGCAACACATACTAGGCAAAGAGTGCTAGTGTGGTCGTGAGTGCCAAACTCGAAAACGCCTGGGTGCCAATCGCTCTTTAGAATGTCCGACAGAATCTGTGGACGATGATTCGGAATCCATCCAATTAAATAACTTGAAGCAACCAGCTTCCAAAATATTTGACAATTGTAAATATATTTGACGAGCTTGTGTCAAATCATACGAACCAGTCAGGATATCCAGAAATTTTAGGCAGAGAATTTTCGCATTCAATGCCTAATTGAAGTAACGAACGAATGGCCAAAAATGAGGCTGAAGCAATACCGTAGGTCATAATATTTTTTAAAATATAAACGCACAGATACATGATGATACATCATTTAACTTACTTGTGCATTAGACTATTATTGCTATTTTAAACTGCCTTAAACTATACAACACTAATTAATATGCAATATAGAACGATACAAATATTTTATAACTCTTGAATAATTGACAGTTATTTTTCATAACAAATCTGTTCTCATGGAGACTTTGCACAGTCTACTTTTTTGGTGTATGTTTAGAGTACTAGATTCTATGGTTGAATATTTGCTCTTGTTGGGCCACAGTCGATATGTTATTTCTAACAGAAATAATTTAGAACTATGACCCGAGTCGAAGTTTTGCAAGAAACCACGTTTTAATGGTCCATACTGATAAGTTCCGAAGCAAATTGACACCGAAATTAAACCGAAACCAAAACGTGATTTTCATCGAGAAACCTTTGCTTCCAGTTGTCATGGGCGCGAAAAAAATAACTACGATCTGTCAGTTAGCAATACGAACGTATTTTTCTTTTCCTTATATGATATTTTGAAAGTGAAGACTTAACCACCCTCAAGTTGTGACACTTCTCCGATTCTCGCGGTAGCCGAGGCCTCCCTAATGGATAATTGTGTTTTATTCGTTCCTAATTTTCTTTTTCCTGCAAGGGCGTCGTGCATTGGCACCGTCCGATAATTGTTCCGTCCCGTAACAGTAAAGTGCAAATATTCCCTCAGTAATAGAAGAAGGAAGAAGAAGAAGAAGAGATTAGGCAGAATACCTCGGTGTTTTACCATTGCCTTGCGAGGAGACACGGTTCTGATTTTAATACGGTGTTACTGTCGCCCAGAATTGAACCCGAGACATTTGCGTAGGTAGCCTCATAAAAACTAATCATTCTACCGTGCGCGTAGGCAACCAACATTACGCTCCGTTCATTAATGGAAATAAATAGGTAACCAACAATACGTTGCGTCTAATAATGAAAATGAAACTGAAGGGGCGTGACCTGTGGATAAGGTGCCTTGTTATGTATCCATGGCTAGCATATGAAATGAACGTATTACGTCATGATTGTAGATAAAATAAATTTTGTCACTGCGTCAATGTATGCAACCAAACATACTTTGAAACGTCAACCTCAGAAAATAATAAGGTTAACTTAGATTATGTTTTTAAATTTGTAAGGACCAGACGTTAATAGTTATTTATGTATCTAGAACTAAAAGTGAAACTTTAAAGTACGAGCAGTTGTTTACAGCCGAGGCGTTTAGCCGAGGCTGGAATTACTTGCGAGGACCTTTTAAGTTACTTTTCGTTTGAGATACATACAAAACTTTATTTCATGCTGGATATTTTACGTGTTAAATTATTGTGAACAGAAATTTTTACGTTTTATTTTTGACAACCAATTCGTAATAATTTATTATAAGTAAGCGATGAGTAATTTTCATAGCAACGGAAGTTTGCTTACTTAATGACGAATCAAAATTTTACTTTTTCGTGACGTTTTCTATATTTTAAATGAGGCTAATCAGGCAAAGGAAAATGTAATACCCAAAAAAGCGAAAAATCGGTACTAAAAGGAATACAAGATGTTATGTAACTGGAAGGAGGAAAAGAATATTTCGATTGTGAATGAACATATCCTCTTGGTTTATTTTTCAAATAAGGTAGGTACGTAGGGCATTGTTATCGACATAGCTCAGCTACTATGCTAGCAGACGCCGGAGCAACCTGGGTCAATATTAAAACACATAAGGGACGGAAGAGTTCCACTATGGCAGAAAGTTATTTAGAGGGTTCAATTGAAAATAAGAAGAGATGCTCAAAAATTATATTGCAGTCAGAGAAGAATGTTATCGGAACCTCATACTCTCCTGTTGTGGCAGAAGCAATTGTAAATTTGACCTTTAATGTGTCCGGCTCCGATAAATTGTCATTTGAAGTTGTTGCCATAGAAACAAACTGACGTAAAATTTTAAAGTTCTAGGACTTTTAAAATTTTACTTTAAGACTGGCCATTAAACAAAAGTGAATGATAGATGTCACCACGGTTCAAATGCAAACCCCTCGTATAATGTAAATTACACTCATTTTATGAAACATATCGTTTATAAAGAAATATGTTGGTAAAATTAATGCGTCAAACTTGTTCAGAATGGTATTCATATTATAATTCATTGGCCGTGTAGTAGTTTATTTTATGTTTTAACACAACCAAAAACCAGTTATATTTTATCTTCGAATTCAATGATAGAGGTGTTAGGTCATAGAAAAAATTGCCGCCAACGGAGTTTACTCAATATTCCAGTTCAATTCCTAATATTTTTGATTCGAAGTACATTTTTCGATTCAAGTTTACAGTTCCATGAAAACACGGCCGACGCATTAGCTGAGAAAGTTTGGATACCATCCACCAGAGGGTACGATTATAAATTTACTAGCAGTTTGACTCGTCTTTCATGGGTATTTAACCCTACAGTGGGCGCGTGAATTTACATATGTAATCCAGTGTTCTTATTTTCATCAGTAATATCACAACAGAGTGAGAATAAATTGAAATTCTAAAAATAGATTTGATTTTGTTTGATTCGGTATTTGCGGGCCATCTATGAAGCGAAAAAATTATTACACTTTCTTAGCTTAGAAACATTTGGACTGTGGGCTAAAATTGTCAAACCCCCACCATTTTTGGGCCGCTCTTAAAGGCACTTTAATGATCTACTTTTCGTTCCATAAATAGGCCAAAAAGCGTCACTTTAGAAACCAGTATGAAATAAAACAATAAAACGATTTATTTAATAAAACATTATAATTTTCGAATTGGCCTCCTTCGCATTCTAGACAATACGCCAAGCGATTGTAAAATCCTTGTACAGCGTTTGTTAGATGAACGGGATTTAGTTCATTGCAAGCGGTAAGTATTCGCTGTCGTAATTGTGCAATATTCTGTGGTGGTACATTATTGTACACCTGTGATTTAAGGTAACCCCAAAGAAAGAAGTCGTTTGGGGCTAAATCTGGTCACCGGGCTGGCCAAGTTATAGGGCCATATCTTCCTATCCACCTATTTGGAAATGTATCGTTGAGGAAACGTGTGATGACTGCCGCAGAATGCGGTGGCGCTCCATCCATTTGAAACCACACGTTATCAAAGCTTAAATTTTGAATTTGTGGTAAAATCTGTGTCCGGGGGAGTTCTAGAAACTTGGTTGCATTTAAATGTCCATCAATAAAGAGCGGGCCAATAAGGACATTATCAATTATTCCGGCTCATACATTAAGTCTTGCATTATACTGGGTGCGGGTTAAATTCTGAACATGTTCATTGGTACGTGACCAATACCTGTGATAGAGTAAGAAAGGAACGGGATAACAAAGATGAATTAAGAAGTTTTAAGTACAAACTGATAATTTTTGGAATTTACTGATCCATCCAAAAAAAAAACGATGCTTCATCTGTGAAAACAATTTTTCTTAAAATGTCCTCATTTTCATTTAATAAATTGTTCTATTAATTTTATCTTCGTCGTAAAGCTGCTGGTGATTGCAAAATTTGTAAGGCTTATATTTGTATTCTTTTAAAGTGTTAAACACAGAAGATGGCGATACATCAAATTTTATGGCTATCGATTTTAGCAATGTGATATGATTTTCTTCGACAAAACATAAAATGTTTAATTTCATTTCTTCCGTAAGAACAGAGCAAGTTCGAACCCTTTTTCTGTGAGAACTTTGAACACAGCCTTCAGTATCAAACATTTTGACAATGTTATAAACTGTTCCGACGGATGGTATCGATCTGTCGGGATAATTTATGGAAAATAAATCCCTCACTTGTCTGAAGCTATTTCTATTTCTGTACCAATTTATAATGTTAATTTTTTCTTCTTTAGTATACATGTTAACTTAGAAAAATTTCAACACCAACAATTTTATTTCTAAATTGATACAAATGTCAAATTATTTGTATTACCAAGGATTTCTGGGATCTTCACTCAATAAACTCAACAAAGTTTCTAGAACTCCCCCGGACACAGATTTTACCACAAATTCGGAATTTAAACGTTGATAACGTGTGGTTTCAAATGGATGGAGTGCCACCCGATTCTGCGGCAACCATCACACGTTTCTTCAACGATACATTTCAAAATAGGTGGATAAGAAGATATGGCCCTATAACTTGGCCAGCCCAGTCACCAGATTTTAGCCCCAAACGACTTCTTCCTTTGGGCTTACCTTAAATCACAGGTGTACAATAATGTACCACCACAGAATATTGAACACTTACGACAGCGAATACTTACCGCTTGCAATGAACTAAATCCTGTTTATTTAACAAACGCTGTAAAGGAGTTTACAATCGCTTGGCGTATTGTCTAGAATGCGAAGGAGGCCAATTCGAAAATTTATTATAATTTTTTATTAAATAAATCGTTTTATTTTTTTAACGTCTGGCCCTTACAAATTTAAAAACATAATCTAAGTTAACGTTATTATTTTCTGAGGTTGACGTTTCAAAGTATGTTTGGTTGCATACATTGACGCAGTGACAAAATTTATTTTAAAATTGAACATAGGGATATTTGCATTGTATGTTCAATTTTAAAATAAGAACCCGGTACCTATATTGATGGCTAGTAGATAGGCAGTGACAGTTTGGGGACACTTTGATATCAAATTGATATCAGTTTAATCGATCAGTGATTCATGTGTGTAATTAGGTTAATGAGGTCATTAACCTATTGAGTAATTAGCTTAATGACTAATTAGTGACCTCTATGACATTACCAAGTATGAGTCATTAATGACCTTTCGGTTTCAATGTCACATGACGTCATCAGACAATTAGTAATTAATGACATTTCAAGGTCAACAGGTCCATTCATGTATTAGAGTTTGGCAGATGGTAGTGAAAATCTGAGGTGGAGGTTGCGGTAACTGTTAATGGGTTTTTAATGACCTTTAGGTTTCAAGGTCAACAGGTGCATTCTTATGTGATGACGTCACCAAGTAATTAGCTTAATGGGTTTTTAATGACCTTTAGGTTTCACGGTCAGCAGGTGCATTCTTATGTAATGACGTCACCATGTAATTAGCTTAATGGGTTTTTAATGGTTTTTTAATGACCTTCAAGGTTAACAAGTCCATTCTTGCATGATGTCATCACATAAGAATGCATCTGTTGACCTTGAAACCTAAAGGTCATTAAAAACCCATTAAGCTAATTACTCATTAGGTTAATGACCTCATTAACCTAATTACACACATGAATCACTGATCGATTAAACTGATATAAATTTTATATCAAAGTGCGCCAGAACCGGCATAGCTATACTACTTGTATGCTTTATTTATTTGGAGGAATGCATCGACTGGTCCTCAGCAAGACCGGCCAATTGTTAGTTTCTATTTGTTTCAATTGTGCTGAAATAAATAATTAAAAAAGTAAGGCAATTTTATTAATATTTTAATAATATTGGCAATACAAAAATATTGTCAATGAATCGTCTGAACCGTTTCTTACAACTGGAAATATTGATAAAACAGTTTGTTAACTTAACTTTCAATTTCACCATATTTCTTTTCGTCAATATTTAAATTTAGAAATTGCACTTAAGTATATGAGGTCCAATCGAAATTGCTCATCCAGCAAGGAAATGATTAAAATTATGGATTTGATTTGATTTTTTAATTTGTAACTATCTGTAAATTAGAAAAAAGTTAATTTACCTTTGTTAACACACAACACACAATGGTAAAGAAATGACCATAACACGTAACAAAAGAATCCAAACCTATCAGTATCTTGTTGGTATTTAATTGGTTGATAATTAAAAATTAATTAAAAAATTCACTTTATTGAAATTAATAAATTATGAAAGCATTGTTTGGTAATTGCGGATCGAATGCAATTCGGTGTACTGACTCCAATAGACCTAAACGTGTGTTGGTAAGATCAAAAATTTTACTTGGAAATATGTATTTATTAGGTATGCGGTAAGTTTTTGATGTGCTGGATGGGACTTACGTTGACGAACCTGCCGGCAGGTATAAAACGGACCCGGGTACCAGGGTTAGTATGGCCAATTTTACCTGCATGAAATGGACAACGAATTGGAAAACATGATTACTGAACAGGGGCCCGGAACCCCAGTTCCGGTCGAGGGGAGTGTTCGAGCAGGCTCCCCTGGACCGTCAGCCAGCGACTGCGATGGATCCCTGGTGGAAAGCCAGGCCAGGGTTCCATACTGTGCTCCTGGTTTGGAGAACCTCTTTGGAGGGAGAAGACTTGACACCTTGCATAGAAGCAATTCCGAGGGCAATGCCCAAAAATGGATCAAGGCCGGCACGATAAGCGAGCAATCTAATAACGACCAAGCAGATGTACGGATCTACACTAATGGACGTAAAGAGAAGGTACGAGAGGTGCCGTATGGGTTTGGCACATCAAAAAAATTCCAGCGATCTCCAGCTGGTAAGGGGCCTCCCACCCCAGAAAACGAGAAAAGCCCGATCCATAGGTGCAATTCAGACCCAGCAATTAAAAAAAGGAAGGTCTCGGAAATCTCGTTTGTAAAACAAACCGTGGATGAAAATGAAACCGTCACGAGTTTGATAGACTCCTTGAAGGTAATCACGACATACGTGATAGATCTCAACAAACGGGTGGACGAATGCCCAAATACTCAGCGGCAAATAAAAGATGTAGCGTCTAGGCTAAAAGGTGCGATAGGCCACCTTAACAGGAAATCAACTAGGCAGTTACTAGATCAGCTCCGGAGAGCCCCTGACGCAGAGGGGGATGCGCGCAAGGACGATGAAGCTGCTATTATCCCGCACACCTCGGACCCAGGCACCAGCGCTGCGGCCCAAATAAAAGCCGTCCAGACAGCAGAAATAGGCACCCAGACCTCTCCTTGGAGCAAAAATATTGCACCCAGCGATGTCATTAAGTCCCTGGAAGAAGTGGCAACCTTTGAAGATTTTGAGAAGGCCAAGAATTGGAAGTGGCCACAGGAGGCCTACACTTGCACAGAGATTAAAATCGGCAACCCGGTCACCACTAGTGATGATGTGACCAAGACTGTCCTGGTGGAGCCTGACGATCTAAATATGGAATACAGCGTCCAGAGATTATACAAAGACAAGTTCCCTGAGCTCCCAGGACTAGAAGGCAACTTCGAAGTCCTGGAAGTCATCACAAGGGTTCGATCGAAGGACACTTCGCAGACCCGAAGAAAGGTGGTCAAAATCCGACATGACGGCACTAGCCGTAATATTTGGGACGCTCTAATTAGACTCAAAGACGAGACCAGGGAAGATAAGCGCGTGGCGCTACACCATACAAAATCCCTGGGGTGGGAGAAAATGCAAAAGATGGCGGAGGTTATATTCCGGGACTCTGATACTAGGGTCGGAATATACGTAACAAACAAGCTATACAAGACCTCAGGACAGGAAGAAACGCAAGACGAGACCTGGATGATTAAAAAAGGGAAAAAACCAAGAGCAACTTCTGCCCTCCTCTTAGAGGCCAAAGGACAAAATTATAGGGCATTAGTGGAGAAGCTTCGTGAGACCATTGGCTCCTACCCTGTCGGAGATTGCATTAAGTCCACCAGAAGGAGCAGAGACGGCAAGCTGCTAGTAGTTATTGATAATAACACAGAAGCGACCTCTAAGTTGAGAGAAAAAATCAAAGATAAATGCAAAGATGTTGATATTAGGCAGCCGGGGGAGACCTCTAGAATGGTCCCCATCCACATCAGAGGACTCGACATAGTCACAACAAAGGAGGAGGTGATCACGGCAATTATGGAGAGGTCACCAGAAGCACTTAAAGGTGCACATAAGTGGAGCGACATCAGGCCTGCGGCCGGCGAGACTCAGCCGATAACGCTAACGATCGTCGAGAATGCTGCAGAGAATCTACTAGAGGGCCCACCGTTAAAGGTGGGTCTTTCTAGATGTATTCTGGAAAGGCGCCAGGAAGTAAGGCGATGCTTCAAATGCTGGGCCTGCGATCATATCGCGAAAACATGCAAGGGCCCGGACAGGTCAACTTTATGCCGTAATTGTGGGAAAGCGGGACATTTAGAAGTCGCCTGTACGGAAGAGGCGGAATGCCCTCTCTGCGAGAGAAAATGGCATAGGGCGAACTCCGGGGCATGCCCCCTTTTTAGAAAGGCCCTCATGGTGGCTAAAATGAAGAGCCGAGCGAGAGGAAAACCAACAAGCGCAGGGGAGGCAGGTGGGGGCACTGCGCTTTAATTACAGCGATTTCAATGTGTACAAACATAGTGCAGTTGAACTTTAATAGGTGTAACGTGGCGCACGACCTTATGGAACAAATTGTGCGCGAAGAAAGTATAGACATAGTGCTGGGTCAAGAACCGAACGCTAAGCGGGTTAAAAACTCTTTGTGCGATTTGGGTCAGAAAGGGAGTGTCGGTCTCTGAACTCTATAGAGGGCGAGGTTTCGTTTGTGCGGAGATTAACAATGTGTTCTGGTACTCGTGTTACTTTTCCCCGAATAGGGATAGGCACGAGTTCCAAATCTTCCTACACGATCTGGCTGGTCACGTGAGGAGGCTACCGAGCAATATGGTGGTTATTGCCGGAGATTTTAACTCCAAGGCGCCTATGTTTGGCTCGGCAGTTCTCAATGACAAGGGTAGTATGCTGGAGGAATGGGTTGAGGCCCTGGACCTCAATGTCATTAACCGGGGTCATACTCCCACTTTCGTGGGCCATAATGGCACGTCAGTCGTGGATGTGACATTGGCTTCTGCAGGCGCAGCTAACAATATAACTGATTGGATAGTACGTACGGATGTTGAAAACATGAGCGACCATCGGTCCTTAACCTTCAAGCTTACAGACACTTTTAATACTGCAATTGCTAGGAATATTTCACCAATTTTGGGGTGGACCCTACCCGCTTTGGGTGTGAAGAGTCGCCATTGTACCGGGGCCTTGCCGGAGCGGGCGCTGACACCGACGCAACTTATTATCTACATCAAGGATTGGTGTAACAGGTTTTTGCAAAAAAGAAGGACACCCATTGGTAATCGGAAACCGGCGTATTGGTGGTGCCACAGCATAGCCGAGAACAGGCGGCTGAGTATAGCAGCCAGGAGGAGGCTGACTAGGGGTAGAAGGGCGGGCATCGACAGTGCTCATCCACTTGAACTAGAATATAAAGCTGCTAAGAGCCGACTTAAAAAGGACATTAAAAGGGCCAAAAAAGAATCTTGGGATAAGCTATATAATGAAATAAACGGCGACATCTGGGGCCTGGGTTACAAAATAGTTATGGGAAAGTTAAAACCTAGAACCCGTACTATTCTGAAGGAGGCAGAGCTAGAGGTGCAGGTAAACCAACTTTTTCCTCAACACCCCATAGAACCATGGCCAGAATTAATTATCCCCTCTGGGGAGGTTAGGGAGATCACGGTTAGCGAATTAATGTCTGCTGCGGACAGGATGAAAAATAAGAAAGCCCCGGGCCCGGACCAAATACCATCCGAGGTGATTAAAGCTATGGTGAGGGCACACCCTCGGACCTTTTTATCGGTGCTGGGTGGCTGTCTCGAGGCGGGGACCTTCCCACCAGAGTGGAAGGTAGCCTCGTTGGTACTTATCGAGAAAAAACCGAACATAAACGCAAATGTAGGAGATTACCGCCCGATCTGTCTGATAGACGTGGCTGGTAAGTTGCTGGAACGTATCATAAAAGGAAGACTTGAGGTTGAGTTGGAGGAAAGGAACTTCCTCCATAAGTACCAATTCGGTTTTAGATCGGGCCGATCTACCGTCGACGCGGCCTGCAAAGTTTTGGCGTTTCCGGAGGGCCTTAAAAAAGTCTCATATACACATAGAGGCTTTTGCGCTCGGATTACTTTGGATGTCCAAAATGCCTTCAATTCCGCCCCATGGAAAGGCATAATTAGTGCGCTGCCAAGGGCCAATGTCAGTAAATACCTTATCAAGTGCATCCAGTCATATTTGACCGACAGGTCGATAGTCACCACTTACGGTAGAAAGATCCAAATCTCATGTGGGGTCCCACAGGGGTCGGTCCTAGGTCCCTCGTTGTGGAATGTATACTACAACGAGGTACTGGAGATGAACCTAGGACCTGGCATCACCATCATTGCCTATGCGGATGACCTGGCCGTGGTCATTGAAGGGAAAACCAAGGACGTCCTAGAAAATAGGGCTAGGTATGCGGTGGCGAGCATTCAAACCAAGCTCATACAGATGGGACTGCGGCTCGCACCGCATAAAACTGAGGCTGTGCTTCTTTCAGGACGGAGGAAAGTCCGCAGTTTTAGACTGAATGTTGCTGGAATAACGTTGGAAAGCAGCCCTTCCATCAAGTATACGGGGTTAACTCTGGACAAAGATGTCACATTCACCGAACATATCAGAGTGACGTGCCTAAAAGCAACAAAAATGTCCACGGCTCTGACGAGAATCATGCCCTCTATGAAAGGACCTAGTAGCAAAAAAAGAAAGATCCTAGCCTCGGCGATAATATCAGTTGTGCTGTACGGTGCCCCCGCATGGCACAAGGTACTGAGGCTAAAGCACTACGATAATATGCTTGAGAGCATTAATAGGAAACTAGCTATCAAGGTGATCTCCGCATATAGGACCATTTCCTCAACTGCGGTGCGAGTCTTGGCCGGGATGCCCCCTTTAAAGCTCTTAGCCGAGGAGAGGTCTCTCATTTATAGACTGGGCAGGGATCATAAAAATGAGGCCAGAGTCAACCTTATAAGAGCCTGGCAAGAGGAATGGGATGCGTATGACGGGTGGGCTAAGACATTCGTCAAGGATGTTGCAGCCTGGACGGGACGTAAGTGGGGGGACCTAGATTACCATGTCACCCAAGTTATGTCGGGGCATGGTATATTTAACAGGTATCTCAAGAAAATAGGAAAAGCGGACAGTGACAGGTGTTGGTACTGCGACCTGGAGGATTCACCCGAGCATACAATATTTATCTGTACTAGATGGGAGACTGCTAGGGCCGATGCCTGTCGGTGCCTAGGAGTTGAGATAAGGCGCGACACCGTGGCCGGGATACTTCTGTCGTCCGCGGATGCATGGAAAATTGTCACTGATCTACTAAAATTCATAATGATCGAGAAACAAGAGGAGGAGTGTAGAAGGGGGCGCTCCTAGCTTTACTCTAATCTCACTATAAGATGCACCAACAAACTTGATGATGGACGTAGAAGGCGGGTGTATATGAAGGAAGTCTTCACGTATGATGGGAGGCAGTGCTTTGCCCAACGAGGGACAAACCCACACCGAGAGGTAATGCCGTAAGGGCGAGTTCCAAGGTGTGGGTGGGTGGCGAGGGGGTGAGGTTTAGCGGGTAGACCCAAAGGACGGTGGTCCGGTCAAGGGGATCCCCGCAGTACCACGAACATCTGGTCTCCCTTAAGGGATTTTTTGCACCCCTGCAACAAAAAAAAAAAAAAAGGTATGCGGTAAGTAAAGAACCAAAAATGTGTGCTTGGTTGGTGTTTTTAAATACGCTTTTTCGATCGACTCTATTTCATTTCTTTCTATTTTTCATGTGAAGTAACAATTAGATATTTTATTTGACACTGAACTATAAAAATTAATATATAAATATATATACCAACTTTTCTTTAACATTGATCATCCAGTGTAAATAGATATCCCTATGTTTAATTATTAAAAAAAAAAACAATGTTAAGTTGATGTGCGAGAACGATTGGTTGCATACACTGACTGATTGGCTGATTTGTTTATTCTTTAATTGTAGATAGAGATATTTACATTTTATTTTTAACGTTAAAAAAGACCAGGTATCTGTTTTATTTTTTTATATAAATCAATAGCTACAAACCATAAAGTAATATTATTCTTAAAAATTTTACAATAATTTCAATTTTTTCCAATACATAATTTTCATAAAATTATATTATAAATCACAAATTAAAAATAATTTATGCAAACCGATGTATGCAACCAGAGATGCAACCAAGCATACTCTCACGTCGACTTATTTTAGTTGAGCATTGCTCAATTTTAAAAAAAGACACGGTAGAAAAGTATTAGCTGCTCCTATAAAGCGAAAAAAACTCGTAATGACCCGAAAAATTATTAAAGATAAATGAAATTTCGAATTAAAAGCCTCATAATTCAATTAAGTATGTAAAATTTGAACCCCTCACATTAGTAACTTTTTCGATTTTCGGGATCGAGGTTGGCGCACCTGGATATGAACCGGGATTGTAAGAAAATGTGCTTAAAACAACAAAATTTCAAAACAAATTCTCAATATTTGCAATTTTTTGTAAATTTACAATTTGGTGTCGCATTTTCACTTACGTGTGTGTATAATGGTACTGGCTTCGAGCTCCAAAGACGTCAAATTCCATCGATGGCCTGAATTCACTAACGCAGGCATTTTCAAACTACCGAATCGATATTGCCGAGTGAATTCATTATCGTGTTGCAATCAAGAAAACCAACTGCTAACCGTTTTAAACGATGGACAGATCATCGTTATCGACGTATCGCACAAAATTCGGGCGATACAAAACATTGATTATGAAAATGTTCAATCGGCCACTTTCTTTCTTTCACCGGCCCTTTTTTGCTGCATTAAATCTACGGCTTACCCCATTTTTTTCAGCATAATCGAAACATACACTAGTGAATTGCTTTCATTATAGACCAAAGGCTCTTTTGTCAATGTCAGTCACGCATTGCATCAGCTCTTCAATTTGTGCTGCAGAAAAGATTGTTCTGAATCTCCCGAAATTTTGGGGGAATTCCACTTCAAATTCTCCTCCTTCTAAAGGACGAACCCTTATTTTTAAATATCTCCTCAGTGTAGGCTCAGGTATTTTGTATTTTAATGCTGCAGCGTTCAAACTTGAAACTGCGTGTCACATCTAATACAGTTGCTTCCATATCCTTATTTTCCCACGTTCTCCTGATACTAGTTCGCTCGTACCAAATTTTTTCTTTTTTTTTAATAGTTTATTGCCAAATAAACAAATGAGTTTGTTATACATAACATTGATAACATCGTTATAATAACTACATTATAACAGAACGGGACTAATTAGCAGTCTCATGGTTATGTAAAAACAGTAACGGTTACATTAATGATTAACTATAACAGTTAACAATAATGATTGATGATAACAATAATAGTGATTTAATTGTGCTCTTGATTAGGTTGAACGATATTTTGTGGCAATTTGCGTTTTATTCTAGTATGTATATTTGTTTGAAATAGTTCATAATACACCGCACCACTACACGCACTTTAGTTGGTAATAAAGTTGTTTGCACATTTTGTAATGAACTCTTCCACACATATCACACCTAGCCATGATGTAACTGAGTGTTCCGAATGTACCATGGTGCGTTAACTGCTTCTCAACCCTTTATTGTGAAATATTTGCAGTTTTAGGATGTTGCTGTTTGAAGTATTACACCACACCACCACCACCACCAGAGGTCGTAGAAGACTTTTGTATAATAGTACCGCACGTTCAATTTTTAGTGTTGAGTTCCCATTTATCAAGGGATACAATTATCTTAGCCTGGTATAGCATTGTGTTAATTTGTGGTTAATGTGATATTACGCCTCCATACACGACTAAGTATTTCACGGTAGGGTCGTATGGGTTCCAAGGTATTACTTATGCAGGGTGAATATTTTGGCTTGACATTTGTCAGCATTAATTTGCATATTCCATTGTTTGAACCAGGAGGAAAGACTGTTGATTGCACGTTGTAATGCAATCACTGCGTTTTCTAGCTTGGCCGCTTGAGTAACAATGGCTTGAATCAAATGATCCCGAACAGCACTTAACCTATATTCATTGTTCTTAAGAGTTACTTCACCTTTAATTCAAACTACACTCTCGAGATCTAAAGGGTTAAGTTCACAATGGTACGGCGAGAGGCACACAACTGATCAATTACATATCTAACAAATTTATACTTATGGTAATTTACGATGGCTAATAGTTGTCTTTTAAGCATTGCTTTGTGAAATTCGATATTTTTTTATTTTAACCAGTAGCAATTTGCCATTGTGGGTAATCGCTCCATTTATCGTGAGTAGTAACTGGTATTATCCAGAACTATTACCGGCCATTATCGGCCATTTTGAAACCAGTAATTCAGTAGCGCGCGCCAATACAATCATAGGCGTAGAACTGGGGAATATTGCTAAAATAAATAATTGACTTAAACAAAATTTTGTTTTTTTTTTTTTTATCAAAATGCAATTATAGGAAATCTCAAGATAAGGATTTTTTAAATACTTTAGACGAAATCTTTTTTTAATCCTCAAATATTAAAATTTTAAATTTAGTCATTCACATAGGTATTGTAGAAAAACAAAAACATGTTGATTTCCTATACGTTTATTTTTAAACAAAATAACCATATAAATAACTAGAAACTACAAACAGTAATTATTTTTGTTGACTTCCTAGGCGTACTTTTAAAGTCTGCGTTAGCCCTTTTAAGGGTATGAAAAATCTTTAATTTGCAAAATAATTTCATTAAGTACAACCTGGGAAAGTCTTCACATGGCGTACAAAAAGGAATGTGTTCTAACAATTTTATAAAATGTAATCCGACATCATCTTTAATTGCAAGACTTTCAAAATTTTGTACAAAACAATTATTCATTTCTCTGATATAAGCTACAAAATCCAATGCAAGCATATATAAATTACCATATACATGAGGTGACTGTTCAAATCGGAGAACTGACCGTACATAACGTATACAAGCCCCCAGCAGCATCATGGTCAACACAAGTCCTGCCGATACTGCAACATCCATCTGTGTACGTGGGCGATTTTAACAGTCATCACACACAATGGAAATACAGAGACAACGATGACAATGGAGAGGTACTTGTAGATTGGGCCGAGGAAAACAACATGTATCTTGTATTCGATGCAAAGGATAAAAATTCCTTTTATTGTGCGGCATGGAGACGGGGTTATAATCCTGACCTTTGCTTTGTGACTGTAGACAAGGATCATAATCCGCTCAGAACTTCTCGTAATATCCTAACAGATTTTCCACACAGCCAGCACCGACCCGCCTTGATAAGAGATTGGAACGACTATCCCCCTGGTGACTTCCTTCCCTCGTCCGAGATGGAATTTTCAGAAAGCAACTTGGATAGGTGCCTCGGATGGATTCCACCTAAGACAAACAACTACACGAGGTTTGTCGGAGCAGTTATAAGCTCGGCAAAAAAGGCTATACCTAGAGGGTACCGCAAACAATATACATACCAGGCTGGAATGAAGACTGCGAAAATCAATATCAGGCGTTTCTGAACAGTAACGACCAGGAAATAGTGGACGAACTGCTAAACAACCTTGACGTGGCTCGACGAGAGAAATGGGTGGATACAGTTCAGGCACTAGACTTTAAAGCATCTAGTAGAAAAGCGTGGTCTCTCTTAAGAAAACTAAACGACGGAAACAAGAGCACCCATAGAGAAACACCGATACATCTAAGTAAGATTGCTGCTCATATTGTATCAACCTCTAAAGCTCCGCGAGACAGAACCCACACTACGCAAATAAAACATGAGCTCAAAGCACTAAAATCCGACTGTGATGATCAAACGGAATATTCCCGAGCATTTTTACCAGACGAAATAAATACTGGTCTTAAAGACGTAAAGTCAGGGAAAGCACCTGGATTTGACGGAGTCCATCCGGAGTTCCTCCTTCACTGTGGCAAATACGCAAAAAGATGGCTGGCCGAATTCTTCACAGATACTATGACACACGGCATAATCCCCCAGCAAATGAAAAGTTCAAAAATAATTGCTCTGCTAAAGCCGGGGAAACCAAGCAATGAGCCGAAGAACTACCGCCACATCGCCTTACTGAGTTCAGTCTACAAGCTCCTGGAGAGACTTCTTTACAACCGTATTGCTGCCAAAATATTGGAAGTAGTACCTATGGAACAGGCCGGGTTCCGCCCTGAACGCAGCTGTGCGGACCAAGTCATGTCCCTAACAACACACATAGAAGCTGGCTACCAAAGGAGACTAAAGACATGAGCTGTTTTCATAGACCTGTCCGCTGCGTACGACTGTCTGGAAACAAGGCCTACTCTACAAATTAATTCAGATAATCCCATGTCTAAGAACTACCCGACTCATGGATGGCATGCTTGCTTGCAGAACATTCCAGGTGGTAACAGGAGAGCACAAAAGTGCCCGGAGAACCCTAAACAACGGCTTGCCACAGGGCTCTGTTTTGGCTCCACTACTATTCAGCCTATACATCGCTGATATGCCAGGGACGGCCTCCAGAAAATTTGGTTACGCAGATGACTGGGTCTTAGCGACACAACATAAGAGCTTTGAGGTAATGGAAGCAACCTTGTCGTCTGATCTGGTATCCTTGGGTACTTACTTTCGCAAATGGAGACTACAACCGAACCCCACAAAAACAGAGGTCACGTGCTTTCATCTCTGCGATAAATCAGCGAACAGACAACACAACGCATGCCCAAAGTATCTCGGAATTACCCTAGATCGAACACTCACCTACAAACGACACCTGGAAAATACTGCAGCCAAGCTAAATACAAGGAATAATATTCTCCACAAGCTGTGCGGCACTACATGGGACTCTTCGGCTGATACGCTACGCACCTCAGCCCTTGGGCTGGTCTACTCATCCGCAGAATACTGCGCTCCGGTGTGGATGAATAGTGCTCACACGAAGAAAATTGATGTGCACCTAAACAATACGATGCGAATTATCAGTGGAACTATCAGATCGACCCCAACATATTGGCTCCCTATCCTGAGCCACATACCACCTACTGGCCTACGAAGGAGTGCTCTCCTTCGGGAATATAGGAAGATATCCAATAACCCCCAGCTCCCTATCCATCGCGACGTGCCTGATTTGGAAACAAATAGACTCAGATCCAGACATCCGACAATAGCAACAGCCCAGGAACTACACAGAACAGATTTCAACCTCACATAGTCCTGGAAGGAGCAATGGCAGGAGGTGTGCCCTGGACACTGTCAAGGCCTCCCATGCATCACCGAGAGACTACCTGGATACGAACTGCCCCGCAAAATATGGTCATCCCTTAATAGAATGCGCACTAACCACGGAAGAAGCGCAGACTCTCTTCATAAATGGGGCAAAATACCAACCCCCGGCTGTGACTGCGGAGCCGGCAGACAAACTATTCGTCACATAGTGGAAACATGCGAGACAAGGGCTTATGGTGGGAGTTTCTCAGACTTCCTGATGGCGACAGACGCCGCAAAAGACTATACAGGTTGTATTATATTAAGTGTTCACCATTGGTAACTTTGTTATTATTGGAGTTGCAAAGTCGGTTAAATTAGCAAAGAATTAGTGTTTTTTCCGCTGATTACCATTATGAAACCAAAAAAACAATCGAACGTCAACTGTTCGAGATATTCACGAAAATAGCATTTTTTTTTTTAGTGCAATTGATAAAAAATCTTTTGTGCCGTGTCTTGTTCGGTCGAAGTGTCATGTATCTTCTGACAAGTTCAAGTAGATTATCATTTCCGAGTTTCCCTGGTACAATTATAAATGATCGATCAGTTTTGGTTTTGGTGTCTTCAAGATTGACAAGAAAAAACGTTTTACAATCTTGCACACAGGTTATCAATAATGTCACTATACTTGCCGCGCCGAAGAGATGGAATAGCCACGAGGTGATCACGTGATAGTTCGTTCCGCAGCCTGATTTACACTACATCGCCAAATTTTAGTTGTGTGCGGAAAATTTAAATGGATTTATATATCAGTCGGGAATGAGCATTTTTTATTTTTTACTTCACGCATTGCTTATTTTTTAGAGTTTTCATGTTTTTATTTTTTTAAACGCAATTATAGAAAAAAAAAGTTTATATTTTGTACGTTAACATGTTTTTTGGTGTATTCAAAAGACCTTTCATGTCCTAAAAAACACTTACTTCACACTTAATATAAAAATAATTATAAAAAAACAGTTTCAGTCACTATCTGTATCAGACAATTCTGACAGAAACTCCTCAGATGATGAAGAATCTCCCACATTAATAATGAGAGGCTCCACTTGTATTTCCATTACTACATCTAACTCCCACATTTTCTGTTCTTCTCCATGTACATGCCTTATTGCGTTTACCCAATTTTCTGCACTGGCATTTGATAATGCGACATCAAAAAGATTTTTAACATCCTGCAATTTAAATGTTCTGTTCTTTCGTGCCACCTCACCTTTAACTTGCGCCCATATGAGTTCAATAGGATTGAACTCACAATAGTAGGGTGGCAACCTTAACACTTCTTTGTTGTCAGCTTGTGCTAATGCATCAATAACGTAGTTATTATTGGCTAACCCCTTATTTTGCTTAACTAAGGAAAGAAGCTCCGCTTTCACCATGTTTTCCTAGTAGCACTTGTTGGAATTTTGTCAATCTTCCTCGAATGGTAGGAAGCATTATCCATCACAATTACGCAATTTTCCTCCAAAGTAGGCAACACTTTTTTGAACCATTCTTCAAAAACAGTGGAGTTCATTTCCTTATGGTAATCTCCTGTTTTTTTGGATTCAAAAATTGACGATCCATTTTCGACAAACCCGTCTTCTGATCCTATATGCAGGATAATTAATCTTTTTCCTTTACCGCTGGGATTTCTTAATCCAGTTGACAATCCATGGATAAATGCATGTCTTGCACTGGTAACAGACATGTCGGTCCACACTTTTGTTACAGTATGGCCAGCATTTATCCATGTTTCATCCAGGTAATAGATTTTGCGATTGGATTCTCTATAATTCTTAATCTGTCGCAAAAACCGTCGTCTCCATGAAATAATTTCATCCTTCTCTTTTAAAATACTATTTCGAGCTCTTCCTTTAAATCTGAAGTAAATAATATATTACTCAATGATGTATTTATTATACTCTTCGTGACTAACGATATTATTTTAGGTAAATATCGACAATAAATTATTTAAATTATTTATTTAGTTTATTAAACACAACTGTGTGTTTTATCATGAATGTTATTGCAATTCATCAATGTTAAATTCATAACAGTTTTTAGCTGTTAATTCCGGAGAAAAAGCCCGAACATATAAGTAACTTTTCTTCCCTAATGAGGGAAGTAGCACCTTCCGTTATCTTGTTATGACTATAAAAGCTACCTTTCGATAAAGATATTCAAAAAAGAAATTTTTACAAAAACAAACTTTCGTCTTTACTTACCGAAAATTAATCTCTTTTAACAAGGTGCGCATTGTGGTATTTTTAAAATTTGGGAGGTCGTCGTTCTCATTTACTGCAGCTACAATTTTGTCAATGGTTTGCGGTTCATTTCTTAAAAAGAACGAATGTACGATTCGTCTAATCGAATGTTTGTGTTCATCTGTCACCTTATCCAAAACAGCCCTACTTATATGGTACTTTTTTGGAGGATTAAATTCTGGGTTGTTTTGGTGTTCATTTAGTATATTATATACACTACTTGCACCTATCCATAAACAAAACCAAAAATACTGGAAATTCAGCTAGTTTTCTTAGTTTGAATGATTATGTATTACCTGCAGATTTGGCAGTAAAGTCAACAAGTTTAGTCTTCGTGTCTTCAGGATGTTTTTCTTTATATACTTTGAAAGTATTCATATTGCCGTTTTTTCTTCAACGGAAAAATGTCTTCTCACTGTCTTTTTAGGTGGTGACAATACTATGTTGTTTTCCATTGCTTTTTTGATAAAATAAACACTTAAAAGACAACGCGGCAATAGATAAATTAATATTATGTTTGCAAATACTCACCACTTCCTATTTAATTGTAAATAAAGTCTTGAAAAAGACTGATTTGTGATTAAAATTTATACACTTAATTGAAATAAAACACAGGACTGAAAACACAAGCGCACGAGGTAACAACGAGACAGTAACCTGGGCTTAGCCACGAGAGTATGAAAGTTTAAAATTTTTGGCAGCGTGCATTGGTCTGCATGAAATTTTCTTCCACGTGCAGTTTAACCGATAGGAAACGTTCCCTCCCAAAATCACGTGAAGAGCACGCTCGTTTATTACTCCATCTGGTCGCCGTGTTTAATTTAGTTCCTGCCGCCTGCAAGCACCGGCGACTCGAAATATCAGGATAACCTAGATCAAATTATGCTTTTATCAGATGTCAAAATGCTAAAGCATTTTTACCTTATTAAATAAATGTTCCTTATTGTCAGCTTTAATCAAAAATTCATCTATGTGGTTCTTAGCCAGTATCAGCGACTTTTTAGGCTTATGCCATTCGCCCTTCCGTTTCAAAAAAGGAATGACACTTGGAAATTTACTAATGTCAATTCCTTCACGTAAGTTTATAGTCAATCGTACCATAGAATATTTACTCCATAATGATGAACTTTTATACCGACAAAGATCGGTGTTGAAATACGCTAGGATGCTGTCTTCACAGATCGTATTAACTTCCTTACTACAACACCATTTCCGATACGCACTGTATGTTTCTTCGCATAAATGCCTAGATTTTTCTGGTAATAGTGAATCTTTATCAACAGCAGCAATATTTATGATTTCTTCCTTATTAGAACTCTTAAAACGACACACTTGACTTATTTCATTAAATTTATAAATTTATAAAAGATCGAAATGTAAGATAATTGAAAATAAACAGAACAGAAAATTTTAAAATTGCCATTATTTAGGTAGGTCAGTGTACTCAGCAACCATAATTGACTTGCAAATCGTCCCTAGAGCGAAGGGATCCAGTCTTGAATATCGCAAATTCTCCAATTCTTTAGTGCTGTGACAAATTTTATGATGGTTATAAATTTCTTATTTTAAAATCTTTTAACTGTGTCTGTAGCAACTACATATTTGTCACTTTCGTTTGGAAATTGTTTTCCAACAGTCTCAAGTTGGAGAATAAATATTCAGAAGTGCGCAAATAAAAAACGTTACCATTTTCTAATTTTGGCATTCAAGTTTTACTGTGAATCTGTGCAATAAAGACTAGTTACTACAAAAATGGATTGGCCGAAGGAAGTGACTATGCAGCTGATAGACTTACTCCAATAACATAACGTCTTGTGCGATTGTAATGATAAAAACTACAAGAATCGTAACATCAAGAACGACGCGTATGTCCAGATTGCGGTCACTTTATGTATAGATAAAGACACCCCCGAAAAAAAAAATTAAGTTTATTGGGCAATTTCAGCGAGAAATGAAAAAAACGAAAACTCGTTCGGGTGACGGAACGGACGACGTTTACAAAAACAAATGGTTTGCTTTGGAGAGCATGTTGTTTTTAAAGGGCAAAAATAAGCCGCGTGCTGTTTTGGAAAGTAAATATTATGAAGCCATATCCGGGACTCCAATTAAAAGTATCGAGAGAAAGAATTTTCAATTACTGCTTGAGCTTGTCGTCGGTTTTTCGAGTTTTGCGTAAACCACTACTTCTTGAACCCGAAAAGGCTACGAAAATTGTGCTAGTTTGTAGTCACTTCCACAATTTTCTGCGCAATAGTAAGACTTCAAGACGTAACTACACTCCATTAGGTACTTTTGATTCAGAAGATACTGATAGGAGACAACTATTACCAGCCCAATGGAGAATCGCTGATAATCAAACATCACTACTTCCACTTCCAAGAATTGCACGGAAACCAGCACACGAAGCTCAAATGATTCGAAATGAAATGAGTGAATTCTTCATTTCAGAAGAAGGAAAATTATCGTGGCAAGAAAAGTACTGATGCAGTTCGTAGTTACTATTGCGTAAGCAATTCACCATTAATGGCTATTAAGACACTTGTTTGAATAGCTATCATTAAATGTTCATTCATGTTAAATGTTCATAATATACTAATTAAATTTTTTAAATTGGATTGTCATTAAAAATATGTGAATAAGCAAAACTGATGAATTTGAGGACATCGTTCATTAGCTCTGATGAATTATTTTTTTCCAAGTATACATATATGAGGACCGTAGGAGTCAAGGGGTATAAGTGACAAATTCAATATAATGA
Organism: Dascillus cervinus; assembly: GCA_949768715.1. Lineage (NCBI taxonomy): Eukaryota > Metazoa > Arthropoda > Insecta > Coleoptera > Dascillidae > Dascillus > Dascillus cervinus. Next base: position 19,040,545 of record OX458320.1, read on the forward strand.
GTTAAATGCATTATGATGTCAGCAAAATATGCATTCTGTGTTGTGGCCAAAGGGTATAACTGATTTCGCACCCAGTGCTGTTATCTGTTGACAAGTTACTTAGCCACTTTCCTTTCAATTATCATGAATCCACAACTTTGAGCTCAATTATCTCAAAAGTAGAGTTGTGACACTTATACCCCTTAGCTTCTAGGGTCCTCATATCGATACGTTTTTACCAAAGTATCGTAAGCCACATCTGTCAAATTTTGCAGGAGACAACTTTCTTGTCCACAAGGTCATTGCATGTGACTATCTTGGTACTTACGATAGGTTTATTGTGTTCTTATCACCATAAAGAATAAACTGATGGGTATATTACTCTGCCAGAACAAGCATTTAGTCCGATATTTACGATATAATGCAAAATCTCAATTTCGCTCAAAATGTCACTTACGATACTTTGGAAAAAAAGTATCGATATACGATATGTAATTAATTCCTTTCTTACCAAGGCATACTTGAGAAATTTTGGTACTGAACAAAATCTCGTGAAAATATTTTAATATAACATAATAAATTATGAAAAGTATATGCCATCATACCTTCATGCCAGTGGTTTGCGATTTCTACCTTTTGAAGTTTATCTGCACTGTACATTTTAAATTAACTTGGATTGAAAATTCAATAATTCTAACCTCGCTTCTAGACCTACGAAACCCACCTTAACAGCTTACCTTAGATCAGCGTCACTTGAAAACACAATTCTTTGAATAAAATCGTTGTTACGCGGAACAAGTTTATAGAAATTCGAAGATAAATATAGCGTCCTTTTAAGTAGAACTGCATGCTATTGCGAAAAAATGTTGCTTATTTTGGGTCCTAAGTAGTGATAGCCGCTTTACCTCGCCTTACCCTACACTACGCGTCTATAGTCCCACTAATTCCCTCATTTTAAATTTACATCTTTTAGAAGGTCCTGAAGCAGAAGTAGATAATAATGAAGAACAATTGCAATTAACGGCAGAAGTTTTACCTGATGCTGATCCAACCTACTTAGCTACTTGGCTGGATATCGGTTCTATACAGACAGCCCTCGACTTTCGCACATAAATGGTTCCTGAAAATGTGTGCGAATGTTGAATGTTCGAAAGTAGAGAGATGTAAAAAAAAAACACCAAAAGTGGTATTTGCAAATACTATTTATTTATCAATATAATAATAACAAGGCGTGTTTAAATGTTTTCAGGTGTTTTCCTTACAAACTTGTCAAGGGTTAGTTGAATACCACCCTTTTTTTTTCTTTTTTTGGTAAAGAGTTCTATAACATGCTGTTTCTTTTTCAATCGCCCTACGTACTTAAGATATACATTCTCCATTGGGATCACATTCTTCCATGATAGTCAAAAATTTGTCAAGATGCATCAAGGTTTCATTCATATAGCTCTATAGGGTTAAGTTCACAATGGTACGGCGAGAGGCACACAACTCATCAATTACATATCTAACAAATTTATACTAATGGTAATTTACGATGGCTAACAGTTCTCTTTTAAGCATTGCTTCGTGAAATTTGATAGTTTTTGATTTTAACCAGTTAGCAATTTCTCCATTTTTCCATGCCATTGTGGGTAATCGCTCCACTTGTCGTGAGTAGTAACTGGTATTATCCAGAACTATTACCGCCTCTTGAGGTATTAGGGACAGATATCATAGTGAGGTTACTATTTAGTGATTTGTCACCATTTTAGCTTTTAGATCACCATTGGTCACTATTTCTAAAAATTGGTCACTAAAGTCACTATTTTGGCGCAAAATTTTTCGACTCGTCTCGAAATAAAAAATCTGCAATATTCACATCGTCCTCATTTCCTTGATGGTTGGCCATTACGATTACAAGACTGAGAAAATTCAAAGTGATCTAAAGTTATCTTCACACAAATTTATATGCCAGGTTCAGATATCAGTCGTGTTTTAGAACAATATTCAGCAATAAAAAAATATTCTCTGGAATTTATTCTAAAGTACAGAAGTTCTTTAATCAAAACTAAATCTTATAAAGATATTACATTTTTTAAAAATACAACTTCTATAGTGGATCTTTACTTTATAGAATATATAGAAAAAGCAGCTGCTGAGTTTGATAATGTGCTTGCGAATACTAAAGATGTTTGTATCGTCACAAATTCTTCTTGCCATTAAGGGCAATAAATTGTGGAGTAAAAACTCGACAAGAACTTGTAAAACTACCTGAGAAGGAACAATTTTTTTTTTAAACGTTGTCAACATCTATACAACGTATCCCAAAATTCGCGGAACATCTCGATTGATCATGATTATATAAGATCTAAGTATTATGAGAAAAATATAGAAAAAATGTCATCACTATTAATTTTGAAGATATAAATATCTAAAGTTTGTACATTTGATGTCGTTTAACTAGGTTACTGGAAAATATTTATTAAAGATTGTTGTTTATAATCACTTGCATAATAATTTTGAATAACTACAACCAAGTTTGTAGTCAATATATACCATTTCCAGAAAAGCATTTTACGCCAGTTTTACCTGAAAAAACACACGGCAACATTGCTCTGAATTTACTTTTAAACAACTTTATCACAAAAAATATATCAAATCAGCATGGCTTATAAATGTCATCGTGACTAGAAAAAACCGTTGGCAATTTGTGCTGTCACGCATTTGGTGCTGGAAGCATGCGAAAATAATGCTACTGCTTCTACTAGGATCTATCGCGACAGGTCTCCTCTGAGAAGACATCCTAGTAGTAATGTCTTTAGACAATTAGACCGAAGGATAAGAGAAACAGGAAGCGTAGCACCAACGGGTGCTTTTTATCGGGATAGAGGTCGTCAAAGAACTGCAAGAACCCCTCAAATAGAGGATGCCGGTTTAAATTTATTAGAAGACAATCCAACAACATCAACACGTGAAATCGCTAATATGCTGGACATATCACACAGTTCAGTTGGCCGAATAATTAAGGATGAGCGGTTTCACCTCTATCATTACAGAAAAGTTCAAGCTTTAGTACCTGAAGACTTTCCAAGTCGTGAAAATTTTTGTAACTGGTTTTTAGCACAAATACAAAGAGATCCTCTGTTTCATAGAAACATCTTGTGGACTGACGAAGCTAATTTTTCACGGGATGGATTTTGTAATCAAAGAAATTCACATTTTTATGCTTTGTAAAATCCTTACGTATTCAGACCAGCTAACTAGCAACATAGATTCCGTGTAAATGTTTGGGGAGGCATTATCGGAAATCGGTTAATCGGGCCAGTCATTATACCTAATAGACTGGCTGGTGCCAATTTTTTAGAATTCCTGACAAATGGTTTCCAAAATTTAGTCGATGAACTTCCACTAGCGGTAATCAATAATATGTGGCTGCAAATGGATGGTGCTTCCGCTCATCATGCAGCACCAGTGAGAAACTGGTTAAATGAACAATTTCCTGAAAGGTGGATAGGACGAGGTGGACCGTACCGTTGGCCAGCTAGATCTCCGGACCTCACCCCTTTGGACTTTTTCTTCTGGGGTCACATTAAGTATTTGGAGTACAGAACACCAGTTTTAAATGAAGCAGATTTAGTTAAACAAATATTTGAAGCAGCTCGTTCGATAGATAAGGAAATGCTAGAAAGAGTGCATGGAAATATAATTAGGAGAGTGGAAATGTGTACAGATCAGCACGGACAAAGCTTTGAACATTTATTATAAAATTATTATTTTAGTTTGATCTCGGTGACACATTTGACTTTTATCGTATTTGTTGGTGACGTTATAATGAAAACATATTTCATTGTTCTCTCTGATTTCCGTGGGAACAGACAACTCAAGTACCTTCATCATTATTACGATGTACTCAATGTGTTGCCACATTTACCTTTACAAAAAGACCGATATCTTCTGGAATAAACAACCTGGAATTTTTTAAATATTTATTCCGCATTCCTTTACCGTTACTTAAAACCGTAGTGCGGAGCTGTTCCGCAAATTTTGGGATACGTTGTGTTCACGAAAAAACGCCCCAGCTCCTAGCGCTATTATTAGGAGCCCAGTTGTAACAAACCATACGTCAAATTAAATGGTTTAAAAAGTACTACAAAGTGTAGCTCAAACATAATTTTTACCTGTTTCTCCATTCAAAGGCCAAAGGTCAACTTAATTTTTTCAAATCACAACCTTATATTTTTCTTTGATAATTTGATAGAGATTTTTTTTCTGAATTAAACGACGTACACAATTAATATTTCTGATTTATTTTAGGGTAATAAAAAAATTAAATCAAAATGAAAATTTCTAGACGAATGTTCTACTAAGTGTTGAAGAAAACCGATGGACGTATGTGAGACAAATTTTTCAGAACTTTGAAAAAAGTAAATACAAGCCATTTGTACCGCGAGAAATTCATACAATCCGACAAAACGATCCAGAGCGTAGAATAAATTTGTGTAATTTCTTTTTAAGCGAGTTAAGGCGAGATCCATTATTTTATATAAAAATTTTGTGGTTGATGAGCGTCACTTTACAAACAACAGACGTTTTAATTGTTTCAATCACCGCTGTTGGAGTGTAGAAAACCCACATATTGCCATCGAACAAAATCCTCACATAAGATTTTCGGTGAACGTTTGGTGCCTAATATCCCAGATAATAGGACCAATTGATGAAAATCTCAACCAAGAAAAATATCTTCAAATTTTGACTGAAGACTTAGAAGAAATTTTAGATGACGTGCCGTTAATTGAAAGGAATGAACTAGTATTTTAGCAAGATGACGCTGCACCACATAACGCTCTTATGATTAGGGACTATTTAAATATAGAATTTGAACACAAATGGATTGGAACATATGGACCTATTCCATGGCCCGCCCGGTCTTGTGACCTAACACCTCTAGATTTTTTCTTTTCGGGATACATCCAAGATCTTGTTTATGCTACGCACCCGGAAACAGAGGAAATTGTGAGAGAGAGAATAGTCAGCGCTTGTCAGGAAACACCAGCAGAAATTTTAATTAATGCCACACAAAGTGTAGGATCTAGATGTCGACAATGTCTGGAAAGAAACGGTGTCCAATTTGAACATTTTCGTTAATTTGGCATTTCTTTATTTAATTGTTTAGTTATTAAATGTTATCTTTTGTTGTTCGTAAATTAATCATTTAAAATACTGAAAATGAGATTTCGGTGTTTATTAAAACATCGTGTGTTACACTATTCACCGAATATTGTGGCATTAATTATAAATGCTTGTACAGTTTTGCACAATATGTGTATTGCCCATAATGTTCCGCCACCAGAACCAGAAGTGGGCGACGAAAATCTAGATTTCGGTGCAATAGATGCAGCAATTGCAATACAAGAAGGGGTCAACAGAAATAGGGATTTCTTAATAGGTGAAGCAGTGAGGCGTCGAATAACAATTAATTATTTTCAATAATTAACTGTTTTATATTTAATTTAACATACACTTAACTAAAGCGGTTTGTTGTAATTACTACATAAAATTTCTAACGATGACGCTATCTTTTCTTGGGCGATAACATTTCGCTCCAAAAGCTGCAACTTTTGTTGGTAATATTGTTGATCCATTTTAAGTCTTTCCTGAGACAACATCGCCAGTTGTTGAGTTGCTACAACTGTAGTTGCCAGACGATTGTGCGCTCTTGTAGGTTTCGGTTTAATAATCTTTCTAACATTTGCAGACTTCCTTTCACCAAATACGGCTGTACCAGAGCACTCAGCAGCTGGTGAAGCATTTATATCTCTCGCAGATTCTACATCATCATCTGCGCTACTATTAGTACTCGGAGCTATTTGGGTACCATCACCAAAGTCAAACGCAGTGTTGGATTCTTTGACATTAATGCCTTCACTGGCAGTAGGTCCAATTACTTCCAATACTTTACTCTCCCAATTAGTGAGCTCATTTTTCGGGTTCAAGGGTCCTCCACCTCCAGTCCCCCGTCGATGTCGAGCTATTTCGGCATTTTTCCCCTTAACTGCCGAACGTATATCTTGCCAGCACTATTAAAAAAGGTTAAACAAAGTAAATGAATAACAATAAATGTAATAAATAAATTTTACTTTTCTCCATTGCTTCCAAGTTTTATTGGAACCCGGTATTGCATTTAACTTCAGAGTGAGTTCGTTCCACATGTTACTGTACTCTATTTTTGTCGTAGAATTGGTTAATTTGCCCCGAATTAACGTTTGATTTTCTAAAACCGCATCGACGAGTAATTTTCTTGGCTCCTGTGACACATTCGCAGTTTTTCTCTCATTCTTGTCCCCATCGTTGGACCTATATGAATCACTGTGATTTTACATCTATTTTACACATATTATAATCAATAGAAAGTTACCTATTTCCCTTTTTTTCGTTTACCATTTTTCATTATCACACAATACACAATATCATAAATTCACACAAATACTGGTAATCAAAATGTGCAATTTGGCAGTATTTTGACGCAATACTTTTTGAGCTTGCGATAAAACTAAAATTCCTAGAAATACCTACTTGGTGATTGGTCAAAAAATGCCTGTGTATGAACTAAGAAGAAACATACTCCCAACATATGATCGTTCGTGCGTTTCGGTGATCCTCTCGTCTACACTGTTCGACGACGGTTCAAGAATTCGCTTTTTCATCTATTCCGCATTCGTATACGGAAACGATTAACGAATTGATTCGTCCACGAGCGTATTCGTGCGATTTTCGAGAATTGACCCCCAGGTGGCATACCTAAGAACTCGAAGAGTCCGAAAGGTGTTGTTACAGCAGTTTTCTTAATGTCCTCTTCAGTGACAGGTATTTGATGGTAGGCCCGTACTAAGTCGATGGTGGAGAAGACTGTGCATCCGTGGGGACGCTGGAGGATGTCATCACCATGAGGTACGGGATAGCAATCTGGGATAGTTTGGGAATTAAGCTTCCTATAATCTCCAGTAGTGCGCCAACCACCAAGTTTTTTGGGTACCATGTGAATCGGACTGGCCCATTGGCTGCTGGAAGGACGAATAACACCGTGATCAAGAAGCATTTCAAAGTCTTCCTTGGCCACATTGAGTTTTTCTCCCGTTAGTCGACGAGGTCGCTCAACAACGGGTGGTCCTGTGGTCACGATGTGATGAGATACGGGGTTGTTGGTGTCAGTTGCGAGAGGATTGTTTGGTCTTGTGATTTCCACGAAGCGGTTGAGTAGCTCCACATATGATTCTCCATGCTCTTGTTGGACACAGATAGTGGATACTCCGTGGATGATGGCCTCAGACAGCTGGCCCTTGGAAGTTAAAGTTGTAAGTGGATCGATGAGGCATCTACCCTTGAGATCCAGTAGCAATGCATGATGAACCAGGAAATCTGCACCGATAATGGCCGACTTGACGTCCGCGATAATGAAGGACCATCTAAAAGCACGCCGTAGATTCAGGTTTAGTGTGATTTGCTGTTGGCCATACGTGTGGATGACCGTCCCATTGGCAGCATAAAGCAGTAGCTCATCTTGTTTGAGTTCCCTGCGAATGGCAGTTTTCGGCACCAGAGATATCACCGACCCTGAATCGATGAGAAACTTCATGTTTATAGCATAGTCATGCAGGTGTAGGCGATATTCTTTTGAAAGGTGTGGGATTGTGCTGTCGCCAACCGTCTGAGTAGACGACAGCAGTTTTAGTTTTTTTGGGGCGATGTGCCTGATGATTTGAATGAGCATGGCTCATCGCATCGTTTTGCATAATTACCAAATCTACGGTGGTAGTAGCAAGCTCCTGAAGGTGAAGGAGAAGTTGGGCGCGAGCTTGAACGCTCACTGCTTCGTCCACGTGAATTGCTTCTTTGCTGTTTAGTAACGATGGAAATAAGTTCATTTATTGATCGACTGAGAACTGTTACTTCCTTCGTTAAACCTGCGATGGCAGTTTCTGTCGATCCACGGTTTGGTGAAGCTTGGCGGGTGGTGTGTACTTCTGCAGCCATCACAAATGGAGTTGAATTATTTTCAAGCAGCTCATCTGCCACTCTGGCTAATTCCTCTAGAGAGTTAGATTGCAAAAGTTTTAGACAGCGTTGAACGTTTGGTGGAAGAAGTGCCAACCATCTGACACGCAGCACATCGTCGGATGCCCTATTGCACGCTAGGGTTGTCATTTGGCGTAGCAGCTGCGTAGGCTTCTTATCTCCTAGTTGGAGTTCTGTGAGAGCCATGTGTAATTGCCTGTCTGCTGATTCAGTGAACCGATTCAAAATTTGCGTCTTAAGAAACGAGTACCTGTCGCTTTTTGGCGAGTTCATCAAGACATCTGATACCTCCTGCATGGTCTCTGCGTCCAAGGCACTGACTAAATGCTGATACTTGCCGTTTTCGGACTTAATTTGATTACATTGAAACTGTGATTCCAACTGGATGAACCACATGTTTGGACAATGCTTCCAGAATGGTGGTATCTTGCAGTTTCCCACCGCTTCAATTTGGTTCATTTGAGATTTGGTTGGCTCATCAAACGTAATTATGCAGTCATCACCTGAATTCAATGATCCATTTGAAGTCATATTTTAAAAATTGCACGTTTGCGTTCTATCACGTCGGGGTCACCAATTTGGTTTTAATGGTTCTTAATTGTATTTAGCGGCTAACATAAAAATGAATCACTTTGCGGTTTGGTTTTTAATTTTTACAAAATGAAAATATTTCTGCTGACTAAATTGTTTTTGTTTATTCGTTGCCTTGACTTTTTCGAACTGCGCGCTGTGCCGCGGCAGTAGCAGGCAACGCCACAGTTTCAAGTAAAGTCACACCATCTCACGGACGCAGATTACAATCGTTGACAGACGTCAGATATTTCTTAAGTACAACTAAAATGAGCAGATTGTAAGAATAAAATGCGGATTCACATAGATTTAATCGGAAAAGTGTACAATGTGAACATTTTGCACATGGGTTTCGGCCGAACCCGTCTGAAATTGCTGTAACGTTATTTACTTAATTTTCAGTCAAAATTTGTGAAGATCTGAACGGAGTCAATTGTGGTACGAGGGCTTTAGTATTTACGAGGTCCAATATACCATCAAATGAAATCTCAATTTATAATAAATAGATAAATAATTTCTATCGTAACTTACCCGTAATAAAATATTAATAATAATGAAAAATGTTCAACTTTTAACACCGCAGTGGGCGCGCCTGTCGTTGTTACGTGCATGATCGCGCTTCGGTCTTTTCCCCGCCTTTGTTATTTTTGCAAAATTTTTGAAGAATTGACTTAGGTATTATTAAAATTTATTAGTACGTAAATTTCATTGAAAAAAACCTTAAACAAACACTATGGATTTATTTTTACAAGAAATATATTGAATAATATAATATTTTTAAAATTTATTGTGTAAAAAAGACTGAAAATTATTTACAATTAAAAAAACATGTAAAAGACAATATTTACTTCTATTCGGTTATATTATTTACGGATAAAGTTTGTTCTATTATGTCGTTACAGTCACTGCAATAATTAGTGATGTGCTCTTTGCATATAAAAGAGTCGCATTTTTTGCACTGTTGTTTAGTTTTCCTATTTTGTTTGGAAGTGCAATAACAACATCTTCCTTCAACATTTGATCGTATTTTTTTTTGGCGCTGATTCGCCCATAACATTTTTAATGCTACTCTTTAGATTAGTAGGCAATGTTTCAATGTTTTTCCGAAATTCCAACTGATCTTTTAGCAATGCTTTTGCCAATTCTTTAAGGAAAATACGTCGCTTAGGGCCCTTATAGTTTTCATTCACTTGATAAATAATGTAGGAATTTAATCCTGCCATATTCATCATTGAAAAAAAAACTGTCAAGGGCCACCGCCTGGATTTGCGCGAAACGGAATATAGCCCTTTCATCTCGTCGACCTTATCTACACCTCCTTTTGTCAAATTATAGAATGTAATAATTTCCGGTTTATTTTTTTCACTGCTTCCGTCGATGTGTCCGTCTTCGTGCATAGAGGATGCTAAAAGAACACTTTTGTTTTTTTAGGAATGTAGGACACTACAGTAGTGTAATCGTTGAATATAAATTTACTGGATTGCACTTCTCTGTTGTTAGGTTTGATAAACTCAGGAGGTAGTTCTCGTTTATTTTTCCGTACTGTACCAACTAATGTCAAGTTATCGTCATCTTTCAAACTTTGTATTAGAGGAAATGAGGTGAACCAATTATCCACTGTAATGTTCCTGCCTGTGTTGCGAATTGGTTCAATTAGCCGTTTTACAACATCAAAGCTTGAATTATTTAGAACAAGTGGACCAGGCGGTTGAACCCCTGTGTAAATTTCTAAATTTTTTATATAATAGGTACGTGCATCTACTAATGCAAAAATTTTAATTCCGTATCTAGCTGGTTTGGATTTCATATAAATTCTAAAAGGGCAGTGTCCCTTGAATGCTTCCAGCATCTCGTCAATTGTGCAATATTCGTTGACGTTCATAAATTTTTTACAAGAAGAAACGAAATCTGTAAATACATCTCGTATAGGAGCTAACTTATCAAATTTTCTTCTGTCAACTCTGGTTCTTACATCGTCAAACCTCAAACATCTGAGAATAAAGCGAAACCTTTTTAGAGACATTGCGGCACGAAAGTACTCGATTCCGGTTCCATCCGTTTCCCACAGGTCTTCTAAATTTATGTGTGCAGATCGATTAACCCCAGCCAAATAAAGAAGCCCTAGAACTGCATTCAGTTCAGTACGATTGATAGGCTTTACGTCCCGTTCTCTACTATATTTGGAATTTTGTATGTCAATATAAATGTTGGTGCACTCAACTATTTTGTCCAACATACTGTCGGAAAAATAAAGTTTCCAAACGTCAAGTGGAGTTTTCGCTTGTTTTGCTTCCGTGTGTAGAGTACGAAAATGACTTACAATGTTATGACGTCTTGTTCTTGATGCTTGAGATAATGGTGTAGTAGACCACAAGGTTTCCATGTCCTTTCCAAAAGTAAACGACCTGTCACCTTCGTCAAATTCATTCTGTTCTACTGCTTCTTCTTCCTCAAAATCACTTTCTGATTCTGAATTTTGTATTTCTAAATTATCGTCTTCACCCGTTTCATTTCCACTTACTTCTTCATCATTTACGTCAGATTCCTGAAGAACTTGTTGGATTCGCATAACGTCAAATTCATCGTCTGGGTCTAATCGATTCATCTAGAAAAAAAGTAAATTTCACAATTATCCAATCGATCTTATGCTAATAAATTAAATTATTTTTGAAAAAAAGGAAAAAAAAAAGAAAAAATGTTATTATAAATTTATAGTAAAAAATATTAATAAGAAATTTACTTACTTTACAAGGCGCGCTGTCGGTCTTTTCAACCAACCTAGGAACACTGTTGCAAAAACTAGAACAAAAACGACTAAACGGCCGAAACAAAACTAATGATGGATTGAGATTGACTGACCGCAATGTGAAACAGGATGCCATGTAATCTCAAGGTTACACTGCTGACACTGCAGTTTTATCAATGTAATTTGTAGAAGTGGCGGGAAAATGACCGCGGCGCGACTACTGCGGTGTTAATAAAAAATTGATAGGTATGTCACTGTTTGACGTTTACAAACTTTATATCTTTGCCAGTATAAAATGTTTTTAAAATTACCATGGTAATGTTTGTTTATATTTCTGGTTTTATTTACTTTTACTGCGTAGTTGAACAATTTTTAAAGTGAATTCAAATAAAAAAATTTCTACGTCCAAAGTTGATCGAAGCTTAAGTCAAGGTAAATTACACATTTCTTTCAAATCCGTCTGTCATTTCATTACTGTATGTAAGGTAAGCTCAGAGCATATTACAGAACGAATGTGGCGATTTGAGTTTGCATTCACGCAAATGTCACATGAGTCCAAAAAGTTATTTATCCAATGTAATTTCTTGGCGAGTTTAGTATTTGTTCTCAAATTGCATAAATAAATTTTAGGCCCTATAATTGCAAAGGCAAAATTAATTATGCAACGTCTGTGGAAGGCTAAGGTAGACTGGGATGAGGTTCTGCCGCTTAACATTAACTCCGAATGGATGGATTATAAAAATCAATTATCAAACTTGTCAAAGGTTACAGCAACCCTGTGAACATTCAGTTGCATGGGTTTTGTGATGCCAGCGAGGTCGCATATGGGGCATGCATATACATCCGTTCAATTGATAAGGATAGCAATTGTATAACACGACTAGTGCGTCCGAAATCAAAGGTAGCTCCTCTAAGCTCTAAACTAACGATACCTAAATTAGAACTTTTTGCTGCATTACTCTTATCAAATTTATATAAAACCATTCTAAACGTCTTACCCATTGCGTTTGATGAAATCCATTTTTGGTCTGATTCAACAATAATTGGATAAACGCTCAACCTCACGTATTGAAAACCTTTGTAGCAAATAGAGTTTCGCAGATTCGTACTATCACTAATGCCACACAATGGCACCATGTTCCTACAAGGGATAATCCTGCAGATTTTAATTCTAGAGGGCAAACCGTCACAGAGTTTCTAAACAACGACATGTGGAGAAACGGCCCGAAGTGGCTGATCCAAAGCAAGGAAAGTTGGCCGTCTCTACCGATTCAAAAAATACCATTGCTTGAAATGCGCAAGACCACCGTCTTAAAAATTGTACTCAATGATCAATCGTTATTCACCAGGTTCTCATTCATCAAAAAACTTATGCGAGTTATGGCCTATTGTTTAAGATTTGCGTACAATTGCTCTAAAAGAATAAAGAAACTGACAGGCACGCTATCATTGTAGGAGATTCGAAACGCTAGGAGTCGCATAATAAAAACTTCGCAAAATCAATCCTTTGCACGGGAAATAAATGATCTCACTAAAAATAAGGTAATCGGAAATAAAAGCTCATTAATAACACTTAACCGGTTTTTGGACAAAAACAATATCTTACGCGTTGGAGGGAGGCTCAAAAACTCTCACTTGCCGTAGGACATGAGACATCCTATCCTTTTACCAAAAAACAATTATGTTGCCGATTTGATTATAAAAAACGAACATGAAATTTCCCTGCACGCGGGCATACAAAACACCCTGTATCAAGTACGAACGCGCTACTGGCCCGTAGACGGCAAAAAGACCACGAAACGCATCATTTGCTCGTGCATTACATGTTTTCGATTTAGACACACGGAGCACAAACATCATGGGTAAAACTTACCAGAAAATCGACTCACACTATCTCGTCCATTTTTAAATACTGGTGTCGACTACTGCGGTCCATTTTTCATAAAGAAAAAAAACTCCGTAATCGAAATAAGGTGAAAGTATATGTAGCCATTTTTGTATGTTTCGCCACTAAGGCAGTCCATTTAGAAATCGGAAGTGATTTGACGACAGATGCCTGTTAAGCAGCTTGAGACGACTTTTCGCCAGACGAGGCAAGAGTAAAAATATGTATTCTGACAACGGCACAAATTTTGTTGGGGCAAACAACGAGTTGAAGGCCCTCTATAACCTGCTTCAATCTGAGGAATCCAATAAGGTAATTTCGAATCAACTGGCAAATGACGAAATCAATTGGCACTTCATTCCACCTCGATCTCCACATTTCGGTGGACTATGGGAATCAACTGTCAAATCATTCAAGGGTCATTTTTTAAGAACAATAGGTAATACTCTTTTAACCTTTGAGGAATTTAATACGCACGTTATTGAAATTGAAGCCATTTTAAACTCTCGCCCTCGTACTCCATTATCTAATGATCCAAACGATTTCATAGCCCTTACTCCAGCCAATTTCCTTATAAACGATTCGTTAATGAGCATACCACATGTAGCGGTGTCCGACATTCCGACTAACAGGCTATCCAACTGGAAACATCTCCAACAACTAAGGCAACATTTCTGGGAACGATGGCGCAAGGAGTACTTAAGTGAACTAAATACTCGCAGCATGGTCATCTCCAAACTCCGATCCAGTGGCCGTTGGATCAATGGTGCTTTTAAAGGAAAACCATACACCACCTTTACAGTGGCCTCTTGGGCGCATTGTTGAGGTCCATCCGGGCACCAATGGTGTTGTTCGCGTAATAAATGTAAAGACAAAAGGTGGAATTTGCAAGCGGGCAGTGAAAAAAGTGGCGATTCTTCGAACAATTAAATTCGGTTTATTGATCCCAAATGATCAATGGCGGGCGGCATGTTACACCGTAAGAAAAGCAGATGTGCAAGGTATGACTCAAGTCGGGCCGAACAGACTCAACCAACCACCCTCGAAAGGCGAGGGAAAAAATCATTCTTGTTTTCAACCTCGAATGAAGCACCACGTACATTGTCACATTTTACATTTAATTCATTTAATAATTCATTTTGTTTGTAAATAAGTTTGTTTGTGTTATTTTAAGTGTTGTAGAGTGTCCATTAAGAAATTTAATAAAACATTTAATAGCTGTGCAAAATTACTTTGGCGCCCAGCAGATGTTAGGTCAATTTTGACTGATAAATCAATCCAGTAGGAGAACAATCCCTTTGCCGTTGATAATTTTCTGAAATTCCTGTAATATACATGTTAGTATATTTTAGAATATCGTCTCTTATGTTCAAGTCCATTATTTGTAAAAATGCGTCAACTTCATTCCTTATATCTCAAGATTTGGGCCGTAGTCCAAGCAGCTTTTTTACGATGTTTTTACTAGGTGTTTTGAACGTACCTTTTAGCTCCTTTGTACACTAAAAAGTTTCCAGGTCCTTCCCAAATATAAATTCCTGTTCGCCAGTAACTGCTTCAATTTCGTGACCATCGTTTTTCCCTTCAATATCACTGTCATTAAAACTTGTTAGTTCAATAGTCAATTTAACTAGTTAAATTATAATATAAATCTAAGAAATACGATAATGTTAATTCACCTTTATTCTTCAACATTTTAGAAATTTTTCATATAAATTGTATATTAAAAATAACAAAACAAATCAATTTAAATAGTATATATTTGTAGAGTTGTAATAAATAATGTGATAATAGGGTGTGTGCGTGTGTGTTAAGAACCAAGTTAAATTATAAACAACTGGTGACGAAAGTACTATGGCAACTGTTAATATGTTATTGGTAATTGCTTATAATAAAATTAAAATACTGTAATAAATCAAAGTTTGCACATTTACAACTCTACATTTCTAAAATTTATTTTATTTTTCTTCAATTTATTGATTAATTTCAAAATTTTAAAAAAATTTTTTATTGTCTATGTATTAATATATCTATATATTCTGGTTTGAATCATTTTATTTAAGTTGTTTGATAATTTAGCCATTTATTCGACGAGCCCTTTTTTGAGATTTATCAATTTTGCATTAATTTATTTGATTTATTTGATTGTTTAATAAATCTTCTGGATAAGGTTTATCTATTGAAAATAAAATATAATTAATTTTATGTATATTAAAAATTAAAATAAAAAGCATGAAACGATATATTTTTTAAGCTTAATAAACTTGAATTAAACTAACCAACTTATACTCAGTAACTGACATATTTGCCTCCAGACGGCGACTCTTTCGCCCGTTCACGCTTTTTGCTTTTAAACTAATGCAAATTAGCATTTGAACTAAATTTATCAGTATCTTTAACTTTTTTTGTGTTTGTTTTTAAAAATTTTGTAAGTTGGTATCGAAAAATTTTCAAATAGGTAGGGCTAATTAACTTTCCGTTTCCTGCGTTCTTCTTGTTGCACAAGTGAAACTGTTCAGTAGGGGTAAGCGTTTTTTTTTAATTATTTCGGTTTAATTTGTATTTTTAATGTTTAAACTTATTCATAACATACTAAATACCCGTTGTGTTTTCGTTTTTAAAGCCGTAATAGAGTAATTTAATTTTTTCGAGTTAATTTAGGTTAAAATTTAAACGTCATTTTTGATTACTAATTATTAAATTGTTAAAACAACCTTTTTAGCACAGATCGTGAATTACAAAGTAATTGTAAAGTATTACTATGAACGTAGGTTTATTTATTTTTATTATTTTTAATAAATTAATTAGATCGGTTGTGGCATGGCCGTCTTTATTTAACAGGCCGGAAGGCTAGAAATTTGGCAACACCGCCCATCAGTCCTATTAGCCATTGAGACTGGCATGTCGTTACATACTTTGTTTATGGATTAATTGTGTTTGTGTGTTCACGTCGTGTATTTATACCAGATTATAGTATTTTATCCTTTGTTTATACTCTATCCTACATAATTGACCTGATTAAAACCACGGTAAGTTCATTTTGGGAGTTCTGTATTCATTGTGTATTTTATTATTATCTGTGTTAACCAGTGAAATGCCGGACAAATGTTGTGCACGAGGGTGCAATAGCAATTATGCATCACAAGGTGGAAAATATGTTCCTGTCTTTCGATTCCCTGCAGATCCAGTATTGAAAGAACGGTGGCAGAAAAGTATACCTCGGAAAAACTGGAAACCTTCAAAGTGGTCTGTAGTGTGTATTACACATTTTAGTGATGGTGATGTTTTAAAAACAGAGAAGGTTAGAGATGCATCTGGAGTGTGTAAAGAAATTGCTCGAAGTAAATTTATTTTGACGTCGGAAGCTGTACCTCATATTTTTCCAAATTTGCCACACTATTTGAGTAAAGTGAAGGAATCATGTCGACGAACTCCGGACCAAAGAAGAACGGAGCAAATAGTTTGTAATCAAAATAAACTTGAGGAATGGTTCCGTGCCGATTTAATTGAAGATTTTTCTACATTTAGTTCCGCTTTAATTAACAAAACTAAAACTAAAACTTTCAGTGTCTTTGGTCTAACGATGAACAAGTTGTATTTTATAGATGAGAATTTACTAACATACCTACCTACAATCGCATGTAGTGTTCAGATATCACGTGAAATGTCTTGTCAGATATGTACAAATCAAAGTATTGTGACAGAACAAGATTTGATTTGGATTATTCCAAATAAAAAAGTCCAACGTTGGTCCCAATTAGAGAACATCTCAGAAGAATCTCATTTTGCAGCAGAACAAAAAAAAAATAAACGAAAGAGTATGTGAAATTCAAGAAAAGCTGGAAGATTTACTTAAGTATTTTGCTTACAATGAAAACGAAACTATTAGGCAGTTATCTTTTATTAAAGAACAGTTTAATTTAATATTTGCAAAACGTAAAAAATACTCTAGTGATTTGATTTTATGGTCATTCATGATTTTTATTCAATCTTCGAGTTGTTATGCTATGATCCGAGAAAGTATGTTCCTTGTTATGCCACATCCTAAATATTTGCAACAACTTTCCAGTTCATATTCTGTTTCGGCTTCAAAGGCAAATGAAAACAAACACTTTTTAATTATTTGTAGCAAACGGTTGCAAGCAATAGAGCGGTATGTGATTCTACAAGTTGATAAAATATATGTAAATCCAAGAATTGACTTTAAGGCCGGTAAATTGATTGGTTATGCAGAAAATAAAACTATTTGTGCTGCCAGAACAATTCAAGCTTTTCTCATATCTTCCGCTTTTGCTAAATTCAAAGAAGTAGTTAATCTAACTGCGGTGAAAAATATTTGTGGACAAGAATTGTATAAGTTAACTAATGACGTAATAAGTTTAGTTCAGAGCTGTGGTTTTTTCGTTGTAGCTGTTATTTCAGACAATAATAGGATAAATAGAAATATGTTCAACAATTTCAATCTTACAGATTATTGCACAAATATTTCGAATTCTCCAGTACTTACATTTTTTACATTTGACTTTGTCCACATCTTTAAATGCATAAGAAATGTGTGGATTAATAAAAAAGACTATGACAAAACTATTCTGTTTCCTCCATTCGATGATGTAAATGGTGCACTCTTAAAGGCAAAATTTTCAGATTTACGAAACTTCTATAAACAGGAAGGGTCTAAACTGTTAAAATCTGCAAATAAATTGAATTATACCACACTCTATCCAAATAGTTTGGAAAAACAAAAAGTAACATTGGTTTGTAACATTTTTCATGAAACAACATATTCTGCTTTAAAAACAGAATTTGAAACTAAAAAAAATGCATCAAGTCGAGGTACTCACTTATTTATTGGAATCATATTAGAATGGTGGATAATTGTGAATGTAAAATCTAAATTTAAGGGGTTATTTACGAGAAATGCGAATGCAGAACCTTTCTCTAGTACCGCAGATAATCGCTTAGACTTTTTACAAAGATTTTTAATATGGCTAGAAAAGTGGAAGACCTATGACGTTGGAGGTCTAACTAATGATACTTGGTCTGCTTTATATCAGAGTACCTATGTTTTAATTCAGTTTATAAAATATAGTTTAAAGACCTTAAAAGTTCAGTATGTTTTGCCGGGTAAGTTACAAACCGACAACTTAGAAAGGCGCTTTAGTTCTTACAGACAATTATCTGGTGGTGATTATAATATTTCTGTGACACAAGTTTTCGAAGCCAAAAAAAAGATGAGATTGAAAAGTATTCTTGGTTTGTAATCTGCTCGATATGGTTCTGTACCCTTTTCGATAAATTGCAATGACGCAGTTGAGGTTGTAACTGAAGATACAGTACTGATTGATATTGGAAGGTTTTCTGATGTATTTGAAGATAATTATCTAAAAATTAACATCAACGAATCTTCCTTGATTTATGTTTCAGGATATGCTGCATATAAAACAGCATCAAAAGTTTCTTGTTCAACTTGCATATCAATAATTACAAGTGATGAAAATACAAGTGATACTTACTTTATTGAATTAAATAGAGGGGGATTAACAGTTCCATCAAATCTTGTTCTGGAAATAGGTAGACATACATTTTGCATTATGAAACAATTAGTTTCTAATAAATTTGAAAGTAAATTTTTGCAAAATGGTACGCAAAAACAATTACTTCTTACCTTAACTAGAATAAGCATTTTGAACGTCAACTATATAAAATTATTGATGGAAGACATTTGTTTATGCGGAAATGAATTTATTAAAATTTTTGACTTGTTTTTATCAATTTTTGTAAATATTTGCTTAAATAATTATTCAAAATTACAAAATGATAAGATTGCTCTAAATAAAACGATCAAAGAAAAGAAAATTGAAAACATTAGTCAATTAGTTGTGGTTTTTTTCCTATTGTTATAATCTTTAATGAAAATAAAACATGTTTATACTATTCGAGTAGTATGTAGCATATCTTTCCCGTAAATCGTCCCTGTAATTTTTATTTCCAAGATGCTTGCAGTTCGCGCGAAAGATGTAGGACTGAATCGACGTTGCCACATCGTACCTTCCGGCCTGTTAAATAAAGACGGCCATGGTTGTGGTCATCGCTTTATGGTACCTAACAATAATTACAGATGGCGTCAACATAATATTTTTTTAAAAACGAAATGTTTGCTAAAATGAGTATTATTTAAAATCTATTTGGGGCTTGCATTTCCTAACATACTAAATACACGTTTTGTTCTCGTTTTTAAAGTAATAAATTTTTTAGTTTAATTATGAATTTTAATCGAAGGGCGCTTTGTTTGAGATTCAGTGATTGACAAGTTTCGTAGCAGTAGCCTAGGATATTTATGTTTTTGATTTTAGATTTTGGTACGAGTTATTAAAAAAAATATGGATTCACAAACTACATCAACAGAGAATTCACAAACTACATCAACAGAGAATTCACAAACTACATCAACAGAGGATTCACAAACTACATCAACCGATTATCCACAAGAATTAATAAACTTGTTTAAAATAGATTCTTGCAATCTTTGTAAAAAAAGATTCAACGGGCCACCGCCATTATACAGTAGAGTCCGGATATAATGAACCCGGTTTTAGTGAACTTCCGGGTATAGTAAACGCTACTTGAAGTACCGTAAATTTTTCCCATAAGACTAATACATTTTTTATCCGGTTATAGTAAACTTCCGGATAAAGTGAACCAAATTTTATTCACGTAAGGTATAAAATTTCCGGTTATAGTAAACTCTCCGAGGATTCCCCGGTTAATTTCCCGACTTTAACGTACGTTTTTTATAGTAAACTTTTCGGTGGTTCCCTGTTTTCGGTGGATCCCTGGTGGTTCACCGATTTTAACTTCGAATGTGGAGTACATTCATATTATTTTCAGTAGCGTTGCAGATTCTACTGTGAATAGAGTGAATATTATGAGTTCAGTTTATAGTCTCGTGTTGGTTGTTCACAATGGAAAAACAAAAACTTAAAGCGTTAACATTAAAAGACAAGTATGATATTATTCAAAGAATACAAAATGGTGATAAACAGAGTGACATTTGTCGTGAAAAGAATTTGCCTAAAGCTACCTTGTCCGTAACTTGGAAGAAAAGAAAAGAAATTTTATCATTATATGGTAATGTTAATATTAATCGGAAAAGAATGAAAAAATCAGCTCATGAAAAGCTGGATAAGGGACTTTTACAGTGGTTCACTCAAAAAAGGAAAGATAATGTTCCCTTGAGTGGCCCCATTCTTCGAGCAAAAGCTTCTGTTCTACGAGTTGGATTGAACGATTTAAGCAGAGGCATTGCATCACCGGAGGAAAAATTGTTGGGGAGTCTGCATCAGTTGATATGAATGTTGTTGGTGACTGGTGGGAAGATGTCTAAAGTGAGAATTACTGTTTTGGTCGCTGCAAACATGACTAGAACGGAAAAGAGAAAACTGCTTATTATAGGAAAATCCACCAATCCTAGATGTTTTAAAAACAAGACGTTACCAGTGAAATACAGATCAAATAGTAAATCGTGGATGACATCTAACAATAAGTTGTTTATAGAGGAGCTACTTGAATGGGATGCAGAGTTACAAAAGAAAAACAGAAAAATTTTACTTTTAGTTGATAATTGCCCAGCGCATCCTGAAGTTCCCCTTAATCAAATTAATTTGGTTTTTATGCCGCCTAATACCAGCTCAAAGCTGCAACCTATGGATCAAGGGGTCATTCATTCTTTAAAAAGCCATTACAGAAAAATTATGCTAATGAAGATGGTGGAAGCAATTGACAGTGAAAAAGAATTTTTAGTAAGCATTTTAGATGCCGTAAACTTTATTCATATGGCTTGGCAGAAGGTCACTGGTAAAACCATTGCAAACTGTTTTAAACATGCAGGATTTTTTGAAAAAGAAGGTGAATTTGATTCAGATGACGAATTACCAGTAAGTGAGTGGCTCAAAAAGCATAGAGAAGACCTTGATGCTACGGACATTCAAACCACCATTGAAGTGGAAATGAGAAAAAAATGGGAAGATTTTGACTTTGAAAAATACGTTACGATCGATGATGAAATTGTATCAACGGAATCACTAACAGACGAACAAATTATTCAGTGAGTCACAGCAGGTAGGTATCTCTTCAAAAATGTCAATCTTATTTTTTTGCATTTTTAATACAATTGTGGAATAAAATTAAACGCATTTTTATTTTTTTCTGTTTTTAGTGACAAATGTGGCAGTAAGTGGAGACGAAGATATCGAGCATGAGTTTGACGAACATGTTATGGTTAGTGTTCCTTCAATCAAAGAAATGACACAGAAAATGACCGATACTCGCATTTTTTTGCAATCACGCGAAGTTCCAGAAAAAGTTTGAAATGGTTTTTGTGAGCTAGAAAGCTATATAAACAACATTAGTTTTTCTAGCATTCATGTACAGACTAAAATTTCCGACTATCTTAACTAGTTTATGTGCATGTATTACATAAATATGTTTTTTGGAACGCATTTCATCTAAATGTAACCACATAAAATGAATACATGTGTTGCACGTATAATAAACATGGGAGATTTTATTTTTCCTTTTATAGTGAACCTTGGATATAGTGAACCAGTTTTTAGGCATTTTCCAAGTTCACTATATCCGGACTCCACTATATATCCAAACTTCACCAAAAAAAAATTAAATGGTATTTAAAAAATAATTATTTAGATTTTCTAGATCCATTCAAATGTGAAATTTGTAATATTAGTTTTAGATTAAATGAGCAGCTAATTGTACATAAAATTTCAAAAAAACATTTGAAAAATGTTGCTATCAACATAGCTAATGTTAATTATTTTAATTTATAAGTTTGTTTTTTTGTTTCTTTGAGTTGTTTTTTTGTTCTATATCTTATTAAATTATTATTTTGTATTAAAATAGTTTTATTGCAACGTTTTTATTAAAAAACTAAATTATTTTTTTAAGTTTGTTACTGAAGAAGTTGATAATCCTAATCCATGACTGGCTACTCGAAAAGTATTCCATCGCTGTTCGTGGGAAAAAAATGGTACTGGTGCCTAATTACGCGCATTATTGATATGGCAATCGTGAATGCGCTTGTCTTATACCGTCAAATACATGGCGATAATTCTACATCAGCAAAGGACTTTCGAAGAAACCTTGCTATAGCCTACTTGAAATTAGGACATGGGGTACGGAAACTTGGGCGCCCTAGCCTCTTGTCTACGAGTTGAACATCTAGGTCCAATGTTTTATTGGATGTTAGATTTGATGGAAGAAACCATATAATACAGAAAAGAGAAAAGCAGAGACGCTGCCAGATGCCTAACGACCATTCAAAATATGTTCAATTTGTAAGTAAAAATGATTACAAAGATTAATTAAAGCATGTTCTTATTATTTTATAATTTATTGCAGGTAAATGGTAACATGGCTGCCAAAGTTAATATTAATATTACTTGTATCTACATTACTACTCAATACAATATTTAAATTTCCTCCTTTGTGGGTGAAAATATACAAATATATAAGAATAAAGAGAAAAATAAAAAAATTATAAATGAACAAATATATGTTAGTAATGATAGTTTAATAAAAATGATAAATAAAATCAAATGAAGTAAAATAAAAAATATAAAATAAAAATAAATATTTGTGATATAAGCGTATCGATAAATTTGTGGAAGGAGGAAAGAGAAAAAAAAAAGGATGTTTATAGGTGATAAATAATAGTTATGTGTCTACTGATGATGCGGTCGGACCGCGAAAAACTAATGTTTTACATGGTGTACGTAAACAGTTTTTAGACAATTTTTAATAATTTTTAAGGATGTATCACCTATATGTATAAAATGATGAAAAAAATATGAAATTTATACCAGTTGAAGTTAAACCCCTTGTGAACGCACTTACTAAATTTCAGAATTTTTTGGAGTTTCATTAAAGAGCAATTAAATTTTAAATTTAACATGGGTTCTTATGGAGATGTGTCTCTGCTAGGCAAATATTCAGTTAATTAGGTAAGAATAAATGATGACAAACGTTTACAATTTTCTGAGCAAATAGGTGAAGTTGCAACAAAAGCTAAGCTAAAATTTCATTACGCCCTTGTGACTAGTTTTAAAAATATTAATTAAAAACTATTGAAAAACGTACCTATCACGTGACAATGGCGGGTTGGACACCCGAAGTTTGGCAACGTTGCGCACAGCGCCCACGTGCGTCTTAGAAGAGAAACGTAAATTCGTCCAAACATATTTTTGCATAGAAAGAAGTGTCTTACAGCCACCAAATTTTGTACACAAATGCATCTTAGTAGGGGGGCTTAATTTGCTGTCCGTCGCGGGGAGGGGCAAATAGAAGTGTCCTACAGTCATCAAATTTTGTACACTGGTGCATCTTAGTAGGGGGGTTTAATTTGCTGCCCGTCGCGGGGAGGGACAAATAGAAGTGTCCTACAGCCGCCAAATTTTGTATACCGAACAAAGCCGGGTACTTCAGCTAGTAAAAATATAACATTTGAATGATCAAGAGTATTACTGATCCTTTCTTGTGTTGTGAATAACTTAATCATGAACTCATCAGTGACTTTCATTAAGCCAACTTGCTATTTTTTTAACAGTCGATTTATGAGTTGTGACTACTGGTTTGCCATCGACTTTGTTAGAGAGAAGCTGAGTAACACCAAGTAATCCGGAGGATCGATTAGTTTCTTTTAGGTGATCAATAGTTATTCCCGAATTAGCTATCTTTTTCCTAATTGCCTCACTGACTATACCTTTCAAAGACTGTAAAGTTGGGAGTATTCCCAGAATTTGTTTCTCACGCTCCCACTTATTCATCTCTGAAAAATACTGTTTGCCATTCTTGTATAATACTTCATCTGAAACTTTTGCTTTGATCAAGATTTTATCCAAAATTTTAACGTCATATAAAGCATTATGTGCACCAAAACTGGAAATTTTTAGCCAATTCGCTAAGCCAGTGACTGTACATTCACCCTTTCCCTTTCGCCCTGTATGCTTTTTAATTACATTTAATGTATCTATAAAACCTACAACAACTTCTGAAAATTCAGTGCGTAGGGAGCAAGAGATGATTGCATCGCACAACCTTGGCCCATCAAAATTTAAGTTATGAGTAGCTATATAAACTTCCTTTTCAATCGATTGCAACCATTGAAAGAGATTTCCAAGAGCAATTGGCAGTAATACGGATGTAACTGTTTGTCCGTTATAACGTAAATCCCCATAAACATAAGTCAAACCATTCGCCTGGGTTGCTGCTGCAGAAATTCGTTGGTCGGTTTTACATATGTGTCAAATTTAGCTTCTCCACATTTCGCTGCTATTTGCAAGATATCGCAGTCTCTACCAAGACTGGAGGTTTCTAAATCGAGAGGAACTATTGGAAATTCTTTGTCTAACGTTTCATAAGAAAAATCAGGATCAATCTGGTCAATTTCTTTTGCATTTCAACATTTTGATAACTATCGTCACATGAAATGTCAACGCAATCAGCTACTGACGCGCAGGGCTGCCAACCTCAATCCGCAAAAATTGAGCTGGCGGCGTTGTCGCATTCGTTTCCCAGATTTTATTTATTCAATTTATTTATAAACAGCATTATGTACTATTGTAATTAAAAATTCATATAAAATTAATATTTATGTTTTTACACTATAATAACTTGACCTGAAATGTTCTAGACCCTTAAAATATTGATAGCAATTCTCGTATTTTTCACATTTAGAAGTTGAATTCAGGTAAAATTCCCATCCAAAAGTTTTTCTCGCAATTACCAATTTTTTTATAAATTATAATAAATTATAACTTATAGACGCGGAAAAACGTGTTTCTATGATATATTTCGGTTTCATCTACAATATAAATAAGTACATGCATACTTAAACTGAAAAAATAAATGGATATTCAATGGCTTGCACTTTTGCGGCACTTTTGGCTATGACTGTATAGGTGATACATCCTTAATTTGACTAGAACATATAAAAAAATGTGTGTTAATGTAAGAAAAAAAAATTTTAATATGTAAAATGTGACGCGGTTATATTTAATTATGATTTAAAATATTTGTTAATAATATGTAAAAGAATAAAAAAGTGTTGTGGGAAAAAGGAAATTTATATGGAGAATTCAATAAGTAAGTGTACTTTTTGAGTTTTAAACTAATAATACATTACTACTGTTGTCGGCACCGTTTGTTCTAAGTGTTTGTAATGCAGGGACCAATAAATTTATTTTCCGTTTCATTTTTTGTTTGTTTTATTCTATTTTTTTTAAAATATTAATTTTTGTGATTAATCTGCTTTGATGAATTTCATTTTTGAGAAAAATAATTGGAAAACAGTATGAATATCAGTAAGTTTTGAAGTTTGACTAAAAAAATTTCGAGACATTCATAAAATATGGTCGTTTTTTACAGATAATTGAATAATTGAATACTTTCGAACACCGGCAACGGCACCGGTAACGATTCCGCCGGAGCCGTTATCGCAGCCGTTACCGCAGCTGGAGCCGGTACCACAGCAGGCACCAGGGCGATTTAGAAGTTGCAAAAATCTTTATCCCAACAAGTCATATATGTGGTGTTGGGGATGTAACAACAGGAAAACTTGTTATCGCCGATTTGTATAAAAAATTTTAGTTAAAATTAGTACCTAGTATTTAAAAGTAAATTTTTTGTAAAAATCTTCAATACGCACCAATCAGTAAGTTTTGAAGTTTGACTAAAAAAATTTCGAGACATTCATAAAATATGGTCGTTTTTTACAGATCCACGACAGAAGCTTGCAGCAGCTTCTGATCGTCTCACCAAGAAAGGAGCGCAAGGTTACCGGTTGTGGCAGTTTCTGCTACAGAGACTGTTAGAGCCGGGTAACGACTACATTTCCTGGAACAACGAAGAAATTCTGCAATTTCACTTCGCCGACCGCCACGAGTATTAAAATACAAAATTATAATAACACCCTTTTTTTTATTGAGTTTTTGCATTTCTTGAAAATATAACTCTTAAGATTATCCAGTTCGATGTCAATCGTATTTAAAAATGCAATAGCAGCTATTTTATTAGGTTATCAATAAATTCTTGCTGAAAGTTTACGAATTCAACCGAGAATTAGCGATCGTTTTCGGAGTCGTTGAAAACGTCATCTACCAAAGGGGTCGTGTAATACATTTTTTCTCCAAACGTCATAAAAGTGGCATTTAAATGACAGAATGTTGCTAGTAGAAGTTTCATTTATATGCTTAAGCAGATAAAGTACTTTATATGCTTAAGCAGATAAAGTACTTTATATGCTTAAGCATATAAAGTCCATGTTACTTGATTGAATAAACGAATACATTTTTTTCCAAACACCATGTAATGAATTTCTTGAACGCTGCTTCATAAACACCGCTTGACTTTGTAGGAAGAAGATTTTCAATCTCGGCTCTTGCTATTTCGGCTATTTCAGGTGGAGTTAATTGAATTTCGTCTGAATTAGACATTGCCACAAAATTGACTGACTTTTCTCAAACAATAATTTGTTGTTTGGCGGTTGCTACGGTAATATCTAGAAAGTGTCTATCAGGCAATGCTATTTTTGTACAAGTGTAATGTTTCCCGAAATAACCTTGTTAATTAGATGCTTATTTTTGTATTATAATTTTACGTTTGGAGAAAAAATAACATATATTATTCGGAGTATAAGCGCTTTATGTGCTTCGGCTGATTTGGCTGCCTCACTACGATCGGCAGTCAACCTATCAGCCACAGCACATAAAGCTTTGCTTATACTCCTAATAATATAAATAACTATTATCGCCAACCGTCAATAGAGCCATGCATTACCATAGCGTTTTTCGGAAGTAAACAAACACTTTATCCTACTGTACAAATCAAGCATTTTACCTGCCGCAAATATTTATCAAAATAGCCATAACTGTATGACATTAAACAGAAATCGTTTGTCACTGTGACAGCTCCAGCAGTAAAAGTTTTGTGGCGAATTATTTGTAGAAAATAATGGAAGAAGAGCTTCAGTGCACGCCGCCTGAAATTCAGAAGAAGTCGTTAGAGACGTCTTTGGAAATTCTGCCTCAAAAATCGCTCGAAAAATACAATCGCCAGTATGACATATTCATGGAGTGGTGCAAGAAACACGAAATTAAAAAATATAGTAAAAACGTTTTACTGGCGTATTTTTTCAATTTATCAAAAGAGTATCCTCCTTCTTCGATGTGGTCATATTATTCCATGGTAAAAGCAACCCTTTCAGCAAAAAATGACGTTGATATTAGTAAATACAAAAAGCTTACGGCTTTTTTAAAACAAAAAGGAAGAAATCATATTCCAAAAAAGTCCAAAACCCTTTCACACGAAGAAATACTTGAATTTTTACTAAATGCACCGGATGAAATGTACTTAATGATGAAGGTAATTTATGCCAGCTTTTGAAAAACCAATTTGATATAAATGTTGTAATTATTTTAGATTTGTGTTGTTTGGCATTGCTGGGGCTGTACATAATGAAGAACTTTTAAATTTAAAAGTAAGTGACATAGAGCATAAAGAAACAATTCTGGTTGTTCATATACCTCAAACAAAGACCAACAGGCCTCGACTATTTGTAATCACTTCAGAGTTTGAAGGAAAAGTAAAATCCATCGAATTATTTAACAAATATTTAACTCTGCGTCCTAAGCAGACGCCCCACGACCGATTTTTTCTAACTTATAGAAATGGCAAATGCACAGTCCAGCCAGTTGGAATCCATACTTTTGGAAGTGTACCAAGCAAAATTGCCAACTATCTGCATTTGCCAGAATCATCACTTTATACGGGACATTGTTTTCGCCGAACGTCCGCCACTCTCTTTGCCAACGCAGGCGGTAGTAAAGAAAATTTAAAACGCCATGGAGAACACTGTTGAAGAAATTTCAGGTTGCTTATTGTCCTGCTGAATAACTTTCACTGGATGAATCATTATTGTTACATAGGGGACGCTTAAGTTTTAAAACATTTATGAAAGGGAAAAAAGCTAAATACGGAAATAAGTTATATGAATTATACACCTGAAGGATATGTTATCAACGTAGAGGTGTACAAAGGCAAAACTAATAACGATGAAAGCAATCCCAATAGAACAATACTACAAAATCTCGTATTGCGTCTTATGGATCTCTACCTAGATAGAGGACACCAGCTCTATATGGACAATTATTACAACGCCATTCCACTAAGTAATTTATTGTTAGCTCGAAAGACTCATACTGCTGGTACACTTCGTTCAAATAGAATTGGCGTTCCTACTGAAATTTCAAAAAAAAAGAAAAAATCTGAACATATTTGGAAACGCTGTAACAATGTGTACATTAGCAAATGGAAGGATAAGAGGAACGTTCTTTGCATAACTACAGGATACCATCCACAAATGGTCACTTCCAGAAACAGACTAGGAGTTGAAGCCGCGAGAAACCATTGGAAGTGGTGAAGTACAATAAATACATGTCCGGTATAGATCGCGCAGATCAGATGATTGCATACTATTCCTGTCCTCGTAAAACTATCCGGTGGTATAAAAAATTGATCTTTCATTTATTAGATGTTGCTGTCTGGAATGCATACTATATTTTTAGAACATATACAAATCGTAGTAGAAAATACATAGAATTCAGAGAAACGTTGATTCGACAGTTATTGAACATTGCTCAGGAAAGTAAGAACGTGCCAAAAGTTTTCCTGAACAAAACAGCAAAAGCTTCAACTCCTAGTACATCAAATAATGAGATCAGACAAAATACACCTCAGCATTTTCTTGCAAAAATACCCCTTCCTGAAAACTACAAACGTAAAACATATTTCCTACGATGCAAGCAATGTTCAAAAAATAATAAGAGGAGGGAAACGTCATGGTATTCCAAAACTTGTGCTACATCTATCCCCTTATGCTCGGGTCAATGTTTCGAGAAATGGCATAATAATTTGCAATAATGCTATTATTTGTATGTTATTATTTTGCACTCTTTGATGTTCTTTTTAAGTTATTCATATACTTGTATTTTATATACTTGTGCCTATATACTATTTATGTACTTATTTTTACTTAATGAATTACTTTAAATAATATTATATACTTCTAACATACTGGAACATAATATTTTTTTCAAAACCTTATAATTTGTAATAAACTCAATAATTATGCAAATAAACAAATAAAAACAAAATAAGAGGAATTGTGATAAAAGGTCGAGTCGTGCTGTAGCGGCGAGCGCAACGAGGGGCGGTTAAGGGAGAATGCCGAAGCCGCCAGGGTAGTGGATCTAAAGACAATGGCGAAGCTATCGGGAATCCACACAAGGTAAAAGTACATGGTAAAAGTTGTACCCCGTGTTAACTTTTGTTCTGATGAAAATATTTAAACCATTTTTGGAACAAAGTTAGAAGATTCTGTAGCGACCTGTAATGTCGGTAGATAAAAGTACCACCATTACAGGTACCTGCAATACCGACATGCAGAACAACCCCTAAACGGCAATTCAACACCGTCTCTTCCCGTTCAGCCGTGCTAGTGAAAAGACGTGCGTTCAACCTACAATAAACTGTGATAACTTATTGAGTATTCATTCGCTACACTCAATACCACGCAACCCACAATTGGTGACCCGCGACGAGTGTAAAATAAATTTAAAAAAGTGTATAGTTAGTGTTCATGCATGACGACGGAAACCACGCCGGAAATCGAACGGGTGAGCATCAAAGCCCCACCATTTTGGCCTGAGAAACCACACCTGTGGTTCACGCAGTTAGAGACACAGTTCGCCATAAATCGTATTACTCGCGACGAAACCAAATTCTGGCATGTAATCGCACACCTGGACAATAAATACGCGCAAGAAGTTGAGGACCTCATGATCAACCCGTCCGAGAAGGACAAATATTTAAAAATCAAAGATGAGTTGATTCGGCGTCTTTCGAGTTCACAGCAACAAAGAATTAAAAAGTTGCTTGAAAACGACGAGATGGGCGATCGCACATCATCGCAGTTCCTCAGGCACTTACAGAACATCGCCGGCAAGTCGATCACTGACGAAGTCCTAATGACCATCTGGATCAGTCGATTGCCAACAACGATGCAAGCAATTCTGAGTACGCAGCTGAAGTCGACCCTGAGCGAGATCTCAGAATTAGCTGACAAGATCCACGAGGTTAGTCCGACCGAACGAATAGCAAGCGTAAGCGCCGCCAGCGAAACGAGCCAGCTACGAAAAGAAATAGAAATGCTTAGGCAGGAAGTCGCCGAAATGTCCCGTGAGCGCTCACGAACACTCCCAGAGGAGGAGGTCGTCACAAAACCGGGACTCGGCAAAAAACGACACATGTTGGTTCCTCCGTAAATTTGGCGTGAAAGCGAAGAAATGCCGCGAACCAGTGGCAGTGACATGATCAACGATTTAAAAGCCGACGACATTGTTCCGTTTGCAATTAATGGTGAATGGCGGTGCGACGGAAATTTTAAAAATTTTGCCAGAATGCCAAGCGCCGGTTTTGAATTTTTAATCAACGAAGTGGGACATAAAATATGTAAAACGATTTCCAAACTAAACTGCCAAATATGTAGTTCCTACAGACGCAATTAAAAGATTTTAAAATAAGAAATTTATAACCATCATAAAATTTGTCACAGCATGCACAAAAGAATTAGAAAATTTGCGATATTCAAGGCTGGAACCCTTCGCTCTGGGGACACTGACCTGGCTTAAATAATGACAATTTTATAATTTCCTGTTCTGTTGATTTTCAATTATTTTAAATTTCAGCCTTTTATAATGTCGAGCTTGTGTTTGTTTTTTGTTTTTTAACCCTTTAAGGACGTATGCCGTCCATACGTGTCAAACTAGAAAAGAAGCAGTTTTCCCGAATGCCGCACATACACGACACCCGCCTAACTACATCAGAATAAATTCCGTACCATGGGATGTGTAACCGAAAATAAATTCCGTCCCTAAAGGGTTAAAATGTTTAATTTGTGTGTCCAAATTGGTGTCTTCGGACGTATTTAATAAAATAATAATAAGGGAATGGGAATTAACAATCACAATAAAATATTTTTGACCTTCTGCTAGTCTAATTAGAGACGGTTTATCGATTCTTAGTTTATAAGACCAGTAAAATTTGGCAGTCGAATAATATCATTTTTATATAAAAATAATATTAATATAATATTTAACAAACACTTCGATTCGCTGTCTATAAAGGATGAAAAAAAAAGTTATTATAAGGAAACGTATCATTTTGATCTTACAAATGTGAACTTATTGTTAAACTAGTAAAACTGTTGTGAAATGCACTAAAAGGATGGAAGTATTAAGGTAAAAATCGTTTGTTGCTTTTCGTCAAAATTTTGATAGCATGTTAAATAACTTTGTTAATAACATTGTTTCCGATAAGTCTGTACGCCGCTTTAGGTGTCACACGTCGGCGTTTACAGCTATTAATGAATAAAATAAAATTCAATCAAACTATTGACGATCAAAGGGGCCTTCATCTGAACCTTCCTCATAAAATAAGCAATTTTCATATTGATACCGTTAAGTCTCATATACTCAGCTTTCCTGCTCAAGAGAGTCATTATTCGAGGTCTTCTAATAAGAAAAATGTCTTGATCCATTTCTATCTATACAAAAGGTGTTTCAGCTGTACATAGAGAAATACCCAAATTCAACTATTAAGTATAATACATATAGAAACATATTTAAGCCAGACTTTGATTTAAGATTCGGTACCCCAAGATCAGACACCTGCAAATTGTGTGACAAATATTGCATTAAACTTATTGCTACAGAAGATGATGAAACACGAAACAAAATTGCTGCAGAAGCTGAACTTCATCACAGGCCGAAAAAGCTTATGAAACTCTGCAAGATTTTGTGGTTTTGTGTGTTGATTTACAGCAGGTGTTGTTCACACTCAATTTAACACACTCAGATGTTTTCAATCAAAGACAATATTCAAATTACATAATATGGGTAATTCACAAGTAACCATGTATTTATGACATAAATCTGTAGCGAAACGCGGTCACACTGAAATTACGTCATGCCTTATACAGCACATTCTGCACAATTTTAGTGTACTCCAACCTGGACAAGCACGGAAGTTAACAATCTGGTCAGACCGCTGCATTGGCTAGAATAATAATTTCAAAATGGTGATATTATGTATATATTTAACTTATTTGGGATATTTTACTGAAGTTAATCAAAAGTTCTTAGTGAGTGGGCACAGTTTTTTACCCTGTGATAGGGATTTTGCTCTGGTTGAGAAAAATAAAATACTGTGTAAACTATATGAGCCAGATGATTTGGTGGAGTTAATGACCAATACACACCGAATTGATCCCTTCGAAGTTTTCAAAATGAACCAGTATCATTTTTTAAATCTTAACCCGTTGAAAATTTATTTAAAAGAGATCCTAGCCTTAAAATAACTGAAGCACGATGGCTGCAGGTTACTGCAGAAGAACCTGGAGTTCTACGATTAAGAACGTGTCAGTGTTTTAGAAGGATGGAAGCACTATGTACTTTTGAAACAACGTCGAGGCTGTCGTAGACCAAATATTGTACCGCCGTCTATTACACCATTACCTAGATTATATGATCCTTCACTAAGTATAATCGCATCAAAAAAGCAGATTTTATGTTGATGTTGGCATATTTACCTCAGAGTGGGGAAAAACGTTTCAAGCACCAGGATAAACAACGTTGTTCCTTTTTTTTAAATTTGGATCTTAAATTTTTTTGTTAATAAAAGTCATTTCATTCTTTTTTTCCTATTGACGTGTTACATTTAAGTAAGAACACCTGAAAAATAACTTATGTAATACTTTTGATATAAATAAACATTTTTAAAAACAAAAATTTTGTTTTATCAATTTTTACATTTTGTCGTTTGCTACGTTGTTCAGGCGAGGCATTCAATTAGAGCCATCACACACAACAAGTCCGTGTTGATCCGGTTTTATTGGGGTCGATGAATTTTTTTTCTATACCAGGTAAACACATATTACCATTTTACAGGTCAGCTATCCGCTCGATGTGGACTCTTATACTTTCAGTATTTTTTACGACCGGAAATGCAACATCATAAAATGCAAATTGCAGCAATTTGAAGATGGAAGACCAAACTGTGCATTTTTGCCATATTTTACTATTTTACTTCCGTAAAGGAAGGAACGCGCGTCGTTTGAGTTTCACGGTGCAAGGTTGTGCTCGATCCAGCTGGGACCAGGCGATAAGATTAGCGAGTGCCCTCGCGGTCGCATTCTATAAGATAGCTGCACCTTTATTCCCTTCTTGTATACGGGTGTTTTATAAATCGATGCCGTTATGGCCCACTATTATTACCAAAATCAAACCGCATCTTTTATGCCTATTCACCAACTCACTCAAATGCAAATAGACCAAGCCCAACCGGAACAGTTCTCACAACAAAACTACCAATACGCCCAAAATTACCCTAATTTAAACCAAACCTTTATGCATATTACCATTCACGACAAATCTGCAACTTCCTACATCAAACCTTACCAACCGCAATTCGGCTACCAGCAGCAACAAGCCTCCCCGGAATCCCGCTACACAGAATGGCAGGTACAGTGTATTAAAAAAACGGGGTCGGCAAGAAAAACCTAATACGCAAAGAAAACAGAACAAACAGACTATAACTACAAGTAATTGGCTTAACCCAGAAAACCGTTATAGTCTGCTCGGCAAAGAGAACCTGTAGGAACAAGACAACGCGTCTCCTAATAAACCAGACCATAAGTCTCCCCCAATATTCGTCCCGGGTGTCAAAAGCACTGAACTACTAATCAAATTCCTGGAAACTATAGCTAAAGATGAGTATTCACTAAAGGCTCTGTCAAATGATCAAATCAAAATATTTCCTAAAGCTTCCGAAAAATATACAATAATAACCAAATGGTTAAAAGAAAGGAACACAGACTTTCACACGTATCAAGTTAAATACGAACGGAACTTTCGAGTTTTCCTCAGAAACCTACACCCGTCTACGAGCGTTAATGGTATAAAGGAAGAACTTCCAGCTCTTGGAAATACACTAGGCTAACATTTGTGGTAGAATTAAAACCATCCTTAAACAATAAAGAAGTGTACAACATTGACAGGTTAATGCACTCAATGATAAAATTTGAACCCCCTCGAGCCAAACGAATTATTTATTCCCCAATGCCCTAGGTGTCAGAAACACGGCCACACAAAAAACTATTGCAATACGCCTCCTTGCTGCGTGAAGTGCCCGGGTATGCACTAAACGGCACAATGCGAGCATAAGGAAAAATGTTAAGGTGTTAAGTGTGTGAACTGCAACGGAAACCACCCTGGAAGCTATAAAGGATGTTCCGCCTATAAAGAATTCCAACAATGAACGTTCTCCCCACTGTGACAAAAGACCTTGCCAAATTCAAGGCCTCATCAACCTTGACTCTCTTTTGATCAAGTAGCAAGCTCCAACAATCAGCACCCACCTTCCACAACCCAATACTGGAATGACAAACCAATCAAATGACATTGTTGAACTAAAACAAATGATGAAACGGCTCATGGAACTGATGAGCACCATGTTAAACCGATTAACCACGATTGTATCTAGAACTAATGGATCAACACCTTAAACTAGTGGTTTGGAACTGTATTGGCACCGGGCTGATCTCGGAAGCCCACTTCACTCACCGTACCTACTTCAAAATACCAAACTTCGCAGTTTATGTAACGCACCACCCAGATGGCACAGCTCACGGTGGTACTGCCGTAATTATTAAGAACTGAATTAAGCACTACGAACTCCCAAACTGCAATCAACCTTAACTTCAAGCTACATTAGTCATTGAAGACTGGAGGGGCCCAATAACAACATCAGCGGCCTACTGCCCACCAAGGCACAACAACAAACAAGGCGCACCTATCCATTTTATAAGTGATGGGGTCAAAATGAAAATTCCTTTATTACGGAACGGTAATGCAAAAGGTATTATTGTCCACAACAAAATTCAATATCGAATTGAGAACACCTGTGCTTTTGATTCCGTGATGCAGTGTCTTGTTTATTGTGATAGTAAGGAGGCACAATCATACATGGATACAGAAGTTATATCGGGAGATAATAAAGTTCACGTTCTGATAAAAACACTCTTGCGAAATGGATTTAAAATTCAGACATACAAAAGTAGAACCAATTTGTTGACTACCTCTAGTTTACTTAAACCAACCAAATGAATAGACAACACTGTTAAGGTGGATTGCTGATGCAATGTCTTTTACATTATTCACCATGGATAGGTAGTTAGTTCCAATATTTTAAAAAAATTGGAAACAACAATACACCTTAGACGTAAGAGAGAACGAAGGTGTAATTTTAAAAACAACAAGATGTGCTACATCAAAATCGTATGGGAATTGCATACAAAACCTTTAAGTATGATTAAAATGGACTACGGCAATCATTTGTTAAATGATATTCCCACAAATATTAAATTAGGAAGTAACAGCTACATATTATGAGGTTTAATTCATTTTGTTCGTCCATTATGTGGTACTGTTGGGCATTATATTTCGTATTGTAGGTTATATGGTATGTGGGAAATGTATGATGATTTCAAATCAAATGTTCCAAGGTAACAAATATTTATGTGTTGTACATACAAAGTTTTTTTATAAGTCAACTATTTCAATTTGAAAATGTAAAAAACCAGTTCAAAATTAAAAGTTGTTAGTCAATATCTGGGAATCAAAATCTGACTATTGGATTGTCCTTTGATTAGACAAAATAGGGTAACCTGTGAAGGATAAGTTCATCAACTGTGCTATCGTTGCTGGAACAGCTGCTTGTTTAGGATTTGTCTTGACCAGTTATTATAACAACTGATATTTTAATTTTCATACGTCATAATAAAATGTCAACAGAATACGCGCTGTTTAAAATAATGTAAAAAATGGTAATGCAATAGTTAGATCCGGACCCCAAACATTGCCAACATCTGGACTGGAATCAATTGCTAAACAAAAACAGAAAGAATTGAACTCAATCAGTTATACCAAAATCTTTCTGTTTTATTAATTCTCATTGATAATATGTTTCTGATAACTTGCCGTTACTAACAATGCGTCAATCTTCTGTTGTAAAGATATTTAATGAAGCAAGTGAACATCTTATTTAAAATTGGATTAGAAAAGTAATACCATCGAATTACTCCTCTTGAAAGGATTAAATGTTAATCAATGAGCACGTTTAGGGGATCCAACCACAGTTTCCAACGAACTGAATGAAGATAGCTTTTTCAGGATTGTTTTTTAATCCGACAAAACAGAGTAAACCTGTGAAGGATAAGTACATCAACTGTGCTATCGTTGCCGGAACAGTTGCTTTTTGGGATTTTCCTTGTCCAGTTATTACAATCATTGGTATTTTAACTTTTGGTCTGGTAAACTTAAATCGAGCGGTCGCTTCAATGTTTTGTGACACATTATAAACGTATATTTTCGACAAAGGACAATGGAAATGGAACAGGTACACCAAAAACAAAATCATTTCTTGTAAAACCCGGCAAACATAGACTTTCGCTGCGACGCAGTTCTTTTCAGGCCACGGAAATTAACAAGACGTTAAATACAAAATATTAAGTTTTAATCGTGTGAGGACGAATTTGGTGTTGGCATCGTTGTCGAACTCGAAAATCACACGATATTCCTGCCTGATAGGATGACCAAACATTTCACACATGAAAAAATTACTGAGATGGAGGCACTCGGGCGACCTAGTACATCATTCGAATTAATCGAAGATTATTCAGCACTATCCGTACCAGGTGGTAGTGAATATTTTTATGTGTATGCTGACCACAAAATGTTAAGCTAATAATAATAATTTTACAGTTTATTACATAAAAATGTTAAATTTTCCTAACCCTGTATTGTTTCTTTATAACTCATAAAATTTTATTGGCCTTCATTATAAACTCAATGCTTTTGATGATAAACGATTCATAACAGCCAATTGCATAGTTTATTGAATAAAAATGTCGATCGTAGTTTTTTTCAGGTCACGGAAACTTTGTCGTTCATTCACATCGAATTGGCACATGATATTCCCCTGACTGCTCTGCATGTCCGGGTGAAACGGACGACCCCTCACATCGACTAACGTTGCCATCCCCGTAAATTTGGAAATTAGTTTCACGAATTATTGTCGTCGTAGGGTGCTGGTTGAGTCTTTCGCGAGAACCTGTTCAAAAGCAAGTCTCATCATAAATATTTAATGACTTTATTGCTAAAGTTGCTTCGGAATTTTTCAATAGTAAACGTAGTCGTAAAAATTGACTGTCAGTTATAAACGTACTTTTGTTATCAGTTCAACTTCAGCTATTGAAGAGTAACTGTGTGTTTTATTTGTGTGTGTTTTAATTAGTTTTCGTTTATAATGCCAGTTACCTTTACCTTCGAAGAAAAGACTGGTATGATATTAATTTATGGGGAAGCACGGCAAATTTCTGTTCAAGCTGCTCAAATTTACGCCCAACGTTTTCCGCCAAGAATTCCGCCAGAAAAAAAATATTTCAAAGCCTTGTTGAAAGGGCAAAGAAAAAACGACGGTGAATCCCACGGTCACTGCAGTTTTAAATCTCGCCGATAATAATCCCCAATTGAGCATCAGGGAAATCAGTCAAGACACTGGAATTAGCCGATCTTCAGTAGGGTGGATGTTAAAAAAGCACAAATATCATCCTTACCACATAGAGTTACATCAGGAACTGCATGATCGAGATTCCGAAAGCCGCGTAAATTTTTCGCCAATGGGCTAATGGAAATCTCCGTGAGGATCTAAACTTTTTTAGAAATGTGTTATTTACAGATGAATGTTCATTTAATAGTAGTGAGCAAGTTAATAAACACAATCTTCACTACTGGTCACCAGTTAATCCCCGTTGGATGCGAGAGCAGCGAATTCAAAACTGGTCCATTAATGTTTGGGTGGAAATAATCAATAATCGACTAGTAGATCCCTTCGTTTGTGACAGTCACTTGAAGGGACAAATTTACGATGAATTTATAGAAAACCATCTTGACAATCTATTAGAAGACATCCCTCTAAATGTTATTCAAAATATGTGGTTGCAACAAGATGGGGTCCACCTCATTTTGCCCAAGTTGCAAGAAACGCGGTGGATATGTCGTAAAACGTAAAACATTGAACACCGCTTCGCACAATTTGTTCCTAATTTTACCACTCGTGGCTCTGCTCTACAACGACACAGTGTAAAGTTTCAAAATAAAATTTGAAGAAGAACTACAGAAATTTTATGATTCCCATCACGGGAAGGTGAAAAAGTCGTGGACGAACCAACGGGTTGCGGAAGTTATTTGTCATCTGAAAATTTCCCAGTGTCCAGTATTCTGCGAATGATAGAGAAGTAGTACCAGCTGACCTGATAACATTAAGAGAGGCAGCAAGTAAGCATTCCTTGTAAGCCCGCCAAGAACCAATGCCGCACTAATAGGTGTGCGTGCTTTAAGAGAAAAATTATGTGTGGTCCAAATTCCATGGAAGTTTAACATGTGTCAATAAATGATTTTTGGCACATGTTAAACTTCCATGGCATTTGAAACCACACATAATATCTGTACCAAAGATATTAATTAAATTTTAATTTTAAATAAAATAAATTTAAACTGTTTAATAGTAATTATTATTCCTATTTACAAAGTGAGGTATCATGTAGGTTTAAAACAAACAGTACAGTAATTATTATTTAAGTACCACAAAATCTTGTGCATATTCTTGTTCCAGTTTCAATACGTATTTGTTGAAATATAGTTGAAGCGATGCAGAGTTATTGAAACAAATTTTCCGCCAGGTTTTCAAACCCAAAATCTAAAAAGAAACCTTTGCCTTGTTATGAAATAAATCTGACGTAATGTACTATTGAGAGCAATTGTAAGTTAACGGCTACTTTTGGCTGTGTAAATGCTGATTTTTATTGTTCGTATACATGGATACATAAGTACCATACGTCAAACTGATAAATGTCAAATAGATCATTTAAAATGCCACGTTTAAATGAAGGTCAAAAAATGCGTGCAGTAACTTTACTAGAAAATGGTTGGTCTCTGCAAAGAGTAGCAGATGATCTACAAGTGAGTAAAACTTGCATTTTTAAACTTAAACGGAAATGGATCGAAACGCATACTGTTACCTACAATCATTCTGGTGGCCGTCCAAAGATTTCCAATCAAGAAATGGATGAAGCACTACTAGAAAATCTTAGAAACCATCCATTTAAAAGTGCTGTCAGTGCAATGCAAGAAACTAATTTTCCTGGATCACGATGGACGGCTTATCGTCGTATTAAAGATTCTGATTTACGCAATTTTTGTGCAGCCAGAAAATGTGCTTTAACTGAAGATCACAAAATTAATAGACTAAATTTTGCAAATACCTATATTGATGAAGTCGATATGTGGGATAATGTAATATTTACAGACGAAAAAGTTTTTCAATCGACCCATAATGGATCAGTTCGTGTGTACAGACCACCACGTTCAAGATACTTAGAGCAATATGTAAAACCAACCCATAACAGTGGTCGTTTTTCTGTTGCTGTTTGGGGTTGGATTAGCATACAAGGACAAGGTGAATGCTCGAGACTGGAGCAGCGATTGACCAGCGCAGTCTACCGTGATATTTTACAAGATATTATGCTACCATCTGTCACACAAACTCATGGAAACAATTATATCTTTCAACAGGTGCACTATAGTTAACTTCTTGCTAGAACTTATGTTAATATCTCCATTTTCAGGATAATTCACCAATCCATACTGCTCATGTCATCAGAGACTGGTTTACAGATAATAACATTAATGTGTTGCCCTGGCCTGCGCGAAGTGCAGACTTGAACCCGATTGAAAACGTGTGGGCTGCTCTAGTAAAAACAATTTATCACAATAATTTTAGGCCAAATAACAGGGAGCAACTTTCTCAATCTATAATGGAAGCTTGGAGAAATCTAGATATGAATTACATAAGAACACTTATTTTATCAATGCCCAGGCGTTTACAATATATTATTGACAATAACGGTTCATGGACAAAGTATTAAAACAGTCCCACTTTCTCAGTTTTTTAATTGACTTTTAATTGTTCATTTTTTTGTTTTACTCAAATTTTTGTATGAGTAGCCCAGTTCACTAAGCTAAAATATACAACAAAAATCTGTATTACCGGCCATGTCGTTAACTTTCAATTGCTCGCAATAGTACATTCAAAATATAAGTTGCACAATCCATCGTTAAATCTAATCCCAGGACAGGTTCAGTCGAACGGAACCCCCTTCTCATCTTTAGTTATGTTCGGACATTTTATTGAACCTCCTACAAAAAGGAATCAATCAATTGATGCCCTGAATCAACTACTGCTACTTACTTTAAGATTTTATGCCAGTGCTGCTTTCAATGAGGAAACAGCTGCAAAAAATTGGCATTATATAACATTAATTTCCCGGAGTTTTTGGGGTTATCGTTCCCACTCAGTCACCCGATGAACCAATTACTGAATTGTTTGAATTGATTGAAATACCAGTTAAAACAGTTGAAATTCACAAATTCTTGGTTATGTAATCAAACATTACGTAAATACACAGCTGTTGCAACTAGAATTTTGTGCCAACTGACACCACAAAATCACGTCGTGAGTTGCCGAATTATTACGAGTGATTTATTTAAGGTTGTCGTCGTTCCGGCTAAACGTTAAACGAGTGGCTTCACAGAACAGATCTATGTTGCGAAGCGGCTAGTGGCTTCGTATTGCGACGTATTCTATGATCCGACTACGACAGATACATATTACCCTTTTCGATGGATTGGACGTAGAGATCCAATTCCTTGGCCGGCGCGTTCCACTGATTCCGCATCGCTGGCTAGCGGCACACCACCGCGACGAGGCGACGACACTGGCCGCACTATCGCCGATTTAAAAAGGGAGGTAGAAGGACTACAAAAAACCGTGAGTACTCGTTCTGATACTCATTTGGATGAAACGGTGATACCGTTATTTGAACCCAGCATGGGGAATCAGAATGCGACTGATTGGGTTCGGAAAATTGACGAACTAATCAGTTTTCACAATTGGTCGCAGCAAAATGCGTGTAAAATGGCCACGAATCGGCTATGCGGTAACGCACGAAGGTGGTATGATACACTACAGAATCCTTGTCTCGGTTGGAGCAAAATGAAAACACTTTTAATCCAGAGTTTCCCGACACCGATTCGATTCGGGAAATTATTAGTTGAAGCCGCCAACTATTAGTCCCGTTGACGGACAAAATTTAGGCGATTATTGCTATGAAAAGGCAGCAAGTTAGGATTAACGATTCCGGAGGGCTACGTTATTGATAGCGTTATTGAGGGAATCAAAGACGACAGCGTTGCGTTATTGCTAGCTAATTATTTGGGTAATGTGTCGTCTACGATTTCTAATGTCCCTTTATCTACATCAAACTCGACCCGTTATACTAATAAGTCAACACAGAGAAAAGTATCCAGACCCGATTACAAATTCAATAAATTTAAGTATGCAAAGGAAATTTCGCATGGCACAGAGCGAAAAGGAAATTCTGTCGAAATTGTTGAGGATGCCATTTGGATTGTCGAATTCACCTAGCGTTTTCCAAAGACTAATTAATAATGTCCTATGTACGTTAAAGAAGTGTTGCTTTTCCCTACATAGATGATGTTATTATGCCATGTGTTTCGGTTGAACAAGGGCTATCACAATTAAAAACTGTGCTCGATAAATTTCGGGAACACAAACTAATGCTAAAACTCAGTAAGTGCTCATTTTTCAAGCCGCGAATAGACTATTTAGGCCGGGAAATTGGCGCTGCTGGCCTGAGCCCGTGAAGCCGAAACGTTGAGGCGGTATTAAAAATGAAAAACCCAATTCCTAGGCCTATCGGGTTATTTCTGCAAATTTATTGGAAACTATGCCCGTATTGTGGAGCCTCTAACTCGCTTAACGAAGAAGTTCGTTCCTTAGGTCTGGTGCGAGGAACAAGAAGGTGCAGTTAGAAAGAGCTGAGCACAGACGCTAGTTCATTGGGTTTTGTTGTTGCAATTTAAGGTAAAAAACATTTGTGAAGCCAGTCCAGAGTGCTATGAATTGTACTTTTAACAAAAGTATTGAGGCGTTAGTGGGTATAAACCGCGTCATGTAGCCGACTCGAGCATTTTGAGCGAGGTACAACACGATCTAGGTAGGCTCGATTTGGTACGTAGCATCAAAAGATTGATCACTGAGGATCAAAAGGCCCAAAAAAAGGCGATTTGATAGAACTCGGTCTATGGCCAAAAAGTACGAGTTAGGGCAATTGGTTATGGTTTCAAATGCGAATTCAAGTACAAGTGCACTGCTGTCAAAATTCAAAGGTCCATTCAGAGTCCGGAAGGTTCTGCCAAATGACCGATAGGTAGTCGAGGACCTGAGGGAAGGACGAAAAAGGGCGGTGGGACGGTAATGGTAGTTGATAGTATGAAAGCGTGGCTTGCTTTAAACGATGACGAGAAGTAAACGATGACGAGAAGTAAACGATGACGAAGGGTAAGCACTAAAAGTTGAGATGTAACTTCGCTGGGTATTTAAAAGGCGGGATGTAACCTAGCTGTGTATTTAAAAGCTGAGATGTAACTTAGCTGTGTTTCTAAAAGTCGAGATGTAACGTGACTGTGTATTTAAAAGCCGGGAGGTAAACTGGCTGTGTATTTAAAAGCTGGGATGTAACTTAGCTGTGTTCCTAAAAGTCGAGATGTAACTTGACTGTGTATTCAAAAGCTGGGATGTAACTCAGCTGTGTATTTAAAAGCTGAAATGGAGCTTAGCTGTGTGATTAGAAGTCGAGATGTTAACGTAAATTTGAAACTATGATATTCAATATCGGTTGTAGAATTAACAGTTAAATGTCCAAAGAGCTGCGATAAGTCGATGATTAGCCTTTGCTTGAAATAAAGGCGACAGTATACAGTGAGTATTTCCATCAAAATTAAAATGTACTGTTCCAGATCAACCCCTATTCCGAGGACAGAATAGTTTGCAGGATGGCCGAATGTAAGGAGAAATAAATACACGAATCAAACGAATAGTTTTATTCATCACGAATGTAATTGTTTTCGATACAGTCGACTGATGAATCCCAATTCTTCCCCAACTCCAGTTTGAAAACCAGGATTAGCCATGTACCGCAAAAAAATCTTCATTTTCTGATGTGATGAGACAGCACCTCCTCTACTTTCATTATTTGCACCCAGAAAGTGAGTTGCAACCCATCTCAAATTTTTTTCCTCAAATCAGTAGTTTTTTATAATCGCGATGATCGGCTTCTGTTCGTACTTTGTAATGCTTCTGTGCACGTACATTAACAA
Organism: Dascillus cervinus; assembly: GCA_949768715.1. Taxonomy (NCBI): domain Eukaryota; kingdom Metazoa; phylum Arthropoda; class Insecta; order Coleoptera; family Dascillidae; genus Dascillus; species Dascillus cervinus. The sequence continues at coordinate 19,084,259 of OX458320.1, forward strand.
TTGCAGCCATCACAAGACTAGCCAAGAGCACGGTGAATCTAGTACTGACCAGATGCACGGGCTGACACATTTGGTTAATCTTTGACTGAGGATTCGGAGAATTTTGGGAAATTGGGAATTTTGTTACGTTTTTGTTTCCAATTGACATTTCGACGATCCGTTTGATTTGGTTGATCGGGTGCGGAGGATTGGGAGGAGGTTGCAACATACCTCACTGACGATCGGTTTTAATTGTTTTGTGTTTTTGTGACTATATGTCAAGGCCGAGTCGTGTTATGTAGGGGCGAGCGTAAGGAGAAGTGGCTAAAGGATAATGCCGAAGCCGCCAAGGTAGTGGATCTAAAGACGATAGCGAAGCTATAGGGAATCCACACAAGACATTTTTCCCCGGGGATTGAGGGTGTGCTCGTCCATGCACAGATAATTAGTACAGCATGTTGCCAACATTGTGACAAAAAATTCACTGTGAAATGCAATCTGAAAGTACACAAAAAGGATCAATAGACCGTGGTATCGCAATACCTATTGAAAAGAATTATTAGAAGAAAACTCATTTCATGACAATCTACCGTGAGATGGTTGGTAGTCTTACTGAAACGTCACATTGCTCTTACCCACCAGAAGCAATGACAGCAGCTAGTTCTGTTGTATCTGAAAATGATATCAACAATTTGTTTAGTAGGATAGAAACGTACTTATCAGAAACAAATCATATTACAAAAACGTCCACGAAATTGATATCGCCCAAGCAGAAATGAACATAACGGTGATATAAAATGATCCTTAAAAATCAAAATTTATATCTGCAAATTCAACGAAGTTTTATAAGTATCCCTGTAGTTTGTTACGAACGGCCTAATCAAAGAGGAAATGGGATCGTGAAGAAGAGGAGCACCAGAGAGGAAAAAATGCAAATTAAAGGAAGACAACATACAACCTTAAGTATGATAAGTAGATTATATCTATATAAAGGAACTCCTCCATACGGATATGGGGGCCAAACATCAAAAGTGGCCGAGACAGTAAACAGAGCGTTCAGTTTCAACCTAAAAGAGAAAAACTTGTAGGACGGTTAAACTATTGGGAAGAAGCATCCAACGAATGCATTGGGAGGAAGAAAACGGAAAATTTCCTTTTGATCAGATACACGGAAAATTCATGCCATCTGAATGTTTGAGCTTGAAACGGACATACGAGGCGCCAATAATCCCCGTTACATCATAGCGGGTGATCTAAATGCTAAGTCGGCCATATTTGGATCTGCGAATAAAAATGCTAAGGGAGAAGTCATAGAGGAGTGGATAGACTCGCTGTTTAAGAAATTAACAGACTTAATAGGAACGATTTACTTAAGAACAAGCTCATACCATCCGCAAGCAAATCGAATGATCGAACAATTTCATCGACAACTAAAAGCTGCAATAATGTGCCACGGACCAACATTGACCAACATTCTTCCGACAATTCTACTGACAATTCGCTGTGCCTTCAAAGAGGACTGCAAAGCAACACCAGCCGAATTACTTTACGGCAACCAAATCCGACTTCCTGAAGAATTCTTCACCTCCCACAACGACGAAACGGGTACTTCCGAGTTCTTACAGAATTTTGCGACAACAAATGCGCGAGTACAACCAATTCAAGCTTCGCGCCGTGCAAACTTGGCAGCAGAATCTCAGTTGTGAACTGATTAAAAAAGTGAGAACCTCATTCACATATCCTTTTCGTTAGTTTTAACTTGGGATACCAATCCAGCAAATGCGGGATCAGTAATGCGGGACTGCACATGCGGGATCCGCAGGACTTGCGGGACTGAATAAAAATATCTTAATTTAAAAAAATATGTACGCCGAGCGCGCTTTTGCTGTCCCTCGGTACTTCAGGTCAAAATTACAAGATCAAAATTATCATTTCTTCGAAAATATTTCCAAAAGAAATCTCAATAATTTTTCTTAATTTTTTTTTTACTAATAAATGCTACTTTTATTTTGAATTTAGTTGTCTTTTATTGCATAACTAACTTCCGGTACTTAATTTCCTTAGCAACTGAAAAAAGCATTGTGATAGTCTGTAATCCCGCAAATCCTGCGGATCCGCGGGATTGATGCGGGATTGGGATCCTTAGTTCCAACCCTGTTTGCCACTGAATTTGGTTACTCCATCTTAAAAAGGGTTGCTCGGATTTAGTATGAATAACGAAAATTCAAACAAGCACAAGATAATACTCCTTAAGCATTTTTGCTGTATATCAGATGTGTTCCCCATATAAATCGTTTATGGCTGCAAGGAATCAACGAAAACTTTTCGACATTGTGGGGTAGACGATGTAAAAAAATTTAAAAGCAAGGGCCTATCGTTTGGTATAGAAATGATTCAACTGCAATGAATTACGGAAAGTAAGTAAGTAATTATCATGTGTTAAACACAAGCATAAGATACCAACTACTATAGTTGATATATTTCTGCAAGGCCAAAAATCATTTTTCTATATCTACAATGAAGGAGTTGTGGAAAAGGACCTAACTAAGTTTGCTCTTTTTGTGGGATTAGAAACAATATGGTTACAGAATCAATTCGTAAATTGCGATTCTACAGTGACAACGATTCAGAACAAAACATCAACCGATTCTACGAGATTCGAAAAAGTGGAGCAGTTTTCCCGAGTTAGAAGTCACTCCCTTTTACTAAATGTTCGAGATTTTGTGATCATTAAAAAAAGCTTAAAAAAATATGATAGAATATTTTCAGTTCATAAATATTCTGAAATCATTATGGGATCAAGTGCTCATCCCAATTTCACTGCCAAAGAAAGTGAAACCAGACATTCTGGATTTCAAAACTTTGTGGTCAAAGTACACTAAAAATGCTATTTTTCTTGAAACACAGAAGTAAGGAGTTCAAAGAACAGACAAACAGTTATTTACCATTTCCCGTTTTCGGCATTTTAGTTATGACTCAACAAAACCTGAATTTGTTGCGGTTTCAAAACTCATAAACAATAATGTTCAACATACGTTCTCGCTTAGTATGCCAAAAACTCCCGAAAAAATAAATATGAGCATGGTAAACATGGCGGCACGTCAACGAAGCGAACTTTCATTCAGAAAATATTCCTTGCAATTTTCTTAGTCTTAAGAATATTGTAAGAATATTGTCTCGTTGGCTTCGACCCTGTTTAGCACCGAGGTTGGTTACTCAATCTTAAACAGGGTTGTTCAGATTTAGTATCAACAACGAAGGAAAAAGACCCAGAAGTACAAAATACTTCTTGAACATATTTGCTGGATATCAAGGGTGTGATTTCATAAGTAATGGAACATCAATTTCAACAAAGCCCTGGTAATTACCAGACGTAACCGTAAATCTTATCGATGCATTAGTTCAAGGATCAACGAAGCGAATTTTCAATTGGGAACTATTCCTCACAACTTTCGTAATCTTAACGATACGGTAAGCTGTTTAGAAAAGTGAGCTCGTTTACCAACTCTCTCGTTGGTTCACATCCTGTTTGCCACTTGGTTGATTACTCAATCTTAAATAGGGTTGTTCAGATTTAGTATCATAAACGAGAGAAAAAGTCAAACAAACACAAAATGCTTCTTGAACATATTTGCTGGATATCAAGGGTGATTTCACATAAAACGAAGCATCAATTTCAGCAAAGCCCGGGTAAGTACCAGTGGTAACCGTAAATCTTATCGATGCATTACTTCAAGGATCAACGACAATTCAACCAAGCGAATTTTCAATTGGGAAATATTCCTCACAACTTTCGTAATTTTAAAGATACGGTAAGCTGTTTAGAAAAGTGATTCATTTACCAACTCTCTCGTTGATTCAGATTCTGTTTGTCACTTAGGGTGGTTACTCAATCTTAAACAAGGTTGTTCAGATTTAGTATCATTAACGAAGGAAAAAGTCAGACAAGCACAAAAAGCTTCTTGAGCATATTTGCTGGATATCAAGGGTGATTTCACATAAAACGAAGCATCAATTTCAGCAAAGCCCGGGTAAGTACCAGTGGTAACCGTAAATCTTAGATGCATTAGTTCAATGATCAACGACAATTCAACGAAGCTAATCTTCACATGCAAACTATTCCTCACAACTTTCATAATCTTAAGAATATTGTCAAGTGATTAGAAAAGTGAGCTCATTTATGTATCTCTCTCATTGGTTCCGACCCTGTTTGCCACTGAGATTGGTTACTCAATCTTAAACAGGGTTGCTCGGATTTAGTATCAAAATACTGCTTGAACATTTTTGCTGGATATCAAAGTGTGATTTCACATATAACGAAACATTAATTTCAACAAAGCCTGGGTAACCAGCAATAACCATAAATCTTGGTGATGCATTAGTTCAAGGATCAACAATTCAACGAAGCGAATTTTCAATTCGGAAATATTCCTCACAGCTTTCGTAATCTTAAAGATACGGTAAGCTGTTTAGAAAAGTGATTCATTTACCAACTCTCTCGTTGGTTCAGATTCTGTGTGCCACTTAGGGTGGCTACTCAATCTTAAACAAGGTTGTTCAGATTTAGTATCATTAATGAAGGAAAAAGTCAGACAAGCACAAAAAGCTTCTTGAACATATTTGCTGGATATCAAAGGTGATTTCACATAAAACGAAGCATCAATTTAAGCAAAGCCCGGGTAATTACCAATAGTAACCGTAAATCTTATTGATGCATTAGTTCAATGATCAATGCCAATTCAACGAAGCGAATTTTCACTTGGAAACTATTCCTCACAACTTTCATCTTAGGATATTGTCAAGTGATTAGAAAAGTGAGCTCATTTATGTATCTCCCTCGTTGGTTCCGACCCTGTTTGCCACTGAGATTGGTTACTCAATCTTAAACAGAGTTGCTCGGATTTAGTATCACAATCAAAATACTTGAACATTTTTGCTGGATATCAAGGGTGATTTCACATAAAACGAAACATCAATTTAAAAAAAGCCTGGGTAATTACCAGCAGTAACCATAAATCTTATTGATGCATTAGTTCAAGGATCAAAAATTCCATGAAGCGAATTTTCAAATGGGAAATATTCCTCACAATTTTCATAATCTTAAAGAAACGGTAAGTTGTTTAGCAAAGTGAGCTTATTTACCAATTCTCTCGTTCGTTTAGATCACATTTGCCACTTAAACAGAGGGGTTGTTCAGATTTAGTATCAACAACGAAGGAAAAGTTAGAAAAGGACAAAATACTTCTTGAACATATTTGCTGAATATCAAGGGTGATTTCACATAAAACAAAGCAGCAATTTCAGCAAAGCCTGGGTAATTGCCAGTAGTAACCTTAAAAAGTTATTGATGCATTAATTCAATGATCAACGACAATTCAACGAACTGAATTTTCACTTGGGAACCATTCCTCGCAACTTTCGTACTCTTGAAGATAAAGTAAACTGTTTAGAAAAATGAGTTCATTTACGTATCTCTCGTTGGTTCCAAGCCTGTGTGCCAGTGAAATTGGTTACTCAAGCTTAAACAGAGTTGCTTTTCAGTTCACTAACAAGGTGTCACTGAAGCAGTAGCTATCGAAGAGTTAAAACTCTCACAAAACGAAGTAAAATGGGGACACAAAATATCTACTCGAATGAGAATAGAGAAAGAGGAAATTATAGAGATGGCCGAGGCCGTGAATATTGCGGTGGTTGGGGTGGATACATGCCAAGTGTTCATTATGGACCAGAGCAGATGCAACAGCCAACCAGGCCCTATAATAATAGAAGAAGAGGTCCACAGAAGAATATAACTTAAGCTGCATCTGCAGGTGTCGCAGCGCCAGTTGCGATAGACAAGGATGCTTTGTTGGCTCCCAAAGAAAGTTGATGTTGAAAGATTCTACCCAATGAGACAGGTCCATGCTAATCGCAGGTTTTGCGGTACGCTAGAAGGATTCATTCCCCGCTATAAGGAGACATTCTACCAAATGGCTATTGCCAGCAAGACGACTTCAAAGTAAATGGCGGAAGTGGTATTGTACTGAACACTTGTACAATCATTTGATGGCTGTGCGATCACACACAGGCGAGAACTCCGTCTCAGCACCCATTGACAGATGTTTATGCAGTCGGTGATTTTCATGATGGGTCAGGTGCCCAGTATCGTACACATTTCAAGATATGGTCCGGATTTAGTATCCTTGACTTGGTCGGTTGATTCGGTTTACCTGAAACGAAATGGAATATGAATACCTATACATACAAATTTCATTTTCATAGATAAATTAGACATTTTGCTACATTTTTACAGCATTTGCAAGTTTTCCATTTACTGCATTATGAATTAACACAAAGAAATTTAAATTTGGAACAATTGAGTCGCATGGCGACATTTTATAAAATAATTTGTAAGTTTTCGTAAGTACAATGGAACTTTTATGGCAGTGAATTCAATACTACTGACTTCTAAATACTAGTTCTTTATATTAAACATTCAACCTTACCATTAAAATGCTACAGAACGTTATTTAAATTAAAATCACATATTTTAAGAGGACGCCTCGCGTTAACGATACACTAACGTCGGATGCAACTTCAGAGGGGTGGGCTCCCAGTGCTACCATATTAAGCAAATAATCGGCTGGGCTGTTTGATATTAATACACATTTCGTTTTATCGCTGGTAAACTAATTATTTATTCGTTCTTCCTAAATTTTAACTTAGCTGGGATTAACATCATATTACAAAATTTGCAGATTAAATTTGTAGGGAATTTCTTGCTCTTAGTTTTCCTAACCTTACTTTACACTGTTAACTTCTCTATTATTTACTTGAGTTATTAAAGTATGTTTGGTTATGTTGATCAATGATCTTTTAGTATTATTAGATCATGGATGTTGATATGTAATTAAAATTAACGTACAACCCTTTTTCAGAATTATCTTGAAATGGATTGTTATCAGCCGCTCCATTATGTGAAGAAAATTGTTTTACTAATGAATGCTGCAGCTTCTAATATTGTAATGACCTGTAATAAGTACAGCATTAGCTTGTTCTTCGGGAAGTTGAGGAGAATGCAAAAACTGCCCTTAAATAGGGTCGGTCTATAACCCTTCCCTTCAAACTCGATCAGCAGTTTTTCTTATTCTTGATGTATGTGTCGTAGATTCATTACAAATTCAATCACTTTTACCTACTAGGCAAATTGTGTCTACTTTGTTTTACCAAACCATTACATTAATTATATAATTAATAAGAAAAGATATCAAGCTATAATTTCAAAGTAAATCGAGATTGTTCAAGTAGAACTGTACGATGCTGACATTGTACAAGTTATACAGTACGAAGTCCACCAAAACGAGCAAATATCCAGCTTTGTACGAAATTATGTGCAATGTCGACTTTGTACAAAAATAGCTGTACAATGTTAACATTGTACAATTTCGGACTTAGTGCGTAACATATAAATTAATTTCTTCTTTCTTAGTTCAAGGCGTAGAGAACCAAAAAATAATCTAGTTAACCTTTAACCGGTTGCGCCGGTGAATTTAGTTCAAGTTTCGTATTTTTTTAACCATATTGTAAATATTTAATTTACCGTCATCAGATTCGTAGTACCTTTCACCAAACATATCAGTAACTTATCAGTTCAATCTAAAACTCCCACTGTCCTGTTTCATGAGTGCATTGACGAGTATTTGAGAGAGTTCATCTTTTGTGAACTTAGTTCACCCACGCGACCGTTTATGTAAGTAAACTTTTTCTAAAAATATAATATCCTTTTAGATTGTTTTTTTAATTTATTGCATTAGAATACGTGTATTTAAGTGTATTCTATAATAATTTGTGGAACCCGTAGGTTTTTGTTTACTTTCAAGGCAACTTTGGTGAGAGAGGAAGAGACTTTGTAAGCTTCTGAGGAAGTTTGGAAGGAGGAACCTATTGATTCTGATTATTCTGACGGTGAGGATGAGGAAATATTTTTTTCAGAAGACGAAAGTGGTTCTGAGAATTTATTTTGGGCAAAAATATGGATAGAAGAAAATTCCTAAAATATCTGGCATCCCAGCTCATGGAGCCCCACTATACTGAACGAGCAGCAATGTTTTCTCTGCTAAGAGATATACAAGGGTATCTTGAAAAATTCAAAAACCCATCAGGTACTGAAACTGAAGGAAAGTCTGCATCAAAGAGGATGAGATGCCACTGTTGTGAGAGGTCAAAAAAACAGGTAACAAGAAAAAAATGTGGATACTGTCAAAAACATGTTTCCAAAGATCACTGAAGTGAAACAGTTATTCGCTTTAGCTGCGACCATAGCGTAGTCGATTCTGAATAGGTTTACATAGAATTAAATATTAGTGTATTAAAAAAATCCTTTTTTCTTTGTTATATGATTGTTTATGGAAACATAAGAAATAAAAGTATATACAAACACAAGCTTTTTTTTATTAAAAACAACAAATAATTTAGTTTTTGAGAATGGTGAACTAAATTCACCGTGCGACCGTTAGTGTAACTTTTTGTGGCGTGACCGGTTAAAGGTTGAAAATTACTGTAGAGTTTGAGAAACTAGAAAATAATTTTTCATCTTTTTCCGATATATTGCCAGGGGGTCGTTTTTTCACCACTCATAGCTAAGCTACATATTCACAATATTGTGATTGTAAAAATATCGAAATTTCAATTTACAAAGTTGTAAATTTCCATTCTCTATTTTGTAAGCAGATTTTCATGAATCGTAAAGTGAGGTAACTTATTCTAGGTGTTAGAATTGTGAATTCAGTGACAATCACGATACAAATGGATGAATGACAGCAAAAAATTATGTTAGAGGTATTGGAGAAGGCCGAAAAGCAAAATTATTTTCAAGTTCATAAGCATCTAACAAATTGTTTCGAGTAAACTTTTTTCAATATCAGTTGGGTCGATGTTGTGAGATAAGAAATAAATGATTTTATGCTAGTTGTCGTAACAAAAGATTGAAATATAGCTTGCTCAGGTAGAACTGAGAACAATACCGGACTTACAATATTGATAACTTTAAAATATTTGCCAACAGGTAAATTTACAAATTTAAACAAATCAGTTTTGCATAGCGACTAATCCTAATGTGTAAATATAGAAATATAAAATTTTAAATAATTTTGTACAAATTTCACACCTAAACAACAGTTTTTTTACTTTAAGCCATGATAATTACATCGCCCCAACTGATATTAGAAAAACTGTAACTGAACAAAAGTATGTTCTTAAATAGAATAAAAATAGAATAATTGCAAGTTTAAGGAGAAGAAATTTAATTAATATATCTAGAGTTAAATGTCCCAGTTAACTGGAGATATAAGTTAACATCGGCCATTATAGATCCAACAATATATTTTTTATTTGACATAACAGAAATGAATATACATAAGGTAAGGGAACCGATTTCTGACATACCTCCAATAACTGACATTTATATTTAAAAAATTCGAAAATGAGAAATATTTTAACGTATATGCAACTTCGAACATGGTAAAAAATCATTTGAACTGTTGTTATGCTGAGGCTGGCATTTCTCTTTCTTGCCGCCTTAGCTGACTGAATGTCAATGCATTTTGTAATACGATGCACATTCCATGAGGTTTTCGTCAATTCTCTTACCATTGTGCTTAAGGAAAATACCATTGTTTTTGGTGTCTTTGTGATCAAATTCAACAGCAATTAAAGGTAAGTGAGCTCAATTTAGATCTAGCAGTCTTGTGAAACATAAATTCATTACGCAAATGCTTTTTGTGTATAAATTGTAGATTACAAGGGGGGTGTCAGCTAAGGGTTCATAAATAACAGCCAGTACCCATTACCTGACAATGCTGTCAGATATTGGTGATGGTAAATTTTAAACAGAAAAGCAGGATCCCCTGGCTAAATGATTTTTTTTTTAAATTTCAAATACTGGAGTCTCTTTAGTTTGATGAATTTAGGAATTGTTCCAATAGGTGACACCCCTGTCAGATACAAGATCTAACGTGTCAGATATTGGAGGCACTGATACTGGTCAACATATACCAGAAAAAACGTTTGATGTTGATATTTTTTCAGGGCTATAATGGCGAGATATTCTCAAGAAAGTCTTGAAAAGGCATTGCAAGAAATTGATAAAGGAATGCCAACTGCTACTGTCAGTAAAAAATATGGCATTCCTCGAACAACACTTTTATACAAAAAGACTGGAAAATATCCTCGCCAATGCAGAAAGGGTCCGCCTACAAATCTTACGCCTTTTGAAGAGGAGTCACTCGTCAATTGAATGTTTCATATAGCAGATCGAGGTTTCCCAGCAACCAAATTGCAACTCATTGATTCAGTTGAAATTATTTTTAAACAAACAAAATAAGTAATAAGTAAATAAGTAAAGTAAGTAAATAAATAAACGAGTTAATTTATCTTCTGGAAGGGTAGCTGTCAACGAAGAAAAAATTCGGAATTGGTTTAAGGAAATAAAAACCTTGAAGAAAATAATTATATGGCCATTTTAGAAGACCCAACAAGAATTTTTAATGCTGACGAATCAGCATTTTTTTTGTCACCCAAAGGAAGTAAAGTCTTTGCAAAGAAAGGTTCATCGACGCTTTATAGTTTTGTTGCCAACAACGATAAAGAGTGCATGACAGCTTTATTAAATGCAAATGCAGCCGGCATGATAGCCCCTCCAATGGTAATTTACCAATACGAGCGAATACCTCCACATGTAACCAGCAAAATGCCTTCAGGATGGTCAATTGGTAAAAGTGAAAACGGCTGGATGACTGGCCAAACATTTAACGAATATATAGGTAACGTTTTTCTGCCATGGTTAAAGGAAAATGGGATTACCTTGCCAATAATATTTTTCGTTGATGGTCATACCAGTCACTTAACTATTCCTCTCAGTAATTTATGTTCAGAACATGGAATCATATTGGTGTCGTTGTGTCCAAATTCGACCCATATTACTCAACCGATGGATGTGGCCGTTTTCCGTACTCTAAAAAGTGCTTGGAAGGACGCTGTTCAGAGATGGAAAATTAATAATGGTTCTAAGGTAAAAAAAGAGGATTTTGCTTCCATACTGGAGCAAGCAGTGTTAGCCTCGGTTACACCAAAAGTACTTGGTAACGGATTTAAGGTAACTGGGCTCCATCCGTTTAATCCAGATAGTATCAAATATGACAAGTATTTTAAAGCGGGACACTCTCTTAATACATTTAAAAACGTACCACCAAAATCCACATCAAATGACAAATTATTGTATTTGGAAAATGTTATTGAAAATGAAACATTACAAAAATTTCGAAATACCACCGGTAATGAATGGAACGGTGATAAAAAAGATGAATCTCCGTATTCCGTTTGGCAAACCATCAAAAATGACTCGGAAAACATCACTCCTCTTAATCAATCAATTTTTGAAAAACACAGAAATCAACTTTCTGGCAACGATGTTGAACCAGAACAGGAAGATATGCAAATTGAAACGCCAAAAACAAATGAAATGCAAACAATGAGTTCCTCCATATTACATCTAATAACTACAGATGAACCGCAACCATCTACTAATGCAATTCAAGTTGAACCTTCACTAACTGGCACTCCACTGAAAGATGTGCCCACTCCATTTAAAACGTGTCTGTTTTGGCCCAAGTCAGATACAAAGCAGGGGAAAAGAAAATCAAAGGAAAAATTGCCTGCGGTGGCAACATCAAACAAATGGAAAGAATATCATATAAAAAAGGAAAAGATAAAACAAGAAAATGAAAAAGCAAAAGCTGAACGAAAATCAAAGAAAGAGGCGAAACAAAAATTATTAAAAGAAAACACGAAGCAAACAAAAAGAAGACTCATATCATCTTCATCTTCCGATTCTAGCCGCGAAGTGATTTTAGAACCTGAAGAAGAACTTTACTATAATATAACCGAACGCCCAAATCCAGCAAATCAACGTTTGCTAGCCGTTGGTAAATATGTTATTGTGTTATATGAATGTGACTATTTTCCTGGGATTATTAAAGAAATGAATAGCACTAGCGCTTATGTAAGTGTAATGCAAAAAAGCTTGCCAAACACCTGGAAATGGCCTAATAAAGAGGACTGTTTATGGTATGAATTCAAGGATATTTTGGAAATAGTTGAAGAGCCTTCTAAGGCTAACGAGAGGGGTGCATTCCGTGTGCCAGAATTTTTGAAATATGCCGATTATCTTTAATAAATAATTTATAGTGTAACAATAAATATTTTTCATATTTTTGCCGAGTGTCAGTTATTGGTTCAACTATTGGGTGCATTAAAAAAGAAGTATGTCAGTTATTGGGGTCTGTGCACAATATTTGTTATATACTTTTTTATATATAAAAGTAAAACTCTTGAACAAAATTTATAAGATGTATGGTTGCAGTAAACCTTTAGCAAACCGAGAAAGCAAAAAGTTTTAGATTATTATTAAAAGTAAAGTAGTGGTTGTCAAAATAGTTTCTTTTTTCTTTTAAAGTGTCAGCTATTGGTTCCTTTACCTTAAGTACCTATAATATGTATTGTATTACTATAACATTAACATTAAAATATATCAAAAAGAAAAGAAAAACTAAATTTTTACCCATTTTATAAATCACTTTGTATCGAAAATAATTTCATTAAGGTAGGTGCGACAAAAAAAGGCCTGGTAGGTAATAAGGCCTGGAAGTTGGATTCGATGTAATTCATAATTGTAGACGGCTGCACTTATGCTTATTATCTTTTGTTTATATGCAATATCAGCAGATAGATAAATTGCCGTAACATTTTTCAGTTCTCGCACAAAACTTGTTTATCTGCTGCAAAGCGCAACCGTATTACGTGTTTACTTAGGTTGAGCTGCATAATAGTTTTTTTTTCTTTGCGATTCGAAACTGCTGATGAATGGCATTTTCTGTATGGAGTAAGTAGATCATTCAGGTACCTACTATTGGATTTATTTATAATATTTAATAATTGTCTAATGTAGATCATTTTGAAAAATATGTAAGTAATCACCAAGTTTTCTGAGCAGGATTGAATATTTTCAACTGCATAATAATTCATAAAGTGTTTATATTTTTTTCTCGATTTATGTGGAAGCTAATTCAACGTCATTCTGTTTGCCGGTTCCACTAATTTTTGTGGTTTCCAGAAATTGGAACTTCGTTCTCATTATTAATTTTATTTCACAAAAATTATGAAGGAAACGAAATCGACAACTGGAATGTTTCACATTTTTCTCCTTGATGCACAATATACCTACTACGTATTATACTTAGTTTGACAGTTATTTCTGTCAGGGGTTTCCAAACATACGAAACTTAAATATATTTTTTTTGTGGCATGTTGTGATTTTTGAATATCGGGTTGCGTGCATTGGGCGTATGCCTCGGAAAGTTACGTGAATCACGGTGTATAAAGGTTTACCGAAATTCTCATGGAACATAATTTCCGGTAATAGAAAATATAATGAATGTATTGAAAATCTCGTTTTTTCCCAAATTCTGACTACCTGCAAATCGTTGTTTACTTATAGGAATTTCCATCTTCAACAAACAAACGTAAACGCCTATTTTGCAAAGCAAGACGCCAACTACTATTTGCAAGGGTTAAAAATGTTAGCGAATCGTTGAGAACAGTATGTCGCCTTAAAAAGAGACTATGTCGAAAAATAAAATTGCATTTGACCAAAAAATACGTGTTTCTATGTTAGGCGCAAAACTTTTCAGACAACCCTTTTAAACTTACTTGTAAAAAATGCTTGTTTCACAGAAAGACTCAAATTCTCAATAGCACTTGCTTATGAATTATCACTAGTACCTATTTGAAAAAATGCTATAGAAGATTATATTAACGCTTACGTAAACGTATAAACTTGCTCCCACTAAACACAAAAACGTATCACGGACGTCCGAGCAACGTCGTGTAGCGCTATGCGACGTTAGTCAAAAACGTAGCTCGGACATCGAAAAACGTATATAGGACGGCTAACGCCTGTCGTAAAAACATCGCCAGGCGACGTACCAGCGCGACATCGCGCGACGTTCGGGCTCTACATGCGGGTGACGTCGCCTTGATACGTTTTTCGACATTTTTAGTTAATCAATGAATTAAATTGATTTCTAAATTATTTTAATTAATTAATTTAATTAATTATTTTTTAATAGACGTAATTAATCCATTTTTTAATTAAATCATTTGATTTAATTTTTTACGAAATTGCTTCAATTAAGAAATAAGCCAGTTAAAATCATAAATTTATTTATTTCAATGTTTACATAAATAAAACAAAAATAACAAACGTTTTTTAAAAAAATTAACGTATTGATAATAATGTTAACAATTTATAACTGCATAGCATATACAAGATATAAATGACATTTAAAAAATTAACTCCTAATATTAACAATGCACAACTTTATCAAAGACAACAAACATTTAAATAATTATACTAACAATTCATTATTACAAAAACGAAATTTTAAAAATCTACGTCTACATAATATTAATAATTTACAATTTTATAACATACACAAAATATAAACGTAATTTAGAAAATTAACTCGCAATATTAACAATATCAACCATATCAAAGATATAAACGTCATTTAAAAAATTAACGCATAGACAATATTAACAATTTATAACTGCACAATATAAATTACAAGATATAAACGAAAAATTGCAATTTATTCTTATGATAATTCAAGCAGAAATTTCGATAATTGGTTACAAATACCTAAAATAAACTTAAAATACTCGAGATTCTTGGCATGGAGGCAGGTCCAACTTCCCTTCCCTTAAATTGATGCTACGTTTTAGAGCCTGTGAATAAAAAAATGTAAAATAAATAATCTTATTAAAAATTATCATTAAAATCGATTACCTTCGAAGATTTCTATAATTTTCAAATCTTTGACTTTAATATTTTTCTTTACACCTGACTTTTTCAGCTCCCCGGATACTTTCTTCATTTCAATTTTCTAAATTGGTTTTACAAACACTGAAAAATAACAATAAATATAAAAACTGTGATTTTGTATCAATGATTGATAATATACTTACTTGCTGTTTATTTTCTTCCATTTTTTCAGCTAATATACAACTTAGCAATGCAACTAGAAACGGTGGAATGTCTTCTTTCTAAAATTGAAAGTTAAAATATTTACAATAGAATAACCTTTTCCGATACAGATGTGACCGGTTTTATGTCACCAATTTAGTTAATTGCACCGCCTTTGTGTAAAAACTATTTGTACCGTCCTTTTATATTTCAAGGTTTCATTCAGGGACGGCTAGAAGTTTTGCAGGGGTTTGAAATTAAATAAACTATTTTTTCATCAACAGCACACCGAAGCGGTTATCAAATTATTTCAATTCCAACACTAAGTCGTTGTATTATAATTTTTTTTACAAATTTGAAAGTGAGGAGTCTCTTTCAGTGCTGCGCTTCTGGTTAGGGTTCCAAAAAGTCAGCTCCTGAGTCGGTCCTGTTTCGAAACATGTTTTTCTTTGTAAATTTAAATTGTGTAAATAAGTTTCACAAAACCTAAAGTATGCTATTCGAACAATAAAAACGCGTTATCATAAAATTGAGACGATTCCAACAAAAGAGTGAAAACATATTTTCAAGGAACGCAGTCAACTTAGAGGCCATCCATAATTTACGTAACGCAGAATTTGAACAATTTTTACCCCCTGCCCCCTTCATTACCATCTTTATTGTCATTTACTTACATAAATTTAAAATATGACTTTTGCGATAATTAATTGCTATAATTAATGACTTGTTGGTTAAATTCTCTATCCAAAAATTCAACTGGTGCTATGAACAATGCCGGATTATTATCCTTCCAAATTTTAAGAAATAAAGGTAAATTTGCAAATTTGATATGAATTAGCCCCTTAATGCACTGCGACATTTAAATATGTCAAGTCTAACGTTTTCGTATGGAAATTCAATTCTAATGTTATATTAATTAAAAAATTGCCCGTGAAGGGGTTATTAACCTGTAAAAAGATTGTTTTCAACTAAATAAATGATAAGCTTCAATTGTAATTTTTTTTTCGAAAAAAAAAGTGTTTGATTTTGTTATCACATATTAATAAAGAAAATCGTTCATTAAATTAAATTAAATTTCGATACTGAGACTTGGTTAAATTAGAATTATGGATGCGCTTTTTTTCATTGCCGTTGGTTATAACGTAATATTATAAGAAATTCTGAATAAATACAATAAACACGTACATATTATAAATAGAAGTGTTTTAGGAAATTATATAAGCATACAATTTTTAATTCATTTATTAAAAAGCAAGAATATAAATCGTTGATTTGAATTTTGTTGATTTCATTAAAAAAAAATGCATTCCACGTCTCAATTTTACATCGCCGAACGATCTACGAACGTTGCTCAGATACGTCGCAGCGCGACATTATTCCAACGTCGCTCAACGTTTTTTAAACGTTATGTGTTTAGTGGGCTTATTTTGCTTACAAGGGTAAGCGGGAGGTTACAAATGGCTAAAATTTTGCTTACGTAATATTTGAACGGCCCCTTCCTGAAAATTAAGCTCTGTGATACACGTTATCTAATGCACAGTTTCAGTATTCTTCTCGCCAAAGCCGTTTTACAATTCACGGTCAATTTATTTGGTATTTTGCGGTTGTATTGCTTTTAGAAAGTTTGCATATATCTGCAAAGGATTTGTGAGAAATATGCACATAAATAAGCTAGATTTTTTTTGAGAACTAGCAGTTTTTTAGGGTCAGTTGGGGTAAATGGAAACGGTTTTTACACTTTTGAAATTTCAGTTTAGTTTTCGAGTTCTAATTAAGTCCTTTTAATCCACAAATTTAAATATAAATAAGTTATACCCTCTCCTTTAAGGCTGCAATGCGGTTTTTTATAAAGTTCAACATGTTTTGAGAAAAAAATATTTATATTAACCTATGTCGTGTTTACAATTACACCTGACCTGTTGCGGTAAATGTAAACGAAGAACTATTTGGTCAAGCATTATATTGCTTAGAATTGTGTGGCAAACGTGCACAAAGTGCTTTTCATTGCCTTTGTTATAAACCTATACGATTTAAAGCCCATGTTTACATTTACCCCATATTATGCCAAATATAATCTGGTGCATAGAAATGTAGCTAACATCACTTTCATTAATGGCAAACAACATTTTGGATAAGTCCCAGGACTTTAGGCTGGTGATTTTTATTTCCGTTGATTCAATATCTTCAACCACACAAACATATTTGAATAGGGTGACGTTTCTTTTTCCTCCTTTGAAACAAACCAACACAAATTTTCCTTTTGATAGTTGTGAAATATTCTCTACTTTTTCAATCTCTGTATCTTCATGAAATGTTTCTTCCCAGCGATCTTCGTCGCTCTCAAGGAGACTTATCTCACTTTTATCATCCAACGATTCTTCTTTTTCATTTCTGGGTTTCTTCGGTTTTGTCTCCGTTTTCAATGTATTTTTTTCTATGATTATTTTTTGTTTACGCTTCGGTTTTGGCTTTCTTCTCTCTTCTGTTTCTCTAATCGTTTCAGCACTTCGCTTGAAATTAAAACTTCCTCATATATTTGTTGTTTCAATCTAGAAATAATCAATCTCTCTGATTTATCAGCATATTTATCGCATACTTCACACTCGAATTTTTCCTTCGGGATGTTCGTAGATTGTAGACCGATCAGGGTTTCTTTTCTAATGGCATCTTCCATGTCCCTAACGTTCAGGTGCCCAAGACGCCTATGCCATAGTCTGAAGTCATTTTCTGATGAACTAGTTGCTACTGCTGAAATATTGTTCTTTTCACGAGCATAATATAAATCGCCGATGCGCTCCGCTGTCAGCATCACTTCTCCGCCTTTACCGATTGCGATTGCATCGTTTCTTCGAAATCGCACTTCAAAACCTTTGTTTGTGATTTTTCCGACGGATAATAAGTTCGTACGTAGGTCAGGGACACACAAAGTTTCGAGTAATGAAATGTTCTTCGCCCTACCTAAAACATCTGCCGCAAAAGTAGCCGTTCCTTTTGTCGTAATACGAGTCGATGCGTTTTTTTGCCAGATTCAGTTTTCCACGTTCGGGTCGAGTTTCCGAAAAATTGTTTACATCGCGACATAAATGTGATGTCGCACTGGTATCCAAACACCATCGCGTCGTTTCGATCCCTGCGAGTTTTATAAAAAGCGCTTCCAAGAGGCTAAGGCCCGATTCTTCAGCTGACCTAGCAGTCGCGATTTTTCTGTAACATTCCGCGTCCTTGTGTCCAATTTTCTTGCACTTATGATAGCGAAATTTAAAAGGTTCTCTGGTATTTTTAAAATTCATATTCGAACCGGATGCTTTGCCGCCATTATTTTTATTTCTACTGTACTTACTCTGACGCCGCCACTGGACATTATTCTTTGTGAACATGGCATCCGGTGTGGTAGCACTCTTCTTCCGTGCGTCAGTTTCTTCCACGATTTTTACTCACAAAACTTCCGGTGTGGGGAGATTATCGCGCGATTCTATCGCACAACGAAAGTTTTCGTAACTAGACGGCAAACTGTACAGTAACATTATCGTCAGTAAGTCTGAATTTATTTCAACCTCCATCTCTTGCAGCTTATCAACGGCGTCGAAAAAGTGATTTATGTGATCACGTACGTCGCTGCTTTCTTCCATTTTCTGCAGGTTCAACTGCTTTAAAGTGTTGGTTTTCTTGCTGGGCCTTTTGACTGATAAATACTTTCCAGCTTTAGCCATACATCACGAGAAGCCACACATTCTTTTATCTGTTTTTTCATATTTGCGATTTTCTTAATTTTGTCTTGGGCGTCGTCCATACATGATATCACTGGTTTAGGGGGGAGGGTTAGCGAAATTGTGACAATCCATGACAGGGGGTTAGAAGGTCTTTTGAAAGGCGTGACATTACAAAAGGTATTTTCGAAAAAGTTAAATTTTAGCAACCATATAAATTCGACCTCCAAATAGAGGGAACTTGTCTTAAAAAGAGGAGGTCTGGCAACTCTAAATTAATGAAGTCAGACGATCCTCAAAGTAATTCGTGTTGAATTATAATAAATGTCGTATATTTTTTATTAATCGACCGGATAGAAAATAAAATACAATAAAATCTTCAAACTTAAGAGTCTTCTCTTCGCATGTTAAATTTGTATACCACAGGCGTCTTAGTAGGGCAGCCAAAAACGAAAATTTTGATTTGATCTTTACGTGTCTAGAAACTATGAACCTTTATCTAGAAGACCCCGGTGCTATTTTTTAAAATTTTTCTTCTAAAATGATGTAATGAGGTTTTTAAAGTTATGATGTTTTGCAAGAATAGCGGTGCAAAGTTGTCACTCACTTTGCAAAGTTGTCATTCGGAAAAAGCGAAAAAAGGGTCCGGCATTATATAAACAATTCTTTCAGTGATACATTCAGCAGAAATTTAAGTATGTTTTTGTTATAAAAACCCCGCAATTGTGTCGCCAAGAAAATATGTAATTGTTATCCGTAAGGTAGCGAAACTAGCGGCATGATGTTGAAACTCAACAGCTGAAGTGCTCAAATAAATATTGCAATCTTTGTTTATAGTTGTGACATATGATATGTTTTGCTTCAACAGAACGTACTGGAGTACACTACAAAAATCCGTATCCCCACTTTTCCTACGCTCGTAACTCATCAAACTTCTTGATAAATATTATTTATATTATGGTCTTTGACGATAACGGCGGCGGTGAGCTCAGTCAATGGTTATTTTACCTACGATATTTTTTATAGTTGTTTGTGAACAGACGCTTCGAACAATTTTACCGACTGTCCTAATATTATTGTGTACTTCGAAGGAATATTACGGCTACATGATCTTTTTTGAATTGAGATACATTTTTATAAAAAACAAATAAGAGCAATATTGGAATGTTTTGGACCTGGCTGGGGTTACATTTTTTTTTAAAGAAGTTAGTTACGATTCTTGATTGTGATCAGACGTTGGTGTATTATTCCTCATTATACTATTACATTTTGATATGAAAGTAGAATATATCCTGAAGAGAAGTGACTTTTGGATTTCAAAAATGAAAGAAAAACTATGCAGTTTCTATTTGGAATGTATTTTGCTAGAGTTAGTCCATCCAAGGCATACGCGCAATTTAGCCATGAGCGAACCAACTCGTATAGTAGCGGCGCAGAAGAACTAGAAGCGCAAAAGGGAAGAAGATAAATCTTCGCAGAAAACAACTGCAAGAAGAAAATTATTTGAAAATGAAATGTTATGAATGTTAGCTTCAGTAAGTTTTTGAAGTGAAGCACATCTGAATGATGTACAGTAATGTTCGCCTATAACGAACCCGCTTATTACGAACTTTCGTTTATAACGAGCCAATTTATAAGATACAAAAGTTATAACGAATTATAACGGGATTTTACCGCCACTGTTTTTGTTGTGGCAAATTTATTAGGAACAATAAAAAGAAAGTTTTTGGTAATTGGAAAATTTAAAAATCCTAGATATTTTTAAAATATTGTACAATTGCCATAATTGACATAATTCAACTGTCAAAATTGTCTCCACAAAGACAATCTTCATTCGCGACGACCACTGAGATGTCCACCAGTCTTTAAAGGTAATCGTGGAGCAAGATTGAACTAATGTCGAAATTTTCAAAATGAAAATGATTGGGCTACTGTTTCGTTCACTGATGAGTCCAGATTTGGATATTATCCAAATTCTCGCCGGACAAGAGTGTGAAGAAGATCCGGAAATGTGGAACGTTTGAGGCACGTCCACGAAGTTCACAGTTACAGAGGTAGTGCTGCAATAGTATGGAGCGGAATAATTATTGGCGGTAGAACCGAGCTCATGTTTCCAAATGGTTTCTTGAGAGCTCGGCATATTTTGATAATATTTTTCAACCCCTTGTGCGTTCAATAATGACGCAGTTGGTGAAAACTTCTCTCTCATGTATGACAATGCTCGTCCAAATGTTGTGCTTATTATAACGAACTGGTTGACCAACGAGGGGATTGAAGCATCAGCACAATCCCCGAATCTTAATATAATAGAGCATGTGTAACATGCTTCAAAGAAGAATCACTCCACACATGGACAACATTCACAATGAATTTAGACCCAGAAAGCGTCTGACGGCAGAACGGGCACGTTTACCCTAAGAAGATATTGACAACGTTATTTTGCCTATAAACAGTAGGTGTACAGCTGTGATTAACCGACGTGCTGTACTAAAATTTGCTTTTTTAAATTTCTCGCAAATTGTTGTTTACCTTATTTAATTACATATTAAAAAATTGGTAATACCTAAGAATGTTTTTGGAAAACTAGGTTGTTAAATTGAAATACCTACTTTAAACTTTTGTGAGGTGTGTAGTTCTTGTTCGACTTGTACTACACATAATTCATTACCTAAATTGAATCGGTTATTGTTGAAAGAGGATAAGTCACTTTTGGCCATTTTCGAATATTATGGAATTTCTAATATTTCAAGGTAAACGCGTAGCTTGGTATTGAAAGGGATCTTTTCGACTTAGGGTGAACCGTCCAGTGAATGAACACCACCCAGTGAATGAACACTGCTCAAATAAACTGAATTATTAAGAACAGTGGGGCATTTTCGAACTATCTTGAGTGCGAAATAGTTCCATTAGGTCTCTACAGATATGATCCAATTATTGTTTTTTTCTTATCAGTTTATTCCAAAAAAAGACATTGCTCAAATCAACAGTTGGTTGCGAGTTGCAGTCAAATGTAGAGGCAGGTCCTATTTCATCGTATCTTTGAACATAATTTATAATTTATAACAAAGAAACAAAATTTTCTTTATTACAAATACGTTTGAAGTTAATGTATTGTCATCCATATTGGGT
This sequence comes from Dascillus cervinus, assembly GCA_949768715.1. Lineage (NCBI taxonomy): Eukaryota > Metazoa > Arthropoda > Insecta > Coleoptera > Dascillidae > Dascillus > Dascillus cervinus. The sequence goes on from OX458320.1 coordinate 19,106,132, forward strand.
GTTCATTTACTGGACGTCGCTGTTTTGGTTTTTGGTTTTGGTGTTCATTCACTGGGTATTTAGTACGTCTTGTATTTAAATGTCTTTTAATAAATTGATTTGTAGCGAGTCTTCCAAATGATGCAATAATCTTGTGCTCTAACAAAATATCTATCGATACAACAAGTTATTAGCAACAAAAGTGATATTGGGGACGGAGAAAATAATTCTGTGAACGCAAATGTGACAACCGAAATGCAAAGTGTTCATTCACTGGCAAGGTCACCCTAGTCCCTTATGATTTTTACTGAACTGTTTAGTGTTGAAAGGGGATAAGTCACTGACATGATCCATTTAAAAAATGAGATTTTAATTGTATTACTGGCTCTTAGGGCTCACCTTTTCACATTGATATTAATAAATTTTTCAAACATAATGATTTATTTACCTTAAACACACACAAAACACTGACTTCATTACAAGAAAAACTGTGTTCATGGAACTGTGAGCTCCAAAATTAAATGGATAAACGGCTGCCCGAAAATTTTCGGATTTATATCACACATACTTGAAGGCTTTATAGAATGTTACCACCGTTACCAAAAAAATCATAACATTTAAAACTTTTTATCGATTATCTCAAAACATTAAAACGTGACTTATCTTCTTTCAACAATAACCGATTCAATCAGACTCGGTCAGTACCTACTGCTAATTCTGTTAGGTGCGTGCGCACGGAATTTGGTGTAACTTAGCCGTTCTCGAGAACAGCGTCGGTTTTCAAGAAAATTGATAGCATATCGGTTTCCGCGTTATTAAAACACTGAAATTTCTATTCCAAATGAAATTTTTACACGCCTTTTTTCTAAACGTCAGATCAACAAATGTGAATGTATTCAGATGAGTCTCGCTTTCGATTGAGATGCAGCCAACCCAGAGAAGGATCTTAATGATAATAGCAAATCTAATAAAAGTGAACTTTTATGTAATATAAAATTTAAATCCTGGAAACATTGGCGTAAACTTCTAAAAGATCAGTTAACTGGTTGATTATGTTAATAAAGGATTCTAACGCAGTTGGTTATAGAATCGCCAAGGAAAGATCTTTAAGAATACAATCACAACAGTTTTTTGTTAAGAGGGTACTGCTCGAATCCGTGAAAATATTGGCGACAAGGCACAAAAAGTTCGAAAAGAGACAGCCCTATGTAAACGGGGGCAGCTACGTGCAGCTAAATAATATTGACGTGAAGTCAACAAAATTGCACTAATGCGAAATTCGCACAGTTTACACTCGTACCAAAAACGGATGGTAGTAAATAGTTTAAATAAAATCCAATTTTTTTAAATTTCACATTAAAAAGGGATTTATCATATTACATTTTAAAAGTTTTATTGCAAATCAATAAATGAGCCGTTATTTTTGAAAGTGGTATAAATCAATTTTTCATACATCGAGATATTTATAGGTTTACGTTTGAATTAATTTAAAAATATTGGCAAACGTTAATCAATTCGGGTGAGATTTTTAATACTACAAAGCTGTTAAATAATTGATTAACGTTTGCCAATATTTTTAAATTAATTAAAACGCGAACCCTTAAATAATTTGATGTATAAAAAAATGGACTTATAATATGACTCAAAAATAACGGTTCAATTTCTTACGAAAATTGAAACGGCTCACTACTTCTGGGATTGTTTAATGTACATGTAGCAGGTTCGACCTTGTTTTTATTGGGGTTGTTTTCTTGGAACAATATTGCAATATAAGGTTTAAGGTTGGTGACCGTTACATGGTGTATTGCGACAAAAACGTAAAATATGCATTCCTTGTTGGCGATGGGGATAGCAGTGTTGCAAAAAGATTAGCCGAAGCACGACCATACGGAGATCTCATTGTACAAAAAATCGAATGTCGAAATCACTTACTGCGAAACTTATGCACAAAATTACGAGATGTTACACAACGAAAAATAAGTTCCAAGAAAGTACAAGTTCCCGTTATTCAGAGAAATGTTCTGAATAATGGAATTAAACGAATTAGAAATGGAATTCAATGTGCTATGATGTTTGTAATTGAAAACACCACCATCAGCCACACTGAAAAAGTGCAACACCTTGAAAAAGATATATTGAATAGTCCTCTACATGTATTTGGAGAACATGTACAGTGTTCGGCCTATTTCTGTGTCGGCCCCAAATCAGAGCACGAAAAAATTGGATTCCTGAATTCAAAACTTCCGGCTTACATCAGGATATTATGATAGCAATGGATAGAGTAGCCAAAAATGCAGAAAGTTTAGTCATAAATATGGACAATAACGCAGCGGAGCATTATAATGCAATTTTAACAAAATTTGTAGAGGGAAAACGAATAAATTTTTCTGGGAGGGGTTCCTACCAAACACGATGCGAAGCTGCATCTATAGTTTATAACGCAGAAGCTGGTCAATTAATAAATTACATTCACAAAAAATCGGTAAATCGCAGCCCTGGACAGTTTACTAAGAAGTACATAACAAGCTTGCAAAAAAGGAAGAAATATAGAATACGCAGAAGGACGTTATTTCCTTCCAAAAGAAAGACATTTGCGATTATTCCTGCAGATGCTGAATACGGATCAGTGGAAGAAGATTTAACCATTGACGAGTACAACGTTAGAGATGCAGCATATATGACATCACTAGCAAAGACAGAGTCAGAAATAAAAGAAATTCAAATTAATTCCATTGGTCAAAACAATAATATGTTATGGAAACAACAACGATATCTTCGATTAACGGCATCAAATTTCGGAGCAATATGCAAAATGAAAAAAACAACTCATTGCGCAAATTTGGTAAAAAAGGTTGTTGTATAATGCATTTTCAAGCTGCTTAGCAACTCGTTGGGGATCTGATCACGAGAGAATAGCAATTGCGCAATTTGAAGAAGCCTACAATTTAAAAGTCGAGGAATGTGGACTTTTTATTGACAATCACGATTTCTTCTTGGTCGCATCACCTGATGGTTTGGTGCTAGAGGAAGGTATCATTGAAGTTAAATGTCCTGCTAAATCAGCATCATATTCACCGATTGAAGCTGTCGAAAGAAAAGTGATAACTTTTGCGACAATTGATAACAATATGATTAAACTAAAATCCAGTCATTCATATTATTACCAAATCCAGGGGCAATTAAAAATTACTAATAGAAAATATTGTTATTTTATTATTTGGACTCCTTTAGGCATGAACGTCGAAATTATATTTAAAGATGAAACTTTTTGGAAGGAAAAAATGGAAAACCAACTGACAACGTTTTTTTACAAGTGCTTTCTGCCCGAAATGATCAATCCCCAATTTCTAAAGAATAAATCAATAAAAGACTTACGTGCATAAATGTTACGAACAGTTTGACTAATAAAGAAGTATGTAGAAAGGTAAGTTTATTCAACGTTACTTTTATAAATATGTATGTAGGAGTTCGAATTTTTAGAGTGTAGCCTTTAAAGGGCAACAAATGTAACTGCCCACGACTCTAAATTCCCAAGAAATAAATGCGTAACGCCTAAAAGTTAGGCAAGGTGTATTCGAAAATTTAACAAAACTTGTTCCAATTTTTTTCAAAAACGGGTCGTCCAATCTGGTTCGAATAAAAATAAAATTGAAGTATAATGTTTATTAAAGGTACTTGCGAGGGAAACTTTTCACTGAATGTAACAGTTAACGTCCTCGACGGTTGTTAAAATTAAGCAAAATTCACAATTTTTGTATATAAAAACTATTTTTTTTTTTTAATTGGACCTCGTAAGTACCTTAAATAATCTTTCAAACAAATGATCCTTTTTTTAATGCAATTGTTTTACCCGTAAGGGAGAAAAATTGGAACTAATAACACCTTTATTTAAGCTATCAGCAGTTCCCTCTTAAGGTTGGCGTGGAACTGGAATCAAGTTTCCATTTCTTATCCAAAAATTGTGAGCATATTTATCCAAGTAATGGCATTGCGCCAATTGAAATTGTATATGGTTTACGTGCGTGTAGGCGGTTGCGTCTGAAACGTCACATTGTGTTTATGGCGTACGTGGTGAGAGGCGTCTTATGAGATGGTGTGATTTCAGCTCAAATACCATTTAATAACATTTTCATGGTAAGTTTCAATATTTAGTATAAACGGATAGCATTTAGATCCAAATTGTGTTGAATTGATTGCTGTAAAGTTGCGTTTTAGTCGGGAAAAGTTGCAAATTCTACAAGGTGGACGCCATTTTGTAATGATTGTTATGCATTTTGTTTAATTAATTATGTTTTATTCAAATCGTAAATTAACTTTAAAATCTGTACATAAATAGTTAGGCATTGCATCTACAGTTCTGGCTAAAAAGCAACCGAAATTAAAACATTAAAAGTAAAAACTCCATTTTGGCCTTGAAGGCAAATTATTTAAGTACTTGCATATCTGTTGTTCCAATAAGTAACAACTTAATCATTCGTTTTATTTCAGTTAGAGCTAAGAGCAGTTGACCAAATGTACCAAGCAAGAATCGATAAATTTCACTAAGGATGAACATCAACGTGATGTACGGACCATGATAAAAGTACCTCAACCAACTGCAGCAAAACTACTCATACAAAGCAACTTAATGGGACTTTCGTCGAGCAGTGCAGGAGGCGAAGAGCTGCGTAAGTAATTTGGAAAGAGGTCGATACATTGCCACTAATTATCAAATTTGGTACAAAGCAGAAAAGCATTAGCAATTACTTTCAGATTATTCAATTAATAAGTATTTAAAGTTTCTTTTTTTTTATTCTGAGAAAAACACACAAATGCTGCAATACATTGAAACAGGTCAAGCCCGACCAACCATCAGTTTGTATCTCATATTTGTTAAGACTAATTATTTTCAGTACAGTAGAACCTCGATATAACGGACTAATTGGGGGGGAGAGGGTGTCCGTTAAAGCCGAAAGTCCGTTATATAAAAATAGGTTTAAAATAAATCAAAAATCTTTTTTTTTAAATACGCTGTATTTAGATATAAATAAAAAATACAAAACACGAACAAAATTCTATTTAATTGTCTTCGGACACTCGTCGTGAAGCGACGTTGCTGCAGTCCACGAGCATTATGTCTCAAATTTTAATGCTACACGTATGACGTGATTATCATGGCCGCTAAAAATTGTTTACATGCGGCGACACTTGAATTTAAGCATGAATAATATTAACAGGACGTTTTTAATTTTTTTACATTTGACCGGATTTTTTGTCCGTTATATCCGAAGTCCGTTAAAATAGAGGTCCGTTATATCGAGGTTTTACTGTACTTACGTTTGTTCAAAAGTCCTTGCGCTTGCTCTGCACTGCTTGCACTGTGCTCTGCTTTTTCACACTTATACACTGACTATAAAGGTTCTATCCAGCTAAGTTGGTGGTGCAAGGTTGCATTGTCCATTAATTGCTGAACATCTGCATCAGGATGTCGAACGTAAAGTAACGCACCACTTAAAAGAATGATCAGGGTTTACAGCAACCTGGCAAATCTGGAAATGTCAGGGAATTTAGAAATAAATGTAAATATCAGAATTTGTGCATTTTATTAAAAAATCAGGAATTTAGTTTATGTGCCTGGAAAAACGTTAAAGACGAGATAGAAAAAAATTTGACTGGTTTAGTTAAAAGCACAAATTACTAGAAAAAGATCAGGGAAAATACTCAAAAGGGGACAGGGAATTTGAAAATGCACAATTACTGTGAACCCTGACAGTAAGTAATTAATTTGTACCCAAAATATTTACACTCAGGTTGTTCTAAACAACTGTATAAATTGATACAATGAAAAATCCCGTTTTATAAAAAAAGGACACTTTTGCTTGTCAACCGTCGATATTATGTTTCTACAAATTTTGAAACAGAAAAAGTAAAAATAAAGATAAAAGAAAAGAATCACTCATAAAAGGCATTCACCACCTTATTAATCATTATACCTACATTTAACCTTCTTTTGGTCGATGGAACTAAATTATGCTGTCTTCTGATTTCCTAAATAACAATGAGTTTCGTTACAGAAAGGTGTTGTGTTGATCTTTACTCTAAAGAATCCATCAAATGCACAATTACTGCTAAATACACAGATGTTATGGAAATTGCTGTTCCGCTTTTGTTGAAGGCTTTTCATTTCTCACTAAGTATTACTATCTTCGGAAGATATCTTTTTCTAAGTTTCTTGTTTATTATTAATAATAAATCCGAGCAACCCTGTTTAAGATTGAGTATCCAATCTCAGTGGCAAACAGGGCCGGAATCAACGAGAGAAATGCGTAAATGAAATTGTTCCTTCCTCGTTTCATCAGTTGATAAAACTACATAACGCAATTTCTGAAGAATATTCTTTGTAATTTCTTGAAAGGACCGTCCCTTCGCTAAATGTTGTCTGTCGGTCAAATCTTCTCGAAAGTTTTGAGCTGCAAGGGTTAAACGACGAACGGTGCAAAGAGGATGATCGACAATCTGCATCGACAATCTGGATCGACAGTTACGCAATGCGTACTGAACAGAGGCGATGCCAGGCTCAAGTTTTTTATTTTTGCTACACATCTCGGTTGGATTGGCTCATCCTATTATCTATAGAGAAAACAGCCTCGACGTCAGTACTTACAATCTTCAGACCGTCAATTTGTAATCTTCGCACTTCACTACCATACATTTGTAAGTCAGTATAATGCACAGGCAAGTCACAATATAGATTTACGGGTTCTCCTTACAAAAAGTAGTCTGAAGAATCAATAAGACCCATAATTACTACTAAATACACGTTCCTGAGGGAAATTGAGGTTCCGATTTTATTCAAAGATATGTTTTCCCGACTTTCCCACGACCTCTCCCGCGTAATCCATGTTCTTGACCCCTTTCTTTATACTGCTGGGTCTCGATGGGTTGAGAAGTGTCTGGCAGGTGGAACGTTTGGTTGCTGTGTGAGAGGAGCAAAGCTACTTTCTCCACGCCCACGTCATTGGTTACGGTCATAATTTTTAAAATTCAACACCATCCGGCTGTCCGCTGATTCGAAGATTTGATAAATACAGAGAAGGATTATTGGGGGAAGCCGGCTAAACGGTTGAACTGATCCCGTGTTGTGCTCCGCGACCGCTTCGTGTTCCACGGGTTCAAGAGCCGAGAAAGCGTTACTTCTTGTATCATGATAAGTATTTGGCACGTTCTCATAATTATTGAAAGCGTATAAGATCGCTTTGTTGCTATGGCCGCTTTATGTATACGAAAGGATGAAACCATTGACACAGGGAAGGCACCTGCATTAAAACCTGTACCATCCATACGGTTAAATTTTTCTTCCTCAAGGTATATCTCTTGCCTGATAGATGTGTTGTCCTATTGATCCGATCATACCTACTTGTTCTAGCAAACTTCGTTGTATTGAATTCAGCGTTTGTGACAGGAACCAACCTAAAAGATTGGTCGTCGGTGAGACTGCTTCTGCTTCATTGGTCTTAGAGCCGCGATGTTCCAAATCCGGCTTTTGTTTTGATCCAACGTGCATAAGTAATTTTCTATTACCTTGCGCATCACAACCCGTGGTGCGTGGAAAAGCTCATACATGTAGTGATTATTAGCTTCGAATATTCCAAAATGTCCGGTGGCATTGGGCCATACTTCAAACTGCGTGGTAAAACGCACCTGACTCGTCCCGAAAATCACAATACTACGTGAATAGTTGTCTATTGGAGCTGTGACTGGATATTTATCTCCTTTGCCTCTGAAAATATATAGTATATACTTTTCCTCCTCCGCAGTCTCCAGTATGCGACCTTACTGTCATCAGGCGTATGTAGAGGTTCGGTACGCATTGTTTTGAGAGGGGTCATCTCGTTGACTAAATTTTAATTTTAAAAACTTGAAATTTTTTAATAAATTAATATTTCTAACCTTAATTTTCGAATAATTTAGATGCGATATCGCGTAGTAAAATAGCGGGGTCACTAATGACTCGCACCGAAAACATCAGTGACGATATTTCTATTCGCGCTGGTGCACTCGGGAGAAACGCTGTCCTGGCGTGAAAACAGTGAGGCGTCGGCAAGGTTGCATTACGTTATCGTTCCCCCAACGTTTTGTTGTCGTAGAGTTGGTGGTGGCAACTCTTTGGGGGCGGCTTTCTTAGGGCTGGAAGCCTTGTTGATAGGCTGGTACAACACTATTTGGTCGCGTTGGTTCTCCGCTTTTCCGCGGTAGATCTCTTGCTGACCCTGATTACGTTACAGAAGTTGGGGTTGTTGCGCTTGCTGATTTTGATGTTCGGACATTTTGCAATATTGAAGGTGAGAACTTCTCTCCTTCGAAATAAAATTGGGCTTCTGCAGTACCATGTCAATATGGACCCAGTCATATACTTTCCTAGCTGTCGCTAACTGATTAAACGTTTCCTTTGCCAGAGGGGTGAATCCCTCTAACGATGGGCAAAACTTTCGATCTGCATGTACCTGTCTCATGGGGTAAAACCCGGAAAGATCCACGGCTTGATACATGGGATCATTCTGCAGGGCCGACGGAGTCTTCGACGGCGCCTTTGGGATTAGGGAGCCCTCTTTATTGACACTAATCTTTTTTTAAATTTTTTTATATAGAGGTGTTAAAATTCCTTAACGGAAGACCGGGGCTTAAGTTCGAAGATGCCCGGTACTGTTGAGTTCCCCTTAATGGGTCGCTACCCACTAGACGCACCCCTTCATAGCTCCACACGGCCTTGTTATACAACGTTCACCTTTTCTTAGATTCATCTCTAGCCCTCGTCTAATTCTCTAAATTTCTATGGAAAAAATTGTAAAATTGTATAAAATTATTTTAATCAGCAATTTCATCAGCACCGGTAATGGACCCGTTGGCTGTCAAGGCTTCACGTGAACTTGAACCTGAATGACTCAAAAAGAGTGACTAAATGTAATAATTCAGGAAATTAAACGAAAATAAATAAGAAATAAAAATGTTAAACCAAGGAGGCTTAGAATTTTTAATTCTTAATCAAAAATTGAGACTTCTAAATTTTACAATTTTTGCGATAACTTTTGAAAATGAACGGATCGAACCCGTCCCGCGACTTTACAAAATTAAATCTGACTTATCCGTTCCTAATAATTTCGATAAATACGCTTCCCAAGCGAAAATTACGAAAAATCCCCTATCAAGAAATGTTTTACAGTGACAGTCAATCAAAAAATTATTCAAAATACTCCATACTCATTCATCTCTCATTCTACCATGAGAACAGCAGTTTCCAATATCGCCCGAGGCGGAGTTCGGTTTTATTCTTCGGCGGGCTCCTCCGATTAAAGGGTCGGTTCTATTGTTGTGTTTGTTGCTGAGGTAACTACTCAGTACACTGAGAGTCGGGCGTGAAACCACCTCGACCACCGCTGTAACCACGGTTACGGCCTCCTCTGTAATTGCTTCGTCCTTTTGATTCACTTGGATATACTGACTCCACTTTATAAAGTTTTAGAGCTCTTTCTACTCTGCCAACGGCTGCTTCGATAACACCTTATTGGATATAACGTTTTGAAATTATTCTTTTACACAATTTACACAAATATCTTGTAAGTGATTCACATATGTCTTTTTCAAATCCCAAGCGATGCTACACAAGAAATCAGTTCTAATAATTTTGATGTTATTTCGTTCATTGGCATTCTAAATGCAGAGTAATCATCTCTGGTTTATTTTTATCCCCTGTGTCTTTATCAATAGTAAAAACTTTTTTCGTTTCTTTGGACAGTATGAAAGCAGTGCACAATCAGATTGAAATCTAAATATTGAAGATTTTTCTGGCCTCTCTTTCGTAGGTAGAAGCTGCTTTGGAATTTCCCTTTTAGTTTTACGGATGGAACCCATGTAGTTAATCCCATCGGCTTGAGACTTTTAACCACAGGGACGGAGAAGAACCAAGTAATGTTTCTATTCGTTTTCCGCACTGGTTCAACTAATCTGATGATAACGTCATGCGTCGAGTTACATTTTTTGTAAGGGCCTTCTGGTAGCAACCAACGTATATTTCGAGGTTGAAAATGTAAGCTGTTCTTACATCCACAAGAAAGCTTTATTCCATATTTGGCGGGTTTAGTGGGGATATATTGATATACATTATAAAAAGCAGCGGTCCTAGAATCGTACCTTGAGGTACGCCCGTCGTTAGTAACAAGTCATCACTAACAGTTCCATTTATCAAAACTGCTTGATACCTGTTACTTAGATAGCTCGAAAGCAAATCCAAAGCCTGTCCTCTGATGCCTAAACAATATAATTTATCCAGTAAAATTGTATAATCGACTGAATCAAAAGCTTTTGCTAAATCTAGGAAAGTTATAAGTATTGGCGTACTTTTATTTAAATTCTTATACAAAATATTTGATATATAGTTATGAGCATTTCTTGTATGTACCTGTATTCCTCAAAAAACCAAATTGATGTTTGGAAATTATATTATCCTTTCGTACGAAGTCATAAATTATCTTATAAATAAGTCTCTCAAAAATTTTCAAAAAATTGGTCTGTAGTTGGACATAATGTGTTTATCCCCTGATTTGAATTTGAATACAATACATTTTTTTAAATATTATTTTCCTGTTTTTCGCAGAAGTCAAACACTCGACTTCCTCATTATTACAATCGATGTATGGAACGTTCATTAAATTGTCTGTTTCATCGATGGAATCATCATCGGATATAGATTCATCGGACTCTGTCAGTACATTATTAGAATTTAAGTTAAAACATGTGTCTTCCTGACAGTGTGCACATAGGTTGTTACATCTTACACCATGTTTTTTACAGCTACACGCTGCATCAACGCATCCCTTTTTACTACAGGAGCACGAAATCTGCTCTAGCAATTTTTGGGGGATAGGTGGATTCGTGTTTCTAACAGGAATCAAGGTATTATTTTTAACTTGCCACCCCCAATCTGTTGCTGTCAGATTTGTGTTCCCTAACCAAAACTGGACTTGGTAGTAAACGCGAAATGCATGTAGTTCCTTCTGTTCCTTCTGTTCCTTCTGCTCCTTCTGTTGGCGGCAATGTCTCGAGAGCAAACTTCGTTTTCACTTTTGCTTTACTAAAATGTAAGTACCGTAAAGCATTCAACGAGAAGGAGCTCGACTTCTCAATCAACTTTTTTTCAGCTTTATTAGCGTACATTCCCCGGATCAAATCGAATGCACTGCTGGCTATTTCATTGCTACTGGCGCATTTGTTATAAAAAACTGAAGCTAATTGTAACAAAATATCATGAGAAAATGCATCTATTAATTTATTTTTACCCTGTCTATAAAAAGCAGATGTTGTATCGCATCCGCAGAATGCGTGTATAAAAGCTACTATTGATTGTAAATTGGTATATTTAAAACTATTGCTGCTATAAAATTCATACGGTTTCGAGGCTTTACTATCTTTACGGAAATAAATATTATTCAAATTACGTGCCAACTGCGAGAAAATAACTAATAAATCCGTATCTTCGCCTACAATAATTACTGTCGTATCGGAATCTGTGCGAGCATACTCAATCGCAATTACAATAATCAGTCGATAGGCGTCTTCAGGTGCGATTTTTGTCCGAAATCCAGCTGTATTTAACGACGTACAAATCATTTCGATGAATCTACTTTTATTTCTTTCATCACTAAGAAATTGCTTGTGATTTACAGTAATGATAGTATGCTTATCAAAAGCAATTTCTCGCCCAATATTTTTCATTTGTCTGCGCGACCGCTCTACTGATTTTGTCGACGATGTTTCGTTATCGGGATATCCGTCGAAAACAATGCAACTGTTGCCAGCAAAGTGTTTTCGCGCATACAAGATATAGGTATCTATTATTTTGTCAATTTTCTCGTTACTTTGCCACACAACTTTGTGTAAGAAAAACCCTCCGTCGATTACATGCGTAATGTTTTGTGATGTTTCAATTTCGTGCACGCAATTAAAATTGGAATAAAAAACTGAATTAACAGTCCTGCGCATACCATTTTCGTCAAATAATGAGAGCGGTATAGGTGACAGTTCATATGAGCTGCAGTATTCTTGAAGATCGCCTTGATTATGTATATTTAAAGAAATTTTTTGGAATATAAGTAATGGCGATATGTATACATCTTTATTCGCTGAATTTTTGATCACCGAATTAGCGGCTGCTAAATGCACAACTTTACTATTTCTTTTATATTTCACGTCAGTGAATTTTGTATTCGACGTAGCATTCATCAAATCTTTGCCAATGTCGTATGCTCTGTGACAATTAACAGCAGCTAGTGCCGACAGGTATCGGAAACGCTTCGATCCATCGCGTAAATAAGTCAGTGACTACGGAGAGATATTTGTTGCCTTGCGAGGATGTGGGGTATGGTCCCATCAGATCACAGGGCTCTTGAGGTTGTCGTGGTCGTTGTGGGGCTCGATCTCGAGTTGGCTTCCTTTTGTACTGGGCGCACAATAAACAGCTTTTAACGTAGGCTAATACTGTCTTTGTCATGTTTGGCCAATAAAAATGCTCACCGATGGATCGCTCGGGCTCTTCTGCACCTGGATGTCCCATTAAGAACGTATCGTGATGTTGTATCAGCACGGTTGTTCTTTGATCCATGGAAACTACTAGTTGCCTGTGGGTTGACTGTACGCGATATAGTAAACCATCAGTGACGGTATATGTTAACGCGAACACTCTATCACTGGGCATTTGGGGCCCTACATTCTGCACGTGCAACCACCGCTGAATAATGCGTTGCATCTCTGGATTCCTCCGTTGCGCTTCCCGTACCTCATCATGGAGTGTACGGAAATCAATAGCGCAAAGAACCGTAATATCCGTTGACGCTTTTTTATTCAAAATTGCTAAATCGGGGGGGACTAGACGCTCTTCGTCTGCAACATCTCGTGAATCTTCAATCAGTTGAGGATCTCTGGACAGTACGTCCGCCACACAGTGGTCAAAAATGACAGATTCTCGATCTAAACTTATAGGTCTTAGAATAATCATCCTATTGTAATGAAATTTTGGAGTCCCGGGTTGTAAACACCGTAGAATCCGCTCGAGGTAATAATTTAACCCTAGACTTTAGTTTTCAACCCTTTTAGGGGGTTGAAATTTATAAAATTCGAATGACTGCTAAAATGCACCTAATTGTATAATCTATTGATTTAAACACTATAAGTACCTATCTATTATGATGAATATACAAACATCACATTGTGTAAAAACTTCAATTTAAAAAAAATGGAAGGCTATTTTTTTAAATATTTTTATATCCCGGTGTACAATAACTAATGAACAATTTCTTACACCATTTCATGTTGATCATCTTCAGATTCTTCTTTTTTCCCCCTTTCCTACTTCTTCCTCTTCTTCTCCTTCACTTTCTTCGCCTTCATCACTTTCAAATTCTTCTTCAAAACCTTCCGCTAATTCGCTTTCCTCTTCATCTGCGTATTCGCCTTCTTCATTTTTATCTTTTGCCTCGTCTTCTGATATAATTATCAAGGGCCGCATTTCCTCATCGACATATCTAATTTTTTTTTTGCCACAACTAAATGCACTTAAATATGGGTCCGAACTCAAAATTAATCTGTTGAACAGATCTTCGTTCACCTTTATAGCGCTAATTTTTCTGGTATGATTTAGACGATACCGTTTGATATCCTTATTTTTTGCTTCCTGTGCTTCCTCGGACAGCTCGCCTATTGGAACAATTGCATATTGTACTGTGACAGCCCCATGTATCAATAGCTTGTGTACTGAAGGGGGCATGTAGTACCAGTTGTACAACTGTACATATCGTTCTGCCGTTTTCAAACAATATTGTTCGAAATTTTCCACATTTATTTCATAGCCACTGTTAACTGTCCGTAAAATTACACCAAAACGTTTTATTAAATCTTCATCGATTCCTATAAATATTTTTAAGATATAGCACAATTCTCAAACAGTTTCAATTTTCATAATAACCCGTTATTTCTGAAGATAAAGACGGATTGGCAAAAAATCGTCTTGCCGTATTCCCATCATTGGATGTTCCTGAACCTGATTTTGGAATATCCACAATAAGTCCCATTTTTCTGCGGAACTTAATTTGCAGATTTTTTTTTTCTTTTTCTCAAAAGTTCCTTTTTATCTTTTCTTACCTAAGGAGCATGTATTTTATATCATATAAAGTACCATTTATTAATTCATACTCACTTTCCAGATTTTAAGTTCCAGTCTATAAGCTATATGCAATAGGCATTCAAAACATCGAATATATGCATGTAATACAGATAATCCAAACTGGAGACTTTCTGGTTCAACTCTATATGATTTAATAGACACAATATCGTTCATTTGAGAAATTGTTGCCATGCAAATGTGGCATTTCATGCTGGAAGTGTTTGAAAGAGCATTACAGACCTGAAAGTTACATGAATAAAAACCTACCCATACATTCTATAAAGTCCAATTTCCTACCTTACCATCGACCATGGTTAAAGATAAATTAAAAGTAATTTTTCCAAGTGGAGATTGAAACGGTACTAAATTTTCGATTTGGCTTTTAATTTCTAATTGTTCCAACCTTGAAACTTCTTCTGTTTCCTTAATCCATTGAAGTCTTATTGGCCGACAATATTTTTTTGATGAGGTATGAGGATTCTTCCACAATAACTCCTTAGAATTTTCGTCCACCAATCTAAGAGGCACAAATGAAGTAGCAAACAAACTTTCTTCAGTACCTGGCAGGGCATCTTGACGAGTTTGTTTGTAACTAGAAAACCCTGAACTTCCATCGAATCCCCATTTACATATTAGTTTCAAAGATCTAGCCTCTTCTTGCATGAATTCGTTAAAAATGCATTTTATTATGCTGTGACAAGTTTTATCCAGCAAGTTTTGTAGCGGAATTTCACACTTCTCTTCCGTTATTGAAATACCCTTGGGATAAAATTGTTTTTTAGATTCGAGGACCTTATAATATGGCGGGTAAAGATCATGTCCACGTTCACGGGCCCCTTTTCTTAATTGCTCGTACTGATCTCGAGTTAAATTTAACGAGACAATCATAGCCACAGCTTCTTCGTCAGAGTAACTGGAAACCTCTTGTTTTGAGTTTCTCCAAGTTCTAAAAATTTTGCTTGCTCTTGTTGGAGTCGTTCCAATTGCTTCGGTGAGTAATTTGGCTGCATCTACTTTTCCACTTTCTCTCAATTTCATAGTAGTGGCAAATGACAATTCTTCTACAGACTTTTGTCCAAGCAGCTCTTCTGTTTTTCTACGTTTAATAACGACAGAACACTCGTCGAAATCCTTAGACGGACGACCACCTTTATCTTGATAATTTTGTAAAAAAAAAAAAAAAATGGTAATAATTTTGACTTTACCACGTTTTGAAGTAGACGCTCCACGAGAATCCTGCAGGCAACGAAGAACACTCTCAGGGAAATTGATTTCTTGATTTAGCCAGTTTTGGAATTTTTTTAAAAAACGATCGTTGTTACTACTTACACTTTTCCAATTTACAAAGTAAGGCGCAAAAAATGAATTCCTTGTAAATGTGATAAGCGTTTTCGTCGCATTTGCGTCTCCATTTGTTCGGAAATGCTCTTTAAAAAGTCGAGTACACGGTTTTTTCTCACTTCCACTGTTTCACGTGAAAATTTCATCATTATTTGATGTAATTTCAGGCGCGTAATTGGTCCGTTAGCCATTGCAATAATAAAAAACAATAAACAACAAATAAAATAAACGAAAAAACACTAACAAACAAAAACCAAAACAAGAAAATCACAAGAGCACACTGAACAC
The DNA here is from genome assembly GCA_949768715.1 of Dascillus cervinus. Lineage (NCBI taxonomy): Eukaryota > Metazoa > Arthropoda > Insecta > Coleoptera > Dascillidae > Dascillus > Dascillus cervinus. Next base: position 19,121,931 of record OX458320.1, read on the forward strand.
TGTCCGAGACCGAAATACGTGAAAAAATGAGTTAAACCGCTGTGCACGCTCAGTACAAAAACAGCTCTAAAGCCCTTTGACGAAAATTGCTGAGCAAGAACCAAGTACGATAGTGTTCCTAGAAGTCCAGGCAATAACTTAAGAGTTGTACAAAGATCTATTGTTGTCTATTACTAAATGAGTCACCGACTTTAGTTTTAGAATTCGTTGATAATTACGTGCTGTTTATGCACAATTCAAAAACCATTAAGGCTTAACTAAAATAACAACTTAGATACACGAATAGTAAGCCAAAAGATCATACTTTTAGGCCAGGCATGTAATAAATCAATATTTCGGGGCAATAACTTTGAACAAGCTATCAAAAATTGCATTTTTTTTAAGAGAAAAGAAGGTACACTAATTTGCGTTATTTTTATCAAATTTAACTGTGTATAACTTTTATATACATCTTCGAATCAACCTAATTTTTTCTGAGAGGTTAGTTTAGTATTAGGGTTACTTAATATGTGAATTTTAGTGTCCAGAAAATACATGAAAAATTGAGGTTTCGATCGGGTTTTTGTGATTTTTGACCACTGTGCGCCAGTTCGTTCCTCTCTCCCGGACAGTGCTCAATCGTGTAGCTAAAATGTTGAAGAAGAAGTGCCCACCTAGTTAGCTTAGCGTTGGTGTCTCTTGTGCTGGTGAGCCACAGGAGTGCTCGATTATCGGTGATGAGCGTAAAATGTCGATCCTCGAGATATGGACGATACTTCTTTACTCCCCACACTATGGCGAGACACTCTTGATCATTAATATGGTACCTCCTCTGCGTGTCGTCCAGTCTGGCGCTGGAATACGATATGATAACTAACTGGTAAAGTACAGCCGCAATGCCAATTCCACTAGCATCTGTTTGCAAGACGTACGGTCGGCTCGAATCAGGTCTAGATAGGCGAAGTGGAGCGGCTACTACTTCTTTAACTTTTTCGAAAGCTTGTATTTGAGGTCGCTCCCATCGCCGGCGGTTTTTTGTTGAGAGTAGATCAGTAAGTGGAGCAGCTTTTTCCGCAAACCGTGGAACGTACTCGCGAAGCCATCCACAGATTCCGAGGAAACGTTTAAGTTGTTTTCGGTTTTGTGGAGTTTCAGCATGAGCGACCTGTTCTAAATGTTGTTGCTGAGGTGTGTTGCCGTCATCGCTGATGATATGACCTAGGTACTCAATCCGCTTCGCTCCTAAATGGCACTTCTTTGAAGAGCAGCAGAGCCCGTGAAGTTGAAGTCGTTCGAGTACAAGAGCTAGGTGACGCAGATGGGCCTCAGCATTTGTTAAATAGACAATAATATCGTCTAAATATACCATGGTGAAATCGTGCAGATACCCAGTCAGGACCTCCTGGGCCATGAACCGTTGGAAGGTGGCGGGAACATTTTTCAAACCAAACGGCATGACCTTAAATTTTTATTTTGCCCCATCCGGAGTTCAAAAGCAGTGAACGGGCGGCAATTCTGCGAGACAGGTATTTACCAATAACCGCTTTTTAAATCCAAGACGCTGAAAATGCGGGCCTGGCCAAGATCTCGTAAAGTTTCCTGGATGATAAAAAGTGGAGCGGCTTCGTTGACGGTGATTGCATTTAGTTTGCGATAATCGACACAGAATCGTGGGGAGTATTACGATCTTTTTGACGGCCGTAGTGGTGGTAACGAATAACAGCACAGAGAAGATGTTTAACAGGTTTATTACAGTCACATTAACAAAGAAATATTCACAGGCGATACAGAATTACCAAGATAAATATAAAGTGCTCGGGTTGCTCGCCCTGGAGTGGATCCGGAGCTACGACTGATTTAGTTGATCCTCAACGATTGGGTTCGATCCAACAATTTATCCGTCTTGGACGGAATTACCCAGTGGGCAATTATTCCGCACTCGTGGAAACTAATCGGTAATATTGCCGAACTGATTACTAATAATTTTAACCCGTTATTGTTTCCGCGAGTGCTGTTGGGCACGTTCTCCCCCGCGTTATCGATTTCCCTCCGCCGAAATCGGCCGTCGCCCGCTGTCACGCTTTGATTTGTCATTCAAACTCCCCTCCATTCCCGACTTATAGCGGGTGATTTAACTATATTTTAAAGTTAAAGAACACGTCACAGGAGCCATCCTTCTTCTTGACGATAACAACTGGCGAACAATAACTCGATGTTGATGGTTCAATGACCCCTGCTACCAACATCTCCTGGGTGTGTGATAGGATCAGTTGTTTCTTGGCGTCGCTGTACCGGTAGGGAGCGACGTTGATGGGAGAAGCACTGATAAGCACTAGGGTATGTTCAGCAGAACGGGTGGTTTTTACGGTTGCACTATCCGCGAACACTTCGCGATGATTATTAATAGTTTCATACGAAGCGTCTTTGAACGCTGGTGGAAAATCGTTCTTTAAGTCCAGGGGAAAAGGTGTGTCTTTGAGCATGGCAGTAGGGTGTCCAAAGAACACTGTGTATCTGTGCTGAATGCCGAGATGAATACACTGACGATTGATATCTGTTCTTTTATCCAGTTGTACCCGAAAATGACATCTTCGCGAAGATTTTCCACTACCGCGAAATCAGCCACCAATGTTACGTCCGATAACGAATAAGGCACTTTAAGTGTTCCTAATACTCGCGGTTTCACAGTATTTATTGCCAGAGTTAATTCGCGGCCGTCTACTTGTTTCACCGGACTCGACCAGATGCCTGCCCTGACAAAATTGTGAGATGCACCGGTATCCACTAAAGCCCAATAGTCGTGTTCGTCTACGGTAATACGTAGACGTGGTACTTCTCCGTGTTGGTCGATCGTGTTTAAAACTTCCCGCTGTTCCTTTACTCTAGTGACCTGCGGGCCGATCCCTGAGTTGGTCCGTTTCCCTGATGTTGTTGTGGTAGCAGACGACGAGATGGTCCGCATCCTTCAATACGGTTGACTGCTTCTATAAGCTCCTCGACGTTACTCGGCAAGCATGGAGCTAAAACGCGCTGTAGATCCATGTCGAGTTGCTTCCATATCATTGTTATGAGGGTTCCTTCGTTTATTGTTAGATTTAAACGATCTTTATATCTGAGTTTCCTAAGAATGAAAACTTCAGCGACTTCTTGAAGTCCGTTATGGTTTTCTCCATACAATCTCGCGGTAAGATTCGCCATTGCATGATCGGAACCATATTCCCTTCGTAAGCGGTGGATCAACTCATCGAAGGTAAATTTGATCGGCTGAAATCGACGAAGCCAGACGCGAGCATTACTATCCAATTGAGCTTTGGCCATTTCGGCCCAGTCCTGTGGTTCCGTGGTGGTGGCGACGAAGTAGCTTTCGAGTCGCTCAATGAACTGTTGTGGATCCTCTTCAGGACATCCAGAAAATCGTGTAAGTCTTGGTGGAGCTCTGACGGAAACTGGCATACATGTAGTAGGTGTCACTGCTGGGACGGAGGCTTGAATTTTCAGTTCTCGTATCTCCTGGAGGAGCTCTCGGAAGAAGACATCCTGATTGCTCACTTGAGCGTCGCCAGCATCGAGAATGGGGTTAACACTATTGGTTGGGCGCCACTGGGAGTCTTCTGGAACCTGTCCCAGAAAGTTTATTTCTTCAGCGGTGGCTCGTGTGCGTCGGGTCATGTTTTTTTTTTCTTTTACGGGGGGGATACGTCAAGCGCAATGCTCATTATTAAGGCCCCACGTTTTTGGGCACCAAAATGTTATCGGTAGAGAGCGACGTTGAAATTAAAAACATTAAATGTTCGGATGAAAATTGTTGTGACTGACTTTTACATAAAAAAGTGCCCGACTAATTATTTATTTCCATTGCCCCAGGCAACTCACACCTCGCCAACTAATAAGTTGCGTTGTCGTCTACGTCGGGGTACAGTGGGTGTAACAAATGTCGGTACTTTCATCAACTTGCAAAGCGTAAATATAAGCATCTTTCATTTTCAAAACAACATTTTCTTCTATGTTATCAGACATTTCATTAATACGTCTTTGTACTGTGTCGTCTGATAAAGGAATTTCCTTGATTTCAGCTTCAGCTGCTTCTCCGAGCACTACCTTTACAATTGCTAAACAAGACGGTAAAATTAATGTCTCTCCTATTGTATGTGGTTTTATTTGATGTGCTATTATTTCTGCGACTAAGTAACTGGCCTCTTGAACACGATCAGAAATTTTGAATTGTTTTGTAAAATTACTGCTTTGTTTTTGTTGTGAACAAAGCAGTCTTTTAAAATATTCCACATTTTTTTGAGAAAGATGAGCATGTTTCGTCGAAAAATGACGTAATAGTTTACTAACCACCATAGCTTCATTAGCCAGTACTTTTCCACATACAACACATTTTGGGTTACGAGATATGACATATTTTACATTTACTAAGATACAAGTTTATAATGTTCCGAGTTATGTTTGTATATTTTTTCTTTAATTCATGCTCCATTCCTAAGAATAAACGTATAAATTTTTTTATATCAAATGAAAGAGAATTACAATATCTACTTAAATCTGGAAATATTCTTTTAAAGAGTTATTTAAAAAGTGTCGAAATTAGCAGCAGAAGTGGGTCAATATTCTTCCGAAAATATAACTTTACCTATTTTACATTTTATTATTGCAAATTTTATATTACATATTACGTTAAGGCGAACAAATGTAACACAAACTCGGAATTTTCCGGTCCCTTCGAGTTCTTCTTAACGAGGGTATACCTTCTCTCTGCCTTTCTCCCTTCCTTTTTTCAGGTGTCAAGTTGAGTTCTTCTTCGACGGAAACTGGGTCATTTTCTTCAATAAAGATAATGAGAAGATGAATTTGTGGAGAGATAATTAAGAATTTAGATTAAATCAATGTGTTGACTTTTTTTAAATTGTAGCGCTTGGGAAACTCTTCAAGGGGGTGTAATTAAAAAATGCAATTGCACCAGGGTTCACCTCCACCGTTGTTTTATTAAAACAATCAACACACGACAAAAATAAGACAAGAACAGAGCAATTTTAAACAACACAAAACACAATACAAAGGAAAAATACGCAAACAGTCGTTCATCTACTGATGAAAGGCAACCGACTGGCTTTTGTCGCCCTAATTACGGTTCACTTTTATGACCCTGGGTTTTCGGTCAAAGGCACTTAAGGCGAAGGGTGCTTAATCCGTGGCGTCGTGGTCCGCTAACCCAGAGTCGTCCCATAAGGGGTGTCGCGTTACACTCCCCCCCTCTAGATCGCACGTACGTCCTCGTGTGCGATTTAGCATCTCTTCCGCGGGCGGCCTCGTTTTCTAAGAGGCTGTTGAGGTCGTTCCTCATCCCCGCCAAGAAAAGGGGTTAGGTCGGACACGTGGTACTTCCCGCAGGTTCCTGCGCTGTCGGGATGGGCCAGCACGTATGTGGTCGGACTGACCACCCTTTAGATGACGTACGGGCCGTCGCGACGTCGGGAGAACTTGGCCGTTACCCCTTTCGCTGCAGAACTTACGGGATGTGTGGTCACCAGGACTCGGTCACCGATCTTGTATTTCTCAACGTTTCGGTGGCCCCGGTCAGCCACACTGTTCGTGGCGTCTTGGGCCTTCTCCGTCGTATCGCGCACGGTTTTCAGCGTATCCGCGAGGCGAAGCAGGTAAGGGGTTATTTCAGCCACAAAATTTTCGTTCTCGACGACAGAACGCAAATCGTGGGTTACGTCGTCGGGTGTTCGCAATTCCCGTGCGAACATTAAATACACCGCTGTGTGTCCTGTTGTCGCACATCTGGCCGAGTTTGTATGGCCACTCTCGGTGGTTATCTTGAACACAGATGGCCAGTTGTGTTTTTAAATCCCGGTTCTTACGTTCAACCGGGTTCGCCTCCGGTCGATAAAGTGGAATCAGCGACTGGTCAACTCCCAGACAAAACAGTGCCTTTTTCATTGCGCCCGTTATGAAGGAACTGCCGTTATCGCTGATAATTTTTCGTGACATTCCGTAGCGAAGAAATACTTCTGAGACCAGTACGCGTGCACATGCGTCTCCCGTGGCTTCAGGCAATGCATTTTGTACTGCTGTTCTCGACAATGAGGATCCAGCGCTCGCCCTTAGGTGCTTCAAGTAACGGTCCAAATAGATCCACCGCGAGGGTCTCAAACCGTTGCGCATAAGCGGGCGTTTGCAGTAACCCCGCTGGCTTTAAGTTTGAGGGTTTGTACCTCTGGCATTGTACACACGACTTTACGTGAGCGGTAATTTGGCGGCGCATTCCAGGCCAATAGTACCGTCTCGCAATGCGGGCAATTGTGCGGTCTATCCCATAATGACCGGCGGTTGGCGCGTCGTGATGATCCTTCAGGACCAACTGTGCTTCTTCGGTATCTTCGCTCGATTCATACCGATATAGCACTCCTTTGTTCAGTATATAACCGCGGTCCGTCCACTTTGCGAATTCCGTAGGCGGTGCGGTCGACTTGAAACTATCCATGATTTTTGATTAACTTGGGTTGCGGCACGTAACTTTCTTTATGAGAGAATCGGGATACATAGCTGTTGACAGCACAGGCATAAAAGTGGAAGCAATGGTAACGATATTATTACCATTTCTTCCTGATCCAAAGCATGCTCAAAGCTTGCCCTCTCGGTTTTCTTCAGTTCCTTGCCAGTCTTCATTATTATCCTGTTCTGTCTCACTGTACCAGTAGTTTTCATGCATCGCACGACGAATAAAATTAATCGAAATAGAAATGGAACAGTAATTGCCCTTTTTCTGCGCTACTTTTGTTAACAAATGATAACACTACACTTGCGCCCAAACCCAAATCTTTGTATCTTTCTGATAGATTTGTGCTGGATCTTTGATATGACTCGAAATATTCTATCTAGCCAGTTTTAGAATCAAGAATTAGCAGCCTCATCTAATTGTTTTGAACCATGTCGACCGAAATCTGGAACCATCAATTCATCTAACGCCTCCCACAAAACAAATTGTACAAGTGTTACTGAGTCATCGCCGAGCTGATCGGGTGATATGTCCAGTAAACCTTCATTCAGCTTTCTTTCGAACTTTGAATTTCCAACGGTTACCACTCCTAAACAATGGGTAACCTTATGTCTAACACAAAAAACTATACATATCAACAAAACGAAAACAGATTATTGTCGCTGGGGATTCTGAAGGAAAACCACCAACAGTAATCACCTTCGACTAACCCGCTTTGCACCAAGCCATTAAGCAAAGATACATTATTGGAGACCTGTAGATACAAAACTTAGTTAATACAACATCATGATTTTAACTATAGCCAAAAAAATACATTTTTCTACGTTGTGTTCAACATATTTTTAAAGTTTATACAGGCTACGCTATAAGCTATATAATATTTTTGGGAGCGCTAATTTTGAATTTAATAAAATATCATTTACCGAGTTTTACACCTCAGAAACCGAGTCTTGTTGATCATTTTAATAAATCTATTGTATCAATTCAAAAACAAATGCTTTATTGCAACTTAAAAACTTAGTATTCTTAATGAAGCGTAGCTGCAGTGATTATCTGATATTAACAGAACAGAATCATGTGTTTGAGGTTTTGTAAAGTGGCAGAAATGCTGGAGCCAAAAAAATATAATTTCCTCTTATTCCACCAATTGTCTGAACATCCGTAAACAGCACCTTCTGGTTCACCTTTCTCTAACAAAGGTTTCATTCTTTTACGAGGATATATAAATCAACGAGGAACGAAGGTTTCGGCAGCATTCATTGCGCAGCGCACTGTTATATTTTTCCCTCGCTCCCAACTAGTTGCAGAGCCAACTAGTTTCTGACCTTTAGGTTCCAAACTTTTTCTAGGTTTTTGTGCAGTTATAACGCCTATTTCGTCGCCATTAAAAGTTCTTGAAAACGGAAAGTTGAGTTTGCTCAGTTGAGTTTGTTGAGTTGGCTAAACGTAAAAAGTTCCTGTTCCTGTTCAGCACTGAATATTGGTTTGCGGTCCATGTATTTTTCCTGAATGTTTCTAGTTTTCATCCTATCTCTAAAAGTGCTTCTTAGGATCCAAATCATATCGCAGCTCTTTTTACATTTAGCTTTTTCTGTTGTTTTTTTTTCGAAGGTAGAACATTGTTTTGTTTCTTTTGGGGTCATATTATGCAATTGCATCACCGTCGTTATTTGCTTCCTTAATTTGTTGCTGGTAATGGCTTGAGGATGCTCTAATTTCATTTTTTTCGTTAAAGTTCTTATTGTAACATTTCCTTTCACCCATTGAGCCTTAGTATTAAGGGTGGCGAACACATATTCATTATCAGGCAAAAAATATTTTTCTCTGTTCCTTAGCAGTAAATAAGATTTCCGGAATCAAAATTACCACTTCCCGAGACCATTTTCCACTATTAACAATCCTTTTATGTTTAGTTGTTAACATTTTTTCGGTTTGTGTTAAAGCATTTTCAAAATCATTTTCGTTGTTATAATCGCCTATTTTTTAAAATTGTACATTTCCGATACGCCTATTAAAATTATAACTAAATCTAATATAAATTATACCACTAATGTGTAAGTCTTTAGGTCGCCCTACTCTTTTGAAAATATCTTTTTGCAATAATTTGCAATTTTCGTCCATTCTTCTGTAAATGTTTGTATTAAGGGCAAACAAAGATCTATTCCACTTTCTGCGTTAGAGATGATATTTCCAACTTCCACTGCGATTCAATAATTGTTTTAAAAGTTTTTCTTTTTTAGACTTAAATTTATTTTTGCTGACGAGCAGGGATTTCAGATTTACTTATTGGGGCACTTTGAGGCTTTCGGGTCAACTAACGTATTGGAATTTTTGATCTCGCTCGGTTAACCTCCATCGTTTGGCCCGTAGACCCCTTGCCGTTTAACAGAATCTTGGAGGTGCCCTAAATATAATTTAAACATTTTCCATAGCAAATGGAATCAACCCTTACCCTCGGACATGGCTGACAAAGAGGTGTGCATCGTGGAGGAATTATTTTTATAGTGCATGATGGTTCGCCTCATTCACCTTCAAAAACATCGTCATATAGAGTTAAATCTGTTTGACCTCCCGACGAGTCTATCAATAATAAAAATTTATTATTGGCGACATAAGGAGACAAACAATAGTTTAAATAATCAATATAAATTTGTTTGGTTAATTTACCGGATTTCGAACTGGTAACAAAAACATTATGATAACTACTTATTAATGAATCTACTTATTTTTGCACCATCGGACCAAATTTCCCTGTTGATTCTTGCATGCACAAGAAGACAACAGGTAATATTTTACCCGATGCAGTGATTGTATGTTGTGCGGTATATGAGTGGGAAATGTCATGCAAGCTTTTCTTTTTTACCAAAACTGTTTTTAAGTCCCGTAGGGACAATGATCTATTGTACGGAATCTGGTATTGGCATCCAGTTTGATCGGTATTTATGACGAAATCTAAATTAAATTGGGGCATAATTGCCTTCGTTTGCGCTTGAAAGCGTTCTGCTGTCTCCAAAGTTTCCTGCAACGATGCACATTGTTTGGTTATTTTTCGTTGCCGGATTTAAAATTTTTGTATAAACCGATCACTCCAACTAGGGCTGGCAGCAAAACTAAAATTCTCCATTTGAAATTGAGAGGCTATCACCATCGCCCACTGCTGCAGAGTTCTTGTCGTTACCTAACAACCAATGTTAACTTACATGTTTGAAATTTTTAAATATTGTACCTGCTGAAAACATTGCATTGGTTGTTGAAGCTGTTCGAATGTTTCCATTTCAATATGCTTCCGCTTGTCACGTATTGTTCCTCCTCGCTGAACATGTTCCTTCCATCTACGGAGCATTTGGTTATTCTTCAATTTTATACATCCTTTTTTTTGTAAAGTTTTTGTACTCCATTTCGGATGGATTCTCGCAAGAGCAGCGGCCTTTTCTTTATACCCTAAAGAAATATATTCGTACTCTTCAGAAGACGACTGTAATTCCAGCTGAAATTGTGGGCTTTCACGAGGTACACACTATACATAAAGGAATTGCATTGTTAATTGTTTTTATTAACTTCAGTGGTTCAGAAAATAAATAGATAGCATTAGCAAAAATTTAAAAAGTACCTCCTCATATTCTCCCTCATTATCAATGTTAATGTCTTCGGGAAGTATGAGATCTTCATCTGTTATTATTTGGTGATCGTCCAGCATGGCCATAATTTGTTTGAAAAATTCTTCCCCCATAGCGATGGACGCAGTTGATATTTCAGTTGGTGGGGTATCTGTAACCAGATTTTCTGCTTCCAGTAACCTTTTGCAATAAACGAGAGCGTTTGTTAAATTATTTTTCAATTCTGCTTTTCTCTCGATGGTTGATTCAAAAATATTTTCTTCTGAACTTTCACTATCGCTGGATCCTTCCATTTTTTAAATCTTTTTTGCCACTTCTCACTATAACTCCGAGCACTAGCACTAACTCGATTCGAATGACCCTAAGTGCTAATAACCGTTTTAATCAACATAGTCCCAAATAAATCTATTTATTTCTTTTAAAATAATAAACTTACAAAGTTGTATACAAATTATCAAATAAAACACAGCTTTATTCAAAATATTGTTTGTTTCCATATGTTGTATATAATAAATTTCACTGATGGATAGACTCGTCCCAAAGATAATACTAATTTAGTGGTAAAATACATATGCGCTTTTAGTGCGTTTGAACGTTGCGTTTTCGATAAAGAAACAATGAACCGCATTAAAAAAAAAAAAAACAGTTTTGTCTCCGCTGGTGTAACTGTGGAGTTACCATTAGGATGACATAAGAATTTTATATACAGGCTGGACCATCGTATGGCATTTTGGAGATTTAACCTATTTCTTGTTTGTTAAAAAAATTCAAACTTGCAGGTAACAATCTTCAATTAAAGCACTACACCATGGTAATTTTATTTTTTTGAATTAAGTTTCTAAACAGCGTCGGGACGCTATAAAGTGAAAAAAAAACAGAAATCCAATTTTTTTTTTTTTAATAATTACATTGAAAATATTATGGAGAATGTATTCCCGAAATTTGCAATTTGATAGGAACCTTTGATTTTAAATTAATTGAGATTTTGTGATTTTTGTCGGGAAATTATAAGTGATTTATTGCTGTAACTTCTGTCCGCAAGAAATGTGCGTTCACAATGCCCGCTGTAAACCAACCATAAATCAAAAAAGGTATTTCTGACGAGCCGAGGCTGGTGTTTACTTCAGGACCGGACTTAAATTCTTTTCGTTAATCAGATTTAGATAAAAGAAACAAATAGTTGAATTTTAATTTATTTTATTTTACATTAGATGTTCAAAATGATGACCTTCCTGTTCGATGCAAAGTCGCAAGCGTCTCTGAAAATTTGCGTGAACGGTAGCCGCAACATTCACATCATTAAATTCGCGGAAGGCGGCAATTAGTCTTTCCCTCATGTTATCTCTTGTTGTCGGTCTCTCCCGGAAAACACGTTCTTTGATGGCACCCCATAAGAAAAAATCTGGTGGTGTAAGATCAGGTGATCTCGCTGGCCAAGGTATGGGTCCGCCCCTACCAATCCAATTTTCTCCAAACTGGAGCGTTAATTCTTCCCGGGCTCTTCGACTAAAATGTGGAGGTGCTCCATCTTGTTGGAACCACAACCGAAACCTTTGATTTACTGGGACAATTGCGTCTAACAAATCATTTAGCTCGTCTTGCAAAAAGGTGGTGTATCTCTCACCATTCAATGGACCTTCAAAAAAAAACGGCCCCACAATTCTATTGTTCACAACACCTCCCCAGACATTAAGGGACCAGCGATTTTGGATGTCTTGTTCTCTCATCCAGTGCGGATTTTGTACTGCTCAATAGTGTAAATTGTGTTTATTTACCGCACCATTACTTTTCACACAACATTCGTCGGTAAACACAACTCTTTCAAAAAAATGTTCATCATTCCGGATTTTTTCCTCTGCCCATTCGCAAAAAGCCACTCGATTTGCAAAATCTTCACCATGCAACTCTTGGTGAAGTTCCAGGTGGTACGGGTGATATGCGTGTTTTTTCAAAATTCGAAGCACACTACTTTTGCTGATCCCAGTTTGAGAGCTAATCTCTCTGCTAGCAATGTGGGGATTATTTTCAACTAAATTTAACACGCTGGCTTGGTTGACATCGTGAGTAACAATTGGATTGATAAACGACCTGGTATTTTGTTGAAAAGTTCCTCTTTCACGTAAAGAAGACACTAACGATTTAAAAATTTGATGATTTGGAGCGCGATTTTGCGGAAACCTCGCGGCGTAAGTGTCGGCGGCCAGAGTAGCGTCTCTGCCACATTCGCCAAAAATTAATAACATTTCAGTCTTTTCTTCAAATGAATATTGAAAAGGCATAATTACTGTTCAGAATAGCTTTCAGGTAAACTTAACAAAAACTACACAACTCAAAAGCACGATCAGACTGTTGGAAGTTCAAGACTAAACTAAACATTTGGTTACAATCAGGTGAATTCTTAAAAGAACAGCAGGCAAGCAAATTTTCAAGTAAATCCTATTTCCTAGCACTTAAGAGGGATACCTACCCCCCGGCCGCCGCTTCCATTCCGGCCCCCGAAATGTGCACGACACCTGACACAAATTTCCGTATTTTTCCATAGATTAAAGCTGCTTTATCCAGTGTCTTTGGTGAAATAATATTTGTCATAAACAAAATAATATTGACATTTGTCTGATTCTTTTAGGACGCCTATGCTATGAAGCAAAAATCAAGTTGATAAAAAAATCGTTTACATTTCGGTGGCCGGAATAGTACACAGTTCGAGTTTTCCTTAAAATTAAACGTAAATATTAACCAATTGTCAATTTTGTATGCCTAAATTAAAGAGAATTGCAATATTTTTTTAAATAATTATTAGCAGCAGAAGTAGGTCAATATTAGGCATTTTGACTTAGCAGTGACTGAGTAACCAAAGCTGTTTTAACAATGAGTCACTTTCAAAAATTAAAAATAGCGAGTTTTACATTCCATAGAAGATTTAAGTACGGGCCTGGATTTTACTACTCACAGCTCGTGTCGATTGTACCTCAGAACCACTTTTACTGAGGACAGTTGTAAATCAGCCTCACACCAGTTAACGAGGGTTGTCATTTAAGAATTCGGTCATAAATAAGAGTGTTTTGCTTTACATTATTTAATATTTCGATTTATTCAATCACTATAACTATCTAAATTCCGCTTTGCATATCATCATAATGTACGCATTACGTAGATGCAGTGAAAGAAAATACAAACTGATAGCTTTAGTAATTTCATAATAAATCACTATCAAAGTCAACTTTCACATCAATTTTGCTTTCTAAAAAATAATTATGCCATGTTGTAGTATCAAAATTGAAGATCATTTCCTCCAATTTTCATCTTTTTTTGACCATTATAAATAGGTTAAATTTTAAAAATGCCATACGATGGTCCACCCTGTATAAGAATCTTACAAAAGTTGTGCTCGCATAAATCTGTAGGTTTTATGTAATACATTTGCTCCTTTCCTTTCCGTGTCCGGTCAAACAGTGTTCTTCCAATATATTGCGGCTGATATAGCCTTGTCATTTGCGGACATGATATCGTTCATTGTGCTTAATATTTTAAATGTTTAGTGATTATGACAATATATTACATTTGACATAATGATGTAAATAAATATCGATTTTAAACCAAAACTATAAACACATTACTAATTTAAAAGTTAGAAATAATTTATATGCTGAAAGGTGACAAAACAATCCTAGCTAATGGGATTATTTATTCATGAATTAAATTATCCGACAAATATTCTAATACATGTACAGACAATTAATATGATTCCGAACAGAATTTAAACATTCTATAAATCTGAACATGTATTATTTTATTAGGTAGTTACCCATTTGTAGAATAAAATTTTGTTTTTTAAATAATTTTTATAATTAAAACAATTAATAATGTACCCCTTAAAATAATAAATAAATAATTCGCATTAAAAAAAAAACCTGGCGAATAAGAAAATCGAACCGATGACATGCAACAGAGCAATACTTAATTCGATTCCTTTACAACTACTTTTCAACTAAAATGATGCTTACAATTAAGTTTATAAGTAAGTGATGCAATTTTTAAATGCGTTTTTTTCGAAAATGCTTGAGGGGTGCATCTATAACATATCAAAAATTCGCCATAATCGAAGGGGAACAATTCTGGTGTTTCCCTTGTTAGTGAGGCAACGTTTCTGTCACTGTTTCTGTAACTAGATAATTTAGATATGAAGGAGTACCGTATGCCTGATTAGAAAACAATTAAGGAGATGAAGAGGCGGGCTGTTGATGTTGAGTGGGTGCCTGGTTCTGTAGTGGTGGTTGGTTTTTTTTGGTTGGTATTTTTTACTGTAGCTTGCCAGTATGGGGGAAACATTGCCGTGGTTTTCGCCATGTAGGCAAAAAATTTAAAGAGTGAACTATTTCTGTCATCTGTCGGTTTTTCAGCATCTGCCAACGTCTGTTTTTCTAAGCGGCAATGTTTTTGTCGTTGACATACTTCTTTAGTATTTCCGGTAACGATTCAGTTTTTTTGGGTTTTTGGGGGGTTTTCTTGGGATGTGATACACTCTTTACTTTTGCAGCACGGGAAACTGGCATTGAAATATTTACTACGCTTGAAGAAGAGAATCGTGGAGTACTAGGCTGAGAATTGGCCGAAAGAGGACTTGCTAAATTTTCAGTATCATCATTCTCATGCGACATGTCCTCTAAGTCGTTTTGAGCATAATTTGCTTTATTTTCTATTTCACTTTCCTCTTCATCTTGTTCATATTGATGCTGTTGTTGGCTAAAATTTGTTTGTGTTCGAGAAAAAATATATCGATGAATAATAATAAATAATAACTTCATATGAAAATATATATTTACTTACTCTCTTCCTTTAATATGCCGGTAACCGGGGTGACTCGGAACGATTTTGGCACTTTTCTGCTCATAGTTAAGAAATGTATCTAAATAGGTCATTCAAATTTTGGCCTAGATGTCTATGGTATATTAGCTAAAAGATTTTGAAAAAAACGGCTACATAAACTGTATGACATTTTTTATTTATTTTTTTTAAGGTTGGTCCGACTCACCCCGTGTGTTGGGGTGATTCGAAACACTCATATATTTTCTATAAAAATTCCAAATCAAGACCTGTAAGGGGTGATTCGGGCCTAAAAATGAAATTTTTAAAAACTATTTGGTAGGTTTCACAAAAAAAAAAAATTAAAAATTACATTAACATTGAAATACTAACGAGTATTCGAAAATAATCTCCGGTAGGTAAATAAAATAAACATTTTCAGACTTAACAACACTGGAAATAAAACAAAATTAATTAATTAAGATTGTAGGCTCGAAAAGAATCTTTTTCAGTAAATTGGAATCCTCCTCTGCGAAGAATGATTGGCTTTTCTACCACTTTAATTACTTGATCTTTCTCTACATCTGCAGTGTCTGCTTTAGCGGGAAAAACGAAGGTATTTCTCATTTTTCGGTTTGGTCTCATAAAATTTACGCAAAAGACCCCTCCATCGCAGTCAGCGTCCTCTTCAATTCCGAACACCTGCCCTAGGTAATATTTTTCACTATTTTTCATTTGAAATCTAACTTCCACAAAATCTTGTAACTGGATGTGATTTGAGAAAAAGCTTTCTGCTGGTTTGGTATTTTCATGGTCGAGTTCTTCAAAGAGATTATCGTGATCCTGTTCTGTTTCCTCCTCATATCTATTGTCGCTATCGTCCTCATCCGTCTCAGTTTGTTCTTCAAGGCGCTTTCTTTTCTTAGTTTTTGTGTGCGTTTTGGAAGTAGAAGGTGATTGTTCGTTTTCAAGAGTCAACTCAACCGAGGAAACACTTTTGCCTGGTCCAACTTGGAGCTTCTTTTTTCGCGCTGTTTTCGGTTTTTGAGCCTGCCGAATGTCTTGTAACATGTCATTCATTGTATTAGTGAGAGCATGGTTAATATCTTGCATTGCTGGTTCCTGCCTTGCCTGTGGAAGTCTTTTCAGCACCTGATTTCGGTCGAGTGGCACCATCCCCGTTGCTCGAAATCCGGATTTTATGTTGTTACAGTTGTTTGCCTCAATCTTTGTGAGGCATTGATTTAATAGAGATGGGAATAGTTGTTTCGGGACGCATCCTTTATTTCTCTTCTTTCATTGCGTCAAAACACTTCTCCAACTTTTTTTAATAGGACCAAACACAGCCACATCAAGTGGTTGTGTGAGGTGAGTGCTGTTTGGTGGAAGGAAGATGAACCGTATTTCATTATTTTCACATTCAGTGATGACTTGGTGAGATAAATGACTAGCCAGGTTATCACCGATCAAGACTTTTGGTCCTTCTAATCGTTTGAAATAGGGCAAAGCGACAGAAAAAAACAACTCCTCAAAT
The DNA here is from genome assembly GCA_949768715.1 of Dascillus cervinus. NCBI lineage: Eukaryota > Metazoa > Arthropoda > Insecta > Coleoptera > Dascillidae > Dascillus > Dascillus cervinus. The sequence goes on from OX458320.1 coordinate 19,138,372, forward strand.
AAAAACGAATCAAACCAGCCACTCTTACTCCTGGCATATCTGCAATGTTTTGGGCCGTTGCAAGTCCAATTGTCATACAAATTTTCGCTTTTATACACAATCATAAGAGGCAGCAATCGACCAGATGCAGTCCCGGCGAACATGACCGATGTGGCTGTCTTAGACGAATCAATGATTTTTTCTGCGTGCTTAACTGATCGCCTGACAACCACCTTCCGCCTTCCGGGGTCATCTATAAAATTAGTTTCGTCGTAATTGACCACGTTTTCAGGATTAACGTCTTGTAGGCTGGTATCTAAATTATCAAAATATTCATTAATTATCTCTGGACAAACAGCAGCTCGCGCCCTCTTAATATTTTCAGCCAATCGAACTGTTAAATCCTTGTTTCGCTTTAAAAATAGGGTTAGCCAACCTTCACCAGGGAGGTTATCAGAAAATTTCGGAGTTTTTCTGCCTAACCGATCTAGGTAGCCTTTAACTAAATACTGTATATCTATGTTCTCAAATGGATATCCCCAGGCTGCTGCGCATAAAATTACCTGTTTGATGCTGTCTTCTTCAGCCCTGCTTAGCACTTTCTGTCCTCCAACTGATTTAAGGGTATTACCACACTTTAAATGTCGGTAAAGGGTGGTTTTAGGTATCCCGTAGACTTCTGCAGCCTCTTTTAGGGTCATTCTGCGATTTCGGAGATGACGGAGGGTTTCTTGGAAATATATAGGACTGTAATTCATATTTTGTTTTCCGCCCAATGGGCGTTTGTATGATCGCGGCATTCGTTCCGAATCACCCCTGAATTGCACAAAAAAAATAAAACTACCCATAACCTCAAAATTAGTGGAATTGTATAGAACAAAAAACACATAGATTACAGGAAACATAGCAGCGAATTGAAAAAAAAGTACCGTCACACTCTAAGTGTACCAGAAAGAACTTACCTGGTTAACAATATAACAGCAATATTAAAGTAAGCGTTTTTTAAATTGTTGCTTCTATGGAAACCAATCACAAATGGAATGGTTTCTGAAAATTTTGTTACCGATATGTTGCATAGTGCTGACATCGCTCTCAAGTGTTCACAAAAAATTCCATCTATTTACTATTCTTATCGACATAAAAGCGGAAAATTTAAATAAAAACAGATTTGGTCCGAATCACCCCCAGGATCCTAATCGGTTACCGGTACGACAAAAACTATATCGTATGTGAGTAAAAATTACACTCAGTACCTTTTTAGGGTTAAAAGTTGTATGTTTTTCAAAGGTGTTTTTTTCTTGATCAGCAAGACCACTTTTACTACTGATGTACTCTTCACACGTATCGCACCTGTCTTTTTGGTTTTTGAAATTCAATGTTGAATTTATGGTTGAAAATATGTTGATAATGGTGCTGTTTTACTGGTTCTAATTGTCTTTCGTTACTAAAATTTGAATATAGGTAATTCATACAATTTTTGTAGACTCAAAGATACGTCAAAGTATTCTTTTTGACTATCTTTTCTACAGTAATGGGAGTCCATTCTAGGAATAGAATTAATGTGATCCCTAACTAAATCTTTTCGTGAATTCAGTGTAACTTTCTTAGCATGTTGTCCTTGTTTTAATTCCAGTGGAACCCGTGTTAGTTCACAGCGCTTGTTTTTATAAAAATATTCAATGCGTCTCTGACTGATATCAAGAGTTTTTAGATAAAACACTAATTTTGTTACCATTAATTTCGAAAAAGTATTTAAAAGAAGATTGTCTTCTTGATTCAGTTTTTGTTTGAGGTCGCGTTTTAATAGTACGCTCTGTATTGTTGTTGTAAAAATGCAATTTTTCATTATTTGATAAACCCCAAAATGACTTGTGAACTGCCTGACGTTCAGCTAAAAACATTTTTTCCCACAAAAATTTACACTTATTTTCACAATCCTTAAAATTTGTAACCTCTCTAGCTCGACGTTCTTTTCCCTTACCATCTTTATAAGATTGCCCTCTTTGACAAAGCACCTAATTGATATTTCTTTTCCAAGAATCAGGATGCCGTGTTCTTTTTCTTGTTAATTTCTTATTTTTATCTGTCGTTTCACTTGACTCTGCAACTTCATCTTCACAACTTGCACCTTCAGCCTCACATTTATTTTTTGATGGTAGATAGTGTGAATCGGCACTGGAATCGTCACTTTCATGGAAATGATCTTCATTTTCGTCATAATTTGTTGCACTAAAATATAAAAAAATACTTTTCGTAATTTTGGAATAAGGAATAAAAGTAGGTAACATTATTATTCCTTTTAAGGTTATGCTCGTGCATAATTATGTTCAAAGATAGGTTATTTGCTTAAAAGGAAGACATTTTTACATACCTTGCTTCAGACTTCCATTATAATATCACATAAAAGCACCAACAGTAAATTTATAAGCTACTGGTGTATGGTTCTGATTTTTGTTTCAGTGTACAAAACGTCTGTCGTTTTCGTTTTCGTGGCTCGGTCGGTCAATGATTCATCTGAAGTAAACGTTGTTTATGTTGGTGGTGGCGAGCAATATATAGTAAAAATTAATTAAAAATTATATTATTCTAAGAACAGCCGGTCTCGTGCGCCTATTGGTTGAAGCTGATAGATCAATATGACATTTCGAGCATTTCAAATTTTTCAGTCAGAACAATACAATATTGGCTTTGAAATCAACAAGCTGTACAAATGTCGGCAAAAGTCTATTCTAATAGAACCATATGGCACCCAGTGACCGAAATCTGATGTTAACTCATTTCCCGCGAAAAGTGCTGATAGAACATTATAATACTCGACCGACGATATGCCACATGGAATTGATGAATAATATATAGAAACTTGGTTCTAAGATGTCTCATTCCTCGATGTCTATCAGAGTAATATCCATATTTTTTTTCTGTGCCAATTGCTGTAAAAAAAATCGCAAGCAGCTTTTTCAAGGTGCTCTGTTAGCATTCCCACCTGAATAACAATAATTTGAATATTTTGCACTAAAGGCTGTGGAATCAAATTGCAAGTTCACTTTGAACGCTGAAACTGGCCATGCCTTTTCTTCGTTATCATTTGAAAATGATAATAAATTCATTTCCATAGTTGGATTGAGGGCAGATTTACTATATCGACATATCATGTCAATGGGCGTAACCCTCAAAATGCTAATTTTACAGGAGGTGAAAATACATAATAATTTTTAATTAGGCACACATTATACAATGATTTTTTTTTACTATCATGATACAATGAAACTTAATGTCAATTTAACGTCAGAAATGAATTATTACCTTTAATAAGGTTTAAAATAAATAATAACCTGAAAAACTGTGGGTTAAGCCCATTGACTATTACATTATTAATTTTCTTGTGGGTTACACTATTAAATAATTTTCGTTGCGCCTATTGAGCGGCATCCTAATTTTCTCAATACAATACATAATTTTTTCTTAGTTTTTGATTTTTTTATGGTTTTACATGTTGCATCTTCATCTCGGGCTGCATCGTCTTCTTCGTCCGTCTTAGCTAGTGCATCCGGAATATCATTACAACTTTTCAAAGACATGTCCTCTTCTTTACACATTGACGGTATTATTGATTTATTTACCAAAGACTGCAGGTCCATTAATTTTGGTATTGAAGTTGGCAATGGTCGATTGTACCTGTCTTCTGGAACTAGGTCGTTCAGGCAATGATAATGTTTCTGCAACGATTTCATTCTTAAATGTGTAGTGTAAATTGATTTTGTCACTATGTTTTGTAAAAGTGACTCTTCTAATTTTTTTGAATTTTAATGCTTGACCAGAATCCGTTTTTTTAATGCTGTCCGGAAAAACAGAAGTTTGTAAAGTTTTGAAATCCTTAAATTCGCCAAACGTCATTTTTGTTACACGATAACCCTTTGTGTCCCAAACTAACTTTTCTAATTTAAACATTTTTTATGAAACAGTTGTTTTAGAATACACTGTTACTAACGATAAATATTAATATTAGTAAAAAATTCAAAATAATAATAAAAAAAAATTGGTAGTCATCTGGAGTTACCACAAAATCACAACTACCTGATAAATATTTTAAATTTTTTATTAAGGTTTTTTCGAACACAAATTATTAATTGTTGGTACGGAAGTCTCTGAAACAATTTTTTTGTCGCTGAGACATAGTCCAACCATGCAATTACTGCATTTCCATACAGTTCGGGGCGGTTCATTTTTAGAACTTCAGTTAGCACATCGTACCGAACTTCCATGAAATGGCATGTGTGCAGCTTCAGAGTATCTACACTGAAAAAAAGCAATAAATAAAACTACAAATGTAAAATTTTATATTACAAATTGTATTAAAAATACGACTAGTTACCAATTGTATCATTTTTTTCTAAACAATTGTAGTGACTTGGTTGTAGCTACATTTACAATAATTATTGTTATCTTCACAACAACATTTGTGGCATACAGTACTAACGTGTATAGCGAGATTTTCCGACAAATATTATAGTAAAGTGTACTACACAGTCATTGCAAAATTTACAGAAATAAAGACTAATGTGTTTCAAATCTTTACAGTAAAAAGTAAAAGATTTTATACTAAAAATTACTATTTTAGAGATTAGATTTTGCGACAAAAAAGAGAAACAGTTACCATATACACATATCTTTTTCTATTATTATTGCTGTTATTTTTACTACAGGTTTTGCGTCATATTTTACAATAATTAACAGACTTCTGCGCCTAATTAATTTAGTTAAAAGTAATATGTATATTCGTTGCAAAATACTACATTTTTTATGAATCACATTTTAATTTTTTTTTTTTTTTTTGTAAAATGAACCAGGTAAAACGAAACGCAAGAATTAATTATAACAGGGATGTTTGTTATATATTTTAAACAACGAAACATCTACACTAATAATACAAGTAAATAAAAAAGAACATGGATAATACATAACTTTGTAACACATTTTATGAATATTATGTAGTCTAGCAACAATATTTAAGAGAAACGAAAGTGTTTTCGTTCATTTTCTTTTTTAAACATGTTATAATTATAATCATGTAAATCATTAAACAAAATAATATTAGTTGCCACTTTGCTAGTAAATAACCCTTCGTATGCATGAATATGTGTGCTAAATTGAACTGAAATTAACTCGACATAGGAAAAATAAATATCACTATTATGAATGAAAATTTGATCGATAACTCCAAAAATAGGCATTTATTGAGCCTCTATTATTACAATTATATTTCTCTTGTAGACTGTTTCTTTAACTTCTAAACTTTTACAAGTGAAGATTTCATTTTGATTAAAAGTGGGAAAAAAATTCTGATGATCAATATTATCAATTTTCAATTTACTATAAACTATTTTATCCACAAACGGGCTTCTTAATTGATGGCATAACTTTAGTTGACTTTTATTAGACAAAGCATGTATCATGTTTTTGAACGAGCCAGAATCGTTCGAATTTAATTTAAACTGTCGGTGCTTTTGTTCAAATCTCATGCCCCAAATATTAACAAGAGGGCCCAACATCTCAACTACTTTAGAGTAGTGCAAAATATGGTGATGTTTGGGTTTAAGTGTTTTAAAAAATCGAATTACAATTTGAAGATATTCCTCAACTACTAGCTTCAATCTCTTTCCTTCAGAAAACTGTAAATTGGGTGCAGTTATTATGTCTAATAATTCTCTGAGAGTCATCCATAAATTCCATATATCTAAACCTACCGGCACTAAGTCACCTATTAGGAAGCCTAGACAACGCACAAAACAAAACATTTCATTTGCCGACATTCGAATTTTTTGTTTTAAGCTATCTAAAGTAATGGTAGGCAAGTTGTTAGAACTTTCGACGGTTGAATTGAACGATATAATACTAGAATTTAACATTTCAAGTGTAAATAACTTATTATCAATAATAAGAAAACGAAAAGGACCAGTAATGTCATAAATACATATGCCCTCTAAAACATCATGCATAAGGTCTACCATATAATTTGTTGTTGCATGAAAATCTGGAAGTCGGTGCCAGATGCATGGCTCTTTGATGCCCGTAGCACCGATATTATTCAATGTTAAGTCAGTCTCGTAAGATTCGAAAGTTCTAAGAAGGTTATTGTTAACAGTGATTGAGATTTTGAGAATACTGGGATGCCTGATTGAAATAATTACTGAGATTGATTTAATTAAACAATTTATTAAAACTTAAAACATTGATTAATGAACTACACGTTATTACTGTGTCACACGTGGAAGAGAAGTGAGATTTTTCGGGGCCGCCAGGAGTCCTCGCACGTCCGCCGCACCGGTCCCCTACCACTCGAGGCCGAAGCAAGCGCGGAAGATTTGAACATTCTCTCCGCCTTCGCCAATCCGTTGGAGAAGTTGTCTGAGAGTTGAGATGAGGGTTATGAATCGTCTTCGGCGCTGGAAACTGGAAGTACGACCAATTTGGCAATGGGCCGAGTGAGAGTGGTAGTAGATGTCTTGAGAGTGACGACTCGGGTGAGTCCGTCACGGCCTGGATGGAGTTGAGTGACCCTGGCAAGCGGCCACTTGGAAGGTGGGTAACGCTCGTCAGTGAGGAGTACGAGAGATCCGACTTGGATGTTGTTATGAGCCGTGTGCCACTTGGAAATCAATTGTTTTGAGTTGAGGCATTCTGAAGACCATCGGTCCCAGAAAAATTGGACTCTCTCTTGGATCCGTTGGAAATGTGAGAGTCTTGAGGCTGGCATATTGATGAGATTTGGTTCGGGAACGGTGTTGATTGCTGCTCCACGAATGAAGTGACCCGGTGTCAAGGCGGAGATGTCCTCTGGGTCGTCGGTGAGAGCGCTGAGCGGGCGAGAGTTCAGGATCGCCTCCACCTGAGTGAGAAATGTGTTAAAATCTTCATAGGTGAGGATTGTGTCAGCAATGGTCCGTTGTAAGTGGTGCACGGCGGCGGCTTCCCACTTGCCACCCATGTGAGGGGCTCCAGGTGGGTTGAAAATCCACTGAGTTCCGTCGTTGGCGAGAATTTGTTGGAGATGAGATGATCCTTTGAGAGCGCCGGTGAGAAGTTGCTTGAGAGTCGTATCTGCGCCTTTGAAGTTGGTACCGCAATCGCTGTACAGTGTGCGACAGATACCACGACGACTGGTGAATCGTTGGAACGCTTTGAGAAAGCCCTCTGCTGAGTAGTCGCTGACTGCTTCCAAATGGACTGCAGAGGTTGAGAAACATACGAAAATGGCTATCCAGCCCTTGTAACATCGTGTGCCACGTCCTTGGTAATATTTGAGCTGCATCGGGCCTGCATAGTCGACTCCCGTGTGCTCAAAGACGAGAGATGGTGAGACTCGAGTAGCTGGCAACTGTCCCATAAGTTGCTGTGCGCGTTGTCCACGAATGCGGGCGCAAGTGAGACAGCGTTGAATGTGAGATTTAATTGGTATCCTTCCACCGATGATCCAGCTTTTTTTGCGAATGTAGGCAAGCGTCAGTTGTGTGCCTCCATGCATGGTGCGCGCATGTGCATCTGCTATGATGAGGTGAGAAAGATGGCATTCTTTTGGAAGGATAGCTGGATGTTTGCTATCTGCGTCCAGTTGAGAGTTCTGTAGTCTACCGCCGACTCGTAAGAGACCGGACGGATCGAGTAAAGCAGTGAGACGTGAGAATGCATGAGATCTGACGAATGGCTTGCCTTGAGAAAGTTTGTTGATGTGTGATGAGAAATGTGCCTGCTGCGTTGCTCGAATCCAAAAATATAAAGCTGATTGCAAGTCAGCTGGAGTAAGTGGCGAGATAGTTAGTTGAGAGCCAGGCACTTTTTTGAATACTGCTGCAGTTCGTTGTACGGTTGCAGTTACTCTGAGAAGTTTTGTGAGAGTGGAACATCGATGGAAAAGATCTCCGAGAGGCATAGTTGGTGGCGTAATTGCGAGATGCGTGTGAGTTGACCGCATTTCTTCAGCGGCTTGAAGATCATCTGGCGTTGCGAGAGCAGGCCATTGGTGAGATGGTTGAGAAAGCCAGGTCGGACCAAACCACCATAGCTGATGAGACTTGAGTTGAGCTGGTGTGAGACCTCTGGAAGCACAATCAGAGGGATTGTGCTTGCCTGCGATGAATCTCCAGTTGGCTGCTGGTAGATTTTGTTGAATTGACTGAACTCGGTTTTTGACAAATTCCTTCCATCGACTTGGTTCTTGTTGAATCCATGCCAAGGTGACTGCGGAGTCTGTCCAGAGGTAGACAGGTACATCAGACAAGTTCAATATCCTTTGTACGTGTGAGACGAGTTTGGTAAGAAGAAGAGCTGCTGATAACTCGAGACGAGGAATAGTGAGAGGCTTGAGAGGTGCTACTCTAGTTTTAGCACAGACGAGAGTAATTTGGGCTGGTGAATCAAGGCAATGAACTTTCAAGTAAACTGCTGCGGCCATTGCGTGTTGAGATGCGTCCGAGAAACCATGTATCTCGACGTTCGACGTGTCAAAGAGAGTGTGAAGCCAGCGAGGTATTTCGAGATGAGATAGCTCAGGTAATTCGTTGCGGAACTTGGTCCATCGGTGAATTATCTGAGGTGAAAGCGGATCGTCCCAGCCAACTTTTTCTAGCCACAGATCCTGCATCAGAATTTTGGCTTTGATGACAACCGGTGAGATGAGACCAAGTGGATCAAACAGCTGTGCTGTTTCTGAGAGAATGGTGCGCTTGGTGATCGCAGCAAATTGAGATGTGTGGCCAGTGAATGTGAGATGATCTGGTTGACACTTCCAGGAGAGACCCAAAATTTTTGACGTTGAATCGTTGAATTCGTGAGATGGTGCTAAGGTGAGGTCCGTTGAAGCTAATTTTGAGAACTCTGGATGATTACTTTTCCATTTCGCTAGTGGAAATCAACCTGTGAGACACATTTCTTCAACTTGAGACGCAATCTCATTCAGATAAGAGAGAGAGTCAGCGCCGCCACAGATGTCATCCACATAGCTACCCTTCTGGAAGGGTTCGATAGCTAGTGGATATTGGTCGCCCTCGTCGGTGAGAAGTTGTTTGAGGACACGGCCAGCGAGGTAAGGTGCTGGTCGTGTACCGTATGTCACGGTAGTGAGCTGGAAGGCGTGATGCGCAAGAGATTCATCTGTCCAGAGAATCCGCTGGTAGTCCCAGTCATCTGGATGAACGTTGATCTGACGGAACATCTTCGTGATGTCCGTCGTGAAGATGAATTTGTGACGTCTAACGTAGAGAAGGACATCGAAGATGTCCGACTGAAGTTTTGGACCAGTGTGTAGCGTGTCGTTGAGAGAAAAACCGGAGCTTGTATTGCTGGAGCCGTTGAACACGACTCTCAGCTTCGTGGTTGTGCTATCTTCGCGCACTACTCCATGGTGAGGCAGATAGTAAGTACCTTGAGGTGTTGGAAAGTCATCAGGTGCTCGTCTCATGTGGCCCAAGGACTCATACTCGGTGAGGAAGTCGGTGTAGAGTTTTTTGAGATCTGGCTTTTACGAGATTCTCCTGAGAAGTCGAGTTAGACAATTTTTGGCAATGTGTTGAGATTCACCGAGCTTCGGTGCTGTTGATCTGAAAGGCAGACGTACAGTGTAACGCCCAGTAGCGTCTCAATTGTTTTTTAAATTAAATTAAATTTTGACTGAAAATGAAGTATTTTATTGAAATCGAGTGAAAAAGTTCGGTTACGTCAAACGTCTACATGTTATTCTTGATTTGTTCAAACAAATATAAAAATTTTAAAGAAAGCGAGAAAAAACTGTGTGTAATTTGTTATTTATTGAGGCAGGATGTTAAGTTGGTGTGTATGAAGTCAAGGTTGGTAGCGAAGCGACGAGAAGAATGTATGTGTAATGGGGCGTGCAAGGTGTTGAATAGTGTGAAATGTGTTGGTCGTAGTTATAATAAAGAAATGTAATATTGTGTTGATCGCTTTTGTAATAAAGAAATATAAAAGGTTATGGGCCCAGAAAAGAAAACATAAAAGTTAGGGCAGACAAAAGGTAAACAATAACCTAAAAAATTGGAAGCATGGAAACCGCCAAAACACAAATTATTCAGTATTCACAATTAAGCACTGGAAACTTTAATAATTGGATCTTCAGAATAAAAGCAATTTTTTTTTTAGGCATAAATTATGGAGATTTGGAATCCGATAAAGAACGAGAAGATTATCGACGTAAAGATGCAAAAGCAAAATCGCTTATCATACAGTGCGTTGGATATCATCAAGGATGCAAAATAAGCAAGCGAAATGGTGAAAGCGCTACGGGACATTTTTCAACGTAACAGTGTGTTCACAAAACTTACATTGAAGCGAAAATTATTGCTAGTGAAGCACAATAAAGGGCAAAGATTAGAAGATCACTTCTTAACATTTGACTCATTAATAAGGGAATTGGAGAATTTAGGAAGTAACATGGAAGAAGAAGATAAAGTATGCCACTTACTTCTATCATTGAAGGAAGAATACGAAAATGTTATTTATTACAGCAATAGAAACTGTAAGCGTTAAAGGCCGCTGCACAATTGATCTGTAACAGTAACGAGAACAGGAACGAGAACGGAAACAGAAACGGGAATGAATCGTCGCTGCACAATAAGCAGTAACTGTAATAACTTTTTTGGGAACATTTAGTATTAGTCGCTCACGTTTTAGGTGGTACTGCCAATGTAGGTGCGTGGTGGGGGTCATTACAGTTGGATCTTCCTGTCTGTTTTGATCGTGGTGATTGTGTTGTTTTATGAATTATAGAGGTGTTGAAATGGATCCTGCAGAATTCGATGACGAATTATTAATTTTATTTGGCTTTTTATTAATTTTAATTTCTTATTCAAGATCAAGAAGGCAAGTTATTTTTTTTAATATTTTTTTTACATATGTAATTATGTATGTATGTATTTTTATAGATGGTGGGTGCGCCCCATTAATGAACAACGGAATGAGGACGGGGCATTTAGTAGGATTTTTCACCACATGAAAAATTACGATCATGAAATGTTTTTTAAATACACACGAATGTATCCCGAACAATTTAATAAATTGTTGAATCTTCTGAAACCAAAATTATTAAAACGAAGTAGAAGAGAAAGTTTGTGTCCAGAAATGCGTTTGGCAATGACGTTAAAATACTTGGGTCATGGAGGTGGCTTCCAAAATTTAGCTTGGGAATATAGAGTGGGACACAGCACAGTTTCAAAAATTATTCGCGAAACTTGCGAAGCAATTTGGACTGTATTGCAACCCATTTACTTAAGAACCCCGGAAGGAAACGAATGGGTAGATATAAGTAAAGAGTTTTGGAGAAGATGGAACTTTCCACACACATTAGGGGCGATTGATGGAAAACATGTACAGGTGCAGTGTCCTGTGAATTCTGGTTCACAATATTATAATTATAAGAATCACTTTAGTATAATATTGCTTGCGTGTTGCGATGCTGACTATAAATTCACATGGGTGGATATAGGAGCACATGGTTCTGAAAATGACGCCAGTGTGTTTAGAAGATCCAAAATTGGGCAAGATTTGGAAGAAGGAAGAATGATGTTACCCACTGCAGAACATCTTCCAGATAGCGATGTTGCAATGGGTTATTATTTTGTTGCAGACGAGGCATTTCCACTCAAACCATACATTATGAGGCCATATCCAGGCAAATACTTAGGGGAAAAAAAATTAACCTTTAACTACCGGTTGTCGAGGGCAAGACGCATAATTGAAAATGCTTTCGGAATATATGCAAGCAGATGGAGAATTTTTCGGAGTGCAATTCAGTGCTCTATTCCCACATGTCAGGCCATGGTAAAAGCAACTCTATGTTTGCATAATTACCTAAGATGTGAAATAAGTGGCAAATATGCGCCCCCTTCTTTAGTAGATAGGGAACTTGACAATGGTGAAATTATAAATGGCGAATGGCGTGAAGTGGTTAGAGGCGATAAGAACTTAACTTCTATAAAAAGACTGGGTGCAAATGTAGCCCCCAGAATTGTATATAGCATGAGAGATACTATTGCAGATTATTTAATGTCCGCTGTGGGTGCGGTGCCTTGGCAATTAAACTATGTCAATAGAGGCAGATTGTAATTATATATGCTAGATAAATAAATAAATAAAACACAAGTTACTGCTATTTAAATTTATTATTTATGTACGATTTGCCCTAAGGCATTTCAGTGTATTTATAAACTAACTGCATAATTTCTAACTTAAATCTAACTTTGTTCTCCCGTTTGATTCGTCCCATGTCCGATACCAAACTTCGCACGAAAGCCTCGTCTCCTGGATCTTCGGACATGGGTCTTGGGGAGGGATTTCCTTGGGCAGCTCTTTGCTGCACAAAGGCAGTAAATGCTTGCACTGCCGACGTCAAATCAGATTTTTTTCTTTTTGGAGGATTTTCAAGAATTTCGTCGATCCCCTCGGGCTCCGCCTCGCATGATGGCTCCGCCTCGCATGATGGTTCGTATAATAACTGCACATTATCTGTATTAATGTCAGTGCAGTCAACAGTAACCACATCTTGAGATGTTGTTGGTGCTGGTTGTCTTGGATTGTGGGAAGATGTCAGTCTGAAACATTTTAAAAAAACAAATTTTATATTTCCATTAAACAATATACAAATAGTAATTACTTTTCCTTTCGGATGTATGGTGCAAGCCACATCATATTATGAAAATGTGCAAATCCAATTTTTTTTTCTTTCGCCTCTGAGCCAGAGGGAGGCTTTTCTTTATATGTTCGGTATGCCCGAACAAAACTTGTCCTCAAGTTGTCCCACCTCTTCTTCACTTTCTCAGCTACAATACAATATTATTAATATAAGATTTATTAAAAGATTAGTGGTACATACGTTCGCTTTCTAATTTTGAGGCAATCGACAGCCACGAATTTTGTTTCATGCCGTCGTCTTTATAATTTGGCGAGTCTTTTTTATACAAATGGACGCACTGTTCGACGTAGGCAATTAAAAGTTCGTCATTAATCATTTTTCTGTTTAAATTTAACACTAATTTTATGAAAAAAATTAAACACGTGCTCTTCCCACTCGCACAATAAACGTTTGATTTGAGGTTATATGACGGCCCGCACATTCGGGTGTAAAAATACCGATATCGGTATTCATCGATATGCACGAGCAGTAGCAGAAAGCCTTGAAAGTTAAAAGTTCGTGAACATTCCCGTTCTCGTTCTCGCTTCTGCTTCGGTTTCTGTCGCTTCAGGACTGTTGTGCATGGGCCCATTGAAAAGCATGCGTTTTAACTTTCTTACCGTTCTCGTTCCTGTTCTCGTTACTGTTACAGATCAATTGTGCAGCGGCCTTAACTTGACAATGGACTTTGTGAAATCCAGACTGCTCGATGAAGAGATAAAACTACGAGGTAAGGAAGTTAAACAGACTGAAACGGAAAAATCTTTTACAGCTTTTCCATTTACCTGTTATACCTGTGGTTTGAAAGGGCATAAAGCTAAACAATGCAGGAGAAATACTGGAAAACTAAATAGGAGTGAAACTGGATCAGGAAGAGGTCGAGAGTTTCGAGGACGAGGAAGAGGAAATTGGAGAGGAAATTATACAAATTATCAAGGTCAAAGGGACAATAAAACTGAACGAGCAAACAACGGAATTATCATTTGTAGCATTAAGCACAGAATGTTTAACAGATGATCATTACTTTATTATTGATTCTGGCGCAACAGAAAATTTAGTCAAAGACAAATTGGAAAAATATGACATCAGTCGAAAAAATGGAAAATGCCATTAAGGGGTTAGGTCTAGTCAGAATTTTCAAAAAATCGATTTTTCTTTTTTTGCATTTTCTTAAAGTATGATCTTTCAAAAATATTACCTGAACATTTCAAGTCACTCTAAAGAATAGTTTTGGAGATATACTATTTTTATTGACGGGCTCTCTGACCCTTGAAAGTGCACAGTGGATTCTTTGCAATCTATTGTTATGAATTCATTATAATGTAATTTTCACAAATTTTATTACCTACAGTATTGCTTGGAAATAATTATATTTTTAAATAATTTAATTACAGTAGAATCCGTTTATAGTGAAGACGCACGGGAGTTTGAAATTAACTCGTTATACGTGGATTTCGTTAAAAGCGGATTATTATGTAAAGACTTCTTTTTTTAAAAATGTTATTTGTTAACATAAATTAGTAAAATGCGCGTTACATATATAAATGTATGTGTACTGTAATAGTCTGTAATAGTCTGTTTTGCCAGTGACAAAGGTTCAAGAGAAAACTTCGGAGTTCTGATAATGTTCGTAAATCGCGTACCGTTAAAAGGAAAAATGTTTTCAATCCGAAAACAGCGGAACGCGATATATGTATTAGTAGCACATCATCTAAAAAATTAAAACAATTTAGAATTTCGAATTATAAACTTTATTATTTCGGTATTTACGGCAATCTCGAGTCTTGTCAAGTTCAAAAAATGTGATGGAAATGTGAAATTTCAGACAGCAAGCACTCGTGGTCTGGGATTTTAAATTGTGGTTTCATGTGACAATTGTGCAAACGAAAATATTCCTTCGTGTTCTTTCATAGGACGTTCGTATAAAATAAATAAACGCTTCATATTTGTAATGAGAATATTACGAATAGGATTTGAAGGGATGCGACAGTTTTGTGGTCTAATGGACATGTCGCAATTTTTAAACAAGAGTACGTATACAATATTATTGAAAACAATATTACATAATAGTAAAACCGTCGCAGAATCTTTATTTCAAAAAGCTGTGAATGAAGAAAAGGAAGAAACATCAAAAGCTGAAGATAAGGAAACAAATGAATTGACGGTATCTAGAGATGGAACATGGCAAAAACGTGGGTATACATCTTTATTTGGAGTTTTATCTATTATATTGATTATTTCACTGGTAAAAAAATTCTTGATTTAAATGTTAAGAGTGCTGTAAACTTTGTGAATATTGGAAATAAAAAATAAAAAACTGCTGAATTCGAAGAATGGAATGTAACGCACAAAGATGAGTGTGCTGCTAATCAAGAGGGGTCATCTGGAAGATGGAGGTAGATGCAATTACCAAAATGTTTAAGCAGTCAGAAACAAAATATGGAGTTAAATATACCAATTATATTGGAGAAGATGACTCCAAAACTTATTCAGGGATTTTAAAAGCTGCACCTTACGATAATCAACCATCCATAAGAAGGAGTGTATTGAAACTCAAGCAAGGCGATCTTGGAGGTAGAGGTAAACTTACAGGAAAGATGGTTGACAAATTAACTATGGCTTAGCAATACATCAGCATTGCGATTCGGTCCAAAATATGAAAACTGCAATATGGGCAACAACCAAGAACCAATTCACAGAATGTGTCCAAAGGGCAATGATTCTTGGTGCTCGTACCAGCGTGCTGAAGCAAATGGTGAGCTCGCTTCTTATAATCAAGATTTTCCCTCCTTACCTCCTGACGTTTTGAGTGCCATCAAGCCAATATATGAAAACCTGAGTAATGATAATATACTATCAAGATGTGTCGGTGGTTTCAATCAAAACAATAACGAAAGCTTAGAAACAGCAAATTATTAGAAACATTTCAATCAACTGATTTAGAATATATCAATTTTAAAAACTTAAATATAAATTCAAACCAAAAGTATTGAAAAATGGCAAAAAAAAAATTTTGAAACATTCATAAAATATGGTCGTTTTTTACAGATCCATACGAGGGATTAAGACAGGCATCCAACCGCTTGATTGCCAAACGAGCAGGGCAAAATTAAAAAATTAGAAGACTTGCGTCAAAAAATAGAAACAGACAACTTTAAGAATAACACCCAAATCAGTAGAATGGAAGTTCTGTTCGATCTCTCGAAGCGAACAGACGTGTTTCTGTGCGCTTTGAATTTTCATTCAGTTTTAACGGTCCCTTTTGGGGCCATTTACGAGTATACAGTGCTACAGGGTCCGACAAGGAATTTTTGTACGCGGATGGTACGGTGGACCATCCCCGCTAATTTTTTGGAGTGTGGCGATGGGATGGGTTCCTGCGGTAATGGTCGCTATCCTTCTATCCTCTATCTTCTATCCTGCACTCTGCAACTACATGATTAGCTTTCTTCATCGAGTTTACTGGCCAACGGCAGGCCCTCCTTTTAAAGTGCCGAAATGTAAGGCGAACGCCTGCCTTATTGCTCAATCAGAAAATCTATGTCCCCTTAAATTCACTGCATTAAAATTTAACGGTTCACTGTTTTAGCCGAGATTTCTCTCGGCGAAACATGGACGAAACGCCATTGCGCCAAGACCCGCGATTCCAAGCCTTCGTGGCTAAAGGCGTTTCCGCGGATCTCCTTTTCGAGATCATTGAGTTCGTAAAGGATGAGCTCATGCGGTCTCTCGTCTCGGCCCAACGAGAAACTATGAACCCCACGCTATCCAAAGGTCCCCGAACGCGCTCTTCGTCGGGAAGCAATTCCCCGAGAGTCCGGACGGAATTTGTCACCCCTCGTGCCCCAGCGAAAATCGCGAAGCCATCAGCTACAAACGCCGCCTCCTCGTGCGTGAACGCGAGTAACACGTGCTCGGCCACGGAATTTCCGCCATTACACGCAAACTTGTCGTCCAACGAACCGCGTCCAACAACCACCGTGGCGCCACCTGTTGCGGAACAGGCAACAACCGAAACAGACGGTACGTTTCATGTAGTCTCGCGTAAAACCAAAAACAAACGCGCGCGCGCCCAGGCCCATCTTTCAGACTCGGAACCCGAGAATGAAAATAGAGCCGAAACAATCTCGGAGCCCCCTTTCGACGAGGAAATGGAAACCCTCGACGGCGATACGGACTCTCCACGCGCGCGGATCCCCCCGATTTACTATCGGGGGAACGAAAACTGGAGAATTGTCTCCCGAACGATAACCGACGGGAAGTTTGACTTCCTGAAGGCTCAAAATGTTGCCGACGGGGTGAGAATTCACCCGGCGACGACAACCGACTACCGTGGAATCGTCACCCTCTTTGAAGAGAAACAGTGGCAATTCCACACATACGAGCTTCAGGAGGACAGACTCCTGAAGGTCGTCCTTCGCGGCGTTTGTACCAGCATTCCGGAGGCCAACGTCAGTGCCGCCCTCGAGGAGCTCCACTTTCACCCGGTTACGGTCCATAGACTCTCCTCCAAACGTGGAGACAAAAACATCCCCATGCCACTCGTTATGGTCACGCTCGCTCGCTCGGAGAGTAAAATCTTCGAACTCACGCGACTTTTCAACCTTTCTATTAAGGTTGAAAAGAAAAACAAATCGGAAGTGGTTCCGACGCAGTGTCACCAACGTAATACCCCGACATGCCCCTCAGGCTATTCCCCGTCCGGCTCATCCGACAACCCAACCCGCACGGAAAGTTGCTCCCACCCTGACGTACGCCACGGCCACATCCTCAAAAACGACTGAAAGTCTCGACCCTAGCGGCATCATCGCGATTTTAACGATGCTAAATAAAATTCCCCGAGAGCAACTACAAGTCACTCTCAACATTCTGTCCCAGACCCTCGCGGTCCCCATCGAAGTGTCCAACTCCCCTCGTTAATGGCCCCGCGAAAACGAAACCCCGAATCACTACAAATCGCCCTCTGGAACGCGAACGGTCTACGATACCGGAGAGACGAACTCGAGGAGTTCGCCGTCAGATTCCAGATTGACGTTATTCTAGTGTGCGAGACTCGCCTTGCGCGCGGTATCAACGTCAACATTAGAAATTTCACCCTTCACCGAAACGATCGCGAACGTCGCGCGGGCGGCAGAACCGCGATTTACGTCAGGTCAAATATTGACCACCAATCTGACCAAACACCCGACCTCGTTTCGATAGAGGCCACCTGTGTAGTGGTAAACACTGCTGCCGCCGGCCCGATCCGAATCGCCGCGGTCTACAAACCCCCAGACAGAAGGCTCGAAGTGCCTGATCTTGACGCTTTATTCGACACCGTTTATCCGGTTATAGTCGCGGGAGACTTGAACGCGAAACACACCGCATGGAAGTCGCGCCAAACCAACCCGAATGGAAACATTCTTTACGCGTATCAAAACCGGCGAAATGATATAATAATTGACGGCCCTGTAGATCCGACACATCACACAACACACGGCCTCTCTGATGTGCTCGATATCGCGATTTTTAAAGATATTCCGATTAACTGGGAAATTTTCAGCTTACCGGAACTAAGCTCCGACCACGATCCCGTAATTGTACTGCTCGGGCAGCAAACCGAAGATCGAGACGCGATAGAAAAACAAATTATCTCTTGGCCCCGTTTCACAAATCACCTTATACAGTCTCTCGGCCCCGTCCCGCGTATTAACACAACACTCGCGATTGAAAATGCCGTCCAGGAACTTGAAACAAAAATCAAAACCTCCCTACAAGCCGCGACACACACACGACATGCAATAATCGAACACACCGCGATCCCGACACATATTCTAAATTTAATCAGAGAGAAGAATCGAGCGCGGCGCACCGCTCATCTCACACTATACCCTCCGGATAAAGCGCGGGCAAATCATCTCGCGGAAGAAGTCAAAAATGCGCTTCGAACTTTTCGAAACGAACGTTGGAGCGCTCGAGTCGCGTCTTTGGAAACTGCAGATCGCTCACTCTGGCGGATGACAAAAGCGCTACGTGCGGAGCGCAAAATTATTCCTCCTATACACGGAACAAACGGTATCGCGGACACATTAGCAGAAAAGGCAAACGCCTTTGCGCTAAATTACGAGCAACAGTTCAGCCTGAACGATGAACAGGTTAACAACGCGCACATACAGCATGTTCGCGAAGACATTCATCGCACTCTTAACACTCCTGACGAGGGCGCGGTTCGCTTCGTTTCTTTTCAGGAACTGGTGGCATACATCCGCTCAGTTCACCCCCGTAAGGCGCCAGGTCACGACGGCATAGCGAATCGAGCCCTCAAACACCTCCCGAGAAAAGCAATCGCTTTTCTACTCGCCATAACAAACGCGATGCTACGGCTGCGTCATTTCCCCGCCAGGTGGAAACTCGCGGAAGTAGTAGCAATTCACAAACCCGGCCACGACCCGAAATTCCCTCAGAATTATCGGCCAATCAGCCTCCTTTCGACTCTCGCCAAAGCAGCAGAGGCCTGCATACACACAAGAATCAAGGAAGCTCTGGAGGAACTCAACATAATTCCTCCGGAGCAGCTTGGATTCCGCGACAGACACTCTGCTCCCGATCAGGTTTTCAGGATCGTGGAGTACATTACGCAAGGACTCAACAACGACTTGTACACGGGCGCTGTTTTTCTCGACGTCGCGAAAGCGTTCGACAAGGTCTGGCACGACGGACTCGTTTTCAAATTAATTAAATTCAACTTTCCTTTACCCCTTGTGCGCCTTATCCGCACATATCTCACAGAACGCGAATTTAGAGTCAAGGTTGATGGCACGGTTTCCGCCATAAAACCAGTCTCTTCTGGAGTCCCTCAGGGATCGATCCTGGGACCGACTCTGTTTAACATCTACATGGCGGATATTCCAATTCCGCCTCACCAAGCCATTTTAGCGCAGTACGCTGACGACACTGCCTTCCTAACTCGGTCTTTCTATCCAGAGATTGTCACACGGCGCCTTCAGCACGTGGCTGATAGCCTGGAGGAATGGTACTCCAGATGGCGTACAGATATAAATCCCGCGAAAACGCAAGTCGTACTATTCACAAGGCGGCGAAAAGGCCCGTCAGGCAACGTCACACTTTTCCAACAACCGGTTGCGTGGCACCCTTCCGCGAAATACCTGGGTGTCATCCTTGAGAACAGACTCTCGTGGCGTCCCCACATAAATCACGTGCGGCAAAAAGCTTACGGGCGAATAGCTCAACTTTTTCCCCTATTTGGACGTAACAGCGTGTTATCCATTGATAACAAGCTGTTACTATATAAAACAATTATAAGACCCACTCTCACATACGCGATCTCTGTCTGGGGATATGCGGCTCCCTCCTACATGGCGGCGGTATACGCTGTACAAAATAAAGCTCTTCGTCTGGTTACGAGCGCACCCTGGTTCGTTCGGAACACACACATCCTCCTTGATTTAAATATCCAGTCACTTCGCGAACACATCGTCTCTCTTGCGGAAAAATTTTTCGAACGCGCGACAGTCCACCCGAATCCCTTGATTCGGGCGTCAGCGGACTACGTACCCGATCTGCGTGATCGGTATCGTCGTCCGAGGTCCATCATCGTATAATCCCTGCCCCCGCGGCTCTTTCTGTGCGTCCACTTCCCGTTCTTTTGAACAGCCACCCACAGCGTCAGAAGTATAGAATAAATATTATTCCAAGCTTCCAGTTCCAGGCAAAACAACATCAAAGCCTAGAGGGGTTTTTAGTCAGTAATATGTTCCCGTTGGGTATGGTCTGATGGCTTATTGATATCCCATTGCTGGCAGCACATGGCAGCATTATAAAAATTTTCCTCTCTCCCGAAGATAAAAAAAAAAAAAAAAAAAGTTCCAAGATCATGGAAAATCAAGAAGCAACAACAGGCATTAAAGAAATTCTTGCAAAATTTGATAACAACGATTTGGTTAGTTTGTCATCAACAATAACTCATGGATTATCAGTAAAGAACCAATTGAAAACTGAGAAGACGCTGTGGAGGCAATTATTAAATATTCACCCGATGTAATCAGCATACTGAGAAGGAAAGCTGTAACTGTAACTGTAACTGTAGCTGTATTCCATTTGGCTGGTTCGCACTGTATATTTATTATTTTATTAATGAACTGTTATTTTTATTTTTCAAAATTTGTTATAAAAAAAAATTACGTTAAATAAATGTCTGAATTATGCACATTTTAAGTTGTTTTTGATTTACACGGTTTTGCCTATAAAAATTAAAAAAATTCGTTTTGCACGGTTTTCTGAGAAACCAATATTCCGTGTAAATCGGGGGATAAGTGTACAACTTCTCTAACCCCACAAAGGTTGGTCTTGCGGATGCATTTACAAGGCATCTACAAAAATAAAATAATTATAAGGAGTACAATTAACCACTGGTTGAATGTACACCATATGATTGTTTTGTGGTTGAATGTACCCCGCATTTAGTGGTTGAATGTACCCCTTCCGCGTCATACGAACTATTTATTTTTTTAAATACAACCACGAAAGTTTGAGGATTCAATTCATATGGCACTTGTTAATTCATAAATTGTTCTATTACATGCATATTTTTGTTTAAAAATTAGATACATATTATCTAAAATATAAACATTTACGAATAATGAAATAATCAACACCAAGAAAGCGACTAATTCAAATCATCAAAGAAATAAATAGACTGGTTGAATCTACAACGTGGTTGAAAGATCCTCCCTTTCCCCTATACTTTTTATTGCACGTATTGCATTTTAAACAGTATATTCCGTTGTTTTTGTATATATTTTCTGTTTCAGTTGTGGTTTTTAGAATTTTTCGCAACTGATTACTTGTTTTTAATGCTACTTTTAAATTTTGATCTTTCAATATTTTTGTTGTTTTATTTGTTTCATGTCCGTAATAATTGAATTTTACCCAATTTCCTTCTTTATATTTATCATCATTTTGTAAACTTTGATCAATGTTTTTGTTTACATTTTTATATTTGCTTCTATTAAATTTAAATTTATTAATTAATTTATATATAATTTTGATATTATATCCGTTGTTGACGGCAATTTGTTTAATAGTTCCTTGTTCTTTGTCGAAGTTATATTTACTCAGTGGTATGTTATAGAGCCTATATATGAGGTGATGGAATGCTGCCATTTTTTTGTTGATGTGGGTGGTTTGAATTTTTATGAATTACCTGATCTGTCTGGGTGTTTTTTCGATAAATGTTATAACGTAAATAATTTTCTTCTTTTTTGATGTTTAAATCCAAGAAGTCGATACAGCTATTTTCTCCAATTTCTAACGTGAATTTTATATTTAAATAGTTTAATATTTCTATTGGATTATCGTGGTCTGTAATAACTAGTGTGTCATCTACGTATCTAAACCACTCTGACTTTAAATTTCTCTTTCAGTGTTTGCATTATGTTTTCTTCTAATGTTTGTAAAAATATCTCAGATAATATGGCGCCATGACGCCATAGCGCCATGACGCCATAATTTTTAATATAACGCAGACCATCATTAGTGTCCATGCGAAGAGTTACTGCTGGTTTCATTATATTGGTACGTTGAGCTTTCGCAGCGTCAAATCTTCTGACCATTTGTTTGGCAAAATGTCCCCCTTCATATTGACGATGGACATCTCTAAACTTATAGGCCACCATCCACCGACAGGGCGTCTTGCAAGGATATTTATACGCTTCAACGTTGGCCACAAAAAATTTAGGTAAACAATTTTCTATGAATATTTGACGTGCTCTAGCTATTGTCTCCTGATTATAATCCACACAAATCAGGTAACTTGCAACTCTACGGAGATGTTCATAAGTGTAGATGCGAGCTGGCCAGGTTCCGTTCATGACGCTAGAATTTGGAAGAATTCAGACACACGGTTAATTATGCAACAATTTCCTGGGGTATTATTACTAGGGGACGACAGTTATGGTTTAGAACCATGGCTGATGACACCGTTTAGAAACCCAAACAACGAATCCGAAAGGGCATACAACAGATTATTTAAGAGCGAAACTGTGGTAATTGAAAGGTGTTTCGGTCAACTGAATAGTAGGTTTCCGATTTTAAAATATACGTGTCGAGTTAAATTGGAAAAAATACCATCTATTATCGTTTGTTGCGTTGCACTACACAACATTGCCAATCATTTACGAGATGCAGATTTCGAAGAAAATGATGAACCACTTGCTGATAATTACAATAACGGT
Source organism: Dascillus cervinus (assembly GCA_949768715.1). Classification (NCBI taxonomy): domain Eukaryota; kingdom Metazoa; phylum Arthropoda; class Insecta; order Coleoptera; family Dascillidae; genus Dascillus; species Dascillus cervinus. The sequence continues at coordinate 19,161,259 of OX458320.1, forward strand.
GCAGACTATGAATTAGCAGAAGATCCCCTTCTACAACGGGCACAAAGGAGGAGACTTGACATAGGCAAAATGTTGGGTAAAATAAAATTTGTATTAAAAATTTTGTAATATTTTTTTTTTCTCCAAACGTCATAAAAGTGGCATTTAAATGACAGAATGTTGTTAGTAGAAGTTTCATTTATATGCTTAAGCAGATAAAGTCCATGTTACTTGATTGAGTTTATTGTTAATTTTTATTACAATTAATATTATATTAAATGTGCAATTTGACGCATTCTGAACAAAACGCGATTTTGTCATTTCTTCCAAATTGCTGTCATTAACTAAATTTGTAGAAACCAATAAACTGAAAATAATTCAACAGATTTTCGAAAACTTGTTGCCAGGGAATAGCCACTCGAGCCCTTAACTGGAGAATTATTTTCTAATTAATTCGCACTCTCGAGTGGTATTTGGAAGATTATTTTTTAATGTTTGAATCAAAAATGCAACATAATAAATACAGTTTAACAGTTTAAAATAAGACTGGTGACATATGTCAGATAATTCTCGCGGGAATTTCCTACAGTAGAAAATTCTCACCATAATAATGTTGTGATTGGACAGAATTAAACACGTGTGCTCAAATACTGCTAAACGATTGGTGAATGAAATCACTAAAAAATAATCATAAGTAATATCACAAGAGAGTGGGAATAAATTGAAAATAATTCGACAGATTTTCGAAAACTTGTTGCCAGGGAATAGCCACGAGAGCCCGTAGGGCTACGGGCTCTCGTGTCTATTCCCTGACAACAAGTTTGAAAAAATAACTGGAGAATTATTTTCTAATTAATTCGCACTCTCGAGTGGTATTCGGAAGATTATTTTTTAACGTTTAAATAAAAAATACAGCATAAAAATACAGTTTAATTCATTACAAACTAAAATCAAACTGGCGACAGATGTCAAAACTAGAAAATGTGCTGTCAAGTAACATAAACAAAATACTAGAAATTATGCTCGCGGGAATAATGTACAGTAGAAAATTCTCACTATAATAATGTTGTGTTGCTTTATCCATATCAAGTGCGATTGCTACTAAGTGTTGGTCATTAATAAATGCATCACAGATATTTTTATGTATGTATGTGAGACTCTCTATTGTAGAATGCATTTGTGGGAATCCATGTTGAAAGGGGGAGAGTAGTTCGTTCGATTCTAAAAATCATTTGAGTCTGTAATTGATGATCTTTTCTAATAACTTGCACATACAACATGTAAGTGAGATAGGCCGATACGATTGTTTCTGTTGTAAATATTTTCCTGGTTTTGGAATAGGGATTACGACTGTCGGGAAAAATATTGTACGACCAGATACTATTGAAGATTTCCAGTAGTAAGGTCAGGGCTATTTCGGGCAAATTTTTTAGAAACAGATTAGATATACCATCTGGACCCGGCACTGGTGTTTTTACAATTTTTTAGAGTCGTTTTAAGCTCTTCACTAGTGATTTGGTAGTTGATTGGGTTTTCATCGTTGCTCTGCTCGGCCTCCGAGAAATCTAAGTAGCTACCTTCATTTTCAATGCCTTTTTTGTATTCTAAGAACTTTTCATCGAAATTGGAATCACTCGAATTTTCAGCAAACATTTTACCCATTGTGTTATCAATGACTGTAGGTTTAGACAAGACGTTGCCATCTGGTAGGGTAATGTTTATTTTTTTTTGTTGTTGTTTATTCCCGTTGATTGAACGTATTTTGTTGAACAATGCAAACAACAATTTCTTTTTAACGTACTTATATAATTAATCCACGATTCTCTTTTAGACAGCTTAACAATTCTTCTGGTTTCAGCTCTTTTGCGGTTAAAATAATACTTATTTTCTACACTATTATGCTTTTTAAATTTATATAAGGCTTGCTTGGATTCTTTAATTGCTACCTCGCACAGTTCATTCCACCAAGGCAGTTCCTTTTTTACAGGTTTCCCTTTACTCTTAGGGATAGATTGATTGGCAGCATAGATTATTATTCGCTCAAGTTTATTAACAATCTCATTAACTTGACTGTTTGATGTACATTGAAGATCTAGAATAGATTTGATTTCATTTTCTATAATCTGCTGAAATTTGGTCCAGTCGGCTTTATTGATTTTCCACAGGTACGTTAGTTGGTGGTTCTAGAATTTGCTCGTTGCCCAATGACATGATTATAGGAAAATGATCGCTATCATAATTGTCCTCCATAACCTTCCATTCCAATATACAGGCTAAATTGGGCGAGCACAAGGAAATCTCGATATTACTTAGCGTTCCATTAGAGATGTTGATGTGCGTTGGCTTATCGGCATTTAGTAGTGATATATTTTGGTCAATTAGAATTTTTTCAATAATTTTGCCGCTTGTGTCAGTATGGTTCGAACCCCATATCGATACCTTTTTCCAAAGTATCGTAAGTGACATTTTGAGCGAAATTGAGATTTTGCATTATATCGTAAATATCGGACTAAATGCTTGTTCTGGCAGAGTAATATACCCATCAGTTTATTCTTTATGGTGATAAGAACACAATAAACCTATCGTAAGTACCAAGATAGTCACATGCAATGACCTTGTGGACAAGAAAGTTGTCTCCTGCAAAATTTGACAGATGTGGCTTACGATACTTTGGTAAAAACGTATCGATATTATGTTATGACAATTAAAATGCCCGACAAGGATATATGGATAAGGAAGTTGTTCAATGATGTCTTGAACTTATCTTTTGTTTACATTGTAGCTGTTAGGAATATAAATATTACAAATGCATATTTTTTTTTGAGGAAATGGAGTATGTGATAGCAACTGTATGTAATTAAATTTCTTCTCAGTCTATGTAGTTTTTCACGTATATGGCAACGCCTCCACTAGCTGCTAGGCAGTTAATCCTGTTTTTGTAAATTTTTTTATAACTTTTAAGATTTGTGTAGTTATAATCTTTGAAATTTGTTTCTTGTAAACATAATATTCCTGGGTTTTGGTCGCTGATTAATTTTTTAAGATACTCAAAATGGCAGTTTAGGCCATTAATATTCCACTGCAAGATAATATTATCCATAAATAATATTTGTTAATATGAGATGCCGCAATATTGAACGGATTTATGACTCGGTATCGGTTTGATTTGGTGTTGTGTCACGACTGTCATCTGCTAGATAATCTTCCCCTTTCTGTTCTTTCATTTGCATGGATAACTTTTTGGAATATCTGGTGAAACGAGCTTTCATGGCACGTTTAGTGAGATGAGGGTACAGGTCTGCTTTCATTAGTTTGACAAGTGCATCTATATCTTTCGTGTAGTTTAGCGCAATTTCTTTTGGATTTGGGCTGCCTTGTAAATTTTCTATCAAGCTTTTGAATTGCTCAAAATTTAGAATTTCATTATTTTTTTCAAACTGCCTTTTTAAGGGCTCTAACATGCTATCTATGGTGTTTTCTCTGTTAGCTACTATTTTTCCTGGCTGTTGTCTGTAGTTAGATCGTCAATTATCTCTTCGCTAGTTTGTTCATGCTCTGTCGAAATAAGGTTTTTTCTTATTTTATGAGGTGACTTACTTGTACTTGTATTAAGGGAAGGAAAATCGTTTGATTGTGAATCATTGGAGCTTATGACTGAATTGGTTCTTTTGAGAGTTTGATTAACTTTGTTTACATTAGTATTATCTTGTGTGTTTTTAGTTCCATGACTTTTAACAATCTCGTTTACCTCCACCGGGATGTTTTTACTATTGTCTACGAAATCAATGTTGTTGTCTGTTTTGGGAGGATAATCGGAGTTTTTCGTGCAGTACTTAGCTAAATGTCTTTACAAATGAAACAGGTAACAGAATCTGTTGAGAGAAAGATCAAATGCATAGTGGCGTCGTAATGTATTTTAGTTGACTGTGGTAATAAGTGCACATCCTCAGGATGCACATACAACTGTCTGCGGTAACTCAGAACGTGAGTGTACTCATTATCTGATAATCCTGCTCTTAAAAAGGAAACTGCTGATCCTCTTCTAATTCCTAATTTATCAATAGTTTCCTCTATTATTGCATGTGGAATTAATGGACATTCATTCGATAGGATTACGCGTTTGTATTGCATGATGTACGGTCTGATTTCAATTTGAGTGTTGTTGATATTTACATGCGAATGGTTACTTACAAGATCTTCTACGTTTTTCTTGGAAGCAAGGAACATACCGACTCTTCCTCTGGAAATTTTTGACGCAAATCGGACATTAGCTGGGCCTATAATTTTTCTTATAGCGAAAATGAATTTTTTTAACTAGATGCCTTCTTTTGCTTCTAATATGATACCTTCATCCTTTTTTGGAAACTGGTCTGTGTCACTGCTGAATACGTCGCTGCTCTACTCTGTGATAAATCTTGAACATTAGATTCTTGAGACTGGCAATTTGGAGGCTGGCTCCTGTAGTCAGAGGCCAACATGGTGTTTTGTAATTGCACTTACGTGCAACTACCGTGTTACACCTCACTTAATAAGCGCACTGTATGTGCTGAAGGACACTCTTTAAACTAGTTTTTATTTTATTTTACTGATATCAATAAATAACTCACGGGCTATCACAACACGTCACAGCACGTCTAAACTCAACCACTGCTCAGTCGAGAATGAGTCCTGCTCGTGTTCGCAACTCATTTCTAATAAAAATAAAATATGTAATAAAATGTGTATTTTACACACAGGACGTTTTTCGCAACCTCCTCTCCAATTGTCTTTGAATCTCTAGTTATATGTGTTGTTGGAATCTCCTTGCTACTACACGATTATACTAAACACTAAGTAAATCAAACTAATTTTTAATTTTTCACACATTTGCTGTCCTCTCCGTGTTTACGCGGGTAACCAGGTTCGAACTCCTTGTCACTGACGCATTAACGCGTTATCTTATGACATATTTTTTATGAATGACTAATTCTTTTCGATCATTTGTTAGTTATTTTTCGTGGAGAAATCAACGCACAATTTGCAATTTTTTTGCAATATAAACAAAAAAAAAGCATTTTCAGTTGCTATCGTACATCCCGTGAGTCATTGGATAGGCGAGATGTTTATTATATTTAGACAGAGTGCTGTAATAACATGACTGACAATGAGACCTGTAATAAACGAGGCGAGGCAAAAAAGGTCAGTCGTCATAGTAAATTACAACAAATTTATATCGGCGGAAGATTAGCAAGATCAAATGTTCTCATATTACCCACGCGAACAAAAATCTATAAAATAGCCAACTAAGCTATTTATTCATATTTTACAAATTCTAAATGCTTTTCACCTCTACAATATAAGATCCTCTACGATTTCCGCCTAATCATTATAAATCATATTTAAAAAAAATGTGGAAAGTCAAAGGGTGGTGCAACTCTTAGAAGAAAGTGTAAAACTTGCAGTAAAAATGGAATAAGGAAGGAGACTACTTTTGAATGCCCAGCATGCCTGGGGATTTTGTTTGAATTGTTGCAAGTATTTGTGTACTTTATTTCTTTTGTTTTAATGTTTTTATGTATCAAATTAAGTATGATTTTTTGCATTTTATATACAAAATTACGAAAACACGTAAACGCGCTGGTGGCACTGGCTGGAAGTTTTCTTGATCAGTACCACCTTAACGCGTTTTATAAATACGTCATTACAAATAATAAAAATACGCAAGTTTTCATTATTTTCAACCCTTAGAGCGTTTGTCCACGACGTCCGAATCCGATGTCCGGGATTTCGGTCCGAAATAGCAGCCTTCATATTTATGCGGGACATTAGTGGTGACGTAGACGCGGCCATTTTGTTGGTGTAGGATAGTGTCAGGTTTCCATACAAGCCTACTTTAACATGTGAAATTTACGAAATAGTGATATATTTAAGTTATCTGAAGCTTTTAAGGAAAGGAAACACCAAAAACGGTAAGAATTCACTAAATGTGGTCCACAGAAGCATTCATTCTTGAAAAAATTAGTAATAATAACTGAAATATGGGTGTTATTTAAATATAACATAACCTCATAATTGTCTGTTGTTGTAATTTTCTGATCAAAGTCGTATTAGATAGATACTGTAGCTTTATTTTAATGTTTGTTTCAGTAAATTTAAACGACCTAATCCATTATGGTTATCTGCTGGGCTCCAGATTGCAAACATTACAGTCAACGAGTCACACTTACGTTGTGGTACGCATAGATACAGAGAGCAGCCATGTGGTGGCAAATCACTTGCCTCCTAGGACACTCACACACAGCATCCACTATGCCACCTTCTAAATCGATAGAAATCTAAAAATAAGACACGTTTTAAATATTGCATGTATTCCAGATCTTCAATTTTTTTTGTTAGTATGTAATTTTCAGCTTCAACCATAACCGATGAGGTAGTAAGCATAGTTTCACTATATTTGGAATGCCGGGTCCGCACTTGAGCAATTCACGCCGAACACACAAAACGCGCCGATCGAACCGCACACACACGCCGAAAAAAATCTCGGCGTATTCGGGTTATTTGCTGTATTCGGACCGTTCCCATAAATTTCATTTAGTTTAGTATATTTGAGTGTTTCGATGGAGGATGTTATAGTGGCAGCAGGTGCTTTTCTAAATACTTTGGCGAATAGAAAAAAGAATAAAGCAAAGAAGGCTGCGAAGAAGAAGACTATGTGGATGAGGCGTCTTTATTTAAATCGTGAAAATAAGGCTGTAATACGTAATTTGGATGACGGGCACTTACAAAATTTTACCAGGATGGCTGCCGAGGATTTTGAAAAATTAACTATGCTTGTGGGGCCGAGAATTGCTAAACAAGATACAAATTTCCAGATGTCCATACCTGTTAAAGATCGTCTAGCTGTAACATTGCGTTTTTTAGCTACAGGCGACTCGTATACCAGTTTACAATATTTGTTCAAGATATCTAAGCAACAAATTAGTGCCATAGTGATGGAAACATGCGAGGCACTTATTCAGGAACTAAAGGATCAAATAAAGGTAAAATAAAATTAATATTATTTTTTTTATAATTTATTGAGTATAATTATAAATTTGGTGGCTGTTTTCGCCATAATCATACTGCCCCATGTCAGCATTGAAGAGGATAGTGTTTATGTGGTGTTGCACAATATCTCTCGTTTTTTTATTATTGTATGCCCGCAATTTATTTGCCACATGTTGCCCGAAAGTAGCGCATTCATCCGGCTTCGCGGAGGCAATTTCTGCCAGGTTCTTTAGGACATCGAGAGCCTCGCCTACTTCGGACTCTTCCGTCGAAACTTTTTTTGGTTTTCCTCTCGTTGGTGTAGACGAAGTCCGCTTTCTTCCAGTGGCCCCAAGAGATTCTGTCTCCGAGGCCACCGGATCTGCTTCAATACTTTCAGTGTTTTCGGAAGCTTCCTGTTCTACCGATGATGTCTCAGGTTCTTTCTGAAAAATGTACTTCATGTTATCTGCGTACACAGAATTACTTACAATATGATCAGGATAGGCTCTTTTAGCATTACTTAATAATTAATTTTTGGTCTATTTTTCAGATGCCTGTAACACCCGATGAGTGGCTACGTGTGTCTAATGAATTTGAAACAAAATGGCAGTTTCCACATTGTGTGAGTGCAATGGATGGAAAACATATACTACTTCAGGCCCCATTTCATAGTGGCAGCGAGTTCTACAATTATAAATCAAATTTTAGCATTGTTCTCTTTGCACTTGTGGATGCTGATTACAACTTCACATTTGTGGATGTGGGTTGTCAAGGCAGAATTTCGGATGGTGGCGTCTTTAAAAATACATCACTGTATAAAAAATTGCAGGAGAATAGTTTAGGGTTACCTCAAGATTCAGTTATATCTGACCTTAATAAAATGATGCCATACGTTATTGTAGCAGACGAGGCATTTGCTTTAACGCACCGCATAATGAAGCCATATTCTGGAATGCATGCTAAGGGTACAATTGAAAGAAATTTCAATTTTAGTCTTAGTCGTGCCAGAAGGATAGTGGAAAATGTTTTTGGCATTTCATCTTCAATTTTCAGAGTGCTTAGAAAGCCAATGCTACTAGAGCCAGAAAAAGCACAAACTGTGGTAATGACAGTGGCCTGCCTGCACAATTTTCTACGAAAAAGCCGAAGTTCTAGAAGTATATATACACCACGTGGTACTTTTGACCAAGAAGACGAGCATGGGAATTTTATTCCGGCAAGTTGGAGATCAGAAAACAATTCCGAAACATCTTTTCTTCCACTCGTCAATCTTCCACGTAGGGCGTCAAATAATGCAAACGAAATTCGAAATAATTTTGTAACGTATTTCACCAATAAATACATAAATAATAATAAATAGAATGTATTAAATAATTTTCGCTTTATATAGAGATATTGCCTTTTTTTAAATATATTCAATTAAGTACCTATGTTTATTTACCGACATACATACCTCTAGAGAACTCAACGTGCCGCGTGGTTCATCTCTGTCCATCAGAAATGCCATCCTGGTGAATGCAAACCATTTTGATACGTAAATTTCATGTGCTCCTGCCGAGCAAAGTAATAAAAAATAGGTAGATGTTATCAGTTTTTCACAAAATATGATAATAAACGTCGTACTTTAACAAAATGCATGTCTTACCTTTTCCTGTTCCTACAGCCTTCTTTCCCTTCGCTTTTTCTCGTCTGAAACTCCCCAACAAACTGTCCATTTTTTTTTTAGCTTCTTCTGCACAGCAGCCAAATTTTTCCGCAATGCTGGTCCAAACATCATTTTTTTAAATTTTATTGTAATACAGCCCGTGCTGTGGATTCCATAATAGTGGAGAATCTTCATAGTAGTCCAACAATTGTAAACATTTTTCTCTATTCCACTCCATTTGTTTAAAATTTGAAAATCACGACCACTTTAAATGGCGAACACAGCACATGTGACAAAAATGCGTCCGGACTGAACAACATGAGCAATTAATTTTCCTTTGAGCAAGTGCCGTTTACCGACAACCGACGGATAGCATTTGGCGCGTTCTGTGTGCCATATGTGTGTGCGGGGATAGGTACTGAGTGCCCGAATTTGAATGTTCGGCGTGAATTGCTCTAGTGCGGACGCGGCAGAAGATGTGGCTTCGGGTTCCACTTCGCCGCATGGCTGAAGAGGTTCTGGAAGACTGTCTTATTTTTAGATTTCTATCGATTTAGAAGGTGGCATAGTGGATGCTGTGTGTGAGTGTCCTAGGAGGCAAGTGATTTGCCACCACATGGCTGCTCTCTGTATCTATGCGTACCACAACGTAAGTGTGACTCGTTGACTGTAATGTTTGCAATCTGGAGCCCAGCACATAACCATAATGGATTAGGTCGTTTAAATTTACTGAAACAAACATTAAAATAAAGCTACAGTATCTATCTAATACGACTTTGATCAGAAAATTACAACAACAGACAATTATGAGGTTATGTTATATTTAAATAACACCCATATTTCAGTTATTATTACTAATTTTTCAAGAATGAATGCTTCTGTGGACCACATTTAGTGAATTCTTACCGTTCTTGGTGTTTCCTTTCCTTAAAAGCTTCAGATAACTTAAATATAACACTATTTCGTAAATTTCACGTGTTAAAGTAGGCTTGTATGGAAACCTGACACTAACCTACATCAACAAAATGGCCGCGACTACGTCACACTAATGTCCCGCATATGCGTCGTCTGTCCACACGACATCCGATATCCGAGTTCTCGGAGTCCGAGAATTTCGCTTGTTCGGATAGCCCGCTTGATCGGACCGATCGGATGCAACATACGCATGCCCGGGTAGCCATTTTTGTTGTTGTCTTAAACGCAATTTGTCAAACATTGAAACTTTTCGAAATATTGAATCTTTTAAGTACGGGTCACATCAATAAGCGTTTTTGCGTAACTTCCGCGACAGCCGGGTAGCATCAATAAGCGTTCTGATGAATTTACTTATTTTAAAACCAAAAATCGTCGGGGAATTCAGTTTATAGGACAAGCGAAGTAACTAAGAACAAAATATTTTATTAAGTTTTTTTAAATTTTAGCCAATTTCCATGGTAAAGAACCTTTTTTTTATAGAGGTGTTATGGGCTATGCAAATGAGATCAATTTCCAGGGTATTGAGTTCCCAGTAATGCCGAGAGCAGTACCGAACTTTGAACGTGCGAACAACATATCGATCAACGCGTTCATCCTCAGAAAGCGGAAACATGCTTACGTATATCACCGAAGCCAAGAGGGATGTCCACGTCAATTTGCTACTCATCCAAAACAGCTATGCTGATGAGGACAAGGAGCAAATTGAGGATGCCAGAGACGATGAGCCCATAACGTACCACTATGTCTGGATAAAGGATCTATCCAGACTTGTTGGTAGCCAGCTGTCACGGAATAAGAGGAAAAAGCACATTTGTGCATTACTTCGCCAGCCAAGACACATTAGCCAACCACCTTCTCGATTGTAGGCAAATTAATCACTGCCGTATTAATTTGCCTACAACAGCCAACAATATAACGAAATTTACCAACTTCAACCACAAGGAACGAGTGCCATTCATTATTTACGCTGATTTTGAATGCATTCTAAAACGTGCAACACCCGAACCAGTAAGTTTACATAATTCAATTTAATTCTTCGATTTTAATTATTATTTTCTAGAATCAGCAAGCCATTAAAACAAATGTCACGCAGGTGCACGAACCGTTTAGTATCGGTTACTACACGTCCTGCAGCTATGATAACACGTGGTGTTATTATCGCAGTTATCTTGGTGTAAAACCGGCTAAATGGTTCGCCACTGAACTGCATCGGTCGGCCGAAAATTTGGAACGGCTGTACGAGTCATCCGTTTCCATGGTCATCACCCCAGACCAGCAGCACCAATTCGCCAGCGCCACATCGTGTCATATTTGCGAGAAGCCCCTGTTACCTGGAGGCGGTGATAGAGTCCACGATCACTGCCACTTCACTGGTATTTATCGCGGTGCTGCGCATAACGCCTGCAACATAAACTACCAAAACTCGCGTGCGATCCCGGTCGTTTTTCATAATCTCGGAGGTTATGACGGGCACTTCCTCATCAAGGATGTTGCTACATGCTTCCCTGGACGCGTCAATATTCTGCCGCAGAACAAAGAACGCTATATCTCGTTCACCAAACACCTGGATGGTAGATGTAGAACCAGCTTCTTATAAGCTTTTATAATATTAGACATGGTTGCATCTTTCCTTACACCAAGTATTACATAGTAATTTTTGCAATTGTTAACGCGTTTGACCGCTTCGAACTGATCATGAGTGAATTCAGGTCCTTTTAGTTCTTCTGGTTTCCCTTGTTCCGTTTCTGCTGTCTACCGAAAGATGGTTAACTATGCCTGGTCAGGACGAAGTCAGGGGAAACCCTGATGGAGGTCCGTAGCGATTTATCGACTCATTCAGATTTATGGCCTCTTCTTTCGATTAGCTGACATTTTATATGCCTGCCCTCAAATTTTTACCTACACAATTTACAAATCTGCACGATAATCATCTAGCGTTGTTGCGGCGGAAAGGCGTGTTCCCCTGCGAATTCATCGACCGCTGGGAAAAGCTCGAAGCAATCGAGTTGTCCGAGAAGGCGCAATTTTTTAGCAGCCTAAAGGCGCGTCCAAACTTAGTAATAAGTTATAGAAACCTTGTTTCCCTGTAACACTGGAAACTTTTTGGCGTGTATAGGATTCCTCGTTGACCCAAGAAAGACGCAAAAAAGGTTATTCAGAATATTTTCGAGATTTCGCCGAAAAGCACCAATTTATATACTTTTTCAGCAAATTTTTGTTACCGGACAATTGTCGGTAAACATCAAACGATATTTGAAACATCTGGAATATAACTGTCGCAGGTAGGTAGGTTCGAATGCATTTGTTTATGGTAGGTACCAAAGTACTTAAATCATGAAGCTTCTGGTAGAACTGTATTTTGCATAATCGGTTGATACAAAAAAAAGTTAATCAAACTAGCAATGATAAATCACGAAGACTTTCTTCTCGCGGCTGCAGCATATGTAATTTTAAGTGGTGCACAGAAGAAGGAAAAGAAAAGATTTTTGATTTGCCCATTGTTAAGGTCTCGAAAGCGGTACAATGGCAGTGACATGATCAACGATTTAAAAGTCGACGACATTGTTCCGTTTGCAATTAACCCTTTGCCAAAATGATTTTTGGAGAATTAGCTAAAATTGACAATTCCAAAGAAAATAAACAATAAACAAACAAAAGCGCGATCGCGCGCCTGGCATTTTCGGCCAGTGTATTGAGGAACGCGACCGCGCTCCTTGGTACCCAAAGGGTTAATAATCAATTGCGGTGCGACGGAAATTTTAAAAATTTTGTCAGAATGCCAATCGCCGGTTTTGAATTTTTAATCAACGAAGTGGGACAAAATATGTAAAACGATTTTCAAACTAAACTGTCAAATATGTAGTTTCTACGCAGTTAAAAGCTTTTAAAATAAGAAATTTATAACCATCATAAAATTTGTCACAACACAAAAGAATTAGAAAATTTGCGATATTCAAGGCTGGAGCCCTTCGCTCTAGGAACGATTTGCACGTCAATTGTGGTTGCTATTGATTTTCAATTATCTTAAATTTCAGCCTTTTATAATGTTGAGCTTGCGTTTTTTTGGTTTTTTAACCTCTAAGGACGTATGTCGTCCATACGCGTCACACTAGAAAAGAAGCAGTTTTCCCGAATGCTGCACATTTGCGACACAAGCCTAACTACATCAGAATAAATTCCGTCCAATGGGATCTGTAACAGAAAATAAATTCCGTCCTTAAAGGGTTAAAATGTTTAATTTGTGTGTCTAAATTGATGTATTCGGACGTATTTAATAGAATAATAATAAAGGAATTAACAATAGCAATTGTGCGATTTTTACGTCGCTGATTCCTGCACGAGGGCAAGATTCAAGGATGGAGAAAAGGAATTAAGGAAAACCTCTCCTCGATCACACACTACTATGCTTTTGTTAACTATTATAAATTCTCGTCGGTGGACTCGACTCACTTTTTGACGCTTTTTTACTCAACTCTCGTCTCTTTTTACGGTGGCGCCAACACCCGTCAAAGGGCGCAAACAGCAATAAAATATTTTTGATCTTCTGCTAGTCTAATTGGGGACGGTTTATCGATTCTAAGTTTATAAGACCAGTAAAATTTGCCAGTCGAATAATACCATTTTTTTATAAAAATAATATTAACATAATTTTTAACGAACAATTCGATTCGCTGTCTATAAAGGATGAAAAAAAAGGTTATCATAAGGAAACCTATCATTTTGATCTTACAAATGTGATTAGAAACGTTTACAAAAGTGAACTTATTGTTAAACTAGTAAAGCTGTTGTGAGATGCACTAAAAGGATGGAAGAGTTGATGTGAGGAAGTGGTCGTGAGTGGACGTGTGTACGTCAGCCCCGTGATTCGGTGATAACAAAGATTCCTTATTTATTTATCACCTCACATACCAAACAAGTTTTACTGATAGAAATCCTTTAAACGCTATATTTCACTTTAAATCAGCTTTATAGATAGCCTAATTAATTTAATACCTCGGAGGCCATTCGGTGGGCCTAGCCGCGCAATTCATTAAAGACTAAATTAATAACAATGTCTGCTAAACGCGACAACAGTGCCCTAACGCCTCCAATATCGGAAACTCGCAAGAGATATATGTTTGACCCCGCAACATTAATTACCGCAAACAAATTCTATCTTCCTAATAATACAAACTCGGACATGTTTGTGGATCCTATTCCCTCAAGTTCCACTACTGAAACAGAAAAACCAGAGCAACCGAAGTATAAAATCCCACCAATATTCATCCGCGAGGCAATTAATTATGCCGAAGTTTTAAGCGACATTAAAAAGTTAGCCAAAGAAGAGTTCACTACCGTCTGCAGGGGCCAGATGCTACGTATTAATCTCAATAACAGTGACGACTATCGTGCTCTGACAAAATTTTACGAGGAAAATGACATAAAATACAACACATTTAAAGACCCAACATTAGCCGATAAGCAATTATCAGTGATTCTGCGTAACGTACCAATATCTATCCCGGAAACGCAAATTCTAGAGGAGCTTAAGGCTAAGGGATTTACAGCAAGCAAAGCCGTAAGGCTGTATAATAAAAACAAACAGCCCATACCAGTCTGCGCGGTCGAATTCATTAAGAACAACGACACCATGAAAATCTTCGACCTAACTAAACTAGGTTACAGTATAATAACAGTAGAACCCAGGCGGAAATCAAAGGACATTCCACAATGCCAAAGGTGTCAACGCTACGGGCATACTAAAAATTATTGTAAATTAGAACCTCGGTGCGTTAAGTGCACTGGTAATCACCTCTATAACACCTGCCCTATAAGGCCGGCGGATAAACCGCAATGCGTCAACTGCGAAGGAGAGCACCCAGCCAATTACAAGGGCTGCAGTTATTTCACTAATATTAGCAACACCTTAAAACCCATTGTCCCCCAAAGACAACATCCAGCCTTGCAACCTACTAACAACACCTTCAACAGCAATTTTTATAATAAACAACGATCATACGCTAAGGTAGTCCAAAACTCGCCAGCAACTGAACAAAAAGAAAATACCGCAGACATTGTTTCTGTAATCATTAAATTTGTAATCGATCTAATCCTACCCCATTTGGACAAAATCAAACCGTACCTAGCTACACTCATACCAACATTATTACAACATGGGCTCAAATAAGATATTTTCAATAAATAACATAACAATAGCAAACTGGAATGCTAATGGCCCAAAGAAGCCAATTTATAAATTTCTTATTTAGGCGCAACATAGATATTGCGTGCGTATCTGAAACTCATTTAATTCAAAACGAAACATTTAAAATACCGGGTTTTATGGTGCACAGAAATGATCGTATAGCTCCAATTGCCTCTGGAGGGGTAGCGATTATTGCAAAAAAGGCATTGAAGCACTTTCAGCTCCCAAATAAAAATCTGATAAGCCTGGAAACAACTGCAATAAAACTGGAGCTAAATGACAACTCGAAAGTAAATGTGGTTGCAGTCTACAAACAACCCAACAAACGATTAAATGAAACCGATCTAATTAGCATCTTCAAAATTAAGGAGAGTACCCTCTTAATTGGCGATCTTAATTGTAAGTATACAGCATGGGACTGTCGGGTCAACAATCCTGACGGCATTAGACTAAATTATTTTTCCTCTAATATTGCCTTTTTAATTTCTGCCCCAAATGAGCACACCTATGTACCATGTCAACGTAATCGGATGTCAGACATTCTGAATATTGTGGTCAACAAAAATTTTCCTAAACCTATATATCAACAAGTATTAACGGAACTCGACTCTGATCACCTACCAGTAGTTTTGTCATTCTTTAGATCACCGCAGTATAATGTACCTATCCCCCGAATGGTCAACGGCAAAGTTGATTGGGAATGCTTTCAAAATGTATTAAACAAGAATTTTAAGGCTCCGGGAAACATGCCAGATTCAAATCACATAGGTAATGCCATAGATAAATATTGCGAATCAATAAATCTTAGCGTCCAAGAGGCGACTCTTCCGCGCAAAAAGATAGAGAGAATACCTAGTTACGTGCAACCTCCAATTTAATTAAATTGAAAAATCAAGTTAGACGCAATTGGCAGATTACTCGCCAACTACAATTGAGGATCTTACTTAACAGACTTATACGGCAGGTTAAATGGGAACTGGATAACTTCAGAGTTAATTCCTATCGAAAATATATTGGCCAGCTCGAACCCAATGACCAGTCGCTGTGGCAAGCCACGAAGAGAATCTTAAGACAGCCCACTTTTATACCACCCTTAAGCAGTAATAACGTCACTCATGTGTCTGATGAAGACAAATGTAACGTTCTTGGTTCTCAAATCGAACAAAATCTCAGCCCAGTTGTACCACATGATCACAATTTTGAAACGGAAGTGTCGAACTACATTGCAACTCATTTGCTTCAAAGTGTCAAACTAATTGATTCCACTTCACCAAATAAGCTTGCAAATTAAAAAACTTCGGTTAAAAAAATCACCGGGACCCGACCTGATACCCAATGTCGTTCTTAAAAATCTGACAAGCAGGGCACTAGCCTTTTTGGCGTCCATATTCAATGCTTGCTTAAGGCTTGGCTATTTTCCAAAATTATGGCGGCATGCACATATTTTACCGTTTCACAAGCCAGGGAAAGATAAAAGGAACCCAGCAAATTATCGGCCGATAAGTACGTTATCAACGCTCTCAAAATTATTGGAAAAGATAATTAGTAAAAGAATGTCTGAAGTCATTGAGGTCAAAAAGGTACTACCCTCATTTCAATTCGGCTTTCGAGAAAGGCATTCTACAACGCACCAATTACTTCGCCTAACGGAAGAGATAGAAAGAGGGTACGAGACAAAGAAGTACACATCGGTCATCTTCTTGGATCTACAGCAAGCCTTCGATAAGGTTTGGACTGAAGGTCTAATATTCAAGCTTCTACACTTAGATATTCCTTTCTACCTAATTACAACAGTAGCTTCTTTCTTGCAGAACAGAACATTTCAAATTAGGATTAACTCAACTTTCTCAAATATTGGAAATATCTCCGCTGGCGTCCCACAAGGTAGTATCCTGGGCCCGCTACTTTTTAATATATATACGCATGACATTCCTGAAACACCTAATACTAAACTTTTGATATACGCGGATGACACTGCCATTGTGGCTCAGAATCAAAACCTGGCTTCCGCAGTAGAAAACCTACAAGCAGCGGTAAACGAACTGATTAGCTGGTACACTAAATGGAGAATCGCCATTAACCCATCTAAGTGCGAAAGCAAAATAAATCCACCGGACGTTGAAATTAATCAAGCCATAGTTCAGTGGAACCCCAATGACTCTGCAGTAAAGTACCTTGGGCTTTACTTGGATACCCGCTTTCGCTGGGGATTTCACATAAATAAAAAATTGAATCAGTGTAACACGCGTCTAGCTCAACTGTACCCTATCCTTAATAGAAAATCTCCTCTCAAAATAAAATGTTCTCTCCTTCTGTACAAATCTATCCTAAGACCGCTCCTAACATACTGCTGCCCTGTATGGAGCAATGCCCCCAAAACCCAAATTAAAAAACTACAAGTTATGCAAAACAAGATTTTGCGTGTAATTGTGAATGCCCCGTGGTTTGTGACGAATAATAAAATTCATGAAGAACTAGAAATCCAGGCAATTGATAAATTTATTAAAAAAAATTTTTTTTTTTGTTTGGATAGATCCAAATTGTTAAAACTGGTCTGTACGACCAACCATCAACTTATCACTAATGATTCTTAATACTAAATAATTAACACCTAAATTCAGTCCAATGACTTCCTTTAGTTAGTTCAGTCGTTTTTAAAAGAACTAAACACTGTCACCCGCGCACAATGCTCCACTACACGAGTTCAAATGGTTTGGTTCTCTTCAGTCTTCGGAACAGATGTTGATTTTCCAGTAGCTGAAGAACTTCTGCGTTGTCATGTAGGTGAAGCCTATCGTCATGTTTTTTAGCACACCTTTTAATTTCTTCCTTAACTGTTGGTATTTTGAGGTCCCTGTGGATATCTTGATTTCTTACATACCATGGAGCATTTACCACGGCACGCAGCACTTTGTTTTGGAATGACTGTATAATTTTTACATTACTTTCTTTGGCACACCCCCATAGTTGTATGCCATACAACCAAACCGGTTTAAACACCTGATTGTAAATTAATATTTTATTGTACAGTGACAGATTGGAGTTTCTTCCCAAAATCCATCTGTATTGCGTATATTTTAAGTTAAGTTCGGTTTTTTTTTTTTTTGACGTGTTCTTTCCACCTAAGCTTGGTATCTAACGTCATGCCTAGATATTTTGCATTATTCACATAAGACACTGCTGTGCCGTTAATTTTTAAGTGTATTACATCTTTGATCTTCTTGTTAGTGAAATGAATGTACATGGATTTGGCCTCATTCAATTGTATTTTCCATTGCCGAGTCCAACCGTAAACCACTTCGCTGGCTTTTTGCAATGACTCAGTGGATGTTTTTTGGTCTAGTCCCGTAGCAAGTAAAGCTGTGTCATCTGCAAAAGTTGCCAACGTGACTTGATCTAGATCTGGTATATCATGTGTATATAGCAGGTAGAGGATAGGTCCGAGGACACTTCCTTGTGGGACTCCTGCTTTGATTTCTTGCAGGTCAGAATATTGATCTTCTTGCTTTATCCGAAATAATCTATCTGCGATGTAGGAAGTCAGGATTTCTACATATTGTTTTGGAAGTGTTTTATTTAATTTATAAATTAAACCTTCATGCCACACCTTATCGAAGGCCTGTGCGATGTCAAGGAATAAAGCTGTACATACTTGTTTTTCTTCTAGCGCTTGTTCTATTACATCCGTAATACGATGCACTTGATCAATTGTTGAATGCCTTTGTCTAAAACCGAATTGGTGGTCCGGGATTATTTTAGCTTTTTCGATAATTGGTTTTAGCCTCTTTAGAATTAGTTTTTCAAATAATTTTGAGATAATTGGTAATAGCGAAATCGGTCTATACGATTTCACATCATTAGGAGGCTTGCCTGGCTTTAGTAACATGATCACTTCAGCTACTTTCCAGCTAGATGGTACATGTCTAAGTCGGATTGCCGCATTGTATAGATACGTGAGCATAACTATTCCTTTTCTGGGTAGGTTTTTAGAAATTTCACCGGTGATTAGATCAAATCCTGGCGCTTTCTTTACATTTAGATTTGTTCTTATTTCCTTTGTTACTTCTCTTGGTGTGACAAGTGGAATGTTTTCTGTTTTTTGGTTTACATTTTCTTCTAATACATTGTCGGTTTGTATTTGGTTTTGTGTGAAAGCTTCAGCTAGATGCTCTGCAAAAATGGTTGCTTTTTGTTTATTATCTCTGGCCCAATCTCCTTGTCCTTTTCTAATAGGAGGAGTTGTCATCATAGGTCTTTTAATATGTCTTGTCGCTTTCCACAAAGAATAGTCTGTTTCTTTCTCTGCTGAGAGATTTTCTAGATGTGTTTTTATTGATTCTTGTTTTATTTTCTGTATTTCTCTTTTTAGAGTTTGCGTTTTATTGTTGAGAATGGTTTTGTGAGCGGGGTCTCTCGTTTGCTGCCATCGTCTTCTTGCTTTTCTTTTTTCTCGGACCAAATTTCGGATTTCAATTGGATAGTTTATGCCTTTTGTAATATGAGTGATTTCTTTCGTATTTTCATAAGCTGTTTTTTGTAGTAGTTTAATAAAATTTTCAGTTTCTGTTTCTAATTGCTCTGTTCTCAGATTGATCTTTAGGTTAATTCGTTCTTGCAGGTTTATTTTAAAGCTCTCCCAGTCTGTGGTTTTATTTACCAGTGCTGGTCTTGCTACTTTTTTTATTATTTTTTCACTCAGCGTTAGTATCACCGCCGAGTGATCGGAATTCAGATCAAAATTTTCTTCCACTTCAATAAAGTTTGGTGAAACCTTTCTTGAGATAAAAAAGTCTAACAGGTCTGGTATTTTATTTCTATCTGTTGGCCAGTATGTGGGTTTACCTGTCGAATGAAAATTTCCCCCAACTTCTCTGATGGCTCTTTTTAGTTCCCTACCTTTAGTAGTGATTAGTCTGGAGCCCCAATCCGTATGTTTAGCATTGAAATCGCCTCCTATAATGAATCTTTCTCCAGAGTGTTGTAGGAAAGTTTTATAGTCTTCGATTTTAAGATTATGTTTTGGCGGACAGTAGACTGCTCCTATCATAAGGTCTTGTTTGACACTTCTGATTCCTACCATGGTAAACTGAATTTTTGTGCCTTGTATACGAAGTTCTTCATAATGATTAATAGAATCTTTGATGATGATCGCGCTTCCACCCTTAGTATCATTATCTGGTTGACTAGTGTGATATATCTTAAAGCCTTTTATTTTAATATACGATTCTTTTGTCAGATGCGTTTCCGAGATAAGACACACATCTATATGTTGCGTATTTAAGAATACTTCTAATTCCTGTCTTTTATTTAGAATGCCATTGACATTCCATGTTGCTATTCTTAAATCTTTCTTATTCATTATTTTGTTTTTATGGCCGTACCTGTCGCTTTAGCCTCTAAGCGATCTAATCTTGCACCAAATTGGTTTAACATTTGCATCATTTGTTGCATCACCTTATGCAACGATGTGTCTTTATTTGGTTCAGGTTGTTGTGGCAAGTTATTTCCTTGTGCAGCCAAATTATATGGAATTTGTGCAGATGTCTGTTTAGATGTAAATGTTCTTGGTTCGGGCATCACTTTCTTTTGTTTCTGCTGCTCCCTTCTTTTTTGCAGTTCTTTAGCAATAACACATCCCCTATAATTTGCTGGATGATTTTCAGCACAATTAGCACATTTTGCTGGTGTATTTTTTAATTTTGTGCACCCTGAAGTCAGATGATTTCCCGCGCACTTTACGCATACTGGATGTTTCTGACAAAATTTTTGGGTATGACCGAAGGTTTGGCATTTTTTACATTGGGGAATCAATTTCCCAGTCCTGAACATTTCTGTTTTAATTTTCATGTTAGCCAAATATTGTATTTTATAAATTTTGTTTATATCTTCAGTCCTATCAAACGTTAGCATAAATAATGGAAGTGTAATGTACTTATATTCGTCATTTTCTTTGATTCTTTTTTGTTTATTTTCTACTGATATTATTTTAAACCCTTTATGTTCAAGTTCAGCTTTAATTTCTGCTATGTCACATGTTGGGTGCAGATTTCTTACCATGATTCTAATTGGTCTTTCTTGTTTATTTTCATAGGTGTGCCATTCCTGATTAAGTTCGTTCATATGCTTCGTGAGGTTCCTATGTTCTTCTGGTGTCTGAACGTTAATTTTTAGTTGGTTGTTATTAAGCAACGTTGCGTTAAACTTACATTTTTCTGAGTCAAGTTTACGTTTAAGATCGTCATAATTCTTTAAGTTACTTACCACAATTGGCGGCGGTTTATGAACTTTATTACTCTCTGGTATAGTACTTCCTTCTGGCGACTCCATTATCCTTCTTTTTTTATTTTTATTTGATCTTGGAAGCAGCCAATCCGTCTCAGCCGCCACCAACTTCTCCTCCTCATCCGAGTCAATCGGACTATAACTCCTTACTTTTGTCTCCCGAGTTTTTGACAAATCGTTATTATTTTTTTGTTGTTGTTGCAAGGTCACAATTTGACCTCGCAATATTTGAATTTCCTGTAGTGCTTGCTGCAGTTGCTTCTGCAGATCCAAGATCAACTCCTCTGGTAATTGATTCATTGTTTGATTAATAACTGGATTCATATTTATCGCGATAATTTGTCGACCGTGGCCGTGGCCGTGGGCCGGCTGATATCACTCGCAACACTGATATCACTTAGAATGCGCAAAGTAAAAACTTGATAAACAGACCGAACACGTCTGTGCTCGGCCAAAGCCTATACGTTACTAAAAATGAACACAAAAGTTTATCTCCAATATCAGAGCGTGCCCAGGGATAGTGATATACAGCATGGGAGAACGACAAATTCACACCAGGCTAAAAAGGCGCCTCCCGCAAGACCTGTGCTTCACATCAGAAGACAGTGACTGAACTTTAACAAAGTGGTATTTACGCCTAAAATAGTTACTGGGTAGCATATGATGATCCCGCTTAGATATTTCTACTGTCAAAACTTACGTTGTCAACCGAACCATGAATAGCAGTTAGTCTGTTGAGCTGGTCAAATAAATTTAAAAAAAAAAAGGATGGAAAAAATAACTTGTGGCTGTTCGTCGAAATTTTGATAACATGTAAAATAACTTTGTTAATAACATTGTTTCCGATAAGTCTGGACGCGGCTTAACGGGAAGCAGCATAACCGACGCTGATTATGACCACGCCAAAACAGTATGGGCGCAATTCGGCATTAGGTCTTTGGGGGAATATTCAGATCTATATCTGAAAACAGATGTGTTTCTGCTTGCAGACGTTTTCGAAAACTTTTGAAACAGCTGCATGCAGTCATACCAGCTCGATCCTGCGCACTATTACACGCTGCCCGGGTTCACCTGGAGCGCAATGCTGAAGTACACCGAGATCGAGCTTGAACTCCGAACACCGTCTTAAGAGTTATTATCGAACACATGATGTATCCCATCAACTTAGACGTCTTATATGTGATATTTTATATTTCATATTAACATTGTTTGTTCTTGTTTAGGCTTAATCTTTCTATTACACTAAATAAATTTTGCATTCTGAAATATCTTCTTTGAAATTACATAAATCCTAACTTCTGACAAATCAGAATCAGATCTTTCGATTTGGAAGGTGATAAAAAATCCATAAGAAAAAGGAAGAAAATTATTTCACTTTTTTATTGTAAATTATTGAAGGTCGAATATTTGGAGCCATTGCAACACTGAATGAATAATTTTTACTTGGATCCCAAAAGCACGGCAACGTTAAAAAAGTAAAGTTTAATCTCTGTCAAGGTGTCAAGAAACGTAAGCTTGCGTTTTTATCCAAACAAGGACTGGCGCCAAAAATTAAATTAAAACAATATCTAATTGTTTAATTAATTACAAATGTCGATTTGAAAAAACTCATACATATTAAAAAAGCAAAATGTACCAAACTAAAATGCTGATGCTAATGCTAATGTTTGTTGCACGCGGGATCAGAGGCGGTCTAAGCCATTGCAGCAACCGTTATGCTCTCGCGAACAACAAATATATGCGACATCATGATCCCAATAATCCCTCGACGTACCTAATGTACTTTGATGTTAACAACCTTTATGGTTGGGCCATGGCGCAGCATCTCCCAACAGGCGGCTTCAAGTGGGCTGGCGATCCGACCAGCGTTAACTGTGATGTCCCCGACGAATCACCAATCGGTCACATCCTCGAGGTCGATTTGGACTACCCGAATGAGTTACACGATACGCACCAAGACCTCCCCTTGTGTCCAGAGCAGGCGATACCACCGGGATCGAAGGAGCACAAACTTCTCGCCACCCTGTCACCAAAATTGCGGTATGTGGTCCACTACCGCAATTTACGAAATTTACGACGCCTCCTCAGTTTTAGTCAGTCTCCATGGTTGAAGGGTTATATTGACTTCAACAGCAGGAAGCGCAAAGAAGCCCACAATGAGTTTGAGAAGAATCTTTTCAAACTCATGAGCAACGCCGTGTTTGGGAAGACCATGGAGAACGTGCGCAAGAGAGTCTACGTAAAATTGGTGATAAAGTGGGGCGGGCGGTATTGGGCGGAAGCACTCATAATTAGCTCAAACTTCCATAGCCAATCAATTCTTGCCGAGGATCTTGTTGCGATTCAACTGGCTAAAACTGAGATCACAATGAATAAGCCTGCATACGTCGGGTTTTGTGTTCTTGACATCTCCAAAACCTGCGTCTACGCCTTCCACTACGATTACATGGTGAGAGAGTTTTCAAACGGTTGATGCAAGCTGCTGTATACGGATACTGACAACCTCATCTACGAACTGCGCAGTTCAGATGTCTACGAAGTGATGCGACGTGACATTCACCTGTTCGATACTTCAATAAAAAGCACTTTAATTGTTTCCAAATTTTTCCAATTTTTTTATTTAAATAGGTAATTGTACATTCAACATTTCTAGCTTAAACGGTATGAGCTGTGCGTTGATCATCAGTCAGTCAACTTTTCTTTATATATATATATATAGATTTAATAATTACATCGACTATCTTCTGTGTTATGAGAATCGTGATGAAATTCCTGGAGATCATTTAGAAAAGCTGGAAGAGGTGTACACAACTTTGAAGCCTCAATGAGGTGCGCTATTAGCAACAACAATGCAGACAGATATGCTGCGATTAAAAAGAAGGGCGTTGCCCCACTCGTGATTCTCACCAAGAATTTGTACTCTAAGAACGCCACGTCGATTGCAACAAAAGTCACCATCCAAATGAAAGCAGTGTTTTCTCTGTTTTTACTGAAGACGGTAGTAGAACCGAAATTTTAATTATTATTATTATTTTTTTAAATATTTGAAATCCAATTGCAGCGCAGTGGTTCATTTTTTTTACTTTTGTACGTAGATTTCTTCTTTCGGGCAAATACGGTCTGGAACATCAACAGCATGCCAGTGAATCAGTAGCCACTGTAAATGCGTTTCTTCCACATATTGGTTTTATTTTTCAAAGTTCAACTGTTACTTATCACCATTTTGTTTTTGATATTTCGCAACATTATGATTACCGATCCGACTTTCAATTGGAGATTGTGAGGCGGCAATCCGGGCAATTCCAGGGAGTTTAAAAATTCTGTTGGATAGTTGACGACATCATCTTGGTTAGTAACAGAATCCACCGATTTGTAAGTCATCAATCCGTCAGCAATTTCACCTTGAATTTTGAAATTCAATTCGTTGACATCAATGTTTTTCGCAGCCAATATAGCACGTTCACTCAATCAATCATGATTTTTGTGATTTTGGGCTATGTTTGGGAACCCTTTCCTATGAGTTCGGTCTTTGCATTGGTGAATTGTCAAAAATCGATGGGGAATGTAATGCAGCCAGTCGAAATGTCAACGGGGATTTTGCCATTGCCAATGTCCAGTAATTGTTTTGAAAATAATTCTCCAGATTGGTTGTTCTGCAACTCGACACGTATGTTGATACTTAATTTGAGTGTCTTGATGTGTTTCCACAAAACGGACGACTTCAAACATGCATTAAGTTCATCGGCTGGCGTTGATCGTAGAATCACTGGCAATGTTTGGCGAAACTCACCTGCCAACAGAATCATCGCACCACCAAACTGGTTATGATTGCTTCATCGTTCGGTCTAATGCCTCCAAAGACTTTTTCTGCGCCATCGTACACTCATCCCACACGATCAATTTACATTGCTGCAAAACTTTGGCCATCGCACAGTTCTTTGAAGGTTGCATGTTGGAGTTTCAGTGATATTCAAATTGAATGGAAACTTGAGTGCTGAATGAGCTGTTCGGCCACCTTCCAACAACGTAGCTGCAATTCCTGATGAAGCAAGTGCAAGTGCAATTTCATTCTGCGAGCGAATGGTTGCCAAAATCAAAGCGATCAAAACGTTTTCCCAGTTCCACCGGGAGCGTCCAAGAAGAAAATCCCTCCAGTTCTATCGTTCACAACTTTCATGAGAGTGACGTATGCATATTTTTGTTGCCGATTCAACAACGGAACGTTCGTTTGAACTGATTCTCTCATTGCATCACAATCGTATTGTTTTTCATTGATATCACTAAGCACATGTCCTCAATTAATATCAATGCCTCGTTGTGAATTTCCTCGGTTAGTTGCAAATCTGGATTTGATGTTCTAGTACACGTCTGATGCAAAATATCATCAGACATGTCATCTTTACATTTGGTCCACAAATCAATCGGTTTCGATGGGAACCATGTTGAGATAATTATCGAAAACAATGTTCGTATTTGATGAGCATTTGACGAAATCACAGCATCTTGAAGGGTATAATCCCAATGAGCGTCATTCTCTAGCAACAACAACAACAACAAAAGGCGCCCAACAGCGCATATATTCCACAGACCAGCGTCAAATTGAACGCAATATTACAGAAATAAAATCTTGATTACAGTAACTATAGCAAAAAATATTTTAAAATTAAGGAAAAAAACTGTTGAAAACAATAGGGGCAGAATTGCCTAGGACGAGGATGCAATAGGGAACCAGTAAAGCGCAGGAAAGGTAACAACTTCATGGCACCAAAGCATATAGGGAAGGCATGGGAGCAGGTGGCAAGTGGGTCATTCTCTAGCAACAACAACAAAAGGCGCCCAACAGCGCATATATTCCACAGACCAGCGTCAAATTGAACGCAATATTACAGAATAAAAAATTAATTACAGTTACAATAGCGAAAATATTTAAAAATTAAGGAAAAACTGTTTAAAACAATAATAAAATACGTTGACAGGCTTCTCTATATGTGTCACATAATTCACCATTAACAGTTCGTAGATGTTGGAATGATGTTGGGCCACGAACGTTGACCAATAGCAAACGCAAATAGAAACACTCGTCGTTGTTTGAATGGACTGTGTAAATGCGACCTAATGCATCGTTGGAAAATACATGTGGGTAACCTGGAACTGGATGTCCTTGTTTCCGTCGTTGAAATTTCTT
This sequence comes from Dascillus cervinus, assembly GCA_949768715.1. Classification (NCBI taxonomy): domain Eukaryota; kingdom Metazoa; phylum Arthropoda; class Insecta; order Coleoptera; family Dascillidae; genus Dascillus; species Dascillus cervinus. The sequence goes on from OX458320.1 coordinate 19,187,518, forward strand.
TGACAATTGATTCCAAGTATAATATCTTGGCATTTCGGAGTATAGGAGCGTTCAGGCGAAGTCATCATTCTGGCACATTTCAAAACAATTGGTCAATATTGTAGGTGGTGGTCAATCAGCTCGTTGTAATGCGTTTTCCGCAGTGAAGTATACTCTCTGACCATTTTCCAGATGTACGGCCAAGTGAACAACAGTGGGATGTCTTTCATGAATGGCGAATGAAAAATGAGCCAAATTGCTTCATTACTACTAACATAGCGGCCCATTTGATATTCAGTGATTTCATTGATGGAATTCTCCGCACCAACTCCAATCACAGCCATGTGAACATGATAAACAAATCTGGTGTGCCATAATGGCGAACATACAACATGGCATCTTGAGCGTATTCATGCATATGTCGCGGACTACCGATGTACGTTGCTGGGAGAATCGTAATTCGGCCAATATTCTGTGCGTTTCCGTCTGAATTGATGGCATCTCGAAGGTGAATATACTGTTCGGAACAGAGTTTCCTCTGGTTCAATCTGATGAATGTCAATCGCTCAGTTTCAACTTTGACGTACATATCGACAGCATATTGGTGTAATAGACGCCGACATTTCAAGATATGATTCTCCTCATTTTCACAGACCATCAGTCGATATGAATAATAGTTCATTGAACTGACCTTTTTGTCCACTTCAGCGCCTGTAAGCGGAGTTATCATCCTGATTGAGAAATGATATCAGTCTACACCTTGCCAAAATATGATGGGATATTGCAACGCATCATATGATCGGTGCGTTTCAAACACACGCTGCAGCTGATTGTTCCGCCGATGCAGAACAATATCAACAATATCAATACCAACAATATCCAAATTTTCACCAACGACAACAATGACATCACCAATTGTTAGCGCATTGAAACGTCTTGCATGTTCTCCCGCAGGCGTCTTATCGGCTCTGATAACAATTTTGCGATTATCAGATGGCATTCGGTCCAGTGCAGTTTTGAACAATGCAATCAATTCATTGTTTTGGTGAAAAAAAGTTTGATATATTTGACCTTGAATCTGTAAAGGTTAACCTGTATAAATAATAATTCTGTGTATGATTGTGTTGCAATTACCTTGAAAGTGGACATGAAATTGCCGCGAATCTCATTGTTTTAACTATAAACTTACAACTGAACTGAAACTAACTGAAACTAAATAACTGTAAAACCGCGTTGTTTATTTACAATTGAGCAGTTGTCAAATGTCAAATAATATTTAGCTATGGTCCCTTGAAAAAGAGCAGTTTCATGTTTGCAAATTCTTATAATTTTAAAGACAACTTTTGAAAAATATTATTCCGTCATAACCTGTCTCGAAGTATTACTAAAATTTTACTAAAAGAATTAGCCAAATCTGTTAAGCCGTTCTCAAGTTATCGCGTTACCAACACACGCCATTTCATTTTTATTTATATAGATGTGTAATTTTACATTGGAATGATGATTTTCAAATATGTTTATATTTCCGATTGTTCAGTTTTACATAAATTATTGCTAGTTATTTAACACAGTTCAATTTTATATAAATGATTTCCACTTTGAAATAATATTGTTTTATGCATGTAAACTAAGGTCTTTTTTATGCGGTAGATACGTTCCACAGCAAACCGCATAAAAAAAGACATTGCTTATATGGTAAAAATAGGGATAGGTTCCATAATTTCCTAAAATCGCATAATACTAAATCAACAAATTAAAAAATAAACTAAAATCGCATAAAAAAAACAGAAAAATAACAATGACTAAAAAAAAAAATTGGTTCAAAAATCAGAAAATTTCTATAAAACTTAAAATAGGTTTGCTTTAAAATTTTATTTTTAATTGTTTTCAAAAGTGACAATTGATTTTATTTACAAACATTCATTAGAATTATTCTAACAATTACTGTTATCACTAGCTGCCAATACCCGACAACTTTTGCGAACTGGTTCAAAATTACTTTCATCACTTGAATTAGGGTTAACTTCAGGTTCGTTTTGTGTGGATTTTTTCCCTACGATAATATAATCGGTGATTAAACTTTGGAATGGCTTTACTAATTGTTTATGCAGTTCGTGATATCCAGTAATGCAATTATTGAGCTCCCTTTGGAATTTGAAAGCTCTTTCTAAATTTGTGTCATTCGCCAGAAAGTGATTTTCCAATTTATTACAAAGTTGAAGTCCTTCTCGAATTACACTGGCAGTAAGGGGTTGAAGTGTTACTTCCACCCCACTATCGCTTTCTGGATCTTCGACTATATTTGAAGTTAGATCAATAATATCGTCGTCATTTATACCTTTATCCACAAGCAATGCGTCGATATCATTATCGTTAAAAGTATCAAAGACTTCTCCACCAATTTCATGTGCTAAATTCGTAATTTCAGTTGTTAAGGTCGATGATTGATTGGTAGCAGTTTTTGTAACATATTCAGGCCAAATTGCTTTCCAGCAGGCGTTTAAAGTGTTTGGTCTTATTTCACTAAGAGCAGATGCCACATGATTTAAGCAATCCAAAATAGCAAATTGTTTCCAAGCGTCCACTACTGTTAATGGTTCATTTTGTAGTTTATTTAATATAAATTGGAAAGTGTGCTTAACGTAATATTTTTTAAAATTAGCAATTATGCCTTGATCTAATGGCTGAATAATGCTTGCTGTATTGGGTGGAAGAAACACCAACTGTACATTTGGATGTTCTAAATGCGGGTGGCCTGGTGCATTATCAACAATTAATAGAACATTGAAATCGAGAGCTTTCTGCTTCATATGTTTCCACTTCTGGTACAAAGAAATTATTAAACCATTCAGTGAATACAACAGTTGTTACCCATGCCTTTGTATTGGCCATCCAATGCACCGGCAGCTGTTTTAAATCTTTGCCTTTCAGCGCTCGTGGTCTTAGAGATCGATTTACTAGAAGAGGTTTCAGCATTCGATCTCCAGATGTATTGCTACAAAGTAATAATGTTACTCTATCTTTGCTTGCTTTAAATCCACTTCCCCTTTTCTCAGACTTTGCTATGTAAGTGCGACTAGGCATTTTCTTCCACAATAATCTACTTTCGTTCACGTTGAAGACTTGATCTGCACAATATCCACCTTCTTCAATAATTCTGGCTAACTGCCCCGGAAAATTTTTGGCCGCTTCTGCATTTGCTGATGCAACCTCGCCTCGGATCTTGACGCTATAAAAAGCATTTCTCTTTAAAAGGCCAGTTAACCATCCTTTGCTAGCCAAAAATGCTTTATCAGACTGGGAAGCGGAAGTCGACGGGTTGGATAGCTTCATCTGTTCATAAAGTCGAACAGCTTTTTGTGTAATTATATATCCACTTATAGAAATTCTTCTTTGGGACAAATCCTCTATCCAAATTACTAGGCCTCGTTCAATTTTTTCCAACAATACATCTCTTGCGTACGATGAATATTTGGCATTTAATTTTGTCCCAGACATCACTGATTTTTGTATGGCGACTTCATTGTTTTTAATCGCTCTGACAGTAGATTCGCCTAAATTAAAGTTTGTACCAATCGCTGTAGATCCTTTTCCCTTCGCTAAGCAATCTAAATTATAATTTTCGTTTCCAACGAAATTGCCTCTCTGTGGTGCTTTTGTTTCTCCATTGATCCAAATGAAATCGAAGAAGACAAAATGAAATTAATAAATATTATGAAAAATAATGAAAAGTTGGTAACTAAAGACATCAAATTGTTTAATCCCAGAATAATAATTTATGGAGTAGAAGAAGACATTAGAGATAATAATAAATAATAATTCTGATGTAGAGGATTATATTAATTTGAACAAAATTAAAATAGAAGAAGAAATTATATTTAAATTTAAAAATAATAAAATAGAAATTAAAAAAATAACGTTGTAATTGAAACTACACCAATTATTTTTCAATTTTTAATGAATAAGGAGTATGTTAAAATGTGACGGTTCAGGTGTAAAATAAATGAATATATTAACATTAGGAAATGTTTTAATTGCCAAAGCTTTGGTCACACAACAAAAATTTGCAAAAATCAAGTGAAGTGTGGGTTATGTTCTCAAGAACATGAAACAAAAGACTGTAAAATACACAAGGACGAATTTAAATGTATAAATTGTATCAAATACAAAATTAATAATAATAAACACTTTGATATAGACTGTCTGGCTCTTAAGAATTACAAAATTTTTGTCAAAAACCAAATAAATTATGTATACTAGTAATCAAACAACTTTAGACATAAAATGTATCCAAATTAATTTACAGAAATGTAAAGCAGCAACTGCAAACTTATGTAAATATGTATGTGAGAATGGGATTGATATAGTATTCATCCAAGAACCACATTTTATTAGAAACAAAATTGTAGGATTTCCCATTTCGTATCAAATTATATACAATAGTAGCATTTGTCCTAAAACTGCAATAATAGTGATAAATAAAAATATAGATCGATCATGATGACATCATTGAGTAAGGACAATGTTACTGTTGTAAATTTAAATTATTGTAATTACTCTTTTATAGCAATCTCGGCTTATTATACACCTGCCCTTTCAACAATTGAACTTCAAACCGAAATAGAAATTCTTGAGAATAACATTAAAAATACAAAATTTAATAATCTAATAATATGTGTACATGCTAATGCTCATGCATCAACTTGGCATAGCAAAAAAGATTACAGAAAAGGAGCCATCTTGGATGAATTTATATCAAATACCAATCTGATTGTAGTCAATGAAAAATCTGACAAATACACTTTTGACGGACATAACGGTAGCAGTAACATAGACATTACCATCGCGAATTTTGGAATAATTAATAAAATTAATGATTGGAAAATAATAGAAGAAACTACATGCTCCGACCATAATTATATTTCCTTTAGGATTTCTTCCTTTATAAGACCACTTGATAAGCAATCGACATTTAAATATAATTCTTATTATAATAATGATTGGAATGACTTCACAATTCAATTGGAAAATGAAGTAATTGAGTTAAACAAATTATTAGTGAGAATTAATACCAAAAAAGACCTTAATCTACTGGTTGATAGGTTTATGGAAGTTTTAACAAAGGTATGTGATGATTGTATTCCTCACAGGAAAACAATAGGAATAAATAGGAAAAACAAATGGTGGAATGGGGTATTAGAGGAAGAAAGGCAAAATGTAAATAGAGTGAAAAGACAATATTTAAGGGTCACAGGGGAAAGAAGACAAAATTTTAAATCAATTTATTTAAATGAACAGAAAATATTACGGAAGCTAAAATTAAAAGTTGGAATGATTTTCTAGAGCAAGATACCATTAAAAATCCATGGGGAATGATATATAAAATTTCGAAACAAAATTTAAATAAATTTATTATAAGGGAATTGAAAAATGAACAAGGGGATGCTATAATAGATCGAAAGGAAATAGGAAATATATTTATCAACACCTTATTTCCGGATGATAATTATTTAGATGATAATGAATATCAAAGAGTTATTAGAAATAATACAGACATCACTACATTAGGAAATAATGACTCAAATTTTAGTATCGAGGAATTAAACAAATATTTAGAAAATCAAAATTATAAAAAAGCTCCGGGTGAAGATGGATTTACAACGGACATAGTACTCCAATTCCATCAGTCATTTCCATTTTTTCTACTTAATCTATTTAATAAATGTTTAGAAACAGGATGTTTTCCAGATACAGTCGAACTCCTCTATAATGATGTTCGAAAAGCCCTGAAAAAAGATCACTATAGAGAAACTTCACTATAGAGAAGTCACATATAATTTTACAGTTTTGGCAGTCCCTTTAAAAAACAATCGATATTCAAAATGAAACAAAAAATTAAAATTAAATTTTATTTATTGTTTGAAATGATATTTCCGTATTTAGAAATACATACAGATTTATATTACACAACATGTACTTATTGAAGAAAAAATCCATCTAAAGTTGATTGCACAGTACTCTTAAAAATTATTTTATTTTCGTAGAACGTTTCACACTTGTTTAATGCGTTGAATATTCTTTCTGGAACATTTTCTTGGCATTGCAAACCTCGGCGAATAGTCTCAAATGCCATGACCATCTCGGCCTTGGAAGGATTTTCGATAGAATCTTCTTCATCCTCTTCTTCCAAATTAGACAATTCGTTGTCTTTTCTGACACTTTCCAAAATCTCGATGTCATCAGGATATTCAGTAATTAACACATCTTTATCAATGTTTAAAAAATCATGACACTTCATCACAAATAATGTCCAACGCTTTTAGCTGTTCCCAAGATTTCTTCAATTCTGACAATTGAAGGTTATCTTCTTCCTCCCAATTAGTCAAATTTAAATTAATAAACCCTGCCTTGCCAAAACAATTTTTTAATGTAATCTCCGTCACTTCAAATTGCCATACTTTTGCTATTTCAGATATGGACGTCCGAAGATTTATGATATTATGTGTAGGTTGATTTTCTTCAATGGCGGTCATAATTTTCTTTAATATCCTTTTCCGATAATAGAATTTAAAATTTTTTATGATTCCTTGATCCATCGGTTGCAATTTTGACGTTAGATTTGGTGGTAAGAAAATCAATTCGACGTTTTTACATTTTGATTTTATAAGCGCAGGATGGGCTGGCCAGTTATCTATAATTAACGCAACTTTTCGTTTTTCTCTGCCCATTTGATCGTCAAACTTTAGCAACCACTTTTCAAAAATCTGACTGGTCATCCACGCCTTTTCATTGAAGTCATAATCCACTTCTAACGATTTGACGCCCTTAAAACAACGTGGATTTCTACTGCGACCTATTACAAGAAGCTTCATTTTTTCACTTCCAGTCATATTGGCACCAATCATGACAGTTATTCGCTCCTTGCTGTTTTTACCTCCAAAGCACTTATCGTTTTTAAACGTTAAAGTTCTATTTGGCGTACACTTAAAAAATAACCCAGTTTCGTTAGCATTAAAGACGTCTTTAGGATGATATGTGTCCAAAATTTTTTTTAAAACCGACTTTAACCATTGGTTACATACCTGTACTAATTATAGCACTTTCGCCGCTAATTACTTTTTCGGAAATTTTATGTCTCTGTTTAAACTTGTCTAACCATCCGTTACTTGCTTGAAAATTTAAGTATCCCAAGGCTTCTGCGTAAATCAACGCTTTTTCTTTTACTAATGGCCCGGACACCGGAATATTTTGGGCGCGAATCACCTGTAGCCACTTTAACATCGCTTCATCTAAATTTTCATATGTACACAGCCTCATATTTTTTCGTCCCGAATTAACTTCTTTTCTAAGTTTTTCACGATTTTTCACAATTACGGATACGCTATTTGCAGCAATACCAAATTTTGCGGCAGCGTCTTTTTGCTTTACACCATTATCAACGTCTTCCAACACCTTTAATTTGTCTTGGATACTCAAACACTTTCGTTTCGCCATTTCACGTTCTAAAATGCGTGTGGTACAAAAATTGAAGCGAAACTAAAGTGCAAAAGTATAAATGCAAATGTAGCCAATGCATTTGGTGAGGGTAGAAATTTCCATAAATAAGGGATTTTCAATAAATTGTTCTAAGAATTTTTCAGGTAGGTTGTCGGAATTTGAGAAAAAAAACAGATGTTCAATACATCCATTGTATTTTTTATTACCGAAAATTTCGTTCGCCGAGAATGTTGGTACATATTTCTCAACGAATAATCACTATATAGAGGCTTAACATCATAATACGGAGGTATTTTTATATGCAAAACGTGCAAAAATGCACGTTCCTGACAAAAACATCATTATAGAGAAAAAAATCATTATAGAGGAGTTCACTATAGAGAAGTTCGACTGTATTTGGAAAATAGCTATAGTCAAAGTATTTCCGAAGCCAGGAAAAGGAGATTACTCTAATGCAGATAATTTTAGGCCAATAAGTTTACTGTCTGTTTTTGCTAATGTTTAGAAAAATTATTTATAAATAGAATAGTTATTAAATTAAAACAAAATTCTAAATTAAGTGATGAGTGGAGCTTTAAATTTCGTGATAAAACACAAAGACGACACAACGAATGTTTTAACGGTTTATTCAAAATATACAGAATACGTCCGCACAGTTATAAGGTTGACTTGAAAGTGAAAATAAAAGAAAAGATGGTCGTCAGGGATGACCGGGTTTGCACCCTTGCGGGTTTCTCTACTTGTAGGTAGAGGGCGAGTTGAATGGCGCTAGATTTGAAACTCTAACATTAAGTAACAAGCAATACGGATTTACTATACAAAAAAATACAGATGACGCATTACTGAAATTAACCAACACTAGTCATAGTGGTTTCAGAGAAAATAAATTTGTTTTGACTATTTCTTTAGACATAAAAGGGGCATTTAATAGCTGTTGGTGGCCAAAAATTCTATATAATCTAAAAGCAAATAATTGTCCTTTAAATCTAGTCTATTTGGTAGAAGACTATTTGAAAAATAGGATGATTAAGTTATGGTGTTTTGTTACCAACGGATTAAAAGACGCCAGTCACGCGTGGCCGTGAGATTGGGATACGGGGGTCAAGACGACGATAATAAACAAGTCTGACATTCGCGAAAAGGCAAAAGCAATTTTCACTTCATTTTGCCAATATTTCGTGAACCATTGCGATTATATTACCATCTGGTAATATTGAGTGAGTGTTATTTTCGTCTGGTAATATTTGGCGCCCAAGCGTGGGGCTAGTTTTTTTGAAAAAATTCACGAGACCCACCCCTACAACATGACGACTCCTAGGCGCAATACGAGGGCGCACCCGATGGACGACTTCATCACAGGGCACCCCTCTACAATCCAGGAAGACCTGCTGGGAGAGGTCCAAACCTCCCAGTGGCGCCCAGATCAACAACAGCTGATACAGCAGCAGGAGAAAACCATCCGAAACCTCCGTGCCCAGATGGAGGAATTAGAGAAGTCCGTGGGAACGACGTCTACTCCGAGGCCATCACCTCCAATTCCGCCATGGTTAAATCCTCTACCACTACCTGCGGTGCCCGTGGCAACGCCGGTGTTCCACCCGGTCGCTCCACGGCTTCCAAAGTTTGCGGGACGTGCGGAAGAAGATCCGCACGTATTCCTACAACGTCTGGAGCGCTACTTTCTTATATGTCAAGTGGATCCTGCTGACCAAGGGGAGATCGCGGCCGAGCAGCTCCAAGCGGACGCAAAGAAGTGGTGCGAAACGAACGTGCTGATGGGCTACTCCTTCGAGGACTTCCGGAGGATGTTCCAGCAGCAGTACTGTTCGAAGGTCGCGGACGCTAAACTCGCGGGCCGTTTTTACGGGGAAAGGCAGCTCTCCACGGAGTCCGTGGAAACCTTCCTCAGGAGGAAGCATCGATACCATGACCGACTGGGCCTGAAACTGACGGACGAGACTTTGGTAAGCCTTCTCTCGCAGCAGCTTGTGAGGGACTTCCAGAAGGTCCTGGTGTTCAGAGTCCCGGAGAGCTTTGAAGAGCTCCTGGCCATCGCCAGCCGTTACGAGGGCTGGCAAGGACAACCCCGCCCCGAGACCGTTCCAGCTGCTCCTACACGCCAAACCATGGCGCCGTGCAGACATTGTGGAGGGAACCACCTTCACAGAGAATGTGAAAACCGTCCCACCACCGCTTCGGGAAACGAGCGTGCCACGACGTCCCGCCGCGAGACGCCGCAATAAGGCCACAAGCGGTGACCATCAACGCCCTGTTTGGCCAACAAGGACTTCCCCGCGTCCTACTCCAAGTGGGAAATAACTCATACGGCGCCTTGGTCGACACAGGAGCATCCGCCAACTTTGTACGTGACGGTCTTTTCCCGTTCCTCGTTGGGAGAGATCCTGGAGCACGCTCACCACTCACCGTGGGCGTCTCCACGTTCACCACCAAGCCCGTGGGAACAATACGTCTCGTTTACGAACTAGGCAGCACCACCATGGCAGACATCTTCCATGTCGTGGAAGATCTCACGGAAGACATCATCTTCGGCCACTCCTGGCTTAAAAACCGCGACGCCGTCATCGACGTGGTCCGTGGTTGTGTTCATTTCGGGACGGAACAGAGACAAACGTGTTTTTTCCAAACCGCGACCCCTGTGCGAAAAGACGCAATACCCCTAGTGAGTATATCGAACGATTTTCCCCCAGCGCTCAAGGACGCATTACAAAACACTCTTGAAGTGCATGCACGCGTGTTCGCGGACAGTGCCGCTATAAAAGTGACGCGTTCGGCGGAACATGTAATTTCGCTCATAGACGAAAAACCCGTGCACCAGGCCCCTTACCGTTACAGTGACGCAAAGAAGCAGATCATTCTCGACCAGGTCCAGGAGATGCTGGCAAATGGAGTAATCGAGCCATCTACTTCAGCGAACTGCGCTCCAGTCGTCTTGATCGGGAAGAAGGACGGAACGCCCCGTTTCTGCGTGGACTACCGCCGATTGAACGCCGTCACCGTCAACGAAGCTGCACCGCTGCCCATCATCCAGGAGACGCTCCGAGATTTAGGACCAGCTAAAGTTTTTAGCGTTCTAGATCTCAAGAGCGGGTATTGGCAGATTCCGGTCGCACCTCGATGTCGCCACCTCACCGCCTTCGCAACCCCGCAGGGTTCCAAATACCAGTTCCGGGTGATGCCATTCGGACTGAAAAACGCGCCAACCACGTTCCAGCGTTTTATGTCGCAGGAAGTCTTGGCGGGGTACCTACAGAAGTTCGTGATGGTATACCTCGATGATATCGTCATCTACTCGGCCAACTACGAGGAACACCTCCAACACCTCGGGCTGGTCTTCGAGAGACTCGGCATCCATGGACTTCGATGCGCGCCGAAAAAGTGCCATCTAGGAACCAACAGGATTGACTATCTCGGGCACATCATCAGTGACTCTGGGAACGAACCGCAACCCTACCACCTTGACCAAGTAGCCAAAGCACGCCCACCTGCTTCCAGGAAGGACCTCATGCAGTTCCTTGGCATCTGCGGATGGCTTCGCGACTACGTGGCCAACTTCGCAGAGATGGCTGCTCCGCTCACGGACCTGCTATCTGCCAAGCGAAAATGGAGATGGGGACCTGCTGAAGAAGACGCTTTTGTTGCCGTGAAAGCTGCCGTAGCAGCTCCACTCCGTTTAGCTCGTCCCGACTCGAGCAGGGAGTACGTCCTGCAAACCGATGCTAGCGGCGTCGGCATGGCTGCCGTGCTATATCAATTGGGACCAGAGGGTCAAAAGCACATCATCTCCTACGGAAGTGCCCGCTTCAGCGAAACTGAACGACGCTACCACATCAATGAGCAGGAGTGCCTGGCCATCGTGTGGGCCGTGAAGAGATATCGGCCGTACTTGGAGGATCGTCACTTCACCTTGGTAACAGACAATAGGGCACTAATATGGCTAGCAAAAGCTCGAGACAACGCAAAACTCACGCGTTGGTCGCTTCTGCTCCAGCCATTCGCCTTCACCATCGTCCACACGCCAGGGAAAGACAACCAGCTGGCCGACATCTTATCCCGAGATCCGCAACCGCAACACGGCAAGACGGTGCTCAAGACGAAGAACAGCTCGTTCCACCAATGCCGTACGAACCCTCGGATCAAAATCCCGAAGTCCTAAACGCCATCGCGTTTACCACTCTTCAGGAGGAAGTCCGAGTCGCTCAGCGCAACGATCCCAGTTGCCGCCGTCTCGTGGAGAGATGGCATCGCGTCCAGAGGGACGGTCCGCAACAACCGGGAGATCGAACGTTCAACACGACATACCAGGTCCAGGAGGACCTCCTATATCGCATCCAACCCCATGGTCTTCTGCTGTGCGTACCACAATCCTTGCGGGAGGATATTACTCAATATCACCACGACTCAATCCTAGCGGGACATCCCGGAGCCGAGGAAACTGAACGATCAATCCAGGAGACGTTCCACTGGCCCGAGATAACAAGTTACGTGCGTGAGTATGTGGGAACATGTTTGCTTTGCGCGCAGTATAAGCGGAAACCAACTCGAGAGCGAGCACCGCAGACGCCACGACAACCCCGCAACCCTTGGGAGACCGTCGCCTGTGATCTAATGGGTCCGTACCTCAACACACCACGAGGACATCGCTACATTTTCGTCGTGACGGACCTTTTCACTCGTTGGGTCGAGGCATTCCCACTGGCTAAAGCCACGTCCAAAACTGTCTGCGACTTCCTCGAGAAGGAAGTCTTTGGTCGATTTGGGTTTCCACGCACCATCATCACTGACAACGGTTCTCAGTTCACTTCCCGGTACTGGGAAAAATGCTGTCAGTCGTGGCAGGCGGACCACTTTGCTACTGCGATCTACCACCCCCAAGCAAATCCAACGGAGAGAAGGAACCAGGACGTAAAGAAGGGTCTACGGGTACGCATGGCTAACCGCCGTCCTACCACCTGGGACCTTCATCTTCCTCCGGTGTTGTACGGCTTGAGGAGGCGACGCAACGCCGCCACGGGGAAAACTCCTGGACAAGCGCTGTTGGGGTACAACCCCCGTCTGCCAGGTGCCTGGGATTCGGATGTTGAACGTCCGCCCACCCCAGAGCTAGAGGACATCCGCCAGGAGGCTCGATACAACCAACGGGCATACTTGGACCGTCGGCATCCTGAGCAACCCCGAGCCAGGCCGTATAACATAGGCGACCTCGTCCTCACCAGAAAACCACCAGGCCGGCAGCGCTTTGGTCCAACCTGGCTGGGCCCCTACGAGATCGCTGAAAAGATTACCGACACCATATACATGGTGGACGTCGGGGGACACCACGTCCGTCACAACATCAAACGGATCCGCCCTGCACCTCAGAGGCTCCAACCACCCCGGGGCATTCGTTGAGAGGCTGTTTCACGACCCGCACCGCGACCGCCGTCTCGAAAAGGGGGGCGAATGTTACCAACGGATTAAAAGACGCCAGTCACGCGTGGCCGTGAGATTGGGATACGGGGGTCAAGACGACGATAATAAACAAGTCTGACATTCGCGAAAAGGCAAAAGCAATTTTCACTTCATTTTGCCAATATTTCGTGAACCATTGCGATTATATTACCATCTGGTAATATTGAGTGAGTGTTATTTTCGTCTGGTAATAGTTTGAATAATGAAACCACAAAAATTCTAAATTTGGGAGCACCGCAAGGTAGTGCTTGTGGACCCTGGCTTTGGAATATATTATATGATGACATATTTAAAATTGAATGTTCGGATAAATGTGAAATCATTGGCTTTGCTGATGATACTGTGTTAATTATAAAGGCAGAAACTATAAAGGAAATTGAGCAAATTGCTAACGATACATTAACCAACATATAGCTGGGCTACAAATAATAAATTAACATTCAATAGCAGTAAAACAGCAACCACACTATTTACTAGAAAACTAAAATATGAATTACCATTAATTAAATTTAATGAAATTATTTTGGAAATTTCACCCAAATTTAAGTATTTAGGAATAATATTCGACTCCAAATTACGATTCCATGAATATTTTTTATACTTAAAATCAAGAATCAACCCTTTTACACAAAAATTATTACAATTTGCGAAAAATAAATATGGCATTAATTCTAGATCTCTGATATTAATATATAATGGAGCAATAGTTCCCATTCTCACATACGGATGTATAGTATGGAACCATGCTAAAAATAGTAAATATAATTTAAACATTTTTGAAACCATTCAAAGGAATTTTTGTAAAAGGATTACCAAATCATATAGAACAGTATCAAGTGATGCATTGAACGTTATTGCTGGTATTAAGCCAATACAGATTAGAATAAAGGAAATAGCAATCATACAGTCTATAAAAAAAAATACGAACAAATTATTGATACAACCTTCCTCGGATATAATGAAATTAAACCTAAATCAAATAGAAAAAATAGAAATTATTACGAAATAAAAGATTTTAGAAACACAATAATAACTTCTTTAGAAATTACAACGGATTACATTTTTTATATATTGTTTACCAAGACAGTTCATTCATCAGGGGCATTATTCGCACTGTACTACAATAACACAATAAAATATAAAAAACAATATAAAATACATTACTTATGCACAAACACTCAAATTAAATTGTACATACTAAATGAAATTTTAACATACGTAATACTTCACATTAAACAATACAATAATCATTCATTTACAATTATATTAAATTACTTTGGAATGATTAAAAAACTAAAAAACATATACTCAACAAACCAACAAATTCAAAACATCAAGCAATCCCTTCATATTATAAAAAATTCTTCATCAATCATTTTAAAATTTCATGTTCAAAAAATAAATGATGAAATTAAAATTAATTTCTTAAATTTATCATTTTTAATAATCAATTCTCATCGTATCATTTCATTTGATAAATGTACATTATATACAATAAAACAAATTTTGAAAAAAATAATGAATGAAGAGTGGAACACAATTTGGATAAATACAAACAAAGCATCTATCACAAAATTATTTTTTCCTACAATTAATCATAGAACACAAAATATTACATTTCAACCAGATTTTTATATAACACAATTCATAACGGGTCATGGGAAATTAAATGCATATCTCGTGACGTCGGCACATTCGATGGCGTAGAGGGGTTAAAAGAATCTGGTGAAATGCGTCAGTCGTATCGAAGTTGTTGTACATGATGGAAATTATTGCCGACATAGTGTTTTAAAGCCCCTCCGAACAACGAATTTGTGTTGAAAGAGTTTGCCGTGGTCCCAGTTGATGATAAAACGTCAAAACCTGTGAATTTCAACTTCAAACCGCCGTACCCGTCTAATCAACTCTCCCGTTGGTATCAACGCACCAATAATTGGATAGAACATAATCATCTGGGTATTTCGTGGAGTTCTGGTAATATTTCATACGATTCGGTAAAGAAAACAGTAATCACACAACTTGAAGATGCCGAGAGAATTTTCGTCAAGGGTGGAGGAAAGCAGCATGGTTGAAACAAATCACGGGGTTTGAACATATCGTCAATATAGAAAATCTTGGCTGTCCATCATTGAACAAGTTGCATAATGCATCATGTACTGCTACAACTGTTAAAATGTTAAAAGCATAGTATACAAATGCCGAGGGGGCGCCATCACTGGAGCGATCAATCCAAATATATTTTCAAACTGAAAATTTAGCTCGATATAGCGTGTCTACCAAAGGATTTCCTTACTGTGCTCGCCCCAAGAAGCATCCATTTTGCCTAGGAAAAGTTGCCTCTAAAGTTCCAATTAGATAAAGATGTTGCTGATTGCCGGCGATGTCTAAAACATTATAACAGCGGTGGTGGAAGAACAGAAATCGACGGTGTGTCGCCTATGATTAAGGATTGTATACGTTGTAAATATAATATGTAATTTGTATTCATGATGTATTTAGCAGTATTTAACCAATATATATCACAATATTCACTAGTAAACAGTTATGAAATAATTGTAAAATAAGATTACAAAGTGCAAAAACTTCGTATAATAAACGCACCGGCTTCAATGTTTTGCCAAACATCAGCTGATCAGCGTTTGCTGTCTGACTAATGTTGTGGACCATCGCTCTCTCTCTACAGCGCATCTAGGTATTTATTAGATCGTTGGTATTGACTTATGAACTGTCAATTGTCGAGTAGTGGAAATTGTGTGAATTGTAGGTTAGGTAAAGAGTAGTGATATTAGAAATGAATTATATTGACGATATTGATGAGTTTGATGTTGACGACCTGGATGTACTTGATTTTCTGGAATGGGGCATTCCCCGTCAAACATATACGAGGGCCTCTTATTTCGACACTATGGATGCAAGTACGTTTAGAAAACGTTTTCGTTTATCAAAAGAAACTGTGCTAAATGTTCTTGCTCAAATTGAGCATCAATTGGAATATCCATATGAAATGTAAACTACTTATAACAGTGATTACAATAATATAATACTAATATACATATGTAATTTTTTTTAAAGAAATAATTGCGTTATTCCAATTGACCAATTATTAGCTTGTTTACGGTTATATTCAACCGGAGGACACTTGGATACTGTAGCAGATTTTAGTGGAATGCATGTATCTACAGTTTCCAGAATTGTTAGTAGAGTGTCGACGGCTATAGCTGGGCTAGCAAGAAATCATATAAATTTTCCCAGCACAGCAGATGCAGTTCGAACAATACAGCAACAATTCTTTGATGTAGCTGCTTTTCCAAAAGTAATTGGAACTATTGACTGTACCCATTTTAAAATAATATCACCAGGTAAAATATAATTATTTATGGCACAAAAATTGAATTATATCAAAATGTAGGTGAACAAGACCCTGAAATATTTCGAAACAGAAAGGGATATTTTTCTATAAACAGCCAATTTATTTGCGATGCACAGTTAAGAATATTAAATGTAGTAGCAAGATGGCCTGGCAGCACACATGATTCTACAATTTTCAATAACTCCAGAATAAAAGGAAACTTTGAAAATAATATGTATGCAGGCTCATTACTTTTAGGTATGTTTGCAAATTATAACAAATTAAGGGTAGAAATGGATATTATACCATACATACAAACTTAACTCTTTCAGGTGACAGTGGCTATGCAAATAATGCTTATTTGATTACACCATTGTTAAATCCAAGAACACCAGGGGAGCAACTGTACAATGAAAGTCACATTAGAACGCGAAATACAGTTGAACGTCTATTTGGAGTTTTAAAACGTCGTTTCCCCATTTTAGCGTATGGTTGTCGTCTTAAATTGGACACGTTTTTGACGATAATAGTGGCAACAGCTGTGTTACATAATCTAGCATTAACTATGGGTAATGACGAGGTACCGCCATTACCAGAAGAGCTTGATCAACACATTTTAAATGAAATGATTATAAACGGACAAATTCCTAACATAGACAATAATGTTCAGGGGGGTGCAGGTGCTGCTTCAAGGATGCAATTGATAAATAATTATTTCAATGAATGGGTGTAAAAATTTATTTATTTAATAAAATTGAATGAAAAATAACTGAAATGTTAACAGCCTTCTAATTTCTAATGCCTTGTAAGGCCTTTAATTGAGCTTCTTTTAGTTCAATATCCAGTTGTAGTGCCCTTTTGCTTAAGGCAAATTCTTCTTCTCGCTGCTACGTTAGTTGCTCGTGTTCTTTTTTGGCAAATTCCACTTGTGCCGCTATTTGATTTTTTTGGGCCGTTAAAACCTCAAATTGCAACTCCATATTGCGTCTCTTCAAATCTGCCACCTCTTCATACTTTAAAGCAACGTTCTCGTTTTTAGTGAATGGTTGCCTCCTTCTCGGTGTCTGCTGCTTTTTAGCGACTTTAATATTTGCCGTTATTGGCCTTTGCAACATATTTGGCGTATGCGATTGCCAATTCATGGGTTCATACTGAAAAAAAGCAATTATTATCAATTCTTATAATTTGTACTATAAATAACGTACTACCAATGTATCATTTGGAACACTGGCATCGGAGTGTTGATCCTCAAATTCAATAATGGTATCCTCCTGTAATTATAATAGGATGATATAAGGTATTTCCAAGTGTCATATAAGAACATTACAATATTTACACATTCTTCATTTACTGCTGTATGCTCTCCGTCGCCATCAAAGGCATTCTCCAATCCGAAGACGCTTTTCTTATTTATTATATCCAAAGTCAGATTGTATATTGGATCACAGGTTAGGTCTTTGGATGTGGATGGACCACCACCTGTTCCTCCTAACTCGCGCCTTACATTTGCTGCAATTTTTCGGGTCTCTTTCTTCCGGTTGTTATAAAAACGCTTCAACACTTCGGCACTTCTAAATGTCCCACAGCTGGCATTTATCTCATTTTCGATTAGTTTCCATGTGTGTGTTTCCTGTTTCTTTACATTCTATTATATGTTTATATTTTTTTATCACCGATAAACACTGCAATTTTTCCTCGTTGGAAAAATTTGCAGAACGAATTTTTTTTTCCAGCCATATCTACAATATTCACATTTAGAAATTAATTGCATCAGTAATTTCATATTAGATGATACTTACCAGAAAATTTAATAAGGTACACTACAGATATAATAAACAGTACACAACTTGAACAACACGTGTTATCTGTCAAAAAATCACGAAAAGTCGTGAATGTAACCAACTTTTAGTTTTTTTTTTAATACCAACCGTCACAAATCGATAGTTACTTAACTACAGCTTAGAAATATCCCGTGCAATGTTATTTATATACTAGCTGAAATACCCGGCTTCGCTCGGTGTACAAAATTTGGTGGCAGTAGGACACTTCTTTCTATGCGAAAGTCTATTTGGGCGATAGCCCCCCCCCCCTTATACTAAGATGCCGTTGTGTACAAAATTTGGTGGCTGTAAAACACTTTTTTCTACGCAAAAATCTGTTTGGACGATCCCCCCCCCCATAAGATTCACTTGTGTTCAAAATTTGATAGCTGTAGGACATTTTTTTCTATGCGAAAATAAGTTTCAGTGATCACCCCGTGCGATTTTTGTTTGCCCCCCCCCACGATCGGCATCAAACTAAGTCCCCCTACGAAGATGCACTTGTGTACAAAATTTGTTGGCTGTAGGACACTTCTTTCTATGCGAAAATAAGTTTCAGTGACCCCCCCGTGCGATTTTTGTTTGGACCCCCCCCCGATCGGCATTAAATTAAGTCCCCCCCTACTAAGATGCACTTGTGTACAAACTTTGGTGACCAACTTCGGTTCAGCGATTTTCGAGTCTATACGACACTTCGCCACCCCACCCCCCCGATCGGCACCAAACTTCACAGGAACACTCTCCAGGTTATGTTAGAGTATTCCTGAAAATTTCATCAAAATCGGTTCAGCGGTTTCCGAGTCTATATGACACTTCGCCCCCCCCCCGATCGGCTCCAAACTTCACAGGAACACTCTCCAGGTTATGTTAGAGTATTCCTGAAAATTTCATCAAAATCGGTTCAGCGGTTTCCGAGCCTATATGACACTCCCCCCCCTCCCCCCCGATCGGCACCAAACTTCACAGGAACACTCTCCAGGTTATGTTAGAGTATTCCTGAAAATTTCATCAAAATCGGTTCAGCGGTTTCCGAGCCTATATGACACTCCCCCCCCTCCCCCCCGATCGGCACCAAACTTCACAGGAACACTCTCCAGGTTATGTTAGAGTATTCCTGAAAATTTCATCAAAATCGGTTCAGCGGTTTCTGAGTCTATATGACACTTCCCCCCCCCCCAATCGGCACCAAACTTCACAGGAACACTCTCCAGGTTATGTTAGAGTATTCCTGAAAATTTCATCAAAATCGGTTCAGCGGCTTCCGAGTCTATATGACACTTCCCCCCCCCCGATCGGCACCAAACTTCACAGGAACACTCTCCAGGTTATGTTAGAGTATTCCTGAAAATTTCATCAAAATCGGTTCAGCGGCTTCCGAGTCTATATTACACTTTCCCCCCCCCCCGATCGGCACCAAACTTCACAGGAACACTCTCCAGGTTATGTTAGAGTATTCCTGAAAATTTCATCAAAATCGGTTCAGCGGCTTCCGAGTCTATATGACACTTCCCCCCCCCCGATCGGCACCAAACTTCACAGGAACACTCTCCAGGTTATGTTAGAGTATTCCTGAAAATTTCATCAAAATCGGTTCAGCGGCTTCCGAGTCTATATGACACTTTCCCCCCCCCCCGATCGGCACCAAACTTCACAGGAACACTCTCCAGGTTATGTTAGAGTATTCCTGAAAATTTCATCAAAATCGGTTCAGCGGCTTCCGAGTCTATATGACACTTCCCCCCCCCCCCCGATCGGCACCAAACTTCACAGGAACACTCTCCAGGTTATGTTAGAGTATTCCTGAAAATTTCATCAAAATCGGTTCAGCGGCTTCCGAGTCTATATGACACTTCCCCCCCCCCGATCGGCACCAAACTTCACAGGAACACTCTCCAGGTTATGTTAGAGTATTCCTGAAAATTTCATCAAAATCGGTTCAGCGGCTTCCGAGTCTATAAGCTACACACATACCCACATACCCACATACACACATACATCCAATTTTATATATATATATATATAATAATAATAATATATATATATAAAATATAAAATATATATATAGAAGATAGATAACTGCGAGTTATCACAAACTATGGCTTACTTAATTAAAAAGTTAACTACGAGTGGTGCAAACGGCCGTAAAACTATGGTCGATCCTATTCATGGCAGGTGAATAGGATCAGAGAATAAAAAAATTTAGATATGACAAACCACTTGGCATAAAAAAAAGTGGTATCGGAAATGAATAGCCCAGGTATAGACACATGTTTTGATATGTATATCAAAATTCTGTGTCTATTACTTGGGGTGTTACACGGTTCCAAAGTTCAAAAGTGATCCTATTCACCCCATTCTACGGTATATTGTTTTATTAGGATCAAAAATATCACTTTTTAGCGAGGAAATTTTGTGTTTGCGAGGCGGGGGTCAGCAAAGTCGAGCGAATACAAAATTATAAATCAAAAAAGTAATTTTTAATGGGAATTAAACATGCTACTAGTTATCTCGAGCTTCTTCCGCTTCACCGGCGGCTGCTTCCGGCTGATCGGCTGCGTTTCTGGGTTCGTTCTGTTCCATTGGCTCCAATGCCTGCATTTCCGCTATAAAGTTGTCCATCTGTAGGTGCGTATCTTTACGTGCTTGCAAAAGTTCGTTGATGAAGTTAAGTCGAGTGACTATTTTTTTCATCTCTCTCTCAAGAATTTTTTTTTCACTTTCTCTCTTTTCGCAAACGTTTCCAATATTTGAACACCTTAAAGCATGAGATATTTTATTTTTTCCTTATGTGGACATATAAATTTCTACTTACGATTCATTACGGCTACGAAACACACTGAAAATATATTTTTATGGAAATGTCAATATTTACGATTTGTTATTTTTTAAAACTATTTTGTTTCCTTGTTACCAAGTGTATCTACACATACACGTGATTGCACGTGCAAACTTTCAGGAATCTAGGAGAATTTTAACGTTTTCGTTATTTTTGAGTCCGCGCCCCATTTGGAATAAAGCTGCACTGTTCCAAGGGTGTCAGTAGTAAAAAAAATAATTTTTCTACTTTGGTATCATAAATGAGTTTTTGTGAAACTAAAAGTAGTGTCACAAAGGAACTTTTTGTGAAACGGCTTTTTGGTTTTTTTTTTTGATAATAATTACGTTGGCATAATCAAAGAGTAGGGAATTACAAGAGACGACACGGTCCGATTTCCCCATGTATTTTTATGAACAAGGTTTTCCACGCGCATGTTTCTTTAAATTACTTAAGCCAATAAGATTCAAATATTTTTGCACTCTTCAGTGGTCCCTGGCGCGCTTAGATCACAGTTCAGATAAATTAAAGAAACATGCGCACAAAACCAATGGACCATATATGCATGGGGCGGGGCTTCGACGATGTTCAGGAAATCAAGCCTCGTGTCAACTCTTTATATATTGCTACTCTCTGATATAATACTCCCACCACGGTCTTTACTGGGCGAGCGCCAGTCGGGAAAGAGTCCCTCTACCGCCGGTCGGACGTTCGCCGCTCAAAGTCAACCAAATATACATAAGCAGGTGCATTAGTGAGGTTAGTGATCTAGTAACAAGACATCTTTTACATCAGTGGATAAAATTTCCATCAAATAATCAACGTCGGCATCAGATCAAACAAGAATTTCAACAAAACGGTGGAATTTTTGAAGATGTTTTGGGCATTATAGACTGTACGCATATAAGAATAATTGCACCTCCTGAAGAACATCCAGTTCATCCAGGAGGTCCATACTACTGCAGAAAAGGCTATTATAGTATAAGTGCTATTTCTCTCAAGACGGCATATTCAATCAGCATAATAATCACATATGGGCAACCGAAAATCCCTTCGCATTGCATCCTCGTACACATCAGCAACGGTATGGAGTAAATTTGTGGGGTGGCATCATTAATAGTAACCTAGGACCATTTACGTTACCTGCAAGATTGAATGCAGAACATTTTCTACAATTTTTGCAAAATAATTTTCAAATTTTGCTTGAGGATTTGCCCCTTGCTATTTTCAGACAAATGTGGTTACAAATGGATGGCGCACTTCCTCATTTCGGTAGGATAGTACGGGACTGGTGTGATGAGGCTTATCCAAATAGATGGATTGGTAGAGGTGGTGCAATTGCATGGCCTCCCCGATCACCTGATCTTAATCCTTGCGATTTCTTTCTCTGGGGTCACCTCAAAAATTTTGTATATGCCACTCCGATAAGCAACAAAGAAGAGTTAAGACTAAGGATAAACGCAGCGGTTGGTACAATAAATGCCCCTATGCTTCAAAGAGTAAAGGAAAACTTAATTCGAAGAGCAATACTGTGCATTGAAGTTGAAGGGAGACATTTCGAGCAGTTGCTATAAAATTTAATCCAAACGAAGGGCTCTATGCAAGAAGTCTCTTAAGCCACTTTTTCGTATTTTGAGATATTTAAATTTTGTTTCAATTTGATTTGGAAATTATATTATTTCGATTTTGATTGATATTTTTGTACTAAATAACATGGTTAGGGGTCTTTTAAACGGAAATCATTAAGTGCGGTCGAAAGTTCATCCATTCTTGTCAGAAATAGCGCAAATAGTAGAAAATTTCTACGTCACTTAAGGACTTTTTGGTAGAAGTCGAGTTTATGGTCTACGCACCGATTTCGGCAATTTTTTTTATACATAGAACACACTGTAACAACACTCATTCCGCAAAAAATTTAGTGCGGAAACGAGTACTTTCCACAAAAAAAAATGTTTATATTGAGCCATGTAGTGAGGTTATTTTGATTGACAACTACGTCAATGGTTTCTACTTTACCGACCAGCGTTCTTATCGCTCAGGTAAGCTCCAGAACGTGTCTTGTCAAATATTTTAATTATTGCAAAAATATCGATGTCATGCGATGTTTAAATGTTTTGGTAATATTTTTACCGTTTTAGATCATGGGTCGGCAATCAGCGGCCCGGGGAGGCGTCTTTCCATTCCTACCCACAAAGGACCCGGAAGGATGCTCGCCACTTACAGTGGGTATTTCCACGCTCACCACTAAACCGGTTGGGACCATCCGGATCATATACGAGCTCGGGAACACCACGATGGCTGATTCGTTCCACGTCGTCGAGGACCTGGCGGAGGAAATCATCCTCGGACATTTCTGGCTTCGAGACCGCGATGCCGTGATAGACCTGACTCGTGGCTGTGTGCATTTTGAAACAACACACAGACAAACGTGTTTCTTTCAACCCACATCCAGGAAGGAGCTCATGCAGTTCCTTGACATCTGCGGCTGGCTTCGGGATTACGTAGCCAATTTCGCGCAGACAGCTGCTCCTATCACGGACCTGCTCTCCGCCAAGCGCAAATGGAGATGGGGACCCCCTGAAGAAGAAGCTTTCGTGCACGACGTCGGTTGTTTGAGGAGTCAAGGCGATGGAAAAAACATGTAATATTTTATCTGTCACCTTTTATTGTAAAAGGTAGAAGTAAAAGAAGTGTTTTTGTCTTCTATTGCACTCAATGGCAAATCGAGATGTTAAAGTAGAAGAACTAAAATATAGTGGACTGTATATATATATAATTCGAAAATGAAAGGTACGAAATGAACTTTCGACTGCACTCAATGGCAGAAAATTATGCAATATTTATTTATAAACAAAAAAAACACTAATATTCCTTTGGTTACAAAGAAATAAAAAATAGTGTAAAAAAGAAAGTCAAATAGTAAACTTGATAAATAAAAAAGTCGTAAACATACCCCCAGCCTTGAAAGATTAGTGCT
This sequence comes from Dascillus cervinus, assembly GCA_949768715.1. Lineage (NCBI taxonomy): Eukaryota > Metazoa > Arthropoda > Insecta > Coleoptera > Dascillidae > Dascillus > Dascillus cervinus. Next base: position 19,211,424 of record OX458320.1, read on the forward strand.
TTCAAAGGCTTTACAAATAGGGAAAAATATTAAAAACATTATTAAACAAATGCTTAAAATAAAAAATATATATAAAACTGATATTCCGCTTCATTGGAAACTCAGCTGGTTCTGCATCCTTTACTTCCAGGTCCGAGGTGTGAGCGTTCCATTTCTTCTGTTGCTGCAGCTCAGACAAAATATTCTTTGCTACTTTGTCTCCACATGTCTTCCTATGATTGTTTGAATGATGATAAAGCAAGAAACATGAATGTAATTTGAGCTATTATCTGAAAAAGATGTTAAAAAATGATCGACGAAAAAATGACCAGGAATTATTATTATTGAAGATCGTTGGGATCTTCAGATAAAGACGAAATGGGATGAGAATTGAGGGTAGCCTCAAATTGCATGAGCAAAGTACACATGACCTCATAAGTGAGGATATGATTTCCCAAGATGCGATTGTGTCTTATACGTGTAAAAAGTTTGAAAAATTAAGGAACAAAAATAAGTCAGTAGCTAAAATAGCTAGACTTCAAATTGTTACCTTTAGCTTGGGAAGCTGGAGTAAAAAGGATGGTCCATAATACCACCAAAATTAAAGATTCTAGCAAAGTAAAAGCTATTTCCCCTTGCAACCATTTCGGCAGGGTTAAATCTAGTAGGAACATGTCTATACGTAGCATATTCAATAATATAAAACACGACAGATGAATCTGTCTTAAAAAAAACGACGAGAAAATTTTATAATGAGAGCCTTGAGGGCTTGCTCATATAATTTTAATGAAAACACTGTGTCGGATAACTCCATCTTAGGTACAATATTAGGCCGTAAGGAAGTTACCCTTGACTTAGTGCACAAACGTCTGACATGGATTTTTATCCTTGTAGCATGAATAAAAATACTAGCACCGTATCCACTGATGGATGCATAAAATAAGACGAAGGATCAATCTGAAATGAGGCCTTCTGGTTTGGATGCCTTTGGGAACGAGATATTTTTTCCAGGCAGAGCTTCTGCAATATGCATTTGGCAACAACTAGAGTGCAAGAACTTAAAATTGCGAGAGAATCAAAAAATTCGCGAAACCTCTGAAAGAATGAAGCGCTTTGTAATTGACAGATCGGACGCTTTATTAATAGCGTACATGAGATAGTTAAATTGGGCAACACATACTAGGCAAAAAGTGCTAGTGTGGTCGTGAGTGCCAAACTCGAAAACGCCTGGGTGCCAATCGCTCTTTAGAATGTCCGACAGAATCTGTGGACGATGATTCGGAATCCATCCAATTAAATAACTTGAAGCATATCCATGTAGAAATCCTGCTTTATAATGCCAGAAATTTTAGGCAGAGAATTTTCGCCTTCAATGCCTAATTGAAGTAACCAACGAATGGCCAAAAATGAGGCCGATGCAGTACCGTAGGTCACAGTATTTAAATTATAAACGCGCAAAGATTCAAATGAAACCGTGCGCAACAAGATTCGTTGCAGTGACCTTTGGCTAGCTCGACTAGAACCTGCCTGCACGTCCCATCAATATCGGACGATATCGAATAAATATACTGCCGAAAGCGAACAGCAATTGTAAATAAATCATATTGAGTAAATGACCACTGGAAGTGGACATTGAACCATTTTTAAAAAAAACACCTCGAAGTTTAGTTAACACCTCATGATGAGGAAACAATTTGAAGAATCCGAGGAATCTGGCACATCAGATGATACGTGACCTAGATCTTCGTATTCCTTCATTAACATGAAACAAACTTCAAAAGTAACTGGGTTGTCCGTCAAAGATCTTTCTATAAAAAAAAATCTTTGAGCGCAACCTCTCGAGAATAACCAAGGACCTCAGGAGGTCTGGTCTGTTTAAAATGCGCTTCGCAAGAATATTCTTCTTTTGAAAACGCTCGCTTCGTCTGACAGCTTTCAAGTTCCCAGAACCTTACAAGCTGGTTGGGAACTTCGCCTGGACGATTGAAACGGCAACGAACTATTATAGTAGAGGGGGCCTTTATACGACCCGCCATTACACAAACAAAAAAAGTCTTCTGCAATCGTAGATGACCGGGACCCAATATTATTTGTTCCGGTTGATTAACAAGAAGATCAGACAAGTGTAAATTACTTGGAGTTATGTCTTGATCAACTTGGCAACTGGGAATGTTGCCAGTGATCTTATCGAGATTCAAAAAAGAGAAATTGGACTGTGAACCAGAATCCATAAAATTTTTGATTGATGTTGAACTTCCGGCAGGGTCAAAAATCTGCGCGGAGTCGTTGGGTAGCAAAATCTGCACCTCAATGGTCTGCGAGGGTTCAACTTGTCCTTTCGATGACACGAATCGCTCAGGATGAGTCGACCGTGGTATGTCACTCATTAGATCCATTTTTCCGGCAGTGTCGGAATTCTGCACGGGAATGATAGGTGGTAAAATCTGGATATCATTTTGACAAATTACCGATAGTTCATGTTGGGGTTCAACTTCTGGCTCAGGCGACACGGATCGCTTCGATTGAGTCGACCGTGATACGCCACCAGTAGAAACTGTCCTTACGGCAGAGTCAAAATTCTGCGCAGGGACGATAGGCAGCAAAATCTGCTTTTCACTACAACAAATCGCTTGTTTGGATTCAGATAGTGATTTTGACGACACGGATCGCTCAGAATGAGTCGACCGTGATACGTCACCAATAGAAATTGTCCTTCCGGCAGGGTCAAAATTCTGCACGGGGGGGACTAAAGGAAGCAACATCTGCTTCTTGTTACAAGATAATTCTGAATCCGTTTGTTCGGATTCAGTTTGTGGCTTTGACGACACGAATCGCTCCGAATGAGTCGACCGTGGTGCGCCACCTATAGAAACTGTCCTTCCGGCAGGGTCAAAATTCTGCACGGGGGGGACTAAAGGAAGCAACAGCTTCTTATTATAAGCTTGTGGCTTTGACGACACGAATCGCTCCGAATGAGTCGACTGTGGTAAGCCACCTATAGAAAGTGCCATTCCGGCAGAGTCAAAATTCTGCGCAGAACTGGACAGCAGGGATCGCTCCGAGTGAGTCGATCGTGATAAGCTAGTCATAAAATGTGCATTTTTTGCAGATTCATAACTCTTCATGGAGACGATGAGATGTGCAGAAATCGTGCCATCGGATGCTTGCTCTATTATGAAATCTGAACCCGCCTTGCATTCTGATTGTTCGCAAGTAGACTTTATCTTGCCTATCAAAATTTCGGCATCGGTCATGATATCAAAAAAATCATTCTCGAACTGAGCAAGTTGAATCTCGTGATCATCGTCGTCATCAATAGCAGTGATGTTTGCATGAACCTCCTTGTATTCGGTTAAAAGTGACTCTGAGGAATCTAAACGCCTTTGCAAAGATAAGACAATCTTTGCAGGTTCTACAATTATCTCGAGATTGCCACACAAATCTTGCGCACTGCCAACATATGTTGCAAAATGCGTCAAAGTCGCCTTAAGAGCAGCACGCGCTCTCTTAAACTCATTCATATTAAAAGAAATAACTAACCTCTGCTGAACAAACTCACGAATTACCAATTCAGGCGAATACGGCAGCAGCAGAAACTAGACCAACCAAAATATCACCGATGAAATATCCGGCTCGTTTGGACCAAATGTTTTTGTCTTCTATTGCACTCAATGGCAAATCGAGATGTTAAAGTAGAAGAACTAAAATATTAGTGGACTGTATATACAGGTTGTATTATATTAAGTGTTCACCATTGGTAACTTTGTTATTATTGGAGTTGCAAAGTCGGTTAAATTAGCAAAGAATTAGTGTTTTTTCCGCTGATTACCATTATGAAACCAAAAAAACAATCGAACGTCAACTGTTCGAGATATTCACGAAAATAACATTTTTTTAAAAGGAATGCCCTATCCTTTTTTGCATATTTTGAAAGAATGTTTAATTTTGAGTGAAAAAGTCTTAATGCACTATTACGATTAAATTAACTACCGAGAAGTTACAAGCAATTGAATTTTTTATTTCAATTAATTACAAAAATCACGTAGGCACTGAAACAATTGAAAATTGTAATTATTAAAACGTCAAAAACAATTGAATGAATGTGTTAGTTAATATTTTCATCAAACATTAACGTGGTATATTCAATATTTATTACTTTTGGTGTGATTTAGTAACAGCTGTGTTCAATTTTGGTTCCCGACATGGCATTTTTACATTTAGAAAAATGTGACATGTTAGAAGCATATCTTATGTGCGGCAAGAACTCGGCGAGAGCTCGAGATTATTACCAGCAGCAGTACCCGCTTCGATTGCAACCAATTCAACAGTATTTTCTGAGACTGTATAGAAAGTTTAGGAGTAACGAAACAGTGTTTCAAAAGGGAAGAGAGAAGAAAAAAATTGTAATTTCTGAAGAAGTCGAAATTAATGTAATTGCGTATTTTGAGGCATATCCTAGAAATTCAATACGAGATATTTCAAGGGAGTTAAATTTGAGTTTGAACAGCAAACGTTACTTCCAGGCGATTTAAATCGAAGGTTAACTTTTTGCAACTGGTATTCAAGTTACTGCCAACGACACTTCAATAGCGAGTTTCATTTTCTGTGGACCGATGAATCGAACTTCTCAAATTTTGGAATGTACAACAGAAAAACGAATCATTATTGGGCCCGCGAAAATCCATTGCAAGTACACCCTATAAATCCACAAATGCGGTTCAGTCTAAATGTGTGGTGTGGAATTGTAGGTTCAAAAATTATTGGACCATTTTTTTACCGTGGTAATTTGACTGGAGTGAAATACGTAGAATTTATGAACACTGTCCTGCATAACTGTTTGGATGAAATGGATTTAATTTCAAGACAATACATCCATTTCCAACAGGATGGAGCACCGGCCCATAATTATCACGGAACAACCAATTTGTTAAACAGATTATTCATTGATAAATGGATAGGAACTAATGGGCCCGTGCGTTGGCCACCACGTTCGCCAGATTTAACCCCCATGGATTTTTTTCTGTGGGGGTATGTGAAAAATTTAGTTTACAGGGAGAGATATGCAACAGTTAATGAATTGGAGAATAAAATTTTAACAATAATTAATGTATTGGATGGTAGAAAAATTTTGAAAGCAGTGCGGTGTGTTCAAAAAAGAGCCCAAAAATGTGTCGAACAAGACGGTGACATTTTCGAACATTTATTATAATGTCTTGGTCATGCAATATGTTTTTCTAAATTTCTATTCTCAGTTTGCCGTGGAAGAAATGTTTCAATAAATACCATTTTCAATTGTTTCAGTGCCTACGTGATTTTTGTAATTAATTGAAATAAAAAATTCAATTGCTTGTAACTTCTCGGTAGTTAATTTAATCGTAATAGTGCATTAAGACTTTTTCACTCAAAATTAAACATTCTTTCAAAGCATGCAAAAAAGGATAGGACATTCCATTTAAAAAAATGTTATTTTCGTGAATATCTCGAACAGTTGACGTTCGATTGTTTTTTTGGTTTCATAATGGTAATCAGCGGAAAAAACACTAATTCTTTGCTAATTTAACCGACTTTGTAGCTCCAATAATAACAAAGTTACCAATGGTGAACACTTAATATAATACAACCTGTATATACAATTCGAAAATAAAAGGTACGAAATGAACTTTCGACTGCACTCAATGGCAGAAAATTATGCAATATTTATTTATAAACAAAAAAACACTAATATTCCTTTGGTTACAAAGAAATAAAAAATAGTGTAAAAAAGAAAGTCAAATAGTAAACTTGATAAATAAAAAAGTCGTAAACAAGAAGTTTAGTGAAATTTTCTTCTTGAGTGTGTTTGTTTGGTAATAATGGCTTCTCAGGACGCTTAGGTAAGCTCCAGAACGTGTCTTGCCAAATATTTTAATTATTGCAAAAATATCGGTGTCATGCGATGTTTAAATGTTTTGGTAATGTTTTTACCGTTTTAGATGATGCCTCGCGACTTGACGCTTTTTGATATTTTTACATTGTGTGAAGATACAAAGCGTTTAATAGCACATTTGAGAGAATCGGGCCTCATTCCACGTGAAGGCGAATACAATTGCGAGAAGTGTGGCGGGATGTTAAGTCTCTGTTTATAATTTTTAACACTTATGTTAATACTAACCCCAGATATCATATTACATACGTTCAGTCAGGGTGGATTCCTAGACCGTAAACATGATTAAGATTTTGAAAAACAGATGACTGGATTTTTCCATTGTTATCCTTTGGAAGTGCTTGTCGTTCAAATTAACCCTTAAATAAAGCACTTGGTTTTCTAAATCTGAGTTATTAATTTAATTTTAAACCCATATTCCTTCAAAAACAAAATAAAAAAGGGTCGAATTTTAAGAAAAAAAGTGCTACGCCATCGGTCGCGCGTTGTATAAAGTACAACACTGCGAGACACAACTGATTAGGATTATCTTTGAATACTGATCGGAGTGATTGTGTGTCGAGGTGATAGCGGAATAGTTAAGGAAGGAAAACCTAGGTGATCTGAGTTTCTAAAAAAAAAAAAATGCCATATTTTTACAAAAAACAACCACTGTTGTACTTTTTACAACGGTGCGACCGCCGAAAGGTTAATAAACTTTGTACAGTTGGCATTGTTCTGTTTCATCACCTCCCGCACGTGCGGCCTATTCGCAGACAAGTTTCAACTTGCAAAATTTGGTTTAAACATGTTACACTTACATACAAATCATTTTGAACATTCAAAATTATGATTAAACCAAATATGCGCCACCAGATATTCAAAATTAAATGATAAAATAATTAATTTTTACTTGGAAAATTATATTGTCTCGGAAAAAAAAATCTTTCGCGCAGACACATCTCAACTTGTAAAAAAATTGGATTAGACGCAGGAATGGAACACCAGTTTCAATATAAAAATTTATTTGTAAAATTTATCATATACAATTATTCACTTTACATCGTGTTGTGCTTGTAAAAATTCAACCATATTATAAAGTTCACCGATATACCGCATTAAAAGTAGGCCGTTTGTACATTGTAGGATGGCTTCATCTGATTCGATAATTTCACTTATTTGTGCTGGGAGATATGTGGTGCAGTCTTGAAGATCAGCCATGATTCGCGGCCCATATTTTGTCTTGACTTTTCGTAGTTTCATGATTGGGTATATTTTTCCTTCAAACTGATTGAGCTTTCGCAATTCGAGCATCGACGCCTTTAGAATAAAAGACAAATTGTAAAAATTCGTATGTTGAACGAATAAAAAATGAACTTACCAATAAGCTTACTTCATTTAATTTAGTTAAATTCATATTGGAACTCATCACTTTTTTTTTCTTGCTCTGGAGACTACGAACGAAATGAAATTAAAGCGAGGTACAACTCGCATTATAAGTGTGCGGGTGTGGGAGGAGTCATGCGCGGAGTGGGATTGGTCCATTCAATGCGTACGCATCTCAGCCTCAAACGCGTTTCAACTTGCAGAATATGACCTAAACATGTTGAAAAGTGCGGTTTTCATCATTTACATACAAATCATTTTGAACATTCAAAATTCTGATTAATTGCGCACAAATTCGCCACCTCATTCTAGCTGAATGGGTTTTTGTACTCAAGTATGTAGCTGAGTCAGTATTCCCTGATTCGAGCGTCCTCTCGTAAGCATTAGCGTTTACTACAGAGCACCTGACTGCAGCACTCAGGTATTTTTTTTGTTGCGAATTCTAGATTTTTAACCTCGAAATTCGGGTTTGAAAGTTTGAAACTCAAAATTCTATTTTAAACGGAACTTAAATAAGAAAAGCGCGCAGGAATGCTTTAAAAGTAGGCATTCTATATTTCTACTCAGTAAGTTAGATTGGTATGGTTGTAATATATATATTTAAAATTATGCATTACATACACAAGCACACACACATCCACTTATGCGTCCTCCTGGTGCTGTTTGGACTCGACGACGACGTGTTGGCGGATGAGGGAATAGCCCATGATCATACGCCCTTTTCCATTCACATGGGCGCCCTATGCTGCTGCCAAAGATTTCGTCGATGTATGTTAAATACATTGACTCTGCTCGGTCTTTTGATGGCCCGTAAGGGGCTCCACTCGCTGTTTGATTGGCTGATCGTCCCTGCTGGATTTTTATACTCGGCGCGACAGCCCAACTTGAAGTCAATTTTTACGAGTTTATAATTTCGTTCTGCAATCGGATTGGCCACCATTATCGCAGGCTTTTTCATACATTCTTCGGCAATATGACCACGATTTTTACTAGAGTTACACCTCATCTTCACAGATACTCGGCAAATTTTGGCTAATATGATATTTCTCCAGGATTGTTATATTTATAAACAAACCCCCATACGAATTGTCCACTTGAAGGATTAAGCAAGACAAAACAAAACAAAAAAAACTGAGTTGACATTTCACCAAATGCCACCGTGTTGATGCCTAAATTGGGTTCATATAGAATTGTTTCTCGAACAAGTTAAATTCTTGTATTTTGTATAGATGTTATTGATCTCTTTAAAGCATTAATACACCGATAATGAGTATGTCACAAACCCCTCACTTCAGCCGGACACATCTGTAAGTGCATGTCAAAGCGGATAATAAAAGGTTTTTTTTGTATTGTATTCCCGGATGCTATTCATGAATTTTTAAGTATGTGCGAGAAGTAGATATATAAACTCGTCATTCGGTTAGACGTGAATTTAAACTTTGAAAATCATATTATGGGTTAGAAAAATCATTTTCTACGAAAAATGACTTATCTAATCCAGAATATGATTTTCAAACGTGTCGACTAATGTAATCTTAAATTTGAATGTACTTTGTGAAGCGTGTGTGTGTGTGTGCTGTTGCAAAGTTTAACCGCACAGCATGTAAATGTGTTTAGTTTATTATGGTCCACTCCCCCCCCCCCCCCGTGATTATTACATTTCGTTAAGTTATAATTGTGGAACGTACGAATCTGACGCTACAATTTCGATTGGTAGAATTGCAACAATTTTTTAGCATAATGAGAGATCCGGGGGTGTTGTACGGGGTCGTATTACCAACGAATATAGAAGCACGGTTACGGGTTATAAGAGAGGGACGAGAAAGCCTGGGTAACAAGCTAGTTCTGTTACCCGGCCGCTTGGCACCGCCACATATCCCGGGGCGCTTCGAATGCGCCCGCCAAAAGTTTCTTTGCGATAAACTTTCTAGAAATTCTTTTCTTTGCGATTAGTATGTCGACTGCACGTGCACTTTGTTCCTACAGCGGCTGCAAAAATTTAAAGGCCAAAAATTCGGAATTAACATTTCATAGATTTCCCGGTGACGATATACGGTAAATTAATATTTTGTATTATTGTTCTTAAAGTGAATAAATGTGAAAAAAGATTAGTAATTGGAGATTATGCACGTCAAAAAGTTAATGTTTACCTTAGATGAATTAAAGGAGAAATGCTGAAATAAATATATGATTTTGTGTTAATCCGAGGTAAAAATCGAGTAAAATATTGTTTTACTTACAAATTTCTTTCCTTCTTTATAACAATATTTTTCAAATTTGTTCCACTTATTACAAATCACAAACATTTTAAAAAACACATTCTTTAAAAAATGTGTTTTTTATAATGTAATATGTGTAATTGACGATGTTTTAAAGAATGTGTTTTTTTAAAATGTTTGTGATTTGTAATAAGTGTTAAATTTTTAAAAATATTGTTATGAAGAAGGAAAGAAATTTGTAAGTAAAACAATTTTTACATAACAAGGGAAACTTGATTTAGCGTAAAATATTGTTAAGATATCTTAAACAAAAAATGTTTTTTTTTTTAACTTATGGCATGTGGTGATGGCGTTTTGATATGATGCATATTGTGGCGAAGATTATTAAGGGTATTCTTCATTTATTTCTTTTTCATAAATAGTTAACGTAGGTTTATTTTTTCACGTTTGATTATTTTATTTTTTTCATTTTATAAATCATTAAAAAATTTCACAGCAAAATTTTTTTTAAATAATATACAGTAGACGCCCGATTATCCGAAACCGGATCATCCGAAATTTGGTTTATCAGAAACAAAAGACGAAATTAATTTCTCCGCGTTATCCGACACGAAACCGCGTCTAGGTTTCGGTTCTTGGAAATCGCTTGTAAAAGCAATTACCTAATCAGGTGAAATTTTTGTATACATTTTAAAAGCCTTACCTGACTCTAAGTAAAGATATGGACTATGAAAGCACGTTTTATTGCTTGTAAATTATTTGCACATGTTATATCTTATAACCTCGTCTATTTTGGCAAGTCGGCATTCGGTGAATTTTTTTTTGTAACATCGTAAAATTAACTTTTCTGAGAATAACCGATATAATCGTTTACAACAAGGGATGGTCAATTATCAATGGTCTGTACCGTTTTTGAGGAATATGTAGCTACCTAATTTTAAATTGAATTTCAAAAATTACCCGCATTTTATGTTCAGTACATTTCGGATAATCGGGCGTCTATTGTATTTATAATCTTTCATTGTATTTAATATTCTATATAAAATCTCTTTTGTATATCATACGTATGTTTCAACAAAATACTAATTTTATAGACGTCCACAATGGATTATTGCATCAGGCAACACAAATTTAAAAAATTTGACAAATCAGCAGATAGCAGAGAAACGCATTTGTTCGTTTCATTTCAGAGACGATCAATACTTACTTGTTAGTTAGATCAAGCAGGCACGAAAAAATTAAAAAATTCGGCAATTCCACAATCAATTTACATAGACTTAAATGAGCCAACTTCTTCAATTCATGCATACAACAAATCATTAAAGTTATTAGAAGAACAAGTCGCTTTGTTAAAAGAAAAATTACTGGAGAAAGATAAAAATTATAAAAAATCTATTGAAATAGTTCATAAGAAACATAAATTTAAAATAATTAATTTACAAAGAACTTTAAAAAATAAAAATAGAATGTTGCTCTGCGCTTGTTGGTATTTCCAAAAACGCTTCTATTTGAATTCAGTGGACTGTATATATAATTTTTGTGGAGCAAAATGAAACACGTCTTGAACGTTTGATGGTAAATTTTACTCTCTCTTTTTTTATATAAATAACAACAGTTGCTAACTATGAACAAAATATAACAACTTGATAAAGGACGTAAAAAAACATGACAAAAATGGAAGACATGATTAAAGTAATAAACATGTACTAAACATGCCCCCGGCCTTGAAATAACAGATTTCAAAAGGAAACAGTAGATATATAATATAGGATTAACTAAACATTAAAGAAAAAACAAACACTTTCACTTCACTTCCCAGATATAGGCAGAGGACACAGTTTGGTAAAAGAGCGCTTGATGACGCCTTGCTGGGTCCTAACGGATGCCACTCTGGATATGCCGTCCTTTCCTGGGTGAAGTTCGCACACGCGTCCTAGCTTCCATTGGAGAGGGGGTAAATTATCCTCTTTTAATAACACCAGAGCCCCAAGCTCGAGGTGAGATTGTTGTGAGCGCCACTTGATGCGCTGCTGGAGTTCAGAGAGATATTCCTTGCTCCAGCGCTTCCATAAACACTGGTGCATATGTTGCACCAGTTGAAAAGAAGTAAGACGGGATGAATTTATGTGATCCAAATAAGGATCAGGTAGAGAGGCCAAAGGCCTACCAATAAGAAAATGCCCTGCTGTCAGTGGTTGAAGATCATTAGGGTCATCAGACATTGGAGATAATGGACGCGAATTTAAAGTTGACTCAACTTGAGTAAATAACGTGTACATATCCTCATATGTTAAAATAGCTTTACCGATCACGCGCCTAAGATGATGTTTGGATGATTTAATTCCAGCTTCCCACAGACCTCCAAAGTGAGGACTATGTGAAGGTATAAAATGCCAATTGATGCCGTCATTAGCCACGGATTCGGGAATAATGGTTGCTTGAGTTTTTAAAAAACTACTGAGTTCTCGGAGCTCGTTATGAGCTCCGACAAAATTTGTGCCATTATCAGAGTAAACATGTAGTGGTTTACCTCATCGAGCAATAAAACGCCTAAAAGACATTAAAAAAAGTTCAGTAGAAAGACCAGTAACTAATTCAAGGTGAACGGCCTTTGTGGAAAAACAGATAAAAAGGCAAAGATAAGCCTTAAAGGTTTTATAGCCGCGACCCTTGCGGTCTTTCAATAAAAAAGGTCCAGCGTAATCGACGCCAACTACGTGAAAAGGTGGTGAAGCCGTTACCCGTGAATCGGGTAAGTCACCCATGATGGGTTTAGTTATGTGAGGAGAAAACCTCATACAAATGGTACAGTTATGCACGATATGTTTGGATAGACCTCTACCAGTCGTTATCCAATATTGCTCCCTCACGGAGGATAGCAATAGCTGAGGGCCAGCATGAAGCAATCGAACATGCTCATGTTTCATAATCAAGTTTGCAAGCATATGCTTACCAGAAAGCAGAACAGGGTGCCTTTCATTAAAAGGTAATTGCGAGTGACGCAAGCGACCGCCTACTCGAATTATTCCACCGTTATCTATAAATGGGTTTAAACTAATAATAGAGGAAGACATCCTCAAAGGCTTACTCAGAAGGAGCAGCTTAAGCTCTTCTCTAAAGCATTCGCTTTGAGATAAATTGATCAAGGCATTTAAAGAATGACGTAATTCGTTAGTGGAGAGAGGGCCAAGGCAACGGAGTTGCTTGGATAAGAGGCAATTGTCGCGAAAACGAAAACAATACGCAGTAATTCGCTTTAACTTGCTGAAGCTTGAATAAAGTAAAAAAGGAAAATCGTCGGATTTAATTACTGACATAGATTGACTTTCTACCTTCAATTCAGGAAGGCTCAAGTTAGATTGGTCAAACGTAGGCCAAAATGCCTCATCTTTCTGAAGAAAAGAAGGACCGTTCCACCACAGCTCTGTAGATCTCAATAGCCCGGGAAGCATGCCCCTTGAAACTATGTCGGCAGGATTTGCTTTAGTGGGCACATGTCTCCACAAGGCTTGCTCGGTGATTCGCTGGATATCAGCGACACGATTGCAAACAAAGGTTTTGAGCTGGTTAGGGTTAGCTTTCAACCAGCCTAACACTATGGAGGAATCAGTCCATAAATAAGTACTTGAAATTGTTAATTCGAGAGCCTTCACGGTTTGTTCGTACAATTTGGATAAAAGAATTGCACCCGAAAGCTCTAGCTTAGGTATAGTAATGGGCTTCAAAGGAGCCACTTTAGATTTAGCACATAATAACCTGACATGGACATCATGGTCCTTGTTGGTGGAACGAAGATAAATACAGGCACCGTATCCCAATACGGATGCGTCGGAAAAAACATGCAACTGGACGTCAATGTAATCAGAGCATAAAACATGACGAGGAATTTTTAAATGGTTTAAACTAGTGAGGTCTTCACGGTAAGAAAGCCATTTGACCTTGATAAAGAGGGGAACAGGATCATCCCAAGATATTTTTTCCAACCAAAGCTGTTGCAAGAGTGCCTTAGCAATTAGAGTGCAAGGACTTAATAATCCAAGTGGGTCGAAAATTCGTGAAATTTCAGAAAGAATGTCACGTTTAGTGACATTTGTCATTGAAGATGGAAGTATTGAATAGGTGAGATGATCGGTTTGAAAAGACCAGTTCAAACCTAGAGTGTGAGCGTGTTCAGGAGTGTCGAACTCAAGAACACCAGGATGTAGATCCTCCTTGGGAATCTCGGATAAAACTCGTGGATCATTTGAGATCCACTTCCGTAGTCTGAAGCAGCCTGCTTTTAAAGCATTCGAAACTTGCGAACAGATTAGTCGAGCTTGTAACAAATCGTCCGCACCGGTCAGGAGATCATCAACATAGAAATCCTGCTTTATGATTTTAGAAATTTTAGGCAACGAATTTTCACATTCAATACCTAATTGAAACAATGAACGAATGGCCAAAAATGAGGCCGAAGCAGTACCGTAAGTCACGGTATTTAAATTATAAACACGAAGGGGTTCAGATGGAGCCGTGCGCCACAAAATTCGTTGTAGTGACCTTTGATTAGGCTCGACTAGAACCTGCCTGTACATTTTCTCAATGTCGGAGGATATCCCGTAGACATACCGCCGAAAACGAACAAGAATTGAAAATAGATCCTGCTGTATGGTAGGACCTATCATTTAAATGCTATTAATTGAATGTCCACTTGAGGTGGGCATAGAACCATCGAAAACTACTCGAAGTTTAGTAGTGAGGCTTTCTTCTTTTAGAACTCCATGATGTGGGAGAAAATAAGAAGAATCCGAAGAATCTGGAACAACGCATGACATGTGACCTAGATCTTCGTATTCCTTCATGAATTTAGAATAAGCTTTAAACAAAACTGGGTTGGCCGTTAAACGCCTTTCCAAAGAAAAGAATCTTTTAAGCGCAACCTCTCGAGAATAGCCCAAGACCTCAGGAGATTCCTTGAGCGGTATTGAAACCATGAAACGGCCATCGACGTCGCGGCGGCTAGTTTCTTTAAAATGCGCCTCGCAGGAATGTTCATCCTTTGAGAGCGCTCGCTCCGTTGGATAATTTTCAAGTTCCCAGAACCTAATGAGCTGGTCGGGAACTTCGCTTGTGCGATTAAAATTGCAATTAACTGCCTGGGTAGAGGAAGCACCTATGGGGCCTGCTACTACCCAACCGAACACGGTTTTTTGTAAAATAGGACAATCGCGACCTAAGCGAACTTGTCCTACAGAAAGTATCTGGAAAAAGACTTGAGAGCCTATAAGTAAATCTATCTGATCTGATTGAGCAAAGGAAGGGTCAGATAAGCTAATGTTTTGTGGAAAACGTAATTGTTTGTCCACGCGGAAGCTAGGAATGTTGCCAGTAATCTCGTCAAGCACCAAGCATGAGAGTTTTAAATAAAAATTGGATTGGTGGGCTCGCAATTCCACGTCACACCTCGCATTTATAGTAGTATTGACCTGGTTCAGGCCCGAAACAGAAATATTTGTCCTCCTAGTAGGGAGCGACAGTTTCTTGCATAAATCAGACCGAATAAAATTAGATTGCGACCCGGAGTCCAACAAAATTCTAATTGAATGTAATTGGCCGGCAGAATCAAATATCTGCGCGGTCGCCGTAGGAAGTAAGTTTTGCGTCTCATTTGAAGAGAACGCAGAAGTGGTTTGAACAGGTTCCCTCAGTTGGGGCACGTGTTGTTCTTTATCTGTCTGAACGGCTGGTGGAGAATAGGAAAGTTCCTGATGCAAATAACTGTGATGTGATTTGTTACATGTTCGACACCGTGAGTTAGATTTGCAACGTGGGATTAAATGTCCCTTATGAAGGCAATTAAAACATACCCGCAACTCCCTTACTCTGTCCCATTTTGCCTTTGTAGATAATTTTAGAAATTCTCCACATTGGTTTAGAAAATGATTACCGCTGCAACTAGGGCAAACGGCGCTACTGACTGCAAATGACTTTGAGCTTTCCCTGGGTTTGGCTGAAGCCACAGGTGATGGGCGATCTAATGATTCTAATAAATTCGCCTTATGTTTTATAAATATTTTGAATTGCTCCAAAGTAGGCAAATCAGAGCCCAAAGTATTTTTCGACGTCTCCCATTCACGTAAAGTGGTAGAGTCGAGTTTTTTCGACATTATATGAATAATGAGCAGCTCCAAGAGCTGTTCACTATTTGCTAATGACTTTAATGTTGTCACGTGTTTGAATAAAGCATCATTAATGTGACGCAACTTTATCGAAGATTCTTTTGTTAAGGCTTCAAGGTCCAAAATGGCCTTGAAGTGATTATAAATTAACATTCTGGGATTGTTATAGCGTTCACAAACGGTTTCCCAAGCAATATTGTAATTGCTTGCGGAAAATTCAAGCGACTTGATCAGTTCGGAAGCCTCACCGACAAGACTTGCTTTCAAGTAGTGCAATTTTTGCACGTCAGTTATCTGATTGTTGCTATGAATTAAACTAATGTACACTTCCCGAAATTCCAGCCAATCATTCAAATCGCCTTTGAACTTTGGTAAGTTGATGGTTGGCAACCTAATGAAAGGATTACCACATGAATGATTTGAAGAAGCGTTGCATTCTGAAGGTGCGTTTAATTTATCCTTTGAAACTAAAAACTCCGTTTCTGGATTAAGCAAGAGCTCGGCCTTGGCAACTACATGATAAAACTCGTTAGAGAATTCGTCGAACTGAACCTCGTTCTCTTCGTCGTTACTGATGACACAAATTTTGTTATGAACTTCATCAAATTCAGATAAGATAACTTGAACCGCCTGCAATCGTTTTTCCAGGGCGATTCTGTCAACCCGGGCAAGTTCAATACCGCTGTCAATTGATAAAACTAAAGAATCTACGAATGCTTGAAATCTTGTTAACTTCCGTTTAATTATTCCACGAACGCGTTTCAAATCGTCCATGTTGACGATAATGACGGGCAGAAATTAAATAAAATGAAACGAGTTTAACAAGAAACAAAAAACGAATAATTGTCAGATCGACAGTTGACAAATATGAGGATATGCTACAGATAAAAACCTTATCCTCTGATCGTCTCTCTGTATGCACCTGGAGTCAGCGTTCCAAACAACTTTCCAATGCGCACGACAGTGCGGCTTCACTGACTACCAAAATGTAGCTCCAAAATAACTCGATCTATCCGGTTCGATTGGACCAAATGTTGCTCTGCGCTTGTTGGTATTTCCAAAAACGCTTCTATTTGAATTCAGTGGACTGTATATATAATTTTTGTGGAGCAAAATGAAACACGTCTTGAACGTTTGATGGTAAATTTTACTCTCTCTTTTTTTATATAAATAACAACAGTTGCTAACTATGAACAAAATATAACAACTTGACAAAGGACGTAAAAAAACATGACAAAAATGGAAGACATGATTAAAGTAATAAACATGTACTAAACATAGAAAGATCGTTAATTTAAGTAAATAAATAGAAAAAAAACAATAAAACTGCAGATTTTGTTAAACAATTTCAAAAATTAAATCAAAAACAATTAAATTTTTTTAAAATGCAGGCCAATCATATTAATAAACGTAAATGGACAGGCGAGGAAAAGCAATTCGCGTTACAATTATTTTATACATCGCCCAAAGCGTATTGTTTTTTACGCAATAAGCAAAATTTTTCTTTACTTTGCATAACCAATATCAGAAAATGGGCAAGTGATATCGATTTAGCTCCGGGAAAATCTGAAAATTTGTGTAAATTATTAAAAGCTAAATCCGAATCAATGTCTTTAAAAGAGCTTGAATGTGTTTTAATGTGGGATGAGATGAGCATCAAAAAATGGTTGGATTACAATTCTAAAAAAGATTATGTTGAGGGATTTACACATTTAGCTGAACACGGTCGTAACGCTCTGGCGGGTAATCACGTTTTAGTATTTATGACAAGAGGTAAGCAGTATGATTGGAGACAACCTATCGCTTACTACATTTCGCATAATGCAGTTAGCGGCACTCAACTTGGTAAAATTATTTTGGAAATCTTAGATTATGTAAAAGAAACCGGCTTTAAAGTAAAATCCATGGTTTGCGATGGGGGTTCTTCGAATCGAACTGCAATTAATAATTTAAAAATTACGAAAAATAAACCGTTTATTGAACGATATGACCGTTAAAATTTTTTTAATTACGATACTCCTCACCTCTGAAGTGTCTCCGCAATAATTTTTGAGCTCATCAAATCACCGTTGACGGTAATAATGTATCTTGGGACGTTTTAAGAGAGTTGTATGCTAAAGAAGAAAACTGTATTTCTAAATCGGCACCTAAATTAACAAAAAAACATCTCGATCCTAATGCCTTCCAAATAATGAATGTTAGTTTAACGGCTCAAATCTTTAGCAATACAATTTCATCAGCAGTGTTAACCGCTTCTTTTGTTAATAGTGACAAATTAAATAATCCTAACAATACAGCCACGGCTAATTTTATTAAAAAAGTTAATGATCTTTTCGATTGTTTAAACAGTAGAAGCCCTAAAGATAAAATTCCTTTACGTCGACCTTTATCCGATCGAAATCCAAACGTTGAAGATTATTTAAAAAATAGTTTAGAGTGGATTAAAACGTGGAAATGCGAAGATCTGAAAACCAATCTATCATGCTTTGATAGTTTTTATTTAACTGTAAACAGCATACTTTTGCAATGGGCAGATATGATGGAAAATGGTGGTTTTTATCTTTTAACATCGCGATTAAATCAAGATCCACTCGAAAACTTGTTCGCGGTTTTAAGAGCTCGGGCGGGTCATAATCAAAATCCAACGGCGATGCAATTAAGGCATAACTTACTTTATACTATAGCCGCTAACGTAAGATCAGCCTCGAAGTCAATTGTGAGCCTGATCGAACACTACCGTTATTAGCAACAGACAGTATAAAAAAAAAAAACAATTTACAGAGTCCATAGATAATACAGTTAAAAATATTGAAAGTGATAAGACTGGAACAAGTAATGATATTTCATATGAACAGGCGATCACTTCATGCGAAAGAATTCAACATGATGAATTAATCAGTAAAGGTATTGAATCTGATACTGATTTTAACAATCTTGGTAGTACTACATCCAGTTTAGAGAATCATTCAGATAGAGTCAATAGTATTGTAAATAATGGCAATGAATCATTATCCCTATATGAATGCTCCGTTAAGTATGTTGCAGGTTACGTAGCTACAAAATGTTTTGCAAAATTTAAATGCTTGGATTGCGAATCTGCCTTGACGAGAAAAAATAAAGATTTTGAACAAAGTAACGATCTTTTGATATTTTTTAAAGCATATAAAGTTTTTAATAATAATTCGAATCAGTTAGGTAATATTTGTGTTCCTTCAGATTTTTTTAATAATGTTGTTAACATAGCTTATACTACATTTGATTGTCATTTTAAACATATTTGCCATGAAAATAATATTGCTGAGAAATTAATACATGAAATTACGCTAAAAATAAATGAGATTTATCCAGAGTACTTTAGTATTGACGGACCATGTAAATCTCATCTAGAACGTATAGTAGCTTTTTTCGTAAGGGTGCATATTTTTTATAAATTAAAATGGATGAATTGGAACGCGCGTGATGCAAGTCGAAAACGTGCTGTTGCTGGTCACAACCCAGATGCAAAATTGCAGAAATTAAGTCATCAATAAGCCCATTTCGAGTAAGTATATTGCTAATTTTACAAGTATTTTCTTAAGTTGTTTTCAAGCTTTCCGAATTATTTGCAATTAGTGTTAGTAAACTGTAGTGTATCTGCAATATTATCTGATTAAAATGATTTTGTAACATAACCCCTTCATCCATCTGCCTCTTCAATTGTCATATGCGTAATGCCATATCCGGCAATTTGTACACACGTTATATAAATTATTTCCAATATTTATTACTGTTTATTTTGTTTTTGCAGCAAACCCAGCTGGGGAATTACCGTCCCCCATGGTTATGTTTGCGTATAAAAGGGTTCCACAAAGTGTGGTATCATTAATGCCAACTGGGGTCTCGGAAAATCCGAGTCAGGCTGGATGACCGGGGCCAGTTGTTAAGAAAACATCTCAAACAATTTTTATCCGTGGGTTGAAAAAAAATAACATCCAGTTTCCTGTGATATGTTATTTAGATGGTCATAAATCGCATTTGATGCTGCATCTTAGTCAGTTTTGTTCTGAGAAAGGTATCATACTTATCAGCTTATTTCCTAATTCAACACACATAATTTAGCCTACGGACGTGAAAGTTTTTAAACCACTAAAAGCTGGCTGGAAAAAAGCTGATGCTAAATGTAGAATCGAGACTAATAAACAATAAATCCGTAATGAAAATTTTGCGCCTTTATTGGATACTGTAATTAAAGATGTTATTAGTCCTAAAATGGTGCAACATGCCTTTAAAGCTTGTGGACTATTCCCTTTTGATCCAAACGCAATAGATCATAGTAAACTAGTAACTGAAAAAGTTACTGCTGATAATGTCGAATGTACTGTGAATAATCAAACTCTTCAAAATGTACAATTCAATTCAGTACATTTGAATTTTGTTGAAAATTTTATTCAAACAAACAAACTTCAACAATTTAAAACTTCTTTTTCTACTACTAATGAATGGAATGGCTCACTACAAGATCAATCTCTATATATTTTATGGAAAAAACTTAAACAACATGTAGATGAAGTCTTCAAATATTTTGCAAAATAGAGAGAACATCGTCTATAACATGTAGCTAATCATAGGCACCTTTTTTTCATCACCTTGGGGCACGTTTTACGGCTACCCCTAAAATCGCGACTTCTAATTGAACAAGATCAACCAAAAAATTTTTTGACCCGGGAAATTTTTGTGATTTATCTAGTAGTAACTTTTTACAAATTGCAATTGTTAGATTGGGCATCAATTTCTGTCATCCTCATATCTGCTCGTGCGGTTCTTCTGTAGACTCGTTGGTCATCATGGCTTATCGTGCATTAAAAGTGCTGGTAGATTCTCTTTTCACAGCTGTATTAATGACATTATTAAACGTGCTTTCTCTTCTGCCAACATCCCTTGTATTCTTGAACCTAATGGTATTCTGAGGGATGATGGCAAACGTCTAGATGGTATTACAGTTATTCCACGCTATGTGGAGACTGGGCTGATAAGCAGAAGACCAGGATCCGGGAGAAGAAGAATCACCACCCAAAGAGATGACCGGTTTTTGGCGTCTGCTAGTTTGCGGAATAGAACAGCTGCTGCGGTTTTGCTACGAAATCAACTCCAAGAAGTTAGACCAAAATGTAATTCTTAACCTAATTCAAGGTATGCCTCGACGTCTTCAAGCAGTAATTAACGCAAAAGGAGGGAATACACGTTATTAGCGATTAATAACAAAGTGTCAAATTTTGTTTAAAATGCGTAAATTTTTAAATAAATCGTAAGATCCGTAAAATATGCTTTACGTTCAACTCTGACTTTTTAATTTGGCCTGCAAATTATAGTACAATGGTTTACAACTGGCCAATATGAACTTAAGACACAAAATTCCACAAAGATATCATAAATATAAGTGACCTCAATACTATGCTCGCCAGTGTATAAGTATTGTCTCCTCCAACTAAGCACTACGCACCATGCGGAGAAATTTTGAATTAACTCTGTGACGTCATTAGAGGGAGAATACACAAAATTGATCAGCTGTTACGTTCGATTTTGACGAGCTTGTCGGTTGTGCCATTTTTATTTCGTAAAAAAATTATAATAATGGCAAGCAAGTCCAATGTAAATTGTGCAGTGTATGGTTGTGCTTCAGTCCGTAAAAAGAACCCCGAATTATCGTGTTACATACAAGTTTTTTTTTAAATTTCGTAAAGAATTTGTAGAAATATACATTCTAAATAAATTTGTTTAAATTCACCAAATTATTCTAGTAGCAATATTTCATATTAGCATTTGTGTAAATATACCCACGATTATGACATTCAAAATAACGAAATTACAAAAATATAAATTCTGAAATATTTGTCTACTATTTTGTGGGCATATTTGCATCGAATGCTAACGATGAGTTTACTTTGATGATGGTACAACAATTAAATTTGCTGTAACACTTTATTACACTTTATTCACACATACATGGTGTAGCATGTTTGTAAAATAATTGAATTTTAATTGAAAACAAAACTGTTGGTAAAAAATCATTATCTCTCATGACATTAACATTTACAAAACTATTGTCCTTACTGGCGAACACTATAAAGTCGGTATTATTTAAATCCAGAATCGCCATTCCCAGTTGGATTTGTCCATAATATCTATGTTTTGGGTTTAAATAGTACTGCTCACCATTCCATTTCATAAAATCCTTGTGATGTTGTATGGCGTCTGTTATTGTGCTTTCCTTTCCTTTCCCAATCTTTAACTATACATTTAATCTCCAATAATTTTTCTGCTTTACCACTTTCATTTAAAATAATACCGTCTGGGGAATATGCAAGCCAAGGATTTAATTGGCTTATTATTAGTCCAGTTTGCACTACACGACAGTTTTATTTGTTTTGATATACCTCCCTTGCCACTTTTTCAAATACTATGCCATATTCCATATTAGAATTCTTGAAAGGTTTCGGCCAAAAATATTGTAAAGATTTTTTCCCCCAATCAACTTTTCCCCGTTTACCATATGTAAATATGGCATAGCACCGTGATCCAGTAATGCGGAATTGTCGCTCCTTGTTCCAGGTCGTAGTAATGTGGTGGGTCTCCACTGAAATTTTTAAAATATTGTGACATACTACATTGGCTTCCTAAAACTGTTGGCAGCAGGGATGAAGCGGATGAATGTCGACCGAAGCAACATAGTTCATCACATCACTTTCTTTATTAAAAATGCGTTCTAGTTCCCTTTTTAAATGTGAATCATGAACTTGGTCATATATGTCACTCGTAGTAACTGAGGCGACAGTAGCCGATGAAATACCACTGCTCTCTCCAGTTATACGACCCTGTCTATAATATTAAAAAAACATACATTGAATTTGGATCATAAATATGTCATCACCTGTGCTTAGCCAATGCAGAATTTGGACTCGCTGCTATTAACATTTTTTGAAAACACTGACTAAGGTCGTTGCTAACTTGGTATTGTGGTACCTGCTTAAAACACTGAGTTTCCACCAATGGTGTTGGTTGGTATTGTTCTAGAGCAGGACCTTTTTTCAAACTCCACTTACACTTAATGTCTGTTTGTGATAGTACAACAAAGTTGCTAATGTTGTTTCTAAAACACAAAATATTAATCAAATAGGTACTTGAATTAATATTAAAAAATTAGAAAGTAAAAAAACATTTATACACAACCTGGTACAATAAATTAGCACCCCAGCAATGTGCTTGCATTTCCCACTGCCTCCACCTTTACATGTGCAACTCATTTTTTCCACGTTCACCAAACTGGTGTATTTTTAACGTTCCGGTTATGGTATGAGGCAAAGGAGTTACACCAGAACTTTGCAAACATGCTGCATGAAGATTCATTTCTGTTAAGTTTTTTTTTGTAGTATCACATGAAATAATGTGGTGGCTATTAACTAGCCGTTCTCCTTCTTTAAAATTTCTAGATAATGGAGTGGCGTCTACAGTTTTGCACACCAGCTCCAGGCTCAAAAATAATTCCTGCTGGTCCGTCATACTGGCAAATAATACGTTGCACAATGACTATTAAATAACCGAAGTAGAAAAACACTCTAACGTCGAAAAATATTATACTTACTGTGACTGTTCAACATGTTGAAGTTAAATTCTTTTGGTGTTTAAAAAAATAAAATATGTATAATATTGCTCTTTAATTTATATTGAGAAGTTCATAAACAACACGAAAACCCGGTAACGGTTCACGAAAACTAGCGAGTCCCTCTTGTGACGTCATAAATGAATCCATCCCTGTATTATCGACTAAGGATAGCTGACGTTTGAATCGACAATACCTTGAAAAAATAAATGGTGCCCGCCGCCCGACCGGCATTCTAGAATGTGCTCTTGGTTGCAAAAGGGTTGGGGACCCCTGCTCTAAACCATGTGTTTGGACAACTCGACAAGTGTGCCCACTATTTTTTTGCAAGCGGGAAGGGGATGAAAATAAACTGCATAAATTGTCCCAAATAATTAAAGACAGAATAATGAGCGCTTGTTATAATATTGCCAATCACGCAAGAAGTTTATTGTTTGATGTCGACAGCAATATTGTAGAACAATTTCATGCCATAGTAGCAAAATTTGTAGGTGGGAAAAGAATCAATTATTCTTTTTCAGATTCTTACAAAACTAGGTGTGCGGCGGCTGTGGTGTCACATAATACAAGAATGGCGCATACTCATTTCAGGAAACTACATTTTGGTACCCAAGTCAGTTCAAAAATTTTTCAATGAATGCAGATACGGAGAAATTGTAAAACCCCGCTACAAAAATTATTAAGAAAACAATATTACCCCAAAACAAAGCTCATCAACAGAATAAATCTTCCGACGCCGACTATGGACAAAATTGACAAAAACCCGATTTGCCCGACGATATATATGAATTAAGCAAAAATGAATTTTTGAAAAATATGGAAAAAAGTAATGAAGAAATCAAAAAGGTCGAGGTTGCAACAAGATTGCAATGTGAATCGGGGATTTGGAGAGAAGAAAGAAGAAAATTATTGACTTCGTCAAATTTCTCAAGAATTTGTAAAAGAAGGAAGAATTCTAATTTGGCCAAACTTGTGGAATATTTATTGTATAAATCGCAGGGGATAAGAGCCAAAGCTTTAGAACATGGTAAAAAATTTGAAGTTATTGCGAAAAATGAACTAGCCAAACAAGAAAATATTATTATTCAACCTTGTGGTTTATTCATCGACCAACAAACTTATTTTCTGGGCTCCTTCACCCGACGGTTTGGTTGGGCTAGATGCAATAGTTGAAATCAAATGCCCCTATACTGCATTTAAAAATGGAATGACACCAGAAGAAGGCATTGAAGCTAAAAACATTACTTTTTGGAAAAAAAAATGAAAATGGCCAGTATCAAATAAACAAACGGCACGACTGGTGGTATCAAATTCAAGGGCAGCTGCATATTGCTGATAAAACCAAATGTACATTATTTGTTTGGACCGGAAACGGAAAATTTAAAATAGAATACATTCAACGTGACACAGATTTTTGGGACAATTACATGAAGACAAAGTTAACAAACTAATTATTAATAATTAGTAAAGTGCTTGTAATATGTAACAATCATAGTGATGTAAATCTTACCTCAAAATCGTGTCAATATCTGTTGAGTCGCGAGGCTAAAGCTGTCACTGCTCAGCTTCGTGTTGCACTCAGAAGTGAAGTTAAAGAACAAATGTTAAAGGACTGACTGTGAAAAATACGAAGATGGGAAGAGGATTTAACTGGTATTGAAAGACTGAGGCTTGAAAATGCGTTGCTTAAAGATCTCAACAAGGAACTAAAGGAGAAAAATCAATTGCTACAGGATAAACTTAAAATGGGTGAAAGTATAATTCCTGTGATAAAATCGCAAAGTTTCGCTGCGGTAGTTGCAGGTCAGAAGAGTGCCCCTAAGCGTGTTCCCATGATAACAGTTAAAAGAATGAAAAAGGATGTAACCATTAAAAAGGTCAATTCGTATGTAAACCAGTATTTACTTCAGGATAAAACGATACAAAAAATGAGAGTATTTAAGAAAAATGCAGAGGAAGTAATTGTAGTTTGCAAAAGTGTTGAGAGTGCTGACAAAGCAGTTAAAGCATTATCAAAGTTAGAGAATTCTGATATGTGCCTTATAACTAAAGAAGAAATGAGGAATCCCAAAGTAAAAGTTTAATAACTTTGATAATGTTGATATGAAGAATGTTGAAGATGACATTAATTTACGAAATTTTAGTGGTGATGAAAGGAGGTGTAAAATATTGCACATGTACGTCAATCCTAAATCTAAAATGCAGACAGTTATCATGGAAGTAACAGCAGAAGCCTATACGTGTATTAGAAATAATAACAACAGAATTTTTGTGGGCTGTCAAAACTGTAAAGTGTATGATCTGATTGATGTTAAACCGTGTTACAATTGTGGTCGATTTGGTCATAATGGATCAAAGTGCCGAAATGAAGTGAGTTGCTTAATCTGTTCTGGTAAACACGATACTAAAAATTGAATTAATGGTACCAAGCTGAAATGTGTTAACTGTGTATATAGTAATGTTAATTACAAAACAAATTATAACACGGAACATATGGTGGTTGACAGTTATGATTGTGCTATTTAAAAAAAAAAATTTTTAAATGATTGAAGTTACTAACTACCCCCTCTCTACCTTCGGTACCTAGGTACTTTGGGTCTGTTGAACTTTCAACTGAGACTAATTATTAATTTTAATATGCAAGTTCTTGAGTTTAGTGGCAATCTGGAAAGCGAGCTGGATGTGCAAGATGTTCAATCGTTGAATGCAGTCGTTTCTAATAAGGACTTTAGCGTTTTGTGTGTTAATGTTAGGGGTCTTAGGACAAATTTTCAACTTCTTGAAGTTTTTCTCGAGTCGCTTAGTAATAAACCTGATCTTACAGTGTGTACTGAATCAGGGTACCTTGAATTTTTTGAGTATTATAATCTAGTTGATTACAAAATTTATTATAATCATAGTTATGTTAATAGGGCTGATGGTGTGGTTATATACAGGATGGCCACTTAGTACGTGGACGGTCCATATCTCTGCAACACCAGCACCCATGAGAAGGAAGTCATCAATTGGTAAGAATTTTTTGAATTCGTTTAGAATTATACATCCCATATTTTGATCTCCATTCCTTCTTATTTTTTGTAATTCTCAACAGAAGTAAGTGTAAATCAAATTTATTCCCAGGTGTCGACGCACCTTCGCCTTCGTCGCCAGAAGTGGCAAAGCAAACTCCAGCTCCAAGACCAAATTTAAATAAATAATTTAACGTTTTTATGTATTCCTTAAACTTAAAAACACTTTATTATTTACTTTACTTTACTTTATTATTTACAGACCTTAAATAAAAGCATTCTAAAAAACCGGAACTCTACGAAATCGACCCTATCAAAGTCGGTACGTTTTGACATTGCAGAAAGTCCTAAAGGTATTTGTACATTAGAAAATTGTTTTGAATATTAATATTTGTTTTTTCAGTTGAAACTAGGAAGTCAACTAGACTGAAAAAAGGAAAATTGTTCTAACCTTTTTTTGTTTTTGTTATCGTTTTTTATTTTGATTTCTTATCTCATATTTGTGGGTTTCCCTAACTAAGTTGGTTATAGTTTTACCTAGTTCTATTGCTACCTTTTTCTAAAATAGAAAAATTCTTCGATCCAGTTATTCCGGAACATGATTTAAATCCATTCTCGAAAACATTTACAGTGTCGAAATGCAACCATTAAATTTTGCTTTACAAATCAGATTGAATATTTAATTAAAATTGTAAAGATAAAAGTTGTGGATTCGTGGGGGGGGTCTCAACTAAATTCTACCCCTTTTTCTTTTATGATTTCAATTGTATAGTTTTCGTCAGAGCTTAGGCAAAAGCGCCCTGCACCGGCACTCCGTAACTTGCAGAAAATAAGGATAAACACTTCGCTGCGCATTCGGCAATATTCGACATAAATAAAAATATTCAGTTGGTAAAATTGTAGGTTTAAAGTATGTATTGTGAAGTATTCACAGAAGTTATAATTTCAGCATTACCTAGTTATAAAGTATTAAATCAATGTACCAAGTTATAATAATTATGAATACAATTATTTTGCTAAACATTACTCTCTATTTGATATTTTTATATTTTGAAACTTTCTCATTTTAGTCACATTCGCACCTAAATATTCTCTCAAAGATTGACACATTTATGTGTAACGTTAAAGAGAAAAAACACATTTTATTCTTAGAAATTATTCGCGATATAACAAACATTCAAATTATGGAAATACTTGGAATGTATTTCCATAATTTGATTTTTCTTTTAAATGCGAAACAATTGTTTTTGGTGATGTTCATAAAAAATATGGTTAATTTCGATGTG
This sequence comes from Dascillus cervinus, assembly GCA_949768715.1. Taxonomy (NCBI): domain Eukaryota; kingdom Metazoa; phylum Arthropoda; class Insecta; order Coleoptera; family Dascillidae; genus Dascillus; species Dascillus cervinus. The sequence goes on from OX458320.1 coordinate 19,238,998, forward strand.
AATTTAGGTCAGTCAACCCAAAGTGAAGTATGTCGCATTGTAAACCTTTTTCGCCATTCAAGCAAAAATTACACTGTAAGGTTCAAAGAATATAAGAAACGAACCGCAATAAACCCAGAAAACCCATAAAATCTTTCTGACAAATGTACATTTACACGCTTCTTAAATAATACTCTTGTTCAATATGTTCATACATAAACATATTTAAACCAATTTTGCAAGAAAACGGGAAAGAACTTCCAATACTGCAGAATAATAAAAAAAATAAATCTTCGACAATATTGTACAACTACCGGCTGCAGTAATAAAATAAACTATAATTGTTATAGGTAGCTATTCCTACTGGTGGCCACTTCATTGTACGATTCACTGACGACGTCTACTTCGTACTGTTTTATTATTAGCGTTAATTAGCGTTTGGTTATGGACCAAAATCAATTCTTTTGAGAACTAATTTTGCCTAGTAATTTGTTTCATTGAGGTGATATAATAACATCAAGTGTTAATTTTTTATTATTACCGTTGATTTTGTGATCTTTTAACGCTTCCAAATGAATGCAATATATGGTTATTATATCAATTTGGAGGAAGATATGCAACGTAAAGATGAACTAAAAATTGAAAGACGGCTTTTAAGAAATAGATGTGAATCTTTCAGTATCGGACCGCGAGTTTAAAAGAATGTGTCAGTCTCATATAAATGAGGAACTAGTATAATTCAAAATATTAATAATTTAAAATTACTGTTGTTACAAGCATACATTGTAACCTAACTACAAACCGTTGTTATGAAATAATTAAAATCTCTTAAATGATTTTAAAAAATGCATTTAAAATATTCCAATAGAATGATCGAATAAGTTTATTTTCAATGCGAGAAAAATGTTAGATGTAACTTATAAAATATTAGTAATATAAATTTCTTTTTGTTCACAATTCTGCAAAATATATTTTTATAACACATTTCATGCTTCCTTTTCCTTTATTTATAGTCAAAAAACCAAATGTTAGATTTTCGAATATTTCATCGTGTTGACCCAAATGGTCGTCCTTAAAGCAGGTAAATTTTGCTTCCCGCTATTGTATGTGTTCACAAGAGGTGTTTTTACCGAGCCTTGGCTCGGACGAGTCGAAAATGTACGATATTACGAGCGACAGACGAGCGTACACACAGGAAAAAGATCCATGGTTGATCGGCTTACAAAGGGCCGGTGCCGAATACAAATACTGTGAAATGTTTCCATATTCCGTCTAGCGAGCTCGGCCCGAACTATTCGAAAATATACGATTGTTCAAGCGACACACGCGCGATAAGTTCAAGGAGATCTCCTCCCTATCGGCTTACGGAGTGCCGGTGCTGGAGCCGGGGCGCCAAGTCTGTGAGACCCAACGGTAATCAAAACCTCTAAAACTTTTCGACAAAATTTTTCTGCGACTGGAAGATTTCAGTAGCTGTTCAAATTCTATTTCAGCATCAGTCTAGAAAGTATCGAGTAAAAATATTTATCCGTTAAAAAGTCATTACGTTAAAAGTCTGTGAGACCCGACGCCCTGACTTGCGTTACGGTTTATTAAAGTAACTTTTTTTCCAAGTTATTTTAAAATTGTCACGGAAAAACACCAACTTTCAGATAATTCCAGAATTATAACGGAAAAGCACCAACTTCCAGATAATTTTAGAATTATCACGAAAAAACACCAATTTCCAGATAATTCCAGAATTATCACGGAAACCATATAATTATTACATAGTATAGACAAAAGCACCCCTAAAGAAGTGCCAGTCGATCATTTTCAATCATACGAATAAGTAATTAAAGTGTTTTTTAATCAAAGGTATTTTTATTTAATTCTTAGTTATGTGTTTAGACAGCAGCAAATGCTTTTTGAGAATTAACACGTTCGCTGCCCCCATTCGAAAATGATGCATTAGTAGAAGCCGACACAAATTTTTTGAAAAAACTAAGATTTTTAATTCTAAGGGTTGAAAACAATGAAAACTTAAGTATTTTTATTATTTGTAATGACGTATTCATAAAACGTGTGGTACTGATCAAGAAAACTTCCAGCCAGTGCCACCACCGCGTTTACGCGTTTTTGTAATTTTATATATAAAATGCAAAAAATTAAACTTAATTTGATACATTAAAACATTAAAACAAAAGAAATAAAGTAGACAAAGCATACGTATCTTAAAACTGTTATTCATGGATCAATTTGCAACAATTCAAACAAAATCCCCGGGCATGCTGGGCATTCAAAAGTAGTCTCCTTCCTTATTCCATTTTTACTGCAAGTTTTACACTTTCTTCTAAGAGTTGCACCACTCTTTGACTTTCCACATTTTTTAAAAATATGATTTATCCCGCAAAAACGCAAGCCGTACTATTCACAAGGCGGCGGAAAGGCCCGTCAGGCAACGTCACACTTTTCCAGCAACCGGTTGCGCGAAATACCTGGGTGTTATCCTTGATAACACTCTCGTGGCGTCCCCACATAAATCACGTGCGGCAAAAAGCTTACGGGCGAATAGCTCAACTTTTTCCTCTATTTGTCCGTAATAGCGTGTTATCCATTGATAACAAGCTGTTACTATATAAAACAATTATAAGACCCACCCTCATATACGCGATCTGTCTGGGGATATGCGTCTCCCTCTTACATGGCGGCGGTATACGCCGTACAAAATAAAGCTCTTCGTCTGGTAACGAGAGCACCCTGGTTCGTTCGGAACACACACATCCTCCGTGATTTAAATATCCAGTCACTTCGCGAACACATCGTCTCTCTTGCGGAAAAATTTTTCGAACGCGCGACAGTCCACCCGAATCCCTTGATTCGGGCGTCAGCGGACTACGTACCCGATCTGCGTGATCGGTATCGTCGTCCGAGGTCCATCATCGTATAATCCCTGCCCCCGCGGCTCTTTCTGTGCGTCCACTTCCCGTTCTTTTGAACAGCCACCCACAGCGTCAGAAGTGTAGAATAAATACTATTCCAAGCTTCCTGTTCTAGACCAAACAACATCAAAGCCTAGAGGGGTTTTTAGTCAGTAATATGTTCCCGCTGGGTATGGTCTGATGGCTTATTGATATCCCATTGCTGGCAGCACATGCTGCCGACAGTGGGCCGTTGGTGGGCTGGCATATTGTACCCCTTGTGGAAAACCTGGCTCGTCTGTTGAAGTTGGGCCGACAGACGTTTTCTTAAAAAATTTCCTCTCCCGAATATATAAATTAAAAAAAATATATGATTTATAATGATTAGATGGAAATCGTAGAGGATCTTATATTGTAGAGGTGAAAAGCATTTAGAATTTGTAAAATATGAATAAATAGCTTAGTTGTCCATCTATAGTTTTTTGTTCGCGTGGGTAATATGAGAGCATTTGATCTTGCTGATCTACCGCCGATATAAATTTGTTGTAATTTACTATGACGACTGACTTGTTTTTTACCTCGCCTCGTTTATTACAGGTCTCATTGTCAGTCATATTATTACAGCACTATGTCTAAATATAATAAAAATCTCACCTATCCAGTGACTCGCAGGATGTACGATAGCAACTGAAAATGCATTTTTTTTGTTTTGCAAATTGTGCGTTGATTTCTCCACGAAAAATAACTAACAAATGATCGAAAAGAATTAGCCATTCATAAAAAATATGTAATAAGATAACGCGTTAATGCGTCAGTGGCAAAGAGTTCGAACTTGGCAAGGTAGTGGCAAGGAGATTCCAAGAACACAATAACTAGAGATTCAAAGACAATTGGAAAGGAGGTTGCGAAAAACGTCCTATGTGTAAAATACATACTTTATTACATATTATATTTTATTAGAAATGAGTTGCGAACAAGAGCAGGACAAACTTCAGCAAATGTGGGAAGAAGTTCAGACTGACGACGAACCAGATGATGAAGAAGCATAATTTACTGCCGAAATAGAAACAACTGAAAACAGAAATCCCGATAGCGAATCGGAACAAGGTTGTGAAGAAGAACAAGAAGAAGATGGAGAAGAAACCCTTTCTCCTAAAAAACAAATCCCACGATATCCAGTTTTTATAGGGAATGATGGAACTACACGGTGGAATAAAAATTGTCCTAATAAGTCGATAACAACTAGGTGTTAAAAGCTACGGCAAAAATGCCAAGACACCTTTAGAATGCTGGTCGCTCTTTTTTTACAGATAAAATTTTACAAATAATAGTTGATTGCACAAACCTTTATATTGCTAATGTAGGGGAAACTTATGCAAGAGTGCGAAACGCTAAATTTACTGATATTTGTGAGATTAAAGCTTTTTGTGGTTTGTTGTATTTGGCGGGCATCCTTAAAAGTGGCCGTTTGAATACTGAAGAATTATGGGACAGAAGCGGACTTGGAGTAGAGCAATTCTGGTTGATAATGTCTCGTGATTGTTTCCAATTTTTGCTTAGATGTATACGTTTCGACAATTTGGATACACGAGAAGAAAGAAAAAAATTCGATAAATTAGCCCCAATACGAAGCGTATTTGATTATTTTGTGGAGAATTGTAAAAAAGCGTATACTCTTGGAGCAAATACGACAATCGATGAGAAGCTTGAAGCTTTTAGAGGGAGATGCGCTTTTAAACAATACATTCCTAACAAACCAAGCAAATACGGGATTAAAATATTTGCTTTGGTTGATTCCGCATCGTCATACGCTACAAACGTCGAGGTTTATGTTTGATAGCAATCACATGATCCTTATGAATGTTCTAACGATCCATGCATTGTAGTATTACGGTTGATAGGACCAATATCTGGAATGAACCGTAATCTCACCTGTGACAACTGGTTTACCAGTATCAATTTAGTTAGCAAGTTATTTAACGAACACAAGATAACATATGTGGGCACTGTGAAGAAAAACAAAAGAGAGCTGCCACTTGAATTTGTGAACACAAGAACTCGCCCTGAGGATTCCTCAATGTTTGGGTTCCAGGAAAAGTTCACAATTGTATCATATTTACGAAAAAAGTATAGAAACGTCATTCTCATCTCCAGTTTGCATCATGATGATGCCATTGATGCTTCCACAGGCCAGCAACATAAACGAGAGATTGTAACATTTTATAATCATTCAAAGGGAGGAGTAGATAATCTGGATAAACTATGTGCCACTTACAACGTTGCTAGAAACACCAGAAAATGGCCAATGGTGGTGTTTTATTCTTTGTTGAATATGGCAGGTGTCAACTCTCAAATTATTTACACCTGTAACACTAAATCTTATGATATTAAAAGAAGATTGTTCTTGAGAGATCTTGCGCTGTCGTTGACAAAAGATCATCTGCAACGACGTTCACTGGAAAAAAATGTACCACCAATTACAAGATGGAGGCGACAAGAAGTGGCTGGTACTTCAAGCGAACGTGACAATCCAGTGATTGCATCTGGAACGCGAAAAAGATGTTTTTTTGCAAAAAAGATTTAAAAACGAAATATTTTTGTAAAAAATGTAACAAATTTGTTTGCCTTTTCCACATTCAACCTTGGCGCCCCACATGTTCAGATATTGCCGAAACCTCATAAATTATATTTATTGTTATTACCCTAAAATTATTGTTTGCAAAAAATTTCATTTCACTTTGTATTTTTCTTGTTTTCGTGAAATTTCGAATATGCTACCCATGCAAGCATGCATGCATTTAATATTGTTTATTGTTTTTATCATATATAAGTAAACCTTTTTATTTGGATATATTTACAAATAAAGGTTGACACTTAAATATAAGAATATAATTTATTTTTTTAAAACCCTTATAAATGTCATTAACTTATAAATTCTTTTCCTTTTGTGGGCTTATAAATGTGTTTTTTTTTAATGGGTCTGTGAGGCTTGGCGCCCTGACTCACCTTACGGTTTTGGGCGCCCTGACTGTAGGGTTAAAAATGTCTTTTAAATCATATCCCTTTAGCAGAGAGGGTAATTGTTGAATCCACTCAGCTACATCATTTGAGGACCCTAGAAGCCAAGGGGTATAAGTGCCAAAACTATAATTTCGAGATAATTGAGCTCAAAGTTGTGGATTCAAGATAATTGAAAGGAAAGTGGCTAAGTAACTTGTCAACAGATAACAGCACTGGGTGCGAAATCAGTTATACCCTTTGGTCACAACACAGAATGCATATTTTTTGACATCATAATGCATTTAACTCATTATATTGAATTTGTGCCTTATACCCCTTGGCTTCTAGGGTCCCCATTTTTATTTACGGATTCACTTTCACCACATAAAGTCTTTAAAACAATATTATTACGGCGACAAAATGTTTCTAGCCAGCCACCACTTGCCGCAAATATCTCAATTTTTAACGTCCGTGCAAAGTTAATGGCTTTTTCCTGTAAAATTGGACTACTAATAGGATTTTTCCTGGCCCGTGCACCTTCAAACGTTAATTCGTTAATTTCCTTATAAGGTTGATGTTTCGCGTTTTTAATTTTTGTTGGCGTTTTTATGCCACTTCTCTTTTATTGCGGCTTTGTCCTATAAAATTTTTTGGACTCGAGTTTTTCCGCACTTATATTTCCCGGACAGTTTTCTTTGGGATAACTCTTCAATTACTTTTACACGCGTCTCTAAATTTAAAGCAATTGGCGCACTTTTGCCAGACATTATCAATCGTTTACACAACACGATCTTTATCGTTTGACTAAAAAACTGTTGACTAAATAAAATACGAAGAAAACTTGAAGTTGTAGGCAGATTAGGACAAGTAACGAGATCGACACCCCTCGTTTTCAAACCGGGATAATTTAGGAACCTAACGGTTTTAATTCACTTTACTACTAATTACAATTAACATGATTAAAGTACTCGTTCGGAAACTCTCGAAAGAATGAATGCTTGTTTTATTCCATAACCACGTTCCGTGCGAGTTTGTTTATATCTCCAATTGCTGGAAAGCGCCCTTCACCGGCTCCACCGTCCAGCCACAACATCCTCCTTCTCGCATATCGACTACATAAATAACAAAAGTCCCGTTAAAATTTTGCAGCCCGATAGTCATAAAACCATTTACCATAAAAAAAAACGTTCGCCAATACCCAAAAAAGGAGCGGTCTCGGTCGGGTTAGAGTGGTCGCTTTAGGGAAAAATAAATACATGGAATTTTCATTAATTCAAAACTCTTCTTAAAAGAGGTGGTCGTCGCAAGAGATTTCACTGTAAATGTATCCCTTCTCGGTTTTACTTTAACAACTTATTTACCTTGATTAAGGTCCTTTACCATCTCAAGAAAAAAGGATACGCAGCATAGGGAACAGTCAGAGAATAGACTTCCAAAAAAATTATCCCCCGCGATGTGAAGCAAATGAAGAAAATGAAACGAGGTATGTATGACTATGCTTCGACTACAAATAAAAGTGTAGTAGTTAAACACTGGATGGATAATTCTATGGTGACTGGCATCCAGTTCACAGTTAGTCCAATATCAAACGCAATTCGTTACTCGGCTGCTGTAAAAAGTAAAATTGCAATTCTAAGAGTTGATTGCACTGCAAACTACAATGAGTTTATGGGGGAGACAGATTAAATGGATGCGAACATTAACGTTTATAGAATTGGAATCAGAAATTCAGAAAAAGTAGATAATAACATTGGTAATTTCTTTTCAGAAACGCTTAATAAAGTAGCAAAGTAAATTGTATATAGTTCCGACCCTGTGTTCCACTGGGATTGGTTACCCAGTCTCCCACAAGGTTGCTCAAATTTCAACCACAAGAAAAATCGATGTGAAACTTATGTAACAGCAGAATACAAAGATTTCCAAACAACGATGTTTCCAATAAAATCTGATGTTCCACATAAACTTGGTGCTGGAAGCAATGCTTTATTATTGTCTTTAACCCCTCATAAAGACAGCAGAACATTCCAACTTATCACATTGCCTTTTAACAAATGGGTGTCAGGAATTAGTTAAATATCGTGGCTGCTTCTTTGTTTCATTCAAAATCTCTGAATAAGTGAATGTTTGAATAGTCGAAAGGCAATTAATTATCAAGTATATGAAATATTAGCGCACTTATATAAATTGCAATGGTTTAATGCCAAATAAAGTAATGGTTATCCCGCCATTTTCGGTCGTCAGAGCCTCGTTTGTAAAAGCAGGGTATACCACGTGCAGGTGAGGTTGACATTTGAGTGAGAGAAGCTATGTTTCGCTTTCATCACCCCATTAATACCCCAACTTAAATATTGCACTTCAGTTCAGATCGAACGCTCAAGGTGGGAGCTCCATTAACAATCTTATCCAAATTGACTAAGTTGCTCCACTGTATGGAATGCATATAGCTTCAAATAATCTGGACATGCAGTCCAAACAAATGTAGTCAATCTAAAAAAAAAAAAAATTAGAAAGTGAGCAGATGGCTCAATTACAATTTAAAAAATTACTATGAGACTTTTGGAAACGGCAAATGTAATTTAATTGGAAGAAAACTTTACTACTTTCCTACTAATTGTAAGCCATTTAACCTTTGGCAGGAGTCCCACTAATTTTTGTTTAGGATTTTAGGACAAATGTTTAGGAATTTAGGGCATTTGATCAGATCATCACATCGCCCTACACAAAAAGAAAGCAGGAAGTATTAGTGCGGTCAATTCCCATATCGCAGTATGCCACCGACAATTTATACTATGGGACTTTAAGGAGAACTATTGATACTATGTGAGTCCTGTGTAGTAGTATTGTAGCAAGTTAAAATAGCTGATCGGTAGCACATTGTCCTGTTTATTATTGCTGTCTGTATGTTCGTTCATGTTTGTAGTTTGTTCAATAAAGGTAGAAAGAAATGCTTGTATACTTATAATCCATTAGAATGTTGGGTATGCAATTTTGCCCGTACAATTTTAAACATCGTCCTATGCTTTTACTCAATCACCCATACACTACACAATTTTAGACACGATGGATGTTGCTCTTAAATCCACTTTATAAATAAATACATTTTCACTAAAATGGTTGTTAAATATAAAATTACAATGTAAACAAGACTTCGTTAATAAAATTCTGGTCCTGCCATCTTTAATTGTGATATGTTGTTTGTAAATTTAGTTAAATAATTTACTGTTCTTTCTTAAGTAAATCAATGCAGTTAAAAACAAAAATACAACATACAATTATTCACTACTTAATTAACTAAATTATTATTAAACTAAATGCATTTTTAATTACTCAATTATTTTATTAATATCTACACAAGGCTTAAGTGGAAAAAACATAAAGAAAAAGCATGAAGAACTAGCTTTAACAGTGCAACAACTGTATTGGCGTAAACCAATCTGGCGCTATGGCATCCAACTAGGTACTTAAATAGTGCATAGTACTTAAAATAATTAGCTTTAACAAATACGAGATGCAAATTGATGATTGGTCAAGCTTGACCAGTTTCAAAAGTAATTATAGTAAGCCCATTTAGATATTTGCAAGTCCCTCTCTGACTTGCACCCAATTTAATAATCTATCTATACTTTGGCAAAGTGCCAACCTCTTTACAAATTACTTACGCTGGGTGATGATCATCAACCAGATGTTTGTCTCGTGCACTGCTCGTGATATAAACCTGCGTAAGATGCTTCCATTTTGTTAAAATTTTGTGTACATAGTTTTACTGTAGGTGGTCGAGGCACTTTTATCACGGTTTGTACATCAGGTTGCTGTTTTTCCTTAGTGAAGTTTATCGCCTCTTGGTTGGTATGTTTTGTCGATTGCTCCTAGTCTTAACTGAAATTGAATAATCAAGTTATTTATTGAAGCAGATGCAATGACCGATACAATTACATAAATAATTGCCATTCCAGGCAAAAATGGAGTCTCTATTTCTAATAATTTGTTTTAATTTCGTTTGCTATTTACCCGGAACTGTAGATGCTATGTACGTATAAATTTTAAAGTTAATGAACGATTTGAATAAACAATAATAATTTGAATAAACAAAATGCACATTCAATCAATACAAAATGGCGTCCACATTGTAAAATAAATTTGCAACTTTTCCTGGGTAAAATGGAACTTTGCAGCAATCAATTCGTTACAATTTGTTTCTAGATACTATTTATCCATACTAAATATTGAAACTTACCATTATATTAATATTTTAATTAAAATCACAAGCATCTCAAACGAACACCAAAAAGTAGTGACCACAGATAATACAATAGATCCCCACTCCTCTGTTACGTTGCTAACATTTCTTTGTAAAGCGACATCTTTCCCCCATTGAAAGAAATTGTATGATTTCTTAATGGCGGGAATTTCAAAATTGTTTTTCAGGCGGGAAATAAAATTAGTTCAAATTTAAGGTTCTTTGAATTCATATTTTCAAAGGATATAAAGAAATGAAATTATTCTTTGATTAACAAACATTTATTAAATGTCGTCATTAAATATTTACATAGTATCCATTAAAATGTGTGAAGGATGGAAGGACGTAGTGGGCGCCTAAGCTAACCCCAGCAAGAGACCCTTACAAATGAGAAATGTCCATGCAAAACACACATGTCCGTATGAGGTAAATTAATGATTATTTCAGAAAATTCATTCAGAATTAATCATTAACTCACTTCGGACATCTGTGGTTTTGCATGAACGCTTCTATTTTGCTTCACGATTTCGGGATATGCAACAAAAAAAAGAAAAAACCAAAGATTTAAAATATGTCTGTGTTCATTTACATATTACGCACTGTCAATGAAGTATTTTTTTCTAACGAAATTATTAACGCTTCCGGCGTTTTTTATATTTACGGAATGCCAAAGATGTAAGGAAGTCTTGATTGACTCCCTTTGAATCGCCTTTCAAAATTTTGTTAACAGTTTTCAAATAATTGTGAAATACGATATTGACAGTAACAGTAATGAATTTTTTTGCGTTATTACCTCTGTGATCGGCACAAAATAATGCAGAAATATCCGTATGATATAAGCTTCGAACCGACTCATGCAACTGTTTTTTAGTACCGAAAGTGACAACAATTTTGGGAAGATTTGACAAGACAACCGTAGTTGCTTTTCTGAAAACGCGTGAAAAGTTGCTTGAAGGATGGGTCAACCTGCAGCCTGATAACTCACGTGCGCGAATTAAAATATTTTCAGGCAATATTGCCGATGAGAGCATTTTATTGTTACATACATCACAACGTTTCAATTTTTTCGCGACATAACCCGATATATAATGAGAAGTATACAGATCGATAAAACGTGGTTCAACATAGATGACATCCGGAACTGCAGGAGGAACTACAATAAGCGGTGTGAAAATTGTATCTTTTTGACCTTCGATAGATGATCTCAAATTGGCAAGCTGGCCATCTGACTCATCGATTTCACAGTTAGCCCCTACTGAATCTTGTGACACAAAGTAGCCCACTAGCAGAGCCTTGTTTCCGTGATTTTGTACGGCGCCCCTGCCTGGATAAAGGCCCTAAGATTTGAGCGTTGTAAAAACATGCTCGATAGGGTCAACAGGAGGTTAGCCATTAGAATAACATCCGCATATAGAACAATATCCACGAAGGCAGTGCAGGTGCTTGCCAGAATGCCTCCTTTGTGGATGAAAGCGAACGTAAGATCGGAAATTTATTTAAGGGGCAAAGATCATACCTCTTTGGCAAACGAATCCTTAATGATAGCTTGGCAAGAACAATGGGACGATTATTTAGGTTGGGCAAAAATTTTCGTTAAAGATATTAGAAAATGGTTCAATTGTAAGTGGGTAGAAATGGATTATTTTTTAACACAATCCATGTCCGGACACGGAACTTTCGGAAAATATCTCAATTGGATAAAAAAGGCGGATGTCGATACTTGCTGGTTTTGCCAGCAGGTAGACACGCCAGAACATACTTTATTCATTTGTGACGAATGAGAAAGCATCCGAAGAGATGCTAGGATTAAAATGGGTTGTAATATAGACCAGAATAATATTTCTGAGTTATTATTGGATTCCGAGGAATCTTGAAAAACAGTAACCAACATGATACGGGACATTATGCGTGGAAAACAGCCAGAGGAATTTCGTAGGGAGGAACTCCTCGTCAGAGATTATGTGATATCAGATTCTGACGAAGATTGAAGGTTAAAGGTTGTGTGATTGAGAGAATGAATGTATATGAGGTATTTTGAATAATTTTTTCTTTTTTCTTTTTTCGATCTGTTTAAAATTTTTTAGAAACGTCAAAATTTACCAATTGAAGATTTTTCTAATTTTTTGCTCGTGAAGCGTTTATAGTAATTATTAGGAGTAAATAAGTTTCATTTAATTTTTGTAAAGTCGCGAGACGGATTCCATCGGTTTATTTGTAAAGTTACGGCGAAGAATGTAAAAATTTTAGAAACGTCAAAAAATTATTCAATATACTACTTTGATTTTGATAGTAAAAATTCTAAGCCTCCTAGGTTTAAAATTTTTAATTATTTATTTATTTCTTTCAATTATTTTTGAATCATATTTAACCAATCTTATTGAGTCATTTAGGTTGTAACGAACATCACAATTAAAGATGCAAGTTCATGTGAAGCCTTGACAGCCAGAGGGTCCATTACCAAGGGGAGTCAAGGGATGCCTTCTTCACAATTCAATCTAAGATGATCAAAGAGGGAGAGAGTGATAGAGAGTGTGAATGATAGGTAAAGGAGGAAGAAGATGAAATGAGTAAAAGTGTGTGTGAAAGTAAACTAATAAGAGGCAATTTTTGATGATAGAGGGAGAGACTGATAGAGAGTGAGAATGATAGGTAAAAGGGAAAGAAAACGAAAGGTGAAAAAGTGTGAGTGAAAGCTTACCAAAAGATGTGATCTAATGATAAGATGTAAATGGAATTAAAACAGAGTCACTCACCTCGAAGTAATACTTGACGTAATGTTAATGTGGTTCCCGGGGTGAGGAAGACGTATGGGGGAGGAAGTTAGTAGCAGAGCCTTGTTAGTTGAAATAAATGAAGAACATGTTGGATTGCTATTAGTAGGACAGTAACTTCTACATTGGGAAAATCTATTTTCTAAGGTATCCTGATTAAAACTACGTGGTGAGAAGTAATTGAATCCTAAGTCAGACATGCGTTTTTCCAAATAAATAAAACTATTTATCAAGAACCTCCAGTTAGTAAGGGGACGGATCACAATACGTTTAGAGGAATCGGGAGCAGTAAAGTATATAGAAGACAGAATAGGAAGTGCAGATTTCAAAAAAGCAACATGCGAAGATTTTGATGTTACAACACTCTGTAATGGCTTTCCTGGAGGTGCCCGTCGCGAACTTCCATTTACTGCTGTCAAATAATTTATCGAAGAACAAAAGGAGATATGCTGTGTCGGTTGCTTTTGGATCTAGGTAATATTCCGACTGAGGATCTGACAACCGAGGACTGTTTTCCGCAAGTAAACGCATGGAAGTACCTACGGTGTGACTAAATACCTGAGTGGCATTTTTCACTTTCATTTTTTAAATTTTGGACGCGTAGACATGTTGATCGGTTAATTTAACAAATTGACTAAAGGGACCCCGATTTTTATCAAATTCGTACATTTGTACATTATGTTGCCACGAAGCAACTTTTTCTACTTCATTTTGCGTAAAATGTAAATTTTTATTCAACATGCCATTTCGGATACCTTTCATGAGATGAGGATAATCATACAAGTGCACGATTTCCACATCATCAATTAGGTATCCTTGAGAACGGTTATCGATATTCAAACGTCTGCAATGATTTACCGTATCCTGCATTAAACTGTTAATAGCAGCCCGATTTGTAGCACCCTGATCTGAAATAGTGGCTACAATATTTAGTCCAGTTTGCCTGACCTGCCTAATTACTTTAACTAAAATAAATTTCAATTCGGTGGCCGAAGTTGTGCCTTCACAAAAAGTGAAACAAACGGACATTTTCCACTTTTTGTGAAGACCTTTTATTAGGAAAACCAATGCATGGTCAGCAAATAACGCGCGCCTCTCAGCTAAACCTAGATCCACAAAGCCATCAATACAATCATTTTTGACATTGTATGTCAGCCCTGGTTCTAATGAAATCTCATCAAACATCAGGACACAATTTCTGTTAATTAATGACATACTTTGAACGCGTTTTTTAATGTGACTGAATATGGCCTCATTAATGCCAGAATTAAAAGGAATTTTATTTAATAATGACGTTAAAGTTTTTGGGGCCGGTACACTAAAAAAATTTCGAAAAAATCTATACCCCTTTCCGCTTTGTTTGAATAATGACAAAGCAAAAATTTTATCATCTAAGCTGAACCAGAGCCCTTTTGGTTTAAATTTTTGACACCGAATTTGACTATATAAAAAAGTTGACGCGGTGCAATTGAGATCCTTCAAGCAACTTACTATATTACCATTTTTTTCGAGATATTTTAATTTTTTTTGAAGAGACAAAATTTGAAATTTTTGTTTTGAAACTTTTCGTTGCAATAAAATAGCTTGACGATAGTATGTCTTAGCCTGTGGTGTTAATTCCCTCGAAGTCGTCGCTCCACATTTACTAAGAAGGGCTTTGAATGGTTTCTTCGCCTTTTGTTGTCTCTGCTGCCGACTCGGTCCGGTATTTACAAATGCAGCACTGATGTTCGTACTGGTGTTCGTTGCTTTTAAACAGAAATGCAAATTAGCATTTGAAATTAGTTACAACAAAAACGCATACCTTCGCAGTCATCACTACCAAACAAGGAAACATTTACTCCCTTACGTGGGCCAATAAAAGTCTTAGTAGGTAAAGTGACTTCGAAATTATCAACCTCCATGCCTAATGTTGATACGCTGGTATCATTAAGAGCAGCACGGATTTTTTCAGGTGTGACCGATATTTTAGCACTTGTTTCAGGATTTCTAAAACATGTACTTGGCCCATCAGAATGTAAACCAGGTAAGTTTAGCGTTGGTACAGCATTTTTTATCAAACGACCGTTAGCATTGAAACAAATTGGTTCAAAGTGATTTCGGCAAACTTTGTATGAGCCGAGGTTCTTTTGTAGCATTTCCTAGTTTCTCATAGCTTTAATCCATTCTCCACGGATGAATGCATTTTTGGGTAACTTATATCTTGCAATTTATGAAAACAAATAGTAATTTTAATTGTGTAACAGTAAGATTATTTAAAAGTATTTAACTTACCTCGAAGCTGTTCTGTCCTCACAATTTAAAACAGAGCAGACATGCATCTTTCAAATTAAATTTAAAGACAACGTTGGAAAACGTGTTACTTAAGGTAAAATGGCGCAGTAAGAGGTTAGAATGCAGCTCAGCTGACGAAACTTTTGCTTACCACCCACACACTTTACGATAAATTTCTGGGAATCTTGCACGTTTCCTGCCAAAGTTCGAAATTCGACAATTCTCGTTTTGGCGGGGCCGTTGAAAGCGCCATCTTCTCACGAATGATTGCAATACATTTAATCAAGAACATTTATATGATAGCAAATACATACGTGCAACTTCCACTATCGACGGGATCCCGTGTAAGCAGCGCCTCTACCGCCTTGGGGTTTAATAATGGCGTTCTCATATAAGATGCTATGGAAAAGAACGTTTAAGAAATTTAAAAATGCCGCATTAATTGCGAGAAAAATCTTTAATTTTTTTTATTTTTGCCTTTTAGCATTCATTTTTCATTACATTCATTCACTTTTTGTACATAGGCTCTTATAAAAACACTTAAATAAAAATAAATTTAGTTTGCCATTAGCGAATTGCATGTTTTAAATTAAATTAATTAGGTTCATCGAAGTCCTTAAGGGTACAAAATTACGTGGAAGGGGCATTTTTATTTGGGAAAAGATAGAAAACAAAAAATTTTAATGCTATGGAAAGGAATATTTAGGAAAATTAATAAAATAATAGAAAAGCGCTTTTATATTTTCTTCATATAAGAGATGCTATGGGAAAGATGTTTGGGAAAATTCAAGATGCCGTTTTAATTGTGAGAATTTTTTTAAATTTTTTTGTTTTTGCTTTTTAACATTAATTTTTCACTGCTTTCATTCACGTTTTGTACATACGCTTTTATAAATACATTGAAATACTTGTTTAAAAATAAGTCAATGCAATTGTCACAAACGTTTTCAAGTTTTTCTTTAACACTAATTTTACAGTTATGAATTAATTTAAATTTGATATTATTCAAGCTTTCTTTTAGGGGTTAAATTGCTGCTACATATATTACAGTATCAGGCAAATATAACACAGTTTCTCTCTCGGATGAAATAAAATTTAAAAAAAATATTTTGTCTCGAGCTGAAAACATACCTAAAAATTAGGTGTTCAAACTTTTATCTGCGGAAAGTGGTAGTAATAAAATTTCAAATATCATTTCTAAGTTCAACTATCATCCAACTACTCTAAGTCGCAAATATACATTAAGATTTTAACATAGTTGATGCTTCGTGAAGTTACGTCAAAATTACAAAAATTGTGCAATATTTTGATGATTCTGGGGTGAAGCTGACTGACGTGTTGAAACTCGGCATGTCTTGTAAGTACCTAACCTAATTTTGTTTAACCCTAGACCGCTATAGTACGTCGATGCGACACCTTGCTTGCATACAATAAGCGACTTTAGTTGATATATTTTGAATCGTATTGAATTATCGACAAGAAGTTGTTAAGTCGGTATAATCCAGTACCCATAAACAATTTTCTACTTGCTTCAATAGAGTCACCTATCTTCAGTAAATGGTCTGAATTTTTGTCGGAAAGGTTTGGTCATATTTATTTCGACAAAATCAAACACCTGTTTGGAATTTTTGCTACCAGTGCTAATGCTAACAGATTTTTCTAATGAATTAAGTAAAACTTTGGAGGGGATTCCCCCTGCGTCAATATTTAACTATGACGAAAGTAACTTAAGTGATGACCCTGGCAAAAGAAAGATGATTTTCCAACGCGGCGTTAAATATCCAGACAACGTAATAAATTTTACCAAAAGTGCAGTGACAATTATGTTATGTATATCTGCCTCTGGCGACATATTACCTCCTTATGTCGTGTATAAAGCGGCAAATTTATGGGACTCTTGGCGCGAAGGTGGACCTAAAGGCTCTCCATGTTGTGAGAAAAAATGTTGTGTAAAAGGGACGCGTTATAATAGGTCTAACCACGGATGGTTCGATGCAATCTGCTTTGCAGATTGGTTTAAAACCTGCTTTTTACCTCATGCAAAACTAATTGATGGACGAAAAGTTCTGATAGGGGACAACCTTTCGTCCCATTTCACAAGAGAAGTTCTCCAGCTGTGTAAACAAAATAATATAGATTTTGTGCGTTTGCCACCAAATGCAACCCATTTGTGCCAACCACTGGACGTTAGTTTTTTCGGTACAATGAAAAATTACTGGAAACAAATCTTAATTGACTGGAAGAAAAGCAACCCAAAAACGTCCGCGGTGGAAAAATGTTTATTTCTCAGATTACTTAAAAGATTGTTGGACAAGATAGCATTAACTGCAAGACAAAATGCGATCAGTGGATTTTCCGCTTGCGGCATTTATCCACTATCCAAAGAAAAATTGCTCGCAAAAATTCCTCACCAAGAAAACGTTCCTAGACCGTCAGTGAGCGAGACAATAGTCGATTATTTAAAAGGACAACGTAATCCCAGTAAGAAAATTATACCTGCTAAAAGAAAGAAGTCAGCTGTTGTTCCTGGGCGATCAGTTGCTGCAGAGGATAGTCCAGATCATCCACCAACTAGAGAAAAAAATCTACTGTCCATAAGTAAGATACAGTCAGTAAAGCGTAAGTTAATGTAGTCTGATTCTGAATCTGAAGAATTCGTTTAAGTTCAAAATCTGTGTTGAGTAATATTAAATATTATTATCTTTAGCATGTAGTACACGTTTCTACACATTAAAAATGCTATTAAACGTCTTTAAATTATTTTTATTACTGATGTTAGAATCAACTTCGCCTCATCTCGTCTTAAAATCACTTTAACAAGCAAATTCAGTAGGCGGTCAACTTAACCCCGTGCGGGGTGAAGTTGACTAACAGAGGTTTTTATTTTTTTAAGTTGCAAGACATGAAAATATTTTAAAAATTGCATGAGGAGACTGTAATACTAATTCATACCCATAATGTGGTACACACTGAAATATACTTTTTTATTTACGTCATATAATTATTTGCACTCAAAGTTGAAAATCGGTCAGCTTCACCCCGTTTTACGGTATATATTAATAAAACTTTTGAAATAATTGTTTAAAATTTCTGAAGCTAGCTTTGCCGAAGTATTCGGAAAGAAAAGTCTTGAACTATTCGTTTATTTTTTTAATTCAATTTTTGTATTTTCAAGGGCGTAATTGTTGTAAGAACCACATACACTATTTCTGCAGCTCTCATGTGGTAATTTACTACAAACCCGACCCAAAACATAAACTTCAGAGTTTCTTTCGGCCAAATCATATACTAGATCTTCAACGTTATTATCAAATCGATTATTTGAAGATTTAGGTGGAATTTCGATTTTAACACAATTTCGTAACACATGTTGTTTTTGAAGGAGAAATTTTGAAGCAGCAATTGATTAGCCATAATTGATCGTAGACTGCATCGAAATTTCACACCATCAGGTGTAATATTGTCGCCATTTTTTGCTCTAATCATTAAAAATATGTTTTCGGCACAGTCTTGGCTCAATCTTCGAGAAAATAAAAATTGAAAATTAAAATTATGTGTTAAATCTTCAAATAATAAGTTTAATCCATTTATATTTGCTATCCAACTATTAATGCAAGGTGGATTGAATGACCTTTTATTTAAAATTTTTAAATTGCTGAGAAGTTGTTTTAATTTTACCAATTCAACAAAATGATCGGATTTGACAGAAATTGGTCTTCTATATTTTTTATCTTTAAATTTTGCAGAATTAAATATATCAAAAAGAGTGTCTACGTTCTTTAAAAAATTAGCAGTATGTACTGCGTTAGCTGGTAGATTATTTAAGGTAACATGGCATAACATACCAACATAAACAGAATGACTGCAAACACGAGCTGCAAAACATACCCTCATTGGGCTAAAAGGAGGAAGCGTAATGCACTTTTTTGTTAATTTAGGTGCCATTCTTGGAATATGCTGCGAATCTAGATCATAAAATCTTTGAATATGAGTCCAAGAGTAAATTTCATTATTATACTGAATATCATATTTTTTTAAATTGTTACGTAAACATTTCAGCAAATGTGGGGGGTCAGAAAAGAAGTAAATTTTCTCTTCCAGAAAAGTTATAAACGGTTTGTCAACTGTCACCGAAAGTAGCTTTCTTAGCTTCACATTGTTAGTGCCTAAATCACACACTACAGCCTTTACTACAAAACCTGTATCGAAAATTTTTTCAATGACGTTCAACAATATGTCTTTCAAAATATCACCTGATAAAGCCTCTTTGCTTAAAAAGTAACCTATTACTTGTTTAAAATTTAAATATAGTCCTTTAACTATAATAACCATTGCGTGGTTACACAATTTTAATGCATGTGGTCGACTATCCCCAAAATCATGAAAGCCTTCAAAGATATCACGAGCTGCATCATAACTCAAGCGCTCCTGCAATGACATTTCGTCAAATATGAGAGAAACAATTTTTTCTTCGGCTCTTAATTTTTTCGACTTCATTTTAAGCAATTCCAACACCGTATTATTTACACCACAACCGACATGCATGTCATTCAACCAAGAACGCAAGGAGCTAATACTAGGTAGACAAAAATAATGTTGAAGAAATGTATATGACTTGGTCGAGCAATAGAACAAATCTAATGCAAATTCTTTCTCACAAATTTTGTACCTTCTTCGTTTTTTCTTTTTTCCTACTAATCTTACTTGACTCTAAACAAATTGATTGCAAACCTTAGTCATTTTAGGATGTATAACGTTAGGAACTAGATTTGAAACGATTGTTTTTTGAGATTTAAGTCATTTTTCACGTAAAAGTTGAATTTGTTTCCTGTATTTCCAAAGTTGATTGCTTTTAAGTTTCAAGTTTTTTTGATGTTCCCTAATCAACTGATTCAGTCTCACATTTTCCTCTTCTGGTGATTTTCTGTGGCTTGACTTACAAGGAAGCGAAGTTGACTCATCCTCATTTTCCCCCATCCTAATTATTTTCTTCGGTTTTATTTCGTCTCTTCAGTTAATCTTCCTTTTTATTGGATTTTTGGCTTTAAAAAGCTTCAATGTGGGAATAGATCCAGGCACTAAACCCTGGCTAAACAGGTTGTTGTTTCGAAAACATTCTAATTGAAAATGGTCTGAACAGATAACATATGTATCATAAAAATAGTTAGAATCCTCTGATTTTAACAAGCAATCCAAATCTTGTCTTTTACAAGCAACAATCCATAATTTTAAACTGGAAATAAATTGTAAATAATAAATAACATATTTAAAAAAACCTTTCAATTTTAAAGTTATCTAGCTACTTACAGGTTTAAATCTTTCGGCATTCTAAAAAAAGACTTGCTTTCACGACCACGTTGTTGCTTATAATTATTGCAACCATATACGGCACAAATAGCACCTATAGTTTATTCACCATTTTTTCAAATTGAAAGTTATCAAGATGTGATTGATTTGAATTTTACAATTAGTAATTCAGTATTTGAACGAAATCGCGGTTTTCAACGCATGCAATTAGTTATAAAAACACCGTACCCACTAAACACATAACGTTTAAAAAACGTTGAGCGACATTGGAATAATGTCGCGCTGCGACGTATCTGAGCAACGTTCGTAGATCGTTCGGCGATGTAAAATTGGGACGTGGAACACATTTTTTTTTAATGAAATCAACAAAATTCAAATCAACGATTTATATTCTTGCTTTTTAATAAATGAATTAAAAATTGTATGCTTATATAATTTCCTAAAACACTTCTATTTATAATATGTATGTGTTTATTGTATTCATTCAGAATTTTGTTATAATATTACGTTATAACCAACGGCAATGAAAAAAATCACATCCATAATTCTAATTTAACCAAGTCCCAGTATCGAAATTTAATTTAATTTAATGAACGATTTTCTTTATTAATATGTGATAACAAAATCAAACAATTTTTTTTTCGAAAAAAAATTTACAATTGAAGCTTATCATTTATTTAGTTGAAAACAATATTTTTACAGGTTAATAACCCCTTCACGGGCAATTTTTTAATTAATATAACATTAGAATTGAATTTCCATACGAAAACGTTAGACTTGACATACTTACATGTCGCAGTGCATTCATATCAAATTTACAAATTTACCTTTATTTCTTAGAATTTGGAAGAATAATAATCCGGCATTGTTCATAGCACCAGTTGAATTTTTGAATAGAGAATTTAACCAACAAGTCATTAATTATAGCAATTAATTATAGCAAAAGTCATATTTTAAATTTATGTAAGTAAATGACACTAAAGAGGGCAATGAAGGGGGCAGGGGGTAAAAATTGTTCAAATTCTGCGTTACGTAAATTATGGATGGCCTCTAAGTTGATTGCGTTCCTTAAACATATGTTTTCACTCTTTTGTTGGAATCGTCTCAATTTTATGATAACGCGTTTTTATTGTTCGAATAGCATACTTTAGGTTCTGTGAAACTTATTTACACAATTTAAATTTAAAAAGAAAAACATGTTTCGAACAGGACCGACTCAGGAGCTGACTTTTTGGAACCCTAACCAGAAGCGCAGCACTGAAAGAGACTCCTCACTTTCAAATTTGTAAAAAAAATTATAATACAACGACTTAGTGTTGGAATTGAAATAATTTGATAACCGCTTCGGTGTGCTGTTGATGAAAAAATAGTTTATTTAATTTCAAACCCCTGCAAAACTTCTAGCCGTCCCTGAATGAAACCTTGAAATATAAAAGGACGGTAAAATAGTTTTTACACAAAAGGCGGTGCAATTAACTAAATTGGTGACATAAAACCTGTCACATCTGTATCGGAAAAGGTTATTCTATTGTAAATATTTTAACTTTCAATTTTGGAAAGAAGACATTCCACCGTTTCTAGTTGCATTAGTAAGTTGTATATTAGCTGGAAAAATGGAAGAAAATAAACAGCAAGTAAGTATATTATCAATCCTTGATACAAAATCACAGTTTTTATATTTATTGTTATTTTTCAGTGTTTGTAAAACCAATTTAGAAAATTGAAATGAAAAAAGCATCCGAGGAGCTGGAAAAGTCAGGTGCGAAGAAAAATATTAAAATCAAAGATTTGAAAATTATAGAAATCTTTGAAGGTAATCGATTTTAATGATACTTTTTAATAAGATTATTTATTTTACATTTTTTTATTCACAGATGTGGCGCTAAAACGTAGCATCAATTTAAGGGAAGGGAAGTTGGACCTGCCTCCATGCCAAGAATCTCGAGTATTTTAAGTTTATTTTAGGTATGTCTAACCAATTATCGAAATTTCTGCTTGAATTATCATAAGAATAAAATGCAATTCTTCGTTTATATCTTGTAATTTATGTTATGCAGTTATAAATTGTTAATATTGTCTATGCGTTAATTTTTTAAATGACGTTTTTATCTTTAATATGGTTGATATTGTTAATATTGCGAGTTAATTTTCTAAATTATGTTTATATTTTGTGTATGTTATGAAATTGTAAATTATTAATATTATCTAGACGTAGATTTTTAAAATTTCGTTTTTGTAATAATGAATTGTTAGTATAATTATTTAAATAATATTTGTTGTTGATATAGTTGTGAATTGTTAATATTAGGAGTTAATTTTCTAAATGTCATTTATATCTTGTATATGATATGCAGTTATAAATTGTTAACATTATTATCAATACGTTAATTTTTTTAATTTAAATTTTTTAATAAATTGTTAATACAATTTTTTTTAAAAACGTTTGTTGTCTTTGTTTTATTTACGTAATCATTGAAATAAATAAATTTATGATTTTAACTGGTGTATTTCTGAATTGAAGCAATTACGTAAAAATGAAATGAAATAATTTAATTAAAAAATGGATTAATTACGTCTATTAAAAAATAATTAATTAAATTAATTAATTAAAATAATTTAGAAATCAATTTAATTCATTGATTATTTAAAAATGTCGAAAAACGGATCAAGGCGACGTCACCCGCATGTAGAGCCCGAACGTCGCGCGATGTCGCGCTGGTACGTCGCCTGGCGATGTTTGTACGACAGGCGTTAGCCGTCCTATAAACGTTTTTCGATGTCCGAGCTACGTTTTTGACTAACGTCGCATTGCGCTACGCGACGTTGCTCGGACGTTCGTGATGCGTTTTTGTGTTTAGTGGGTAGCGTGCCTTTATAACTGCATATTCAGCGGTTATTTGGGTTAATCTTATCAATTTTTTCAGTCATAGGGCAATAAAGTTTCAATGTAATTAATTAAGTAGTTTTAATAGAAAGGGGCTTGTATAAAGGAAATAAGTACCTAATTCGGTGAAATGTTACGAATGTTTGTACATCTCAAAATCTACTAAAGGGGCCGTTCAAGTATTACGTAAGTATCAGTAGGGGGAGGGGGTTACGTCTTTGCTTATTTTTGATGACAAGGGGACCGGGGGGGGGGGGTTCGAATGGTGATTACGTCAGCAAAGAAGTGTTTTGGAGTGAGGACAGTTAAATAATTTCAAACATACAGTAGCCGCTCGGTTATATGAACTAATAGAAACCAGAGGTGTTGATAAAATCAAATTGTTCACAGTCCTTTTTATTCGTACTTTCGACGATTAAAGTGTATTAAAATATTGTGTTATTTGTGTTTATACTCTCGTTGCAGACAAACGTTTCGGGAATGCTTTTTTCATGCATTTTTAGAATACCAGTAATTCGTTAAGAATTAAAAATACTTATTTCTTTTGTTCCAAGTTTTCTTCTGATAATGTGAACACTATTCTGTTCTGTATATACATATGTCTACTACGGCCACCGAAATGTACACGATTTTTTTTAGTGACTTGATTTTTGCTTCATATCATAGGCGTCCTAAAAAAATTAGCGAAATGTCAATATTATTTTGTTTATGACAAATATTATTTCACGAAAGTCATTGGATAAAGCCAGCTTTAATCTATGGAAAAATAGGGATATTGGTGTCAGGTATCGTGCACATTTCGGTGGTCGCAATAGTACATTCAAGGAAGACGAAATTTTGGGATTAAAACAGGCTATTCACATAATCGAAATTGATCTTGTTCATTCTTTGGAACGCAGTATGCTGTTCACTGTAATGAATAGTTCATATAATAGATGTTCATACAACCGAGCGCCTGCTGTACATATTTTACAATCTATTAAAATTAAAAAACTTCATTTACTAGTAAAACGTTTGTTTCATAGAAAGAGACTCAAATTAATGTCAATGACACTTGTTTATGAATTATCACTAGTATTTGAAAAAATAACTGTAGGAAATTATATCAATGCTTACGTAAGCGCACGAGGGGGGGTTAGAGCTTTGCTTATTTTTGCCGACAAGGAGGGGTGGGTGGTTACAAATAGCTAAAATTCTGCTTACGTAATACTTGAACGCCCCAAACGGAAAACTGTAATGTTTTTGGTTACAGTTCTTTGAAAAAACTTAATCCAATTTAATAAAACTATTAGAAATTTTTTCATTTTTATTTTAATTTTGGTAGAAAACACATAGCATCTCTTATATGACAAAAATATAAAAGCGCATTTCTATTATTTTATTAATTTTTCTAAACATTCCTTTCTATAGCATTAAAATTTTTTGTTTTCTACCTTTTCCGAAATAAATTCCCCTTCCCCGTAATTTTGTACCCTTAAGGACTTCGATGAACCTTAATTTAATTTAAAACATGCAATTCGCTAATGGCAAACTAAATTTATTTTTATTTTTTTTAAGTGTTTTTATAGGAGCCAATGTACAAAAAGTGAATGAATGTAATGAAAAATGAATGCTAAAAGGCAAAAATAAAAAAATTTAAAGAGTTTTCTTGCAATTAATGCGGCATTTTAAAATTTCTTAAACGTTCATTTCCATAGCATCTTATATGAGAACGCCATTATTAAACCCCAAGGCGGTAGATGGCGCAGATGAATTCGCATCCTTACAAATACGTCATAAACTTGTGGAGTTGCGCGTGATGATAGTTACCGGGGCTTGGTAGTGACGTTCCGTGCGCATCACAGATTAAAGTGCGCATGCTTGCGTTATCCGGTGTGATTGCTTCGGACGCAGTATTCATGCCTCGTGTGAAATTGCGTGATTTTAATTTCAATTGCGTTAAATAACATATTTTGATGGTAAGTTTCAGGGTTTTATATATGTAGAGACAGTATTTAGAAACGAATTTGCCACTACACGGTTCCGCTTTACTTGGAAAACTTTTAAATTAATTATTTCACAACATGGACGCCATTTTGTTAGAATGTTTTTATTTTTTGAAACAAGTGAATTTAACGTTAAGTTTTATAAATTAGTTTCTGGTCATAGCATTTAAAGTTCTAAACGACAAAGGAAATGAAAATTACGTTCTTCTCCATACACATTCAGTTTTATTGTTAAATCTGGTGTGATAAATAACGTGACTGGAAATAGTGTAGAAATACTCTTGTAATTCATTGCATCAAGTGCTAAATGTTTTTATATTTCAGTTAAAATTATAATAAATTAAGAAACATTTACAACTGATAACCAATAAATCCAACCAAGAAAAACCACCAATACGATGGAAGGACATTTTAAATGAATCTCAATTAATTGTAGTAAAACTGCTCAGAACAGAAAAAGATCAAAGCAACTTCAGGAGGCTTATGGCAAGCACTGAACGAGAAATAGAAACCGGTTGATATTTGCTCAGGGTAAGTAAGTTTTTTATTAAATTGAAATATTCACCAAGTTATGCTCCTGACAACATCTTATTTGAGGCGTTTTTTTTTTGTGCGTTGCAGCAGTTTAAAGCTGCTTTAAAACAGTATTGTTGTATTGCAACAGTAACGTCACATATAAACCAGGTTCTTTGCGTTTTGAACTATGGTAGCGGATGTCTTTGAATTTTATCTTCTTTGTCGTTACTTCATATCTGAAGTATCATGAGATGGTTTGTGCACATTGATGAATCTTAGTTCCACTGTTGTCTGTCCAATGCTTTTCTGAAACTTCTGCATTGATTGTTTTGTTAGATATTTTGTATTTGGTCAAGCCACCGAGATGAGTACCTGCCTCTGCCTTTTGCCATCGATTTTCCTGTGAACTATTAGTTTTCCGAGGTTATTTCAATTTTATATTAGCCAATAAAAATACTGTTGGATTCCCCTTCATAATTTGCATGCCGACTGTTGAGATCAAATATAAAACAAACAAAAAAAACAAGAAATTGGAAATTGGAAATACTAAATAATGTACTTACGACAGTTCGCTAAATAACGATTTTAATACATTATCTGTTGCTCATTGTAAAATTCCATTTCAAACCGGTGCATTTTAATGTGAAACTCTGATGGTGATCTCATTGAGAAATAGTTTTAACTGTAGTTTGAAACTGCTGCAATAAACAATTGATTTTATTGATATAAATGATTTGCATAAAGTTTTATTAATTTGAAATTTTATCTATAAATTCTGCAACTAAACTATACTGCTGTTCACTTTAATGTGATCAATATTGATACTTTCGATTTTGAATTATGTATTTGACTTAAGCTGGGTTTATGCAGCTGTTAATTTAATTTAATTTAATTTAATGTAATTTAAAAAAAGTTTAAACCTATGCTTTCAATAGAAGTGTTTATGCAGTTTAATTTAATTTAATTTAATTTAATTTAAAATAAAACATGACCAACTTTTATCTTAAGAAAATTTACGCATGCGCCCTGTGTTGAAAGTGAACACAACCATGTCAGCTGTATGATCTGTCATCTGTGTCAATTTGTTTACAAGTAATTACATGCATTTTACGTAAAAGGTGGTGAGGTTATGTTTACTTGCATCTAGTTTTCATTTAAATTGAAATAACAAAATGAAAGATTTTATGTTAATTGGAAATGTTTGACAGAAGTGCACGTGACAGAAGCATTAAAACACTATCCTTTGCGCATGCGTAAATAATATTAAACAATCTGCATAAACGCGTACAGTAAAATTAAATTATATTGCATTACATTATCTTACATTACATTAAATTAACAGCTGCATAAACCCGACTTTAAATTTAAATATATTTTGTTCGTTAAGTTATTAAATAAAACTCGTAGATTTTTAAATTAAGGTAGGTTTTTACATTACATGTATTATACTACACCACGTTATGTTACCTGAAAATGTTAAACTGTTAAATTTTTAACGGTTATTTTTGTAAATTTTGGATCACTTCAATAATTTTTATCATAGATTGAAAAGAATAATAATTTTTTGTTTTAACAGAAAATGAAAAAAAGGCAGTCCAATGTTCTAAGCTTGTGTGGACTTTGGAAGTTAGTTTGTGTAAGTTTATAAGGTAAGGATTGCAACAAGTTGTTTTTTTTTTTATTAACGAAAAGTTTAAATTACAATATCCAAATTTTATTATTTTTTGATACAAAAGAAAATACTAAACAAGTACATTGTTGAAAGTATACCTATTCTGTAATTAGTTTGGAATATGACCTACAAAAGTAATATTCACAGTAACGTTTCATTTATAACATCAAGATAACCTTTGTTTATCCACAATACATTTTAATACATATTTAACTTTCTGAAGCCGTTTTCTAATGACCTCAAAAGAAATTAAAGTTAAAACTAAGATCTTTGATACAATATTTAAAAATATTTACTTGTGCAACTAGCAGAATTATAATATGGTATCTAGTTCAGGCTGATTCCTACGAGAGGGTGGAATAAATGCATATTGCAAAGCAACAGTAAAAGTAGAGATTGAAAAAAGAAATCACTCGCATGGCATTTACTACTCCACTACTCTCCTTTATTTCTACTTTTAACCTTGTTTTCTGAAGATTTTCATCGTGGTGAGATTGGGCGACGTAATCGATGAATGTAAATGGTGTTTCATCTGATTGCCTAACTGAAAACCATCTTCCTTACAAAGTATTGAATAAATTCTTGGTCGTACTAGCAAGTGAGGGGCTGAAGATCCTTCTTGCTAGAAATGCAGGGTCTATTGTAGTGCTGACTGTTCTCGCAGTTCATTCAGAAGAAATCGTCATTGTGGTGTCTCGAAATTAGGAGTCAATGTTGAATGTCCTTTCTACTAAGCGCGGGTGTTCGGACAGTGTTCAAAATAACACCTTTTTTGATAAGTCCGGCCCGTGCTTTGAAAACTCAATTATAAGGAGGGCCTTCAGTGTAGCTAGTTTGGGTGTTAAGCTTCTTTCTATTTCTTGATGAAGTTTTATGAGAAACCAGAAGGCCACGTGGTGTTTGTAATTAGCAAGCACGTAAGTCCTCGCCCCTTTTATATTGATTTTTGTGGACCTGGTTCCTGCAGTATAAGTTGCTGAGTTTCTTTCTCTTTATGAATGGTAATCCGAGCAACCCTGTTTAAGATTGAGTAACCAACCTCAGTGGCAAACAGAGTCGGTGTCAATGAGAGAAATAGAGGTTGCTATTTTTCTAATCAGTTCTTAAAACTCGCTTCACACCTAAAGATAAAGAATTTTCTATCCAATTTCCTGAATAAAAATTCGAGTTTTGTTGCACATTATTATCAGTCCTTGGTCGAATAAATCAAATTGTTATCCAAATTGAAATTCATTTGTGGTATTAATTTCGAAAGAAACGTTTAAAAGGTAACTTGTTCTTCGCCTGTTTAAGATTGGGTACCTAACCCCAGTGGCAAACAGTCGAAAGCAACAAGAGATTTGTAAATGGCGTTGTCAGTCTTCTAGTCAATTGCCAAATCTCGTTTCATAACGACAGTTATGCAGCAGTATTGTTAGTCCTTGATTTAATCAGTTGATAAGATTGATTATTACTGGCAGTTGAACCCGTCGTGGCTGGGCCAAGCTGCTAATATGCACATAAAATTACCAGTTCCAAGAACGGGAATTTCTTTGTAGATTATCTCTCATTAAATGTAATTTTAAAGTAAACTGTCTGGAAAACCGCGCAAAAGGTAGGTCCTTTTGCTGCTTACATATCAAAAATTTCATGGAAAACCACATTTATTGTAAAGGGTCTTCCATCTTTCAGCAGCTCTTGATTTTGATCAATGTTCACCACGTAAAGCTGTTCATGTGAGACAACGACAGTGTTTAAATCGCTACCTACATGATCGAATATTTGTCCTTGTGATTTGTTGATTGTGCATCGCATAGGCTGGGATCGCCTGAAATTGGCTTCGTCATAGTGTTGCCTCAGCGGCCTTTCGGCCGACAAACCGGCCCGACTGAACACGGTGCATCCCTGACTTATTAGTTGGCGATGGGGGTTGTTGCCTTGGAGAAGAAAATAGCTAATAAATAAGTCAGGCACCGATTTTTACAAAAAGGCCAGACGAACTTTTTTTTTATGGGAACATAAATGCATAACTTATTGATCGTTTCCGTTGTTATGGATTTCTGAATTAATTTTGGGTAATTGAACTTGACAAATATCACAAGTTATAATTCCATTTTGCCCCTTTATGCAGAGGTTTTCCCGTTATTATCGAATAGTTAAATAAAAATCTAACCAGTTTTTTTCGTGACCGCTTGATTTATAGTGTAATTTGCTAATATTAACGCTTCCGAACTTCATTCTGCATAGAGTGCAGCACATATGTTCAAACAGTGAATGGAAACTTAGTGGCTGATGAACCAAATTGATTCACGCTATAAGAACTATTTCGCCTGGATTACATTCGGAAATAATCTCCGCTCTGATTGAAGTTCGGTGAAGTCATCTGACAATCATACGTGTGCCATTCCATAATCCTTTGTTTGGACGCAAGTTTTGCAACAGCATTATGACTCCTCCCTTCAACAGTAACACATGCGGTGGCATACCCGATGGCTTTTGCTCATTAAGAAATTTTGCTGGAAAGTTCAATGCATCGCTGGGATCTTCTGAGACGACATAATCTGCGCTAAGTAGCTGTACGGATTTCGTGGCATCATAGAAATGATTATTCTGTTCATTTCCAACGTATGAGTATTTGTTGGATCCAAAATTACTCGTTTCACTAACTCCTCAACAGACATTGGCCGAATTTTGTCTCCGTTAATCGATGTAATAAGGCTACCGACATTAACCATTGCTTGAGGGATTTCAATTATGTCGTCACCGTGGTGTTAGTAGTTATGGTGTGACGGTGCGCATGTCGTTATCTCTTTTCAGCTACGTCTCTTTGGGGCGTGACGTGAAATAAGTAACACAGCCGCTTGCCCTTACACGAGAAGTTCATCATAATAGTAGGGAAGAATCTATTTATTTCCCGAATTTTCTAGTCTGGGATAATTGGGGAGTCAAATTGATTTGAAAATAACATTCTTTTATTTTTTATTCTTTGTAAACTTTCTGATCTTACGATCTTATCTCCTTTGACCATTTTGAAAACTAAGTTTTTTTGTTAATTTCCCGTAATCTGATATATGTGCGCGTTCTCGCTAAGCAATGTATTACTTCTTGTTCGATTTTGCCTTTCAACTTTTCGCATGTTCTATCTGTTAAGGACTTGAAAATGAATTATTCTTTTGACAAAAAAGCGCCATGCATTTTATTGAATTCTTCTAAAATTGTTGCCGCGTTAATTAATACACTGTTAGGGTGTAAATGTATGTTGGATCGAATCAGGCATGTTTTCTTTAATTGCCACATCACATGAAAGAGTTCCTAAACTATATTTATTTCTGAAACGAAATGCCACGTATCCAGCAATATATTTCAAACCATCAGACTGCACAGTTTCTTTAAAATTGAACGGTTCAAATTAATTGATATTCATATGAAATTTCTTCAGAAATAAGCCCTATGTCGACACATTCAGCACATTCTATGAAGGAGTAGGGTATTTGAACTTCGTCTGTGGAAATGTTTTCATCTGTAATTTTTTTAAGCAATATTCTGCAGCAAACTTCCAGAAAAGCAAACTTCATTTTCTGATTTCAAAGGTTTTAGTAAACATTGCTCTTCAACGCTTTCTTCGGTGTTTTGATTTAGAGTGAAAGCAATTGCTGAACGTTTCCCTAATATGTTCCTTTACCTTTACCTTTATATCAACCCTGTTTGCGCCCTTTGACGGGTGTTGGCGCCACCGTAAAAGAGACGACAGTTGAGTACAAAATCGTCAAGAAGTGAGTCGAGTCCACCGACGAGAATTTATAATAGTTAACAAAAACATAGTAGTGTGTGATCGAGGAGAGGTTTTCCTTAATTCCTTTTCTCCATCCTTGAATCTTGCCCTCGTGCAACGAACATCAATAAAAAGGTAGGAATCAGCGACGTAAAAATCGCACAAACCCCATGGCCCTAATGTATGAAAAGAAGTTTTCTATCGATAGGTGAGCATGTATTCAACTTGGTACATTTCTGATAAATATTTGTACAGGCTAACTAAAGAGCGTTATTAAGTAGAATGCGTTGCTGAAATTATATTAAATTTTTATGTGTGCCAATTCGCATTGATGATGTTACACGATTTAATAAATTAATTTGTTCATCGAAATTTACACCAAAAGCATTCGCTCCCTAATGGATCCATACTTAGTTTGGGCGTTGAATAAATCAAACCAGTAATTTACAATTTTCAGCAGTTTGGCACATTATTTCCAGGAGGTCCCTTCCATGACGTCAGACGACATTTCACACCGCTCTGTTTCTTTTGGAAACTTGATTCGAAAATATTTGAGCCACTGGCCGTACTTTCTGCCTTTCAGTACCTTTTACGTCAAGGTGTTACTGACGGTCAGATCAGAATTTGATAATTGCAGCAACCTTTCCAAGTATATTTTGTCAACTTTTACATTTTCAACTGTTAATCCTTGATCTAGAAAGTGATTCCTCAACAGTTTTAATAAATGAGAAATGTCAACAAAAACATGAACTCTAAGATTCTCATCAGCAGGATGAGGACAATATACATTTTTACCATCGCCAACGTTAATCTGGTTATTGCGACCACAATAACTCCTGCGTTATGCAGCTGTGATATATTAAGCATTACTTCTTTAGTTATATTCTGATCAAAATCATAATATACAGGCTACTTCCACTTGCTTAATAAGCCGTCAGCCATAACAGTTTGACAAGTTTTAAGTGGCTCAATCACTTGCTGCGTTTCTTGATCTATGCACATTGCATTTGCTGCGTTTCTTGATCTATGCACATTGCATTTGCTGCGTCTACTTCAAAGGTTAAAACAGTTGGGCGATCCAATTCTGATAGCTCTCTTGCCTTAATTTTCCACAGACGCATCACATCTGACAAAACGCCCCTGTCCAAGTTTAAGCATCTTGCCCAGTCTCTCAATGTGGATAAGTCGGACAAAGGAAACTTATTATTTCTCAAGAAACAATAGGCTTCTAAGTGAAATTGCGGAAGCGATGTCATCAGAACTCCAATGAATTTTCTTTTTTGAGGGATTAAGCAAAAGTTTAATTTGTCCAGGTGTAAAAATTTTCTCCAGAACTTTAACATCAGATATTTGAGACTTGATTTTTCGCAATTCTTCTAAACGAAGATTTTGCTGTAAAAATGCTTCACAGTTTACTTCCATGCAGCAATATCCTCCTGCAAAGCTTTAATCACTTCACTTGAATTAGGATGAACCTCAGGCTCAACGGCGTAATTCTACAACAAAATTAAACCATAAGGGCACACTCGTAATTCACAATATCCTGTCTTTTCCTGTTGGGACTGAACATTATGACTGACTAGTGCATCATTTACAATGGTTCGGTGTCGCCTTTTAGCTGCTCTGTCTGCTCTTTCATGAACATCTGCCATGGGTCGTTTTCCGTTTACCGGTACTGCGTCTGCGGTACGCCCGCGGGTTTAACTTAGTTGAACTTGATTAAGGCACTTACATCGATGCAGAAAACTTTGCAGATTTGGCAGCCCTCCTTCGCCCATATTTGTGCTCAGGGTTGACAGTAAATGTGCCCGCAAACGTATCGCTGCAAGGCAAATACCGCATTGTAATTTGGTGATCATCCTGAAAAATTCAAGGATAAAATCAATTATCACAAAAATAACACAAAAATTTGCAAAGCCCAATTCAACAATCCTCACCTGATTTCTTTTTATGTACGGTTTCATATAATAATTAATTAACGGCTTGTTGATTTATTAAATATTCGCTATCTCGAAAAACAATGCGACGACACCACGAGTTATGTTAATAAAAAAGTTTTAAAATGGTTAACATTGGACATTTTATATACCAGGGGTGGCCAACCTGCGGCTCTTTGAAGGATTATTTGTGGCTCTCGATAAATGTACCCGAGTTCCCTTTTTATTTTTGTGCTATTATATTTTAAAAAAATATTATCGTTCCGTATGTGTATGTATTTAATTACGGCTCGCGAAAATTTTCAAATTTTGAAAAATGGCTCGGATTATCGAGGAGCTTGGCCACCCCTGTTATATACACTCAGGTGCACGAAAACCGAGCCACCCACTTTCTATAAAATTTTTTATAATGGCATCACTGTCACAATAATTCGAATAAAACTTTCGGTATTTTACGATAAAAGAAACTATCAGAGTGTAGAAAAAAACAGTATATGGTACGTATTAATTTATTTAATGAATAATAATCATCAGTAATGAAATTTAATGATATGCTGTTCATTCGACATTATGCATAAAGTAACCAAGGCTACTTTCTTCAACTGCTTTTATTTGGTCGGTTTTGATTTTACAAACATTTCCTCACCCACTGCAGGTTGGTGCTGTAGTTCCTCCAGCGGTATGTGGTCAGAGTGCTTAATGCCACCCGTTCTACCGTCCAAAGACAACTTGAACAGTTTAGAGAAACCGGCAGAAATATGCTGAGACCGGAATCTGGTGGAACGAAGAACAACTAGTAACGATGACCGACTTCTTGCGCTTAATACTGTACGGAATCGTTATTTGACTTCAGTGCAGACAAAAAATCAACTTCGTGAGGTTCCTGGTACAGATGCAAGCATGTGGATAGTTTGCAGAAGGTTACAAGAAGAAGTTTGAAAGCTTGTAGACCAGCGGCTGCACCAAAACTACTGTCACGTCGCCGAGTAGCCAGACCCCAATTACCTCAGAAACATTTAAATTGGACGTTGGCACAATGAACAATGGTACTGCTTACAAATATTTCCAAGACTGTAAAGTTGGAAGTATTCCCAATATTTATTTCTCACCTTCCCACTTATTCATCCCTGAAAAATACTGTTTGCCATTCTCG
Organism: Dascillus cervinus; assembly: GCA_949768715.1. Taxonomy (NCBI): domain Eukaryota; kingdom Metazoa; phylum Arthropoda; class Insecta; order Coleoptera; family Dascillidae; genus Dascillus; species Dascillus cervinus. Next base: position 19,273,364 of record OX458320.1, read on the forward strand.
TATAATACCTCATATGAAACTTTTGCTTTCATCAAAATTCTATCCAAAATTTTAACATCATATAGTGCATTATGCGCACCAAAACTGGAAATTTTTAGCCAATTTGCTAAACCAGTGACTCTACATTCACCCTTTCTCTTTCGCCCTGTATGCTTTTTAACTACGCTTAACGTATCTATAAAACCTACAACTTCTGAAAATTTAGTGCGTAGGGAGCATGAGATGATTGCATTGCACAACCTAGACCCATAAAAATTCAAGTTATGAGTAGCTGTATTTAGACCTTGAATAACTGGAACCATTAGGGGCCGGTTTTACAATGATGGTATAAACTCGGAATAACAATGTTTTCAGAATTAAGTCTGAAATAGCGTTGTACAATCACGGAACAAAGGCAGGATAGAACAAATGCAGGTATAAACCAAGTAATCTTTAGACCGTCGTGGCCGAGCGGATAATCTCCGAATAGAAATATACTGTAATTCCACTGGTCGGTATATCACGTGACTTATAACCTAATATCTCTCTCTCTCTCTCTCTCTCTCTCTCTCTCTCTCTCTCTCTCTCTCTCTCTCTGTAGCTCTTACAACCCAGGATGGGTCTTGGCTGACCCAACAATTCTCCTCCATTGGACTCTGTCCATCATTAGCTCCTCTGCTTCCGCGATATTCAGAGCTCTAAGATCTGCTGCTATGTTGTCTCTCCGCCGTAGTCGTGGTCTTCCTAATGGTATTCTACCGGACGGGGCCTGTTCCCATACTAACTTGACAACTCTTCCGTCCTCCTGCCTTCTGACATGGGCAGCCCATCTCAGTCTTTCGGCTTTAACTACTTTTATGATATCCGGTTGGTCATATAGTTCTTCTATTTCCCTATTTTTCCTACTACGGTACTGTTGTGTAGTTTCATCCTTTGTAGGTCCGTATACACTCCTTAGGATTCTTCTCTCTGCAACTCTCAGTCTGTTCTCGTTCTGCTTCGTCATAGTCCAGGGCTCACAGGCGTAAGTCATAATTGGTCTTACAATGGAGTGGTATATTCTTATTTTCGTCGTCCGAGACACGTTTTTGGATCTTATTATCTTCTGTAATGCAAAACAGCAGCGATTGGCACTTTGTATCCTGATGTTAATTTCCTTGGTCATATTATTGTCTGATGTGATAGTGGCACCCAGATATTTAAATTCGTGGACTCTTTCGAAGTTGTATTGGTCTATCGTCACATTTTGTCCTATTCGATCCCTACGCTCAGTTCTTGATGTGGTCATGTACTTGGTTTTACTCTCATTTATTTTTAGGCCCATATTTTCCGCTGCAGATTCTATTTTTAGGAATTCTTTCTTAACGTTCACAGTTGCGTTTCCAATGATGTCTATGTCATCCGCGAAGGCCAATATAAGCCGTGGGCCTCGATTTCTGAATAAAAGGGTCTCCATTTTTGCCTCCCTCACCACCTTCTCTAATGCTATATTAAAAAGGAGTGGGGAGATGGCATCCCCCTGTTTTAGGCCATTATTTATTGCAAACAAGGCTGAAAGCCTCCCTCCGATTCATACTGCACTTGTGGAGCCTTCCATGCTGATCTTTGTTAACCTGACAAGTTTATTCGGGATTCCCAGTTGCATCATAGCATTCCACAGCTCCACTTTCAAGACGTTGTCATACGCTTGTTTAAAGTCGTTAAAGAGTTGATGTAGCACTTTATTGTATTCCCAGCACTTCTCCATTAATTGACGGATTGTGAAGATCTGATCTACGGTTGATCTCTTTTTCCTGAACCCACATTGGTAGTCACCTAGCTGCGGCTCTACGTAGGGCGTTAATTTTTCGGGTAGTACTAGGGACCAAACCTTATATCCAGTATTTATCAATGATATGCCCCGATAGTTGGAGCACTGTAGTTTGTCGCCCTTTTTGTGCAGGGGCACGATGACACTCTCTTTCCAACTACTTGGTATTTTTTCTTCCTTCCAAATCTGGAGTATGAGTGTGTGGAAGTGATTGAGAAATGTTTCTCCTCCATATTTGAGACATTCTGCTGATATTGTGTCATTACCCGGGGCTTTGTTATTTTTCAGCCTGCTGATCGCCTTCGTTACCTCCTCAAGAGTCGGCTCTTTGATCAGTGGATCTACGGATTAGTAGGTGACCGTATCTCTCTCTCTTGGTCCTGCTGTGCGTTTAGTAATTGGTCGAAGTAACTTCTCCACATAACCTAATATGTCTTTGATAAATAACCATTTTGCCAATTTATTGTAAATTAGTAATGTATTATTTAATTCGGAATAAATGGAAGATTTCTCAGTTCTGTTAAAGCCATCAAAATCATTACAAAATGCGATATTTGTAATATAGATTAGTTTTATTTTTTAATTCAGCTGTTAAAATTTTCATTTCTAAAATATGTTTTTCTTCCAATCTTTTCTCCTTTTTATGGCCCCTTCTTTCAAAATTTTCATTTGGAAATCAATGAACTCCATTTTCTTCTTTGCCAGATTGTGATGTTCTTTTATGTTTTAATTGTTCTCCAATAGACAATTTTCTCGTTTTTGACTGTAAAACATGAATAAATCAAATAATGTGCCCAGTTTTACTTTTATTTGTTTGATTGATACTTGAAATTGATACTTCTGTAGTTTCATTATCCGGAAACATTAATCAAGTTAATTGTTTTATAAAACATGCCATGTATTTTACACGTACCTATGCTACTTGATGTTCCGTTTCTTATGCACTGGTGTCCTTAATAGATTGTGATTCCAGGAGGCCCAGTGCGAAGACGGCTATATAACACAGTAACATTAATAAAATAATGCTGTTAAGAAATAATTTTTACTGACCAATTTCTTCTACTTCTTTCTCGGCTACTGTATCCACAACAGATGAAGTAGCTGTCTCATTATGTGATTCTTCAGTTAAATCTATATCATAAAATAAGTTTTAAAAAAAAGCAACTACAAGTATTGTAATTTAACTACCAGTTATAATACTGTTGAAGTCAACTACACGAGCGAAACCTGTAGCACCAATGCCTATTATATTCATCACCCTACTGCTAACACTTTTTAACACAACTGTGGATGCGGGCCCACCACCAGTCTTGTACAGTGCGCATTTTGCTTGCCCATGTAATTTGTTGCTCCTGCTTGTTCCACAAATAGAATTGAAATGAATTTCCATTTCTTTCCACTTTTTATCTTTTTCAGAGCAACTTGAGTGGTCTTTTTTGATTCTGTAATGCATTTATACATTAGACACAACATTTTAAAATGCATACGAATACATACCTATAACATCTCGATTTTGCTCTACCAAACCGACGAGCACCTCCACCTCATAACCAGTAAAATTCACACCTTTTTTGCTATCCATAATGAAATGAAATAACAGCATCTGTCAATTCTAAACTACGGGCTACTGATTTGAGGTGTCAAGTTTTACCAATCTAATAACATTTTCTCTTATTCCACGAATAGTTATACGGCTGTGATGCCCGTATTGTGAAATGCGTTGCTGGCTATACGTTAGATAAAGTAAGGTATAAGATATACCAAGTATTGTTATCCCTCGCCTTATTCCACGATTGTAAAACTATTTGTCCATTATAAAGTAAATCCCCATAATGGTATGTCAAACCATTCGTCTGGGTTGCTACCGCGGAGATTGTCTTGGTTGGTCTCAAATTTAGCTTCCCCACATTTTGCTGCTATTTGCAAAATATCGCAGTCTCTACCAAGACCGGATGTTTCGAGTTCAAGAAGAACTATTGGAAATTCTTTGTGTGACGTTTCATTAGAGAAATCAGGATCAACCTGGTTAGTTTCTATAGTAGGTGCTATCAAAAGGGAATAGTTGCTCTCGTACGAAATTCCTTAAAAGTTTTCTTTAAAAGCTTTAGTTCTACTAATGCGCCGTCTAGATGCTACAACTTTGTCAACTTTTGATACGTGTTTAGAGTGAAAATGTCGTGGTGACAGACTAGCAGAAACAGCAATCCTTTGCGTGTAACCCTCACTTATATTTTTCTGGCCTATTAAACAAGCAAAACGATAATCAGCCGCTGCTGACTTCCTTTAATATCTCGACTTAGGTGCCTTACTAATCATGGTTGCGTTTAAATTTTCATTAGCATTGCTTGAAGTTCCAGCACAGAACTTTTGTGCTTTTTACCGAGTCTACAGTGTCTCAGGCACCAGGGTTAGAAAACGGTGAGTAACCTTCCTTTGGAGGACTGGTTCCACCTGTCTTGCCATCTATCCTGGATGCGCAGTTCAAGGTATTCCTTCACGTCGGCAAGGCAAGGAAAATCAGTTCTTTGGAAACTCCTTGTTATTTATTATTGTAATTGTTCGCCCTTTTTATTTGCTCTCGTTTATTTTTGTTCTCTACGTCTTGATTCATTCAAATACATTGTTACGCACCTCTGCAGTTTCTTCGTTATCGCGTCCCACTGCTCGCGCCAGTGTACACGAGAAAACGGCACAGTTCCGAACCTGAGCGCTATTAGTAGTCCAATTTTATTATTAAAATAAATTATTCTTTGACAGGTATATTCATTCCATTTAGAATGAAAGAAACAAAATGAGAAACACAAGAGCAGAACACCTAACTTCTAACGGCTGGTGATATAAATTTCGTCAATTAAAACGACAACTACTTTTTCCATACTGGATAAAAATGTTGACATAATTATGTGAAAGATAATTTTGATTGTTTGTGTTATCATTGGCCGCATTGACCAGACCCACCGGTCAGATAACCGGCGAAGAAAACTTGACTGGATGCACATGGTAGGTGTCCGGTGGGAGACCCGATGATTTTTTTGCGTACCGAATTTAACATACGGTTTGTTTACTCGATCGTGAGGTTATAATTTGTAACTTACTATGAAAAAGAATTAATTAGCTCAAAAATTACCCGTCTCATTTTATATTTTTGTTTTTGACATATAACTTTAATGTTAAGTTTAACGGTGGCGAATTAATTCATTCACTTAAATTTTACCGGTGAGTAAAACCGATCTATCAGTGGTGAGTTTGCTGAATGCGGCCATTGGGTGAAATATGCAGAGAAGCGGATAATTTTTGTAAATGACTGGTGCGGTAGAACCAAAAAATTACGAATTAAATTGTAACTGCTTGGAGATTGTGAATAAGACATAAATGACAATTATTGTTGCTACCAAATATCTACTTTTCTTATTAAGAAATTGCTTTAATTGATCAACTGAGTCCCATATGCAAATTATCTTTTTCGGATAAAGCTTGCGCTTCGACACTATAATGTAAATTTTCATAATCACGGATGCAATTGACACAGAATAAATCGCTGTCGAAAAAACTTTGTAGCGCGCCAACAAAATTTCAACTGGCGACCATGGCAAATATAAATCGTCCCAATTTGTTTACGATTCCCTGAAATTCTCCAACTTCATCTCTATGATACATAGCGCATACAATACTGGAAGTTTTTTTTCACGATTGTTGTTTTTTTACTTCTTGCACTTTTCTTCTTCACTAATTGTTTTGTCATCTGAGTTGCATTTTCATTTGCATCTTTCTTTCGTTCTAAACTCTGCCGTTCCCTTAGTTTTAATATTAGCGAAGCATCTAGTGTGGAGTAATTAAACAATTTGCGTCTTGTATTTTGATTTTAAATCATTCGGAAGCAAACCACTTCAGATCATGAACAGACAATTCGTTCCCTTTAATATATATTTTTATAGTAAAATGTTCGTCTATTTTCTATATTACGATAATTTTCAAAATCTAATGTATAAAAGTATATTTTTTCTTGTACTTTAACTTCCCAATTAAAAAGTTGAACACGGTTTGTATAATTATCTTTGAAATCATTAAAATCGGAAATGACATCCTTATTTAGAAAATGCCTTGCCATTTGAGCTTGGTTGTTTTGAACTTTTTCACGTCTCCTTTCAGAATCTTGACTTTTAGATACGTTGATACGTAACTTAGCAAATTTTGAAAACTACTTGGAATTGCATGTGGAGCTAATTTTGGATGTGCCAAAGGTTCCATCTAGGCAAAACCACTTGTCATACCTTATAATTTCTTGTTCGTGAAAATGCTTTGTCCAAACAACTGCACTAAGAACAGGTGCTCAGTTGTTTGCTTCTTTGATACTTAGTCGTAGGAAGCAATTCATCCTGTTTTTGAAAAATTTGAATTCAACAGCTACTGCAATCTAGCTGCTAATCTCAAGAAGTGATGGTTATCACTTCTGGGTTTGTTCTTTCTTCGGTTGATTGAAGTTTTTATTGAATTCTTTTGTGGCTGGTAACATAATTATTGGGGTCTAATGTTAATTTTGCAAGAAGTCTACTACGTACAATTTGGATTCTTTCGCCAAAATCTTGAACTGATTTGTTTCTATTGGGTTTCAAAGTGATAAAAATCTTGTTCAAGGCAATCCAAGTTTCTTTGATCACCAAAACTTAAATAAAGTGCGTCTTTAATTGATTTTCAAGTATTTTATTCGTTTCTACTTTCTATTAATATTTGAACTTTACCTGTTAATTTTCCTATCACTACTCTAATTAGATAACTTACCAATGGTTGATCAGCGACTTTTGAATAAGTGTTCATTAAATAATTGCAAGCTGAAATAAAACTTTGTACCGTAATTTGATAATTTTAAACTTAATTTTGTTAATATCAGGTTTGTTTTTTTACGCAGTTTAATTAAAAAATTGCTAATAAAGGGCTTAGATAGGTAAAGTGTGAATCTATACTTAAAAAATAAACATTTTGAAAAATGTCGAGTAAATAAAATAAAAACATGCTGATCAACTTCATACGCGATATGAGGCGACTTTGATACCTCCCCCCCCCCCTAAAATATGCTTAAAATGCACACACCATACTCGCCCCGTTTGAAAATCCGCGTTGTAGTTTTTTTGATATGACCAATTTTGTTTTGGAGGCGACTTTGATCATCATGATTTTAACTACAATATACTTTTCAGCATCTTTATTTTTATAAATACATTTACAAAAAAGTACCTTCATACAAAAACAAATACGTAAAAGTATTCATAAGAAGAAATAAAATTGTATGGAATGTCTTTTCTCTCCAAGGAAATTAACCAAAACAAAACATTCTGGTACTAAAAGTTGTGGATCGAGCTGCGTATATTCAACTTCCTCTACAACTGAACCATCGGTAGAACTATTCTCCGACTCCGGCATGTACAAAGCTTCCTCAGCTTCATCTGAACTACTGCTGTCGACGGTAGCAACATTTTTTCCTGTTACTACATTGATCCGTTTTCGTTGAATTCTTTGATTTTTTTGGCCGCCAAAACGATTTACACGTAATAATTCTGAAAGAGCATCTTCAACAACAGCACCTGGATTGTTATCGTTCTTTTACGTTCCCGGAATTTTGCCAAGGACTTTCCTGGGGTTGAATGGGTGTATACCACTTGAGTAGAAACCCTTAATTAGATTCCGTTTTATTGCAGATTTTGCTTTGTCTCCTAGTTTAATACTGGTTTGTGGCGGAGCTTGGTCCATTTTCTGTAGAGTACGCTTTAAAAGCGAAGGAAAAATCTCCTTTGGAATACTAGAAGCTCTATTTTTTACTTTGTAGTCCGTAAGTATGGAACGCCAGGCTACTTTCATCGGCTTGAAAAATGCCACGACCAACGGTTGGGCATATATGCGTCGAATGTGGTACGAGACAAACAAAGGAAATATTATTCTCTTCACATGAACGCCACCGAAACGCGTCTATGTAAGTAATTTTATTTTCATTATCGACTTCACAGGGTCCACTATATATATTTTATGCTATATATAAATCAGTGCTCAAAAGGTCGTGACGTCATAAACAGCTATGGATTGTAAAACGTATGTCGATTCTTTTTGTCTTTATATTGTCATATTAATTATAGGAAAGTAAAAGCAGACGTTTTACAATCTATGGCTGTCCAGGACATCGCGACTTTTGGTATATCCAATACTTACCTCGGAACTTTTGGTTTTTTTTTATTCGGCGCATACCGCGCCTACGCCCAGATTCATTAAACGAATCTGATTCCGATGAATGGGACATGAGTTTTTCTTTTTTCAAAGCTTCGTTGGATGTATCTGAATTGATGGCATTAAAACAACAATAAAAGATCGGATAAAAAACTTACTGTATTCTGCAATCAACTTGACGTCGTACAGATTCCAATTCTCCCCGGGATTTATAGCCCTTACTATCGCATTCCTAGCTTTTTTAAATGGCCGCCAGCAAAATGGTTTTCCTTCGATTTCTTTTAACCATTTTGCTGGCACCGCAGCATAGCAATCATCATTTTTCAAATAAACAACGGCATAGGAAACCTTTAAAAAGAAATATATTAGAAATAAATGTATGTATTCCGGAAGTTTTATTTTAAAACATGCATCATCGACATGTCCGTACTTATGTAAAAAGTTAAATTTTTCTTCTTATTTTTTCCATGAATAAAAAATTGGTAAAGAATTCTGATAATAATTTTGCAGTAGCGGCTCCGTGTTCATGAATACATTGGAATTATCACCACGAAATCCCAACTTTAAATTGCCTTAAATTGCTATTGCATGAAAAAAATGTTTCAAAAGCCTGCATAACTACATACTAAAATTTCGCATCCCTCTTCTTTTTCCAACCCGGCTTGGGACCGGCTATGGCAGAATTGCATGCAAAATCATGCGTATGTCTATTTCTATCTAAGAAACCAATATTATATCCATGATAGTAGTAGGTGTAAGTAAGTTTTACTAGTATTACAGTTATACCAGAGAAACTGGTAAAAGGTTTACCAGAGAATATTAAAAAAATAGTGACACATACAGTGCGACCTCGATAATCCGGATCTTCGTTACACCGGATTCGTCAATATTCCGCCCAAGGATTTCAATGGAATTGTATACTTTATAATCCGTATTTGATAGTACTCGGTAATCCGGACCTGCGATTTTAGACGTTTTTGTCATTTAAAAAAATCTCAATTTTACTGAACGAGCCCTCTTAATCGTTAGTATGTACTATTTCCTAGTTGATTTGTGTTAAATATTTCTCTTTTCAATAAAAAACTATCTTATTATTTACTAATCCGGGTCACCGCGGTTTTAATTAGTCCGGCTTGTTGAGGTCGCACTGTATCAATAAGATTATAGGTGTAGATTAATATAATAGCATATTAGAATTGATCTGCAAAAAAATCGAGTCGTGTTTTTCGTTAAAATAATTTGCGCCTTAAAGGGTTAAATACATTTGATAATACTTGAGGAGGGGGTCGAAATAAAACGGTTCAAATGTATTATGTGAATTGATGAACCAAGTAGGTACGCGAAATTTTATAAACCTTTACCTACTCTTTGGTTAAACACCATTATAATTTCAGCGGTAAAACTATTCAAGCAGAAACTGTTTAGTACTCTTGGATTGCGCGTTGTAGAAAGTAAGGTAACACAGTTAGTTGACACGTATATTGAGTATTTACAGAATTTACAATATTGCACGTCGGCTTGGTTTCGCGACCGGTTGTCGTGACGACACTTCACCAAGTAGTGGTTATTGAATCCTAGCGCGCATCTATCGCGCATGCGCTTTTGGCATCAAGTTGTTGCCAACCTTGGTGTGCTTCTCGCCGTCGCCACAGTACGTATGCGGGAAAACAATTTAAATGTAGCTGCAGATTTTACTTTTAAATATCACTTGAACCGTATTACTACTAGTAGTATGCATGTTTTAAAATATAGTGGCGTTCTGTGACGAATTTTTTTGTACACCATACTAAACACTACACAACAGTACATAGTCCAAACTACCACCATTCTTTATAAATCTGATTGGTTGAAATATTTTTGAGGACACATTTTATTTAACATAAAATACACACACAAATACAATGTTACACATTCATTATATTAACAAAATGTAGGTTAATTACTTTTATTTCTATTTTATTTGCATCACATTAAGTAGTTTGTTAGTAGTAATAAAAAGTAAAAAACGTGGTAAAAAATACACATGTAAGAAAAACTTAAAGATAAATTAAAAATATAGAAACACTAAAAAATAAATTATGTACGATGATATGGAATAAAACAAATCAAGCACAAAGCCACTTTACAGTCTGAGCATTCTATAACGGAACGGCTTTGTTTTCCGCTCTTGCTGCATTGGGCACAACGTCTTGAAGTAGATTTCTGTGGCAAGTGCTTACATTCTGGAAACCTTTTGGCGTTACTAAAGGTGCACCTCGTTTTTTTCTCGCAGAATAATCTTCAATCAATCCATTGGCCAGCCTAGATCTAAATTCTAGATGACTCATTGGTTTTGTGCTTGAATGGTTTTCCCGTAACACCTGCGTATATAAAATATAACTATTTACAATTGACGCGTCAATTAGATAATAAAACAGTTTGAGCCACCATCTCCTGCTTTTCCAGGCAATGCTGTAAGCTGCCATACGTTGGTCAAACCTATCAACACCTCCCATAAATTTATTGTAGTCGACAATAGATGTTGGGCAAACTACCTCTTCCCTTTTGCCTTCTTTGTTTGTCCGGAGAACCGTGCCAGCTTGTCCGGCGACGTGTATGTTACTGCACACTGTTACAGATTTCTTGCCGCGATCTTTCCATTTTGACACCGAAATTTCGCCACAAACTGCGATGTCAAACTGCCCCATGGCAATTTTTTTATCCTCTAATAATTGATGTTTAGGGAAAAATTTTCGATTTTGTCTGATTGTGCCACATCCAAATAATTGTCTTTCAGACAACATTCTCATGAGGGGAATTGTTGTAAAAAAATTGTCAAAATACAGACAAAAGCCCCTATTTTGTAAATTTTCAGACAATTTAAGAATAACTCGTTCTCCTAAAGTATATTCCGAGTCACCACTTTTCCCTTCATAAATGTCGAATGCCAACAGATACCCTGTTTCAGCGCATGCCATTGCCCAAACCTTAAAGCCCCTTTTTATAGGTTTCATTGGCATATACTGTTTCAATGATGTTCTTCCTTTGAATGCAATCATGCTTTCATCAATTGCAATATTTCGAGTGGGGATAAATGAGGTACCAAAAACTATATTCAATGCAGTAATGAGTGGTCTAACTTTATAAAGTTTGTCATAAGAAGCGTGTTCACGGGGCGGCATCTGAAAATTGTCATTAATGTGTATAAATCGAAGAATTTTTAAAAACCGCTTGACAGGAAAAATTTCGGATATTCGACGGTTATTAAAGTTTGGATTTCTCGACCAATAGTTTTTCAGGGTGGGCAGTCTGTTGAAGCCCATTATGATAAGAACTCCCAAGAAGGCCTTTAGCTCTTCAATAGTCAAATCTAAATTTGTGCTACCTTGGGAGGCATATAAATTTGAATGCACCACTATATTTTCTAATGTTATAATTTTTAAAAAACTTTGAAAAAAATCTAAAGGGTTTTCACTGTTAACCTAAAATTAAAATTTGGAGTAACTTACAAAACAAAACACTAACAGAAATATTCTACCTGCACATTAGATCTCATATTTTCGGTGAACTGGAAATTTAAATAGCGAGTTGGTTCCAAAGCATCTTTCGTCCACACTTCAAAGTCAGAAGCTTCTACTGGTTGTTCGCCATTGTCACTTTCGCTCTCAATGTCGACAAGAGGTCTTTGGAGTGGTTGCGGCAAATTGGTAGTATATGTGACGTCCGCCACAGAATCGTCAGAGGACTCTTCGGGAGAGTCTTGAACTTCCTGGGCTGTTGAAGGCCCCGCCACGTGACGTAAACGTTGAACTGTTGGTTCTGGGGTTGATATGTTTGATTGGGGGGTTGACCTAAAGCTTCCTAAGGAAGATCGAGTTGTTGTTAACGTTTCCCACTTTTCTATGTCATCCTCTGCATCGGAATCTCCACCAATATCGGAATTCTCCGCCTGTTCCTCTGGAATTTCCAGGAGGTTGACCAGTTCTTCATCTGATAACGCTTTTTTCCCGTAACTGTCCATCTATCATTTTGTTTTATTGCTTTAGTTCATTTTACTTCTAATAATTAATCTCTTGCGTTTTGTCCAAAAATTTCATTTCATAATTTTATTATGATATTGTAGAATAATCAATATTTTAGAAACTAATGAAAATATGCAAAAATTGCAATAATTTTTACGAAATTTACAAAGATATTTATTTTTAGTCGATTCTAACGTATGAGTATTGAAATTTATTAGTTTTCTTCATGTCATCTAAATTAGATCAAAACTAAATCTGCATTAGAATTGGGTACTCAATATTATGTAAGTAAATTCGTGAACCGCGCAAAATGTACTCGAAGACACCACAATTCCAATATTTGCCGACCGCACTACTACAAACCAAAAAATTAAATTCATTTGGAAAATAGAATATTCAATCTACCTACATCTATAATTATATAGCCTAAAAACAATCCTCGTCACTGTTACAGAGTTTTCAAAATGTGCGCAAATAATTGTAATTTCTGACATCAGCTAAGTAATTAAATTCATTTACAAAAGGTTCCATAAATTGCATAATTGTTACGTGCCGCCGTTGATTGTCGATTTTCAAACACAGTTTCTTAATTTAGTAAGTTTTATTTTAAAGATGTTGCACAGACGTGTCGATGTTGCGACTTACAGTTTACTCGAAAGAATGTTCATTTCGTTTCCCACCGATAGCTACCTTCGGTCGGTCCAAAACTACTTTAAGTTTATGGCCAATAGATCTTATTTTACTGAAATGGCGAATTTCTACGAAAGCAACATTAACCATTTAGAGGTTACTGAACTGGTACTTAGCAGGTACATAACATAATATTGGAGAGTTTCTTATTTCCGTGAAAAATGGTTCCAATAAATTTGGATGATTTACAATACTACATAGAATTGACCAAAATTGACTACTTGAACTCTTACTTAACGGCAAACAATCAATATTTATACTGAGTCTAATAGTGTTAAAATTTAGTTCCGCCATGGGCCTGGCTATTAAAATATCTTTTATACCAGTTTTTACACCGAAATGGCAATACATTTCCGGATCCATTTTTATAAATTTAGAAACTCTTGCGCGGGGGGTTTTTAATAATGTCCTGCAATCGTTTGGTAAATGTATGGTGGGTACTTTCGGAAGCAAAATTTTTAGTAAACCGTTAACGCAATTTTGGGAAAGTTTATACTGAACAACCCAACTCTTTAAACTATTTTTGAAATCATCCCCGTCATTTGTTATTTGTATTTCTGGTTCAAATTAATTGCAATTAATTGGGGCATAATGTAATGAATGAAATCGTTCTGGCCGATAGTGTTTATAATTCCTACTTCCTTGAGAAGAAACTCTGCCCCTGGCCGCCGCTACTAATCTAGACAGTTTGAATGCTCCTTAAAATTAACCGTAAATATTAACCAATTTTAAATTTTTTTATACCAAATGAAAGAATTTCAATATCTACGTACGCTTAGGTTCATTTTTTCAAATAATTATTTAAAAAGCGTCACAATTAGCCGCAGAAGTAGGTCAATATTAGGCATTTTGTCGAATTTATTTTGAAATAAATAAAAAGAAATTCAAAATTTCAACCCTAGGCGTACGTAGATTTGTGTTTTCTCTACAATTTGGTATACTTCTTTATAACATTGGTTGAAATTTGACGTTCATTTTAAGGAACAATCGAAACCCTTGCAGTGATAATTTTCTTGATTTTTGCACATTGTGAATTGAAGGGTCTGCTGCAAAAAGGAGGTAGCTCCATTCTAGCGGTATTGGGAGGTAGCTCCAAGAATCATCCACGTACCGTCATCTGGATGATATTTTTTGAATGAGAATATAATTTCGACAAAAATCACCATGGAAATTCATTGTTGTTGTTGGTTATTAATAAGTGACAATACAATACTGTTGTATTGTCACTTTTGTATTTTCGCTGTGGTACGCTACTACTCCTCGTTGCTATGACTACTTCAATTACAAAGCAAAATATTCGTGCTGAAACATGCAGCGCAGCCTGCACCGCCCATAAACGGTGACGTCACGTTCAATCAGAAACGCGCGCGCTACCTTGCATGCCCGTTTTCAATCACGGTTCAATCTTCGTGTGCGCCGGGTTTAATTTTGAATTATGGAAAATAATTGTCAAAAGAAAAGCTGGGGAGAATGCAACAGTGAAAAGATAGATGAATTAATAACCAAAAATGTTCCGTTAAACACGGAACGGAATCAGAGAAGTATTTGTTAATTAATGTGTGTGTCTCATTATATTCTCTACCTAAATATAATTCGTGGTACGCTTAAGAATCGATAATTTTTTTGAAATGCCAACTCATCCAGCCCCAATCTTTAGCGTAGCACTCGTTGTATTTTCGTCGTTGGGACTGATATTCGTGGCATTTCAAAAAAATTTTCGATAATAAGCGTACCACTTATTATATTACCCTTGAGAATACTGTTCTATTAATTGAAAGTAAGCAAGAACAATATTTTTACATACCTAACTTAAAATTTGAGTTTATTAAACTTTTTGTTTGGTTTCCCAACAACTGGAAAAATTGGAGCTACTTTTTTGCAGCAAACCCTTCAATTGCTGCCTTCTGCATCGCAAATTTGGTATTACTCGAAACTCCACCCCCTCAAAACCACGTTGCTGTCTAGTACAGTTTCGCGCCAAGTACACATTCTAGGTGTTAAAAGTTATTTTATTTGTGGGTGTTACTTTGTGTTCATTTTCATCCAAAATGGCAAAACGAAACCAAAAAACATTTAAATTTATCAACGAAAAGGAAAGTGTGTAAAAATTTAATGAATTACAATTGGTAAGTTTGCGTTTGTGGGTATAAATCTATTTTTTCACATTGATTTTTTAATAGCTGCCAAAAAGCGGATTTGCCTTTTGTGTCAAGTTCTAAATCGCATGTGATTAAGGAGTAAGTAATTATTTTCTTGATGCACATTAAGAAAAGCGTTTTATAGTCAAAAACTAGTTTTATTTTATTGCCAATTGCCCTTCCTTTACTGGGATTGCAAATTTCTTCGAAAGCAACATTATAATTTAAATGCATCTGACCTGGTACTTAACAGCCCAGTTAATTTATACACCGAAAATTTAAAATAAGGTCTATTTATAATTTAATTGTTTCGTCTTTCTCTCTAACTTCTAGCCACAAAACAAAGAAGTTCGTATAATTAAGAAAACAATGTCAATGCGTTCATTGTATTATTTTATCAACGTCACAGCTGTCAGCTTCGATGCAAATCGGATCTGTTCCTGAGAATCCTGAAGTAAAAAGCTTTATTGATTCGTCTAAATGTAATTAACGTAACTTATTTAAAAAAGAAAAAAAATTAGGTATTAAATTTATTTCATCCCAAGAGATTAAATATAACACTTCAGCCTGTGAAAAACGAGAATAAAATCACAATTGAATTCCGGCAGAGCATAAAAAATAAATGATTTTAGTTATTTGGTATAAACTTTTAGAGCAAAATCGAAGAAGAAAGAGTTACAGTTACCGAAATGTAACGAAACAGATCCCGTTGTTGTTCAAAATAATTCTCAGAAACAGTGCAATAGTCCTGCCGATCCAACAGAAACAGTTCATGATAATAATTTTGTCGCAAATGAATATGAGGAAATTATGTAATATTCTCAATATCATAAAAATTACTTATCCATGTTAAAAAATACATATTAAGGGAAACGTCAAAAGATTGTTCCCAAGAAGTAGAATTTTGCCCAGAAGGAAGACGCTTAGTAGATATTAATTATTTCTTCGAGCAAATATTTACTTCGAAAAGTCACGGTCCTTTCGGATGTAATATAACGAATATGTTCATTATAAAAGAAAACGTGATGGGTCTTTTGAGTACAATTTCTCTCAAGTGTAAGATGTGTGGAATTATAACAAATCTGTGTGCTGATCGCCAGGAAGGCAGTGATGTAAAAATAAATAACGAAGCTGCGTTAGGTGTAATTTCTTCTAGCATAGGGTATTCCACAGGTCATGAATTTTTTTCTATGCTAAATGTACCATTTATGGCACATGGGACGTTCACTAAATGCCAAGATAACGTTGCTGATGTTATTCACAATACTCTCTGGAAGCAAATTGAAGAGAATGGGAAGGAAGCACCAAGATTGGCAATATTACATGAGGATGTGGATTTGAATGGAGTGCCCACCATTGCTGTCATTGTTTATTTCAGGCATGCATTATAGGAAAAAGGACCCAAAAAGTGTTATTTTTCGCTGTGAAAAACAAATATTGCTGTATTTGCGCTAGAGCAGAAAATAAAAATATTTCACCACCAGATCATGTGTGCTATCGTAATTTTGACGGACCTTCCACAGCTATGGAAACTGAAATAATTGTTGAAGGCTTTAAGAAAAGTATGATAATGCATAATATTAAATATACTAGACTGGTGGTAGATGGAGACAGCAGCGTTTACAAAAAACTTGTCGAAAGTCGCCCATATGGTACTTCTGTTATTGAAAAAATAGAATGTTGTAATCACTTACTGCGCAATTTCTCCAAGCATCTCCGTGAGATAAGTATGCGCAAGAGAAGCGACAGTAAAAACCTGTCAGTTTCTCCCCAGCTTCGTAAAGTTGTTTCTGCCAGAGCTTACCGTCTTGTCGCTGCTGTAAAGAAAGGTCTTGAATATCGGAGAAAACAAGATATTCCTTTACAAGACAAAATTTTGGCACTTATAGAAGATATGAAAAATGCGCCATCTCATGTCTCCGGAGAACATAAGAAATGTGAGAAAGGAACTATTACAATTGTGAAAAATTGGAAGAGGAAATAAATTATGTTCCAATAATGTGTGAATGTGGACTTTATGAAGACGTGGAAGCCTGCTTCAAAAGGTTAATCAATAACGCTTTTAGCTTAATCTTAAAAATGACGAACAATGTAGCTGAATAATTCAATTCTATTGTTTGTAAATTTGTTGGGGGTAAAGGAATAAATTATTCTCTAAAACGGTCGCACAAAACACGCTGTGAAGCCGCAGCCGTCTCTTATAATAGTGGCAGTGATTTTCATTATATTTTACACAAGGAATTAACACAAAAAAGTCCTCGTGGTGCTACTAAGAAATACATAACAAAAGTTAAACGCAGAAAGAATTACTACGAGAAAAGGAAACAGTGCAAGAAACAATTGTTTAGGGGTAAATCAAGTACATTTCCTGATGAGCATTACGGAAGATCAGAATTGACAGAGTTGGTGCCGGACCTAGCAGACGAAGACTATAAATTAAAAATGGAGACTTTTCTAAAGAGTTTGATGAAAACACGTGAGGAAATTGTAAGAATTGAGCAAGAAACAAGAGGACAAGCTGGTAATCCGTTATGGTTTAAAGAAAGATCCAATAGAATCACCGCATCAAATTTTAAAGTTATGTGCAGAATGAAGAAATCCACTTCATGCGTAAATAGAGTGAAACAATTATTGTGCACCACCTTTAAAGGTAACGAAAAGACTCGCTACGGACGACGAAATGAAATGCGTGCCGTAAATGAGTTTGAAAAACAGTACTCTTTGGCTGTAGATACTTACATGTGGTTTTTTCGTTGATGAAGAGTATTGTATGTTTGGAGCTTCACCAGATGTCCTAGTAGAACATGACGCTATTATAGAAATAAAATGTGGTGCTAATGCTGCACACCTACATCCAACAGAGGCTATAAAACAAAACATTATCAAATTTTCAACATTAAATGACGATGGTAGTTTACATTTGAAAATTAAACATCAGTATTATTACCAAGTGCAGGGTCAACTCTACGTAACGAGAAAAAATATTTATTATTTTGTAATTTGGACACCGCTAGGAATAACAGTTGAAAAAGTAAGGTATTAGAATAGTTTATAAAGAAAATATACTTTCTCTTTTTTTAGATACTAAGGGATGATAAATTCTGGAAGGAGGAACTGTAAGGTCAGCTCCTTACATTTTACCACAAATGCCTTCTTCCGGAAATTATAGATCCTCGTTATATGTATAAGAGGGATGGAGATACGAAATCCACCACGGCAATAAATTCATCAATGAAAATCAGTTTTTCGAAATCATTTACGGCATGAATTTTATGTCTTCTTCTGTAACGATTTTTTTCATTTCCTTTGAATATAGACTCTATATTTTATGTAATGTTTCAAAAGATTTAAAGATTCCTTTAGAAAGTCGTTGTTTCCACAGAGTCATTTTTTAAATTAATGCAGCGACTTTTTACGATCCTTTGAAAATACAGTCGAACTCTTCTATAGTGACCTCCTCTATAATGATTTTTTCTCTATAGTGATGTTTTTGCCAGGAACGTGTATTTTTGAACGTTTTCTATATAAAAATACCTCTATATTATGATGTTAAGCCTCTATATAGTGATTATTCTTTACGAAAGGTTTACCAAAATTCTCGAGGAACGGAATTTTCGGTAATAGAAAACCTGAAAAATCCTTAAAAGAATTTCTTGCAAAATCCTTACTTATGCAATCAACTTTGGACAGATTTTTTCATCAATAAGTACATGTTATGTAAGTATTCAGATGAAAATTTGTATTGTTTATTAATAACTGTGTGTATTTCTATATACTTAAAGAAATATTTTTTCAAATATAATAAATTTTAATTTTTTGTTTTGAATATCAATTGGTTTGTAAAGTGACTGCCAAAATTGTAAAATTATACTTGAATTCTATATAGTGAAGTTTCTCTCTAGTGATGTTTTTTCATGGCTTTTCGAACATCACTATAGAGGAGTTCGACTGTATTTAAACCAAAGCGTTGCAAATTTAAATTCAATTGACTGATGCCCGGTCTTATAAAACTTTTTTACTTTACAAGTAAAATTTACTTTGAGAATAAATTAACTTACTCTGTAGATTTGAGTATTATAAACGCAAAATAACTTTACTTGGCAAGTAAATCTCCAAAGTAAACTATTCGAGATTTTTGGGCCAAGTAAATTTTATTCGGCGAGTAAATTGACAGTTCGAAGCGTTCGAAGTGGTGAAAAGTGATGTTAAGGAAGTGCTGTATTGTTTATAAAATTTGTTATCATGTCTTCTGTATCATCTGTATCAGATGTAAGTTCACCTGCTTCAATCTGAACCACAGCGGATCGTAAGACGTCGAAGACCGAGAGTTTTCAGAGTCAGAAACAATCCATTTGATTTATATAACGAACATGAATTTAAAAGTAGGTCCAGACTCAACAAACGTTCTGTTCGGTACATTTTAAATTTAATTAGCAACCACATCAAACCTCTAACAGCGAGAAATCAATCTATATCTGCAATGAATCAATTGCTTATAACACTTCGGTTTTATGCAAGTGGAACATTTCAAATCAATATTGGTGACCATTTTAATGTTACAAAAGCTACAGTGTGCAGAATTATACATAAAGTCAGTCATGCTATAACAGATTTATTAAAATGCCGAGATCAGCAGAAGAACGACGTGAAATTTGCCAACAATTTTATGACATGGCAAAGTTTCCAGGCGTTATTGGTATCATAGATGGAAGCCACATTCGGATACAATCACCTGGAAGACTGACGGCCGAAACCTTTCGAAATAGAAAAGGTTATTTTTCTTTAAACATCCAGGTTATTTGTGATGCCCGAATAAATGTAATTGATGTGGTAGCAAGATGGCCAGGGTCTGCACATGACAGCCATATTTTTGACAATTCATTAATAAGGGCTCAATTTGAAAATTATGAATTTCACGAAACATATTTATTGGGTGATAGTGGCTACCCTTGCCGGCGTTATATTCTTACCCCGTTACTAAATCCGCAATCAGCAGCAGAACGAAAATATAACTCAACCCACATCAAAACGAGAAATGCTATTGAAACAACATTTGGAGTACTTAAAAAGAGGTTTCCTTGTTTATCTATGGGATTGAGAGTTTTTGTGGATAAAGCCATCCCGATTATAGTATCAACATGTATTTTACACAACATATGCAGAAATATGAATGACCACATCGATGAAAATGAAGAAAATGTTCAAGAAATGCAGGAGCAAAATTTAAATAATGTTCAAATGCTACAAAATAATTTTGCTGTAAGGAATGCTGTGATTCATACAATCTTCGAATAATCAAAAAATGTATTTGTCAAGTTTTCTTCCTAAGAAAACGTTTGCTATCACTTTGTTTACCATCAGGGCCAGGTGCTTTTAGTTTCACACGATGCTTAAAACAATTTTTTTCATAATTTTCTTTATATTACAGAACAAATTTAAATTACATTACAATTACATTTATGAAAATTATTAGAATTATATTATATAATGTTTTTAAGTGTGTTAAATAGTTAAATATAATAAAAATAAGGTACAGTGGTATCTCGAATAACGAACTTAATTCGTTCTTTGACTTTGCTCGTAAACCGAAACAATTTTTAAAAGAAATATTGTGTTTATTTTGAAACATTTAAATTAAAGGAATAATCAATTATGTTTGTGCGTTCATAAATGGACGCATTGGTCATAGATCGAGTCAAAATTTCTTAGGAAATTGTGTTCATAAACCGAATTGTTCGTTATCCGAGATACCACTGCACACATAAAATCCTTAACAATCTGGATTAAAGTCACACCCCCAAACTCCTTTTTTAATTTTAAATTTTTTTCTTGAATTTCTAATTTCTTTCTTCTTTTCTAATTTTAAAATGTCCCGGCTGAGTTCTTCCTTTTCCCCTCTAATTTTCATAATGTCCAACTTAACATTTTCTTTCTCTGAACTTATTTTCGAAGCTTTCCGATGATATGGAACGCCAGGTCTTAAACTTACTCCTCTGTCCTTCGGTAGTGCAGTTAATGCATCTCTGTCCTTCGGTGTAGTTGAAGGATCTTGGGCATCAGTACGAATATTCTCTACAATTGTCTCCGAACATGAAATTTCGAGAATGTCATCAAATGGAGCATTACAGTCGTAGATATTGATCATCACCTGCGTTTGATTATTTAATGATAAAACTTTTTCTCCGATGGCATCCGTGTGGCAACGTGATTGATGACCTTCCACCAGTTTTATAGTTCTACCTTTTCATTGGCTTTATCCTTTTTTGCTTTTTTTCATACCATCGTACAACAACTTTAGTTGCGCAGCGGATCTAATGCCTGTTTGTGCAGTGGCATTGTATTTATCGGCAATTACTTCCCATGTTTCATTCTTTGCCTTAATGCTGGTCCCATCCGTTTGCTTATTTTCAATAATATTTTGAAAGCATTTTACAATGTCTAATAAATTTTCTTTGTCCTGTTCTGTGTAATTTTTGCCTCTTTCACGTTTTATATCCATCATGGGAATTCTGCACAACTAACGGTAACTAACACAATTTCAAAATTTAAGGTTACAATTTCTGTAGTGCCATCTACTGTCACCATGAAAATATATAATTCGGTCGGTAAATTGCTACTCAATTAACCACTTGAAATCGTGGAATCTATCCTTAAATGGAAAAACAACATCTTTTTTAGATGGTAAGGTGTTCATTCAGAAATACCAAGGCTTCGTCTTTTAGCTCAAACAGACGTTTTAAAACGTTTCCTTTTGAAAGCCATCGTGAATTACAATACAAAAGGAGGTGTTTATGATCACTCCCCGTTTCCTTGCATAATTCGGTAAAAAGTCTGCTATTTAATGGACGAGATTTTATGTAGTTTACAAACTTGACACATTCTTCTAAAGTCATGTTTAAATTTAAAGGCATGCGCTTTACCGCCAACGCTTGTTTATGGATACTACAGTGCACCCATACACCATTAATTGCTAATTCTTGAATTTGTTTAAACAAACCTTTATGACAGCCTGCCATTGCACGTGCTCCGTCGCTACTTAGACCAACACACTTCATCCAATCAATACCGTGACTAGTGACAAAATCATTGGTAGCCTTAAAAATCTCATCTGAGGTCGTTCTTGTCGGTAACCTTTTACAAAAGAAAAAAGTTTCTTGTATGGTGTCTTCGTCAATATATCTGATAAAACACATTAGATTTGCATTATCCTCGATATCTGTGCTTTCATATATTTGCAAGGAAAAAAACTTACTTTTTTTACTTTAGCAACTAGTTCTTCTTCTAAATGTTTCGCGCAATCATCGATTCTCCGTTTAACTGTATTATTTGATAATGGTATCGCCGAAAATAAACTTTTTTCCTTTATTCCGTATAAATTATTTGCGACAATTTTTAAAGGGGGAAGTATTAATTTTTCTCCAGCTATTAATTTGGAAATTTCAAAAGATGTCAAAGTGAGGTTTTTATTTGACTGGTGAGGAAAGAGTGCATTTTTCTTTTTTTTTGAGCAGCAATCAATTCATTTTTCTTATCAGTAAAAAAGTTAATTGGCTTATCAGAGTACTCAGAATGGAGTGTGTTTAAATGCCGTTTCAACTTTAACGGTTTCATACTTTCATTTGAAAGTTGCTCATTGCAAATAACACATAGCGGCAAATTATTTTGACTGCCGCCGGCAATGAAACCACAGCGTAAATATTCGTCACAATATATTTGCGAGTCCAATTAACTTTACGCTTGTTATTTTGGCGCTGTAAATCTGCTTTAGGGGCTTCATGCAAAGTATCTTCATGATCATGATGTTCAGCTTTGCTCGTACTTGGTTGATCATCATTTAAATTTCTGGTTTTCTTGATTAACCATTTATCCATTTTTAAAAAGGTTGGAAACTTTAATAAAAAGAATTTGTTTATTGATGATTTATAAGAAAAAGTATTTTAATTACTTACCAATGTGAAGTTGCTATTAATAATAATAACTATTGTCAAATAAAAAAAAAAAATTAAAACATCAGCTTCTTTTGACACACATGTACCAGAGAAGGCACTATATTGAATGACGAAATCACAGGCAAACATACGCAAGCAACTGAAGCGTGTAGACAACAGTAAATGCGCATGCGCGGGAAGGGAAGACCTGGCAAAGTTAGCACAACGCGCAGGAGCGAGCGGTAAAGTTCTATGTATATGCTGTGCTATATGAAAGAGTACAAATACACACTTCGGCACTATTCCTAGTGACTAACCGATATAAAAGAAATAATATGTAAAAGAATTGTTTTTTGTGTTTTTACAATTTTTGCCGCGACCCGGCAGTATTTTTCTGCGACTCGGTGCCGGGTCGCGACCCACACTTTGGGAAACGCTGTGATATACAGTTGATCATCTTCAAAATCATTAGGGTTATTATTTAGTGATTTGTGCTCTTGATCGTACGATTTCCAAAGTGCGATTAACTCTTTCGGATATTGACCTTTCACACAGTAAACTTTGCGAAATTGTGTAAATCCCCCCGTCTGCTTTACTTTGGTAGCAGAGGGGGCCGAACACTAGCCGAAATTGTGTAAATCCCCCCGTCTGCTTTACTTTGGTAGCAGAGGGGGCCGAACACTAGCCGAAATTGTGTAAATCCCCCCGTCTGCTTTACTTTGGTAGCAGAGGGGGCCGAACACTAGCGTGCGGCCGCTCCACGCCACACTCACACATTTACGCTACATCACAGTCTCGCTATTTATTCCAATTTACCCAGCCTCATCTGTATCTACCTCCGGTAACAACTTTTCCGCCACCCAGTTTAAAATTTTCAATACCACCTTTTTCAACATTGTCTCTTCATCTAACACGTTCTCCCATTCTACGTCTAAAGTCCTCAGTTGACGCCGCCCCTCCTCTCTGACCTGCAACCTCAAGGGTATCCCGCAACTCATCAACACCTGCAGCCCGGTTTCCCTTTCCTCACCACAATCACATCTATCACCTCTCCGAGCTTAACCTTCTTAGATACTGCCTGAAGGGCCCATGACCCGTGATGAGCCACGTCAACTGTCGGTTCCACCCCTTGAAACCGCGGCCGACGTCCGGACATACATTCCAGACGTCGCGTCCCTTTCTCCCATTTCGCCATTCAGTTTTCCACACTTCCAACATTCTCAACCTTTCCCTCCCTCTCAAAAAGCTTTTCGCTAGCTCACATCTCTCCAGCGCCACCGTCTCATCTCCGCAAACCTGCTTCGCGAGGTTATGCGCTAAACAATTCCCTCGTCCTCCAGAGTGACCCTTGCACCACATTAACTCTACCGCACTCCCATTCTCGATCAAGTCTGACCACGCCTTCATAATTCTCGCCGTTAGTACACTATTCTGCCTCAGGGCAACGACTGCCTCGAGGACCGCTCCCGAATCCGTCACGACTCTGAAGCCCCCACCCAAACTAACACCTTTCTCAATCGCCTTCATCACGCCCCAGGCCTCTGCCAGGAAGCTAGTGATGCCCTTTCCTAGTCCCGCGCCACTCGTATCATTCATCACCGCCCCGTCCGCAAACACATCACCCTGTCTCTGACTATCCTCCGTCCATCTGCCATATACCCTAGCGCCCCTGAGCACAGGATGCACTAGTTCACGCCCTAGCGGCATCCTGTCCGCCGAATTCTCCTGTTCATAGACCTCCCACAAACTCCTCTTTCTCTTTATCTCGACATACAGCGGCGGAACTCCCGCCAGGACCTGAAGGGCCGCGGTGGGCGCTGTTCTATATGCACCCGTTATCGACAGCAGAAACGGTCTCTGCGCCGCCTGCAAATGCCTTCTGACTCTCGTATCTGAGCTCCTCGTCCCCCAAACCTCGCTCCCGTAGGTTATCATTGGTACAATTGCGCTATCTTACAATATAATTTTCATTTCCGTGGTAACACCCTACTTCTTTCCCGCTATTGCCATCAGCCTGGTTCCCAAAGTGAGAACCTTCCTTCTGACGTCCACTGCCTGCTGGACAAACAACAAATTCCTGTCTATCACTATCCCAAGATATTTCACCGTATCTTCCAGCTTCAGATACTCGTTAACACCCGTCAGCAACAGCTTCGGGTTTTTGCCTAGCCTCCCTTTACGCGTAAACAGGCCCACCGTCTTCTCGAAGTTATATCCCAACCTATTGTCGCACGCCCAGTTCTTACATTCGCTTCCAAACTCTTTCCATCTTCGTTCAATCTCTTTGGTTTTATGCCCGATCACTAGGAGGATTTGGTCATCCGCATACGCCTGCACCAAGCCTTCACCAATCACGCCGTCCATTCTCTCAAACCATTCTTCCATGATCACAAGCCACACAATCGATCCTAAACACGATCCTTGAGGACATCCTAAGTTGGTCATTCTCTCAACGTTCCCCGCAACCACCACCCTATCTTTCAAAAAACTCTCCACCATTTTACCGAGTTCTCCCGGACATCCCTTTGACTTAAGAAAGTTGCCTTTTATATGGTATTGATTTTATTCACTGTTTTTGGAATTTGAAAAATATGATCAAATTTTTTGAAAGGCACAAACAAAGATAAAAATGAGAGTGGGGAACAGTGGGGAACTTGATACACGATCAGAAAAATAATTTTAGTTTTTGGCTAGTTTTGTACGTGTTTCAGTTGTTTTTATAATGTGTTTATTTTGAAAATATGTTATAACGAAAAGAAAATATAAATACTATAGAATTTATTAGAAATTAAAAAAAATATAAGTAATAATTAGCCTGAATCGTCATCACTCAAATTTTATTCTTTCTGTGCAAGCCGGAGGTGACATTCTGTACATACTGCCGTAGTATGTTCGCGACAGATACTTTGCTTGCATTTCTGGCAAATTGTTTTAGTTAGCGTGGTCTTACGAGAATTGTAGCACAACTTACAGCGACGACGATTAACTGGGTTCGTATCATGTTCCTCTCCAACTGTTTGTCCAGCGTCCTCATCTGTCGTTGGTTTGAACTTTCTAAGAGCTTCAGTAAGAGAACTGGGAATGCCTTGTGTCTGAAGACTTCTTCTTTGTAGTTGTGGTAGAACCAGTTCATGGCCGAGCAGCCGGAGAAAAAGGCGTCGTCGCATTTCTTTCTGTCCATTGCCAATCTAAATTACTTGCGCGTTGATACCTGCAAAAACACCACCATTGGCCAACGTCGTACATTTCTGGCAACAATGTATGCTGCCCACCGTTTATCTACAACGTCGACTCCTAATTTGGTTTTATTGTAGTAGGTGATCATCGCAGGCTTGACAGCATCGCCTGAGTTTTTGTCTATCTCATCATCAAAATGCTGTGTGGATATGACAACTACATTTCTATTCTTCTTAGGTACATAAGAAACGATCGTACAGCCCGATCCTAAACCAAACATGCTTGATTTTAAAGGCCTATTTTTTACGTTGAGTAGATCCGGTGGTAGCTCCCTTTTATTTTTTTTTCATTGTTCCAACGTAAGAAAGTCTGTTCTGTTTCAGCTGAACAGCTAATTTTACATCCGAAAACCAGTTATCAGTAGTAATGTTGCGACCTGTACCGTATATCGGTTGTGCCAACCTTCTCACGACATCTACTAGCTTGTTACTCAATTGATAGGGTCCCTCAGGTTGTTTGCCGGCATATATCTCAAGATTATACGTATAGAAAACGGCTGCATCGTACAATGCATAAACTTTTAAACCGTATTTCGCAGGTTATGAAGGTATATACTGCTTGAATTGGCAACGGCCACGAAAACTTTCAAGCTTTTCGTCAATAGTTACGCATAATCCAAGGGAATAGCCTTTTTTTACAGTTACTAACAAAGGCATCAAAAAGCTTACGAATTGGGGCTATCTTATCTACAGCTTTCATCTCAGGTCTTGAGGGACGTTCATCAAAGCGAAGGCGTCTTATGAGATACTTGAATCTCCTAAGGTTCATCACTAGCCGAAATATTTCCACTCCATGTCCATCCGTGCCCCAAAGATCCTCCAGCATCATTCTGTTAGCATGCAAAGTTCCTGAGATGTACAAAAGCCCTATAAAGGCTTGTTACGGTACTGTCTCAGAGTTGATAATTAATTTTCAAAACTCGCGCGAAAGTCAATTTCTCCTCTCGACAAGCAAGAAACTGTAATTTCTGAATGTCAACCTGAAGGTGATGTGCGCGGGAAAAACGGAGGTGAGACAAGCAGTTTCCACAACATCGAAAAAAGATAATATTCTCAGAGTGACCTTATTGCATAAATCAAGAGGCAAAACACCACGAAAAAGGAAAATGGGTCCCCAACCGTACATGTTACCGGAACAAGAAAGAATACTTGTAAAATGGACCATAGACGTTGCAAAAGCGGGATTTCCCGTACAGCCCCACCAACTCATGACCAGTGTTCAGGTATCAAGTCTTCTTAAACTTTAGTCACAGTCAACAAATTAAAGTTCATTAGCTCTTAGGTGCTCATGACTGAATTGAAGCAACAAAATCCATTTAAAGATAACAAACCTGGAACAACATGGCTTGCCAGTTTTCTAAAAGGAAATCCTGAGATAAGCAACAGAGTTGCACAAAACCTTACATCAACCAGAGCATCTGTAAAAAAGGAGTCAATTGAGAAATGGTTCACTGAAGTGTACAGCTACCTTCAATAGAGTAACTCCGAGGATATTCTACAAGATCCTTGTAGAGTTTTTAACGCAGACGAAACGGCATTCTTCCTCAATCCAAAGGGCAACAAAGTATTGGCAAGAAAGGGTGACAAGACCATTTACCAACAAGTTAATCCGGATGAGAAAGAATGCCTTACTGTTCTTATCACCGGGAATGCTGCAGGTCAGGTAGTCTCACCAATGGTGATATTTAAATATGAACGTGTTCCTAGAGAACTAGCATTTAGTGTCCCTGACGAATGGGGTATTGGAAGATCGGAAAACGGCTGGATGACAGGACAAACATTTTATGAATTCATCACAAATATCTTTGAGAAATGGCTGACTAGAATGAAAATTCCTTGCCCTGTCATTCTTTTCATTGACGGCCACTCATCACACTTGACCTTGCATATAAGTAGATTTTGCGCTGAAAATGGTACAATCCTAGTAGCTCTTTACCCAAATGCAACGCATTTGATTCAGCCTATGGATGTTGCTGTATTTCGATCGTTGAAAGGTGGTTGGAAAGATGCAGTTCATCAATGGCGCATCGATCATTGTCAATCGCCAATTTTGAGAAAAATTCATTTTTGCTCGCTCTTAGAAAAAGTATTGGCAGAGAAACTTACACCATCCATTTTCAAAAATGGGTTCCGAAAATGTGGCCTTGTTCCCTGGGATGTCGGTGCCATTACATTTCCCAATGAGAAAAAATTTAAATTCCATTTAAATTTAATTCAGTATTGCAATTTAAAGCTAATACAAGAAGGCCATGAGGGAATACAACCCTTGCAAATACCACCACAAACGGTTCTACCAACACCGATGACGCCTTCAGATCCAACTCAAAGGTATAATACTCAGTATCTTCAAATGCCAGGTAATTCTCTTACACAACCACAACCAATTCCACACCCCCAACCATGTCAGCAAACACATTTTACCCATTTTACCCAATCCGCAATGCTTTCCTCTCAGACAGATGCCAACAAATGAACCACAATCACACATAAGAGAAATAGATCTTCTCAGCGCGATGTTGAAATGACCGCCAAAATGAGTAAAACAAGTAAATACTGGCTTGATGCACCAGCCTCTCCTAATCGCTTTTCAGTCCTAGAAAGTGTAGACCCTGACGAGAACCAAAACAACAACTCTGAAAAACAAACTCCAACCCCCCCCCCCCAATATTTGTAACTGGGGTTAAAAATGTTACACCCCTCGTTCAATTACTCGACGATATAGCCAAACAGCAATATGAAATCAAAGCACTTACCGATAACCAGTTAAAGGTTCAACCCAAAACATCTGAGATTTATGGCATAATCATACAAGCTTTGCACGATAAGGAAACTGAATTTCATACATTCAAATTAAAAGAAGAAAGAAGTTATAAGGTTGTTTTGAAAAACATGCACTATTCCATCGATTGCGAAGACATTAAAACGGAAATAGAGAAACTGCGACACAAAGTCTCAAACATTTGGAATATCAAACAATACAGAACAAAATTGCCGCTCCCTATGTTCTTCGTTGAACTAAAACCAGCATCTAACAATAAAGACATCTACAATGTGGATCATCTACAACAGTGTAAAATAAAATTCGAACCTCCACGAAACAAGAGAGAGATCGCACAATATGCTAGATGCCAAAGATACGGGCACAAAAAATTTCTGTTACCAAAAAGCACGATGCGTTAAATGTGCCGGTGCTCACAATACTGACCAGTGTTCCAGAAAAACAAGATCTAGTGATGTTTGCTGTGTTTTATGCGGAGGAAATCACCCCGCGAATTATAAAGGATGCTCGATCTACAAAGAGCTACAGAAAAAACAATTTCCATCGCTTCGCCCGAAACAATATACTCCACCCCAACAAATCAAACTGCACCAACAAACTGAACCAGGGTTAACGTACTCAGATGTAACCCAAGGACAAAATCAACAAAATTACACTTCCGCTAATATACTACAAATGCAAACTCCACAGCCTCGTCAAGAATCCAACGATATCCAAGAGTTAAAAAGTATGATGAAGGGCCTATTTAATCAAATAGGCATTATGTTAAACCTTCTTACTACCGTGATTGTTAAACCCAATTAATGGATAAACGACTGCATATCGCTTTGTGCAATGCTAACGGCTTAACACAACATGCAGACGAACTAAAAGCATTTATTTTACATCATAATATCGACATTACGTTAATCTCTGAAACCCATCTTACAGCAAGAAGCTATCTTAAAATCCACAACTATTCTATTTATTCTACAAATCATCCAGATGGCACTGCCAGAGGCGGTTCCGCAATTATCATTAAAAATCCAATTAAACATCATCAAATAAATAACTACTGTAAAAACTTTCTACAAGCCACCAATGTAGCCATTGAAGATCCCACTGGTCTCCTAATTATTTCGGCCGTCTACTTTCCTCCCAGGTACACAGTCAAACAAGAACACTATGAAGACTTTTATAACATATTGGGACAACGATTCCTTGCTGGAGGGGACTACAATGCGAAGCACACTCTGTGGGGATCCAGACTCATAACACCTAAAGGACGCGAATTACATAAAACAATGGAAAGAAATAACTTGAAACACATATCCACTGGTGAACCGACTTATTGGCCGAGCGACCGGAACAAACTGCCTGACTTGGCCGACTTTTGTGTCACAAAGGGTATTGCACAACACCATGCTTTTGCCACCTCCTGTTTTGATTTGTCTTCAGATCACTCTCCAGTTATTGTAAAACTATCAACAGAAGCAATTAGCGTCCAAAATCAACCAAGTGTAAGCAGCAAGCATACGAACTGGGACGAATTTAGACAACTAGTTAATAGCAAACTGACCCTGAGTATCCCCCTCAAAACTGAAGAAGACCTTGAATCGGCAGTTAAATTATTCAACGACATTATACAATGGGCGGGATGGAACGCAACGCCAGAACAAACTCAAACTCCGAAATATTTTAGTTGCCCGGCATCAATCAAGCAAAAAATCTTGGAGAAACGAAACCTTCGTAGACAATGGTACATGTCAAGAACACCGTTAAGTAAACGATTGTATAACGCAGCTACGCGAGAACTTAAACAACTGTTAAACAACAATAAAAATGAATGCATAGAAACGTTCCTCCAAGGTCTTACACCCACAGAAGCAACCGAGTATTCTCTTTGGAGGGCAACTAAAAAACTAAAGCAGATCACGAAAACTTCTCCACCTATTAGAACGACCCAAGGTACCTGGGCAAGAAGTAAACAAGAAAAAGCCTACGCATTTGCGGAACACCTAGCACAAGTTTTCCAACCGCACCCCTCAGAAAATCAGCCTGAAGATGAGAACGAATTAGTGCAACACCTAGAAACCCCCTTCTAACTTGAGCTACCAGCCCAACGCTTTAAATCAACTGACGTTGTAGATGCGATTGCAACTCTAAACACGAAGAAAGCACCGGGTTACGACTTACTCACAGGTAAAATCTTTAAGGAACTACCTACTATTGGCACAAAATATCTTAAAAACTCTTTACTGCTATTCTGCGCACTGGGTATGTTCCGCTTCAGTGGAAAGTAGCCCAAATTATTGTAATTTTAAAACCAGGTAAAGCACCCAATGATCTAAAATCCTACCGACCAATCAGCTTAGTGCCTATAGTGTCCAAGGTGTTTGAAAAGCTGCTACTAAAGAGACTGCTATCAATTATTGAAACCAATGAATCGATCCCCGCTCACCAATTTGGCTTTAGCCAGATGCATGCTACAACTGAACAAATACATCGTGTCGTTCGAAAGATTAATGATAGCTACGAAAATAAGCAATACTGCTCTGCAGCGTTCCTAGATATTTCCCAAGCTTTTGACAAGGTTTGGCATGTTGGTCTGTTATTTAAACTACGTACTCTTCTCCCTCTAAATTACTATTTAATCCTTAAATCCTACCTACAAAGCCGACACTTCCTGGTCAAGTTCGATACTGAGTATTCAGGTCTCTACCCCATAAATGCTGGAGTGCCTCAAGGCAGCGTACTCGGACCACTTCTATACATATTGTACACTGCAGATCTTCCTATTACACCTAACGTCGTAACAGCAACTTTCGCAGATGATACTGCAATCTTAGCTTCCGATAGTGATCCAGTAATTGCTACGCAACTGCTGCAAACCAACTTAACAGAGATCCAATGGAGAATGCAGATAAATGAAACCAAATCTACTCGCGTAACATTTACCACTAGAAGAGGTACTTGCCCCCCAGTTCATATCAACAACCATCAGCTACCACAACATGATAAAGTTAAATATTTGGGACTGCATCTTGACAAGAGATTAACCTGGCGAAAACATATATTCGCTAAACGTAAACAATTAGGGATGGTCCTCTCCAAAATGTACTGGTTAGTAGGGCGCAACTCCAGACTCACCACTGAGAATAAACTCCTATTATACACGGTGATAATTAAACCTATCTGGTTGTACGGCGTCCAACTCTGGGGTACAGCATCTACTTCCAATATCGAAATTCTTGAGCGATTTCAAGCAAAAGTCCTGCGTATGATAGTGAATGCACCTTGGTTCGTCCCCAACGCGGTTATCCGTAATGACCTCAAAATCCCAACGGTAAAAGAAGCAATAACACGCTTCAGTGTGCAGTATAACAACGACTTAGAGCGTCATATAAAGATGAAAACTTATGTAAGAAGAAGGTAAAATTAATTTAAAAAATTGCCAACTTTCTTTAATAACTCCACTTCTTCATGTATCAAAAAACATAACATGAACACGTGGCATTATGAAGTGAAGTTGGCATTATTTCAAATTTGCAGCATTGCCAACTCAATTGTATTGGTTATTTGTTTCCCCGAGTTTACGTTCTGAAAGTTTAGCAGGCCCTTAATTGTCTAATGTGGTTTGCAATTAACCGTCAATTTTCAAAGATTCTAACATTTTAAATTAAATTTTAATATTTATCTTATTGTTGTAACGTTGTTAGCGATTGTTTATCTGGTTGTAATGTACGATTATAATAAGTTTCTGTAGCCAAACAATGCTGACAATAATTGTGATATTTTTTATTATTGTAAAGGTCAAAAATTTATTTTCCTTTTGTTTATTTCTAACGGTTCTTAATTTATTTGCTAGTTCCAGATTGTTTAATATTACTATTATGTTCTGAAATGTTTAATCCACTTCAGGAAGGTTGAAATTTGATGTTTTTAGCTCACAATCGATGGAAAAATTGAGAAACCCGGATTTCTGGAATTTTAAGGGTCTGAAACCGAAATTACAAATTATCCGATCAATATACAAGTACCTTCAATAAAAATCTCAATTAGGGAAGCGGTGATTTTAATGTTGGTTGGCAAATCGTAATCAACATCACAAATTTTGACAGTTATTTGCTAATTTTAAATTAAAATCACATCCTACTCAAATTAGGATGATGGTACCTTTGTAGTAAATACAGTGAACCCTCCATTTAACGGCATCTTCAGTTAATTAATTAATTAAGTAGGAGGAGCGTTGGAGGGTTGTGAAATTATTATTTTATTTAATTCATGAGGGCTTAATAGCAAAACCTATTCAATTTTGACAGAATCACTTAACTGTTGCAGAATATTTAATATTGAAGACAAAGATTTCCTCATCGAAAGTCTCCTTCGAAATGGTCAAGTTGTTTCCTTTGCATTTTGCGCAACATTTCTTTATTTTGAAGTGCCATTACATCTGTCAGGAGTAAAAGCCAAAAGGAATTTATTTCAGAGCCTTCAAACGCCCTTCTTGGTTTAAAAACGAACTATTTCAATTAAACTTCATTCCAATAATGCAAACTACTTTTTGAGATTATCAGTTTAAATTTGTTTCAAGTAAAATATAAAATTGATGTGTCCGAAAATATCTAACCCATTTCAGGAAGACCTAAGAAGGTTGAAATTTGATCCTTTAACAGCTTTTAGCACACAATTGAATGGAAAAATTTTAAGCCGAGACAGTTTGAATTTTAGGGGTCCATCCTCCAAATAGACTGTCATGAAAGCTCTTAAAATGTCAATTTTAGGATTTTAGCCATTGTTTATTAACTACAAACGAACAAAACACATTGTTTAGAAGGATTATTTGTTATTGGGAGTCTACACAATTCCCAAGGGCCGATTTCACCAACTTCAGTTAGATTTAACGGTCAGTTAAAAACAATCGTTGTTGCGGGATTAAATTTAACAGACGTTGGCGAAATCGCCCAACTATGAAACAGTTACATTAGCAAATTGTAATGATGAAGTTATATGTAAGTAACGCACATGTGGGATCAACGAGGTCTCGTGGATCTCATAATAATAATACAAATCTCTTGAAGAGAGTTAACTTGAATTTAATGCAAGTTTCCTGACATTAATAACACTTGAAGGGCCAATAAAATAAATTTTCTGATACTATATTCTTGTAAACAATAAATCATTTCCGAACCCTCCGTGCGAGTGTAGGCGTTACAATATTTGGACGCCTAGTAATCGACTCGATTAAAGCTCGATGTAGCACAGTCCTAACTCTCAAAATAAAACATACAAGGGATGAATTTTATTCGCCAGTGAATCAACGCCCCCGACTTAAAAAAAAAAAACAATCACTGGAGAGAAAGGAAGTACATGCTAGTACGTAGTTATCTGATCGGAGTTAACTTTTATAAAAATGTACCCTCGGAGAAAAGCATATTCGTGCGGGTTTGAGGTTTTTAAAACGATTAGCAGCACTACCGCAGCAAACAGGCAGGCTTACCTCGGCTTTTTTCATTTTTAATCCCCGCGAACCGTATGTTGTAGGATAATTTCTGGTTCTAAACCATTAATAAAATGGAGTAAAAAAAGACCTGCTGCTAACGTTCGCACCCGCGCACATAACATTATACGTGAATCTCCTGCTCCCAAACCTGCAGTCAGAGACATCAAGTCAGAGTTGGGTTGCTTGGCTTTATTTTTGGATGATAGTATTATAAGGACTATTACAGCCTG
Organism: Dascillus cervinus; assembly: GCA_949768715.1. Taxonomy (NCBI): domain Eukaryota; kingdom Metazoa; phylum Arthropoda; class Insecta; order Coleoptera; family Dascillidae; genus Dascillus; species Dascillus cervinus. The sequence goes on from OX458320.1 coordinate 19,307,850, forward strand.
TACTAACATATACAGTGAGGACGCGTGGGTTGGAATAAATTCATTTAAAATTCATGGGTTTGGTTTTTGGAAAAACGCTCGGACACGTCGATTTTTGTTTTTAATACTGCATCTTTTTTGATATTTATACTTTTACGATCGTCTTTTGTTTTCGCACTATGACGTCATCGATATTTTTTTTAAATTGCACTCTATATTTTTGTTCCCGAATTTGGATGCAGCGCATTTTTCTGAGTACAAAAATGTCAAATTCGTATGACCTTGAAGAGGAAAGTTTTTGACATAATCAATCTTAAAGTTTCAAAAATTTATGATAAAATTGTTAGAGTAGACCACTAATAATATCATCAAGGAAGCGCTGGAAATCGAGCAAAACATTCAATTGTGTGTTTATTTTGTTTTTTTGATTGTTGACACTTGTCAAGTACAGTTTCAAAGCTTGAAGAATGGCGCGTTTAACTGAGAAACAACGAATAGAAATGTTGATGATGGTAGGATATGACGATAATACTCGAACACAAGCTGAAGTTTGCGAATTTTTCAATGATAAGTACCCGGAGAAGCCTATTACACAATCAGTAGTTAGTAAGATGGAGAAAAAGTTTAGAGACTTTGGCCACGTAAGAGACAATTACAAAACCAACCATGGTACATTTCAAGAAAGCACACAATTGAATGTATCGCTCGATTTACAAGAAAATCGTCACAAATCAAGTCGACAAGTAGCTGCAGAACAGTCACTAACAATAAGTAAATCTTCTGTTCTAAAATATTTACACAAGAACAAATGGCACCCATACAAAGTACATTTTGTTGAGGAACTTATTGAAGACGATCTCGACGGCAGATTAGAATTTTGCGAAATAATGATGGATAGATGCAATGCCAACCCGGAATTTTTACGTAAGATAGTTTTTTCCGACGAGTCAACATTTTGTTTGAATGGTTCGGTAAACAGGCAAAATTTTCGATATTGGGCACAAGAAAACCCACATTGGAGAATGGAAAGTCATACACAATTCCCTCAGAAAGTAAACGTTAGGGCCGGAATTGTGGGTAACTCAATTGTGGGTCCCTTTTTTATTGAGGGAACACTTAATTCTGAAAAATATTTAGACTTACTACAAAATGACATAATACCTAGTGTAAGTGCACTCTATCTGAATAATGAAAACCCAAATATACCGGCAGATTCAATATGGTTCCAACAGGATGGAGCTCCCCCACACTATTCGAGAACAATACGAGAATACCTTCATAATATTTTCCCAAACAGATGGATCGGAAGGATAGGTTTTATCGAATGGCCAGCTAGGTCTTCAGATTTAACCCCATTAGATTTTTATCTATGGGGTTATCTGAAATCTAAAGTCTACTTCAATAAACCGGAAAAATAAGCACGCAATTGAATGTTTTGCTCGATTTCCAGCGCTTTCTTGATGATATTATTAGTGGTCTACTCTATGGATTTTTTCATAAATTTTTGAAACTTTAGGACTTATTATTTCGAAAACTTTCCTCTTCAAGGTCATACGAATTTGACATTTCTATACTCAGAAAAATGTGCTGCATCCAAATTCGTGAACAAAAATATGGGGTGCAATTTAAAAAAATTATTGATGACGCCATAGTGCGAAAACAAAAGACGATCGTAAAATTATAAATATCAAAAAAGATGCAGTTTTAAAAACAAAAATCGAGGTGTCCGAGCGTTTTTCCAAAAACCAAACCCATGAATTTTAAATGAATTTATTCCAACCCACGCGTCCTCACTGTATATCTCGAAAGTCAAACAAAATTATTCAAGAGAACGAGATGCAACCCTTACTGATGAAGTAGAAATAAGAGCGTTGCTAGGGATTTTATACTATGTGGGAGTTTTAAGATGCAGCCGGCAGAATATCCTACAATTGTGGGACAATTCTAAAGGTGCTGGAATTGAAGCTTGCTACCTGTGCATGAGTGCCCAAAGATTTAGATTCCTAATACGTTCTATTAGGCTTGAAAATATTCACGACAGGGTGCAACGAAAGGAAGTGGATAAATTGGCTGCTGTCAGAGAAGTGTTCGAACTTTTTGTCAACAATTGCCAAAGACACTATTCTCCTGGAGAATATTTGACGGTAGATGAACAGCTATTGGCATTTAGGGGTAATTGCTCATTTCGGCAATATATCCCTAGCAAACCAGCTAAATACGGACTGAAAGTATTTGCCTTAGTTGACAGTAAATCGGCATATACCGTCAATTTAGAAATCTACTGTGGGAAGCAGCCCGAAGGACCTTACTCCCAAAGCAACGCAGCTGAGGATGTTGTGCTCAGACTGATTGAGCCAGTGTCAGGAACCAACAGAAACATCACAGGAGATAACTGGTTCTCCAGTATTTCTCTGGCTCACAAGTTGCTACAGGAGAAAAACTCACTTACGTAGGCACCTTGCGTAAGAATAAATCAGACATCCCAAAGGAATTTTTACCAATGAAGACAAGAGAGCCAAACAACTCAATATTTGGTTTTAGCAACGGTTGCACCTTAGTATCATATTGCCCTAAAAAAAAAAGTTGTGATTTTGCTATCTACTCTTCATAACGATGATGCCATTGATCAAGAGTCAGGAGAAAAACAGAAACCAGAAATAGTTACTTTTTACAACCGCACAAAAATTGGAGTAGATCTCGTAGATCAACTTTATGGGACCTATAATGTAGCTCGGAATTGTAGACGTTGGCCAATAGTTATACTTTACGATATATTGAATATAGCCGCAATAAATGCTATGTGCATCTATTCGGCAAATAATGGCAATCAGAAAGTGACAAGACGCAAGTTTTTAGAAGATGTTGCGTGGGAACTCATAAAACCTCAAATTGAAAGGAGAGCTACCAAGACTACTTTGCCATGTGAAATGAGACGACGTGCGCGTCATCTATTGGGTATCGAAGACCCTCCATTGGTTCCAGAAGTGAAGGATGGACGAGGACGGTGTCATATGTGGAAGGGCTTTTTTTCAATTACTAATTGTTCAATTTATTAGTTTTCTTGATATACGAACAGTAAAATATTTTCACACAATTTAGTGTAATTGAAATAATTTTAGTAATTTGCGTTTATTAAATAAAGCTATTTCCGTATTAGAAGGTATTTTTCAAATGATTTACGACATAAGTAGACTAATTTACCAGACAATGGTATTGATGTAGGGGTGCTTGAAATATTATTTATGGCGGTCACTAAACTGAACTTAAGAATGCAGGTCTATCGGCAACTAAAAAGCTGTCTCGTCCAGTTTGATGGGTCGATCATAAACTATTGTTAGGATGGTAAACCGCACTATCTATTGTTAGAAAGTCATAAATAGAAGCATTTTTTGTGCTATATCTTAAATTTGATTTAACTCAAAAAGTAATCATTTTTTTACGAATCAAATTGCAGATATTAATGCTACGAATAATTTGACAAATTTTGAAATAAAAAACCAAACATAGAAATTTTACCCAAAACTCTTTGTTTTACTTTTTTGGCTTCAAATAAAAATATTTTGGAAAATTTGTAGCACTAATCGAAAGCGTAAACTTCAACTGATGTAACATGTAAATTGCATACTTTCCCCTCAATCTTTAATAGGTATTATGGCCTGGGCGGTAAAACTTAACTCACCCTGTATACAGGCTGTCCCAAAACTCGTGCCCCAGAGAAAAAAAGAGAAATCTTCATCAAAAGACAAATAAAAATTCCCAAAGAAAAAAATGTGTAGCTTGAACGGTATTCAAAATAAGAACATTTTTATTCGACAAATCAGAGCGTTGTAAGCCATCCAGGTGTAGTTCCTAACATTGTTGCTATGGTTTCATTACGTTTTCAATAAACTGGTCGGCTATGAAACTTTTGAAAAACTTCAAGATTTCGTTCGAATTCCTTCAATTATGTATTCTGCCGCGGATTATGTGGAAATGTTGTTAATTTACGGCGAATGTGGACGAAATGCTAAAGAAGCGACAATGATTTATGCCCAACGCTTTCCTGACAGCAATCATCCCAATCACAAAGTGATTCTCAGTGCTATCGTACGAACCATCGAGACAGGCCACATTTTACCGATTAGGAAGGAAAATGGTGGGGCTCCCAGGACTGTACGCACTGTTGAAAACGAAGAGGCTATTTTAGATGCCTTTGAAGAAGGTACCGAAAGCATTAGAGAAGTTGCACAGGAATTGAATATTTCGAAAACTTCTGTACATCGAGTGATGAAGACTGAACGACGACGCGTGTGCAACATTTGCAGCCACAGGATTACCCTGCACGACGGGAATTCTGTACATTGCTTATAAATCTAGAATAAAACACCACAAATTTTGTTTCTCGGATTTTGTTTTCTGATGAATCAACTTTCAGGAGACAAGGATGCTTCAATGCGCATAATTGGCACATCTGGGCGGAAGAAAATCCGCATGCTCTATTTCCAAGAGCATTTCAAGAAAGATTTTCCATAAATTTGTGGGCTGGTCTATTAGCGAATCGTGTGTTATGTCTGCAATAGAAATTAGTTTACATGTCATCGAACTTCCCTCTTTAGGTAGAACCTTTTGAATTTCCTGCACGGTTAACAGGAGCCATTTATGCAAATTTTTTGGACACAGAACTTCCAAATTTGCTTGAAGACATTCCACTTGTTTTCCGTATTAACGACTTGTTTCAACACGATGGCGCACCACCACACTTCAGTCGACGAGTTAGAGAAATTTTGGATCAACAGAATCCTGATCGATGGATAGGTCGTGGCGGTCCACAAAACTGGCCTGCACGGTCCCCAGATTTAAATCCTCTGGATTTCTTTCTTTGGGGCCACGTTAAAAATGTTGTGTACAGGCACCCTATTGATACAGAAGAGCAACTCAGGGGTAGCATTCAGGAAGCTTTTGCTACAATTACTCCTGAAATGGTTACAAATTCTAAACGGAGTCTGTTGCGGCGGACACGGTTATGCTTGCAAATGAATGGTGGCCACTTTGAGCACTTGCTCTGATTGTATTTATTTTTTGTTTTGTGATTCCTCTTGTTTCTGTTGTTATTATTATGTTATACCATTTCTCCTGTTTTTTAACATAAGTTCACGCGTTATAATAAAGGTTCTCTTCAGAACCGCCATTTGTTGTTTTATTTAACAAACCTAAACTTGATTAAGATGATGGCGAGTGTGACATCTTGAATGACATCTGCCTTAACCTAATATGTTGATGTTGACACTTTAGCGGGCATGTCATTCTGACATTATGTAATTGTGCCAATTTTTAACCTTAGCAACCGATTTTATTCACATTAACACCTCAGAGTTCCCTTTCTGGAATTGGTGGAACTTAGATGTCTCACAACTCTCTTATGCAAGCCATTAATTGTTTTTCGTTTTCATTTTTAGAATCGTAATTGTCGTCGGCATTTGCCTGTTTTCTCTGGGGCGCGAGTTCTGGGACAGCCTGTATATGTCCTGTACGCAGGAATAATATGTACTAGCAGAGCATGAGTATGTGCCTATGCCCTATACGTAGGGATAGCATGTACGCCAAATAAAGACCAAACATTAATTATTAAAATATTTCAGAGACTCGAGAATTTGAGGACGCGCTGATAAAAATCCTACAAAATCAAGAAAGAACATTCAGAGAAATGAACGTAGGTATGTCAGAGGTTGTCCGCACACAAAAAGAGTTACACGAAACTGTCAAGAAAGTGGGAGAAAACATTCAAACGTGTCTGGCAGAAGTGCGAAGCATAGGGGCAAAACTCGAAGAGGTACAAGAAGAGCCCATACCCACTCCACTATCAAACTCTACCAGCTAAGAACATAACACTTACAGAAACACCTGTTCAGAGTCAGAATGATACAAACGGTACACAAAATGCAGAGTCACTAACTCTAATAAACGTGACCTTTGAAAATATAAATAAACAATTAACACTTCAGAATGAAATAACGTCGAACTTACAAAACAATATGGATTCAGAGCTGGCGGCAAATGACTTCTTAACTATACTGAAAAATCCAGAAAAGTTTGAAAACGATTTAACAGAAATTACAATGAAAAAGAAAAGATCAGTAAGGACCATTATAATAAGTCATTTGGATGCAAACTACCATTTACAGAGCCACATAAATAATAGAGAAAATTAAAGAGATAACAAAGATTGAAGCAAATGTTTCAGAGATGTCTATTAGACAAAAACTGTATGCAATAACAAAAGGTCATAAAGAAACCATAGCAGATTTTTGTGATAGGTTTGACAGTATAGTGAGAGAGCATGAAACTTGTAATCCTAAATCACCATTGTCAGAGCAAGAAAAAAGAGCAACCTTCTATCAGCCTGTGTGTGATACTAGCATGACATTAGAGGATATGAAAAATTGCTTATTACAGGTTGAAGCACAAAGAAACAGAAATTCAGAGAACCCCAGAGCAAATGTAGCACAAAGGACTGGAGGCAGAGACCATCAAAATTCAGAGATGTCAATACACGCAAAAGTAAAATGTTTCCGATGTAACGAGTTTGGGCATTACCAAACATCCTGTTAGTTGAAACGTGACGACCTTTGGTTCTGCTTAGTATGCAACAAAATCAGAGAACACAAGGGAGATGAATGCCCTAATAAGGCTCAAAGAAACGAAATCAAGCATAATAACAAATTCACACAAAACAATCAGAACACATACACTTGACGTAATGTTAATGTGGTTCCCGGGGTGAGGAAGACGTATGGGGGAGGAAGTTAGTAGTCACACAGGTTACCTCCTCTTATAGGTAGAGGCAGAGGCAACTATATTCAGAGAAAAGGAAAACCCTATGACAGACCAAAACAAGAGAGCGGAAAAAATGTAAACGCCAAGCTTGCAGGTAAAAAACATACGAGTGAAATTGTAGAAAATGAAATCACGTTTATAGCAGATTCAGGTGTTTCACACCATATTATAAATGAAGGGTTTATATTAAGAGACTACGAAAAAAGTGAAATTGGGGAAAGTAGGAGTGTAAATAAAAGTAAAAGCGCTAACATTAAAATTGATGGTAAATGAAATTTGTACTTGAAATCCATCCCAGAGGGTGAAAATATGTTTCTATAAAATGTAATATTAGCATCAGATATCTCGGACAATCTTCTTTCCCTTCGTAAATTTGCAGAAGCTGGGTATGGTATTTACCTAGATGACGTTAAGTTACAAGTTTTCGATAAAGAGACTGGGAAAGAATATTTGTCAGGAGATTATGAAACACCTAATTGGATAATAAAATTCGATGTTAAAAAAACAGAGTTCAAAGGATAATTTTGACAAATATATTGTCAAAGCAAGATTAGTGACCTTGGAGGATTTCCTGTCGCAATCTCAGACAGAACTAACAAATATAGAGTCAAATCCAGAGACCGTCTGAGATTGGGAGGGAGCTTGAAACGGAAAAACTCCAAGGAGAGGAAAAGTCAGGGTTAGGAATAAATGAAGAGGAGTTAAGAAGGAAAATACTGAAGATCAGCCCAAAGAAATGGAATCTGAAATTCACAAAAGAGTATTGTGCACTGTTAGCAACAAGGCAGATAGATATGCTACGATTAAAAAGAAGTGCTGTGTCCCGCTCAAGTGATTCTCGCCAACAAACGGGAAGACGCCATGTGGATTGTAAAAAAAATCGCCATTCAAAATAATTGTAAGGTCGTAGTGTTTCTTTCTTTCTTTTGTTAAGGGTTAGTAATTTTTTGAGACCCTCATACACCAATAACCATCAATCAGTTATTTTAATTGTTTAAGTTGGTTTATTTTGAAAACAATTGGTTTAATGTTCAGTTGTGTTCGAACTTTTACTTGCGAAATTATATGTTCGAGAACTTTTTGTCAATTTTCAATTTGGCACTATGTACACCCGGCTTCAGTGAAAATGTCACCCCAATAAAAAAAGGTAGGTTCCCTTACTAACAACAGTTTAAAGGCTGTCGTAAATTACCGACACTAGCCAGTCCGAATTTCTACCTACTTTCTCAACATCGTTTGTAAAGCGTTTGAACAATTGAGGAGCTTAAATTCAAAAAGAATATTATCCAAAAATTTCACTTGTGTGCTAGAGCAGTCCCGCAGTAGTAATTTTCAATTTTTGTTAAAAGTACAATATGTATTCTGAAACTGAATCGAGTAGTTCCTTGCATGTATTTATTTTTTACGACTTATTAGTAGTATTAGTATTATTATCTTTGAAAAACCTTTGCTTTTTCAATAAATTAAAAATGGATATTATTCCTTTTGAATTTAAGGTCCTCAATTATTATTAGTTCTTCAATAGATTGGTTATCTCGTCGAAGATCAATTTATTAACGAAATATTTGCATTATTTTAATTTATTTTCAAAGACTGACATCGCGTCGTTGCCTTAAAAAACGCTAAATAAACACTTTGTAACCCATCAGTTCAAAATCAACTATCGTTATTGTTTTAGCTTGATTTAGGGCCGGTATTTGATTCTCCAAAAAGTCTTTGGAATTAGTGAGTCAGCAATAATTGTTGCAGTTACAGCAACGATTGTTATTAACCATCGGGTAAATCTAGCGACACATTGAAATATCGGCATTTAATGGCATTTGAATAATATTGTGACTACTTCCATGGTAATTTGATATGGATGACATGATAAATCGATTGAAGAAAGGATGAACTGAAATTAAAAAAAGGAAATATTTTTTGTATTATTATTCTGTGAAGTAGCACAACTTATTGGACTATACGTGCTTAAGCAATAAAACCACACGTGATTCTATACCATTAAGTACTGTTTTAGTAATGGCCGGTTCCATAATCAATTTAAAGTAACTTTTAAATTAAAATCATCTAATTAATATGCTAACTGATTGTAGTAACAATACTTTAAAGCATACATTAGTTAAAGGACCATTTGGCGTTCGCTTCCGAAACCGGCCCTAATAACGGTCAATGCTCTTTGTTAAATACGGATCCCCAGAAAAATTTCGCATTCTACAATGGACTAATATTAAATTAAAAAAGTGCTTTGGTCAACTTGAATGCTAGTAGCAAAATAGTACTACTAACTTATATAATAAATATGTGACAGGAGGTGTTTCCTAGTTCGAGCGTGCGTGCCAGTGTGTTTAGATGTGCTTATTCCATCAATTTTTGGCCTAACGCGCATATTTAAATCGTTCCGACTTTTTAGCTTACGGTTGTAATTATTTGTGTAAAGTGAGTGAATATTACTCCCATTGCATAGCTGTATTAGGGAGTTATCGCAGAGACCCCGGTACGTGAAACGCAGCGGTTATTCTCAATTTGTGGTTAAAGCGCATGCTCAGAAAGTAACGAAACGTGAAGTATTTAACCGACCCCCTTACGTTTGCTGAAATATCATGGGCAAGATCGGATCGTTTTTGGAAAGTTCTCGAAGGGATCACGTGACGCGGACACAGCCCGGCTGTTCTCAATTTTTTTTGTTAACGCGCTTGCTCAGAACGTGAAACATTTACACGGACCCGATATATTTGCTAAAATAACCGGGAAGAAATCCATAACATAACCTTAAGTAGTTTGAATTTAAAAATGTGTATGAACTAATTAAGTCGGTTGGCTGCGTTTAGGATTTTGCTACTATTTTGGAGAGTTCGCAATTTTATTTATGTTAAACGGTTATAAATTTACTTCAAGACAAAATTTTTTTTACATGTTATAAAATGTATTAAAGTATCATTATCTTAAAAAAAAAATAATAAAAAAATATTTTGTTAACACAATCATAAATAATCAATATGGATTACATATGTAATTCATGCGCCTACTTGTGTAACAACATAACAGGCGCCTACTGAAGGGTTAATCACTCCAATTGATTAACGTTTTTGCATCTGCCGTTTGTTCTTTTAATTTTAATTGAAGGTTGTAAAATACTTAAATCATAAACGCATTAAGTACATTAATAAAATCTTCATTAGGCATGACTAAATTTCAAAAAGTTCTGTTATCTTTGGTTTGGTATGCTTTCAGATAACAAAATAAATTAGAAGTGAAATTTTTGATTTCTAATTCCTTGCATACGGTACAATTGTGAAATGACAACATTTTTTTGTACAAATAACCACAAACGTAAAACAAAGCATTTTCGGCGAGGAAGTCAATTTCTCTGTAATCAGTGAAATTGAAACTGAGTTAATTATTTGAAATTGACACCGGCTGCTGTTCATTAACAAATTTTTCTAAAATATTTTCATTTATAACAGTTAACAATTGATCAAAATCATTGGCACAGTTTGCACTTTCATTATTATCTAAGTAATTTAATGAAAATAATTTTTTAAAAGTGTTCTGAAATATTTGTGGGGTAGGATTTGGACTGTTGCCCCCTGAACCCCTAACAGTTCCAAACCAATTTGCAAGAGCATCTTGATTTAGCCTTCTGGTACACAGGAACGAACGGCCTTCATTTTTTAATTCGACCCACAGAAATTTTAAAGCCTTAATCGTTATAAGCCAGCCCTCAAAACATTTAATTTTGTTTGTAATTAATTTACCAGCACTATCAAAAAATTTTAATAGATTTTATCAAATCTACCAATTTTGTTTCGTGGGAACGTCAATTTGCAAAATTACCAATTACTAATTAATAATTAAATTTAAGGCACCACGTAGATCGGGAAAAATATTAACACTGTTACAAAAAAAAAATATCAATCACGTCTTTGTAATGCATACATAAATTTGTTTCCTAATTTGTTTATTCTTTGGTATAATGCTTAATGTAAATGGTTTTCTGAAAAGTGTACTTATCTGTTATTTACGTAATTAACCACCTACACAGGACGAGTAATAATTTATAAACACTCCCAACAAACTTCTAACAGCCATTTAAAAACAATACAAAACGAATTGTAAAATCCAAAATTCCATAATTTTCAATAAATTTCTTTGACATTTTTCAAATTTTAAAGTCTCCCTGACAAGTTCGGTTTTCTACATTCGCACCTAATATTTAAACTTCCATGTGCTTTTGAAAGTTTCGCCAGACATGCGCATTCAAATAATATCACCGTTAAATCGTCCCGTTTCGCTTCTTTTTAAAAGCGTTAGCGTTCACAGAGAGACTGCGATAACTCTGGTTAGGGCTCTCTCCGTAACGGTAATTTCGGACTGGGTCACGTGGTATTTCACGGAGTGGAGACTTTAACGGGGTCTTTGCGATAACTCCCTATTATCTTGTGTTAATCGGCGGGCGGCGTCTGCCGCTCCCACCAATAACAATTAAAGATAAATTTATCCACAGGGATTAGTAATCTCATATAAATAATGACTTCATGTACATCCTCTGAGGAAAATTTAACCAGATTAGAAAAAAATTCCAGAATGGAATGCAATGTTATCGAGTCCGCTCAGGAACCATTTAATACAACGAGAAAAAGTAGTAAGCGTGGCCCATCTTCACCGTTAGCTGATGAGCCCGAAAAACGTTATCTGCTTGATGTTGATAAATTAATCAGGGCCAACCGGTTTCATTCTATTAAGGGGGTATTCTAGTGTAGAAATTTGCAAAAATCAATTTTTTTCTTCTCATATTTTCAAAGCTTAACCTTTCAAGAATATGTCTTCAAAAGGATTTGTCAAAATTTTAATTATTTCCGGAGATATAGCTATTTTAGTGACACGACATCCAAACCGGCTGGGCCGGAACAACACTGGGCGTAATTTTACCCGAAACTTTAAACGCGTTTTTCTCGAAACTACTTTTTTCAAAAAGTTTGTCATGATTTCTCAAGTTCTACTTAACCGATTTACTTGGAATTTGGTGTGAGTCTTCTCTATATATGTCTCTATCGTACTAACTATGATTTATAACAAATTAATTTTTTTACTATTTTTAAAAAATTCAGAAGTCAAAAAAAAACAGTAAAAAAATTTATTATTTTTTCGGACATCCGCAATTTAGCAAAGCAAAAATTTTTTTCAGTTTTTTTTAGTTAGTACGATAGCAGAATTTATCTAGATAAATAATCTTTTTTATTTGTTTGTTTCACATCATTTGGAGGGTTGCAATCTTGAAAGACTTGGCGCGCCATTTTTTCCAATCCCCCCACTTCAACAGCTTATAACATTTTGAGTTTTCAATTTTATCACTTTTTTTATTTTTTATGTATTGTTAAAACATGAATAAATATCTTGTTAAAAAATGGATAGTAAAAATATTTTTTGTTTTTTATTTATAGCACGCAAAAAACACCTCAAATTCATGCCTCTAGACTAGAATACCCCCTTAATAATAACAATGTAGTGCCCTCGCAACCAATTGAACATTGTGAAAACCCAGGTTCTTCAAACAATTCTGTAAAAACGCCTAAATCAAAAGTCCCACCAATATTTTTACCGGAGGCTAAGCTGAAAGTATATCAAGAAATTATAAAAGACATTAAAAAAATAATAATTAGCTAATTTAGCACGTCGTTCCACGGAGATTCACTGAGAATTAATCTAACATCCGCTGAAGATTATAGGAAGCTAACCTCATTTTATGAAGAGAGTAATGTTAAATTTTTTACCTATCGCAATGCGGAAGCAGCTAACACTTCGGTAATTATTCGAAATGTACCAATTTCTATCACTGAAGAAGAAATTAAAAATGAACTGTTGCACTGTAAAGTAACCGTTGAACCCCGTAGAAAATCTAATGACATTCCTCAATGTACTAAGTGTCAACGATACGGCCATACCAAGAACTACTGTCACTTGAAACCTCGATGTATCAAATGCCTTGAAAAACAGCACTATTCTAACTGTACCAAGGGCGATACCACTGAACCACGTTGTGTAAATTGCCAAGGGCCACACCCCGCTAATTTTAAGGGATGTAAATACTACATTGAGGAAAAGCAACGAATGTCCAATAGGCAAAAGCCTGCACCAATATTTAACAAACCATCATATATCCTCTACCACTTGACCCACTGTACCAAAATCCGCTTCAAATGACATCTAATACCGCTCCAAATACAAGTCAAATTCCAAACTGAACCCAAATAATTAAACAACTTCTTGAACCTTATATGTATAGATCAAATTAAGTCCTTTATATTCAACCTAATTTCAACCTTATTCCAAAATGGTAGTAAATAACGTTCGAGTTTTCAATCATTTAAAATTCCTAAATTGGAACGCCAATGGCATTAAAAAACAAAGGGGTGAATTCATAGACTTTATCCAGCGCCATAATATCGATATTGGATGTATTAGTGAGACTCACTTTATTGTTAATGAAAAATTTAGTATTCCTGGATACCAAATTTACCGATATGATCGCGCTGCACAAGTTGCTTCCGCCGGCGCGGCAATTGTAATTAAGCGAAATATAACACATCATGAAATTTTACTTCCCCAGCAAACAAACCTAGAGTCAGTTGTAATTAAAGTTGAAATTCCTAACAATCCAAATATAACAATAATAGCTGCGTACTTACCACCTAATAAAAGAATTTTAACTGAAGATATTATGCAAATTTTCAATGACAACAACCCAACACTCCTCTTAGGAGATTTAAATTGTAAAAACAAGATATGGGGATGTAGAGCAAATAACCCTAATGGCACTAGGTTGCATGAAATCAGCACGGACCATTGTATCTTAGTTATTGCCCCTGATGATCATACATATTATCCTCTGAGGAATGACCAGCTACCAGATATTTTTGATATTGGGCTTATCAAAAACTTCTGTATTCCAGTAACTCAAAATGTACTGACTGAACTAAACTCAGATCATCTGCCAGTGGTTTTAAGTTTCGACAAACAACCAGAAATAACATATCCTCAATCGCGTCTGATTAATGGTAAAATAGACTGGCAAAAATTCAAACAACGGCTTAACCTAAATATCAAACCACAAATTTTTCCATATACCCAAGAATCGGCTGACTATATAGTCCAACAGCTTACTACATCCACAGTACAGGCGACTCAGTCTGCTACCATTAAATCAAAACGCCAAACATCAACCAGGCATCACTTAAGGCATCCTCTGTATATACAAGAGTTAATTAAGGACAAAATTTACATGACAAGAATGTGGCAGCGTACTAAACACAGAATTTACAAAACTAGACTTAATGAACTCATACATAGAGTAAAATGGGAACTAGACAATTATCGTGTTAACTCATATCAACATTACCTCTCTTTGATTGAACCAGGGAGCCACACATTATTGAGGGCAACTAAACAAATAATGAAAAAACCTAACATTATACCACCATTGAAATTTAATAATATGACGTACAATAGTGATGTTGGTAAGTATGAACTAATTTCAACTCACCTTCAAGAGGTATTCAGACTTACTCCCCTTCCTGTTAACGTTGAAAACACTATTGGCATAGAAGATCAAGTGAACTTACAATTACCCCATTTAAATTCAGATCGCACAGAAGTAATAACGACAACTACGTCTGAAATCAAAAGTCATATCAATCAGTTAGCAAATAAAAAAGCTCCCGGGCATGATCATATCGTCAATATCCTTATTAAGAAATAGGCTATTTTCCTGAAATTATAGTCTTCTTAAAACCAGGGAAGGAAAAATCGAACCCGGCAAGTTACAGGCCAATATTGTGCTGTTTGTCAAAGTTACTTGAAAAAATTGTTCAGGATAGACTCAATTCATTTATTCAAGAACATGATACGCTACCTCCTTTTCAATTTGGCTTCCGTAGCTCTCATTCGACAACGCATCAAATACTTAGACTGACAGAAATAATCGTTAAAGGATTTGAGCTGAAAAAACATACAACAGTTGCATTTTTGGATATAGCGCAAGCTTTTGACAAAGTTTGGCATAAAGGGTTACTATATAAAATGCTCCACTGTAATATTCCACCATATCTGATAAAGATCATTTCATCATTTCTCACTGATCGTACATTTGTTGTGAAAATAAATAATACCAAATCTTCTGTTAAAAATATCTGTGCTGGAGTTCCGCAAGGCTTGGTATTAGGACCTGTGCTGTTTAACATATACATGAACGATATTCCATTATTGGACCACTGTAGCCTAGCAATGTATGCTGCTGACACTGCTGTTGTTACTCAAAATGAAAACATCGATACAGCCGCTGTGACACTTCAAAGATCTATCAACATTCTATCGCAATGGTTCTCTGCATGGAATATTAGCCTAAACCCAGCCCAATGTGCCACTAAAATATTCACTCTCCGCAGACCGTTGGATCCGGCGGATATTGTTTTTGATGAACAGCCCATAGGATGGAATCCCCCTGACATGGCAATCAAATATCTTGGTGTTTACTTCGATCGTAGACTTACCTGGGGTGCACATATTAATAAAAAATTAAATGAAGGATTGCCATGCTATATCCTATACTTAACAGAAAATCAAGCCTCC
Source organism: Dascillus cervinus (assembly GCA_949768715.1). Classification (NCBI taxonomy): domain Eukaryota; kingdom Metazoa; phylum Arthropoda; class Insecta; order Coleoptera; family Dascillidae; genus Dascillus; species Dascillus cervinus. Next base: position 19,323,267 of record OX458320.1, read on the forward strand.
AAATTAAATGTGCTAGAATGGGTATAATTCGTCCCACAGTTTTGTATGCCTGCACAGTGTGGGGAAGCGCGAGTGGCACCCATATTAAAAAAGTTCAAATATTGCAAAATTAAGTTCTAAGAATAGTCACGAATTCAGAATGGTATATCCAGTCGAGTCAGTTACACCGTGAACTCGAAATACCAACTGTTGATCGCTATATAAAAGAAACAGCAAGACGCTTTTCAAACATTGGATCGTTGCCCAGTCACCGAGACCTACCAGCTCGGCGCCAAAATAGCAAACCGTAGGCTCAAACCTAGACTGCCCCAGGACGCCCTTCTTTCATCAGATGAGTCAAACTAGCACGTGAACTTAAATTACACATAACGTGAATATTAACCAAACTGTGTACAGCCTTGTGTGCTTAACCAGTGCTTAAAATTTAAACAAAAGGAGGTGTTTCCTAAAAAGACGTCGCAAACTCTGACTTTGTTATGTATTGTCCGAGGAGTGTTAATTTAGATTGTTTTTATTATCAAATTAAGTTGGGTATCCACTAAAAGCAATTCAGAACATATTGGGTTATTTTCATTCAAATTTCTGAGACTTTCCTGCTTTAAAGGCAATAAAACCATTACTTTTTCGGTCAATGGTCTTTGTCGGTCATAAATGAGGATTGTAATATATACCCAGAAAAAAGGTATTCGATTTTGCACGAATGTTTAACACAAATCCGTAGTTAAAACCAACCAGTGTGTTAAGTAGTCACAGAGATCACATCAAATATCAAATATCATCGCAGTTTTTTTCACTTATTTTATCATCTAAATTTATATTTTCAGTGAAGTAACACAAATCCTGCGACTATACCTGTTAAGCAATAAAACCAAACGTTATTGTTAATAAATCTTTATTTCTAAATATTTGTTTTTTTTAAATCTCTAATGGACTGCAATTTAATAAAAATAGGAGATCCACTAGGTGACTGATTAAATAAATGAATTAGCTAAATTAAAACACAGCATTAAGTAAATATAAATAATTTAAAATAAGTCGTATTCTCATTCATGATTTATGATAATATTAAGTAGTAGGTAATTTATTTTACATGTTACTTATACTTTATGTTGGTAGTAATCAGTGCTTATTATCATAACTAATACAATTTTGACACAATTACTTAAATGTTAGAGAATATTGAAAATAAAACTTTCTTCATCGGAAGTTTTTCGAAATGGTCATATTGTTTCCTTCTACAAAACCACAAAGAAATTTGAATGATAAATAGATGAAAATAACCCAATGTGTTCTGAATTGCTTTTAGTGGATACCCAACTTAATTTGATAATAAAAACAATCTAAATTAACACTTCTCGGGCAATACATAAGTCAGAGTTTGCGACGTCTTTTTAGGAAGCACCTCCTATCACATATTTATTATATAAGTTAGTAGTACTATTTTGCTATTAGCATTCAAGTTGACCAAAGTATTTAACAAAGAGCATTGACCGTTATTAGGGCCGGTTTCGTAAGCGAACGCCAAATGGTCCTTTAACTAATGGAGGTTTTAAGTATTGTTACAACAATAACATTTGGTTCCATAATCGAATTTCTAATGGTCCTTTAACTAAAGGTGGCTTTAAAGTATTGTTACTACAATCAGTTAGCATATTAAATAGATGATTTTAATTTAAAAGTTACTTTAAATTGATTATGGAACCGGCCATTACTAAAACAGTACTTAATGGTATAGAATCACGTGTGGTTTTATTGCTTAAGCACGTATAGTCCAATAATTTGTGCTACTTCACAGAATAAAAATACAAAAAATATTTCCTTTTTTTTAATAAGATGGAATAATCACAAATGTATTTATAAAAATTTTAGTTCATCCTTTCTTCAATCGATTTATCATGTCATCCATATCAAATCACCATGGAAGTATTCACAATATTATTCAAATGCCATTAAGCTCCGATATTTCAATCTGCCGCTAGATTTACCCGATGGTTAATAACAATCGTTGCTCTAACTGCAACAATTATTGCTCACTCACTAATTCCAATAGCTATCTAATGCCGCGTCCGCACTAGAGCAATTCACGCCGAACATTCAAATTCGGCCACTCAGTACCTATCGCCGCACACACATATGGCACACAGAACGAGCCAAATGCTATCGGTCGGGTGTCGGTAAACGACACTTGTTCAAAGGAAAATTAATTGCTCATGTTGTTCAGTCCGGACGCATTTTTGTCACATGTGCTGTGTTCGTCGTTTAAAGTGGTCGTGATTTAAATTTTAAACAAATGGAGTGGAGTAGAGAAAAATGTTTGCAATTATTGGACTATTATGAAGATTCTCCACTATTATGGAATCTACAGCACGGGCTGTATTACAATAAAATTTTAAAAAATGATGTTTGGACCAGCATTGCGGAAAAACTGATAACATCTACCTATTTTTTATTACTTTGCTTTGTGTCAAAATGGTTCTCATTCACCAGGATGGCATTTCTGATGGACAGAGATGAACCACGCGGCACGTTGAGTTCTCTAGAGGTATGTATGTCGGTAAATAAACATAGGTACTTAATTGAATATATCTAAAAAAAAGTCTATATCTCTATATAAAGCGAAAATTATTTAATACATTCTATTTATTATTATTTATATATTTATTGGTGAAATACGTTGCATAATTATTTCGAATTTCGTTTGCATTATTTGACGCCCTACGTGGAAGATTGACGAGTGGAAGAAAAGACGCTTCGGAATTGTTTTCTGATCTCCAACTTGCCGGGATAAAATTCCCATGGTCGTCTTCTTGGTCAAAAGTACCACATGGTGTATATATACTTCTAGAACTTCGACTTTTTCGTAGAAAATTGTGCAGACAGGCCACTATCATTACCACAGTTTGTGCTTTTTCTGGCTCTAGTAGCATTGGCTTTCTAAGCACTCTGAAAATTGAAGATGAAATGCCAAAAACATTTTCCACTATCCTTCTGGCACGACTAAGACTAAAATTGAAATTTCTTTCAATTGTACCCTTAGCATGCATTCCAGAATATGGCTTCATTATGCGGTGCGTTAAAGCAAATGCCTCGTCTGCTACAATAACGTATGGCATCATTTTATTAAGGTCAGATATAACTGAATCTTGAGATAACCCTAGACCAGTGGTCGGCAAACTTATTAGCCAAAGAGCCAAATATGAACATTACAACAATTTTAAAAAACATTGGGAGCCAAATCTGCTAGTTTAGTAAACTTTTATTACACTAAATAAGTAGTACACTAAATAAAACTAAATTTCAGAGCCAGAGCCGCACTTAAGGAGCCAAAGAACCACATGCGGCTCTGGAGCCGCACTTTGCCGACCACTGCCCTAGACTATTCTCCTGCAATTTTTTATACAGTGATGTATTTTTAAAGACGCCACCATCCGAAATTCTGCCTTGACAACCCACATCCACAAATGTGAAGTTGTAATCAGCTTGTGGATACAAGTGCAAAGAGAACAATGCTAAAATTTGATTTATAATTGTAGAACTCGCTGCCACTATAAAATGGGGCCTGAAGTATTATATGTTTTCCATCCATTGCACCCACACAATGTGGAAACTGCCATTTTGTTTCAAATTCATTAGACACACGTAGCCACTCATCGGGTGTTACAGGCATCTGAAAAATAGACCAAAAATTAATTATTAAGTAATGCTAAAAGGGTCTATCCTGATCATATTGTAAATAATTCTGTGTATGCAGATAACATGAAGTACGTTTTTCAGAAAGAACCTGAGACATCATCGGTAGAACAGGAACCTTCCGAAAATACTACTGGAAGTATTGAAGCAGATCCGGTGGCCTCGGAGACAGAATCTCTTGAGGCTATATCCACTGGAAGAAAGCGGACTTCGTCTACATCAGCGAGAGGAAAACAAAAAAAACTTTCCACGGAAGAGTCCGAAGTAGGAGAGGCTCTCGATGTCTTAAATAACCTTGCAGAAATTGCCTCCGCGAAGTCGGATGAATGCGCTACTTTCGGTCAACATGTGGCGAATAAATTGCGAGCATATAATAGCAAGAAAAACCAGAGATATTGTGCAACATCATATAAACACTATCCTCTTCAATGCTGACATGGGGCAGTATAATTATGGCGAAAACAGCCAACAAATATATAATTATACTCAATAAATTATAAAAAAAATAATTTTAATTTTATTTTACCTTTATTTCCTGAATAAGTGCCTCGCATGTTTCCATAACTATGGCACTAATTTGTTGCTTAGATATCTTGAACAAATATTGTAAACTGGTATACGAGTCGCCTGTAGCTAAAAAACGCAATGTTACAGCTAGACGATCTTTAACAGGTATGGACATCCGGAAATTTGTATCTTGTTTAGCAATTCTCGGCCCCACAAGCATAGTTAATTTTTCAAAATCCTCGGCAGCCATCCTGGTAAAATTTTGTAAGTGCCCGTCATCCAAATTACGTATTACAGCCTTATTTTCACGATTTAAATAAAGACGCCTCATCCACATAGTCTTCTTCTTCGCATATTTCTTTGCTTTATTCTTTTTCCTATTCGCCAAAATAATTAGAAAAGCACCTGCTGCCACTATAACATCCTCCATCGAAACACTCAAATCTACTAAACTAAATGAAATTTATGGGAACGGTCCGAATACAGCGCACAAATGCAAATAATCCGAATACGCCGAGCTTATTTTCGGCGTGTGTGTTTGGTTCGATGTGCGCGTTTGGTGTGTTCGGCGTGAATTGCTCTAGTGCGGGCGCGGCATAAGACTTTTCGGTGAATCAAATACCGACCCTAAATCAAGCTAAAACAATAACGATAGTTAATTTTGAACTGATGGGTTACAAAGTTTTTATTTAGCGTTTTTTAGAGCAACGACGTCGGTCTTTTACAATAAATTAAAATAATGTAAATATTTCGTTAATAAATTGATCTTCGATGTGATAGCCAATTGAATTGAAGAACTAATAAATTGTTCAAACGCTTTACAAACGATGTTGAGAAAGTAGGTAGAAATTCGGACTGGCTAGTGTCGGTAATTTACGACAGCCTTCAAACTATGGTTAGTAAAGGAACCTCTCTTTTTTTATTGGGGTGACATTTTCACTGAAGCCGGGTGTACGAGGTGTCTGGAAATGGCAATTTAAGTTTGTATTTGCGAGTCCTATATTTTCAGTAACAGTACGTAAATTCAGAACGAGTTGTAATCTTTTCGTATTTTGTTCATTTCCAAATTAACTTCGTAAGGTTATGAATATTAATTTCCGAAACATTTTCAACTTTTTAAACTTAATATTTGCTTAATGAAATGGCTGGCGCCGCTACGTAAAGCGATGCGTAGCGTCGCTGTAACGGCAATCATTTTCTAGCATTCGAATACATATAATGGATTTATTTTCAGAGAATTAACAAGCGATATCGCGAAGTAAAACAGCTGATCCATCACGGACAATGCGCTACTCTTTTTTAAACACAAACTTCCTAAAAAAGGCACATTCACTGTCAATTTTATTGTAAAACATATTGCAGAATAATTATTGACGAGTGCCTCTACACATTGCGATACTTACTAGACTCCTGAATTTCTTCGAGTTAAGAGGGAACTATCAGTTCGAATAAACAAATATTTGGAGCGGGCGTGCCGTTTATCCTTAAGATGTTTACTCAATGACATACGTTTTGAAAGCGTATGCACACGCAGCAGGCGCTGAGGAAAGATGAAACATAGATATTACGTTGTACCATTTAAGTAATCTAATGTATGGATGCTCCTCGTGCGTTATTGGTTCAAAGAATTGTGGACATATGTCGATCAAATCGGGTTGAATTTACACAAATAATTTCTTGGTAATCATAATACCAACTGCGGTAATTAACACAAAAAATAAATAACGGAAGCTCCTTTAGCAGGAACTTGTCGATTGTTAAAATAATGTCATTAAGGGGGAATTCTCACTCCGAACAATTTGTTTTGCGAAGTTTTAACCTTATAGTACGAATACGATGGTTCGTATTTGTAGGTACGGGTAACCCCCGCTCAACGCGAAAGACACGTTCTGAACCTGATTGCGTTAAGCGAAATTTCGCGTTCAACGGGGGATTTATAAAAAATCATATTAAAATTCTGAAAAAAAAACTTACTAAAATAAATAGATATTATTTTCATTCATTTTGTTCTACGTTGCAAAAATAAATCAAGATTCCCTTGTTTGGCCTCTACGTTTATTATGCAAAATTTGCAACCATGTTTTATAGCACTCACTCTATCGTCACTCCAGCTGCTTTTTTAATTTTGTCTTTTTGTTGGACACTGTAGACTCGGGCAATTTGAAATCTCTTCCTACAGTTGTAAATGTACCACCACTTTTTACACTTTCTATCATTTTGAAAAGTTTCTTACTCGAATTTTCACGAAGGGATAAAAAATATGTAGTCAATTTAATTTGCATGCATTTGTCATTGCAGCTAAGATTACATACACTGACGATGATTTGTATATACTCCCACAGTATTTTTTAGGGGTTGGATTTTGGGTTTAAAATGTGTTTATTATCACAAGGAGCAGTGGGTACCTGTAAATTCTAACTTTCACTGTGTAGCTTTACTTAAAGATCTGCAGGTAAGCAAATTTTCATTGTGTACACTGCTTAAAGCGTGAAGTCATAAATGAAACGCACTAAATCTCTGGGCGAAGAATACTGCAATAAAAGTGAAACTGTAGGAAGGTCGTTTAATAAAAACCTACCGATTCTAGAACTGACAACCGTTAAAAGGGATCAGCCTTTTACACAAATTTAAAAAACTAGCAACTCGCGGTATAACGAATTTGCGTTCGCCAGGGGTGCGTTAAGCGGGAGTTACCTATACCAGGTGGGGCAAGTTTTACGGCCACCCCCAAAATCGCGACTTCTAATTGAACAAGAGCAACCAATTTTGGTGCACATATTTAGATAGTGATAGAGTTACACAATTAATTTTTTTTTAAATTTTTTGTTAATGCATATGACCGGGGCAGTTTTGTGATTTATCTAGTAGTAACTATTAATTTACGTATTAAATTTTAACCTAGATCAACGTTCATTTAGCGGTGTATCTAATTCTGAAATCAGAATTATGCATATTGACTTAGTTTGTTAAATAATTGCATTTTTATATTGCAATGGAAATTGTTTGGGTGATTTGTGGCATTTACCAACAAAGAAAACTCTAACAGCCGTTTGACGTCTCTTATTTACAACCATGGTCATAAATATGTGTCGAACCTACCGAATACACGTGTTGAAACCAAATGTTACAGGACCTGACTAAACAATAACAGCAAGTTATCAGAGTCCATTCTTGTAAATACAGATATTCTAAAAATGTGCTGCTTTCCTTGCCTAGAATTTACTTCCCGTTGTTTAATGGGAAACGGGTTTATTTTGGGATTGAAAACTTTCCAATTTTTAGGTACGAAAAGTTTAAACCTTCGTTTCATAAGTTATTTCGAACAGTGCGGTTCTTGTGCTTCGAGTGTTAGTTCGTTTATAAACAATTTTTACAATTTTTATTAAATTTGGTTATAACTGCGATTAAAGTAATGCCTTTTCAATACTCTTTTGCTGAAAAACTTGATATGATTTTGATATTCGGCGAAGTGGGCAGAAATTCTGTTCAAGCTGCAACAGTTTATGCAGAAAGTTTTCCAGAGCGTCAACTCCCAATCGGAAAATTTTCACCAAATTGGTTCAACAATTAGCCGAAACTGGAAATTTCCATGCCAAAAAAAAAAACTTACACAAATCCTCCGGTTACTCACCAATTAAATACGGCCGTTGTGTTAAATTTTGTGGAGAATGATCCTCACATTAGCACTCGGAAGTTGGTCCAACATACTAACATTAGTAGCCGTAGTGTTAGAAGGATTTTAAATAATCATAAGTATCATCCGTTCCACATTGAACTTCATCAACAGCTCTATGGTCAAGATTATGAAAATCGAATAATTTTTTGTCGCTGGGCTGAAGAAAAAATTATGCAAAATATCAATTTTTTTGACAGAGTTCTGTTTACGGATGAATGCAATTTCAAAAACAACGGCCCCGTAAACAAGCATAATTTACATTACTGGGCAGTTGAAAATCCGCACTGGATGCGTCAGCGTGTAACCCAAAATGTTTGGTCGTTGAATGTTTGGGGGGGCGTGATCCATGATAAAGTAGTGGGACCATTTTTCTTTGAGGGATATTTAAATGGAGAAATGTACACACATTTTTTACAAGAACATTTGCAAGGATTGATGGATGATGTCCCGCTTATTCTAAGACAAGGTATGCATTTCTTCACAAAACATGGTATAAATATTAAGATTAACATAATTTTCTGTTAACAACAGATGTGTGGTTTCAACAAGACGGCGCTCCGCCTCATTTTAACCAAATTGCCAGAGCCGAGTTGGAACATCAATTTGGCGAAAGGTGGATTAGTCGAGGTGGCCCTGTTTTGTGGCCCCCCAGGTCTCCTGATTTAAGACCACCTGATTTCTTTCTGTGGGGCACGGTAAAAGGTATGGTGTATCAGGAAGAGCCAACTACCATAGAAAATATGCGAGATCGAATTCGAAATGCTTTTGCCGAAATTAACAGGCAAAATCTTGCAGCTACTGTCCAAGCCAATTTCCAGAGACGTTTACGAATCTGCATAGAAAGGGAAGGACATCATTTTGAACATTTGCTATAAAATAGATTTACTATTGAAACCAATTATTTTATTTAAAAAAACCTGTTCCGGGCCTGGAAAAAGTACGAGGAATCTTAAATGTTCACGCTCAAATGAGGGTGAAGGTTGTAAATCTTAACGCTTGTAAATGGTTACCGCATTTCCAGACCCTATTGTCGTTTTAATTTGCAACTGTCCAAATACGGAGATCATAAATAACATCAATTTTTGGATTTCCAAGATGAAAGTGCGTTTTATCCAAAATCTAATCATTTTTTTTTCTCGCTACTTTCGTAAATAAATTTTAGAAGTGAAGCCTGATGCATTAGTGTAAAAATTAGAAGTTGAAAATTTGGTTCAAAATCGTATTTTTTCAATTTACAGCTTTAATTATCAACGAAAAATTTAAAAAAAAATTAATTGTGTGCTCTGTCACAAGACAATTACGTGTACTAAATTTGGTTAGGATTGTTTAATTAGAAGTCGCGATTTTGAGGGTGGCCGTAAAACTTGCCCCACCCAGTATAGTGTTGCATTTTGGAGATGGCTTTTACGGCCCTGCAATAGTGATTATCCGTTATTACCGACATCACAACACAGAAATTGTAAAAACAAAAATGTAGTTAATGTATAGTATACTTAATTGCAAACAATAAGGAGAAAATCCGAAATCGCTATGTTGAGCCATCTGACTGCTACAGCTCTTTGAAATATTTCGTGTGACGTCATCGGGGCAAGCGCGCCGGACACGTGTTAGCAATATGCATGAAATAGAACTGAAAAATTATATTATTCTAAAACATTTAGCCAATGCGGCTGTTTTAAAATATTTACAAGTAACGCTGGCGTGTAAAACAATGCAGCCGTATCAATACGAACCTGAAAAAGAAATTTTTGGAGATGGTATAATAAGTGAAGATTCAGATAACGAGTATCTGGACACCACGAATCGGGTCGGTGTAAGTGCACAAAGTGTCAACAAATGGTGACAAATGAAGAAAGTGTGTGTTGTACTGAACAAAAAAATGTGGCAAGTATTAAAACTGAAACAGTGTCGTGCATTATTTTAAATCGTTCTTTTGAAAAATTGATCCTCGATACGGAAATTTTAAATATATGTCGTCACAACATATGTTTAAAAACGAAAAGTGGATATAAAAGACGTTTATTGTCCGTGGATGTTGTTCCTAATAAAACATGGAGATATTTAGCTCACAAGCAATTTATATATTGGGTAAACTGTTGGACAGGTCATGGAAATAGAGTGATCATTCCGTCATGTGTCGTTGTCAAAATCCGCAAAACATTTCCCGATGAAAATGGAATTTATATAGGTTTTAAGCCCTTCTCGATACTACCCGCTTAGTATTTAATATTTTTATTTATCTTTATATTATCTTTGTATTATTTTTGTAAGTCATCAAAAAGTAAAAAATATTTAAACTACTTACATCAATTTATTTACATCAAATATTTTTCCTCATTTCTCGTAAACACTTTTCAAATTTATGGTACACCTTTCTTAACCCCTTACCGCCCGATGTTTTTATACCGTTCAATTAAATATATGTTATTAATTATCATTATTGAACACTTGAAAAAATACTAAAAAAATTTTTTATCGCAATTTTTTATAAAAAAGTTCAAAATATTACTCGCGTCAAATATGACATATATTGCGGTCAGGACCACGTAATACCTTTTATGATGATCTTATAAAACATTTGAGTGTGCCAAATACGGGACAGATAGTGTTAACAACAAAAATTTCACAATAACTTGAAAAAAAAAAACATTTCCATGGTGACCCATATTTGGCACAGGGGGCGGTAAGGGGTTAATGCATTTAAAAAACACACACACGCGATTAAAATTTAGTATTGTGAACATTTCATATTAATTGAATATTGAAATTGTTTCATATTATCACATATTCCACATTATACTGGTTTTTCTAAAAATACGTCTTGGCTTATAATTATATCAAGAGATTATATCAATTTATTGTTCATTTCATTATTTAAATCTTGAAAATTGCCTTGCATTCAAATTTTCCGTTGGCGGACAAGGCATGGGCGCAATGTTCTTTGGTAAGCTCAGATCCAAGGATTCTTCTGTAATAAGAGCAGTAGTGAGTGTTGTTAAAAAAGTAGTCTCTAACTTGAGCCATTATATTTTCTTTCCATCCATCGGTTGACGACTCATATCTATGCTTACGGACCCATGCCGCTGATGATTGCGAATATTGAATTTTCTCACCAATAATTTTTTTGTTTATATTCCAGTTGTGGTCAAGTATTGCCAAAACTGATCTTAAAAATAAACCATTATAAGAAAAATGAATTCTTTTGGGAGCATACTTTAATCGCAAGTTATGGTAATTCTCAAGAGAACCCGTGTGCACATAGTGTTTTATGCATTTCAAATCTTTTAAAAACGAAGGCTCAAGAAGGATTTTTTAAAAAGTTTGATATGCACTTGATCCACTTTTCATCCACATTTTAATTCTTTCGTCGTTCTTATTTAGTGGGTCATGCTCACAAGTTTTCTTTAATCCACCATCTATCCATACGTGTTCATTTTTAATGTGATGCAAAATTGAGGTAAATTTTTCAATCAAAACTTCACCATCTCCCCCACATGACTGGGCGGACCACCACAAGTGATTGCATATACTATTTTTCCACGCCATAATATCTGGGTATTTCTTTTCTGTAGCTTTTAATGTTTTCATCAAACTTTTTGATAAATGCCATACATCAAACTCATGCTCAATATCCGGATGATGAACTCTAAGAAAGCAGCGAACTCCTTTGTGTCTATCAGAAAGAAAAAGTTTTATGTCGCACTGCTCTTGAGTAATTGACTTATTAATTTTTCACAAGCGGCTCTTTCAAGTTCTCCTTTTATCAAGCCTTTTTGCACAAGCTCAAAATCGACAATAATGCCGGTATGTAGGTCCATAGTGGAATAAGTCAAATATTTGGCACTAAAACCAGGAGAATCGTACTGCCCATCTCCAGCAATCCAAACTTCTTTTCTACAATTTTTGGTTTTTCCAAATTATTTTTTCTCTCAACATTCCAAATATTTCTTATAATAGAACCGGTAATGTTGTTAACTATACGGTCGAAAACAGTTCGAGATGCTATGGCACACTTTAATGTTTTGCAAAATGACCTAAACGGGCTATACAGTAAACTAGAAAGTAACAATGCTGAAGCTATTAAAATATTTCCTTCTGGTCGTTTTCGTCCCATAGGCTGAGAATACCAAACACATTGTTTACCACACTCACATACAGTTTTAACACACAACATCGTGCCCTTAGTGTAATGGATCACATTTTTGACTTGCTCACTACATACACTACATATGCTAAAAAGTTGAAGTAAACAGGTCCAAGCAACAAAGTAGTACCCATGATTTGTCGTCTGATTTTCAAACTCTTCCTCTAACATTTGCTCCACGTTGCTATCGCCATCACTTTCTTCTGATTCATTGTATTCAAAACTGGTGTCATTTGGATTTTCATTTCTGTCAAGCGGTGGTATAAAATTTCTGAGTACTTCAGTGCCTAATTCACACTGTATATTTTTGTTTAAATCTTCAGAGTCGGTATGAAAAGTAAACGATGATTCAGGTGCTTTTAGTATGCTGTTAACTTCTGTTGAAAAATTATTGTCAACGGATAATAAATCGGTTACAATTTGTTGACGTCTTTTCTTTTCATATCTAAACTGACGGGAAGTAATTTTGATTTCTTCACTTGAAGATGTCGACGGTAATTCGGCGATATTTCTTTTTTCAAACCATTGCCATTAATGCCATCCAATTTTACGCAAGGTATTGCACCCGGTTTTAATGTTGGTCCTCGTAATTGCCCATTGCCCACTAACTTTAACTTCAGTAATTGTGATTCGTCTATATCAACCTTTTTTTTATGTTTGGTACACAAACGCGATTCAGCACTAGGTTTAAAGTTCTTCCTCTTACAGTAAGTAACCCACGCAGAGAACCTTTTCGGAGATCGATCACGATTGGGAAATTACTACAACCATAGGCACAACAACTAGGCATTTTTCTGGCTAAACAAAAACGTTGCGGATATTAAAACTGAACAAAGCAAATCGTAAAGAGGATCAAGTTCCGTTAAAACCCCACTGAACTCACTGTCCCAGTGCAACTTGTTTGCCCCGATGACGTCAGAGCTCCCTTTCTTAAGCGCCCAGCGCTTTCAATTTGATACCTGAACTTCTGAGAATATGTAAAGTGGTCATATTTTATTCCAATCTATCATTTAACCGAAATTTGTATTTTGTGTTGTTATCCCCTTTAAATGACACCAAACGGCACGCGTCTGTGACGAACTTCCAAAATTCAGGACAATCCTTAAGAATAAACATTTATTTCTACGTAAAATTGTCAACAAGTCATTCACCAAATTTATTTACAACAAATGAAGTTTCTTGTCACATCATTTGACATTTTTTAAAATTTCATAAAATACAGAATAAATACGTATAGAAATTATGGCATTGAGAAAAACATTTGGGCCAATGCAGTTCTGATGATGCCATTAAGATTATCTTGAAGGACCGGTCGGTCTATACAGGAATATCAGTACCTGCGCAATGACAGTATTCTTCGTAGACACAATGCGAACATGTCATAAAAATCATAAGAACAATGGAACACTATACCATCGGTGCAGGAATGATTAGTAAAAGTGGTTCTTGTCCTTAGTAAATTAACAAATATTTATAAAATGTATATTTAGATAATATAACAAAAATATAACACAACTTAGTCCCAATTTAGACCGAAACGGTCTGCCACCGCTAGACTGATAAATTTAGATGTAATAATAGTATATTTACATATTTAGATGGAGAAGCGTATCTTAATAACCTGAGCGCTGCTTTTAGATCATGGGGCGCGCAGCCCCGAAGGATGTAGCGCCCGAAGGTTATGATAATACTACTCCACCGTGGTGTATATACAATTTTTTCTGCTACTAGTAATATTTGAATTTAGAATATTTTTATTACAAATTATCAAATAAATATATAATTTTTTGCTTCCATGACCCTTTGAGCAAATTTGTTAGAGGTGGTTTGCAAAAACGTTGAGTGAAGGTATAAATATTGTATTTACACCGCCATACATTCAAAAAATTGTGGATCGTTTACTTAAAAGTAAAGAGACGTTAACGAAAATAAGATTTTCTGCGAAGGTGAAATACTTGGAGCTGGTGTATTGTATGGTTATACATATAAAATTCCACCTTTTGTACTTTTAGCATTTAATCCCTTAAATTGTACCTTCCTATTATAGCAATTCGTTCTCGTCCTCGTCGAACCCCAGGCGAGGAGGTACGAGGGAGGGAACGTTGAAGGCGATGCTGGAGACGGTCGATCTGGCGGCGATCGTCCAGACCCAAGTGGCGGTGGCCTTGAAGAAGCACTAGGCGGCGACAGCCAAGGCCAAGGCGCTTCGGGCAGAAGCAAAGGTGGTAAAGGCTTGCGTCACACCGGCGTTGTGTGAGACGTTAAGCGAGGCGTCGCTTGGGTTGCAGGCGATGGCAACGCAGGTAGGTGAAGGCAATGTAGGGGCGTCGTCTTCAATAGGTGCTACCAGGCGGGAGCAGGCGGGTGAAGTGAGGCGACCAGGAGGTGGCGACCTTCTGGAGACCTTCGATCCTGAAGACGAGAATGAGTGTGTAGAGGTGTGGCTACACAATATTGACCAGCTGGGGCGTATTCACGGGTGGAGTGAGTACGAGATGGCCTGGTTTATACAGAGTAAACTGCGAGGCGCGGCGAGGAACTGGTACAGGCGCCTGAATAACTTCGACCTGTCGTGGGACCAGTGGAAGGCGTCCCTGGTCAGCGAATTCCCTAGGCGACGGGATTACGCGGTTGATGTGCAAGCCATGCTGGCGAGGCGTAAGCTAGTTGGGGAGACGATGACGAGTATTACCACCACAAACAGGCGCTCTCTGAACGATGTTTACAGACTCCGGACCAAGCCATCTCCTGCATCATCCACGGGCTCCCCACCGACTTACAGGCGAACGCAAGGGCGTTTCGGTGCAGGACTCTGGGTGAGTTATACACTGGTTTTTTGGCGACCCTAGATAGGTACCAGGCGGAGGAGAGACGAGGCGGCGTCCCGAGGGTGGCGAAATCATTAAGGCAGCAGCAGGCTACGGAGGGAACGGCGTTCCACGGTCACTAGGCGCGAGGCTTGATGCGTTGCTACCACTGCCAGCGGATGACCACGCACCGCAGCAAAGATTTCCCACAGACTCAGATGGAGAGGTGCAGGAAATGTGGACGAGGTGACCATCTACATCACGACTGCCTGGGGCGTTCCAGGTCGGCGCGAGGCAGGAATCCGGCGACATCAACGGTTCAGGTGAGACTTGTAGATGTAGGCGCTAATATCTATAAGATGGCGGCCACCACGGTGACGAGCGAGTCGCTCAAGGCGTATCTAGATACCGGAAGTGAGAGGAACAACTTGACGCTGGCGGGCATGAGGCGAATCATGCACGGCAAGGTGCGTCCGGTATCTGCGGTGTTGCAGGGATTCGGCGGAGGCACGACGAGAGGTCTAGGCGAGATCGACCTCGACGTGGTGGTAGACGGCGTAACGTTGTCAATCCAGGCAATGGTGGTTGAATGCGATTTGGCTGGAGCTGACCTGCTTCTAGGACAACCAGCGTTGACGACGGAGGGAGTGGTCTTCCTGGTGAAGGACGGCACGGCGAGGCTTTCCCATCAGGAGGACTTTCTCCAAGCGATCCGGTTGGAGGCGGGCGACTTAACGCAGGCGGCATTGAACCCAGTGCGAATGGTAGGCGACATTACCATTCCTCCAGGCGAAGAGACGGATATACCGGTGACAGTCGACCACGTTCAACCAGGCGAGATGATCCTTCATCGAGAGAGAAGGAACAGCGAACAACGAACAATGGCGCTGTTGAGACCTTTTCTCTTCCAAGTTGGGGATGCGAACGTGGTTACGGTGAGAGATAGATATCCCCTGCCTCTAGTGGAGGACCAATTAGACAAACTGTCAGGGAAGTGTTACTTTACCTCGCTAGACTTGACGCAAGGGTATCACCAGGTGCCGTTGCATCCCGACTCGATGGCAAAGACGGCGTTCATCACACCGGATCGGCAGTATGAGTACAAGCGTGTACCTTTTGGACTAGCGAACGCACCAGCGGTGTTCCAAAGGGTCATTGATAAAATGTTAGGCAAAATGAAAAATGATCTGGTGTCGGCGTACATGGACGATTTGTTGATCCCATCTACAACCGTTGACGAGGGCGTCCAACTACTCGAGCGAGTGTTGAACTTGGTGAAGCAGGCGGGACTCAAACTAAATCTGGCGAAGTGTTCGTTTCTGAAAGATCGGTTGGAATACTTGGGACACTAGGTGAGTGCACACGGTAATCGACCAGGTGGGAGGAAAATTCAGGCCGTGCAAGATTTCCCTCAGCCAAAAGGTGTACATGGCATACGACAATTCCTGGGTTTGGCGAGCTACTTCAGGAGGTTCATCAGGAACTTTGCAATTCGGGCGAAACCTTTGACGGAGTTGACTAAGAAAACCACTCCTTGGCGATGGAAGGTGGAACAGTCGGAGGCGTTTGACAAATTAAAGCGAGCTTTGGTGGAAATACCCGTTATGGCAATGTACGACAGCAAAGCTCCTATCGAGGTACACACAGATGCATGTAAGTGGGGATTGGACGGAATTCTCTTACAGCAACAGGCGGACCAAAATTGGCGACCGGTGTTTTACTTTAGTAGAACAACTTGCAAGGCGGAGCAGGCGTACCACAGCTATGAGCTGGAGACCTTGGCGCTGATGGAAACCGTCAAGCGTTTCAGAATCTATTTAATAGGAGTACACTTTAAGGCAGTTACAGATTGTGCTTCAGTGAGGGCGACTCCTAATCAAGCGATATCTAGTTCCTCGCATTGTAGGATGGTGGATGGCGCTTAAGGAGCATGACATGGAGATCGAATACCGTCCTGGGACAAAAATGCCGCATGTGGATGCGTTAAGTAGAAACCCGATCAATGTGAGAGTGGTTAACCAATCCGAAGTTGACTCGTTTCTAACGATCCAGTTACAAGACGATAAGGCGCAAGTGATTGTCGCGGCGTTGGATGACGGAACGGCAAACAATGACCAAGGGTGCGATTCTCCACTTCGTTCGAAAAGTTTCGTTCGACGAACAATTCGTACGAAAAGTTCCGGACGAAACGGTCAACGCGCATTCTCGACTACGATTCGAAACTTGAGTTTCGAACGAAATTATAATTCGAACGGTGACATGACAACAGTGCAAAATTTCTGTGATCCTAATACATAAAAATAAAAAACTCCAAAACGACGTTGGCGGCATGCTAAATTTGAGCGTGATGATGCAATCCATTTCAACATTCGCGCCAAAATTACGTATGTACCTCCAAGCGCATTACTTTAATTTTTCATTCTTTGTATACTGGCGCCGACATTTATATATTGATAAATTACAACTTTTACTTAGTCCATTGCTTACGATTTCCGATATCTAGGACCTCCAAACTTTCAAAAACTTAAGTACCGACCAACAGTATTGCTGTCTGATGGACATAATACTAATGACAGTATTTATAGAAAACTTCGACTGAATGTATCAGAGTGCTCTATCAGCTTTTGTTCGAAATAGTTCAAAATAACGTTTCATTTTACAATGGAACAAAAAAATTAAGATTGTGAAATATAAGCCTGCAACAAAAAGAAATCATGGTGGAATTTTTGAAAACGCATCCGTTGTTACGAGCGGAAAATTTTCAAATTCCTTTTCAAAAATAAATAAAAAAAAAGGTAATTTTCTTTAAGTTCAATACAAATTCTGATAGATGTAAATAAGGATTCTTGACGTAATGTTTCTAATTTTTCTTGGCAGACATGGCACGATTTGAGGAGCAATGTGAAAAATAAAAAGTCAAGTATTATTCGTCATCAAAGGGGAACAGGAGGAGGTAGCCCCTTACCAGAACAAGGTTTGTCACCGCTAGATGAAACCATTACAGAAATGATAGGGCAAACAGCCATTTCTGGTGATGAACAGATACCTCAACCAACGATTGAATTTGATTTCGATGAAATAGATGAGAATGAGCAAAATGAAAGTGGAAGTACGTCAACTCCACAATACGGTGCCAACGCCACAGTGCAGTGAAGCTGTACCAAAACAGCCAAGACGTAGAAGCAGAAGGGTGGAACGGTTGAACCACACAGTTGCTAGGAGTGATAGGCTGGCCGAACAGAACCAACAACAGTCAACTATAGTAGAAAATTATTACAAACAAAAACTACAATTAATGAGGGAAAATATAGCCGTAAATAGAGAGATAAGCAGTTCGTTGACATTTTTATGTAGTTATTTAAAAGACAAAATGTAAATATGTAATTAGTTTATAATTTCTAATAATTTCTAATAATCTTAATAATTTTTCTGATTTAATATAATGTTTATAATATAATGTTTTTAAAGTCTCCCTTTGGATCTAGTTTTTGAGATTACAAGTTGTTGGTATTTCACACACGATGTGACTTTAGAAATAAAAATCTTTTTGTTTTATACTGACATTTGTAACGAATGTTGAGGAATTTTATTAATACACACGTTACTGATACAAACAAAATATACAGGGGGGCTTAGGATTAGTGTTAGTAGTCCTCAAAGGACTGGCCGGCTTCTCTATCCTTCTAGCTTCAAAGGTAATGTCCAACACTGATGTTGTTACCCTGAAGAAGTCGGAGTTGAGAAGGAGATTATTTCTCCGTTTTCGGAGTTTGTAAGCCCTTTTTATAGGGCTGGATCGTAGGGCGTGTTTACGTACTGTCGTGGTGGGGGGGATTCCGATGGTAGGAGATGCGCTGGTGGCGCTGTCGTGTGGGGTAGTGCGGAGCGCTTCCAACTAATGGGGGTCTGTTACACATTTTTAATACACAGCAAAATGATTCCTTATAATTTGCTGTTGTAATCTCCTTCCAACCACCAAATCTGGATTCACTCTATTGAGTGCTGCAACTGCTGGTTCTATATTGATATCTTTGGCATTGAACATACCAAAATTCAAATTCACATCGGCATCTTCTAATGGCACATGTGCTATATTATAAATGACGCACATATTATGTAAAACACAGCAAGCATTAATAATTTTTGACGCCCTGCTGGGGGAGTAGTGCAGCACTCGGTGCTTTAACAAACACCTAAATCGAAGTTTCAGTACCCCATTGCACCTTTCAACAACATACCTTGTGCTCCTGTGTCTATCATTATACGCAGCTTCAGGAGTATTTGGTTCTGCATGTGCCCAAGGTGTTAGCAGCCACGGTCTTAGAGCATAACCTGAATCGCCTGCAATACCATTAGTTACTTTATTTTATTCTACTTTATAACTTAAGATGCATACCTAATAAATAGTAAAAACCAGGTCTGCGCTGATTTAAATTTTGAAGAACCGGCAATATATTACTATGGTTCCAAATATAGTTATCGTGGGTGCTACCTGGAAAGCTAGCACACACATTTTGAATTTTTAAATTAGTATCACAAATCTATAAAGTTTAAATAAATGTTAGTATACAAATAATGTACAGATGTATAAAAATGCATCATACCAACTGAACATTTATGGAGTGATATCCTTTACGATTAACATATACTGCTTCAGGATACACGGGATCATTAACCCACATAGCGCCACCGTCCTTTTAAAAGAACACTTCATAAATACCCCCAGAAAAAAAAAGTTGTTTATTATTTTCACAGACGGGGTTCAAAACGTGAACATATATACATTAGAAAAATTATCTTAGTTTCAATCGTACACGTGCAGCTTCAGTTTACGTTATTATTTGTGTTTTTATTTCAATCCTGTGGACGTTGAGCAACATGAGTGACTGGAAGTAAGTATTGTTTTTTTGTACCTTTGTAAATCAGCGAATCCTTTCATCATTTAAATATAAAAATGGTTCAGTTTCCCCATGCTAATATAAATTTGTTACAATTATCTCATATTTTTAGTGTTTTTGTAGCATAAATGGAACCGTCCTTTATAAAGAACAATGGCACAATGTACTACTATAACAATTTTTTTGATTTCTTCTTTTAAAGTTACTCGAAGAGATCTCTCACGCTGCATGAACTCTTAGATGAAGTGGAAAATTTAGAAAACGATGCTGATATAGCACAAAATATCGTTATTTTTCCGCCAGATAATTGCAACAACGAAAATACCGACGAAGATAGTGGTGAAGAAGATAATGTTGTAATAAATAACCTTCCTGGAGCACAATTAAGAGCAACAGCAGAAATATTAGAGAAATCAACAGTTGAAGATGTTTCTTATAGCAGTGACAGCGAAGACGACTTACCCTTGTCTCAATTTGTAAAAAGCAAGAGACGAAAGGTGGAGACAAAAAAAATTATTGAGTGGAATAAAAATGACATTATTTCAACCTTGCCAACCTGGTGTAACGTGAATGGACCTCGAAACCAACTGCTTTCTCCAGTAGAATACTTTTTCTAGTTTTTTGATGAAGAGGCTATTGATTTACTGGTTCATTTTTCAAATATGTATGCTACATCACATAATCGTGAAGGCGATATTTCCACCAATGAAATGCGCTGTTTTTTGGGTATTCTTTTATTGAGTGGATATATATGTTTACCTAGACGTGAAATGTACTGGGAGAATTCACAGGATTCAAACAACCTTCTTGTATCTAACGCTATGTCACGAAATCGTTTCAGATACATAATGCAAAATATTCACTGCAACGATAATTCAAATCTGAACAAGGATGATAAATTTTCAAAGATTCGTCCTTTACTTGATATAGTAAATAGAAAGTTTCTAGATTTTGCACCCACTGAAGAAGTTCATAGCCTCGATGAATCCATGGTACCCTATTATGGTAAACACGGTACGAAGCAGTTTATTCGTGGAAAGCCAATCAGATGGGGGTACAAGCTATGGACGGGAACGACAAGACTTGGTTACATAAAATGGTTTGAACCATATCAAGGATCTTCCACAAGACTACCAGAAATATATAAAACACTTGGTCTAGGCTCCAGTGTTGTATTACAGTTTCTGGACACGCTTCAATCCAGAAATCCAAATATCCCCTATGATTTATACTTTGACAACTTTTTCACTAGTCTGCCGTTACTCGATGAATTGACATCCAGAGAGTGCAAAGGAACGGGTACACTGAGAGAAAACAGGTTGGCAAAAAACTGCACCATTTTAGACCCGAAAACCATGAAAAAAAAAGAAAGAGGAACTTTTGACTTTGCGTCTGTAAAGAATAAAGAAATGGTAATCTGCAGATGGCATGATAATAGTGTGGTCACTATTGCCTCCAATAGCAATTCAGTACTCCCAACAGCACCTGTGAAGCGGTTTTCCCGAAAAGAAAAAAAATCCATCCAAGTACAGCAACCACACATTATAAAAAGATATAATGAAAACATGGGGGGAGTAGACCGAGCTGATGAAAATATAAGTTTATATAGGGTGTCAATCAGAGGGAAAAAATGGTACTTTCCTCTTATAAGCCATTGTGTCGACATGGCAGAGCAAAATGCGTGGCAATTGTACAGGCTTGATGGTGGTACACTTGACCATCTGGCTTTTCGGAGAAGAGTTGCTGTCGCTATTTTAGAGTCATTCAAAAAAAGTACGAAGCGAGGGCCCGCTAGGTCATCAGCACAACTGCATGAATTCTCCAGATTTGATGGACGAGAACATTTTGTAATGTATAAAGAAAATCAAACTCGTTGTGGCCAGTGTCATAAAAAATGTAATTTTTTGTGTTCCAAATGCAGTGTTGCATTGCACCCTAAAGATTGTTTTTTAACCTATCATAAAGTAAATAAATATGTCTTTAGATTTGTTTGTTTTATTATAATAAAGTGTTTTTAGAAACAAAGTGAAGTTACTATGGTAGTTTATAACGCCACCGTCCTTTTTAAAGGACACCGGTTTTTGCAAAAACTAAAAACTTTACAAATTTTTTTTTTAATAAAGTATGGATCTAACACGGTTCTAAAAACAATTTTACAAAAAAATACTTTTTTTTTAGAAAAAAAAAGTTTCGGCACTATGTGGGTTAATTTTAGGTGGAAAAATTGCCACATGAGTGCAATCAATGCACCCTACCACTCCAGGAAAATTGTGTTGCAAGTAAAAGCTAGTTATATTAAGGCTTAGTTATATAAAATTATAATGCCTGATAAAAGAACTTACTCATTCCGAACTTGATTCAGTTCTTCATAATTTCGAGGAAACCTTATATATTGATCCAATATTCCTTGAACGTTTAAGGCGTCGCTTACTTCTGCTACACAACGGCTCACTGAAGATTGATTTACACCTAAATTAAGGTTTCTCCCAATGTCAAGTTGATAACTGCCACTTGCAAAAAACCGTAAAGCTGTTAGAACCTATGTAATTAAAGATAATTAATATTCAAATAAAGAAAATCGCTCTTTCTGCCAAATAATAATAATAAAAGATCCAACTCACTTTTCTTGAAACGCTACGAGCAGATATTCTACTTGGAGGTATTATATGTGGCTCCAATACATCAATTAATGTTTCTGCCATATTTTTGGTCAACCGAAATATTTTCACAAACATCATCAAAAGGGTCCATAAATTCATAAAATTGTCGATGGCCCTGTATTGCAAGCAATTCTGCTTCCTCAACGGCTCCCAGGGCTGCTAAATTTATTTGCACAAAAAATGGATTTAAAGCACCCATTCTAACAAATTAAAACGTTATAACAATTTACAGGTTATATTGCTTAAACGTCAATTTTCGTATACGGAATTTAAATTCGAACGCAAATTTGTGGGCGATGTAAAATTCGTATACGAAATGCACTTGGCCAGTTCCAGAATACCAATCGGAGATTTTCGTATGACAATTCGCTCGAACACCAACTTTCGTATACGAAACTCAGTCCAGAATAGCAGCTCTGAAGGCGGACTACAGGGTGTACAACGAGCGGTTGTATCGGCGAACACTATTGGGCGACAGGCTCTACGTACCGGCGATGGCAAGATTCAGTCTTGTCCGAAAGCATCACGATGATACTGGACATCCTGGGTACGCAAGGTGCTTGAAGTTAATTAAGGAAACCTATTGGTTCCCACGTATGGGGCGTTTCATACGGAAGTACGTGGCGGCGTGCTTGAGCTGTGCATGCAGTAAAGGCAACTATGGGCGGGCGGAAGGATTGCTACATCCGATACCGAAACCGGCAATACCGTTCGACACAGTTCACGTGAATCACTTAGGTCGTTTGCGAGAAGTGTGCATGGGAACAGTTATGTGTAGATGTTGGTGGATGGGTTCACTAAATTTACTTTAGCACGATCCACAAGAACTTTACGATCGACGGAGGCGATAAATAAATTGGCGGAATTATTTGGCGAATTTGGGTACCCCAGGCGATTAATTTCCGACAGAGGATTGGCGTTCACCAGCAAGGCGTTCGGCGACTTCTTGGCGAGGCGAGGCGAGGCGAGGCGAGGCGAGGCGAGGCGAGGCGTTAAACACGTGTTGAATGCAATTGCAACACCAAGAGCGAATGAACAGGTAGAGAGACAAAATCGCACCATTGTAAGCGCGATAGGTGCAAGTGCTGAGTCAGAGGTTACATGGGATGAACGTTGGGCTGATGTAGTGTGGGGTATGAATCAGACTGTGAACGCAAGTACAGATTACTGTCCTGCCCAGTTCATGCTTTCTCACAAAAGTGACGTTTGGGCGGATCTTACGGCAGGTGTGCAGGAGGCGAATGTGTCAGGAAAGGGCGAGACGACGGTAGAAATACAGGAAGCGGTGCACAGCCGTCGGCGCAAGGCAGCACAAAATCTGACAGCGGCGGGCGAGGCGATGAAGGCACGTTTTCGTGTATCTTTTGGCGTTTGAAATACAGTTATTCTATTAAAGGCGTTATCTCTAAACCTTATTTAATAAAGATTTGAGAACATTAGGTTAATAGTTCAGGCCCACATTAAAAAAATCATAAACGCTCCAGCAATAACAAAAGTCAACTCTAGTAATGTACGGCAATTAGTCGACGAGACTAGAACAAATATCTCCGCTTTAAAGGTTTTGGGAGAACCAGTCAATGAATGGAACTCGATTTTAGTAACAATTATTACAGACAAGTTAGATTTTTATACTGCTAGCTATTGACATGCCACAATAACGTCGAACAAACAAGTACCGCCACTTAATAGCTTATTAGAATTTCTAGAATCACGGTGTCAAAATTCGGATTCGCATAACAATATGACAAACATGTCCAGTTATCAGAAACAAAAACCGCATGTTAAAACAGAGTTCAAAACGCAATCGGTATCAAATGTGTCGACAAAGAAGGAAACAATTTGCGAGTTCTGTAAAAAGCAAAATCATTTCATATCACAGTGTCGAATCTTTTTGAAGGAAAGGTTAAATGAGGTAGAGAAATTAAAGTTATGTATAAACTGTCTACGAAGCAATCACCAAATTTCCGAGTGCAAGTCAACCAGTTTATGTAATGAATGTAAGGAAAACATAACATTATTACATGACAAAATGATCGTAACTAGTGACAGTCATAACTCAATTACCCCAAGTACATCATAGGCGAATCATTCCGAAACCGTCGCTATCGAATAGACATAACCGACAAATAAAAATTGTGAATGGCGTAAGTGACAAATTTTCATTTATTCCTAAAAATAGAAAAAAAAACTATTATCAAAAATAGTTTTTTAAAGAGGTAGAAAATTTAAAACAAAAATACAGCAAAAAGAAGTTTGGATGATTAAGATACAAAAAATTTCAAAGAAACTAATCGGTTTTTCCTACCTCCTGTAAAGTTTACCAAATGGTGTTTATGTCATTTTAGCGTAAATTCGTTAATATTATAACGATCCTTGTTTACCATCATGTTTTGTTTTTTTTTAAAATTACGAAACACTTAGTCCCAAAATACCGCCAATTTACTTACAAAATCAAATCAATCATACTGCGCCCGTGGCAGACATTAAAGCCATAGCAAAAGGTACCTTTTCAACAATGTGCAATTTAAATACAATAACCCAAGAGGACAATTATCGCACTCTAACAGAATTTTATACGAAAAATAACACTCCTTTTTACACTTTCCAAAACCCAAATAGCAAACCCTTATCGGTAGTAATCAAAAATGTACCGCTATCACTAACTAAGGATGAAATTAAGGAAGCCTTGAAAATGTTACCCATTATCAACGTAACTTGCTTATTATTAACCAGAGATAAAAGACCGCTGCCAATTTGTGCGGTTGAGCTAATAAACAATGACGAAGCAAAACAAATTTTCCATCTTAAACAGCTTTACAACTCAATTGTTACTGTAGAGATAAGGAAAAAGGCCAGAAATGTGCCGCACAAGACGATGGCAATTGGCAATATTCTTCGGCTTGCTAAATATCAGCCTTGTCAACGCTTACATAATATTTTCTGCGTGTCCCGGAAACCCATCTCAAAGACGATTAGAATATATCAAAAGTTTCGCCAGAGAATTAGTGGAACCTTATCTCAACGTTCGACTTCAAAACACCCGAATGCCACGCGAATTGAGGTTCAGTATCGGAAATTTTTTGTAAAAAAACAGTACCAACTGAGGCCCGACCAGTGTTGAACAAACAAACTAGATGCCGATTTTGTCCCCGTGGCACTGATTGAAAACCAAATACGTGTGCAACGGTTGTCGCTTACCTCTGTGCCTTACTTGTTCCCTTCCCTTGTGCCGCAACTGTGCAATATAGATGGATTGTACACGAAGACTAAAACTTTTTTTTCATTATTTCTTTTATTCCCATGAGTTTCCTTACATTTCATAATGTATGTTTTATTTTATTGAAGTTTAAAATAGTTATTTCTTTAATATATTTCGATGTTCTTTAAAAAATCGTAATGGGTAACAATTTTTTTGTTACCACCTTCAATGTTTCACGCTTTATTATAAAATTATTTTTTATGTCAATTAATAAAGGTTTACAAATTATCTAACTCATATTTAACGATTACCTTTTTCCAGGGGCGTAATATTGGCGGCGAAAGTATGGGTTTGTGACACCCCACCTCACCAGTTACGTAATAGAAACATAACGTCACCAGTTACGGGTTAATTCAAATGATTGCTCAGGAAACAAATTTACGTGAAAATCAAGACAGAAAGAGCAACTAACAAATGCAACCAGCACCTTTTGTATTTAACGTCTAATGACACTTTGTTAGATTTTTTTGCGTGTTTCTTTAATTTTATATGAGGGTAACTTTATGTTTTAGTGCATGTTCATGCGATGTAGGTTTCATCCTATAAATTGTATAATACTAAATTGCTAATACAGTTTTATTTGAATATCTAGTTTTAAATGTTTTGGCACTTAGACCCTTTAGAAATTATACGCTTCAATAATTGTAAACTTTTGTACACTGACACAGACAGTTTGATTTATGCGGTACAGTGTCCAGACATTTATAAAGTGATTAAACGGAATATTTAGCATTTTGATACGTCGGACTATGATCCGAATAATTCTTACGAAGTGCCATTGAAAAATAAGAAAATTGTGGGCTTAGTGAAAGACGAGTGCGCAGGTGAAGTGATTACCAAGATCGCATGAAAGCGGCTGTGGAAGCTATGCGAAGTAAGAAGATGAGCAGTTATAAAGCGTCTCTAGTTTGCAATGTACCCCAGACGACTTTAGAACGTCATGCGAAGAAAGGGGAGAATGATTCTCAAGAATTGATGAAAACCAAAATGGGCAGGAAGCCAGTTCTACCTGATGAACTTGAACGTGAGCTTGCAAATGGAAGAGAAATTTATTGGGTTATAGCGAAAAGATGTACGCTGCATGGCTTACCAATTGACGAAACGAAGTAATTTGAGAAACCCTTTTTCTGAGGAAAACAAGCAAGCTGGAAAAAAGTGGCTACGCAACTTTCTGAATAGAAATAAGCAGTTATCTGTGCGAACTTCACAAGGACTGTCATACGTAAGAGCCAAGGATTTCACACAAGAAGCGGTTTCAAAGTTTTTTGATATTTTCGAACCTGTTTTGGAAAAGATACGGCATTCGCCTTCGCGATGAAACTGGGATAACGATAGTTCAACACAAACATACAAAAGTTGTTTGGATGAACGGTAAAAAACAAATAGGAGCTTTGCAATTAGCAGAAAGAGGGTCACTTATAACTGTGGTTACGTGCATAAATCCGGCGGAGAATTTTATTCCTCCCTTACTGACTTTTCCTCGGAAAAATATGAAACAAGAACTTATCGATGGAACACTTTTAGGGTATATTTATGCGTGCTACCCGTCTGGATGGATCCAGTGGGATATCTTCACCGAGTGGTTTAAACATTTTATAAACCATGTCAAACCTACAGCAGATAATTCAGCAGTTCTTGTGCTGGACGGACATTTCACACACACAAAAAATATTGATGTGATAAATCTAGGGCGTCAATATAATGTAGACATAAAATGCAATGCAATGGGCGTTTCTTTCATGTCGCCATTTAAAACCTACTACGCGCAGGAAATTGAAACGTGGCTGAAAACTAATGCTGGTAAAGGAGTAGTGACTGTCTACCAAATTGGTAAACTTTTTGGCAATGCTTACAAACGAGCAGCAACCGCTGAAATAGCAGCTAATGGTTTTAAAAAGGCTGGATTGTTTCCCTGCAAGCGTAATATATTCAGAGCTCATGACTTTCTTACCATGGCTGAAACTGAGCAACAAGAAAATCAAGTAGTTGTGTCCGAGAATTCCGTAGATCTTCCATTGCAGCTGCGGCATGATACAGAGCAAGCTGATTCATCTTCTTGTCAGCAAGACCGAGTTGCCTACTCAACTAAAACTCATCAACAAAAATTGCCACTGACTTCCACTCCAAAAAACAAAGTTTCGGGGCCCATCTGAAATTAGCCCTCCTCCCCGGTTGAATCCCGGAAAAAAGAGCACTCGTTCTGGATCGGCAGAACTGATTACGGGATCACCATATAAGAACCAATCTGGATACTCCCAAAGAAACAAGATGCCAGTGGGAAACAAAAATGGCGAATTGTAGTCGTTTATCGGAAGATCAATGAAAAAACGGTAAATGATAGATGTCCATTACCTAACATTACAGATATTCTGGATAAATTAGGAAAATGTCACTGCTACACCATCCTCGATCTAGCCTCTGGATTTCATCAGATTGAAATGGACAACGAATCAATTCAGAAAATCGCCTTTAACCCATTAATGGCCAAAGTATCACAAACGAACCATTAACAAAATAATTTTTTAAATTTTTTTTTATAAATCAAAATAGATATCATCCTATCAATTGCTACATAGACTACTCCAAAGTTGATCATGCATGTGTTTGAACTCGATTTGTATAAATAATAACAATTTTATAAATTTTTAAATAACGTTCATTACAACAGCGTGTGCAGTACTTTATAAAAAAAATAGTAATATGCAATAAAATGAATTATGAAAGCGTGACTTTATAAATACTGTCTTCCATAGAAACCAAATAAACGCTAAATGTAAAAAAAGGTGACAATTGTTTATAAAAGAAAAAATTACGACCAATTAAAATTAATGGTTTGTTTATGATACTTTGGCCAGATTCAGTGGTACAAACAGAAGTGCACGTGCATCACGTCCAAAGGTTTGTGACGAGACAACGCTCTGTGTGATAGTAAAGTGTTAAGTGAACAAATATTTTATCGTATTTTATTATACTTTATTATAAAAATAATTGCACCTAACAGGTAGGTTGAAATTATTGAGTACTTGCTTTTTGTCTATTACAAATCGTTGATCTCAAATTTGCAACATGATACCTGCATACACATACAGTATTTATAAGAATTATTCATATTACAGTCATGTCTTCTGGTAGAAAGTGGGAGCTCAAAAGAGCACAAACTCTACAAGAGCTGAAAGCAATATTGGAAGAAGATTCCGATCTTGAAGCTATGAATGAAATAGATGCAGTTTATGTTCCTCCAGCTGTCGACCCTCTTACTGATGAGGAAAATTTGGATGATGATCGTCTTGTGGGCGAAAATATAGAAACAGATATTGTAGGAACATTCGAAATACATACACAAGCTTTAGATGACGAAGTTGATAATTTTGTTGAGCCAACTGCGGGCCCATCTAGCAGCAAAAAGAAAAAAATCAAGTCAAAACAGTACGTACCGTCTTGGAAAAAACAAGAACCCAGATATTCATCTGTGCCAACCACAAGTGAATTTCAAAAAATGCAAGAAATAAAACAAAATGTTGGTGGCAAATCGCCTTTGGAAGTCCTTCTATTATTTTTTGATGATACGCTACTCAACGCAATAGTAGATTACAGTTTGAAATATGCGCAAGATAATAACCGCCACGAATTCAAATTTTCTGTATCTTCACTCAAACAATTTTTGGGAATCCTAATACTGACTGGTTATCACACATTACCAGCTTGCGATTTGTATTGGTCAAAAGATGCGGATAAGGGTGTGGATTTAGTAAGAAGCTGCATGAGCAGAAATACATTCAGATCAATAAAAAGAAATTTACACCTAGCAGATAACAGCAATTTAGACAAGGCGGACAAATTTTCTAAATTGCGTCCTATATTCAATTTGTTGAATGAAAAATATTTGCAGTTTGGAATATTTACTCACAACCTTTCTATTGACGAGCAAATGGTCCCTTATTTTGGCAGACATTCAGCAAAAATGTTTATGAAAGGTAAACCAGTTCGCTTCGGCTTCAAAATCTGGTGTTTATGTAGCTCAGGAGGTTATTTATATCAATTTATCCCTTACGGTGGTGCAGCTTCTAAAGATACTCAACAAGAACGGGAACATTCACTAGGAACACGAGTGGTTTTAGACTTGCTATCTGTTGTGTCTGATGCGTCTCAATACAAAGTTTTTTTCGACAATTTTTTTTCAAATTACAATTTGTTCAATATTTTGAAGGAGAAAGGATTTTTTTTCACGGGAACTGTGAGAGAAAACCGTTTACCAAATTGCCCAATGCAAAGTAGCAAAATACTTAGAAAACAAAAAAGAGGAGAATTTGACTTCTGTTTTGACGAATCGGCCGAGGTAACAGTTGCAAGATGGAATGATAGCTCGGTAGTAACTGTTGCTACAAATAATGGAACGATTGAACCAATACTCAAAGCAAAACGATATAACAGGAAGTTGAGAAAAGAAGAACAAGTGCCTCAACCAAACGTTATAAATGATTACAATATGCATATGGGTGGGGTTGATCTTCTGGACAATGCTGTATCGAACTACAGAATTAGAGTCAGAGGTAAAAAGTGGTGGTGGCCACTCTTCATCAATTTTGTAGATTGCACAGTATCAAACGCATGGAAAATATATAACATTAGCAACGATTCTCATATGTCCCAATTAGAATTTCGGTCATCTCTGGTTTTGTCCCTGATAAAGAGCCAGACCAAATCTACCCCCTCAGATCAGACAGAGCAGGAAACGGAAGAACTGCAACCTACAGCACCGTCCACATCTTGGGGTCGTCCTTCACGAGGAAGCTTACCAAGTGCAATAAGATTTGATGAAGTTGGTCATATTGTAATAAGAGAGGAAAGAGGCAAAAGGCGCCGTTGCAGGGTTTGCAAAACGCACACTGTATATTTGTGTGATAAATGTAAGATTCACTTACATCCTGTTTGCTTTAGTGAATTTCACAAACAAAGTGCATGATTACTTTTGTTAAATAATTTTTGTGGAGTCAAGTTGTACTTACACCTAATTTTTAGTTTTAGTTCATACATTCTGCCAAAGTATCATTAACGAACCATTATTTTTCATTTATTTGTTGCTATTATTATTATTATTATTTTGCATTTTTCTTTTAATTTTATCATAAATACAGCTTAGCTATAATTTTTTTAACAAAATTGTAATTATTTTGGTGCTTGGCCATTAATGGGTTAATGTTGAAAACGGACACTATGAATATAAAAGAATGCCGTTTGGATTAAAAAACGCACCTGCAACATTCCAGCATGTAATAAACAACGTTTTAAAAGAACTACAAGGAAAAATCTGTTGCGTCTACAAGGATGATATAATCATCTTCTCTACATCACTTCAAGAACACCTGTCTAACTTAAGGTCAATATTTAAAACGCTTCGCAAATCTACATTTAAGGTACAACTCGGCAAATCAGAATTCCTTCGAAAAGAGGTATAATTTTTAGGTGTTTCAACTTATGTTGTTATATTATATTTTGAGGGTCGCTTTGTATGTTTTGTGTTCGGTACCGCTGGGGTGCTGGAGTGGGAATATTTAGTAGTACGCATTGACATCCAGTACGCTTCAGACGTTGTACATTTAAATAAAATCATTTTCGCATTTATTCAGTGTGTTATTTGTGTATCGACGAATTCAAAAGCAACTACAACCCATAGCTCACACAAATGGTATTAAACCAAATCCAAACAAAATTACAGCCATTCAAAAATTTCCAATACCAAAAACGGCTAAAGAAATTAAATCATTCCTAGGTCTCATCGCATGTTCCATTAAAAATTTTACAAAAACTACAAAACCTTTCACTAAGTGCCTCAATAAAAGAAATAAAATTCAACATACAGAAGAGTTTGCAGCAACGATCCAATTTTACAATACCCGGATTTCACTAATGCCCGGTTTTTCAGTATCGGGTTAAGCTCTAGTTCAGGTTTAACTTTAAGTTCACGGTTCAAATCGTTTTTCAGTCTGGTTTAAACCAAAAATTGAGTCATAAGCTGAGTTCAATTTGAGCCGACTTCGGTACTTGGTTCAAGGTTTACCTTTTGAGTTTAACCTACAATATTGTGCAGCCTGTAGTGTTTGTTCAGGTGAAAATGAATCATTCAACGAATCGTCAGATTATGAAGATATTTTACATTACGTGGAATATCTTGATCGTGGTAAGAGGCCAAAAATTATTCGAAATAGCCCGAGTAATTGTGAAGTATGGGACGATTATGATTTTTGGGCTACGTATCGATTAGGCAAAAATGTAGTAACGAGATTAATTGATGAAATTAGTGCGAAAATATCACATCCTACTGACTGGTAATTTAAACATTAAATTGAAAGTAAATAATTAATAGCTCTTCGGTTTTATGAAACTGGCAGTTTTTTAAGTGCAGTGGGTGATTTAGCTGGCATTCACAAGTCTGCAAGGTAATACAGAAAGTGTCAAATGCCATTGCTGTTATGCGACCGGAGTATATAGTTACCAACAACTGAAGATGAAATTTATGTGTTAACCGAAGGTTTTTACAATATAGCACATTTTCCCAAGGTAATTGGTGCAAACGATTGCACTCATGCAAAAATTCAATCTCCAGGTAAGAATGTTGTTGCTAACAAATTTATTATTTTTAAAGATATAATTTTTCAGCAAGTGGAGAAAATGCAGAAATTTTTAGAAACCGGAAGAAATACTTTTCCTTAAATGTACAGACTGTGTGTGACCACAAATTGAAAATTCGAGACATTGTTTGTCGGTGGCCAGGATCAACACATGATTCACAAATATTCAATAATTCCTATTTTCGTGAAAGATTTGAAAGAGAATAAATTGTTGTTAGAAGATAGTGGGTACAGAAGTAGAAATTTTCTGATAGCACCACTGTTAAATCCCAACACACCTGCTGAAACGCTATTTAACGAATCGCATATTCGAACACGTAATTGTGTGGAAAGATCATCGGGTGTTTGGAAACGTAGATTTTCTGTATTGGCTAATGGCATACGACTTAAGTTGGAGACCGTCCAATATGTGATAGAAGCAACTGCTATACTACCAATTTATTTGTGGACCGAGGTTCGGAAAATAGTAAATTGATTTCAAAACCCGCTAAGCACACTGAATCTTTTTATAACACCAAAACTCAACACCCAACAAACACTCTTATTGTTTCTCAGACTTCCCAGATCGCAGAGGAACCGCAAACAACCTTACCAGCTAAACAGCGTGGAGTCTACCTCGGTAAGCCCGAAAACAAGAAGAATCCCCGTGCGCAGCAAGGTGCCGCCCCTAAGGCCAACAGCCAGCCCGGCAAACCACAGATTATACAGATGACACATAAGCATACGCTCAACTTGCACCACGAAAAAAGCGCCTCTCCGATTCGGATCAGCAACTAAACGTGGCGCAGAAATGCACGAGGTTTGTGTCTATGGAGAAGAGAAAGTGAGGAAACTAAGAGACAAGGACACCATTTCTCTCTGAATCATCACAAAGATGAAATGCGACCGTTCCAAATGTTATTACGATTTATATTTGTGTGTGTATTTGTATTTTATAAGTTTTAAGTGAAAACCAGGTAATACTTTTTCCATATTATTTATTACAATGGAATGTAGACGGATAAAATTTCGGTGCTCTATTCTATGTCTGTTTTCAAAACGCGCGTAGTACTTAGAAAAATCGGCCATTTTTTGAGCTTCTATCCGCACCGCAACGTTTAAATTCAATTTTGGATCTTTCAAACAAATCAATCGTTCGATTGTGTGCAGATGATATGTTTAGTAGTACATTGAAAAAAAAAAAACGACCGTGGTACTTTCTCTTTTTCACAGTCTTAACCCTTCTGGAAATGTCGATGATGAATTGTGTTTAAATAATGTACGAAATGTGATCATTGAGCCAAATTTAGAGTGTTGTAAGTAATGTTCAACTACGTGCAGAAAATTAGTTTTACTTGGTTTTTATACGAACTTCACCGTATCATAATGCACTCGAAATTATTAGAGGTTACTGTAATTTTTGTTATCAGAAAGTATCTTTTGTATTTTGGTAATTTGTAATTTGGTTCTAGAAAATTGTCGCAAGGAAAACGATGTTTGTTGCTCCTTTTCTCTAGAAATTCATTCATAATTACAATAAAAATTTTATTCTCGCACCCTTGGCTTTTGAGGTTGTGTTTGCAGATTTGGAAGTCTTTTATGACACACGATTAAATGAAGCACAGTCGAAAAGTTTTTCCTTTTTCTATTTCCACTTAATTCAATGATTTCCACAAGATTGACGCTGTTAATTTAGTGTTGACAGCAAATTTAAAATTTTAAAAATGCAGATGACTTATGTCAGACTTACCAAACAGAAAGAAAAGCACCTTCTGTTACTGGCGGAGGGTGACATTTCTGATATTGAAATATTGAATGAAGACATATCCGATGAAGAAGAGCTTGGTTTGTTGGAGGGTGAACATGAATTAGTAACCAGCGAAGTTTTCGAGTTTCCTGGGGCAAAATGCAATAAGCGTAGAGGTCGAAGGAGTTTCACCAAACGGTAACATCGACCCGAGTCTTGCTTGATATTGGAAGTGATGAATTCGACAGCGAAGATGATTTATCTCTGGTACATTTTGCAAAACGTCGTCGCCGACACGTGAAGAAAGAAAAGAAAGAAGTCGATTGGAAGTGGAAGAAGCAGGATTTGGATAAAGTTGATTGTGAATGCGATGTAGCGTTCACGACCCCCAAAAACATCGGCACACCTTTTCAATATTTCAAACAATTTTCCGATGACATTATAAATAATTTGGTTGATCAGACAAATCTTTACTCTACTCAAAAAACTGGAAAGTCTATCGACACTAATTTCAGCGAAATGTGCAATTTCTTGGGGATACACATTATCAGCGGTATAGTGCAAATGCCATCCTACAAAATGTATTGGGCTAATGAAACTAACTATCCCGTAATTGCCGACGTGATGCCAAGAAATCGGTTTGAAAAGCTTAAATTCAATCTACATATCAATGATAATACAGAAATGAAATAACGTACTTATCCTGGGTATGATAAGCTATTCAAAGTACGTCCATTTATAGATGCCGTGAAACAAAACTTGGAAAAACTTGAGCCCGAAGAAGACAATTCTGTTGATGAGATAATGAAAAAAAAGTAAAACCACATAAGTGGGGCATTAAAGTCTTTGCAAGAGCAGGAATAAGTGGTATAGTATATGAATTCCAAATTTATACTGGAAAAGGTACTATCGAAGACGATCAAACCGAATTGGAAATTATCGGAGATATTGTATTGAAGCTATCAACAAACCTACAACGTGCCCGCAACTTTAAAATTTACGCGGATAATTTTTTTACTTCTATGAAGTTATTTGGGCATTCTTGGGGTTGGTACGGTGCGAACAAATAGGCTGAAGGGATACAATCCCAAAGACGACAAAGTGCTCAAACAACAAGGAGTGCATTTGATCAGTACACTGCGGCGGAAAAAATGTTACTGCAGTAAAATGGTTTGATAATAAATCAGTCACTTTAGTATCTACATACGTTGGTGCCGAACCTGTCGAAACTGTGAAAAGATGGTCTCTAGCCAAAAAAAAAAAAAAAAACATATAGAGCTTCCACGACCAAATATTGTAAAGATTTATAACAGTAATATGGAAGGAGTGGATCTTAATGACATGTTAGTGGCTTTATATCGCACAAAAATTGGGGTAAAAAGATACTATTTGAAAATTTTCTATCATTTGCTGGATGTTTGCATCGTTAATGCATGGTTGTTATAACGAAGGCAATGCAAGCTACTGAACATTACAAAATACAAAAACCTCATTGTATTTAGAAGCGAAATTGGACAGACTTTATTGCGATGCTTTCCAGCAGATATTAGGAAGCGTAGACGTCCGAGTTCAAGAGAACAAACTCCGATAAGATCAATTTTTAGAAAATCACCTGCAGTGCCGCAGCCTATTGAAGATGTCATATACGATAAGAAAGATCATTGGCCATAACACCTTCAGCTAAAAATGAGATGTCGTCACTGTAAATCATACACAAGAATGATGTGTAAGAAATGTGGTATAGCACTTTGTCTAACTAAAGATAGAAATTGCTTTCAAGATTACCATTTTAAGTAAATTGGTTTCACTTTCAATTTTACTTTTTTCTTTACCTGTCCATATTCCCAATGACTCCATATGGCATCACTCAAAATTTTGGTCAAAAAAGGGTCAAATAATATTTTTTCTGTTTTTTTGTAACACATATAAGACTAAGTTAGTTTAACAAAACAAAAATTTTCGAAAACCAAAAAATTAATTTGGGCACGAAAGGGTTAAAAGTGAAATTACCAACATTCTTAAATTTGGACATGGAACAAGATAATACTACGGTGACGATATAACAAACATGCCACAACGAATCCTAGAAAAAATTATACTAATTCTTTGTTACAGAAACCTCATACATCCAAAGATGATTTGTCCGAAGCTAACACTTCTCCTCATCCTCACAATATTTTAACAATAGCAGAAAACATTGACATAACACCAATTAATTCACAAATTCTACCATTTCATCTTGGTCCCAGTAAAATCATACAAACATGTTGAAATCAAACCACTAACTAACTTATTAGACAACGCTATCAATCACTTTTATAAAATTAATAATTCAATACAATTAATGAACAATAACACCTTTAAAAATACCTATCAAAACGTTTTCAAACATTTGCTTGATCCCACTCATTATTTAATTCTAGAAACACAGCATAAATTAGATACTCTTCTACCTCATACTGTCAAACGGGGTTTTATGAGACAAACCGCATGCTTTTAATGAAACTTTTATTTTTCTGGCAAAACAAGACGGATTATGTGTTTTCTGTGTATGATTGCGTGGTATATGGTTTCGGTTGACATTCTAAGTATATATTTACTTCCATGGTATATTTTAAGAGCTGTCAAAGGCAACTTAATTTAAAGGGGCACAATTCACAAAAAATAAGTTCGTTTAATTTAAAAGTACGTTTAATTCTAAGAAAAATGGTATATTTATTTTGTTTCTACTCATGTTATTTAAGAGCAATCCCCCATGGCTGTGATCTGAACACTATGCAGAGGTCCCGAACTTCGGTTAAAATAACCTCTAAATATAACATTTTTGTGCCGATTAAAATACCAGTACCAAGATCATTTATCACTCTATGGTTCTCTGGTGTTACTTTTTCAAATGTTTATTCGTGAATTTTTATTCGTACATTTTTTTAAAGAAGGTTGAAGTTGGTTATTTTTTGTCATTTTGATCACAATATTTTAAGAAGCTATAAAGATACTACCGAAGCGTAGGCTGTACTTTTTGCTACAGTATCACATAAAATTCGGTTGGATAAAATTATTATTACTATTAATTTTAATAGGACTCGTGAAGCATTGCACCGCGTAATTTTCTGTCGGCAGTTGACGACAGTTATGTGCATTACTGCGAATACTCCACCTTCATTTGTACAC
The DNA here is from genome assembly GCA_949768715.1 of Dascillus cervinus. Classification (NCBI taxonomy): domain Eukaryota; kingdom Metazoa; phylum Arthropoda; class Insecta; order Coleoptera; family Dascillidae; genus Dascillus; species Dascillus cervinus. The sequence continues at coordinate 19,360,434 of OX458320.1, forward strand.
TCAAAATAAAAGTTTCTTTAGCACAGAACGTATAGTTTGAGCAAATTTTGAGATTCCGAACCATAGTTGAAGCCATAGGAAAAATAGCGTAACATGAATTTGTTACAAAGTAAAATGTAAATTTGTCATTTTGCAAACTTTTTTAAAAAATCATAAACACCTGTTTTTCCTGCTCTTTCAAATTTGTCATTTTGCGATTACTTTTAAAAATCCATAAACACCTGCTTTTTTCAGCGACACAGAACAAAATATTTTGAAGGCATTTGCGAAAACCTTCCACTTAAATTTGAATAGACGGTTTTGTTCTAAACACCTGTTGTCATTTCGGAAATGCGTTGCACGATAATAAATTTTTAGTAACCAAAATTGCAACATCAGTCTTCCAGATTGTTTCTTCAGTGAATGATATCGATGCATTTTGCAATAGATAAATTTCAAGCAAAATAGTAAGTTTAAGTGAATGAACAATAAAAAATAATAAAAACAATTTGTGTTTACACGTGATAATAAATTAGTGTGAATAAATAAAATATGCCAAAACAGAAAAGCAGTTAAGAGTCGGCTGTATTTATGAGCAACACGTAAAAAATCGAATTCTAATTTAAGAGAATATAACAGGTAAGTGACTGTATTTATTGTCAGTGTACATATTCGAAATTTTATTTATAATTTTATCAAGATGCAAGAAAGCCGATTTTCCCTATCTAAGTACTGCTGGGAACAACTCGAATACCAAAAATGAAAAATATAGGTAATAAAATTTGTAGTAATGAAGTCTAGAAATCATCGCATCTTGGGAATCTCAGAAACAGTACTTATTTTAATGCAAAAAAAATTAAAACCGTTATAGAAAATAAATAATAATAATATTGCGTTTTGAATGATTCTTAAAAATTACATGTCGGAACTGATTTCAAATAAATGTATTACTAGAAGTTTAAAAAACAATTCATCCAAATCCAAACCGTTTCGAAGAATTCCGAAGCCATAATCTTTATTGACCCAGTCATACTACAACAAATTATAGTATACCGGAACCGGAAGAAGGCATGGAAATTGAATGTAACGATTTGTACTCTAAACAACAAAGTACTTCAAGCAATGTAATTTTTTTGTTGAAGAACATGTATCATCGTTACCGGAAGTGGATATAGGAATTAGTAGTGATACAGACTTAGACAATACCATTCAAACCAAAACATCACAAGAAGAACAACAATTCGTCAATTCTTCATCGGTTATCGATTCGAAATACTCTGTTTTAGGAAGACGAATTATTGAGTTCCAACATTTTTTTCAATCTCTTCAAAATATTGCTGACCACAATAGAAATTTAGGTTGTAATCTAATTAACTTGCGTATTGTTAATGAAACGAAACAGGGCCTAAACTCCAATTTTAAACTAAAATGTAATATGACGATATTTTTCTAATCTCCACTAACGGGAATGTTAACACAATGGAAATAAATACGTCCAGTGTTGAAGGAATAACGAGTATTGGAAGGGGCTTTTACAATTTAGAAGAATTTTTGTCTTCAATGGAAATTCCCTCTATGGATTCAAAAACGTACGACAAAAATCATGGGACAGTTTGTGATGGTTGGGATAAAGTAGCTGCCCAAGAAATGTTAACGTCAGCAAAAAAGAAGCAGCTTTTGCAGTAGAAAATGGCGATGTTGATAAAAATGGAATACCATGCAACACTGTTATAGCTGATGGTTGCTGGTCCAAACGCAGTTATAGAACCAATTATAATGCTCTATCCGGAGCAGCTGCCGTTGTTGGTCACTGAACAGGAGAAGTATTATATTTAGGTGCTAAAAATAAGTTATGCGTTATTTGTCTACAAGCTGCAGAAAACAAAAACGAAGAAGCCATTGACCACACTTGCTGGGAAAACTATGCAGGAAGTTCAACAGGTATGGAATCGACAATCATTGTCGAAGGATTTAGGCAGAACTTCCATAATGTATGGCACAAGGTACGTAAAGTTTGTAGCTGATGGAGATAGCAGTACATACAAAAAGATTTTGGATGCTAGACCATACAACGATATAACCATTGAGAAGATAGAATGCAGGAACCATCTTCTGAGGAACTACTCCACCAAATTAAAGACTCTTGGTGGAGATACTCGATTTCCACTGGCATTGAGAAAGTTACTAAATCAACGTATACTGAGATTAAGAAGAGCAGTTACATCAGCTATAAGACTCAGAAAAGGTGAAAAAGAAACATTAGATTCACTCAAGACATAAAAACTGAAGAATGACATAGATAATATTATATTTCATGTTTTTGGCAGTCATGAAAATCGTGAAAATTATTTCTGTACAAAACCACTAGAAACTAATGAAATTATCAATTTGAAAACGCATTCGGAATTTTTTGAAAAAGTGAAATTAACGGTAAAAAATTTGTCCCAACATTCAAGAAGTTTGCTGTGTGACTTGGATAGTAATACTGTGGAGCAATTTCATTCTATAGCTGCGAAATTTGTTGGTGGTAAGCGAATAAATTACTCCAAAGGACGCTCATATAGCTCTAGATGTCATGCCGCGGTGGTGTCATTTAATACAAAAAGACCCCACTATGTTTTACATAAAGCTTTAACTGGAAAAAGTCCATCAAAAATAAAAACATCATTTGAAGTTAAAAGGAGAAATAAAGTGCAGAAACAACTAACTTATTCAAAGTCGTACAAAAAGTTACGGACGAAAGAAAATGGAAAATTTGGAGACAAAGATGGGATATATTGTCAACGTCCAGACATGGATACAAACATCCTTATAGAATAAAAAGAAAAATTTTTAAGATCGCTTCAAACAAATGAAGAACAGAAAACTTTTTGAACAAAATACAATTTTGCAATCAGGCAGCAGTCTTTAGATGGAAGAGAGAAGAAAGCTACTTACAGCTTTCAATTTTTACAGTTTTTTCAAGACGCGAAAATACAAGTGGGGTTAGTTTAATACAGAGTATCGTTTATCGCAAACAACTCTCAACTGTCATGGCTGCCCGGCAGACACCTCAAACTGCCATAACACGGTGTGGATTTGCAAACTAGGTCGGCCCCTGTGATTCGCGTCCTGGGGCCGGATGCGGATTGCACGGGGCGCCCGTGACCCCAAATGTGACCGAGGTCAGCTCAAGGATGCGAGTCTTTGAGCTGGGCGACCGGGGATAGCTATCGGGCAACTGATGGCTAGCGTGGGTTCCCGCAGACAAATGAGGATTGCACGAAGAGGAGAGGCGTAATGGCCTAGGGCCGGCTACGAAACAGTCGGCGACCGGAGAGACCGGGAACGGGGGGTACCCGTTCACCCCCATAGAACGGCCTCGATTGGCGACCGAGGTCAGCTCAAGCCATAGTGTAGAGCTGGGTGCATGCATCCGTGGACTTAACGGGGATAGCACAGGAAAAGAGGAGCGACGAGGCTCCCCCCACGTAATGCCGTGTGGGGCGACCCGTGACTCAGGAGAAGAGTGCGCTGGATGTTGAGGGAAGCTCGTACCTGTGGGTCGAGTGGACCAATATACATCTTTGCCACTCATGACTCTGGGAAGACGGGCGGCTGGTTCGGAGCGCGGAACTAGTCAATCGGCTAAGCGTGAGGACGTGGCGGGAAGGGATGCCCTGTGAGAGCTCGGATAGACTACTAGTATCTGGGCAGGATCAACGGTTATCTTCTTCTCGAGCCGACTATGTCGAGGGGTATGGCTACTCGGGCACCCCACTCTGATAGGCAGTGACCACTGTCCGGGTCCAGTTTGGGCATCCGTGGAGGTGGGCCAGCCCTGAGATGAAAGAAACGAATTAAACATGGAACCGAATAGTAAAAATATAGTAGAACTTAATGTAAAAGATGGAAAAAGTGAGGACCTCACAGAGGCTGAAGTGTTCGAACAGAGAGGATCCGTTGGACACTCACCCATCAGGTCGACAGCAATTGCGAAGACGCTGATTGGGGAGACGCATCAGAGAAGCCGGTCACCAAATGTGTCGAGCGTGGCGAGTGTGGCTAGTGTCAGCTCGGAGGGCGCGAAGAGGAAAAGGTTGGACGAAGGGCCCGATAAAGAAACTGGTGGGATGTCAATGGAGACAGTGGCGTCTTTGTTTTACCGAAGAGCAGAGGGAATCAGAGAGGCAACATCCCTTAATTCTTCGTAAGATGATTTTAAATTGGTACCGTTAGATGAATATGAAAAGGTAGCTTTCAAGTAAGTACATTATTAAAACAATAGTTCCTGATCTGCTCACAATCATCACCAACTTGGGAACTCTCCGAAATATCAAACATACTCTTTATGTCTAGCCAAGCTATTCCCTCAACATCCTCAAGATGTTGAAAATGATTATGACTTTGAGTGGGGCTCATTGGATGAATATGAAAGGTAGGTGTAGTTTTCTACTGTGAACATGTAGGTTATTTACAGAAAATAAAATTCATTCAAATAGAGTTATAACCCATCAATTGGAAGTAGCAGTTGACGAGCCGAAACAAATAATTGACGGAAAACGAATTGTAAATATTAATTATTTGTTGAATCAAATTATTCATCTACAGTCTCAGCAGTCAAAATATTGCACTGGTAGCATATTAGAGCTATGGAATGAAAAAAAGAAAAGATTTAATGAGTACTTTTCTGTATGTGCTTGAAAATATTACGTGTTCATTCCGAAAAACCTGACCAGGACTTGAATAAATCTACTGTGTGGGGAACCCTATCTACGGGTAGCACATTTGAACATACAGCCGAATTTTTAAGTGTGTTGGATGTCCCTCCATTTTCAAAAAATATGTTTTTTGTTTACGATGTTTTTGTTTATAAAAACAAAATTATTACAAAAGATTTGGAAATACTGTTTATGGCAGGCGATGGAAGCAGCAGCTAAAGAGGAATATGACATAGTGCTTTCTAAGGGACATATTGACGAGCTTGGTATTGCTTCTACAACAGTGATACTTGACGGTGGTTGATCAAAGCGAAGTTATGGACGTTCATTCAACGCGTTATCTGGAGTTGTAAGCGACATTAACAAAATATTCGTTGCGTTTTTTTTTTAATAAAAATCATTTTAGGCTGTTATCGTAGGCAAAGAAGGAAAGTTACTTTTCCTAGGAGTTAAAAATAAATTTTGTAGCATATGCGCCAAAGCCGAAAACAAAAGAGAGCCAGTCAAAGAACATATTTGTTACAAGAACTGAACCAAATCTTCATCTGCAATGGAACCCGCCATACTTGTAGAAGGTTTTAACGCCAGTATTTCTTCTTACAAACTAAAATACAAAAGGTTCGTTGGTGATGGCGATTCTACTGTATTCTCAGAAATTAGAAAGAAAGTTGATTATGGCTTAGAAGTGAGTAGAATATTAAATAGTAAAATAGGGGTAGCAGCATTGTTTAATACAGGTCGAGAAAAGTGAGTGCACATATCATTGTATAAAAAATTACAGTAAAAGTTTGTATAAGATAAAAAGTGATACAAAAAACATTTCACTTCAAGCTAGGGAGCTTATTACTAAGGAAACGATACAATCTTTGGTCAGCGCAGCCCAAAAAGCAATTTATGCCAATGCACATGAAGATATACAGAGCCTGAAAACTGATATTAGGAATTCAGTTAAGCATGTATATGGTAATCATGAAGATTGTAAAGGTTATTTGTGCAATAAGGTAAGTTACATAGAAGTTATTACTTTTTGATAAAACATCATTACATTTTCTATTCCGGAAAGCTGGGTAACAAATCATTAGACCGAACAGAGGAACTGGTTAGAACAGGAGCCCATCATCATTTATATGCCACTATAAATCTTCTTCTGACCAAATGTCATCTGATAGACAAGGATACTAGTAATCGGACTGAACTTTACATGAGTATCTTATCACGATTCAACATGGGAAAACGGCTGAACCTTGTACAAAGAGATGCATTTCAGAGCAGGTCATATATGTCAGGATCATTTGTGGCACGCAAGAGTAAATTACTATTTTGAATCTGCTTTCTATCATACCTATTCATTTCATGTATATTTAGGCGTGGAAGAAAGCCTTTGAAAAAAGTTCTGGCAAGCATTTAAAGCTATACATGGCGAAGAAGGAAGAAGAAAACAAAACCAAAAAACGTCGACAACTTGAAAATCCAACATATAGACCACGAAAATGCTTAAAATTTAGTAAAGACAAGTACAAGGAACCTGATGCTTATGGACCTGATATAGCTGAAATATTTTTGGATGCTGAAAATCTGGACCAAGAAGTTACTACATTGATGCAACGTCTACAGGTATCTAATGCATATAATACACATCGTGTGCTATTGTACGAACTTGTTTATTTTACCTGTAATACCTAGTTATTTGCAGATAACACGGGAGGAAATACTTAGGATTTCAAGGAAAACAGTTGGGCAATTTGAAAATACACTGTATGTTAGCGAAAGGCAAAATCGTTTGACAGCTTCCAACTTCGGCGCAGTAGTGAGAAGAATGAACCATACCTCCTGTGATTCCCTTGTTAAAACTACACTAACAACCTCTGGTATAGATACTACAGCTACAGCCTATGGTAAAAAAAGAAATTGTAGCCATCCGAAAGTTCAACGAAAAACGTGGGAAACAAGTTGAACCGTGTGGATTACATATTTATGAGAGAAATGGATTTTTGGCCGCTTCTCCAGATGGTGTGCATTATAATGATTCACAGAATGCGAAACTGCAGTCTCACTTCTGAAAAGAAACTATAAATTGTTTTGAGAAGTGAGGACTACAATCTCCCCATCTGTTTAATATTGCATATCCTATTGACTACCTACGATTGTTTTTTTCTTTCTATGGCTACTTTTTAGGAATCACATGTGATGGAGATTTAATAGAAGTAAAATGTTTGTATAAAGCGGCTACTAGCCACCAAAATTTACTGCAGTCTGTTGCTAACAAATAGGTTGGTTGTTTAGAATTGAATAAAGAAATGAAGGATATAAAACTGAAGAAAACTCACGGGTACTTCTATCAAGTAAGAAATAATTCATAATATACAAGCTTTCTAACAATTTTTGTTGTCTTTAAGATTCAGGGACAATTATCGATATGTAACAAGTCAAAATGTTACTTTATAGTGTATTCGGGTGACCACAATGAGTTGTTTATTGAAGAGATTTGGAGACACGACGAACTTTGGCATAATGTGATGTTACCAAAACTGCTAGGAATTTCTGTATGTAATCGAGAATTATTTTTTTTATCGTAACTTTACAATTTCAGTGCTCCAACTCCGGCCGTAAATCCACCAAGAGAAAAGGCTTCACCGAAGAAAAGCTGTACTGCCCTCATTTTGTTTAGTATTACGATTAAAAAATTAATGTTTACAAGTAGTATAATAAAGGACTTTTTTGGCAATTTTGATTTATTGTTCATTCTTTCGCTGAAAAAAATTCCCAAAATATGCTTATTTTGTTCGCTGCTACTTGTGGCCTAACCTCGTAGTTTACAATAGGTCCTTAACACACGAGAAAATTTTCTTAGCTGCAGACCGTTCTGTAAAGCTACGCAGCAAATTTATAATTTACAGGCACGCGTCGTTCCTTGTATTTTCATAAATAACAGAAAATACATTGTATTTTGCGACCCACAAAATCTCTCACGTGTTTTGGATCTAATTGTTTTATGACCTTGCGGTCATCGAAACGCCCTATTTTGTAGTGCGATTACGTTGGATTTGGAAAAGAATTTCATGTGTGTTAATAATTCGCGATATTCAAATGCACCTGCTCGGGGAATCGCTCTTGAAAACATTTCAAGGGCAACGCGCATTGCAAACTAAAAGTTTGAATTTCTAAACGCATCTATAGTGGTGCCACGTGAAGTTTAGAAGCTACACTAATTCTGTTAGAATTCCGTGTTTGGTGTGAATCCATGACTGGGTTTATTTCCACACTTACTGAATTCTAACCGTAATACCAGTCAATCATTTTTTTGATATCATTTACAGAGGAAGATTTAATTTTTGTCGCAGTATTTTTTGTTGCAATGCAAAACAATTTTTTTAGGTGATAGGGGGTGCAAGAATGCTATACCTTATTTCAAACTTGCAGATAAATAATATATATTGTTACCTATAAAAGGGGTGTTTTAAACACGGTGTATAGTGTCGAGACAGTCCAACTTAACATTTAAAACCCCCCTACCACCTCGAATCAAGTTTCGTGAACGTAAATTTGTACCTTTTAAAAGAATTGCATCAATAGTTTTCATTTCTTATCGATTTATCGTGAGTTTGTTTATCGTTCAGTGCAGCCGAATAAAACGCCCACCTTAAGCAATTGTTGAATTGCTGTGGGCAATTGTTTGTAACCGCTTTAAGGCAATTGTTGATTTGTTGAATTGCTGTGGGCAATTGTTTGTAACCACTTTAAGGCAATTGTTGATTTGTTGAATTGCTGCGGGCAATTGTTTGTAACCACTTTAAGGCAATTGTTGAATTGCTGTGGGCAATTGTTTGTAACCGCTTTAAGGCAATTGTTGAATTGCTGTGGGCAATTGTTTGTAACCGCTTTAAGGCAATTGTTGATTTGTTGAATTGCTGTGGGCAATTGTTTGTAACCACTTTAAGGCAATTGTTGATTTGTTGAATTGCTGCGGGCAATTGTTTGTAACCACTTTAAGGCAATTGTTGAATTGCTGTGGGCAATTGTTTGTAACCACTTTAAGGCAATTGTTGAATTGCTGTGGGCAATTGTTTGTAACCGCTTTAAGGCAATTGTTGATTTGTTGAATTGCTGCGGGCAATTGTTGATTTGTTGAATTGCAGCGGGCAATTGTTTGTAACCACTTTAAGGCAATTGTTGAATTGCTGTGGGCAATTGTTTGTAACCGCTTGGAATTGATCATTTTAAACTGTCAAAATTTTATTACCTTTTTTGATAATCTTGAAAACGCAATTGCCTTTGCTAGATTAAATATACTGCATAATTCAATTATTTCTACATCTTAAAATTATTTTGAATGTATTAAGAGAATTATACAGAGGATCAAATTCCCAATTTTAATAATATTTTCTCATATTATACAGAACACGACCGTATATTAGCAGAAGCCTCTGACAGTTGCAATGAAAATGACAACGATAGCATTGCTGAAATCATTTCAGATACAGATATCGATTACAGTGAAGACCGGCAATGGGAAACTGAGGATGAGGTGCCACTGGTCACCTTTGTTCAGCGCGGATTAGGAAATCAGAAAAAAAGAAAGAGCCATTATTATAGCAGGAGAAGTTTGACACGATGCCGATGAGGAAGTTGTTTTCAACGGTGACTTCCTGCGGACATTAACCAAATGGATCAATTTTTTAAATACATATTTACAAAGCAGATAGTGTCATACATCACCCAAGAGACAAATGTGTATTCCGCCCAAATAAGACCTGAAAAACCAGCAAACATATCAGAAAAAGAAATAAGTGCGTTTGTGGGTATATGTATAGAGATAGATTATTGCTTGATCCCAACGAAGAGTATTTAGCCGTTAATGATCAAATCATTCCGACCAAAGCAAGATCGACTATAAAACAATATAATCCCAAAAAGCCACATAAGTGGGGATATAAAGTATTTGTTTTGTGTGGGATGTCAGGCTTTAGTTGTGATTTTGATATTTATGCTGGCCCTACCGAACTTCAAGCACATTAACCTGATCTTGGAGCAAGTAGTAATGTAGTAATGAAGTTGGCAGATACAGTGCCCAGGAATCAAAACTATAAACTATTTTTTGATAACTGGTTTACTAGTATACCTCTTTTGGTCTATCTTGCAAAACGAGGAATCCTACTACAAGGAATCAAAACTATAAACTATTTTTTGATAACTGGTTTACTGGTATACCTCTTTTGGTCTATCTTGCAAAACAAAGAATCCTACCACTCGGAACAGTACGAATGAATCGAGTTCCCAATTGCGAATTTCCCAAGGAATCAGAGATGAAAAAGCGAGGAAGAGGTACATTTAGAGAAAAAGTTACAAAAATTGAGGGAGTAGACGTAACCATCGTTGGCTGGTACGATAATAAATTAGTAACAACTATATCAACGTACGTGGGAAGTCAGCCAATATCTGAAGTTAGAAGATATTCGAGAAAGGAAAATATTTACATCAACACTCCACGTCCCTAATGTATAGAAGTATACAATAACTACATGGGTGTTGTTGATTTATTAGATTCTATGCTAGGGTACTACAGAATACCTACTTATAAGATCGAAGAAATGTTAGTTAAAAATCTTCTTCCATTTCATAGATATGATATGTGTCAATGTCTGGCTTTTGTGGTGAAGATCTAACAACCCAGCTACATTTACCACTTTGCGAATTTAAACTGGCAATTGCGGAAGTTCAACAAGAACAAACACCGAGGTCAGAAAACGTGGAAGACCAAGCAATTCCTTGCTTGGATTAAAAAATAAATAAATACCAGTTTGCTCAAATTCCAGCTCAAGAAGTTCGTAGAGATAATCATAATCATCTCCCAAAATGGGGGGAACGCCAGCGTTGTAAATATCTTGAATGTCCAGCTAAGTTATCTATATACTGTGAAAAGTGTCAAGTGCATCTTTGTCTCAACAAGGACAGAAATTGTTTTTATAATTTTCATATTGAATAGTTTTCTTTTATGTCATATTTGTGTGCACTTATCTTGAATAAATGTTTTTTAAGATCATCATAAAATATTACGTGGTCCTGACCGCAATATGTGACATATTTGGCACGAGTAATATTTTGAACTTTTTTTATCAAAAAACGCGATGAAAAGTTTTTTTAATATATTTTCAGTTGTTCAATGACGATAACTAATAACATATATTTAATTGAACGGTATAAAAAAATGAGGCGGTAAGGGGTTAACTGAGCCAGTCGATTCTCACACATGTTAATTTGTGCCATGTTAATTTGTAATTATAACTTTCAATCGTTAAATAAAACCTCTAGTCAAAATTGGTGTGCAACGTAAACGCCACTAACACGCTAAACGCCCTTTTCATGTAATATCAGATGATGGCGGGCCGGGTTGAGAACATCAATATTAGTAATCACGCTCTCAAAAGAGCTATGATGAATAACACAGATAGTGTTTGGTTCAATCATATTCGAATTCATTCTCGACTCTTGGCAGCAATGGCATTCAATCGCAGATGACATCAGCACGCAATAGTCACATTTGCACCAATTTAATTCTTCTTTTCGATTACCGTTCGTCTCAGTATTATCAATAGCTTGAGGATCGTCATCCTTCTTCTCACATCTTGGTTCATATTGATAGGCTAGCTTGTTGCATAGCCATAATAATTAAAATAAAAATAAATCAACAACTTTCTTATCTTTTAGGATAAACGAGAAATTCTTTCGCCGGAATGCTCATAATTAAACTTTTTTTTATATTACTGTAACCAAGAATGTCGATTTTTAAAGTTTCTCTCTCCTGTAACAAACTTGTTTTTCTTGTACTGATTGATATTTTCATTCGTTTGAATTGTGTGCAGACGCAATGGATTCAGATATAAAGAAATTGATCTGGTCACTGCAAGAAGCAACAATAATAATTCGGCCTGGTGATGTGGACAACATCAATTATTTTGTGCGTGCAAGTGCAAAGCACTTGTGTGTATTAAATAATTTATTACACAACGATAGCTTCGGTGCTATTTCTCATGCAAGTTCTCTTGCTTGACGTTGAACACAGTCAATCAGAAAAATGAACGATATCACGTGCTCTGTTTCTGTCGCGAACTTAGGTTTACATTTGTGAACTACAAAATTTGTAAAAAATGACCCCATACAAAGTGGAATTCCAACAATGTCAAAAATTTAATAGAAGCATATAAAGTAGAGCCATGTCTCTATGCTATTAATAGCGCATCATATCACAATAAACATTTGCGAATAGAAGCACTTAAAAGAGTAAGAAATGCCGTACATGCTCTTACAACGTGAATTATTACAGACCGTGAATGTTCTGCAAAGTTTCATTCTTTGCGTACGCAGTACAATGTGGAAAAGGGGAAAGTGAAGGCATCATTGAAAAGTGATCCCGAGACTGATAATGTAAGACTTACATTGTATGTGGACCAACATATAAAAGCTTGTAAAATTTGTTTATTTGCTTTCAAGTTTATATGCGAAGTCTTTGGTATTACAACCACTTTAAATTTTTAGATTCCTATCATACTCCCCGGAAAAGTAAAAATTCATTGGAGAGCACAGATTCTCAGGTAGGTACAATTTATTTTGTGTTACACATTTCGCAATATGTATTTTCAATTTTATCTTATTTCTTTATTCAAAGAAATGCACAATTTGTTTATTATTGAAGTTACAGCATGAAGATAGCTTAATGGAGGAAGTCGATTCACTCTCCGAAGAATGGTGTGGCCGAGTCTTGCATTATAGTCAACGAGTCAGTGTTCTAGCCATCTACAGTTCCGATGTGCCAAGCGCAAAGAAAAGAATAAGAAAAGAAGATGGCTACATCGGAGCAATCGAAACTTTGGCGGATTCATTGAGGCAACCGAAAGTCAATAGTGGTAGTAATACCCAGCCAGAAAGGCCTCAAGATGCCATCGATTGTTGTGTAACCTTCATTCGTTCAATACTGCGCAATTTTCGCAGCGAGATGCAGCTGGCTGCGATGAACAGGTTAATGCAGGTCTGCTTTGAATTTGCTACAATAAATTTCTATTAAAAAATATTACAAATTTACTTCAATATTTTCCTGTAAATTACCTCCTTCAAATAGTCCTCTGGTAAAAAATGTCTCTGGATGGAAGGAAAAGGACTAACATTGACATTGACATTGACAGGGGTGACTTCAACGCAACAAATTTGCAAGCACCAAAGTCCACCAAGCTAACGACCAATAGTACAGATGTGACTTTTAGTCATAAAAATTATGCGTACAATCGACGAATTTAAATTTGGGACGACACAATTTACTGGTGTAAACGGTGCTTAAATATGCCTAATGGTTTATGACAATACAACTGACAGTTGTTCCTGTGACAGAAGAGAGTACGGCAGAAAAATTTTACTCGTAAGTAATAATGCCATATTATTTACTGAGTGAGACAGAAAAGGGGTTTACAATTGCCAAAATAGAAGGATGGAGTTTAAGCCGTCTTGCACACCTTTTGAATTCAAAAAAATTGACAATATTCAATTTAAAACGAAAATGGGAAGAAACAAATAATATGGCGAGACGCGTCGGCTCTGGAAGACCCAAATAGTCTGGGGAGGATGAAGACAACGCATTGGTTGAATTTGTAGAGCAGCATCCGTTCTGCACATCCATTAAGGCCAAAGAGGAAACCCATTTTCCGGCGGACGTTCGTACTGCTCAAAAAAGGATTCGAGATTCAGGGCTGCGAAGTTGTGTAGCTGCGCAAAAGCCACGACTCAGCGAGCAAAACATAGTAGGAAGGTTAGAATTTGCAAACAATTCCGTTGGCGGTGATAACGAGTACTGGGGAAAAGTAGTGTTTTCGGATGAAACAATTTTCCAATCGACGAATAATACTAGATTGAAAGTCTACAGACGGAGCGGCCAGCGCTATGAGGAACCCTATTTACAAAAAACGGATAAGAGTGGTAGATGGTCAGTCCATGTAAGGGGGTGGATTTCAGTAGAGGGCATTGGAATTCTGCATGTTGTGGATGGACGTTTGATCGGACCAAAGTATGTTCAAATAATGAATGAAGTGATGTTTCCATCTGTTCGAGAAAGGTTCAATGAAGAATGTTCTTCAACAGGTAATAACATTTTTCAAATATGTCAGTTATAATAATAGGTATTTGAAATAATAAACTGTTGTAGGATAACTCCCCCGTTCATACTTCTAATGTGGCTCGAACTTGGTTTCAAGAGAACGAAGTGGAAGTCCTACCATGGCCTGCCAGAAGCCCGGATTTTAATCCAATAGAAAATATTTGGGGATATATTACAAAGAAAATATACAAGTATGAATTTAGACCACAAAATCGAAATCAATTAATTCAGGCAATTGAAATGGAGTGGAATGCTATTCCACAGGATTTTTCAAAACCCAACTTCCACAGTAGAACCATTTTTGATGAAAATTTCGTAGCGATATAACTCAAAAAGACTGAAGTTCTGCTCAACAAAGAAATTTATATCGGCTTTTGCGTGTTGGATATATCGAATAAGTGTACCCGAGTTTAACGATAGACACAAGTTGCTATAAACCGACACGACTGAAAGGCCAGACTATTCATGGGCAAAGGCATGAAAATAGGTCATTTCCTTAAACACGAAGGAGTTGTAGCACTGTCGCATACTACAATGATTGGACGAGGTATTCCTTGAAAAATTTGTATACCTTGTGTTAAATGCTTTACACATACGTTGCACGAAGTACTAAATCTATTGGTACTTTTTTGATGGTCGCCTTGGTGTGATCACATGTTGTACTACCCCCGTTGAGTAATTTAATTTCCAGGTGTCTGGCATCGATGAGTTCCGTATCAAATTTGGATGCAGCCTTAATTTTTCGATTTACTACCAAAAAGGGCAATTTCTCACAAAACAATTCACTAACGTGTACGTACTATATACTCAAGGATATATGCCGATGGTTCTCCTGGCAACTAGAGAACTTATTTCCAAGAAGGGGAGACTGGAAAATTTCTAGAAGGAAAGAAGTGCACGGGAGTCACAAGTATTAACTCGGACATTTTGAAAAGGAAACGTGTGATGTCCCAGATGGTGCAATGTTTCCCACTGGAGAATATAAAGTAATAAAAACTAAAAATCTAAAGAAAAAGGAAATGATAGTATTCATCTGGGAATGCGACATTGTACAAAAACAATGTAGAGGGAAAGTACCAGACGGAATGGTTGCTAGACTGGAATTTTAGATGGCTGCTCGGAGAACGAATGGACTATCGACGGCAACTATCCAGCTGTTTGCCACTGTGATTGTGATTGGTTACCCAATCTAAAACAAACTTGCTCGGGAGGAACGAAAGAAGTGATCACCAACAGTAAATCGAAGAGTAATATCTTTGGTAATCCAACGAATCTTGCTCTGCGATTAGAACGCAACCTCCATAAATCTATCGCACTGAAACTAACTACGCTAGTGGGGTTCTTTACCCAATCTAAAATAAGGTTACTCGGATTTAGTATTAATCTATAAAGTGACCACCAGCAATGAATCGAAGCCCAACGACTTTGGTGATCTAGTACATCTTGCCCTGCGATCAGAAGATAGGCAACCCCCATTAATATCTCGCATGAATACAACTGTTTGCCACTAGAGTTGATTACTACATCTTAAGCAGAGTTGCTTGGATTTGATATTAATAAAGTGATCTCAGTAAATCGAAGTGTGACAACTTTGGTAATCCGGCAAGTCTTGCCTTCTAATTAGAACGACAAATTGAATCCGACTCTGTTTGTTGCTGAGGTTGGCTACCAATCCTAAACGCAGTTGCTCGGATTTAGTATTAATGAAGAAAATAATAACCATCGGTGAATCGAAGCGTAAAAGACAACACCCATAAATCTCGTGCATTGAATCCGACTGTTTGCCACTTGAATTTGTTAGCCAATCTTAAACAGGTTTGGCAGGATCTAGTATTAATTAAGAAAATTATCACCAGCAATGAATCAAAACGTAATAACTTTAGTGACCCTGTGCTTAGAAGAATGAAAAGTCCCATAAGCTCTCGCGTTGAATCACACTGTTTGACACTGGGGTTTTTTACCCAATCTTAAACATGGTAACTCGAAATTAGTAATAACGAAGAAAGTGATCACCACCAGTGAATTGAAGCGTAATAACTTTTGTAATCCATCAAATCTCGCCCCGCGATTAGAATAATAACAACCCCCATAAATCTCTTGCATTTAATCGCACTGTTTGATACCCAATCTTAAACAGAGTTGCTCGGATTTAGTATTAATGAAGAAAGTGATCACCAGCAGGGAATCGAAATGTAATCACTTTGGTGATCCAGCAAATTTTGACCGGCGATTAGAACAACGACAACGCCCATAAATCTCTTGCATTTAATCCAACTCTGTTTGACACTGGGGTTTTCTATCCAATCTTAAACAGAGTTGCTCGGATTTAGTATTAATGAAGAAAGTGATCACCAGCAGTGAATTGAAATGTAATAACTTTGGTGATCCAGCATATCTTGACCGGCGATTAGAACGACAAACCCCATAAATCTCTTGTATTTAATCCGACTCTGTTTGCCACTGGGGTTTGCTATCCAATCTTAAACAGAGTTGCTCGGATTTAGTATCAATGAAGAAAGTGATCACCAGCAGTGAATGGAAGTGTAATAACTTTGGTGATCCAGCAAATCTTGACCAGCGATTAGAACAAAGACAACGCCTATAAATTTCTTGCATTTAATCCGACTCTGTTTGACACTGGGGTTTTCTATCCAATCTTAAACAGAGTTGCTCGGATTTAGTATTAATGAAGAAAGTGATCACCAGCAGTGAATGGAAGTGTAATAACTTTGGTGATCCAGCAAATCTTGACCAGCGATTAGAACAAAGACAACGCCCACAAATTTCTTGCATTTAATCCGACTCTGTTTGCCACTGGGGTTTGCTACCCAATCTTAAACAGAGTTGATCGGGTTTAGTATTAACGAAGAAGGTGATCACCAGCAGGGAATCGAAATGTAATAACTTTGGTGATCCAGCAAATCTTGACCAGCGATTAGAACAAAGACAACGCCCATAAATCTCTTGCATTTAATCCGACTCTGTTTGCCACTGGGGTTTGCTATTCAATCTTAAACAGAGTTGCTCGGATTTAGTATTAATGAAGAAAGTGATCACCAGCAGTGAATGGAAATGTAATAACTTTGGTGATCCAGCAAATCTTGACCAGCGATTACAACAAAAACAACGCCCATAAATTTATTGCATTTAATCCGACTCTGTTTGCCACTGGGGTTTGCTACCCAATCTTAAACAAGTTGCTCGGGTTTAGTATTAACGAAGAAAGTGATCACCAGCAGGGAATTGAAATGTAATAACTTTGGTGATCCAGCATATCTTGACCGGCGATTAGAACGACAACCCGCATAAATCTCTTGCATTTAATCCGACTCTGTTTGCCACTGGGGTTTGCTATCCAATCTTAAACAGAGTTGCTCGGATTTAGTATTAATGAAGAGAGTGATCACCAGCAGTGAATAGAAGTGTAATAACTTTGGTGATCCAGCAAATCTTGACCAGCGATTAGAACGACAACCCCCATACATCTTTTGCGTTGAATCCGACGGTTTGCCACTGGGGTTGGTTACCCAATCTTAAACTGGGTTGCTCGGATTTAATATCAAAAGAAATTCAGATGAAATATTTTGTAAAGGTTCCTTTTGGTGATTAAATGCCATCACCGAACCTCAAATCCGAAAAGGAGATAAATAGCCATTTAATATAGTAGCGTAATAGATGCCTTGTAAGTGACTCTTTTCTTTTGTTTACCTTTTCTTTTTTTTGTAATATACTTTTAGTAAATTTATTTGTGATTTCACATCGAATTTTTGTGCTTAGCTAGTCACTAGCTGCCAGTGACCATATTTAGTTAACAAAGCACAAAGCGCACTTCAATTCTGTTACTTGTTCGATTACTGAATACTTTTTAACTAATATTTATCAAAATTTCACATCAGAAATGAGACATCAATGTGAAAGTGAGAGATGTTATTTTTACTTGTACATTTAATACTGCCAAACCGTTATACAGCAATCAAAATTCAATTCGGTATAAAAAAAAAGAAAAAACAGTCAAATGTCTCCTATAACGAACTTCTACAGAATGTCGCTACAATGAGTGGCAAAAGTAACGACAACAGTTCGATAAATTTGAATTATTAAATTTAATTTCGCATCTTTTAGCATAATGTGATGACGTTATGGTTGATCTTTTTAAATAGGAACCCATACTTTTTCGGCATGAGTACGATAAGTGAAAATGACAATATAATAATTTTAGCTCATTAATTGGCAATAAGTTCTTTCACAATGTTGAAAAAACAATACAAAACAAAAATTATCAAACCGCATTTTACCTATCGAATTTAAGCATGCAAAACTTAATCGTAGGAATATTACAAAAGTAGATACAAACTGAACAATTTTCGATAAAAGTACGCGGTATGTGTGCGGTATTAAAAATTTTAATTTTTTTTGTACAAACATAAATTTTTACATAACAATTTTTTAAGGGTTAAGATCACTGTGGCACTGTGTTATAGGATATTTCAACTATAATTTTACATTTAAACAAGATTTTTGTATAGTTTTGTCATACTTTGACTTTAACGTTAAAAAGGAAGAAAATAAAAATTACTGTATAGTTACCTATAAACTCACAGAAAGTTACCTTCAAGTCGACGCAAGCTTAGGGGATCTTGTACTTCATCTTATTTTGCTCCTTTTCTGTTAAAAAGAAAAAAAACAATACTCAATTGATGCTTTTAAAAAATAGCAATTCTAAGGTAAGAATAATCAAAAAATTGTAATTCTTTTAATGTGATTTTAATAAAATTGATTAATAATTGGAAGTCAAAAATTAAATTAATTAAGGTGCAGTATTTGATGTAGCGTAATAAAAAGAAAAAGTATCGCTACCGAAGGTAATTGGAATTTGCATAGGTAACAAATTGCATGTTTATGTTTCAACTGTGGTGCCAAGCAACTGCCTAATTCTGCCTTATTTCAACAAGACATAACAAAAGTTTTACAAGCACAATATCGATACTTTTTTGCCAAAGTATCGTAAGTAACATTTTGAGCGAATTTGATATTTTGCATCTGTCAGAAGTATCGGACGTAAATGCTTGTTCTGACAAAGTATTGTAACCATTAGTTTATTCTTTATGGTGATAAAAACACAATTAACCTATCATAAGTACCAAAATAACATGCAACATGCAATGACCTTGAGACAAGAAAGTTGTCTCCTGTAAAATTTGCTAGAAGTGCCTTACGATACTTTGGCAAAAAGCTATCGATATGCCCGCGTCAGGTATCAAGCTACACTCAACTAGCCCTTTATGCAATGTGTTAATTCATTAATTGCATATGAATATTGTTAATAACGTAGTATTCAATTTTTATAGGAGTTAATATTATTTCCCTGAACAAACAAAGTGTCTGTTTACAAATATTTGTAAAAGCAATTACTTACTGTGGGTAACCATTAACCAGCATTTTCTCTCATCCAGTACACAGCAAAGGCCTCGTCCATACAGTTTCACTTCCATTAATGAAAATTCTTTTATGATGGTCTGCCCATCAAGTTCCTGTCGTTTCCCCGATTTTCAGTCAATAATTTGTCGATTGGTTTTAATTTTAGCTGAAACGAAATGAAATAAGATTACTTTGTACAATAAATTGTTATTTATTTAATTAACAATTCAAAAAACGTGGCGTTCTACGAACAACAAAATGGCGTCCGGGCCATTATGTGAAATAAATTACAGGTTGCTAGGCAAGGATGAATCCACTGCAACTCGTTTCTAAATAACATCTTTCTATAGTAAGCATTAAAAAGTACCGTCAAAATATAATATTAGACACAATTTGAATTAAAATCAAATATTCACAGCAAGCATCCATGTCGCACCAAAACAACTAATGAAAATGCATTCTGCCAACGCCAGGTGGCGTTGATTCTGCATGTATTTGGTATCATCGATGCAGCGCACGGTATGAAAAGTAAATAGGTCAATACACTTAAAATTACAACTAATTACATAAAGGATTTGCTAAATAATAATAATAATTAAATAAATGTAAGGCAACATTAAATCATTATTTTATTAATGGTCTCGTTCAGGCAAGACAAAAAAAGAAAAAAAAATTTTCTGAAATATGTAACTAGTAGTTAAATTGAACATGTTTTGATCGTAATTTAATACTAACCCCCCGGAGATCGCACATACTTGACTGCCGTGGATAGTCCCAGTATTTTACCGCAATTAGATTTTTCAAGATCTTTCCAGAATTTTAAGACGAGTAATTATTTTTTTTATTTTTCACCATTGGTCAATAATGAACAAATTTACATTTTTTGATGATCCTATTACAATTTGAGAAAGAAACTACCTCTACAAGGATTTTTTATAATGAGCAGGTACAATTTAATGGCTTTTTATGCATAAAATCGTTGGTTAACTAAATTAATTAATTTTACAAACTGACCAACATTTGAATATCAATTCTGTCAAAATTATTTTACCAGTTCTTCGGTAAAGGCTCTCTTAAATGCCAAAAGCACAAAAGGTGGAATTTAACGTGTATAATCATACGATACACAATTTGCAAGTATTTCATCATCGCGACCAACCTTATTTTAGTTAACGTCTCTTTACTTTTACTTTTCAAATTTTTAGCCATGTAATTACAATTTATACCATCACTCGCATCATTTTTGCAAAGCACCTTTAAAAAATTTGTGCAATAGGACAAAAAATTAGATTTAGATTAGATTAGATGTCGCCGTACGTGACTAACAGTTCCCTGGTTGATCCTGCCAGTAGTCATATGCTTGTCTCAAAGATTAAGCCATGCATGTCTCAGTACAAGCCTAATTAAGGTGAAACCGCGAAAGGTCCATTAAATCAGTTATGGTTCCTTAGATCGTACCCACATTTACTCGGATAACTGTGGTAATTCTAGAGCTAATACGTGCAAACAGAGCCGCGACCGGAGACGGTAGCGGCGCTTTTATTAGATCAAAACCAATCGGCGCCAGCGGTCGGTTTGCGCCGGTCGTCGTACACTTTGGTGAATCTGAATAACTTTCTGCTGATCGCATGGTAACTTAATCTTTTTTTAAATTTCAAAAAAATATAAGTTTCCTATATAAGACTGGATCTTTTAGTGCATTAAAAGTGTTACTATCTACAATAATAAAGTTTTTATTGCCATTTAAACATTTAATTTGTTAATAACAATTAAACTGACAACTTTCAGACTTTGCAACCTAAATTTTTGGAATCAGGAGGTCCAAAATACTTAGGAATAAGTCTTTTGCAACCGTCGCACTCTGAATGTCTACGAAATCCTATGGGCTCCTAGAATAAATATAATTTTCTAATAAAAAACGATATAAATTCTCCTTGCTTCGACGTCTTCCTGTAGTCGGCAAGGGTCTTTTGCCATTAATTTCTATGTTCAAACGCCACAAAATCACTTATTTTCACTTCAAAAGTCAAATGACTTCAGAAGACGTTAAAGTGATAATGAACAATTTTTCAAATTTTGCATATTTTATCTACGTCGCCTAAGAAATGTTAATCAATCCCAAAACAGAAAATTAGGTAGAATACCTATGTACTTGGAATTTGTATCCCTGGCTAGCAGAACAATAGTCTGCCAGATGTATTACAAATTCGTTGTTGAAAAGTTTAAAGACACGCAGTCTTGGTATTGCCTGGTATTGTATAGTGGAATTTGGACCGGTCCTAAAGAATGCAGTGTATCGCTTTGTTGGCATTTCCGCCACTTTGCCAAATGTGAATAAAATTAAAATTTTATTTTTATAATACGTTCATTCGAGCTGATAAATGAATATTTATCGACAAAATGTTCTGAATGTGCAAACGTAATATTCACGACTTTCCTCGAAACTGGAAAGCAGCACATCGTAGAAATCAATTTTTAAATCGGCCTTGAGCTCGTAAAACAATCAAGTCCAAGAGAGTTGACCATCTTAATTTTCTGATTGTCGATTTATTAACACAATTAAAAAATAGGTCCCTCTAACTGTCCAAGACACATATAATAATTATTCTTTAAAAAAGGTTTACCAAAATTCTCGGGGAACGCAATTTTCGGTAATAGAAAATATAATAGATTTATTGAACATCTGGTTTTTTCCCCAAATTCCGACTACCAGAAAAATCCTTAGAAGAATTTCTTGCAAATTTTTTACTTATGGGAATTTCCATTTTTAAAAGTACCTACTGCTGTGAAATAAACTTTGGACAATTTTTTTCAACAAGTACATACAATGTAACTATTCAATTACATATGATGAACAATTGTGTTTTTTTAATTAATAACTGTGTGTATATCTAAATGAACAAATATTTTTTCAAACTTACTAAATCTTAATTTTTTGTTTCATTATATTCAATATCGATTGGTTTTTAAAGTGACTGCTGACTGTAAAACTGTAAAATTATACGTGAATTCTATACTTTTTTCCAACACTTTAGATAAAAAGCCTACTAAAATAATTATTTATTGAACTATGCTTCAGTTGAGTGCAGTTCATAAATTAAACATTCTAAGAACCGACATTACTCTAATAGATCTTGTAAATCTTCTTGACACCGTCACGAAATAAGGACTTGAGAGCAAAATGTTTGATTGATTTTTTTCATTTAAATCAACGTACAGAATAGTTGAAAGAAAAATAAGTGTCAAACAATGTAGCTTTTTGTTCAATTTTTAACATGAACTAAACCAAAAAATTCTGCTGTAATCGATGATTGAGAAAACTTGTAAATGCTATTTTGACATTTTAATTAATATACTTTAATCAGATCAATTTTTCAGTTTGATTTTACGAGAAAGATAGATTATTAAATTCTACATAAGTTGATGATGCAAGGCTTTCTTCAAATTTAAGGCAAACAAAAATATCTTGCATTTGTTTTTCAATGATTAGCAGATCCCAGGAACCAGCAGCCTTAAAGGTTTACAACTGGAAACATGAAGATGATTTTTTTCTATATGCTCTGTAATACCATTTGTGCTTGTAGCTAGTTAAATATAAATGTTTTATATGCAATTTGCCAGACAATAAGTTCGTAGTAATTCCATTATTACGTAGTGTTTAAAATCATGTTAATTAATTTTTTGTAAATATGTATTCTTAAGTGATTTCTCCTTATTAGAAAAAACATTATCCCATGCTGTGGTGACGTTTGAAGGTAAAAAAGTCTCCGAAGTTCCAACAAATTGGCTTGATTTTAAAGGGGGAAAAATGTATTGCTTGTGTTTGAAAAAAAAAAATTGGAGCTGTTTCTGAGGATTACAAAATCAAAAACTTTATTGACTTAGGTAATTGGAAAAATTGATTTGTTATTAGAACCATTTTTTTTCATTATAGTGAAGTTTTTAAATAGCCCCAAAGAAAATAATAAAATTCCACAAATCATTTATTGAAAAAATATTCAAAATCAAAACAGCTTTAAGAAATGAAAATAAGTAAATTACATCAAGTCTTTAAGTCTAATTTTCTTACATACATTTTGATAAAAATAACTCTGAACACATTTATCAATGCATAATTAATTAATCCAAAATGGGTGCCCTTAATTATTTTCTTGTATACGGCCCAGAATGTCCAAACATGAACGTAAATGATATATTAATCTAAAATTCAGAAATTGATTATAATTTAATAACAATGGCAATATAATAATATATGTCTGTATACAGGTGTATTGTAAATGGGCCATAATTGAACATCAAAAACAAAACAAAAATTATAATTCGAATTTGGTCTTGGACGAATAGTTTTTAAACTATCCGCAAATAAATTTGACATCGCAGTGTAACTTCAACATAAGCGATCGCATGCATTTCGCTATTCTTGTCAGTAATTCTTTTTTTGCATAATGACCATGAAAATCCTCTTTTTTATTGAAAATAATTTTTAATTGTACATATAAAGGTGGAAAAAGCGGTACATGCAAACACATAAGAACTTTACTTTTTTCCCTTAATTGGGAGCTTATGGAACAATAAACGGGGACATTTTTTAAACAATGACTTGCATTTAGGAACAACAATAAATATTACTTAAACCCGGCGCACACGAGGATTTCAAGCATGCTAGTTTTGCTGCAGGGTTGGCTTCACACGGTGCTCGCCAGCAATCAGCGAAGTAGTACAGGGCGTTGTTTACAAATATTGCTTAGGTTATGTGTGTATTTGTACGGTAATCAACTCAACCAAATAAACTTTATTGTTTTTGATTTGACATTTTACTTGCGGTAGGTACGTAACTAATTTTATTGATCTGAATAATTTAAAAGAATG
This sequence comes from Dascillus cervinus, assembly GCA_949768715.1. Taxonomy (NCBI): domain Eukaryota; kingdom Metazoa; phylum Arthropoda; class Insecta; order Coleoptera; family Dascillidae; genus Dascillus; species Dascillus cervinus. The sequence goes on from OX458320.1 coordinate 19,384,539, forward strand.
AATTATGTTAATACACAGTTAATACAAAAATATGGATGCTATCGCAGCAGAAGTAATTCGTTGCAGGCAGTTAGCGGTTACAATATTTAGTCTTATAGATGCTGCAAATAAGTGAAACGAACAGAAGTGTAAGCGCAGATTTTGGAGTCGCCAATGGCTGGCACGACGAGATTCGAGACCAAATGTTATAAAAATGTTATTTGAGGAGCTGAAGTAAATTGTATAAATTTGTTAGGATTTTGCTCTTAACAAATTCCTGCTTTATTTGTTTAACTAGCCCTGAAGATCCTGCATCTTTCACAAATTGCACACGCATAAAAGAAAATGCTCTGAATGAGTTACTAATTTTAATAGCGCCACACATCGAAAGACAAAGTACGGTGATGAGGGAGGCAATTTCAGCTCGAGATCGGTTTGTTGTGACTCTGCGGTATTTAGCCATCGGAAATACCTTTCGAGACCTATCATACTCTGTACGTATTGCACCTAATGCGTTGTCGCAAATTGTGAAATCAACTATTAGGGCAATAATAACGGTTCTGCAAGAGAGAGAGTCATGCATTTCCCATCGACTGCAGAGGAATGGAGATCCATAGCAAAAAAATATGAAAGCAATTGGCAATTTCCACACTGCATAGGTGCAATGGACGGCAAAATTGTAGTTTTTCGACCCCCAAGGAAAGACGGTTCCATTTACCGTAATTATAAGGGGAGAGAAATTTATGTTTGTTGATATTGGTCGAAATGGGCGAATGCATGACTCTGCCGTATTTCAGGAGAGTCCTTTAGGAATTAAATTAAACTCAGGATCTCTGAATTTGCCTCCCCCAAGTCTTCAACCTGGATTTCGTCATGAGATACCATTTGTATTCGTGGGAGACGATGCGTTTCCCCTGAAAATTAATTTAATGAAACCTCATCCAGGTCGACAACTGACTGTGGAGAGAAGAGAAGATATAATTACAGATTAAGCAGGGCACGGAGGACATCTGAAAATGCATTTGGGCAGTCAATCAACAGATTTCGGGTGCTCCTAAATCCTATACCCCTATCAGTGGAGAGAGTGGAAGATACTGTATATGCGTGTGTTCCGTTTCATAATTTCTTGTTGATGAGAAAATGTAAGTCGTACATTATCTCAAAAGAAGCTTCTGATACACCCGTTTGCAATCTTCAAAGTATTTCACAGCAAGGGGGCAACAGATGCTCTGCTATTGCAATTGATGTACGGGAAAAACTTACAGAGTACTTCAACACTATTGGTGTTGTACCTTGGCAGAATGATGCAATTGAAAAGGGCAATTTGTAAAAGACTATTTGAAGGAGGTCAGGGTTCACAGTAATTCAGGTTGCTGCGAACCCTGAAGGTAATTTACAGGAAAATATTGAAATAAATTTGTAATATTTTTTAATAAATTTATTGTTGCAAATCTACCGATTTCATTTCAAAGCAGATTTGTGTAAGTCTACTCATCGCAGCCAGTTGTACCTCCTCGCTGCGAAAACTGCGCAGCATTGAACCAATGAATGCTATACATCCATCGATGGCATCTTGAGGTCTTTTTGGCTGGGTATTATTACTGCCTATGACAATCGGTTGCCTCAACGAATTGACCAAAGTTTCAATTGCACCGATGTAGCCATCATCTTTACCTTTCCTTTTCTTTGCGCTTGGCACATCAAAACTTGTAGATGGCGAAGACACTGACTCCTCGACTATAGTGCAATACTCAACTCCCAAATTCTCATCGTGGACGTTTGCTTCGGAGAGTTGATCGGCGTCCTACGTTAAGCTATTTTCATGCTGCAACTTCAATAATAAACAAATCATGCGTTTCTTTGGATACAGAAATAAGATAAAATTGAAAATATACTGTACCTACCTGAGAATCTGTGTTCTCCAATGAGTTTACACTCTTCCGGGGAGTATAAAAAGAATCTAAAAATTCCAAGTGGTTATAATACCAAAGACTTGGCTTATAAACTTGAAAGCAAATAAACAAAAATTTTAATTTTATAGGTTTTTCTATGTTGGTCTACTTACATTATCAGTCCCGGTACAACTTTTTAATGATGCCTTCACTTTCCCATTTTACACATTATACTGTGTGCGCAACGAATGAAATTTTGCAGAACATTCGCGGTCTGAAATCATTTGCGTTGCAAGAGCACGTACAACATTTCCGACTCTTCAGTGCTTCTGTTCGTAAATGTTTATTATGGTATGCAACATTATTGATTGCATAGAGACATGGCTCTACTTTGTATGCCTCTATTAAATTTTTAACGTCATCGGAACTCCACTTTGTAGGGGCCATTTTAAATAAATTTTGTATTTTACAAATGAAAACCTAAATTTCAACTGCGGTCCAAGAAGGGTCGATATTTACCTTATATACTTACCAAGTTCAAAGACTTTTACCTTTAAGGCAATAAATACCTCAATAAAATTGCAGGTAAATGCCAATTTTTCGCGGCATATTCTGAAGAAGACAAATAAGTCCGAAGGGCATATCATATTAATAAAATATAGTACTAACATGTTTATTTGTGTAAAAATATAATAAATGGCTTTTAACAACAATTTTATAAGACAATTTAAACCTACATTTGCCGCGCATTCGTGACATCGTTCATTTTTCTGATCGGCTGTGTTCAAGGTCAAGCAAGATCCCTTGCTTGAAAAATAGCACCGAAGCTATCAGCTAAAACATGCAGCGTAGCCTGCACCGATCATAAACGGTGATGTCACGTTCAATCAGAGATGCGCGCGCAACCTTGCATGCCAGTTTTCAATCACGTTTCAATCCTCGTGTGCGCCGGGTTTTATTTTACACCACGATTTTACTCAATTGAAATTCAATTTTATAAAAAACCTGAAAACACGATTAAAACACACTCTCCACCTTTAGTGTTACAACGGAACACTAGGCGTGTTGCTTGTCATCCGGTGCCCTATAATTTCTTGTAAATTCCAAAGTTTGCCATATCCATTATTTCATTTTTTTATGGTCAAGCCACATCTAAATTTTCTTTAAACTTCCGGTATAAATTAAATAAAATTTTAAATGTGAGACGCCTTTTCGTAAAGTGTATTAAAACATGATTGAGGTTTTGGTGGACTTACCTCGAGAATTGCCACATCTTTTCTGGTGCTATTTTTTTGTGGCTCCTTTTTTTCGGCACTGGTTCATCATCGTTTTCAGCTCGTCTTGTTGCCTGCAACTTTTCAACATTTCTAATACGCAAACTTCTTACATATAATTTTTCAGTGTCTGGGGTGGTGTTGTTAGAAGGTTTTTATGTGTTTTTGCATCATTTTTTGTTTGTTTTGTTGATTGTGGTTTTGGTGGACTTACCTCGGGAATAGCCACTTTTTCTGGTGCTATTTTCTTATTGCTCCTTTTTTTCGACACTGGTTCATCACCGTTTTCAGTTAGTTATGTTGCCTGCAATTTTTCAACATTTCTAGTACGCAATCTTTTTACATGTGTCTTGGACAGTTAAAAGGGACCTTTAGTATTGAGTATGTCCAAAAGATTGCTGTAACGTATAAAATTATCTAAAAATTATGAGAATTAATTAATAAGCACGTGGAACATGTGTTTGTTAATAATTAAAGAACGTAGAAACTGCGTTTTTTTTTTGTAAATTTACGCATAAACAGAGCATCTATGAACAGAGATATGGCTAACAACTAAAATTTATGGCAAACTGACAGTTCCACAATAGACACAGAATTTTTCACCAGCAGAGACCGAAATACATATCAGTTGAACGAAAATTATTTTGAAAGCTAAATATTGCAATAATTATATGTAGGTACTGTCACAAAAATAACTACAGCAAAAATATGTTTTGGCCTATCGCTACGATATTTTCCGATTCAAGCGCTAACCAATATCCCTCTTTACCTGCTATAGCCATATCATCAAAGGCTAATTGCTTTAATGCAACTCATTGTTCCAGTTTCTTAATGTTTATGCTCAAAACAAGTTTTTCCCTGATATGGAACTAAATAACTTAAGTAATTTAACTTACATCTTTTTTGTCCTATTTTTCATATCAATAAATTTTAAAGGAACTTCACTTTAACTTAAAGTATGTCACATTTAAAAAACTACATTTAAAACTACGTTTAATAACATTTTAAAAATATATTTATTTACTAACACATTCTTAAAACATTGTCTTAGGATGGTTGATTGAACTGATATCTAAGACAATTGCCGATGAACTAAAAAATACAATGAATTTAAAAAATAAATACACGATAAAAAACAACATAGAACTAATAAATAATAATAATAATTAAAGACAAGCTGTATAAAAACAATGTTGATAACATTTACATTAACCAAATGGGAGAAATTATAAAAACTATTTTAAACCAAAACTATTTCCAATTCAATAATAAACTCTACCAACAAAAAGATGGGTTAGCGATGGGATCACCACTGTCAGGGATTATGTCCAAAATTTTCCTACAACATATTGAAGAAAAAATCATGGGTGTACTTGAGGATAAATACAAAGTTAAGAAATGGTTTAGGTATGTAGATGACACATTTATTGTCACTGAACACGAAGACCCAAAAGAAATTTTACAGTACCTTAATACTATTCATACAAATATTCAGTTTACCGTCGAAACAGAAATTAATAACGCTATAAACTTTCTTGACTTAACTATTACCAAACAATACAATAGACTGGAATATAGTATTTTTCGCAAACCAACCCATACTAATCAAATTATACAAGCCGATTCTAACCATCCATATGTACAAAAAATGGCAGCATTTCATTATTTAATACACAGACTATACAACATACCAATGAGTAAGTCGAATTTTGCAAAAGAGCTTAGCATTATTAAGCAGATTGCATACGAAAATGGTTATAACAAGAATGTAATCTATAAAATTATAAATAAATTCAAATACAACAGAAGTAAGCAAATTAACAAAAATGATAACGATGATAGACAAGTGATCGATAACAACAGTAAAAAATGGGTTAAATTTAATTACGTTGGACCAGAAACTTATAAAATCGCAAAAATTTTTAAGAAAGAAAATATTAATGTGACATATGAGACGAATAATAAAATAGAAACGGTATTAAAAATTAGCTTAGAGCAGAAAGATATATACAATTCTAGTGGCATTTACTCTTTAAAATGTAATACATGTAAAAAGAAATATGTCGGCCAAACTGGAAGAAACTTTCATACGCGATATAAAGAGCACATAAACATGAGTAACGAAACATCAAATTATACTAAACATCTGATTGAATAAAGACACCTACATGGTCCAATACATGAAACTATGAAAGTTGAGAGAGTGATGCAAAAAGGAGCCAAGATGAATATCGCAGAAACATTATGTTTATACAAAAACAAAAGGAATGATCAAATATTAAATGAACAAGTCCATACAAACAATGATGCAATTTTTAAGCTGATATACAGGATAAAACAACTCAAAGACAAAAACGGACAAATTCCATAAAAGTTCTTAAAATGCTTGATAATCGGCCAATGTGAAATCGGATCAGTGTGAGTTGATTGCTGAAGAAGTATGAAACGAAACTGGAAAAACTAAATAGTTTCAGTTCAATCAACCATCCTAAGACAATGTTTTAAGAATGTGTTTGTAAATAAATATATTTTTAAAATGTTATTAAATGTAGTTTTAAATGTAGTTTTTTAAATGTGATATACTTTAAGTTAAAGTGAAGTTCCGTTAAAATATATTGATATGGAAAATAGGACAAAAAAGATGTAAGTTAAATTACTTAAGTTATAATGTTTATAAGTTTTTGCCGATTTTTGGGGAATATTCGTGAACGAGCAAAATTCTAAAAGTTGGACAGAGATTCCAATATTTTTCAAACTTTAGGTATATATGTATTTGCATATTTTGTTTAGGTATACCATTAACAGGATCAGTTGGGGCGATGTCGTTAAAGTGCTGATCACGGCTTAAAGTAATAAAGCTGTTATTTAGGTGTGAATTGTTACCGGACGTATTCAGGTAAAAATTTGGATACTCGAAAATTTGTACAAAATTATTTAAAATTTTATATTTGCATATTTACACATTAGGATTAGTCACTATACAAAACTGAAAGTTTAGTTCGTTTCGTTTAAATTCGTAAATTTACCTGTTAGCAAATATTTTAAAGTTACCGATTGAAAGTCCCGTACTGTTCTCGGTTTTACCTGAGCAAGCTATATTTCAATCTCTTGTTACGATGACTAGCGTAAAATCGTTTATTTCTTATCTCTAACAACATCGCCCCAACTGATCGTGTATAGACTATACCTACCGTTCTTTGTTAGCTAAAATTCCCTGTTTGGAATTTTACAATGGAGAACTTCATAGAATTTTATTACTTCGTAAAAATACTGTTAACATCCGTGAACACTTGGTCTTAGAATCTTTTGTTATTAAAAAGAAATTTATTTACTACTACTTTAATAATTACTAAATTAAAACACAACGAGTAAAAGATTAACCCCTTAACGGACAGCAGAAAAATGTAGGTTATTTATCGATAGTCAAAAATGTAACATGACCCTATGCTAAAAGTGTTTCGGTACGTATCATACAAAATAAACGTAACACTTACGATTTGCTTTGATTGCTTTTCAATTTTTCACTTTAAAATAAATACTATTGTTATTACTTTTATAAAATTTTCTATGTATTTAATATTATTATTAATGGTTAATATTAATTTAACATTACCTATTTCATATTATTTTGATTGCTTTTCACGTTTTCATTTTGATATAAATACCACGCAGCTATTTGTTATTAATTTTATAAATGTTTATATTTTTTATTGTTTTTATTGTTTAATATTAGTTTGTTATAACTTACTTTATATTATTTACAAATAAATATTATTTCTTTTTAATATTTATACGTATATCCCAGTTTAGTAAGCTATACACCTATTTGATACCGTAAGGTATAGAACGACCATATATATAGTGTGTTTACAACTACACGCTTTAAATAGTTTACCAGTGTCCTATTTATATGACGGGTCATAACTCAAAGTTTAAAAACAGAAATTTTTTTTTTACATTTTTAGGCTTAAGTAAATATGTTTAAAACAAAGTTATGAAATAAAATAAGATTTTTATGTTATTAATAAATTCGTGACAGCACAATAAGTAAATTATCGAAACTAAAATCATTTGCAAAAGATCTCAAAAATAAATACTTTGCGAAGAAATAATTTACGATTCCACTCGTTTAAAGTAAACTTTATGGCAGTCAATAAATGCTTTTCTTAGGGCAAGATATCTTGTTGACACTTTACCCTCCAGCTATGAAAAAATGCGCTTTCTGCAAAACGAGCTCAAACGATTTTAATTAAATTATGAACAAACTATAATATTTGAAGAAAAGCGATGCGGATACAATAATGCGTTTAAGTGTCAACAATAAGCTCATATAAATTTTAAACCAAAATTTTAAATATTTGGTGGCTTTATGAGGGATGCCAGTTTCGAATTTTTTTTACATTTTAAGTAATAACTAGCTTAATCGAGGCACCATCAAAAAAAGAACCCGATAGACGAATGCGGACCGATTACTCTTATAAAATGCAATAGCGACCTATTCTTCAAATTTTAAAAATGTGACTAAAACGAGTGACGCCGTTTTCCATTTAAATCACATTGAGCCAATGGTTAGCCGGCTGAAAAGATACAAGAACCTTAGCCCAGATAGCACGTTAGCTTACAGCAAGCTGTATTTTGATTCGATTTTCGCTTGTCTATCAAGCTTAATGTTGGCTAGTTTACACCAAACTTACTCTAAGCTTGGAATTCCAGCATGTCGCAATCGCTTTACGCGGATAAGGTAGGTCAAGCTTAAAGCAAGCTTAAAGTTTAAACATACCCGCTCATACACAACGCGCAAGCGCTTAATTTGAGTTTACATGACGCACAGATTATACAGATGCCATATAAGCATACGCCCACTGGCACCACGAACAGCGCGTCTGCGGCTCGGATCAGCAATTAAATGTAGCGCAGAAATGCACCAGGTTTGTGTCTATGGAGAAGAGAAAATGATGAAACTGAGAGACAAGGACACCGTTTCTCTCTGAATCACCACAAAGATGAAATGCGACCGTTCCAATGTCATTACGTTTTACATTTGTGTGTGTGTATTTGTATTTTATAAGTTTTAAGTGAAAACCTGGTAATACTTTATCCATATTATTTATTACAATGGAATGTAGACGGATAAAATTTCGGTGCTTTATTCTATGTCTGATTTTAAAACGCGGGTAGTACTTAGAAAAATCGGCCATTTTTGAGCTTCTATCCGCACCGCAACGTGGAGAATTTTAGGTTAGATAGTTTAAATTCAATTTTGGATCTTTCAAACAAATCAATCGTTCGATTGTGTGCAGATGATTTTACTGATGGTATGTTTAGTAGTACATTGAAAAATCGTTTAAAAACGACCGTGGTACCTTCTCTTTTTTACAGTCTTAACCCTTCTGGAAATGTAAATGATGAATTGTGTTTAAATAATGTACGAAATGTGATCATTGAGCCAAATTTGGAGTATTGTAAGTACCTAATGGTCAACTACGTGCAGAAAATTGGTTTTACTTGGTTTTTATGCGAACTTCACCGTATCATAATGCACTCGAAATTATTAGAGGTTACTTTAACTTTTGTTATCAGAAAGTATATTTTGTATTTTAATAGTAGGTAATGTTTCAAAATTTGGTTCTAGAACAAGATGAATTTGCTCTGTACAGATTAAAATCCAGTATTCAAATAATTCCCAACAAACACGCCTGTATCGGCCCTTTACCGAACCAGTACCTCCTTGCCAAACCCGAAGTGGTGGGCCAACGCTGGCAATCGACGTTGGCCCAGCATCGAGGTGACACAGCGGCCGATAGCTGGTGCCGGCACAATTTGCCGACGTTCGGCCAGCATTGAACCATAATAAATTTAGTAACTGTTATCGGTAATTGAGGGGGGCGGGGATACAAATTAAATTAATGTAATTATATAATAATGTAATATTTATTCATTTTAAATTTTATGCATACACTACAAACGAAGTACCAAGTTATACATGCAATGGATTAGATATGTAGATGATACGTTTGTAATGTACCTCCTTCATACCTATAATTCTTTTTACATTTTATGTTACAATTCTTTACTATATTTTAATTGATTTAATTTTATTTTCTTTTGTTGTAAGAATGAATCATGCCATCATTCATCTATTAAATTTCCATTCAACCTTTGCGTAAGATATTGATAATGTTGTATTTACTGTCTGACCATTGAGTATTAATTTATTTGATTAAGGATATGTTATAAATAAGACAACACGTAAAAACGAGTCATTCAATATTCAATATTCAACATATTCAATTCATTCAATTCTACGCAATTCGTTAATTAATCTCGAAACAATTATATTCTGTATTTTAGTTAGTACATATGTTTAATTATTAATAAATAAGTAAAGGAAATGTACAATTCTTATTCCACATCTACGAAATCTAAAAACTAGTGCGACAAGCCTTAAAGAAAATTCCGGGTCCATCACACGTTTATTATAACCGAAAATAATGATCCAAGTGAAATTTTAAAATACTTAAATCCAATACAACAAAATATACAATTCACTATGGAAACAGAAGTGAACAATATAATACATTTTTTGGACATAACTATTACAAAATACAATGATCATTTACTTCATAATATATGTATATAGAAAACCAACACAACCGGATCATATAATACATGCTATTTCAAACCACCCTCATCGACATAAAATAACTGCATTTCGATATTTAATACAAAAACTTTATACAATTCCTATGACAAAAACCAATTTCAATATAGAATTAGATACAATACAGGTATAATGGAGTTTATACATTAAATTGTGGTACATGTGATATGAAATATATTCGACAAACGGGTAGGAATTTTTACACAAGATTCAGAGAACATAATAATAACCCAGGAATGAAACTTTCCATTATTGAAAACACTTAAATAATACATAATAAATTAGGTATTTTACTGATGATGGATAACGAAACATATCTACAAAAAATTAAATGAAAGCGACAATACAATAATTAATTATTTAAACAAATTTAAAATTAAAAAATAGAAAAATTACAATAATAATACATCACTGGTATACAAAATCGTACTTTTTTTCTCTTGCATGAAGTTTTTGAGATACAACTACCCATACGCACGTTTCACAAGTAAAACGACAAAGTCTGTATTATTAAATTTAAATTAGAAGTTTAGCACTCGTTATAGTTTTCGACTGTATCTAACCGGTGCGGCTGAAAGACTGTATTTTTCAGATAATTTTTCAACAGAAAAACAAAAACGATTATTAAGGTCGTAACATATGTGTGCAGAATGAAGGTTGGTTACTAGGGAAAAGAATTAGTTGAAGGGGCACCAAACAATTTTCGGTCAAGCCGCATCGTAGAGGTCAAGTAAATCACAAATGAACCGAACGCATTAGAAAAAGAAACATCGCACGGTTTGTAGGAAAGTTTTGGGGATGTTTAACCATTATGGGATAAAGAATGCCAGATGTTTATTTTCGTTCACGTTGAAACTTACAACTACACTGTTATTCGGAAAGGCCTTTCTATTTCGGCAGTAACTCCACGCTACGGATACCAAAAAGTCTCGCTCGTGCGTCCAACGTATACAGTTGTGCTCGTGAGATTTTACCGTTTAGTGCTTGTTTATCAACTACTAAGGTCAGATTTGTTTAGTTTTTATTAGCTTTATTACTCTTATTTACTTTTTGGAATCCATCGGCCTCACCGAGATTTTCCTGGTGCTTCGCTGACATGGAAGTCATGCGAGCACCAGATGATTCCCGCTTCCAGTCCTTCATAGCTAGAGGCATCTCCCGCGAATTGCTATGCGAGATCATAGAATACGCGAAGGAAGAGCTTATGCGAGCTCCTACTTTGTCGAAAAATGACTCCGACACCGCAGAGACCCCCAAGGTTCCCGGAGCCCGTTCCTCGTCAGCAGACGGGCTCAGAGCCCTAGTAGAATTTCGATTCCCTCGCGGTTCAGCGACAAACGCGACCCCAACTCCCGTAAAAAACGCCACTGCCTCTCCTGCAAGCGCTATCTCGACGCAAACGAATGCCGTCCCCACGTGTTCAAATACGGAAACGACGCCATTTTCCGGTGACAACCCCGCACTTGAATCTCGCTCTTCAAGCACGGTGGCGCCACCTGTTGAAGAACAGGCGGCAGAGCCACTCGCGAGCAGTAGCTTTACTACTGTGTCAAATAAAAAATCAAAAAAACGGGCGCGCTTAGAGAATCGTTCATCCGATACCGAATCCGATACCGAAAGGATTCCCGCGAACTCCGCGCAACTAAACCGCGACGAAAACATGGATATCCTCGAAGACACCGCAGAAACACCGCGCGCTCGAATGCCCCCGATTTATTATCGAGGAAATATAAACTGGAGATTAATCTCCTACGCGATCACGGAAAGGAAGCTTCACTTCCTAAAAGCCCAAAACGTCGTCGATGGTGTGAGAATCCACCCGGCGACCCCCACCGATTTTCGTGGAATCGTCACCCTCTTTGAGGAGAGGGAATGGCCATTCCACACTTACGAACTTCAGGAGGACAAACTCCTGAAGGTTGTTCTACGCGGAATCTGTCCCACTATTCCGGCGGGTGAAGTGGGCGCCGCCCTCGAAGAACTCCATTTTCACCCAACCTCCGTCACTCGACTCTTCAAGCGAGGTGAAAACAATCGCCCCATGCCACTTATCATGGTCGCAGTCCCGCGCTCGGAAACTAAAATCTTCGAGCTTACCCGACTTTTCAGCCTCGCAATAAAGGTTGAAAAGAAAAATAAGTCTCCGCTTCCGACCCAGTGCCACCGCTGCCAAAAGCACGGGCATGGGCAGAAGTGCTGTCGCGCAGCCGCGAAATGCGTCAGGTGCGGCGGTAATCATGAAACCGCCACCTGCACTAAACCTAAGGACACCCCCGCTAAGTGCGCAAACTGCGGCGGGCCACCATCCAGCAATTACCGTGGATGTCCCTCTGCCCCCAAGGTCCGCGCCCCTCAGGTGCAAAAGTCTGCTCCCCTCCGCGCGCTACCCCGACCCGCCCCTCAGGCGCCATCTCATCTGGCCCCTCAGGCACCAATTCAACCTACGCGGCAAGCTACTTCCGGTCTTTCCTACGCCAAAATCACCGCTCCAAAGCCGGCTGATAGCGCAATCGAACCAAATAACATCATCGCGATTCTCACGATGCTGAATCAAATCCCCCGAGAGCAACTTCAAATTACTCTCGCCCTACTATCCCAGGCCACCTCGGCTCCCTCCGCAGTCCCCCTCGCTCCTCGTTAATGGCCCCGCGGAAACGTAATCCCGAATCGCTACAAATCGTCTTCTGGAACGCGAACGGACTGCGAACTCGTCGAAATGAGCTCGAGGAGTTCGCCGTCAGACTCCAGATTGACGTGATATTAGTGTGCGAGACTCGCCTCGCCCGTGGCATAAACGCGAATATCAGAAACTTTACCCTTCACCGAAACGACCGAGCCGACGGTCGAGTCGGCGGCGGGACCGCGATTTACGTCAGGTCAAATATCGATCATCATACGGACCAAACGCCCGATCTTGCTTCTTTAGAGGCCACTTGTGTAGTGGTAAACACCGCGGCCGCAGGCCCGATCCGAATCGCTGCGGTTTACAAACCCCCAGACAGAAGGCTCCAAGTGCGCGACCTTGACGCTTTATTCGACACCGTACACCCAGCAATAGTCGCGGGAGACTTAAATGCTAAACACACCGCATGGAACAGCCGCCAAACGAACCCGAACGGAAACATTCTTTTCGCGTATCAAAACCGGCGTAGTGACTTAATTATTAACGCCCCTGTGGACGCAACCCACCATACAGCACACGGCCTTTCCGACGTGCTTGACATCGCGATCTTTAAAGACATTCCGATGAACTGGGAAATCTTCAGTTTATCGGAACTAAGCTCAGATCATGATCCCGTTATCGTATTGCTCGGTCAGCAAAACGAAGACAGAGACGCGATTCAAAAACAGACTATTCACTGGCCCCGTTTCACAGAACATCTTCTGCAGTCTCTCGGCTCGGTACCGCACATAAACTCTACACTCGCGATCGAACACGCTGTCCAGCACTTAGAGACGAAAATAAAATTCTCTCTACAAGCTGCAACGAGCACACGTCAAGCAATCGTAAAACACAACGCGGTCCCATCCGACATCATAAATTGAATCAGGGAGAAAAATCGCGCGCGACGCACCGCCCATCTAACTTTATACCCTCCCGACAAAGCGCGGGCTAACCAACTCGCGGAAGAAGTCAAAATCGCACTTCGAATCCATCGAAATGAGCGGTGGAACGCTCGAGTCAGCTCTTTGGAAGCCGAGAACTGTTCACTTTGGAGAATGACAAAAGCGCTGCGCGCCGACCGCGTAATTATGCCACCCATTCACGGAGACAATGGGATAGCGTATACCCTCGCTGAAAAGGCTAACGCCTTCGCGTTAAACTATGAGAAACAGTTCAGCCTGGACGACGAACAGGTGAACAACGCACACATACAGCATGTTCGCGAAAACGTCAATAATACATTAAACACTCTCGACGAGGGTGCGATTCGTTTCGTTTCTTTTCAAGAGTTGGTAACGTACATCCGCTCAGTCCACCCCCGCAAGGCGCCAGGTTACGACGGCATAACGAATCGAGCCCTCAAACACCTTCCGAGAAAAGCAATCGCTTTTCTACTCGCGATCACAAACGCAATGCTACGACTGCGTCATTTCCCAACCCGGTGGAAACTCGCGGAAGTAGTAGCGATCCACAAACCCCGCCAGGACCCGAAATTCCCTCAGAATTATCGGCCAATCAGCCTCCTTTCGACTCTCGCCAAAGCAGCAGAGGCCTGCATACACACAAGAATCAAGGAAGCCCTGGAGGAACTTAACATAATTCCTCCGGAGCAACTTGGATTCCGCGACAAACACTCTGCTCCCGATCAGGTTCTCAGGATCGTCGAGTACATCACTCAAGGATTTAATAGCAACCAGTACACGGGTGCTATTTTTCTCGATGTCGCGAAAGCGTTCGACAAGGTCTGGCACGACGGACTCGTTCACAAATTAATAAGTTTTAATTTCCCATTACCACTCGTGCGTCTCATCCGCTCCTATCTTTCAGGGCGAGAATTCAGAGTCAAAGTCGACGGCACGGTATCCCAAATTGAACCCGTTTCCTCCGGAGTTCCCCAGGGCTCGATCCTGGGGCCGACTCTTTTTAATATCTACACGGCAGATATACCGATTCCGATTCCGCACGAAGCTATTTTAGCGCAGTACGCTGACGACACCGCTTTTCTTTCTCGCGGCTCCGAACCAGAAATTGTCACATGTCGCCTTCAGCGCGTGGCTGACAACCTGGAGGAATGGTACTCGACATGGCGTATTGCGTTAAACCCCGCGAAAACTCAAGCTGTCCTCTTCACAAAGAGGCGGCAAGGCCCGTCAGGCAACGTCACCTTATTTCAACAACCAATAAACTGGCACGCCTCCGCAAAGTATCTGGGTGTCATCCTTGACAACAGACTCTCGTGGAGGCCCCACGTAAACCACGTCCGACAAAAAGCCTACGCGCGTATAGCACAACTTTTCCCTCTGTTCGGTCGTAACAGTGTGTTGTCCATTGACAACAAACTGTTGCTATACAAAACGATTATCCGTCCTACTCTTACATACGCGATTCCTGTCTGGGGATACGCGCCGCGTTCTTACATGGCGTCGGTTTACGCCGTCCAAAACAAAGCCCTTCGTTTGGTTGCGAGCGCACCCTGGTTCGTTCGTAACACAACCATCCTCCGCGACCTAAAAATCGAATCTCTTCGCGAACACACCGTCTCCCTCGCCGAAAAATTCTTCCAGCGAGCCACTGTCCACCCGAATCCGTTGATTCGGGCGTCAGTGGACTACGAGCCAAATCCACGCGATCGCGCTCGTCGTCCAAGGTCCATCCTCCAATAATTACTGTCCCCGCGGCTCTCTCTATCCGTTACTTCCACTCCATAATAAATATTCTTTCAGCCAAAAGTAAAGGGTAATTGCTACTCAACACTTTCTGTTCCAGTCCAAACAACATCCGGGCTAGAGACGATTTTTTAGTCAGCGAATCTGACTCTACCTGTTCGGTGGACCGACAGGTGCTTTGTTTAAAGTTTTTTACGTCTCCCGAATAAATAAAAAAAAAAAAAAAAAAAAGCTACGGATACTGAACTCAATGATTATAATGCATGGAGTTCAATATCCAATTCGTTTCTAACGGACATTGAACAAATCGCAACTCGGCTGCAAACTGGCACAACTCAAAAATTTTAAAATATTTTTGTCCCCAAAAATGTATTAATATAATTTCTACCGTACTCTTATAATTTAAAAAAAAGCACATGGTAACCTAAACAATTGTGTACCAAATTATGAATTTTAACAGAAAAAAATTGTGGATTTTGACAGAAGAAAATCGATTACTTTTTCATTTTACACTAAACTTGTTATTTTGAGTTCTGCCACTCTTGCAGCCGAGGTGCGGATAATAATAATAACACCACATAAATCTGAACATTTACAGTGTAGATTCTCCGAAATCGGCGTATCCGTTTTTACCGACCCTACTTAAATGACACTAAACGGCAAGCGCCTGTGACAAATTCCGAAGTTCAGGACAGTCCTTAAGAATAAAAATTTATTTCTATGCAAAATTGTTAACAAAACATTTACCAAATTTATTTACAATAAACGAAGTTTCTTATCACATCATTTGGCATTTTTTCCAATTTTACAGAATACAGAATAAATATGTATAGAAATTGTGGCTTTGGGAAAAACATTTGGGCCAATACAATCCTGATTATCTCGAAGGACCAGTCGGTCTATATAGAAATGGCAGTAACTGCGTAATGACGGTATTCTTTGTAAACAAAATGCGTTCAATGTCACAAGATCTATCGGAAAAACTCAACAATTTTTATACTATTATTATTTTTAAAAGCCTGGAATTTAGGCAATGTGTATTTAAAAACATAGGTTCATACAAATAATAACATGCATGAAGGTACTGACAGTCAGTATTTGCCATAAATGACAAACGTGATAAATAGAAATTTTTTATAGAAACATTTCTTTTTATGTCGGATACTTCAATTCAACTTTAATTAACAAATTACTGTTTACTTCACTCGATTATATAATGGTTAGTGCATAATATTATAAATTTACTGCAGTATTTCCCCCTTAAGTAGATACTTTTTTAAAGTATGTATTAACTTTTTAATTTTTATAAGAAAGTAAATGTTAAGATTTAAAAAAATAATAAGGCAGCATTATGGCGATATACTGTATGATATAGGTATCTTCATTTGAATGCGTAATAAAAATCAAGTTTTCACATATCTCCTAGCGTTGGCCCAGTGAATTGCCAACAGTGCGTAAAATACACATAAAACCGGCGATGAACCAACGCTGCTAATATATCTTCATTGGTAACAGTAAAATGCAAGCGCTGGCCGTGCGTCGGTTAGACGACTCATTTCTATGCCAACACTTTGCCAGCAGTGCCAGCACTCGGCCGACGATAAACCAGCAGATCGTGTTTGTTGGGTTGTTTTGTAGAATGTAACCTTTTGATGGTTGTATTTCTAATTTATTGGAATATGCATTTCTTTTACTCACAATTATTTTTTTATTGTTATGTTATACTATGTATTATTATTATTTTGTTATTGTAATAATTTACATTTTGTTTTGTATAAAATGTTATTGTACATTGTGTATGTTTGTGTGTCTTAATTAAAGTAATATTTAATTTATACAGTTTTTAATTGTGTAATACCTATCAGTGAAAGTAAAAAAGCATCAATAAACGTGTATGTCACACGTCCAACGCGTTTGGCGGCCTTTTGATTTTAGAAAAAATTGAACACAAATAGGTAAGAGCTTCAATAAAAAAATATTGAAACGATCGCGTTTTATGCTTGTGGTGCCTCAGGGAGAAATGGTGTCCTTATCTATCAGTTTCCGTCCTTCTCTTCTCCATAGACACAAACCTGGTGCATTTCTGCGCTACGTTTAGTTGCTGATCCGAACCGCAGACGCGCTGTTCGTGGTGCCAGGTGGGGGTAAGGCTATGTGCGCTCCCCTCCCTGACATGACGTTAGTTCACGTGTGTTTGTTTAGTGTCCATTTTTTATTTTTGTGGTTTTTCTGCAGAAGGTAGGTAAGTGTTTTAAGATTATTTTCTTCCTTGGAAACTGATAAATAGTAAAATGTAGTAGTGCACATTGTAACTTTAAACCAGTCGGCAAATTTCCAAAACTAAGTTAAGGTGGGTTTCTTAGGTCTAGAAGTGAGGTTAGAATTATTGAATTTTCAATCCAAGTTAATTTAAAATGTACAGAGCAGATAAGCTTCACACGGTAGAAATCGCAAACCACTGGCATGAAGGTATGATGACATATACTTTTCATAATTTATTATGTTATATTAAAATATTTTCAAGCGATTTTGCTCATTACCAAAATTTCTCAAGTATGTCTCCTCATTCGGTATTAAGTAGGCTACAGTGTAACACTGAGTAAATGTTTCTTAAAATTGTAATATTTAAATTAACTTGGATTGAAAATTCAATAATTCTAACCTCACTTCTAGACCTAAGAAACCCACCTTAAGCTAGACGCCCGGACTCGAAATCGTTTTCTTAATTTTCTAAGCATATTTTTTTATCAAGATTTTACCAAAATTTGTACGAAATTCCTAAAAAAGATGGCTTTCAACAAGTAAAGCGCTTGTTTTTGAGAATTCAGATTTATGCACACCCATTATTAGAAAATTTTACAATTCATTAGCCAAATTTCACAACTTTTTTCCATAACAGAATGTCACGGAAGTCGTTCATCAATTTGACACGCCAAGGAAAGTTTAATCGAATTAAAAAGCTATTCAACTAGAAAATGAATCAAACCAGAGTGCATTTGTGAAAGAAATTAATGCAGACAGCTCTCTTTCTTGCGAGAGTGAAAATCCTAGTGGCCAAATCTTCTTTCCCACGTGCAGTTCGGAGGCAACGGATGATATCATTAGAAATGCTCTTTGTTGTTGGCTGCAGCAGGCAAGATCTCGATGAAATCGAAGGTAAGCAGTAATATGTAGAATACCAAAAACTTTTATAAAAAGGTTACCATTTTATTCCATACAATTTTGTAATTGATCACAGTCGACAGTTGTTTTGACATTAAATTTTATGATTTTATTTTCAAAAAGTTTGGTTGTAAAAGTACATGAAGAAAATAACGTTTCTAAACGTAAAGGAAAGTTATTTTCCAGCTTCGTGTAAGTTTTAATGCACTTGGTCGCTTTGATATTTTAACTTAAATTGAACCAAATACTCATACATAATATGGTATTAATTTTTTGTTTTTTTCTTTACAGAGATCAACGTCTCCAAAAAATGGATGCCTGAGCAGTCATGTGATATGCTTCGACTGTAATATTAATTCGCCTTGTTGGAAGAAGAGTGACCTAAGTGTTAAATTTTTGATTGTCGATTCTTTGTGCTAAATGGTTCCTAATAACATTTATTTTTTTTTACTAGAGCACAATGGGGAAAATTTTCCAATTTTTTTAAGATGTTAAAATGGTTGTTCTGTTAAAACGATCATTTAATACTTAGATTACTCTTCTCCCAACAAGCGAATCTTAATTTTAAGAAAATAAAAAAAAATTTGCTAAATTTGTTGCTTTGTTTTTGATATGGTACCGTAACTTGGGGATACTTTAA
The DNA here is from genome assembly GCA_949768715.1 of Dascillus cervinus. Classification (NCBI taxonomy): domain Eukaryota; kingdom Metazoa; phylum Arthropoda; class Insecta; order Coleoptera; family Dascillidae; genus Dascillus; species Dascillus cervinus. The sequence continues at coordinate 19,403,478 of OX458320.1, forward strand.
ATCATGGGGATACTTTGATCAACACTTCGCTGACTTCTTTAAAAATCGCTACTACTAAAGCCGTTTATGTAACCTGCAATTTATAATTGGGAAAGTACTTGCATAATGTTTGCACGGAATTAGTGCTATGCTTACAGAAGCTAACTACATGTGTTCCTGCCGTAAATATTAATTTTCTGTTTTATCTATTTTTCACGTGTTTCTGTTGGCTGCAAAACTTCATATCCACAACAATAAGTGTGTTTAATCATATCGTAGGTACTACCCAATTGTGTTAGACATCTATTTGAGAGTCGAATTAAATAAAAACCGTGGTAATTGTCCGTTAGCTTTTTTGCTGACAGTCGTTTTCGTTCTATGGGGTTACTTTGATCAGCCTCTGGGGTAACATTGATTACTTGATCACTGTTGCCACTTTGATTAAATTGTTTTGCATCTTTATACAAAAGGTAAAAACTAATCTGTTTTCTCTCAGAAAAATGCCCCGTAAACACAAACATCTACTGGGATCTCGAACATATTGTGATTACACAGACGACACTTTGGAAAAAGCATTGCTCAATGTGGTTGAAGGGACATTAACCATTCGGCAGGCATCAAAGGAATTTAGTATTCCGTTTGGAACATTGTACAATAAGTATAAAGGAAATCATGGCGGTTCACCAGGTCGTCTCACAGTTTTCACTCATGAAGAGGAGGCAGCCATCCTTGACGGAGCAGCGAAATGTGATTGGAGATTTCCCCTTTCACTTCTTAACTTAAGAATGATGGGTAAATATTATTTAGATAGAAGAGAAAGGACTGTGACTACTTTTAAAAATAATATCCCCGGAATTGATTGGGTATACAGTTTTCTTGGGAGGCACAAAGATAGCTATCGACAACGAGTAGCCACCAACATAAAAAGGGCTAGAGCATCAGTGTCAAGAGAAACTGTAGGAGAATTTTACGATAATTTGGAAACTACAATACAGGGTCTGCCAAGTTCGAATGCATTTAACTATGATGAGACAAATTGCTCCGATGATTCAGGAAAGAAGCGTGGCATTTACAGACGAGGCGTTAAATATCCTGAAAAGGTTATGAACCACTCAAAAAGTTCCACGACTATTATGATTTGTAGCTCAGCTGGTGGTACATTACTCCCACCCTATGTGGTTTACAAGAGTGTCCACCTCTATGACTCGTGGAAAGAAAATGGTTCACAAGGACTTCCATGTTGTGATAAGCCATGCTGCAGTAACGGAACAAGATACAATCGTACAGTAAATGGGTGGATGGATGCTGTTACTTTTCGAGATTGGTTTATCACATTATTTTTACCGCATGCCAAACGTTTAGAGGGTAGGAAGGCTCTGATCGGAGATAACTTGTCATCGCACATAGATGATGATGTTTTGTGTGTCTGGTTCCTCATTCAACACATCTGTGCCAGCCTCTAGATGTAGGATTTTTCAGGCCAATGAAAGGGGCATGGCGTGCCACATTGACAGATTGGAAATTGCAAAATATTCGTCTAACTACTGTTCCTAAAGACATGTTTTCTACCCTGCTAAAGAAAACTCTTAATAGAATGAATAGCACAGCCGCACGAGATATGCCGCCAAACCAAAGAGACTATAATTCTCCAATCAAACGGAACATAATTAATGCTTTTTGAGCTAGTGGCGCTTTTCCATTGAATCGCCAAGAGGTGTTGAAACGTTTACCACCCGTCAACGAACATGAGAATTCAACCGATCACGTCGAAAATGTGTTGACAGCTCTTCTGAAAGAGCAACGATTTGGAGAATTGAAAATGGAAAATGAAAATGGAAAATGGAAATAGCAAATGGAAAGGATAAATGGACATCGAAAACGGAAATGGAAAATGAAAATTTTCAATTTTCCATTTTTAATTTTCCGTTTCAACATCAAAATCAGAAATGTGATGTCTGTGGTCATGGATTGCTGGTTGGGAAATTCGATGGTCTTAGTGACACCATTCTTCTCTATTTCCACTTTATCTTCAATCCTTGTTGTGGGGTATCTTTTTCTCTTTTCTAGCATGGACTTTACTAGATTGATTGGGTCAAATTCCTACTAGACCAAGAAAACCTTCTGCCATATTTTCTCCTCAGAAGAATCAGAACACAATGCGTCTATGCTTCGTCAAGCCATTGCTTAAATTCTGAATCTTTTGATAGATAAGCACAAATTTGGGCATAGTCTAAAGCAGGGGTGACCAACCCAAATGATCTTGCGGGCCACTTTGGAAATGCATCATAACTCCGCGGGCCACATATAAAGTTATATATCCCCATATTAGATTTAGCCCCACTATAGACATTTTTTTGGAGTGAAAAATTGAAACATAATGAGTTATTATTATTGTGTATTATTTGTGTTTGTCCGTATCCATTTACCATTTCCACTTTCCATTTTACATTTTCAATTCTCCATTTCCATTTTCCATATCCATTTTCTATATCTATTTTCCATACCCATTTTCCATTTCCATTTACCGTTTTCCATTTCCATGTTTCATTTTCCATTTACTATTTCCATTTTGCATTTACCATTTTCATTTTCGTTTTCCATTTACCATTTATTATCCTTTAAATAAATCGTCTTACTGTTGTAATGTCTGGCCATTACAATTCGTGTGAGAATGCTTAGTTGCAAGACATTGACCGAGTGACAAAATTTATTTTCAAATTGAACATAGAGATATTTTACATTGTATGTTCAATTTTAAAATAAAGACACAGTATATAGTTACTTTGGAAAATAAAGTCATCTTCGTTTAGCAAAAAATCGAAAGGGTCTAGATGCACTTTTTAAATGAATACCTACACCTACAAAAATATAGCATTTTTCTTTGATCAAGGATACCCCACTTCACAAATTTCCTTATAAAACATGTAAGAAAAATCGTAATTTTTTTTTTTAAATTTTCTTCGTCTATTCAATGGTGTTACTTTCGTATGCCGTTAAAAAAACAGGAGTGATCAAAGTATCCCCAAAGTCAGTATATCTTTGATCAACAGGTTTTTATTTTTTTTCTCCGAAAGTTTTGAATTTTTTGTCTCCATATTTTCGAAATCGGTAGTCGAATAAAAACCGATATTCCAGTTTTTTTAAATTTAATTTTAACTATAAACAAAAAAAGTTATCGTACTTTGAAATAAAAAGTTGATCAAAGTATCCCCTTTTTACGGTACCTAGATCTAAATATAATAATAATAAGCTTGAACAACAAACATTTTACAAGCTGGTAAAGTAAGCTTTACATAAGCTATCAAATTAAGCATAATTCAAGTTTGTGGCTAAATAAGAAAAGCATAGTTGATAAATAAAGGTTAAAACAAGCTGGACAAACAAGCTTAATTCAACCTTTCTGTAAGTTTGCTGACTAATAAGACAAGCTTATTATAAGCTTGCAAAGCAAGTATACTTTAAGCTTGTCACGTGTAAAGTAGCATGCTTAATTCAAGTTGGATATAAGCTTGACAGCTTGCCGTGTCAAGCTGGAAGTAAGCTGCCATTGCTGTCATGGCAAGTTTAATTCCAGCTTGTTTTAAGCAATGTTTGCTATCTGGGAGTGAATCATATAATATACTTTAAAAGTAAAATAAATTTTATATTATTTCAATCTAAGTACATGTACGCAAAGTCACAATGACAACTTGCGCCGGTGTGTAATAAACAATATCAAAGAAATTTCTGCACCATTTCAGATAATTAGAACATACAAAAGAAAAACAAATCGGTCTACTCCACCTACGGATGTTTTAATCATGACTGCACGAGAAGTTTGGATCAGAGATCTGCCTCTTTCAGTTAGAAAGGCAGCAGAAGAATACGGTGTTCACTACAGGACGAGGGGCATATTTTGTTTTGTTTAGTTTTTAATACATTTTTTCCACAATAGAATAGAATATAAATTATACTCACTACCATTTTTTGGTCTGTGACAACTTATTCCATCTATTGTGATATTATGCCCCGCCTCGGGGTATGTTGTCACTTTGCATGCAGACAGAAAATATTTGCTTGCACATACGTTACTAAATATAGCAAAACCAACTATATAAACGACGACACATGTAAGTATATCTAAAAATAAGATATCGCAACGTTAAACGAGAAGAAGAGGCAAACATAAATTTTGTGATAACTAGCTCCCAGCCTCTCCTACCAATTGCGACAAACTACATAAAATTCGTCCATTTTTGGACAAGATACAAGAAACATTCAAGAAAAGTTTTAATCCCAGTCTCATTGTAGCGATCGATGAATCGATGATAAAATTTAATTGACGCTGTTCAATAAAGCAATATCTTCCGAATAAATTAATAGAACGATGATACAAAGTATGGACTCTAGCAAATAAATCAGGTTGTTGCTGGAAAAGTTGTCTATCAAGTGACAAAAAATCTTGCTGATAAAATTGCGAATACCCTGACTTCAGATTTTCACAATTATTTTACCAGGGCAAAGGTATTAGAAGACTTGAAATTTAAACAAATCATTGCTTGTGGTTTATTAGTAAAACGAGAAAATATTTGTCATCTTTCAATAAAAATATCAAAAATCGAGAAGAATATGAATCATTTGTAGGGGAACCGGGGGGAATGAGCTCCACCTAAGCAAAAACGCATAAAAAAAATATAAGGACTTTTTCATTTTTAATCAGTTTTTAATATTATATTCTATGGTTATTCTACTTTTAGATTTTTGAGGAAAAAAGTCGATATCTTTACACATTTTGATTTAAAAAGATTATAAATGCAATATTGCATTTGGCTCCCATTTCCCCCTCCTTGGGGTAATGAGAACCGGTCAAAGAAATAATGGAATCTTTGGTATCTATTGCAAATTATATATTTATTTCAAAAATATTAATTAAAATTAAGACAAAATTCACAAATATAATTTTTTGGGCTTTCTGTACCACTGCACTCTGAATGCACCCACTTGCCACATCTAGTGCAACGATACCACATTTCACCATCTTTTCCATTGTCGTTGCATATTAAACACAGGTCTGACTTTGCGGCAGTCGTATTTTCATCTGAATCGGAATCTACAAACACCCTTTTTTTTACTCCATTGGAATTGTATTTCTTTTTTCTTTGGTATTCATCATCAGTGCTATCTTTTGATGAAGTTTCCTCATATTGCACTCTTTGTGTTTCCTTCTTATGTGCAGATTTGGTGTCAGATTTGCTTAGTGCCTTAAAATCTTTGACCACTTTCTTTTTGGGAAGATCTAAACTTGTATTTCTGAAGAAGAATTTCCAGATTGGAGAAAAATCGTCCAACTTCTTGTTTATTAAAACCTTTAATCCTATTTATACTAGTAGCTTCCGGTTTTCTAACACTAATAGTAGGATTGCGTCTAAGAAATCCCTCCAACCAATCACGTCCTGCTAACTTCTTTATTTTGCAAAACGGATGATCAATTCTATATTGCTCTGAGCACTGAAAAGCTATACGTTTTAGTTGCAATGTGTTTAATCCGTAAAACATATTGCTTAGTTTAATCACGTGTTCTGCTAAAGTTTCTTCCTGTTTTTTGGAAAATACAGTATTTCTTCCAAGTTTTGGACCTATATTTAATAACCCTTTCTTCAGCCTTTTTTGCAGCGAGCTGTACGGAATTCCATTAGCTCTGGCGGCTTTATGAATAGAATTTCCTTCCTTCTGTACAGAGCTAACAGCATTTTCAAGAGCTGCTGCATCCCAGGAGGCCTTTACAGTTGTTCGTTTCCTTATTCTCGGCATCTGAAACAATACATATATACAATGAAGGTAATGGGAGCCAGTCTGGTTCCAATAACCCCCAATGCTTAAATAATGAAAAAATGTCAAGAAAGCTTTGAATTCTGTTTTCAACGGGAAATAAATTAGTGCAACAGAGAGTAAAGTCTTTAATGCACTTAAGAAGCCAAATAAGACTAAAAGCAGATCGTCAAATAAATGTACTTACCGTTATTTTACTGGTGCGTCTCTTATAACAACTGACTGTCAAACAAGAACAAAGGTCGGAAAGTATGTAAACCTCAAGATATCACTTTGCAACTTGGGCAATGCTTTTTTCCGCTTAATAAGAGATGTCGCAATTAGTCAACAACATTTAAAAATAATATCGAATGGAAATAATACGGTGGTTCCCATTACCAACGCCATCTTTATTTACAAGCCGTGAAGCCATGCTTGGCAACACCGCATTAATGCACAGAAGTAGGCCGGGTATCATTGCACGTCGGTTGCAATCGAAACTTATTAAAAAATAACTAACATGACTGATTTTCAATTAATGATCCATACTACACCATTATTCTGATAGTATTAAGAAATAAAACAAAAGTTAGTAAGGGCAGGAAATTTTATTTTACAAATAACATATTCTTAACGTTTATTTTTCTCTTTTGTTAGCGTAGCTAATTTCCTCTTTTTCTCTAAATTTTTAGTGCCATTTGTTTCTTTTGAATATTTTGTGTAGTTATTCAACAGAATATTTGCAAAAACAGAATACAATGTTTTAAACAATCTGGAAACATCGTTGCCACACAGACAATGTAATTCAAATTGTTGAAAAAAGTTATTGGAATTTAAGCTTAACTGTGTCAGTCGAATTAAAATGACTTTTTGATAGGAAGATTGCAAAACTGATCTCCTGTTGTGTTATTCACAGGAACTAGTCGAATAACTTCACTAAAATTACCAAAAGCAGAAGAGATCGTAAAAGTTTGAATAGTTTTTGCCAGATCCTTAGCATTATTTTCTGAACTGCCAACAATTCCATTGGCTTTAAAATCTAACTTAGATTTCACATAAATTTCATCAATTTGTAATATTGTATATTTTTCTCGAACAGTCCAGTTTTTGGAAATTTGTTTCAAATAGTGACTTGTATTTGAAAGATTTTTGTCTGGTTTTACATTAAATGTAGAAGATATTTGTTGTAAATATCGTTTACTAGGCAGCAGCAAATGATCTTGTAAGAGCATGTAACAAGACGATGAATATGAATAAGCCATAAATGCAAACAAAATAGTTGCTGGGGAATATTTTCGTCTTTTTAACAATATCATGTTTAACTGATCAATTAAAAGTTTCAATTGTTTTTTATATTGATAGTCTTCCATTTCTTCAGCGTTTTCGTTACACGTAACTAAATTTTCATACGACTTTTGCCAGAAAAATTCAAAAGATCGAGTCCTTAAATTGTGTTGACTTACGTTGGCATACCTAACTAATATATTTTCAAGTTGCGACCATCGAGGTAATTTTAAATCACAAGGGAGAATCCAGTTCAAATCGTGAGCAGAAATTTCTTCTTTTCCAATAAAGAGTTTTAATGTTGAATCACTTTTTACAAGAACACTACATAAAATTTCGGCGGCACTTAACTCAGTTTCACTTTCAGAAGAACTATTAGAACACTCAATATTTAATAAATACAGCCAAACACCAAAGTTGCTCTTAATTTTAAAGTTCCACTTTGTTTCACTGTTTATACCATTTACTTTTGTTTGAAAAGTGTCAAGAAAATTTGTAAAGTCATTTATAATATCAGATTTTACAAATTCTTCAATTTTTCCAGCTTCTTTTGATTGCAAGGCTTTCCTTCTTACTTCAGGGTCTTTTCGTCTAACTACTGTTGAAGTTGAAAACAGATAAACTGGAAGATTTTGAAAAGTTGTGGGTACAGCGTCTTCCTTTAATTTTGGGTGTGCTAATAGCAACGTAGTAGTAACAGTTGACCCGTTTTTGTATATCTGATCTAATATAAAATCATTTTCGTTAAAATATTTTATACAAACAGATGAATACTTCGTAGGCTGCCAATTTTTCCTCGGGATAGCTCGAAGCCATTTCTTTTTCGTTTCTTCATCTTTCGGAAATGAAAACGTAGTAACTGCAGCTTGCCCCTTTACGGATACATTTTTGTAATTCGATCTGCAGCTTGAGACACAACATTTTCTAGTCATCTAAAAAGTTTTCATGTGAAAAACATGAAAAAACAAGGTTAAGTGTACTTACATTGTATTGCTTTTAAATAGTTTCTTTCTATATTGTCGAATATCAAATTATTGAGTTAAATATTCTGATAAATACACACAGGTTTGGAAATACGGCAACTATCTAACGTTAACTGTACTTTATAACAATATCAACAACTCAACGATGAAATGCTGAACTGAAGAAAGCAAAATGTCGGCCTAGCGACACTGCTGCCAAATTTCTTAGTTCACGGCTTGTAAAGTAAAGGTGGCGTTGCCATTACCCACTGGCTCCCATTACCCCCCGTTCCCCTAAGTGATACGGGAATAATGGCAACAAAGTGGATGGACAATAAGGACGTTATTATCCTTTCAAATTTATCTCAATCCAAATCAACATTTCATGGTACAGCAAAGAAAAAATTGTGAGGGGGTTAGAATACCGATTACTTGTCCTTTTTTGATTGTGGATTATGCAAAACATCAACTGGAACGTTTTACTCGTAGACGATGTGCACTTTGTACTGAAAAAAAATTAAGTTCGCACATTGTGGTCTTGTATTGTATGCAAAGTGCCTCTGTGCCTTGGGAAAAGGATGAGATTTAATGAGTACCATTCATGAACCCATGTGGCACGGAGCGACTGTTTGAATCCCACCCTATAACAACAAACTTATTTGAATTATTATTTTTCATGTTTTTATATGTACATATTCCATTATTAATAAAAATAAACTTTGTTCAATTTAAAAAGAAGTAAAATTTCCGTGCACCATGGGTCTTTTTATTCTCTAAAATTCCTTGCCTCAAAAAGTTAAACAACGATTTTATTGCATAAAATGCCATTAAATTGTAGTACCTGCTCATTATAGCAAATTGTTCTAGAAGTAGTTTTTTTCTAAAATTGAAATAGGATTATCAAAAAATGTAAATTTGTTCATTATTGACCGTTGGTTAATAAAAAAAATATTTACTTGTCTTAAACTTCTGAAAAAAATCTTAAGAAATCTAATTGCGGTAAAATATTGGAACTAACAACGGCAGTCAAGTACGCGCGATCTCCGGAGGGTTAATGTTAAATAAATGATCAGAAAATGTTCAATTGAACTACTAGTTCCATATTTTAGAAAATTTCATTATTTTTCGTCTTTAGTGGACGATTGAGTTGGTTAATACGGAAATACATTTCTCGATCACAAAAATAATGATTTAATCTTTACCTTACATTTATTTAATTGAGAATTATTACCTAACAATCCCCTTATGCAATTAGTTGCAATTTTGACTGTATTGACCTCTTTCCTTTTTCATGCGCAGTAGGCATTGTTCTCCGTTGTTTGGGTGTGTTATGGACGCCAACTGCGAGTATCTGATTTTAATTCAAATTGTGTCTAATAACATATTTTAAAGGTACGTTTTAATGCTTGTTATCGAATTGTTGTATTTAAAAACGACTTGCAGTGAATTCGTTCTTGCAGGGTTCCGTTTTGCTTAATAAACTGTAATGTAATTAATTTCACACTATGGCCCGGACGCCATTTTGTAATTCGTATAACGCCACGTCTTTCAAATTGTTAATTAACTTTAGAAATTGTAAATAACATTTAGTTTAAATTACAAAGCAAATAAATAAATAACTTTATTGTACAAAGTAATCTTATTTCATTTCGTTACAGCTAAAATTAATGCCAATCCACAAACTATTGACTGAAAATTGGGGAAACGACAGGAACGTGATGGGCAGACGATCATAAAAAAATCTTCTGTCAGTGTGAGTGAAACTGCACGGAGAAGGCTTTTATTGCGTACTGGATGAGAGAAAATGCTGGTTAATGTTCACCCACAGTGAGTAATTATTTCTACAAATATTTGTAAACGAACACTTTGTACAGGGAAACGATATTAACTCCTATAAATATTGAATAATACAATACTAACAATATTCCGTTAACTCAATTTTCATATGCAATGAATAAATTAACACATTGCACAATGAGTATAGGTTGATATCTGATGCGGGCAAATGCAACGTGTAAAACATGTTACGTCAAAATAGTATAATAGAATTATGATGATAGTCTCGCAATTTTGCATACGTTTTTCCGTAACATAGTCTCTTGTAGAAACAAGTGCCACGTTACAGACTAATTCACGTTTCTCGCATACAATGTGTAACCTACAATTTTTTGGTGACAATATAATAAATACAAGGATATTAAACTGAGTACACAATTGAAACGCAGAATTAGGCAGTTGACATCCGCAGTTGAAGCAAAAACATGCAATTTGTTACCTTTGCAAATTCAAATTACCTTTGGTAGCGATACTTTTTCTTTTTATTACGCTAAATCAAATACTGCACCTTAATTAATGCAATTTATGGCTACTAATTATTAATCAATTTTATTAAAATCACATTGCCCTGAAAGAATGACTAGTTTTTAATTTTTCTTACCATAGAATTGTGATCTTTTAAAAGCACCAATTGAATATTGTTTTTTTTTCTTTTTAACAGAAATGGAGCAAAATAAGGTGAAGAATTACAAGATCCTAAGCTTGCGTCGACTTGGAGGCTACTTTATGTAAGTTTATAGGTAACTATGCAATAAATAATAAAGTCAAAGTACGACAAAACAATACAAAAATCTTGTTTAAATGTAACTTTAAATTGAAAGTATGAGTTCCTATTTATAAAGATCAACGATAACGTCATTACATTGGCAAGGAACGCTATTTAAGCGATAGTATTATGCTAAAAGATGCGAAATTAAATTTAATAATTGATTTGTTTTTGGGCTATTTTCTAAACTCTACAGTTTCAAATTTATCGAACTGCTCCATTATTTTTACCACTCACTGTAGAGACACTCATTCTATGGAAGTTTGTTATAGAGATGCTCGACTGTTACTATCTTTTGTACCCAATTGAATTTTGATTACTGTTTAACAGCTTGCCTGTATTAAAGTACAAGTAAAAATAACATTTTTACATAGATGTTTCATTTATGATCTGAAATTGTGATAAATATTCAATAGTCAAACAAGTAACAGAATTGAAGTGCGCGTTTTGCTTCATTAAATAAAGTATGGCCACTAGGAACTAGTGACTAGCTAAACACAAGAAGTCGATGTGAAATCACCAATAAACTTACCAAAGGCATATTACAAAAAAAAGGAAAAAGGTAAAACAAAAGAAAAAGTTAAAACAAAAGAAAAGAATCACTTACAAGGCATCTATTACGCTACTAATTCAATCGGTACTTACAACGTTTTCATTCAGCGAAGGAACCTTTACGAAATATTTTATCTGAATTTCTTATTGATATTAAATCTGAGCAACCCTGTTTAAGATTGGGTAACCAACCCTAGTGGCAAACAGTCGGATTCAACGCAAAATATTTATGGGGGTTGTTCTAATCGCCGGTCAAGATTTGTTACATCATCAAAGTTATTACATTTCGATTCCCTGCTGGTGATCACTTTCTTCGTTAATCCTAAATCCGAGCAGTTCTGTTCAAGATTGGGTAGCAAACCCCAGTGGCAAACAGAGTCGGATTAAATGCAAGAAATTTATGGGCGTTGTCTTTGTTCTAATCGCTGGTCAAGATTTGCTGGATCACCAAAGTTATTACACTTCCATTCACTGCTGGTGATCACTTTCTTCATTAATACTAAATCCGAGCAACTCGGTTTAAGATTGGATAGCAAACCCCAGTGGCAAACAGAGTCGGATTAAATGCAAGAGATTTATGGGGGTTGTCGTTCTAATCGCCGGTCAAGATATGCTGAATCACCAAAGTTATTGCATTTCGATTCCCTGCTGGTGATCACCTTCTTCGTTAATACTAAACCCGAGCAACTCTGTCTAAGATTGGGTAGCAAACCTCAGTGGCAAACAGAGTCGAATTAAATGCGAGAAATTTATGGGAGTTGTCTTTGTTCTAATCGCTGGTCAAGATTTGCTGGATCACCAAAGTTATTACACTTCCATTCACTGCTGGTGATCACTTTCTTCATTAATACTAAATCCGAGCAACTCTGTTTAAGATTAGATAGCAAACCCCAGTGGCAAACAGAGTCGGATTAAATGCAAGAGATTTATGGGGGTTGTCGTTCTAATCGCCGGTCAAGATATGCTGAATCACCAAAGTTATTGCATTTCGATTCCCTGCTGGTGATCACCTTCTTCGTTAATACTAAACCCGAGCAACTCTGTCTAAGATTGGGTAGCAAACCCCAGTGGCAAACAGAGTCGAGTTAAATGCGAGAAATTTATGGGCGTTGTCTTTGTTCTAATCGCTGGATAAGATTTGCTGGATCACCAAAGTTATTACACTTCCATTCACTGCTGGTGATAACTTTCTTCATTAATACTAAATCCGAGCACTTTTGTTCAAGATTGGGTAGCAAACCCCAGTGGCAAACAGAGTCGGATTAAATGCAAGGAATTTATGGGGGTTGTCTTTGTTCGAATCGCCGGTCAAAATCCGCTGGATCACCAAAGTTATTACACTTCGATTCACTGCTGGTGATAACTTTCTTCATTAATACTAAATCCGAGCACTTTTGTTCAAGATTGGGTAGCAAACCCCAGTGGCAAACAGAGTCGGATTAAATGCAAGAAATTTATGGGCGTTGTCTTTGTTCTAATCGCTGGTCAAGATTTGCTGGATCACCAAAGTTATTACACTTCCATTCACTGCTGGTGATCACTTTCTTCATTAATACTAAATCCGAGCAACTCGGTTTAAGATTGGATAGCAAACCCCAGTGGCAAACAGAGTCGGATTAAATGCAAGAGATTTATGGGGGTTGTCGTTCTAATCGCCGGTCAAGATATGCTGAATCACCAAAGTTATTGCATTTCGATTCCCTGCTGGTGATCACCTTCTTCGTTAATACTAAACCCGAGCAACTCTGTCTAAGATTGGGTAGCAAACCCCAGTGGCAAACAGAGTCGAGTTAAATGCGAGAAATTTATGGGCGTTGTCTTTGTTCTAATCGCTGGATAAGATTTGCTGGATCACCAAAGTTATTACACTTCCATTCACTGCTGGTGATAACTTTCTTCATTAATACTAAATCCGAGCACTTTTGTTCAAGATTGGGTAGCAAACCCCAGTGGCAAACAGAGTCGGATTAAATGCAAGGAATTTATGGGGGTTGTCGTTCGAATCGCCGGTCAAAATCCGCTGGATCACCAAAGTTATTACACTTCGATTCACTGCTGGTGATAACTTTCTTCATTAATACTAAATCCGAGCACTTTTGTTCAAGATTGGGTAGCAAACCCCAGTGGCAAACAGAGTCGGATTAAATGCAAGGAATTTATGGGGGTTGTCGTTCGAATCGCCGGTCAAAATCCGCTGGATCACCAAAGTTATTACACTTCGATTCACTGCTGGTGATAACTTTCTTCATTAATACTAAATCCGAGCACTTTTGTTCAAGATTGGGTAGCAAACCCCAGTGGCAAACAGAGTCGGATTAAATGCAAGGAATTTATGGGGGTTGTCGTTCGAATCGCCGGTCAAAATCCGCTGGATCACCAAAGTTATTACACTTCGATTCACTGCTGGTGATAACTTTCTTCATTAATACTAAATCCGAGCAGTTCTGTTTAAGATTGGTTAGCAAACCCCAGTGGCAAACAGAGTCGGATTACATGCAAAAGATTTATGGGGGTTTTGGTTGTTCTAATCGCTAGTCAAGATCTGCTGGATCACCAAAGTTATTACACTTCGATTCACTGCCAGTGATCACTTCGTTTATACTAAATCCGAACAAGTTGGTTTAAGATTGGGTAACCAATCATAGTGGCAAATAGTCCGATTCAATGCGAAAGTTTTGTGGGGGTTTTAGTTGTATTCGCAAGGTAAAATTTGCTGAATCAGCAAAGTTATTACACTTCGATTCACTGCTGGTGATCACTTTCTTGATTAGTACTAGATCTGAGCAGTTCTGTTTGAGATTGGGTAGCAAACCCCAGTGGATTAAATGCAAGAGATTTATGGGGGTTGTTCTAATCGCCGGTCAAGATCTGCTGGATCACCGAGATTATTACGCTTCGATTCGCTGCTGATGATCACTTCCTTCGTTTATACTAAATCCGAGCAAGTTCGTTTAAGATTGGATAGCAAACCCCAGTGGCAAACAGAGTCGGATTCAATGCGAGAGATTTGTGGGGGTTGCAGTTCAATTTGCAAGACAACATTTGCTGGATCACCAAGGTTATTACGCTTCGATTCACTGCTAGTGATCACTTTCTTAATTAATACTAAATCCGAGCAGTTCTGTTTAAGATTGGGTAGCAAACTCCAGTGGTAGACAGTCGGATTAAATGCAAGGGATTTATGGTGGTTGTCGTTCTAATCGCCGGTCAAGATCCGTTGGATCATCAAAGTTATTACACTTCGATTCACTGCTGGTGATGACTTTCTTCATTAATCCTAAATCCGAGCGACTCTGTTTAAGATTGGGTAGCAAACCCCAGTGGCGAGCAGAGTCGGATTAAATGCAATAGTTTGGGGGGGGGGGGGTCGTTGTTCTAATCGCCGGCCAAGATTTGCTGGATCAGCGAAGTTATTCTTCGATTCAATGCTAGTGATCACTTTCTTCATTAATACTAAATCCGAGCAGTTCTGTTTAAGATTGGGTAACCAATCACAATGGCAAATACTCGGATTCAATGCGAGAGATTTGTGGGGGTTGTAGTTCTATTCGCACTGCGAAATTTGCTGGATCACCAAAATTATTACACTTCGATTCACTGATGATCACGTCGTTTATACTAAATTCGCACAAGTTCGTTTAAGATTGGGTAACCTATCACAGTCGCAAAAAGTCGGATTCAATGCGAAAGATTTGTGGGGGTTGTTGTTCTATTCGCAGGATCAGCGAAGTTGTTACGCTTCGTTTTACTGCTGGTGATCACTTTTTTCATTAACACGCCAAGTGCCGTGGTGGATCAACGCTGTTCACCATTGGGAAGCATATTTTCTATATATTCTGGTCGTTAAATGCAATAGTCTGTTACGATTGCCCGTGAATTTGACGTATAATAGTCGCGGGGTCCATTTGACCTGCTATCAATCTGTACCTATCAACACATTGCAAGTACATTGCGACTAAAATATTGTCGCAGATTTTAAGTGCTTTACGTGTATTTTCTATAAAGCACATCACGCATTTTAATCTGCTAATATTGGTTTCTGAAGCTACATAGTCTTTAGATCGCTTTCGCATCAGCTGTACATTTGAAGATTTTGGTTTAGTCGCTCGTTTAACGTTAGCAGTGTTGTTTGGAACGTTCGGCGTTAGTTTTATAGGGTTTTCGGTCGAATTTGCGATTTCGTCGTTCAACTCGTCTAATGATTGCTTCTGCTTTTTGATTTTCGTTTTTGGAGCCATTTTATTATAATAGACTGACTCTTCGAGTTCATATTTTCTTATTTAATAAATACACTGTCGGCGTTAAATGCAATAGGGTGTTGCAACTGCTCGCGAATTCGACTTTTAATAATCATGTTAGAAATTAAATACGTACATAAGTACAAAAATGACATTGTATTTGGCGAAGACGAAATTGAAAAATACTGAGCGTTTACACCATCCCACTGTCGCTTGTTTTCGGAGCGTTTTGTTGACGCGTTTTTGGATCCATCTTATTAAAACTCACTTTGGCTCTTTTCAAGCGCATATTTTCCGATTTCATAACTTCATATATAACGCTTATGACTATTTTAATAGGAAGCAATTCTATTCTGTAGTTTTACAAGGTGCATGTGAACCATCATTAAAATTCACAGATATATTTGTGAAAATGCCAAGGCGTATGCATTGTAACGACAGAATGAAACTGTTGCTGATTCTGAATAGTTTGTATATTTTTGAATGCAAGATAACAAATAACACATGAATTAACTGCAAATCGAAAGAAAATGTATTGACACTCGGACGAATGTTACGAGAGTGCTTCCTTGCGGCCACACTTCGGGTTCGTTCGTCCGCACGAACTTAAATGTATGTCCATTCTCCCCGCGTTGAACACGAAAGGTTCAAATACTTAAAATAACAAAATAATTTCATAATACAAAAGAAAGATAAATTCACACGTTAATTGTTGTTCATTGGCAACGGACATAGGTTTGCGATTGCGCGTTTGAATACACCCGCACTGGTTTTCACGTTAACTAGTCGCACACAACCATCTTGGCCGGGCATGACCTCCACTATTCTTCCCAAAGGCCATTGGTAGGGTTGTTCGTTGCTGCGTCTCATCAGAACCAAATTACCCACTTCGAGATTTGGGGTTGGTGTTGTCCACTTCTGGCGTTGTTGTAAAGTGAGAAGATAATCACGAGACCACCTTGCCCAAAAGCTTCTTTTGAATTGCTGCAGAAGCTGGTATCTGCTGAGCCTTCCAACTGGGACATCATCGCAATTCCAGTCAGACAAACATGGCGACTGTCTTCCAATCAGGAAATGGAAAGGTGTCAATCGTTGGGATCGGAAGTTAGAGGATGCAAGGGACGAGAATTAAGAACTCCCCCAATTTGAACTAATATTGTCAAAAATTCTTCAAACATTAACTTAGTATCCTTATTGACCTTCATTAAATGTCGTTTAACTACCTTAATTTCGCTTTCCCATAAGTCTCCGAAATGAGGAGAGGCACGGGGGTATGAAACTCCACTTAATTTCCTCATTAGTGCATTGACTTACGATTTCATCATTTGATTTACGCAAAAACGTGTATAATTCTTTAAGTTCACGGTTGGCTCCAACAAATTTAGTTCCATTGTCTGTGTATAAACATTTTAGCTTGCCACGTCTGGCTACAAATCGACGCAAACAAGACATAAAACAGAAAGTGGTGAGCTCGGTCACTAATTCAAGATGTATTGCCTTACAGGCAAAACATACACCTTTGAACATTTTGAACCGCGCCCCTTTCTGTCTTTTAAGATAAAAGGCCCAGCAAAGTCAGCCCCAGTATTTACAAATGGGAATGTTAACGTTACTCGGTCCTTTGGTAAATCAGCCATTTTTTGAGTCATCATTTTAGGTTTGACTTTAAAGCATTGTAGACAATGTCTAGTTACCCTTTTGGCAACTTGCATACCTTTTTTTTTTTTTTGTTAAAAGGAGGTAACCTGTGTGACTACTAACTTCCTCCCCCATACGTCTTCCTCACCACGGGAACCACATTAACATTACGTCAAGTATTACTTCGAGATGAGTGACTGTTTAGTTCCATTTACATCTTATCATTAGATCACATCTTTTGGTAAGCTTTCACTCACACTTTTTCACCTTTCGTTTTCTTTCCCTTTTACCTATCATTCTCTCTCTATCACTCTCTCCCTCTATCATCAAAAAATTGCCTCTTATTAGTTTGCTTTCACACACACTTTTACTCATTTCATCTTCTTCCTCCTTTACCTATCATTCACACTCTCTATCACTCTCTCCCTCTTTGATCATCTTAGATTGAATTGTGAAGAAGGCATCCCTTGACTCAGCTTGGTAATGGACCCTCTGGCTGTCAAGGCTTCACATGAACTTGCATCTTTAATTGTGATGTTCGTTACAACCGTAGGCCAATAGTTTTGACGAACATGGGCAAGTAATAATTGCGGACCACAATGTAAAAGAGCCTTGTGTTCCCTTTCCATAATCAGTTGAGTCAATAAATGTCTTCCACTTAGAAGTAATGGAAATTTAGATTGCAATGGAAGGGCAGAGTTCTTTAATCGTCCACCCACACGTAATAGTTCATTGTCATCAAGGAATGGAGATAATTTCAAAATGCTACTCTTTGCTAAGGCCTTTCTGGTTTTAAAGCTATCTATTTCCTCTGAGAAATCTTGTCTTTGTGCATTTTTTTACTAATGCTAAGGCACCATTGTTCAGTTCGGTAACTTGCAAAGAATTGTATCGGCGTTCGTCCTTTGGGTGACGGCAATTATAAATGAATCGTAAACAAAACGCCGTAACTCTTTGAAGTTTTGCAAACTTGAGAACCGTTCAAAGGGAAGGTTATTTAGAGTGACCGCGGTTACATTGATTTGACATTACCTTTTGAGTTCAGGTATCGGTTGTTCTACATGGACATTGATTGGACCAGGCCATTCATTGTCAGATAGTTCTAGCCAGTTAGGTCCATGCCACCATATCCAATTTGTCATGATATTATTAGGAATGATCCCTCTTGACGCTACATCAGCTGGATTTTTCCTTGATCTGATATAGTTCCAATTATGCACCGATGTACTATTGCGAGCAATTGAAAGTTAACGACATGGCCGGTAATACAGATTTTTGTTGTATATTTTAGCTTAGTGAACTGGGCTACTCATACAAAAATTTGAGTAAAACAAAAAAATGAACAATTAAAAGTCAATTAAAAAACTGAGAAAGTGGGACTGTTTTAATACTTTGTCCATGAACCGTTATTGTCAATAATATATTGTAAACGCCTGGGCATTGATAAAATAAGTGTTCTTATGTAATTCATATCTAGATTTCTCCAAGCTTCCATTATAGATTGAGAAAGTTGCTCCCTGTTATTTGGCCTAAAATTATTGTGATAAATTGTTTTTACTAGAGCAGCCCACACGTTTTCAATCGGGTTCAAGTCTGCACTTCGCGCAGGCCAGGGCAACACATTAATGTTATTATCTGTAAACCAGTCTCTGATGACATGAGCAGTATGGATTGGTGAATTATCCTGAAAATGGAGATATTAACATAAGTTCTAGCAAGAAGTTAACTATAGTGCACCTGTTGAAAGATATAATTGTTTCCATGAGTTTGTGTGACAGATGGTAGCATAATATCTTGTAAAATATCACGGTAGACTGCGCTGGTCAATCGCTGCTCCAGTCTCGAGCATTCACCTTGTCCTTGTATGCTAATCCAACCCCAAACAGCAACAGAAAAACGACCACTGTTATGGGTTGGTTTTACATATTGCTCTAAGTATCTTGAACGTGGTGGTCTGTACACACGAACTGATCCATTATGGGTCGATTGAAAAACTTTTTCGTCTGTAAATATTACATTATCCCACATATCGACTTCATCAATATAGGTATTTGCAAAATTTAGTCTATTAATTTTGTGATCTTCAGTTAAAGCACATTTTCTGGCTGCACAAAAATTGCGTAAATCAGAATCTTTAATACGACGATAAGCCGTCCATCGTGATCCAGGAAAATTAGTTTCTTGCATTGCACTGACAGCACTTTTAAATGGATGGTTTCTAAGATTTTCTAGTAGTGCTTCATCCATTTCTTGATTGGAAATCTTTGGACGGCCACCAGAATGATTGTAGGTAACAGTATGCGTTTCGATCCATTTCCGTTTAAGTTTAAAAATGCAAGTTTTACTCACTTGTAGATCATCTGCTACTCTTTGCAGAGACCAACCATTTTCTAGTAAAGTTACTGCACGCATTTTTTGACCTTCATTTAAACGTGGCATTTTAAATGATCTATTTGACATTTATCAGTTTGACGTATGGTACTTATGTATCCATGTATACGAACAATAAAAATCAGCATTTACACAGCCAAAAGTAGCCGTTAACTTACAATTGCTCTCAATAGTACATGATAAGATTTGTGTTACTCTATTGTTAACAAATATATTCAAAGAAGAAGGATTTGACTTTAACCAAGCAAGGACAATTTGAGAATCTGTCCAATAAACACATTTAACATCAATTGTTAAGGCTTTAACAACCTTTGTTACAATCTTTAGTTAGTTAGTTCTAATCGCGGTATTGCCAATTGTTTAAGAGGAGCAACTTTTGTTGTTGAACATAATAATTCTACATGAATTTGACCAGAGTGATCTTCGCTTCTTAAATAAATAACGGCTGCATAAGCCGCTTGCGAAGCATCGCAAAACGCATGAAGTTGTACACTTTTAGAATTTGGAATGATCGCCTTTCGGCTTATCGAGACCATATTAAGACATGATAAATTATTGTAAAATCGTGACCATTGCGTTTCAACTTCATTTGGAACGGGGTCGTCCCAATTCAAATTGAGTGCCCATAATTTTTGGATTAGTATTTTGACTAAAAGAATCACCGGACTTACTAAACCAAGAGGGTAATAAATATTAGCGAGCCAAGCTGGTTCACCAAAAGGCGCAACAAATTATTTCGCTCTTTCTGAATTCTATTACTTCCTACAAGAGCAGCCCTCTTTCGCCGTTTATTAACCCGTTTACAGGAGGAGCTTTCCTTTGTAGCAGCTTTAGTATTCAATCGTCGTTTTAGAACTGCCTTTAGTACTTCACTACTAGACGAATGTTCTGGCAACATTGTCGTTTCTGTATGAATCTGTTTTACAATATCATATCCAGAAACGACAACCTCAGACTGGCCAACAACAAACAACAAAAGGCGCCAAGCGGCGCATGTATTTGCAAAAATTGTAGCATCAAATTGGACGCTCAAAGACAGAAAATAAGGATTACAAAAATGAGAAGAAACTTAAATATATAGATGTAAAGCTAGTAAAAAGTATTATAATAAATTATGGCTGGGTTGCCCATCAAAAACGGAAAGGGCAGTCCTCTGGGTAGGAGAGTAGTAGTATGATGGCACCAGGGCTTCTTAAAGGTGCAATGAGTGTGTTGCAGGTCAAGTCATCTTTAAAGTGGTACCATCAGCGCTTCCAGGTAGTAGGCAATGTCGCAAGTGGCCGGCAAGTCATTCAATGGCCACCGTAAATGGTCGAAGTAAGGCCGGGTCCACCAGGAACAGGCGTTCCGCTGGCGGGGGCCAAGGTTGGAGTACAACCTGCAGATCAATTCGGGCTTCATTGAAAAGAGGGCATGTAAAAAGGCGATGGGCAGGGTCGTCCACTTCCGTAGGACACACAGAGCAATATCCAGAAACGACAACCTCAGACTGGCCAGTACTTTGTTGCGACGTTGATGCAATGGGAGTCGGCACGGAGGAGGACATACTTGCTACAGGGTTTATGCATGTATCCCTCTCGAACAATTCCTCCATAGTTTCGTAGTACTGCCAAGACTTCCGACCTCTTCCCGTCTTGATATTATTGTCTTTTATTTGTAGAAACTGATGCTTCATATTTCTAAATTTCCCCTCGATTGTGGGTACATCAAAAGTATATCCCATTTGTGTCATTTCTACAACTATTTCTGTCCACAACGTTTTTTTCTTTATTGATGTGCTACGCAACTTGTCTTTTTTTGACGAAGTACATCCAAAAAACACTTTTTAACACTTTCTGAAAATGTTGACTGGCTTTGCTGGTTTGTGGCATCTGCCAATATTGATGCTGCAGGTGGTGCATCTTCCATTACTTGAACTTCGGGTATAGCTGAATACCACATTTTTTGCGCTAAAACAAATTATTCACGTTTATTGTCCTTTGTCCACGTGTTATTTCATAGGTAATCGTCGTAGATACTTACTGTTTTCATCATAAAGTAGATATTCGCCCTCTCCATTCCTTACAGGCTTATTATCGCTATCTGTTACATAACATTTAGGCATTTCTTTTTTTGTTTGATATAAAAATTCAACTAAACAGCGCCACAAAAAAAAAATTAGCGTGATTAATGTTACGGTCATGCGCGCTAGAAGCGATTATCCGATTGCAAACTGTGAAATAGAACGATGGAAAAGATTGAAATCGTTTGTAATCGCTTCATGTTCGTTGAACGCGTTTCGTGTTGTCATCGGAAAACCGATTGCAAACGTTTGATGAATTGAATGCCCCTATTGTGATTCCAAAATTACGCGGTAAATTTCAAATGTTTGACTAATGTTGCAATTTGGTTCTAAGTTGGTCAAAAAATGACATGCACAACCAAAATTTTTTGCATTCGACTGTATTTGAGGAGCGTCCATGCAAAACTGCACATGTCCATTAAAGGTAGTTTTGTGTTATATGACAATAATTAATTTTAATTTGAGAAAACTGTAAATAAACGTAATCATGTTGGAACTACTTCCTAAGATATTTACAAATATGCTTCTTTTTTTTTTTGTAAGGGACTGAAAAATCATTTTTTATATTGGACATGTTCAGTTTTGCTCAGACTCGATGGACATGATTAGTTTTGCTCAGACTGATTATTGGAGATGTGTTATTTTGAAAGATTTATTAGAAAAACAAAAAAAAAACAATGAAAAAACAACAGAAATAATTATTTTAATTCAACAAATGGGAAAAAATTGTAGTTTAAATATGCAAATTTCCACAATCCAGTTCCAAACAATCGCATGCTTCCTCTTGGTCCATCTCGTCTTCCTCATTTTCGTCATGCGACGGTTCATCCATTGCTGCATTTCCATAAATTATATTTTTGTAAAATGTAAGCTCTGATAGTTCTTCCCATGTAATATTCTTTTCTTCGTTGTTATATTGTTTTTGTAGCAACTGCTGTACATTTTGCTTTTTTTCTTTTGCAATTTCATTGCCTAAAGGTTGTAATTTCAACTTATATTTTCTCTCAGTTTTGCCTCTTTTCAACATTGACTGATAAGGTGCAGCCTGAACTTCAAATTTATAAAATTCACTGCCCTTGTACTTAACCGTTTTAGTGTTGTTCCTTGTAGTGAATTTTTTCAATTCGATGCGTTTCATGTTTTTTATGCCTGGTAATTTATTGTAAAGTTTATCCGTTATGTCATTGACATCGTATAAAAACCAATCATTCCCTAAAACCTTAACGGTTCCGACATTAGAATAAACTTGCTGGTATTCTTCCACTGTTGTGATAACGTTTTTGCGTTTTAAAATCATTTCTACTCTGCCAAATGCTCTGTCGGCTGGAAGGTAGCTATGACCTCTTACTGGAAAGTGTATTATTATATTCTTTACTGATGCAGGGGATTCTAATAACCAGCAAGCCAAAACATGCATTATATACGAGTTTTTGTTTTGGCCGCCACAGCCATCACAAAATAATCGCATTGTCTCACAATCAGCCAAATCCAAAGAGCGCAAATGGCACAGTAAAGCTGATCCAACCTCAGTTGAACCTCGTTTTGCTTGTGATTCGTTCCATGTATAAAATAAAGGATGTTTACTGTCCATATCTACACAACAGAATGCATAAAAGTTGATCTGTCGGAGGTAAAAGGCATCTTGGATCGGCGTTTTCGGTAGGGGATGGACTTGTTGCAAATCGAAAGCGATTGAAATACTTTTTGGGGGAGTCACCTTGCTTAGTTTGTAAAACGCGTTTGCACGTAGTTTATGGATTCTTAAGTCAGTTAACGACTTTACTTTCTGTGCACCTGTTTCCTTAGAAATTGTATGCTTCAGATTAAGGCATGTTCCGCATACATCGCTGGCAGGTGACTTGAAACCAATATTAAAGTTTTGGTAGAAAACATTCTTAAACATTGTACGGCTTACTTGATAGTCGTTATTACTAGTATTGTACATTTGAAAGAGCTTATTCACATTCAAGTCACATGACAAATAAATTCGAGAAGATTTCTTACGGTTGTAGTGACTTTCGGATGCAGGCAATGAATCTAGAAAAATCTTAATTTTATTTTTCTTCTCCATACTTTTGTTAGAAATTCTATCCCCACCACGATTTTCTTTAAGAACTTTACCGGATTCTATAATTTTAGCAACAGTGCGTATTCGACCATTCGAAATAATAAAAGCAGCCATTAGAAATTTTTTACAGATCGGCACTATTTTAGTTTTACTACGGAAATAATAAAAAACATGAAAGTTTTTGCGTTTAGCATTTTCTTGCGTATTATTTCGTGGGCGCCGTCGTTGTGGAGGACAAACGGAAATAAAATGGCACAATTTTTGGTCTTGTTCGATTTTATCAAAAGACTCATAAAATTTGTCTCTCTGTCGTTTAATCTCTTGCTTGGTGATTGAAGAGCAATTTATTTTTTTGCTGCTATGCTTACAGGGACGTTTAAATTTTTTCAGATAAGGATCCGTGTTTAAATACCTTTAAAATTACGTGAAAATTAGGAAAACAATCACCAATTGATACGGGAAAACTAATACCTTCTAGACTTGGCTGTTTCTCGTGTTGATAAACCACGCTTCTGCCGTTTCCTGGAGCCAACGTTAATTTGTTCCACTGATACATCCATATTTAAATATAAGTTGATCGTAGATAACATAAAATTAAATTTGAAACTCTCTTTTTATGTACTCATGTGCACTTTTGTAGGTTACAATAACCTATTCACAATTACAAACCCCGGGAAAAAATCAGATATTTTATGAATGATGCTCATAAATATTGTCATATTAGACGAGTGCCGTCCTCTGTGTGAGAAGTTTCACACAAAACAAACAGTCCAGTCACATTATAAAAAATTTGATGACATGGACAAGTTCACTTTTGAAGTAACACAGATATTGCTCTATACATTTTGCACTGGACATGAGTAGTTTTGATCGAACCACTTGCATCATTTACTGCAATAGGACATGTGTTGTTGTGCTTTGACTCTTCTACTTTCCTATGAGTTTACTATGGGACACGATAAGTTTTGCATTATTCCCACATGAAATTCGGTTTTAATTTAGAAAATACAACCAGAATCCATAATTAACTCAATTTTCACATATTATGGACATGTGTAGTTTTGCATGGACGCTCCTCATTTATTTAGAGTAGTTTGTGAAATTTGAAGAAGGTAAAAATGAAGTTGTAAATCAAACGAAAATTTGTAATGGCAACGTTTTATTTATTATGGTTGGGATTATTAACTGCTGCTTTCATGGCCACGCTACGACTGTCCTGTTTGTTTGTAATTCTTTTCTTTTGTTCCCTAAGTGTGAAGTAAACTACTTTTAACAAAAATATGTGTTAAATTTTTTAATACACCATGACAATTCGGGATGGGTGGTATATTCTCTGCTTTTGTTGACTCACGTTGATTTTGCTTTTTGTAAAATCTAAATTTTACCTCACAGTGATGTATAAAATTAAATAACTGCTGGCTTGCGTAACACAGATTTTCTTTTTCTTCTTTGTATTCTCTCAATTCTGTGAGGTGCCCTACTGAAATGTGATCACCTTGTTTCAAAAGGAGAGAAGAATAGCATGCGTGGCAATTTTTAAAGTTCTTCTTAACCTTTAATAACAAAGCACCAATAAAGTTGTACAAAGCTTCTTTGACATTGACACTTAATTTACAATTTGCAAAATGTGCCATTAATCCATAGTGAATTGTTTCATCTGTATCATTAAATTGCGCAGTTGGTTGCAGGGTATTTATTGAATCACAGCGAACCAAGTGATCGGCATCAGCAATGTCGTAATTCCCGTGGTGTATTTTTCCTTCAAATTGTGACAGACACACCATTCTGAGGGCAAACTTAAATTCTCGGACATCAGGTCTTCTTCGAATAGAAGAAAACAAATTTTCTAACGCATCCTGAGTTAGACGCCCCAACATAAAATAGTTAAATTTTTTGCGATTCAAATATATTTCTTGCCGTTTGTGTAGCCAAAAGGAGTCCCGTCTGAAAAGGTTTCCAAGCCTTGCCACTTAGTGTGATATTTCTGATTATATTTATAAAAGAATGGAAAAATCGTATTGTGTTATCATGTCTCTGTAGCGTACTCCGATCACCGGAATGCTGTTGCCTGCTTCATTTTCAAAGAAGTCGGGACCAATAATGCCACCACTCCAAAACCCACAGCAAACAGTAACTCTTTGAGGATGCATTGGCTTCTCAACGACTACCTGTGGATTTTCGGAACCCCAAATCCTACAGTTTTGCTTGTTGACATAACTTCCGAGATGAAAATGAGCTTCGCCCGAAGTAGTAGAACTACAGGGCTACGGCTTCACCGCGAATTAAATTGATTCGTGGATTTGATTCGCGGATTAATTGGAACTTAAATAGTGGAAAGCATTCTGCGAATGATTTAAAATGTCTGGAAGCTTATGAAATTGATTGAACGCAGTTTGCATATTCAATTTTTATTAAATTGTGCTAATATAAATTATTTTAACTAATTTTTTTTTACAATTATATTTTTTGGCGCTGTTAACATTGCCGCCGTGGATATATCTCGACGGCTCATCCTCCAAACCTTTCGCTGCTTCTTTGATAGGTGTGGCGGCGGCGGTACCAATAACCCTGCTGCTAGCTCGGTGGGAATATGACTTGGTGCGTCATCATTGTCCCAACATTCCTCGGTCGAATTTTGGGTGCTCATTCTTGTTGCAAAAATTATTTATTAGACATTTCATTTCACATATTAACTTAAAACATCTGTGCAATGTATTGCTATGGTAGCACATTGCATGTCAGTAAAAGGTGAACTTACCTAAAATTTTGCTTGGCGTACAAACTTTAACGAAAAAAAGACGCGTAAACTTGCAAATGCAGGCCAATTTGCCGCCGCTCGCACAATATATATATATAGGGTGATTTTGGTGTTGGTGGGGCGGGCTAAACACGCGAAATATTCTTCAAATTTTCAGGAATTGCTCCCCGCATATTTATGACTGCAATATTCGTTGGTGGCTGTTATGGCTGATTGCTGCATGACGTAGAATTCATCAGAACGTGTTTAAAAGGTTTTACATGTATTTTCGATAGATCACAAAAGATGTGCTTAAACAAACTATATTTTTCCGGCGCTCAAACTGCGTGACATGCACCCATAAATTCATTTTAACTTGTTAATCGCCGATGCCCGCTGCGAATTGTTGCAGTAACAATTGTGTATAGAATTCGTTAGAATTCTTTTTAAAAAGGTTTTTTTTGCATGCATTTTAGATATATTGCAAAAGGCATGTTTAAACTGTGTGTAACATGCACCCATAAATTCATTTTAACTTGCAAATTGCATGCGTATTAAAATTTATGCCCGCTGTGAATTGCTGCTGCAGTAACAATTGTATATAGAATTCATCAGAACATGTTTTAAAAAAGGTTTTACATGTATTTTGGATAGATAAATTCATTTTAACATGTAAATCGTCGATGCGTTAAAAATTTATGCCCGCTGTGAATTGTTGCAGCAGCAATTGTGTATAGAATTCGTTTCAACGTGATTTAAAAGAATTTTCGAGTCATTTTTAATATAGCTGAAGTTTTGGCCAGAAATTCGGCTGTTTTAATTAGAAGCCAGATTGATTTAAGTTTCTGAGAGAATATACAAGTTAAAGAGTATGACCGCTCATTTGGTTGGTGGCGCGAGGGTTGGATAAAGATTTTAAAAGAGCATGTAAAAAGTATGGATGCAAAATAAAAAAAATTGTGGCATTTATTGCGAGCTCAATATATTCATCATCGATGGAATCTGACATTATTTTAGAAGGTTTCAAACAATTTAAAATACCGCTAAATCATTGGGGTTGGCGATGGCTGCATATATAAAATCGTTGCTTTCAGACTTAAGCCGATCGGTTCTAATAATCCGGCCTCGACCGATGTACCATTATGAGGTTCTCAGCGCATGTAAACAGCTATTGCGTGTTAGCATAGTTTTGTGGTTAAAAGCGCGCACTATTTTGTAAACTTGTTGGTGAAAATATTGTATTGTCATATAAACTACTTATGCATACAAAATTTTTAATTCATCAGGCGGGTCTGAGTGTGACAAAATTAATTTTACCACGCCAGACTATTCAGACGAAGTTCAAACATTACTCTGAGTTTATTTTTGCATTCGTTCGAGTTTGCAGTGGCGCGCGTTTGTAAAATTGAATGAACACATTTTTACACAGTACATTTTTTTTATTTAAATCATTTTACATTTTATTTAAACATTAAAACAATATTACATTTTAAATCATTGCACTGCCTGTGGCTTGGGCAAAAATTCGATTTGATTGTATTGCCCACCAAGATATTTTATCCAAAGAGCCCCATTGGTAGAATTTAGAACTGCGTCATTGGATTCAATAATTTCATACATCCGCGGTGGTAGGAATACCGTGCAATCAGCCAAATCGATCATGATTCTGGGGCCATATCTTGTTTTGACCTTTCGAAATTTGATGATCGGATATGTCGCACCAGCCTCGAGTTGGTTCAGTTTTCGCAATGGTAGCTGATACTGCACATTCAGAAATGAAATTGTAAAAATATGCATAATGATGTTTGAAAAAGAACTCACCAACTTGCCTGCATTATTTAACATAGTTAAATCCCCGAAATCCATTGCTTATATGTGCTTGGAACTGGTAAAAATAGTTGAT
Organism: Dascillus cervinus; assembly: GCA_949768715.1. Classification (NCBI taxonomy): domain Eukaryota; kingdom Metazoa; phylum Arthropoda; class Insecta; order Coleoptera; family Dascillidae; genus Dascillus; species Dascillus cervinus. The sequence goes on from OX458320.1 coordinate 19,431,681, forward strand.
TACAAGTTGTAACACGTTTTGGAATAGTTGCAGAGCTGCACTTCAATATCGTATGAATGCTTAGGACGAAATGGACCCAGTTCATAGCAGTCCACATACGCGCAGGCTTTGCGCATGGGCGTTCAAGTTCAATCCGACGCCTGTCAGTTGAACCCACAATCGCGTTACATTTACAAAACGCGCTCTGTAAAAATCACACTCTATCGGTTTACAGGGCGCACATTCTGTAAATTGCACTCTGTCGGCCGGTAGACAAACTGCTTTTATAGATTCCGATTTTACAAAGAGGCGTGTCTCTTATAACAATTGAATACATGCTTAAGTAAGGATGCTTGCCGGCTCAGAGGCACTGGAACTGCCTGCTGACGTTCGAGATTGGCGTTCGAACCCCACCTGAAGCGAGCATTTTTTTCAACTTTTAAATTTCTCGATTTGCGTGAGAATGGTATAAGATGTGTGACGCCAAACAACCAGACATGAAAATTTTTGTCTGTAACACTTAGACTATGTGTATGAGAGAGATGGTGCGTTCAACCATGTGTAAGAGGGAGATGGATGATGCGCAGGAGTGGAGACGCCTGAGATTGCACCATAATCAATTATGTGATTAAAGGGTTCTAATCTGATCTGTGATTAAAAGATTGTAATCAGATCTGTAATTAGGGCAATCAGATCAATTACTCCATAATTAGATCAATTACTCCGTAATTAGATCAATTACTCTGTAATTAGGACAATTACATCTGTGATTAAAGGGTTGTAATTACATCTGCGATTAAACGGTTATAATTACATCTGTGATTAAAGGATTGTAATTAAAGATGGCGTCGATCAATTAATCCGCGAATCAAATCCGCGAATCAATTTAATTCGCGGTGAAGCCGTAGCCCTGTAGTTCTACTACTGCCCGAAAAGATAATTTTGCGACCAAAGTCAACGTCATTTTCTAATTCATTTAAAGCCCATACAGAGAAGCGATAACGAAGCGGATGGTCATTTTGCTTTAACTCTTGAGTGAGTTGCATCTTGTAAGCAAATAATCCAAGGTCTTTATGCAAAGTTGTCCTCAGAAAAGTACGACTGATGTTCAGTTGTTGAGCTCTGTGACGAGTTGAGAGCCTTGGGTTTTCACGCACACTTTGGGGTACAGTAGCAATTCTTTCATGTGTGCGCACCGGACGAGCACGCGGATATCTTTTATTATCCATAAGCTTACCAGTTTCACGAACTTTCTTTATGAATTTGCTTACACCAGCCGCTGAAAGGGCTTCATTTCGACCAAAAATTTTTTTCAAATTTTGCACAGTTTCTGCAAAACAACACTCACTTTGGAAATATTGTTTTAATATTTTCCAGCGTTGTTCAAGCGTAAAACGATCCATTTCTTATTGCGGAGGTTTGAGACTACCTATCTATCAATGTCAAGCGCGTCAGTGATTCATACTGTCGAAATAACACGCACTTCAAAAAGAAACCAACAGACGGCCCACCCTATAGATCCATTACACCTACCCGGCAAAGAAAAAAGAATTTACATTATCTAATGATAAATTCTGTTCTCTTCCCGTTACACATCCATAGTACACTATTCCTTAACCTACTTTACCTCTATTTACAAATAAATCTTAACCTACATACAATGTTTATAATCAACACTTCTGTTAAACTGTTTATTCGTTAAAACGCTTCGTTCGGTTTTTATGCACTATCACTTCTTTATCGTTTTTCATTATTTTAAGATTTGGCGAACAATCTTGTATCACCTTATACGGTCCTTGATACACCTCACGGTTTATCACCTTAGCACTAGTTCACTTTTTTTATAAGTTACTGGATTCATTGTCTTATCACACACTTCCTTGCGATGAACTTAGCTCTTAATTAATTAGCATCCTTCAGACTTTTCTGTAAACTCTAATGGATAATCATACAAATTATACATGGGATCAATACTATTACTTAAATTAGTGAGAATTCTACAATGTTTCCCAAACACTAGTTCATAGGGAGTATATTGTGTCTCGGAATGAACAGTTGTATTATAAGCAAAACACCAATATGGTACCCATGAACTCCAAGAAGAAGTTTGATCCTTCGTTTGTATTCTCAGCAAAGCACCTAACACTTTGTGGGTATTTTCTAAAGCTCTTATACTTTCATGATGATACGCGGTACTTTGTATTTGATTTATTCGTAATAATTTACAAATTTCTTTCATCGTTTCTGAAATAAACTCAGTACAGCTATCTGTTGCTATCTCTCTCGGAATTCCGTACCTCAAAATAAAATTTTCAACAAATGAGTTAGCTGCCGTTTTTGCATCCTTAGATTTCATAGGATATGCTTCTACAAACTTTGTTAATTCACATTGTAGCGTAAGTATGTACGAGAATTCGTTTGCATCTTGTGCAATCGGACCTACCACATTAAAATATACTTTATCAAAAGACGGATTGGCGGTCGTAGTTATAACCATCGGTTCCTTGACATATCTATTTATATATTTATATTTTTGACAATCTTTACATCGTTTTACAAATTTTTTAATATATCATTTGGCCAAAAATAATATTTTTTGATATTGATATTGATATTTGATAGTGATGTCGTGTATATAATGGAATTGAAATAATCATAATAATGGAATCATCCGTATCTTTAGCACAATGTGCTAATTTAAATAGATAATACCAATCAATATCATCAGTTGGTTCATGAAGACCAATTAATGCGATGTTGGACGACATACTGCATCCTACAATGGGTAGCGTATAATATTTGGACCAATGTTTAAGAGCTGCTCTAAACTTTTGTAATGAGGTTCATGAAGACCAATTAATGCGATGTTGGACGACATACTGCATCCTGCAATGGGTAGCGTATAATATTTGGACCAATGTTCAAGAGCTTCTCTAAACTTCTGTAGTGAGGTCTGATCAAAAACTAATTTTAACATATTATGCAATTCCTTATAAGTAATAACTCTGTACTCAATTTCTTTTGTTGGCACATGTTTACAATTGCCCGTGACCACTCACGATAAGGGACAGCATCTTGTAATAACACATTTATAAATACGGAACAATTACAGTTGTTCATATTTTCCACCCTTTTTTTACCCTATTTTGCCCGGCCAAAGGACAATCCTCAAAAATCTATCTTGCAATAGTTAGATATTGATTGAGTTCGTTGGAATCGGTGGTTGAATGCCCTAAATGTGCTTGCTGATTAACATTTAATCCTTTCAAGAGGAGTAATTCGATGGTGTTACTTTTCTAATCCAATTTTAAATAAAATGTTCTTACCAAATCTCCAGGCCCCTCCGATGATATCCAGCCTAGCACACCTACTGTTATCCGTCCACTTTGATTGTTTTGCATTGCAGTTTGTGGCTCATACCTCGTATTTTTCAATCTACATAACGGTTTTCTGCTGTGTTGGGAACTGATGAACGTTTTCTCGTTCAAAAAAATTGTACGGGTTTCTCAATCCCTATTAATATTGTCTTGGGCAAATCTAATGCGTGCATTCCGATGTGCCTCGGTTAGGGCAATTTTAATGGCTGGTCTTCTATGTTTTAGCCTTAATTTCTTTAAAGTGTATAAAACCGTGGTTTTACAACAATTTAAACGCAGTTCTTCCTTGATAGAGTTGCAGCTGTTGAATGATGAATTAGTAATTAAATTTCTTATTTGCTGTACTTCATTTTCTACAAACACAGGTTTTCGACCACAGTTGCCTTTTCTTTTTGATTGAAGTGGCCTTTCATTTGGATTATTTCTGTATGATGAAATCCAGTTATAGATTTGTGATCTCTAAAAAGCAAGTAAAGTAAAAGCAGTTATAAATATCTTCTGGTTTCAATTTATATTCGTCGAGGATGTCCCCAACAGCTCATAGAACTTACCCACAGAGACTTTATAGAAACCAGCTGCACGAGCTGCTGACGTACTTTCTGGTTTTCTCAAACTCAGATCAGGGTGACGTGTTAAAAAACCTTTGAGCCAGTCTTTACCAGCTTTCTCATTTTCTGGATTAAATTTGTGTTGTTTGTTGTTGTAATGATGGGATTTAAAATAACAGAGCGCAATACGGTTTAGTATGTTTATTCTCAATAACACTTATAGACTGATGGTCTATACCAGAGGCGTCCAAACTTTTTGCTGCGAGGGCCAGTTTGGTATTTAAGTTCATTAGCGGGGGTCAAGCATCGTAAATATGTGAATTAAAAAACCTTATTACAAGTAAAGCAGCATTGAATTTTATTTTTTATAGTAAATTACAGATATAACAATACTAAACAAACATGTCTAAATTATATTATTATAAAATTATTTCATGCAATTCTTAATGGGAATGGTGGAACTGGGTTTTTTCCTGGAGAGTTTCTTCAAAGTTGGGATTCAAATCGGAAACACCAATTATTAGCAATGATTGCAAATGATCATCCGATAAATTTGCCCTATATTTAGATTTCAGATACTTCATCCTGGAAAAAGTTTGTTCGCACATAATTATAGGTAGTGCCATACATAGAAATAAATTTACCAGCCAATTGCTTTAAATTTGGAAACTCTTTTGCGTCCAAAAATTTGTAAAAATCGATCAAGTTTCCTTCCTTGTATTTGTTCTTGATTTGATCGCTAGCTTGAATCAATTATTTCCATTTGAAACTGACTTGAAACGTCGCCAACGTTGCAGTCATACGAATACACCCTAGCAGCGGACTCTCCGTCTCACCTCAAGCCCACTACTTATACCTTAACAATAATGCTTATTCTACACTTATATTACGTAGTATGCACCTCGTGCCATACTGCTTATAACTAGATACACCACACCTACCCGGCAAAGAAAAAAGAATTTACATTATCAAATGATAAATTCTGTTCTCCTCCCGTTACACGGCTAAGTTACACTATGCCTTAACCTACCTTAACTCTATTTACAAACATATCTTAACCTACATACAATACTTAGAATCATCACTTTAATTAAATTGTTTACTCATGAAAACGCTTCGTTCGGTTTTTATGCACTATCAGTTCTTTATCGTTTTTCACAATTTTAACATTCGGTGAACAATCTTGTATCACTTTGTATGGTCCTTGATACACTTCACTTAGTTTATCACCTTGTTCACTTTTAATTATCACCTTTTTTATAAGTTACTGGATTCATAGTTTTATCACACTTCCTTTCGATGAACTTTGCTTTTAATTAAATTGTCTCTAGCATCCTTTTGACTTTTCTGTAAACGAAACTTAAGTTGTAGCAGATAATCATACAAATTATACATGGGATCAATACTATGACTTAAATTAGTGGGAATTCTACAATTCTTCCCAAACACTAGTTCATAGGGAGCATATTGGGTCTCGGAATTATAAGAGAAACACCAATATGGCACCCATGAACTCCAAGAAGAAGTTTGATCTTTTGTTTGTATCCTAAGAAAAGCACCTAACACTTTGTGTGTATTTTCTAGAGCTCCTATACTTTCATGATGGTAGGCGGTACTTTGTATCTGATTTATCTGTAACAACTTACAAATTTCCTTCATTGTTTCTGAAATAAATTCAGTACCCCTATCTGTCGCTATCTCTTTTGGAATTCCGTACCGTAAAATAAAATTTTCAACAAATGACTTAGCTACCGTTTTTGCATCCTTAGCTTTCATAGGATATGCTTCTACATACTTTGTTAATTCACATTGTAGCGTAAGTATGTACGAGAATTCATTTGCATCTTGTGCAATCGGACCTACCACATCTAAATATACCTTATCAAATGATGAATTGGCGGTCGTAGTTATTACCATCGGTTCTTTGACATACCTATTTGTGTATTTATATTTTTGACACTGTTTACACCGTTTTACAAATTTTTCAATATCAGCTATCATATTTGGCCAAAAACAATATTTTTTGATATTGTTTTTAGCATTCTTTTAATGCCCCCATGACCACTAGTTGATAATATGTGAAAATCATTTAGTATTAGCTTCATTTTTTCACTATCTAAACTGTTTCAACTCCCTTAACAATGCAAATTTGGGGTCCTTTTTCAAGGCAAATTCGCGACGCAATTGGCACATCAATTGGCGAACCAATTGAAGGACTAATTGGCGGACCGGTCCATTTGGAGTTGTGCGCTGTCACACTTGTGACTTCTTTTATCATCTTTATGATGCTCGAGTTTAATGGATTATTCACAACAACTACTTTTTCTATCTTCAATTTTCTACATAGGGACCCTAAATCTCTCAACAATACGACTCGCGTGCTTGCTGATCGAGAGTTTGAATCGTAGTAAATTGTTTTTAAAGCTGGTACAAAAACTAAATTATTTGATTTTGTACTCAGGTGGTCTAACTTGTGTAAACGTTTTAGGATTTTATCTGTCAATGTTGTTAATTCTATGCAATCGTGTGGCTTTTTCAAAATTTCTACTACTTTCGGTTCATGACTCCGAAGTGTAGAATCACCTTTACTTACACTTTCATTATTTTGTTTTTCATCTATCCTTTTGGATTTCGATCTCGTCATTACAGCTAACAAATTTCGATTTATCTCTTTTAACTCCTCAGAAGTAATAATCAGTCGGGATAATGCGTCTGCAGCTACATTATCCTTCCCTCTTACATATCCTATTTCAAAATCATACTCTTCTAAACAAAGACGAAATTTTGTTAACCGGCTTGACGGATTCGTGTGGTTAAATAAATAAGCAATGGTCTGTGATCTGTGATTATCTTAAAATGTCTACCGAACAAATACGGTCGAAAATGTTTTACAGACCAAACAATAGCTAAAAGCTCTTTTTCAATCGTTGAGTAATTTAACTGTGCTTTATTTAACCCTCGACTTGCATAAGCTGCTGGCTTATTGTTCCTATTTTATAAAACTGATCCAATGGCAAGACCTGATGCATCTTTTTGCAGCCTAAATTCATTTGATTCTGAAAAATCTGGATATTGCAGCACTGGCGGATTTACTAACGCATTACGTAAACACTCAAAAGATTTTTGACATTCACTCGTCCAGTTGAAAACTACATCCTTTTTACTTAAACGGTTCAATGACGCTGCTAACTCAGCGAAATGAGGAATATACTTACGATAGTAATTCGCAAATGCTACAAATCTCTTGACCTCATCAGCATTTCCTGGAACTGGATATTGCTGTAATACACGGATTTTGTCTGGGTCAGGCAGAATCCCTTCGGAGGTAATTAAATGTCCTAAATAAAGAATTTCTTTCCTCAAAAAATTACATTTGGATGGATACAATTTTAAATTTACTTCCCTAAGCCTGTTAAATACTTTTATCAAATTTGAATTATGATCTTGTAAATTCCCACCAAAAACAATCAAATCATCAAGATACACAAAACACTTCTCATAATTTAAACCTGACATTGCTACAGTCATCAATCGTGAAAAGGAACTTTGACTAATACGTAACCCCATTGGGAGACGCTTCATCTGGAATTGTCCACGATTTGTTGTAAACGCTGTACATGGTCTACTTTCAGGAGAAAGTTCTAACTGATAATAGCCTTGAGCCAAATCTAAATGAGAAAAATAAATGGATCCTGATAATGAATCTAAAATTTCAGTGATATTAGGCAAAGGAAATTTATCATCCTCAATTTTTTGATTAAGTGTCCTATAGTCAATAACAATCCTCCATTTCTTATTGCCATCTTTGTCTACCTTTTTTGGAACTATCAATAAGGGCGAGGACCATTCGCTTTTCGCTTCCACAATGATATCATTTTCTAACATGTCATTCACCTGTTTCTCAACTTCCGTTCTTAAACTATGCGGAATTCGATACAGCTTTTTATAAACTGCACCCGTGTTATTTTTCAAGTTTATTGATTGCTTGAACAAATTTGTCGTTGTCAGCTTGTCACGCGACAAATAAAATAAATCTGCATATTTGGCACAAATATTTTCAATTGCAATTTGTTCTTCTAAATTCAAGCCTTGCAGTTTTAACATTTTGAAGGGTTCTTTAACCCTATCTACCGTAACTTTATTATTCTCAAATTTACATATATCAAATTCCGTTAGCTTACATACTTCAGGCACACAATTTGACAATCTTACTTCGGTTTCTCTTGTATTCAAAATTCTTACTGGAATACGACCTTTTTCTGGTTTTGCAATTACACCTGCCATAAACACACCTTCAAACAAATCTTTAGCCAAAATGACACACTCATCTTTCATCCTAACATCAACGTAATGTATAACTTCACATCTAGGCGGTATTTTGACTGACGTGGGAAATTTTGACTCTAAAGGTAACGAAACCTGTTTTTGACTATTGTTCAAAATCAACACATTTTCCTCATAGTCTATTTTACCTTTATATTTTCTAAAGAAATTTTCGCCTAAAATTCCATCTGTGTGACACGATAATTTATTGAAGACATAAAATTTTTGTGTGAATATAACATTTCCCATTTTTAACTTTAAAATCACAAAACCTTCGGAAATTAATTTTCCAGCTATTCCATTTATTTGGATCGTATGCCTAGTAATTAACACATTTTTGCTTAAACATTCATACTTTATGGCACAGATTGAAGCTCCTGTGTCAACCAAAAATTTCAATTTTACCTCATTTATTCAAGCACTTATCTCATTTATACCTGAACACGTATACACATTATTCATCCACTCGGTCCACTCGAAAAAACTGTTTCAGGTCATTAACCTCATCCTTACTATCGTCACTTTCAGTCATGCAATTGACATGTCTACCTATAAATGTATTACTTCCTCGACCTGTTTTAAAACCACGAGAATTTTTATTTCTCTCTGACCGATTGAAATTATTGAAGTTTGACTTCTGGGTATTTTCCTGACGGTTACCGTAATTCCTAAAATTACCCCTATTCCAAGGTCTTCCTCTATTCCTAACTGAACCTCGACCTCTCTTAAATATCGACATAACCTGTTTATCGTCACTATGCATTGGCATTTCATCTTCTGCTGCTCTTATCGCATCCTTGAGCGATGTATAATTCCTAGATGCTATAATGGTACTTAACCTAACATTTTTCAAACCATCTGCAAACCGTTTAATTGCCATTTTTCGTTTATTGGCTTCAAAATTTCGTATACTTCGGTTTTGCCATTAGCCTGTGAAATCTTTAAGTCGACAAATAACTGTTCTAACTGTTTACCGAATTCTTGTACCGACTTATCTGCTTGCTTTACTGAATTTAACTTAATTTGTAGAGCAGTATCCGATTTTCTAGTTAACAAATGCACTCTCAAGTCCTTAATTAAATCTACTATTGAAGCATAACTAGTAGCTAAGCGTAACTTTGCTGAACTAGTTAAGCGGGTTTTTAAAACAAAATTAACTAATTGAGACTTGTGGTCTGCCTTAAGCATACTGTCATATAACTCAATAGCATCGATTGCTGAGTCGTCTCTTCGCTATCGTTCATTAAAGGCAATAAACCCATTGCTACTTTTAAATCAAAAGATGCCATTTCAACGGTTCTAATTATATCCTTACTCGCGAACTGTTGAATTTCCTGATATAAGACTTTAATTATCTTTGCTAGCTCGCTTATTTTTTCTATATCGCTTGCACTTAATGTGTTTAGCGCTGTTCTTAACAAACCTATAACGGTATTGAACTCTTTAAATATTTCTGCTGCCTCTAATAGTTTTCTGTCTAAAATATCTCCTTTTTCGCTCGCGTCTTTCAGGGCCTATTTTAATCAAATACCGTTTAATTGCTACCAATTTATTCTCTATCTCTAAAAGTTTAACAATACCCATTTATCCTATTACTATACTAAAACCAAACTAATGACCAAACTTGAACAACATAAAATACATAAAATACATAAAAATACATAAACTAAAATACCCATCACCAAAAAAAAATAATTAAAATAAAATGAATTAAATAAAAACAATAAAAAAAAAATTACAATAATTAAAAATAACTTAGACTGCTGCTTATCGGCTGCTGTATTGGTTGCTGTTGCTGCGGCGGCTGCTGCTGCCTGCTTCCGTTGTTGGCGCCATGCCTTCCTCTGCTTCTTAGTCAGATACGGAGGTGGTGGTACCAAGAAGTTTACCGGAATTTGTGCTGGAGCCGGAATATGGGTCGGAGACTGATCATCATCCCAACATTCTTCCTGATGTGGCTGTGACATGTCAACGCGAACACTCGAAACACTTTTACAACTATTTCTTTCTTTCTTTTTTTTTACGAAGAAATACAACTACGTTTCTTACAAACGCGCTGGCAGGATCGCCATGTATTGGTTGTATCAAATGATAACGCAACGGAAATGGTTTTAATAGATTTATTCAATAACTGTAACTAATGACTGAAGGTCTCTACATACAACCTAGCAGCGGACTCCCCGTCTCACCTCAAGCCCGCTACTTATATTATCAGCGAAAGTAACCGCTGGCGACACATAGGGCGGACCCCGTTCGCCTCGAGCCGGTCGACTGGTCATCACCAGCCAACTGCACTCGCACCCGAAGGACGGCACAATTCGGATTATCCGGTCTTAAGAGGCCTGCCCCCCGAAGGGGGAGGACGGCTGGACCGGAGCACAACGAAAGGGGTTGCCCCCAATCGCATCGATGTTGAAACCTTGCATCTATATGAGACCAGTTCAACCTTCAATTGTATCCTACCGCTACGCTCGCGATGTAGCGGCATTGAACCAAGCCCAGCATCTCCAGGACCCTGTGAGCGTCTGAGTTGTCAGGCGACGCAGGAGCTTCGACGTCAGACCTAAATCCTTAACGGATCGCGCTGACTGGTCGCTCCAAACACCTCTCCAGGAGATCGTAACACTAGCAAACTGTGTGCTTTCAACATTTGTCATCCCGTTCTGCGCGCCTAGTACATCTCCGAGGCGTGCCTCGTCCCTGTACTTGGCAAGTTTCATCTGGTGGGCATCGTTCAAAGGCCCGCCGGCCGCGACTACCTGGACGTCAACCACCGCAATCTTGTTGCCTTGAATAGCGGTGATGTCAGGCCTCCGGCGTCCCACTTCCGTGTCATAGGATTTCTCCTTGTACACCGTCCATCCTTTTTGCTTAAGCCCATCAGCGAGCGTCTTGACAAGGCCGTCATGTCTAGTAATACGAGGTCGATGCGTACGGGCGCATACCTGGATTGCATGCGCAGGGGTCTCGTCTGCTAAGCATCCGGCCCTGCACGTCTTATCATCAGGTCTGTCGCCCCGCAAAGTCCTCGTTCGTGACGGTAGGGCGTTAATATGAACCTTATGCCACTGGACGATGGATTGTCCTGGGATCTCGGCAGTCTCACAGCGTAACCACTGTGTACTTAAGGAAGTGCCTTGCGACATCTTCAGCGATTTCCCATCAGCAGAGCTGTGTAGCATGTCGGTCCAGACCTTGTCAAGAGCTTTCCGGGTTATAGAGTCACCTAACAGTGGGGCAAGTCGCTTACGGCACCAGTCCAGTTTTACCTGGAATAGGTCGGTTATCGCAACTGCCCTAATGTACGGGACAGTCGACTGCTGCATACGTTCGAAGCGCAGCAGTCGAAGCAAGGGGATGTACTGCTTGAGAAGCGGTAATCCGAGCCCCCCCTCACGGATAGGGGCATGGTAGTAGCCGAGGGGTACGTCATGGGGCAGATGAAGCCATTTCCTCACCGAAGTTCGGATCTGGATGTCCCAGCGGCGTAGCTTCCCAACGTTGATCCTGCCTAATACCCACTGGTGTTGACACCTGGGCAGAAGGTAGGTTCTAAGGATATGCATCCTTTGTTGGGGCTTAAGCGGGGCGTTGGTGACCCGCTGCAAATAAGTGGCCAGACTGGAACCATCAGCCGCTTCTTTCGCCCCCTCGAATTGTATTCCCAGGTAGCGCTACAGGTCTAGGGGTCCAAATTGGGTTAGGTAGGCATCACCAACGCGAAACGTCGGATCCGTTACTACCTTGACCTTATGGTCCTTCCCTGCTGCTACTAGGGATAGCGCGCGACTCTTACTGGTGTTAAGCAAGAGCCCAGACTTGCGCAGTTCAGCCGTTAGTGCCTCCAGGTTAGCCTGGAGCCCGGCAGTGGTGGTCGAGACGAGTATAATATCGTCAGCAAACAGGAGTGCCGTTAGTCTGGCACCATCCATATCAAAGCCAACTTCAGGCAACAGTTCCTGAACCGCACGGTCTACGACCATGTTGAACAGGACAGACGACAGGGGGTCCCCCTGCTTGACTCCTCGGGTCGTGTTTACCAGTGTTCCACAATCGCCTACTTCGATGTAGGTAGACGATTCAGCATAGAGTCTCCGGACATACTCGACCATTGCTGGCGGCAGTCCGTTCCCTCTACACACATCGACGATAGCGTAGTGTGATACAGTATCGAATGCCTTCGACACATCGAGAGTCGCAAGATGGAGGGTGCGACACTTTTGACGCGCATAGTGTAGGATGGTCGACAGGACAGAGAGGTTCTCTGTAACCCCATCGGCACCAATCCTAGACGCCCGTTGACGCTCATCGATTAATGAAGGTATTGCAGCCAAGCGGCCGCAGAGTACCTTATGGAAATGTCGCGTGATCACCGATCCGATCGAAAGCGGTCGGTAATCCACTGGTGAGCATGGGTCAGGCTTCTTTGGAATGAACACAGTTCTTGACCGAGTCAGGACAAGTGGGAGACGTCCCATCAGCATGAAGATGTTGAAGAGTAGGGTCTTAAGCGACTCCGGAACAGCGTTCCATTCGCTTGATGAGATACGATCCGGTCCAGGTGCCGTCTTTGTTTTCACTTTATGCGTCCGGGCCTCCTCAATGGAGACGGGACGCCAGAGGTCATGATGGACTTCAGCGGGCTGTAGGGTCGGGCGAGCATCGAGAGCAGCGCTCGGCACTTCGAAAAGGCTCTGCCAATACTTCCTACTGGGAGCCTGCCTTTACCCCCACTCTCGCCTGAAAGGATCCTTTCGGCGCAAGCCTTGGGATCCCGACGGTATAGTGTCTGGACCTTCGCATACTCATGTCTTCGTCGTAGTCTTCTGCTGTGTGTCTGGGCTGCCTTATCAGCCTCAACGTTCGAATTGATCGGGTACTGAGTTAACTTTACTCCCAATCGTGCTTTGGGGAAAATTTCGCTCAACCAGGCTAGTACTGGTTTTGTTACGTTTTCCCCAGCGAGGGCTCGTTCTGCCAGCTGGCATAGTTGAGCCGCACCGTATTCGAGACGAAGTATCCCGTCACTCCGACATGATCGGGTCACTTCGTCGCGAATATGGTCTAGGTGGTTAATCGGAGGGGGGTGCTTGGGAGCTTGGTCATGATCAGTGGGTGGGTCCACGTCACAGGCATCTACAGCCCTGCCCCGCCTACCCCGTTCTTCTTCAACCATCCTCCGGTAGACAGCACAGCGGCGTTTACCTTTGATGGCTTCCAAGGTTCGGGCGGGAAACAGGGCAACGAGGTGCTGGTTTATGAACCTTTCCCCCGCTGCCTCAGCTTCGACTTGGGCACGTGCCACAAGTCTCGACTCCTCCTCAGACCATCGGGCTCTCACCCGGTCAATGTTTATGGCTTCATTGGCCTGTATAGGATGGGCACGCCTGACGTGCACTCCTCGGCCTGTTTTGTTGTTGAATGCTCTCTCACAATGAGGGCACTGGAAACTGGGTGGTTTTCCGGCATCTCCGGTTTCAGGATGCAAGACAGGACCTCCGACCGTTGGGTCGGGGGGAGTTCCGAGGCTCTTTTTTGGTGGTTTACCTGTCTAATAAGGATCAGTGGGGTGGTAACCCAGCTGACCCGTCAAGCCCGCCACATATCGGCTGGGACACACATAAATGTGTATCCGACCCCGACTCTCACCACGAGGAGGTTCGTGGAAGGCACGTGTTCAAAAGACTCCAGGTGGTGTACTCATCAAGTCCGTACTAGTCAGCCATAGTCGATCCCTCCAGTCAGATGGCCGCGAGACCACCCGCCTTCATAGAGCCTCGCCATTGTAGTGGATCGCAGGCAAACGCTAGGGAGTAGTTAGTTAGAACAACTACCCTCCTTTGTCCCTGGCAATAATGCTTATTCTACACTATATTACGTAGTATGCACCTCGTGCCATACTGCTCATAACTAGATACACTACATTCTGAAGTTCGGTCACAAACCATTTGGCGGGCTCCGCCCCTCGTTAACTGCGGTAATACGAGCGACCCTCATCATAACTACATGCCACGTAATATCCCAAGCTGAATGCCTCATGTATTTGGACCACCTCAGTTTTTGCACCTTGTTCCCGTAATAAAAATACGAATAAAAAATCGGTTCAATTATTATTTATGTTAAACATACCTCATTTGCCCGCTTCAGAATACACTCAAAATCGCTGTTGATGGTGAATGTCACGGTCGGTCTCCTTATGGTTAAAGTTTTTAAATATGACTGCTATTTTTAGTCGTTGGGAGATTAATCCCGCAATGGTTTAGGCGGGTACAATCAACCAGATGCTTATTCAGTGCGTCGTGAGTAGGAAAATAATGTAGGCAGCAATCACATATATATTTTTTCACCCTATATTTTGATAGTTGGCTGTTTACGAGTCGTGAGAGGTTCTTTATCCACACATAATGGTGTGTGATTGACGCGGCGTCGGCGTTCTCCTCGCCATCATCTCCATAGCTGCTTTGGAGTAGCAGTAAATTGATGTGCGTCTCTTTCTTACACGCTGTTATGTGCGTCGGTGCGACAGTAAATGCCTTCTTACGTATATTTAAAATGTATACATTTACAGAAATATTATTTTGCCTCTCGAATTTCGGAATCGCGTTCAACGTCATTGGAAACTCCAGCCCGGTAAAATTTAGCGTGTTTGCATACGGATGATATTTTGAAACACGTTGGGGGTGATCCGCTGTGGGGTGCAACGCCGATAGTGCGGCCCATTTGAAGCACTCGTTGTCGTAATTGCGCTCATTAATGCAGGCCTCTTTTTTCGCAATTTGACCGGGTAGTTCCAAATAAGAGCCCGCATGTAGGGGGTTATATTTGTTAATATTCACCATTAAGCTGTTTATAGCATGCAATGCCCATCCGGAATCCTTCATCGAGAATTCGTCCATTTGAAGCAGTAATGGGCGTGTAATTTCACTCGCAAACCATTCGGGGATATTTGTAGTTATGCATAAAGCACTATTCTTCGTGTTAAATTGCTTCACCGACAGCACCTCCTCACCATCTTTAACGATTACGTACTCGGCACTTAATATCACGTT
Organism: Dascillus cervinus; assembly: GCA_949768715.1. NCBI lineage: Eukaryota > Metazoa > Arthropoda > Insecta > Coleoptera > Dascillidae > Dascillus > Dascillus cervinus. The sequence goes on from OX458320.1 coordinate 19,446,957, forward strand.
AACTTTAATATTGCCACTCTTTTTTATGGCGTTCGTTAGGCGAGTTTTAATTAACGCGGCTGCGTCATTCAGAAATCCCTTGATATCGCGATGCCGTAAATTAATAATCAGGCCTGTACGTAAGCGCGACTCGAATGCTGGGCTAATATCGCGCCAAGCCACGCGTTCGCTGCGGACGTTTCGAGCGTCCCTTCCAAAGCGGTTCAAAATTTTAAACTTCGCAATTAGACATTTGATTTGCTCAATTGCTGATAACGCGCTTTGTTTTTGCGTGACCGTCGCACCGGCTGCACGTAATATCTTATTTATCACACGCGTGTGGCGATGCCCCTCGCGAATGAAGAATTCAATACTCTCACGGTCGTCGCGGCGTATCACGGCGAGAGCTTTTGTGGATATTTTCATTACTTCCGACCCATACTCGGCGACATCCATTGCACACGAATGAATATGAGATGCAACTTTAGTATGTTAGGGTTTAAGTAACACACTTAACGAAAAGTATTTACGCATATGAATCGACTAACTCGGGTAGAAGATTCGGGCGGACTCCATGAAACTGATTGAAAATTTTGTATTTATGCAAGCGGGTTGGGGGTATGGGCTAACGAGTCGATTCCTGTAATGTTCAGTGTGTGTGGTACACACACATATATCACCCGACATGTGCCAACTGATATGTGTTCATGCTGAGTAGGATGTAATTTTTGCGTCAAGATTTGTTTAGGCTAAAAAATCACGGGTGGTTGAAAAAAGATCATAGGACCACCACAGTCGGCTGCCGTCACACAAATGATCGAATTCCAATCATGTAAACGGTTTTTTTTGAGGGTGCGGGCTATTGTTCGAATTAACTCTTCCCCCCCCCCTCAAATGTTGCACGTGCAATAGATTGGACGCCGTAAATCTGTGAAATAAAGAATCAGCGAATGCATGCTTAATTTAGAGGCCTGCGCTTTCGCCCACATCGCGCATATGTTTAACCTATGTTGCAAACGGTTTTAGAATTTTTTTTTTGAGAATCTAGGCGCGGGCGATTGTTCGAATTGTGTATTGTCCACCTTCACTCTTTTTCAGCCCCTCGCACGCACTACAGATTGACAGTTGATAATCAGAGAAATAATGAATTCTCGAACATAAATTTGAAGTCAGCATTTCAAGCTCGCAGTGGGTAACGTTAATTTAGAATCCTGCGCTTTCGCCCACACATCGTGCATATGTTTAACCTATGTTACAAACGGTTTTAGAAATTTTTTTTTTGAGAATCTAGGCGCGGGCGATTGTTCGAATTGCGTATTGTCCACCTTAACTCTTTTTCAGCCCCTCGCACGCGCTACAGATTGACAGTTGGAAATCTGAGAAATAATAAATTCTCGAACATAAATTTGAAGTCCGCATTTCAAGCTCGGGTGGTTCGGGATTTGACGGATGCACGCGCTACAAGTTAAAGCCCGCACGCATATGTTTAATGTGAAAATAACGAATTCGCAAAGAACCGAAATAATTTGAATCGATGGTCGGAAGAATTTTAAGCCCAATATTTACTGCAACATGACTTAGAAATATGGTTATTCAAAATTAAATGCTGCAAATTTCCCCAGACATTTGTTTAATCGGGAAAGATGGCGTTTAATTATTAAAAAAAAAAATCTCAGCTGTTATTCAAAATTTCTCAGTGTCTATGCCCCTTTGTTCTTTTAACGCGGCCCTCAGACAAGATTCAGCGCGCACAAATTACTTTGAGATATTAAAAAAATTTGGGTGAAGAATGCACCAGCGGTTTCAACATTAAAATTTATTCCCCTTAAAAATATAGAAAACATATTTATTTCACGTGTGTTTCCGGCTGTAAAAATTCAACCATATGATAAGCTCCAGCGTTGCGCTTTAGAAGGAGCTGGCCATTTGTACAATTTAGAATGGATTCATCCGCTTCAATAATTTCAGTTACTCGAGCCGGAAAATATGTTGTACAGTCTTGGAGATCAGCCATGATTCGGGTGCCGTATTTTGTCTTGATTTTCCTCAGTTTCATGATGGGGTATACTTTCCCAACTTCCAGCTGATTAAGCTTTCTTAATTCAAGCATGTTCGCCTAATAAGAAACACATTGTTGATTGACTGAAAAAATAAACTCACCAACAAGCCGACATCATTTAATTTCGTTAAATTCATATTGGAACTCATTATTATCGATGTTGCTACTGCCAACGTTCGAATATAATTGAATGCGGACTTCAAGCTCTGGCGGTGGGGGCGGAGGCGAGCGCTAACAAGTTTCAACCTGCACGCTTTAATGAGAAATAAGGAATTCTCAGCCGAAATAATTTGAATCAACGGTCGGAAGAATTTTAAATTTCACCCATTTAATCGGGAGTGTTTAAAAAATCTCAGCCAAAATTGAGTTTAAATTATACGGAGCATATGTTTAATGAGAAATAAGGAATTCTCAAAGTGCCGAAATAATTTTACGCATAATCAAACGAATTTTAAATTTCACCCATTTAATCGGTTTAAATAATCTCAGCCACAGCGGTTGGCTGTACACCAATTCTCAACAACTGTTTGCAAACGTACAAGGTTACCTTTCAACCAACGTGGTACTAAATAACTGGGTTTTGAAAGCTAAAGTGTTCCTCTTTATGCTCATATATGACGCAACCAGTGCAACTACGTTTTCAAAATTCAATCAAAGGTTTCGGGCATTAACGATGGATCCTCTTTTCTTCCCTGATGAACATTTGTTGCTCGTTCTGGTTTCAGAAAATTATATTGAAGCGAAAGAAGTTGACGTCACTGCTTTTATTCAGAAGATCGGAGGTAGCATCAGTAAATGCCAAGTCACAGAAAATTCATTTCGTTGGGTACCCATTGTTTATCCCTTGGGCCTGTTGGTCGATCCAGCTCCACTATCACAAGTGCAAGCTGATTTATGTCTAAAATCACCAGTTTCCTTAATCACTCCTTCCCAAGCAGCCGCCACAGGGCTCACAGGAAATGTTACTATCATTTTAAATATTGGACATTTATCACAAATCTTTGGAGAAACTGTTATTTTACTGGAATGCCAACGTTACGCTTATAGGATTGTAATTAAGGAGTCAGTTTTGCAGCTAACTAATGTACGAATTGGTGTGTATAACTTACTGATGCCGACCGGAAAGTCCGTAAAGTATGAGATTGACACAAATTATATTGTCGTAAGGCAAGGAAGCAGTTCGGTCAATATTCAGTACAAATCTAAAGAAAACAAAGAGTTAATTGCGCAGTACTTTAATATTTTAAATTTTATGAACCTCAAGTTTGTCACAATCGATATCGATTTAAAGAATCGAGTTCTGTAAGTCGACTTCATGAGAGATAATCCCTACTTCTTCGATTGGAAGTATGCTCATATCATCGTCAAGAAGTTTACTGGAGCTATTATTTTTAACAAAACTATTGTGGGTAATGATACCAATTTGTCCTCCGATGTTGTGCCATTTGAATTTGGCGACCAGATTGAAATATTTAACGCTGCTCCGTTTCGTTTAAATTTGTACGGAATTGGCAAAAATATTACTTTCAATGCGACTACAAATACGTTCACGTTGACCCAAATTGGAATTCAGCATTTAAACGTTGATCCACCGGAAAGTTTAAACTTGACGATCGAACAAGCGGTTTGTAAAATTAGATTGAATCCTGAATGGATCCATCAGAAATATATGCCGTTGAGAGATGACGTTTTGTTGGCAATAAATAACTTTCCCCTCGATGAACAACAAGAATTGTTAGCACTTTACGCTGATGTTCTTCCTGACGATAACGACGAACCGAGTCCATTGGCCGGCAATAAATTTTCGTTTCTATTTAACGGACTATCTAATTGGACATTTTTTTCTGGTCAGTATTGATTTTGTAAAGCAAGAAGTTCGTTTTCAGATTAATAATGGACAACCTCATCCGCTTTTCGCTGTAACTTATGCTTCAATTAGTTATTTAGATGTTTTTGGTTATGAAAGGTTCGCTCAAAACTATTGGAAATCAGACATATTCAGTTCAAACAATAATTCTGCTTATTACTTACAACTGTGGTGAACAGATTATTTTTTATCATAGAGAAGCTCACGGAAATTTGATTGCAGTAAATGAAATGCAGGACGTTGCAGCAACTGCTGATAACCATTTGTATACCACGTTCGCCTTTGTTAATGACGGAATCAAAGTGATAACCACAGTTATGTTTTTTGTCTTACAGAATTCAAATATTCTTAACGAAGTGTGACTGCAGTGATTATCTAATATTAAAAGTACAGGATCATCTGCTTCGGGTTTTGTAAAGCGGCAGAAATGTTGGAGCCAAAAAATAAAATTTTCTCATTAATCCGCCCATTGTCTGAGCATCTATAAAAAACACCTTCTGGTTCACCTTTCTCGAACAAAGGTGTCATTCGTTTACGAGGATATATAAATAAAGGGGGAACGAAGGTTCCGGCAGCATTCATTGCACAGCACACTGTTTTATGTTTTTTCCTCGCTCCGAATTAGTTGCAGAGCCAACCTGTTTCTGGCCTTTAGGTTCCAGAATTTGTCCAGGTTTATGTACAGTTGTAATTCCTGTTTCGTCGACATTAAAAATTCTTGAGGACGGAAAGTTGAGTTTGCTCATTACTGTTTCTAAATTGTCATAAAATCTCTTAACTTCTACTGTATTAAATGCTATTATTGTGCTCAAGCTTGTTGATTCTGGTTTTCGTAGACTAAGCTGGGGGTTTCTTCTTCGAAAGCCCTCTAACCAGTCGAGTCCTGCAAGTTGACTGGCAGCATTGAACCTATGTTTTACTTTATTTTTTTCCGCATGTTCGTATGCTACACGTCTAAGTTCTATAGGGGTTAATCCGTCATTTTGGCTAAACGTAATAAGTGATCAGTAGTCATTTCTTTCTCCTGGCGGGGTTTCCCCAGTACAACATGGCGGTCTAACCCCAAAAGTATCCCGAACATCTTTTTAATTAATTCAACATAATCTAAACAACAAACATGTGATGAGATGCATGCGTAAGAGTCTTAAAACGTTCAGCTTCTAAATGATCATCTTAAAGTTAAAATATTGTAAAATTAGAATAACCTACCCTTGATTAACGTAAATTACATGAAATAAACTATTTTCACAAAACTTTCCGTTACTGTTGGAGAACTCGACGAAAGAGCGCCAAAATGTGACAGCTCATTAGAAACAGCTAGATGTCAGGGGGACATATAATTTGTTAGCAAGTCATCGACAACCAGAAATTTAAATGGTGGCGGTATTACCTCCTATGACGTCATTCCTCCACTTTCCCCTACACTCGTTCTTTCTACCAACGGGAGTAATGGTCGTGTCTTTACTCGGCGAGCGCCAGTCGAGAAAGAGGGTGAGTTCCTTTACCGCCCGTCGGACATTTGCCGTTCAACCCCCACTCCGTAGGGGTTGGGCGCGAATTTTATTTGAATTTATGCGCGTGCGATGCCAATACGCTACTGTCAATGTCATTTCATAATTATTTGAAAGGCGGTTCAAACGAGAACCGGGAGCGTTAGTAATTTCGCTAGCAAAACATACTTCGTTGACAGCGTGTAATATACAAATGAACAGACATATTTTTAATTAAAAAAAAAATATTAAAATTTACATTTGTTTTGTCCTCCCCCCTGCCCCGCCTCTTCCGCCAAAAGGTCGTCCGCCCTACTGCTACCACTTTTAGTTTTCCTGATACATTCCGAAATTTTTGCAATTGTGCGTTTCCGCTTTTTCAAATTCTCTTCTTCCAAATGTAATAATTGTTTATGGTTTTTTAGCATCTTCACTAGATTTTCCAACTCTAAAAATATGTTTTTGATTATTAATAAATAAAGGAAGTAATTAAACTCACTGTCCATTCCCAAATGTATCTACTTCGAAATTATAAAAAAATTGTTTATAATCATTTAAAATTTTTCCGTAACCATAAGGAACCCAGTGCCAAGCAACACGGCACCTAGCGGTAAGTTCTATAACACGTTTATTTATTTACTACTAGCTGTGACCCGACAGACGTTGTCCTGTCCAAATTTCAATAAAAAGCACTAATTTTTTCCAAATTTTTCCAATTTTTTTATTTAAATAAGTAATTGTACATTCAACATTTCTAGCTTAAACGGTATGAGCTGTGCGTTGATCAGTCAGTCAACTTTTCTTTATATATATAGATTTATTAATTACATCGACCATCTTCTGTGTTATGAGAATCGTGATGAAATGCCTGGAGATCATTTAGAAGAGCTGGAAGAGGTGTACACAACTTTGAAGCCTCAATGAGGTGCGCTATTAGCAACAACAATGCAGACAGATATGCTGCGATTAAAAAGAAGGCCGATGCCCCACTCGTGATTCTCACCAAGAATTTGTACTCTAAGAACGCCATGTCGATTGCAACAAAAGTTGCCATCCAAATGAAAGCAGTGTTTTCTCTTTTTTTACTGAAGACGATAGTGGAACCGAAATTTTAATTATTATTTTTTTTTTTTAAATATTTTAAATCCAACTGCAGCGCAGTGGTTCATTTTTTTACTTTTGTACGTAGATTTCTTCTTTCGTGCAAATACGGTCTGGAATATCAACAGCATGCCAGTGAATCAGTAGCCAGTGTAAATGCGTTTCTTCCACATATTGGTTTTGTTTTCCAAAGTTCAACTGTTACTTATCACCATTTTGTTTTTGATATTTCGCAACATTATGATTACCGATTCGACTTTCAATTGGAGATTGTGAGGCGACAATCCGGGCAATTCCAGGGAGTTTAAAAATTCTGTTGGATGGTTGACAACATCATCTTGGTTAGTAACAGAATCCACCAATTTGTAAGTCATCAATCCGTCAGCAATTTCACCTTGAATCTTGAAATTCAATTCGTTGACATCAATGTTTTTCGCAGCCAATATAGCACGTTCGCTCAACCAATCATGATTTTTGTGATTTTGGGCTATGTTTGGGAACACCTTTCCAATGAGTTCGGTCTTTGATTTGGTGAATTGGCTATAATCGATGGGGAATGTAATGCAGCCAGTCGAAATGTCAACGGGGATTTTGCCATTGCCAATGTCCAGTAATTGTTTTGAAAATAATTCTCCAGATTGGTCGTTCTGCAACTCGACACGCATGTTGATACTTAATTTGAGTATCTTGATGTGTTTCCACAAAACGGACGACTTCAAACATGCATTAATTTCATCGGCTGGCGTTGATCGTGGAATCACTGGCAATGTTTGGCGAAAATCACCTGCCAACAGAATCATCGCACCACCACGATTGGTTCCAAGTATAATATCTTGGCATTTCGGAGTATAGGAGGGTTCGGGCGAAGTCATCATTCTGGCACATTTCAAAAAAATTGGTCAATGTTGTAGGTGGTGGCTCGTTGTAATGCGTTCTCCGCAACGAAGTATACTCTCTGACCATTTTCCAGATGTAAGGCCAAGTGAACAACAGTGGGATATGTCTTTCATGAATGGCGAATGAAAACATGCGCCAAATTGCTTCATTACTACTAACATAGAGGCTCAATTGATGTTCAGTGATTTCATTGATGGAATTCTCCGCACCAACTCCAATCACAGCCATGTCACTTCCTTTGGTTACATACTTGCAGATGTATTTGATGGATTTTACGGACTGGCAAGATTCGACGTTGATATGCGCTTTGAATGTCTTGGAGAGCAATGGCGAATACGGAACAATCCAACGATTATCAACTTCAATGTCCTGTTGATTCACTTTGACAATCGTTGATCTTCCATTGTCCGCAGTAGATCGACGACGATATATTGGATAACCGTCATTTCCGGTAATTGTTTCTGCTACTAATGCCCGTGGATAACGCTTGGAACATTTTCCATCGACCATACACGGAGCATTGTTATTTAATGTTCCACAGGGGCTATCTTAGTAACAACCTCATGCAAGCTTGGATCTTCTTCTTTATCCGGAATTTCCGATGATATCACATCATCAATTTCATTTGGTCTTATCTTCTCAATCAACCAAATGAGAATATGTGCGTGTGGCAATCCGCGTTTCTGCCACTCCACTGAATACATCCAGCAGCGCGTCTCCCCGAACACACGATGCTTCACAATGAAATCCATCAGCGATTTCAATTTCTGTTTGAAGGCTCTCGCTGAGATGTCATGGCGATTGATGGGTGATTGGCGAGGGAATAACTCTTGTCGAATTTCTATCCACTGCGGATTGCATGTGAACGTGATAAACAAATCTGGTGTGCCATAATGGCGAACATACGACATGGCATCTTGAGCGTATTCATGCATATGTCGCGGACTACCGATGTACGTTGCTGGGAGAATCGTAATTCGGCCAACATTCTGTGCGTTTCCGTCAGAATTGATGGCATCTGTTCGGAACGGAGTTTCCTCTGGTTCAATCTGATGAATGTCAATCGCTCAGTTTCAACTTTGACGTACATATCGACAGCATATTGGTGAAATTGACGCCGACGTTTCAAGATGTTGTCTCCTCATTTTCACGGACCATCAGTCGATATGCATAATAGTTCATTGAACTGACCTTTTTGTCCACTTCAGCGCCTGTAAGCGGATTTATCATCGTGTTTGAGAAATGATAACCGTCTTCACCTTGCCAAAATATGATGGGATATTGCAACGCATCATATGATCGGTGCGTTTCAAAGACTCGCTGCAGCTGATTGTTCCGCCGATGTAGAACGATATCACGGGATTCCAAATTTTCACCAACGACAACAATGGCGACATCATCAATTGTTGGCGCGTTGAAACGTCTTGCATGTTCTCCCGCAAGCGTCTTTTCGGCTCTGATAATAATTTTGTGATTATCACATGGCATTCGGTCCAGTGCAGTTTTGAACAATGCAATCAATTCATTGTTTTGGTGAAAAAAAGTTTGCAGTTGTTCGATAATTGGTCTTTTCACCGAACTGTTTTGTGCACAACGCCGATCTACTTCTTGTGGTGAATTGCCCATGAAATAAATCTGCAGAAATTTATAGTCTCCATCCGACAGTGGCAACAGCGAACCTGCTCGATGTTATATTTGACCTTGAATCTGTAAAGGTTAACCTATATAAATAATAATTCTATGTATAATTGTGTTGCAATTACCTTGAAGGTAGGCATGAAATTGCCCCGAATTACATTGGTTGCGCCAAATGAAGTCATTTGAATGCAACTATTGTATTTCTGTATTTGTGTCAGGAAATGTATGGAATCTGTTCCTGTTCCAGAAATCAATGATCGTAATGACTGGTGGAGGGACCAATGGCACCAATTTGACCTTGCCACTTGCGCAACACAATCCAGGAGCTTCATTTTTGTATTTTAATGCCTTACAATGCGGGCATACAACGCTCATCGATCCAATAGCAACGGATTGGTCTGCACTGTAATCGATTGTCACGTTGTAACGGAATGCAGCTCGATGAGTATTCAACCCAACATTTACTTGTTTTCTTACACGATCGTTTAAATTTATTGTCGCGCGATTGGTTTCTATTAACCGATTATGTCTCATTCGATGGATATCCTGATCGTTTGCATTTTCTCTTTCTTCTTGTGTACGTGCTGAGCGATTTTGTGATAATCGATTCCGTTCAATTTCATTTCGCTGGTCGCATTGTTCTCCAGTTTGCTGAGATCGATAAATAGTCTGTCTTTCAGCATTACCAGTTCTGCGCTCGAATTTGTTTCTCCGTATCGGAGGCATTATTAAATTGTGTTAATTATGAACTTTCAACAGAATCACAATTGAACTGAAACTTAATGTAATGTGATTAAATTGTGTTAACTATGAACTTACAACAGAATCACAATTGAACTGAAAGTAAATAACTGAATCAATCACTTTGTAAAAGCGCGTGGCTTTAGTCACAATTAACAATCACAGTTGTCGACTGTCAATCTAACGCCATTTCCGCATGTGCACTTTTAAAAAAAGCAGTCAATTTTCGGGGCAACTTTTAAATATTTTATTTCCGTCATAACCTGTCTCGAAATATTACTAAAATTTTACTAAAATAATTAGCTAAATCGGTCTTACCGTTCTCACGTTATTCGATGACCAACGAACGGCATTCCATTTTTATTTATATAGATAATTAGTGTCTTAATTAACTTATTCATAGTCACTCACTATTGGATTGGTAACGCGCACAGATTTCGGACGGTTCTTCTAGTGATACCGTTTTCGGTTTTTACGTCCACCACACGCACTATGTCGTCGTCTCCTGGATACAGGGCATTCACTCTCCCTAATTTCCGCGTCAGGGGCGGTGAGTTGTCCTTCAGGATGACCAAATCTCCTTGGTTGGGGCTGGAGTTCTCCGGACGATGCCATTTGTGTCGCTTTTGCAGCTCGCTCAGATATTCTCTGCTCCACCGATTCCAGAGATGTTGCTTCATTTGATTGACATGCTCCCATCGTGTTAATCTGTTTTGCTTCGCGTGAGTCACGTCTTGCTCCGGTACCGCTGTCAGTGGGCTCCCAATCAAGAAATGTCCCGGAGTTAGCGCAGACAGTTCTTCCGGATCATTGATCAGCGGACACAAAGGTCTGGAGTTGAGGCAAGCCTCCACACATGTCAAAAGGGTGTACATTTCTTCGCTTGTCAACAATGTTTTTCCCACTACTCTTTTTAAGTGAAATTTGATCGATTTAACGGCGGCTTCCCAAATACCCCCCATATGAGCGACACGTGCGGGAATGAATCTCCAATTAATTTCTAAATTGCTTTAATGTGTCAAAACTGACTCGTTAAACTCTACGGACTGAAAGAGCCTCTTTAATTCCGAGTTTGCACCTACGAAATTAGTCGCGTTATCGCTGTAGATGTTCGCCGGCATACCGCGTCTAGTGACGAAGCGTTTTAGTGCGTTCAGGAAATTTGCTGTTGTTAGATTACTTACTAATTCTAAGTGCAACGCTTTTGTTGCAAGACAGATGAATAAAGCTACGTACGCTTTGGAGGTTTATTTGCTCCTTCGCTGGCCTTCTTTTAGTATTAGTGGTCCGGCGTAATCAATCCCGCAATTCGTGAACGGTCGGGAGATTGTAAGCCTATGCTTTGGCATTTCTCCCATAATTGGTTGGAAGCTTCGCGGTTTTGCGCGGAAACAAGTTACGCAACTTCTTATTATTTTGCGCACGTGCTTACGTCCGTCGACGGGCCAGTACTCTTGTCGCACTGCCGCCAGCGTCGCCGTCGGGCCCGCGTGTAATTTTCGCTCGTGGTGCAATTTTATTATTAACTGGGTCGCGTGGTGCTTAGGCAATATAATCGGGTGTTTTTGACCATACCTTACGTCGGCGTTTCTCAATCTTCTCCCGACCCTGATTACTCCCTCCGCGTCTAAGAACGGGTTCAAGGTTTTGAGTTTACTCGTTTGTTTTATGTTGGTTTTCGACTGAAGCGATCTTTGTTTATCAGCGAATTCTAACCCTTGAATTATTTTAACTATTGTTATCGTCGCTTTCATTATTTCTTGGGCTGTTAAGCTCGACTTATCGCGTATTTTATTTTTTACGTTATTAACGAATCGAAAGCACGTTGCGACCGTACGGGTTAACTTATTAAAATTTGAGATTTTTTTTTCCATTGAATAAATAAACGCCATCGTTCCCGATTAAACAAATGTCTGGGAATTTTTTGAAATAAATTGATTCGAGAAACTTCGTTTGCAGCATTTAAATCGCGCATCGACCCGAATAATCATATTTCTGAGCCAAGTTGCGGTAAATATTGCCACAGGCTTAAAAAAATTCTTCACGTTTTGCGACCGTTGATTTAAATTATGTGTAAAATTATTATTATTATTCAATGCGATAAATCAGAAGCTTCGGCTCTTTAAGAATTCTTTATTTCTCAGATTTACAACAGCGATTAAACATATGCACCAAGTGCGGATTGAAACTTCTTAGCGCTTGCCTCCACGCCTAACTTCCTCCAAGCTTCTACTTTCATTTTGTTGGAGTCAGTGTCACTCTTTTTACATTCTATTTGCTTGGAATGTTTCAAAACTAGCTGCAACAACAGATCTTCTTCTGTTTTGGAAAAGTTGCGACTCCGTTTTGCCTTGTCCATGATCACTAAAAACAAGATTTTAATTAAAATTGTCATCAATATTAAATATTAATCACTTACCGTTGAAAAGTTTAATATAAATCACCACAGATAATAAAAAATAAACAAATCACCACAGATAATTAAAAATAAACAAATCACCACAGATAAAAAAAAAAAACAAATCGCCGCAGATAATATCGCATAAAACCTTAGAACAGCATAAAACAAATCACCTCACAAAAAACGACAAATAACAGATCACCTGACTTAAAAACGGTTCAAGCGAAAACTAACGGATACTGCCGAACGAACACCGAATGACGTCATATATAGTTGTGAAGTGCGCAATGAATCAGTAAACTTGGTTTACGTAAACCACCGCTCTTTCGTGAATGAACAACGCAAATTATTTTAAACCTGGTTTATTGTGTAAACCAAGTTTACTAAACCTGAAGCTTAAGCTCTGCCTTTGAACAACCGGCCCTTAATGAGACGAGAATTAGCAAAAATATAAGATAAGAAGGCTGGAGTTGAAATATCTGCAACAGATCGAATACCTAGACCACAAAAACGGACAGGTAACTTGGTTTGATCCCATGACCTGTTTGTAAATTTTATATTCAAAATTTTTTCCAGAGTCGAATGAATATTGTTATCCAATTCTTGACATAAATTTTTACATTTCCAAACAGGGCAGCATCTAAGGAGGTAGATGAAATTTGGCATCCAAAAACAATGACGAAGCAAAAAGAGACTGATGTGCGGGCTAACTTTATAAAGGTTTGTGGAAAGTAAAGAAAATGTCTCCACTTTTTTAGAAAAAGAAACGGATTGCTTCATCAAGAATGGGACAACCGAGAAGAACAAAATTTGCATTATCGCAAATACGCATTCCTGGGGTTAAGGAATGAAATCTATCTAATAATATAGACCTATCTATTTGGGAAATGTTATCAAAAAAGTAAAGTTCGCATTTAGAGTTTAGAACTAAACCAATTTTTTTAAACTCTGATGCTTTACCTCCTAAAGTACTATCATCCAAATACCAAATATTTAATTCTGAAGTTAGCTCTTTAATAAATCGATAAATAGCGAGACTGAAAATGGCTGGTCCTATGGATCACCTTGTTGACATCCTACTAAAGATTCAATCACGTTACTATTATAGAATAAATTTATATTGAAAAGCGTAGCATTGCCAGAGGTATGGGTAAAGATCTGGGATGATATCCTTGACGATAGAAAGGAGCGCGAGTCTCTTTCAACAGAATTAAAAGTATTTTTGACGTCAATTTTAAGAATTACCTCAGCATCAGATTGGTTTTTAATACACGATCTAATTGAATGAAGTGCTGCCTCACAACCGCCTTTTATTCCAAATCCTAATTGGATACGGTGGAAAAGGGTAGATAACGTATCCCTTACATGAAGACTACATAATTTAGAAGTTAGGCGTCTAAATGTTGAACCAATAGCGATTGGACGAATACCTCCATCTTTTTTTGAAAGTGCACAAAGGGAGATGCCGTAAAGAAAAGGTCTTATTTCTGAATTTACTTTACCTGAAAGCATTAGGTTGCAAAGATTGGAAATAGCGTGTAATAACCGTTGTCCAGAGTCACCAGTACATTTTTTTAACAAATCTTTAAGATGTTGAGGTCTGAGTGCTTCCATACCCGCAGCCGAACCATTAAGGAAAGATAAAATAGCTTTAGAAACCTGGACTTCAGAAACAACTAGATGTTTAGCACTTTCTTCAAGTTGATGATGGAACTGGTTTAATCTAGAAAGAATTGGATGTTTTAATTTCAGTAACTCAAAAGTATCTGCGTTATCGCTTGCAAAGGTATCATCAGACGACAAAATACGGACAGCTCCCTTAATATCGCCATCAGCTACTTTGTTTTCAGCTGATTTGAGAATTTAGAGAAATCTGTTTTCAAGTAATGTACTGAATCCTCATTTCCTTCGGCATTTTTCTTCACACTTGAAGTCAAAGAATCGTTTTTAGTCACATTTTTTGATGAAATATGAAGAACTCGAAAAGCGAAAAAGAAAAGGTCTTCTCAGGCCAAAAGAGAATTGATAGAGACACAGTCATTTATAACTTTTGTAAGTTTGTTAGCCACAGATATTCTTGCACCACGAGGAACTCTTCTCAGGATGCAAACATTGGAATTGAGGTAACCAATTTTATCTGTAAAACTTTGTAAATGATCCGGATTTGAAGTAGGAATCAACGTATTTTTGTGGCATCTCGAGTTGTGTATCTTTAAACCATTAATATTTTTAAAAAATCTGGTTTCAGGACAAATGTGACACTGAATTAGACAGCTGTCAAATTTCGGCAATTGCAATTCCAAATTAATAATTAATATTGGAATTGAGGATGGTACAGTTTTTTCACTCTCCGAATCGCCATTGGAGGTTGACTGTGGACGTGTGATCATTGAGTTTGAGTCCAAAATTGGCTCCGACAGAATACTCTCCTGTCAATGTCAATGAAAATGACAGTTTCCAGAGCCACACTCTACTACCATAGAAAAATATGAAACCCGGAAGTTTATTTGTCAAGTAATTAGAAGCGAATACACAATACCGTGCAGAAGTTCACAGAACAGCCAGTTTTACAAAATTAATAACATGTATAATAAATTAAAAATTGAAACATATAATATTAAATAATATTAAAATACACTATCATTAATGTTATAAATACCATAAATATAAATTTTGTTAATAATTTTAGTGTTTATAATAATTAATATCCAGTGACCTATGTATATGCCAATGGGCGTGAATGGGTTAAACGCATAATTATATTATCATCGATTTTCTTCAAATATTATAGTTTGCTCATAATTTAGTTAAAATCGTTTGAGCTCGTTGCGCAGAAAGCGAATTTTTTCATAGCTCGAGGGTTAAGTGTCAACAAGATATATTGCCCTAACAAAGGCACTTATTGATTGTCATAAAGTTAAAGTTAAAGTGGAATCGTAAATTATTACTTCGCAAAGTGTTTATTTTTGGGATCTTTCGTATTGGTTGGTTCCTCCCAACCCTGGAAGCGACAATTTCAGGGAGCAATACTTTCAAGTAAAATTTTTCTAAAATATTCATCATATTTGCTTCCCAAAAATTATCGTTTCGTTGTATAACTTCACAGGTAATATTTGTTTGGTATATATTACAAAATAACATATAATCTCTTCACGTAACGTGCAACTGGCCCTGCACTTGATACATGTAATCGTGGTTATGCTTCAATTTAATTTTACCATCATTCATTCATCATCATTCATCATTTGATTAAATTTTTTTCAATTGCTTCTTCTACCGTATAATCTTTCGCGGGAAAGGGGCATTTGGCTTCCATTTTAGTGTTATTTCCGATAAGGCCGTCCCGAGTAACTGCTGAAAACTTCTTTTGACTATCGATAAATAATCCACATTTTTCTACTTTTAAACCAAATTGTTTTTGAAATTCTAAAATTGTCCACTTCTCATTTTCGATCTCGTAATCTAAAGCTTGTGACAATTTTCCCCCTAGCTGAAAGCTTCGATAAAGCAGTGTCTTTACGGTATTGCTTGTATTGGTATTCGGTCTCAGTTTACAAATTTTACCATACTTACTTGATGTTTCTCTATAACGCCTTTCTTTCTGCCAAATAAGTTTAGTGCGTTGATTGACGGTGTTTCGTGAGATCCACATTATACAAAATTTGCAAAAACTCTTCCTTAGTTTTTTCCAGCTCATCCGGTGTTATATCCGGATTATCATTGTTAACACCGTAATCAGAATCTTTAGCTTGAAATTTTTGCTTTTTTTCGATTAACTACGCGTTTTTCGTTTATTGTTTTTAATTTAGTGCGGTACGAAATGGGAATTTACCCGCTTGACCTTGATTTATGTCGACAATAAGTTTTTCGATATATGTACCTTTATTATTAAATGAAATAACAGCGTAACAGCTGCTCTCGTACGACCCTTTCAAGGAAAAATTAATTCTTTTCTCAACCACTAGTTTATTTACCACAGAATTGAAACTTTCTGCAGAATTTGTATCAACATCTAACAATAAACTGTATGATAAATTTGCGACCCGATTTAAACTTCTCACGAACATTGAATATAATGGACTCTGTAGAAATTCATCGTATGCTATTGTACTTGAACCGGATTGCCCATGATTTTTACAAAAATATTCACTGCAATTAGAATGATCACCGAAAATATGTTTAGGACTATTCAAAATGTCGCGTTTCAAATTATCAATTTTTTGTTGTAAACAGAGATTCTCGCTTTATCGATACTTTACGGCACTAACAATTGCTGTTCTAAATTTCAAAATATTATTGACCAAAAATGTTCGTAAGTGTATATTGCTTG
Organism: Dascillus cervinus; assembly: GCA_949768715.1. Lineage (NCBI taxonomy): Eukaryota > Metazoa > Arthropoda > Insecta > Coleoptera > Dascillidae > Dascillus > Dascillus cervinus. Next base: position 19,463,460 of record OX458320.1, read on the forward strand.
GATTAAATTTAGAGAGATCTCTCAATTTTGTGCAGTAATTACATAAAATGTGATTTCTGCATTCTATTTTCTCGATAAAAAAGTGAATACCGTACGGTTTAGCCTCAACGATTTTTTTATATACACTGCTATTGTCGTCTCCAATAATTTTGCTGTATTGTAAATTGTGGGTTGCTACAGAGTTTCTGAAACCTTCTAAAATGATGTCAGATTCCATCGATGTTGTAGTGCCGTTCCAATTTTTAAAGCATGAATGTTGAGACGTAATACCGACGTAATGCAAATTCTACAATATTTGTTTCTTGCGCCAATATACAAAATTGTTTTAGTACGCGCTTCAATAATACAGGCTACTCCCGATAACGCATTATAATTAATTTTATAGTACAACATCAGCGACGATTGTAAATCTGGGACAAGAGGCAGCCTTCGATACGCGCTTGAACGATTCCATAAAGTGATAAGCCCCGGAGATTTGCCTCCTGCAACAGTTTCGAATGGGTTATGGAGAACTGAAACAGCACCCTTACAATCTGTTGGCCGGTTATCTTCTAACAATGCTACCAGAACCATTTATAAATATAGAGACACTTTTGCAGAATATTTTGTATCGACAATAGGTGGAGTTCCGTGGGAACAAGGCAAAATTAATAGAGGAACCATTGCTTAACCATTTAACAGCCAACAGGTCTCTTTTATTATTTATTTATTTACTATTATATTATTTTATTATTTAGAAAATTCAGCTAACTCATCCAATTTCATAACCCCTGAAGCATGGAATTATTAATTTAATTCTTCGATCATCTGGACTGAGGAGGTATTAGTCAGTAATAAAAACCTGACACTACTTGTCAATGGGTTGACAGGCGTCTTTTTTAAGATTTCCTCCTCCCGAATAATAATTAAAAAAAACTTGAATTGTTTTATAATATTAAATTTATTATACATACTTATAATAAAAATACAAGTTACATAGATGAATGAAAGATTTATAATCCACCTTTTCCAAAAGATGTATTATTCATCTATAATGGAAAATATTTTTTTTTCTCCTCTCGGCCCTGCTCTGTCATTTCATTTAACCTTTGGGACACAAATAACCCGAAAGTATTGTTTAAATTTAATGATGTCTTGCTAAGTCGTTCACTAATTTGCTTAGCTACGCTAATAATTTCGTTAATGTCACCTGAATTTTTCATCTTTTTTTGGAGGCTGTTTTGTAAGCACTTCAGATGCCTGCTGACGGCACCACCATGTGCATCCTGACATTGCAACATTGCACCCTGCCACTCTCTGAATCTCTGGTGCTGTCTTTTGATCTGCTTTGCTCAAGCTACAGTCCCCTATCCAGAAGTTGGATACTTTTATTATATTAAATAACCTATAAATTTCTTTATAATTGTGAACTATCTTCTAATCCTGTAACATTGCGTTCAATTTAACGCTGAAATTTTTTGCTTAAATATATGCGCCAGTGGGCGCCTGATATATAGATGCCTGCATTTTCAAAGTCATCGTTTCTGGCACAGCAATATCTGTGTGGGCAGAAAACACTTCACTATTCATATCTACTGTGACATCAACGGCTGGAAATAGAATATTGACAAACCTACAACTTTCTGAAGAAGACGTTGCCCTCTCTTCTAATTGCACTCGCAATGGTAATGGGGAAAGTCGCTGAAACTGCCTTCCTTGGTACGCAGTACTTTGCGTAAAATTGCATTTTGTCAAAGTACTTCCACTGCGAATCCTGTTGCGGGTCTCCTGATTTGCTGTTTCTTTTTTCTTTAGTATACCTGTCCCTTACATTCTTCCACAACCGTTTGCAATCCTCACTTGGACAACCGAGAACTATTGAAATTTCATCCCACGTTCTTTCATCTTATTGCCCTTGTAACTTTTGGACCTCAAGTCGTACAAATGAGGATGCGCGGCGACCAACTCAATCAACAGCTCTGTCATTTCATTCAATCTTTGGGCCACAAATAACCCGAAAGTATTGTTTGCGTTTGATGAGGTTTGGCTAAGTTGATTACTGATTTGCTTAGCTACACTCAGTATTTCATTTATGTCGCCTGAATTTTTCTTGACCTTTCTTGGAGGCTGTTTTGTTAGGACTTCAGATGCCTGCCTTTTTAAAGTCATCGTTTCTGGCATCGTTTCTGGCATCGTTTCTGTGTTGGCAGAAAACATTTCACTACTCACTACGGCTGGAGACAGAACATCGACAGAGCTGCAACTTTCTGAAGAAGACATTGCCCTCTCTTCTAATTGCACTCGCAATGGTAATGCCAAAGTCGCTGAAACCGTCTTTCTTGGTACGCAGTACTTTACGTAAAATTTCATTTTATCAAAGTACTGCCACTGAGAATCCTGTTGTGGGTCTCCTGACTTGCTGCTTCTTTTTTCTCTAGTGTATCTATCCCCTATATTCTTCCTCAACCGTTTGCAATCCTCACTTGGACAACCGAGAACTATTGAAATCTCATCCCACGTATTTTCTTTCATTTTATTGTCCGTATAGCTTTTGGACCTCAAGTCGTATAAATGAGGATGCGAGGCGACCAACTCAACCCAAGCAGCACAGTAATATTTCGCAAATATGAGAAATTATATGTTTATTTTATATGAGAACCGACAGAATTTTAAATATTTCTTTCATGTTGCTTGGAAATGTTTAGATAATATTACTTGGGAATATGTAGGTTATATGACTTGGAAATGTTTAGGTAATATTGCTTTGGAATGTTTAGATAATATTACTTGGGAATATTTAGGTTATATTACTTGGGAATATTTAGGTTATATTACTTGGGAATGTTAATCTAATATTATTTGGGAATGTTTTTTAAATATTTGATTTAGATTTCATTTTAAATATTTATTTTATTTTTGAAAATACAAAAATTGCTACATATTATGTATTTATAGAGAATGCCTATTTATTAACTTCGTCCGGATGTTCGGTGCTCTGAGGATTCCTGCAAAATATATTAGTATAAAATGCAATTACAAAAAAATAACTGAAATATACCGTTTTGACGGCAACAAACGATTTTTGCTCGCGGCAAGATACAAACTTACTTCTTTTTTAATAGTTTGTTCAGTTGCAGTTTCATATCTTTTTCGTATTGCTTCTGTAAATTACAATTTTGCAAAATGAGTTGAAAAATGAGAATACTATTATTATACTAACGAGTTAATGCCTTAAACATTGTCAAGTGACAAAAAGCACGTTTTTTCTTTTTTCCTTGACAGGAATATTCAAGACTGACTTCCCGTCCTAATAATTTGCCCATCATTATATAAATACTTTTGTGTAGAGTTTCCCCTCCACATAAATATAGCACAGTAACCTAAAAAGTATTTTGTTATTTAAAAAGTATCCTATATATTTAATAAACCAACCAGCTGCTTGTAAGCCTCGGGATTAGTCAAACTTTCTTCTAGCTCTTTAATACTTCCTTCATTTTCGCAAAGAATATTTGAAAGGAAGTAATCAGGAGTAGAAGCATCAACAGACATCGTTGCTGCGCAATTGTTTTCAATTTTCTCCATTTTATTGCGGAGCTGTTTTAATTCGAATTTGATATCCAGTAACTCCCGTAATATTTTTTCACTATCTAAAAACAAAAAATGCACTGAGTAAAGAATTAAATAATATTATTATTAATTATTGTACCACTCTGGTGAAGAGTCCGACTTCTAGCAGATTCAGGTGGATTATCTGGAAAGAATAGTAAAATAATGTTGGAAATTAAAAAAAAAACTATATACATACTACTGATACTAGTCCGATGAGAAGAAGAAGCTGCAGATATGCATGATGATGTATCATCTGAAAAGAAACAATTTACTTATGAATAAAATAATATAGTAAATACAAAAGATTACTTACTAATAATTCCATCATTTTGGGATAGAGAGAGATTATTTGCACTTCTGTAAGACGGACTCGTTGCAACAATTGTACGATCTAAAAAAAAACAACGCTTTTTGCAATGATGAATATAATAAACAGAAATAAAGTGTTACTTACAAGGAAATGAAAATTGTTTTCGAGCTGGCGGTTGGTATTCATCATCATCCGATTCAGTAATAACGTTATCATAAGAATAATCATCATTTTGTCTTTTCCTAGACCTCCGTCCAAACGAATTCTTATTAGTTGCAACATCGGATTCGCTTTCAACATTAGACGTAAATTCGCCTTTTTTGCAATATTCTTGCGCCTTTTTTAAATCTGTTATTCCTTCTTTTATACATCTAGCAGGACATACATACATACATAGTTGGTTCTTAAATCTTTGCACTCATAAATTATAGTGCGTACATGTCTGTCCTTTGCGTCAATGGGGTATTTATATGCATTTTTCTCAGCATTTCCCCAACAACTTGGAACAAAGTCCACTCCATCTTCTCGTTCCCAGACAATAATGTCCCACATGACGTAGGTTTACCGTACAACGCTGTAAAGAAGTTTTAAGTAAGATCCAAATGAATTATTTTAAATACACACGTACCATCAAGAATAAATTCCAATACTTTATTTGAAAGTATTTGAAGATTCAGTCATATGTTAACGACAGTATAGACTAAACAACCTTTCAATTAATGTTTATTTATTAAAATTTAATGTGCAAATGGAAAATCAGAATATCATGAGAACAAAACAAGAGAAAAATGTTAGTAGAAACAATTTGCAATTTATATTTCATACCATAAATGAATTTGGACTTAAAAATTCGTTATGCGCAAACACGTACATTAACTGAGATGCAATAATTTGAATGCCACGTAATATGCATTATACTTAATCACCATTGCTTTTGACATAATAGTATTAATGTGAAGAAGCACCAGGTCACTTTTGAAATCAATAAATTTAAATATACCTAAATGTTCAGATGGAATTGGATAATCATAAAATGAAGAAAGGTCGCTAGAAATGTACCCTTTTACATGGTTATCGTCAACTATTTCAGCAACTTTGAAAATTGTATTTTCGGTTAAGAAAGCAAAGCAATCTTTATTGTTAATTTTCAGTTCATAACAGGAAGATTTTCCAAATTTCATCGATTTGTTAGCTGTAATTGTGTTATTCTGCCTTGTATCACTTACAATTTTAGGACGTTGTTCTGAAAGTCTTTTACAAATTTGTGCTAGTGGATAATTTTTTGCGCGCAACATTTTTTTTATTTTACCCAACTGATTTTCAAAATGGAAGCAGCTTAATTCGTCTAATGAATAATTTAAATTTTTCACATCGTCTGTTAAATGTACAAGACAATGCACGTTGAAAATACACGATTCACGACCATAATAATGTGGCGATTTTTCAACAAAATATTTCAACATATTTTTGCTTGTATTTAACCACTCGGTGTTCACAAATGTTGGGTTTGTTAATATTCTCATCGCACAGTGGAATAATAAAAAATGCTCGTACAAGTCGTGTTTAAGTACATTTTTAAATAAAACTGGTCCCAAATACAACATGATAAAGCGAAATTCTGTTGCCTTAAATCTCTCTACATCCGCAAAGGACCTAGGTTTGCGATTAAAATCCGAAGGCACACATTTAGAAAAAACAAGTATCAACTTTGAAATGGTTTTTTTATTATTGACGCTTAAGCGAACTGCGCGAGTTTCAGCTCCCTTTAACCAAAACAGTAGCAATTTTTTCATGACCCCAAGACAACACAAATGCATATAGTCCAATGCAAAACAGTTGATCATGTTAATATTTGATATTCTAACGAGAGGACTTACAGACAAATGATGCTCCTTATTAAATTGATTATTAATAAAATTTTCATGAGTACGCGATTCCGATTCTGTTTCTAAATAAATTCTTCTGTGTCTATACGTTTCACCTTTTTGGACGCAACGCTCACATGCATAGTGTCCGCTGTGCCCCTTCACACACTTTATAAAGCTTCGTGCAGGGGCATCACAGGAAAAGCAAACTAATTTTATTTTAAAGGTATTACCCTCAAAACGAATGCCAAATTCAAGTAACATATTTAGTTCGTCTATACATTGCTTAAAAAACTCATCCACAGAAAATGGTTTAGAATCACCTGAAAAAATTGCAACTGGAAAGGGACTAACTTTTAGAGTTGGTAAAATAATTTTACATAAGATAGGCCAAAATTGTTGTCTAGAATTTTTCCATAACGGTAAACCATCAACATTAAAAGATAAGTTAAGAGTATTATTCATTTGTTGTACTTTAGTAACAATAGCACTCTCTTGCAGGTGTAATGTTAAATTTTGCTTTATACCAAAATAACAAAATTGACCTGGTGTTTCATTCTGAGATTGCATTACAGCAATATTCAAATCTCGTTTTGTACCCAATAATGTGCGGCTATCATGTGGCAAATCTACGTTGGGTAAAATTTGTTTTAGACCTTTCAACAAACAATTCAACTGATGATGATTTACGTCTGTATCAAGAGCCCAAGTTTTCAAAAAACTTCTTAATTTGGAATCTCTAAGACAATAATCATTATCAGCAGCATTGCTGTCACTCCAAGCATTATTAGAAAATGAAGACTGTTTGCAGTCAAGAATATGAGTCTCTGGAGCAACTAAGCTTACTGCAGGCATCACATTGGCTTGAGTTTGGTATTTAAAATCACATTCTGCTATGTCCGAATCCGCTTCACCTTGAATATCATTTTTATTTTTATGCGGGTTCATTTGATTTTGTATAAATCTATATTTGTTGCAGAAATGGGCATTTTTATTAATTGGCATTTTAAATGATCCTTTATGAATGGCACCTGATGAAATATATTTTAGATCATCACAGGAACGAACGTAAACTATATTATTAATGGTAACCGATCGTAAAATGAGATGTTAACACTTACCTCTGCTAGTATCTAGTCCACGTTGGAGAACCGCCACAACTATAATAATAAGCAGTTTGAGTAAATTAAAAGAGTTTTTACACAAAAAACATATTATATTAAAATACAAATCATATGCCAGAAAGAAACAAATAGAATTATTACCACTCAAACTTTTTAACGCGTTTTACAATTCGTTCTTAAAAATCCTGTAAATGGAAAAAAATAATGCTAAAGTCTAATCTTGACGTCCAAAGAGAAACTTCAAAACTTAAGGCATGTAATATCTTGTTAAGCATAAATTATTATAAAAAATGTAAAGGTTACTTACCATGTCGAGTCGAATGCCGTTAGAATTTAGAGTAAAGGATCGCACAGACCGATGCGATATATTCGGAATGCTTGTGATAGCGAAAATTTCGGGTCTGCTTCGACAGCAAAATTCGCATGACTCAACGAACGCACGTGCATCCACCCCACTTATTCTACCGCTTCCTTCCACTACACCACTACAATGTTTGTTTTAAATATTTAGTAAATATTTCTTTCATGTTTAGAATTTGTATATGTGATTCTAAATATTTATATCATATAAGCAAATATTTCTCAAAATTTAAAGTTTATAATGCAAAAAGTGCTAATCACTAAAGGAACATAGGCATTGTTAGACTATGTAAGGAGTATGTAACTATCTTGAACAAGTGCATAAAATGTTAAACATGCAGTAATAAATATTAGTGAAATATGTTATATATATTTGTTTTCTGATATATATTTAGCAAACATTGGAATATTTTCTGCATATTAGAGAAATGTATTATGCATATACGGTGTTACTTGGGAATCAACAGCCCCAAGTCGATACCGTACAATATAATTTGATACATATTAGAATGTACAAAATATAGATAAGTGTATAAATAACGTTATTCATTTTGAAGGTGTAATAAATAGGCTTAATACACAGAACACAAAATTAAAGCCTTTATACAAAATATTAAAAAAAAGTTCCTTTGAAGAGGTTACTACACGTGATATCACCGACTGAAATGCTGGCTTCTAATTGACTTGACGTTCGTAAAATCCGCAACGGCAACGGCAGAAGTAAAAAGTTGGGCATCTTGCTGCGGATTGCCTGCGGCAACAGCTGTTGTTGCGGAAGTTTATAAACGACAACAGGAAACTGCAATGCTTTATGTCGATACAGTTGCGTCAACAGCTGCGGCAACTGCAGCGGACTAGTTTATAATTCCAGCTTAAAGCTAAATGCTTTTCTCTTTCAAGTGTTTTCGTTTACAGCCAACCGTATTTCACATCAGGGCACGCCGAAGCAAGTAAACCGATAAACCTAGCAAATTCGCGAATTTTGCAATGTTTCCTGTTTTGAAAATACTTTGCCCACTTTTCTATTTTTCCTTTTTTCGTTCTGTTAACTCTATTCTTTAATAATCGCTATCAAACATAAAACCCAAGAATTTGCATTTTTTGCCAGGAATTAGGTTACTTTTCTCCCTGTTCATTATGAACCCTAGGGAGTCAAATGTATTTATAGCAACGCCTACTCTTTGGAGACGGTATTGAAAACTGTCTCCCAAAAGCAGGAGGTCATCTAAATAGTTTACGCATAATACCCCCGAGAACGGAGCACTTGGATAATCGGTCTCATCAACTTACTGAATGTGTAAGGAGCGGATGATAACCCGAATGGAAGACACGTAAACTCGGAAACCTGTTTCTTAAACGAATATCTCAAGTATTTCCTATGGTGTGGGTGGACAGACACCGCAAAATACGCGTCTTTTAAATTAATGGTTGCCAAAAAACAATCTCTTATTATTAACCTGCCTACTGTTCTTATGTCTTCTATTTTAAAGTGCGAAGACTTAACGAACACGTTAAGTTGTGTTAAATTCAAAATAGAACGTTTCCCGCCGTTCGGTTTATCAGCAAGAAAGATTCTAGAAAGAAATTCGTTTTTTACTCTGATATTACATCTTTTCATCGCCCCATGGGTCAACAATTGGTCTATGGCCGCACTGAGATCTTTAGCCTCCTTTGCTGAGAAACTAGATTTAAGGGGATTTTGTTGGAAGGGATTTGTCAGAAATGGCAACCTGTACCCTTTGACCCAGTTTAGAATTACTGGATTAGACGTAACTTTTGTCCACTCCTGGAAGAAACGCTTTAACCTTCCAGCAAAGGAGGAATTGCTCACCTGAATTATTTCATTAGGGAGAGACGGTTGGTCTGCCTGGAGGGGCGCGCCCTCAGACGACAGACCGGGCGTTGCCGGGTACGAGCCTTGCGAAGTGAAATATCTATCCTGCGATCTAAATCCTCATGTTTTGTAGGGACTTTTGGTAAGACCTGTACCGGTCTCGTATCCTTTCCGGTCGCTTCCAACAATTTTGTCGCCTTGATTTTTTCGGACAGATCTGTTCCAAAAAGAAATTCTGTGGGTACCGTTTTTTCCAACGCCTCTTTCTCCCCTTTGTAAACCAGAGGGTTGATCAGAGCGCGGCGTGTAAGGGAAATATCGTAAAATAAGCTTAAAAGAACACGTTCCGAATCATTTAAGCAGGATAGTCCCCTGTTTTTGGCTTCTCATTGAACCCCACCATTCTCGCGTACCCAATTATTGCCACTGCTCTACCTATCTGGGTTTGGTTCCCTAAGTGGGACAAATCTCTGGTTTGGTGGGGGCCCGGAAGAATTGTCGCGATTTCGGGATTTAGGTTTCGGGTCGCTATCTAGTCGCTATCCTAGTCTGTCCGCTCCTGTTCAACCAAAATTTAAAGTTGAGATGCACATGCAACTTTAATTCGAGCGCCACGAGGGATCCTTTTAAGAATCTTGTTATGCAATCTCAAATTACTTATTCTGTCTTGAGAACTATTGTTATGGTCCTGTTCATCAGTAATTGAAGAAATGTTCTTTTCTTTATGACACTTCGACATGTGGATTTTTAGACAATTCTCATTCTTAAACGTTTTTGAATTTGGACAAATTGTACATCGCATAAAGGAAGTTGTTGTCAAACTATAATTATTATTCTTATGACTTTTTCTTAGGTGAACATTTAAACCACGTCTTGCAATAAAACTTTTCTTACATACGTGACATTCTTCAAAGAAATCAGCAGAATCTCCAAAGCTTCTGTCAAACTGAGAAGAATTTTCGTTACGATTTTTTGAAATGTTAATATTTGAAGGTCCAGAATCAATGATGGCTTGTGATGGTGCTTGAAAGTGACGTAAAGCTTCAGGTACATCTTGTTTTGAAGGACCAGGATCAACGAAGTCTTGTGACGATACTTGAAAGTGACGTAAAGCTTCATTTTGAATTCTGTCTCGTGTTACTAATCGCTTGACCACAATTTCCATATTCTATTCAGTCATATTACTTGTTACAAATGAATTAAAAATTAGTATTAAATCTACACTTTATTATACACTATTGATTGTATTTTCATAGTCTTTAGCCTTTATTTCTCGATTATTTTGAATCAGATAAGCGCAATTTTGTATGCGGTTTATTAGATTTTTACCTGTCTATAAAAATAGACGTCACACGGTTGAACAAGAGGAGTATATTTTAGAGGAATCACTAACTATACAAGTCGCTGATTTCTCGTCAACCTGAAGGATTTCGTCATATAATGCAGGCTTTGCTTGTTCACCCCAAGAGTCAATAATTAATAGAAACTGTTGTTTTCCCACATAAGACTTCAAACAACGGTTGAAAAATTGAATATACAGTCCTGTCGTTAGCTTCCCAGATTTCGAAGACGTTACTACGAAATTTTTATATTTTTGCGCATATTCATTTACTGTTTTTTGAACTCTGGGGCCAAAGATACCGGTTGCTTCTTGTAAATAAACAAACACTTGGGGTAGGACTCTTTATTAGATTTTTTACCTGTATAAAAATAGACGTCACACTGTTGAACAGGAGGAGTACATTTTGTATGAATTATTTTAATTATACAAGTTGGTGATTTCTCGTCATTCTGAAAGATTTTGTCATATGATTCAGGCTTTGTTTGTCCACACCAAGAGTCAATAATAAGGCAATATAAACATAAGACTGCAAGCAACGGTTGAGAAGGTCAATATACAGTCCTGTCGTTAGCTTCCCAGATTTCGAAGACGTTATTACGACATTTTTATATTTTTGCGCATATTCATTTACTGTTTTTTGAACTCGGGGGTTAAAGATACCGGTTGCTTCTTGTAAACAAACCAACACTTGGGGTAGGACTTTTCCAGGCAGAGTGAGAGCATATTGAGCGGTATATGTATGCGTTACTTTATTCATGTCGTGCGTTTTGACGAAAATAGTTTTGCTTCCCTTTTGAGCCAGAGTCCTGTTGTGCAGCGACTGATACTGACATCCTGGAAAGAGAAAACCGAAATTGAAGTATTTTGTCAGAGAGTCGTAAAAATAGAAAGAAAAATGAATTTGTTATTACCTGTCTGGTCAGTGTTAATAACAAAATAGTTGTTGAAATTCGGTATCAATTTTAACGTCTGGGTTCGCAAACTGTCTGCAGAATATTTTACATCAAACTGATTTTCATTAAGCAGAAACTTTAATTCCGCTTCGACTGTATCTTGGCATACTCTATTATTTCACTAATTAAACGCTACCAGCATATTCCAAGAATGAGGTGCATGCAATTTTGAAAACAGAACAAATGCCTGATTAGGCGACAAATGCCGAAATACCAGTAATGGCACTGTCAATTAACCTCTTGCGACGCTTCGAGCCGAGCAGGGTTAAGTTTTGGTCTATAGTAGACCCCAAATTATGTGTGAAATACGTGGTGACTCATCCAAATCTGCCAGTAAATTTGCTACCAGTAGCGTATCATTTTACATTCTGAAATGGGGACATTGAATATAAGCTTTCATTCGAATTTCATGTTAAATATATTATTCGGCTTTGAGGAAAATTTTTAAAAAAAGATTATCAACTAAATATTTATTTTGTTTACAAAAATTGTTCCAACTAATTACAATGTGCAATAAGCGTTTTGTTTCAACTTGAGACGCAATCTCGTTGTGATAAGAGAGAGAGTCAGAGCCGCCACAGATGCCATCTACATAGCTACCCTTCTGCAAGGGTTCGGTAGCTAGTGGATATTGGTCGCCCTCGTCGGTGAGAAGTTGTTTGAGGACACGGCCAGCGAGGTAAGGTGCTGGTTGGGTACCGTATGTCACGGTGGTGAGCTGGAAGGCGTGATGTTCGAGAGATTCATCCGTCCAGTGAATCCGCTGGTAGTCCCAGTCATCTGGATAGACGTTGATCTGACGGAACATCTTCGTGATGCTCGTCGTGAAGATGAATTTGTGACGTCTAACGTAGAGAAGGTCATCGAAGATGTCCGACTGAAGTTTTTGACCAGTGTGTAGTGTGTCGTTAAGAGAAAAACCGGAGCTTGTATTGCTGGAGCCGTTGAACACTTCCCGGTACTACGCCACTGGAAGGCAAGCCTAAGCGAAGCGACGGCATGGCGTCACGGAGATTTTGACCCGTAATGACCTTTATACGCGCTCACGAACAGGAAACACCTCTGATGTATGGAGGTATTGGTAAGTAGTAGCGCTGCTGGTTTAGATTAAATTCACAGTCAGCGACAATTCTAGGGGTATTGGGACCTATTTCCGTTGTTAGCAATTGTCCTGGATTGCCTTTCGAATCGTAAACTACCTTTCCCATTAATTTGGGTAGTTTCCTTGTAACATTGCCAAGACAGCTTTTCGTCGGCTGAAAATCTTGACGGATCATTGTTAGATCATATTGAGCAGGAATGATTTCATCTGCATTAATTAACAAGGGATTCAACGGATTTTCGAACTCTGCGCCAGGGATGGAGTTTAAATTATAATAGCGCAAACGCACCTCTAAAGGAGTGTTCGGATCTCCTCTTCTTGATATTTAATTTTTTTAATATGTTTCTTGCATAGTTGGTGTAATTTTAAAGCTTCTTCGAAATTAAATTGAATGTTACATATTTCACAAAAAAATATTTTTTCTTCATTATGTACAAAATTTTTCATGAAGATATTAACATTTTTTTCCTGAAGTTTTGAACTGTAGTGAATAATAGCAACGCTAGGGTTTATTAACTGTTTTACACATAAATTGCAACAATTACGTTTAAACAGAATTATTAAATTCTCAGGATAATCTTCTGCAAAAAAAAAAAAAAATTATCTAGTTCTACGTGTATTAAAAATTTAAAATTTGAAAAAGTTGAAATAATTTATATAGGTTTAAACTTACTATCATCTATTTGATTTAATTCTTGGTCATTTTTTTCAGAACTTCCAGCTTCCATTGACATTGTTTTCATGTCTATATGCTCTGTAATGTTTATGGGCCATTTTTGGCCCATTTAAATAAATCTTGCATACATTGAAAAAGTCTATTTGAAAATGTTTCGTCAATTCTTTGGGATATTTTTCTTCTGTTGAAAATAAAATAAAATTAATATTATCTACTACTAACTACGTTTATTAAAAATTAGATTATTAAAAAGTTGTTTGTAATTATTTTAAATTGCTTTAAACTTACTTCTAGGTTCATTTTCCAAATTTTGAGATGTTGATGGTGCGTTTTCGTGCTGTTAGAAATTTTAAAAAAATTAATATCTATTTTTTTGTTAATATTTAATTTCTGTATTTATTATGTTTTGAATAATTTAAAACAATAAAAATACAAATTTAAAAGAAATAATTAAAAGAAAAACTTACATCCATACTCATTTTCTTTTCATTATTTAAATAAAAAATTCTTTCTTTTTCTAGTTAAATCTGAAATTAGAAAGATATTTGTTTATTTTCAAATTAAACTATAGCTAATCTAAGCACAAATTCATTGTCACAAACAACACAATCTATTTAGGTATCTATTTATTTGTAGCTAATGCCTGTGTAAGAATTCGTTAAAAAATTAGTTAATCAGAGATAAATAAAACGGAAGCATTCTCTAATTTTTGTTAGGTACCATAAAGCGATGCCCACAACCGATCTAATTAATTTACAATTAATTAAAATAAATAAACCTACGAACATAGTAATAATTTAGAATGACTTTATAAATCACGATCTGTAGGGTATTTATTATGTTATGAATAAGTTAAAGCATTAAAAATACCAATTAAACCAAAATAATTATAAAAATAACTTACATCCATGTTTTATTGATTTCACTAAATAAACTTCTTTACTGATTTTTAATTTTATAAAAATCTGAATGAGTTGTTTACAAATTTCTTCACCATAGCAACAAAAAAAGTTCCCATCGATATTGTACTATCTTAAATTACTTTTTTGTTCAAACGGCTCACATTTTATATTTTGAGTTCCCATCGATATTGTACTATCTTAAATTACTTTTTTGTTCAAACGGCTCACATTTTATATTTTGAGGGATGGCAATTTCAGCAAGATAACACATCTGTGTATACAAGATCTTGGTTATAAGAACAAATTGGCACATTATCACGGTCAGTACCTTCCCTAAACCCTAGTCATACAAAAGATATATGGAACTAATTAAAATTGAAATGGAATGATAGCGCCAAATTCTAAAAATGAACTAACCAATGCCAGAACCTTTCCCAAACCTTAACCCGATAAAAAAAATGGGACTGATGAAAATTGAAGTGAAATGTTAGTGCCAAATTTTGAAAATGAACTAATAATTTCATTTTGAAACTAATTCCCTAAGGTTAGAAATGTAATTAGAAAAAGGTGTCAATGCTCGTATCATAGACGGTACATAATGAACGTCGTCTATAACAAATCTTCCGCAACAGTTGATTATACCTGAAACAGATGAGAAATTCAAAGGGTTCATTTGAACCACGTTGCGTGTTTCCAAATCCAAGATTGTGGTGTATTCACCTGGAAGGGGTTCTGAAAACCCGACGTCACCACTCACATGCACTAAGTCGTACTTAGCTGCAAGTTGAAGTAGGCTGACACGATAAAAAGAGTGGACTGGAAAATTGATATCAGGGAGTTGTATCAAGACTCTATTAATACACTCAAACAAAGTGAGTCCAATTCCGCGTATGGTAAAACTTGTTTTAATTGATTGCGCTTGGACATTTGCAATTTTGAGTGCGTCTGCTAAATCAGAAAATTCACCGAATAGATTAGACTTCAATGCTTCTAGATTCTGTGTAGCAAACTCTTCATTGACCTTAACATTCGTCTTTTGACGAAAGTTTCCGGATCGTGGTTGGCGGTTTTTCTGCCAGTTGGGTTTTGGGTATTGAGGCGGTGGGTTAGACGTAGAAGGCTGTTCATCTGGAACAGGATTCTGATCGTGCCTCGGATAAGATTGTTGATGGTTGTGACCTCCTCGCCCACGATTGCCACCTCTATAGGACATGGTAAGGATTCAAAAGATAGATATCTCTTGTAGCCGCGAAAATCATACAGCTAAAAAAGGTGGCCGTCCAAAAAACATTGCACGCATCCCTGAATCGCACCTGTAATTAAATCGAGCTGGTCTCGTTTCGCGACGCACCACAAAGCCACCCAAATCCCATGCAGTTTAACAATCCCCGGGCCGTGGGATCTTCAGGAGTTACCACTAATTAATAATGCACCCACAAGCAAAAAAACACCTTACAATTTGAAAGATCAAAGAAAACGAACGACCTTTTGCGCTAAAGGTTACGAGAACACGTCGCGTCGGTTTCCGAGGCACGCTACTCCCCTCGTTGATTTTGACCCTTAACAATACGTAAACCGCGTCATCTTTGCAAAACTCAAACAAACAACGCAAAAACCACACGGTGGGGTGGCGCGCAACCACACGTAATTGCATCGCCGTACGCGCGATCAATTTCAACCACCACAGCACCGCCAAATACGCGCATTTGGTTGAGGGCGCGAACCCTTAAACGAGGCCTCCCAACTTTAATTGTCTCGCCCCCGCGACCAAAAAACACTTGCTAATCCTCGCCAAACCCGCGCTTAAAAAAAACTAACGCGCAATTAAGCCAATTCGCTATCTATACATCCTAATTGCTGTAAATGAGCCTCCACCCATGCGAGAGTAAAACAACCAAAACAAAAAAAAACAATACCTTAATAAAAAAAAATGCGGCAACCAGATACAAAAGAACCACCACAAAGGTTTAACAAGTCACAAATCAAAACAAGCACACAGAAACACAAGATTACAAAAATCTCAAAAAAAAAACGCACATTCTTTAAGGCTATCAACCAAAAAGTGACGCTACCACTATTCTCCACTTTGCTTCTCTGACCTACAAAACAAAACCGTTAGCCATTTTCCTGTTGCTACCCGGGACGATCGTTGCTGTATAGCCGCTGCTAACCCCGGGCGTGTGGTGGGTTGTCTACGACACCGGAACAGATTCAAATTTGCATATCAGAATACGAAAACTGGACTTTGATGTTGAGAGATTGGACGATGGCCTTTGAGATGAGTGTGAGCTCCGATCCAGAATCGATGAGAAGTCTTACGGCTTGAGAACTACCTGATGGGTGTTTGAGAAGAGCCTTGGCTGTTGCCAGTAAAACTGTAGGCCTTGAGATAGTCCGTGAGATGTGGTAAGAGTGATTCAGCTGCACTGAATTGAGAACTGCTTAGTGAGACGAGATTTTGAGATTGTTGAGATCGGTGAGATAGGAGCTGTCTGTTTGTGTTGAGACATGAAAGCGCGTGATAAGTCAATTTTGACTGTTGAGGTAGTGGCCTTGTCTAAATCAGCGGTTGAGATTGCTGCATTGGTGATATTTGACTGGTGAGTTAATGCCTTTCGTTTTACGGGTTCCAGCAGAAATGCAGCACCATGCAGCATCGAATGATGCTTGAGCTTGCAATAGGTGCATCTCGTTTGGTTACGACACTGCTTTAAGCGATGCGCTCTGAAACAGTTGGTGCTGTGGCGGTGTTCTATTGCCCATTCGAACCGTTCGTCGGCTGAAAATTCTCGAAAGTCGGGACAGAAGACGATAAAATGTCTCTTAGAGCAAACCTTACACTGAGGGCTCTCATTCACAGGTGAAGTCACTCGCTGTGGATTGATTTGTGGCTGAGAGTGAGGTTGAGAATCAGCCGCTGTTGCTGCTGTGCCCTGTTGCAACGCGTTGACATGAGATGGGTGAGATTGAGACTTTGAGGTGTGTTGTGGCCTACGTGGAGACACTCCAATCTCCATTGCTTCTCTCGCTCGAGTCCGGCAGGTGAGAAAGAGAGTGGGATACTCGGTTGAGGTGCCCAAGCTGAGCTCCCAAGCTTCGCGGGTGGTGAGATCGAGCTTCTGCGTGATGAGATGGAGCAAGATTTGGTCCCAGTGCTTGGTAGGAGTACCTAAAGCGTTGAGTGCGCTGATAGCCTCGTTCGCACCAATTTTACGACAATTATATTTATTTGTTTTACATTATATCACATTGCCACAGATAATTTTCTTAAAACAACAGTTTTTGATTGTTACGAATTAATGTTTTCGATTCTAGTGTGAAAGCCATATTTCCGTTAAAACCATTGTCACAGGTTGCTGTATCGTTGTTACCTCGTGCGCTTGTGTTTTCAGTCCTGTGTTTTATTTCAATTAAGTGTATAAATTTTAATCATAAATCAGTAAAATTTAAATTTCCCGCACACAACTAAATTTGGCGAGGTAGTGTAAATCAGGCTCCGCTATGAACTAACACGTGATCACCTCGTGGCTATTCCATCTCTTGGGCACGTCAAGTATAGTTACATCTCTTGTCATTTCCCGTTCATTTATCCAAACTAAAAGCAATCTCCATTTTTTCATGGATGGCACTTCTTTGCTTCGCAGATCTGGTTTTCGTTACTCCTTTAGCTGCTTGAGTCTTTTTGATAATATCTTTTTTAGCTAAGATTGTGCATACTGTAGACCTGTTCAAGCCATACTGTCTCGCAACATCAGCCATCTTCAGTCCACTCCCTACTTTGGCTATAATCTCTTGCTTGGTTTTTATGGTGAGCACAGTTCTTGACACTCCACACTTTTTGGGACCCATAATATTGTCAGATTTTCAGTTCTTTTTATAAAGGGTTCAGAATGCACATACGAAAATTTAGAGGAACAGAAACCAACTAGAACTAGCGTACACAATTGACAAAGTTTCGGCGCACACTAGCTACGCTGCGATATGCGACAACGCGGGAAACAGAGTCGTGCCTACGTGATATGGTTCACGTTAACACCGCACGTGTGTTATTACCACATTATGCTCCGAGAGCCAAAAAGTGTTCGTTAGAATTTGTTTAGTTCGTTATCCGAATACGTGTTCGTTGTCCGAACACAAAAATCTTTCGTGACAGTGTTTGTTGTCCGATTTGTTCGCAGTCCGAATTGTTCGTTAACCGATCACCCACTGTACTCATTTATTGTTTGTGGAGTAACAGCTGCTCTTGCTCTTTTAATATTTTGGCATTGTCTTTGCGTTAGTTTGTGCCTTTTTAAACGATTTGTTATAAAATCTGAACCTGGTAAATTCTTAAAAATAGTGTGTTATCAATATTGGGCCGAATTCATAAAACAGAAGGATATCCTCCCAACCATAAGGTAGAAGTATAAGGTTTTGATTTGAAGTTGAAAGTAGAAGTATAAGCATTTCCTTCTTTTCGTATTTATAATGATTACCTTACACTTATGAGGATATCCTCGTCGTTGAGAAGTAAAGGGTCGATTCGTGTCGGCTGTTCCGAGTGACGACGTTACGATGCAACGCCTCCTATTCCTTTGCAAACGCGTAGTTCTTTTACAACAGGTACCGCACCAGTATAGTACAAAGGGAATACTATAAAAAGAAGTTGGAACTGATGCAACAGAAGGACTCTACATTGCCAAAAACTGCTTCATCTGACAATAAAACATTTTACGACCTGTAAAAAATATCTGAACTTTCATAATTTTATTTTTTATTAATTTACTTTGTATAAAACAAAACCTGTACTTATAAACTTCCCAAATATTAAAATTGTTTATTACAATACTCAAGTTTCGTCTTATTGCTTGTCCGTTATTGCGAATAGAAACGTCATCATGATTATCATCATGGTTTTCTCCATCTTGTTCTGGTGCTTCTTCAGCTGATTCGAAATCAGGATCGCCTAAAGTTTTTGCAACGTTATGTAGCACAACACAAGCAACAATTATTTTTGGCACATTTTCCAATTTCACGCGACAAACGTATTGTAAGATAGGAAATCGGCGTTTAATTTGGCCAAAACATCGTTCCATTATTATTCTCTCTCTCTTTTGAACTAATTGTTATAATTTTACTCAACACCAACAGCAGGATTGCGAAATGGAGTCATGAGGCATGGTTCTATCCCATAGCCATCATCACCAATTAGCACAACATTCGCTTTATGTCTCAATTGTAATCTAACCTGTGAATTTTTCCATATCCTCGAATCGTGGACGGATCCAGGCCAACTAACGTCGACGCTAGTGAACATTTCTCTGGCATTACAAGTGGCTTGCACATTCAAAGAAGGGTTACCTTTACGGTTGATGTACTCATCTCCATGGTGATGTGATTTCAGTATTCCGATGTGAGTACAATCAATAACACCTATTGCAGTTGGAAACATGTACTTGTTTTGCCATAACTGTTTCGCCTCCATTATTTCATTGTTGGTATTTGGAAACTTAATCCATTCGTTTGATTGCGCAATAATTCTTTCAGTTACTTCTTGTACAGTCCGAGACACCGAGACCCTTTTGATATCCCGGATCACTGAGATAGCGCAGACATATTTTCATTTTATGCACAGACGACAACGCACCTCCCCGAGTTTCATCATTTGTTCCTAAAAATCTGTTCGCAAGCCACTTTACGTTTTCTTCTTCGAAACGGTATAATCCTTTAAAATCACGGGCAAGTGTCGGTAAGCGGGGTTTATAATGTTTAACATCCCTCAGATGCACAACATCTGCCATCACGTTGTTAATCGAATTACACAACCTTTCACTATAAAGTTGAGTTTGCTAGTGACCACACTTCCAATTTCTGAAGGATATGCTTTTTATTAAAAGTAAAAGGTAAAGATTATAAATACCCATTCGTTTGGATGCGAGTAAATCAGCTTTTCAAGGATATGCTTATACTCTAAAATGTAAGGTTTTGCTTGCAATTATTATGAATACATGCTGAAGGATTTCCTTCATATTTTACAAGTATAAGCATATCCTTCTTTTTATGAATTCGGTCCATTAAGTCATGATGATCCAAAGGTTATCCCCAGTCCGCGCATAGGGTAAGTACGGGATAGATGGACCAGGTTTTTCTTAAAATGAATTTTGTCTAACGTAGAGCCATTTTTGAGCTGATAGCTTGGACACCTCAAAGTTCATACATTTATTGTACATTTATTTAGTGATTTAATGAAATATAAGATAGGAATAAAAGTTTAAAAAAATAGTTACGTGGTCCATCTATACCGGCTATGTGCGGGAGGTCTGATTTTTTCAATATACATCTTTTGTATATGTCGCTTACATTCTTTCGATTATGCTGCGTCCTTGCCGTATATTGACTTACATCGATTTCATCTTGCTGCGTCCTTCAATTTGGCAACATTGATTTACATTTGCGCAAGTGCAGTTTAGATAACTATCTTAAAGCTGTTAAGTCGCTTGATCGCACTGGATGCGACACAAGATCAAAAAACATATTAAATTTATGTAAAGGGCAAATGTTATTATTGCCCAAATGGATATCCACAAAAGGTTCGGAGCAGTAGGGCAAAATGACAGCAGTAAAAAGTAAATACCTACGAATTATTGTTTTTATAAACAGTCAAGATCAAAATGCTCTGAAAATCATATTTCTTTGTTTTGCAATAAGAAATATGATTTTATGTAGTCATTCTTCGCCTAATAGTTAAATATCACATGAAGGGTACACGGGAAGAACGATATAAATCACATTTTCGTTTTTTCGGGATATGTGAATTTTAATATTTGAAATACTCTACATTCCGGTTCAAAACATTACTTGTTGTTTTAATGGACTTGCAGCATTCTCTCATAAAATCCACGAGCATATTAGCCGATGAGAGCAAAAGTGGGGTAAGTGAAAAATTGTCGATTTTGAGTTAAATCACCTTTCCAGTTCTTTAAGTTGACAACTATTAACTGACCAAGTGACTTAACTATTTTTCAAATGAGAGCATCGACCGTCAGTGCGGAGTCAAAACCTCGTAATTTATGACAAAATGAAACACAAAACTCACCTTTTTTTAAAAAAAAAGACTTATACCACTTTGGCTTTCAGCGGCTCATATTTCGAAAGCTTACAAATTTCTCTACCAAATAGTATACTTAGTTGTTACCCAATTATTCAGGCGGAAAAATTTTGACCGGGGTCTGGTATTCTCCGATTTGATGATTTGTATCAACAAAGCTAAAAGAGATAAGCAATGCAACATGTAACTATCTGAATTGCTTGACCAAACTTTATTTATTTATTATTTTATTTATTCTAAATGTCCTTATACCGTTAGGTGTCGGACTAATAACTTAATTTTACATTTCAATTAATCGGTATCTCATATATTTTCCTCTTCCATACGCTTTTATCCAGAGCTACCCTTCTAACCTCATTCCAATGGATTCCACGTTTTTCCACCCCTTGCCGGACTTGATCTTCCCATCTCATTCTCGGACGTCCAACTTTATTTTTTCCTTGCGTTTTAGCTTCATATATTTGCTTTGCTAGTCTTTCGTCATTCATCCTGAGGGTATGTCCTAGCCAGCTGAGTTGCCTCTCTTCTATGGCTCTTACTATTGGTTTTATTTCTAGATGTTCCCTTACTGACTCATTTCTTACCCTATCTTGTCTTGTAATTCCCTCTATTTTACGCAAAAACCTCATTTCCGCAGCTGTGATTCTACTTTTCTCTCTCATTGATAGGGTCCAAGATTCGCTACCGTATACCAATGATGGTCTCACTACTCTCTTATATACTTGTGCTTTAACCTCCTTTGATATCTCTTTCTTCCCTAGGAATGTAGTTTTTAGTGAGTTGTATAATTTGCCTGTCTTACCCATTTTTGCATTTAATTCACCCTCCATTTTCCCATTATCCTCTATTATTGCTCCTAAGTATTTATAACTTTTAACTTGTTCCATTATCTTCCCATCGATCCTAATTTTGTGCTTTCTCTCTGTACCTGCAATTACCATTGTTTTGCTTTTTTCAATGTTTATTTCCATATTTACTTTTTTTAGCTCTTCGTTATATATTGTTAAATTATGTTGCAATTTCACTTCGCTATCTGCCATTAATACAATATCGTCAGCGAACAGTAATTCTTGTATTGTCACTGTTTTCATTTTTCTAAAGCCTATTTTTGTATTCTTACCTATTTCTTTACACCTCTTTACAACATCGTCGATAACTATTGAAAACAGCAACGGACTCAGTACGCAGCCCTGTCTTAGGCCTATACCTGTCTCAAATTCCGCAGACTCATCGTTATGTGTTCTTACTATGTTCTTATTGTTTTTATATAAAGCCTTGATAATTTCTATTACGCCTTCTTCAACACCTCTTCTCTTTAGACTTTTCCAGACATCCCCTCTTATTACTCTATCAAAAGCTTTTTTCAAGTCAATGAAACAGATGTGTACTTCAGCTTCTTTCCTTGATAATTTTTCCCCTAGCTGTCTAATTATAAATATCAGGTCTTGCGTACTTCTACCCTTTCTAAAGCCATACTGGGTTTCCTCTAATGTTGTATCTATTTTTTCTCTCAGCCTATATTCAATTATTCTCGTGAATACTTTCCCAGGTAAACTAGTTAGAGTGATTCCTCGGTAATTTTTACAATCTTTAGTATCTCCTTTTTTATACAAGGGCAATATTACTCCCCTATTCCAATCACTTGGTACTTTCTTTTCTTTTATAATGACGTTTAATAATGACAGAAACTCTTGCTTAGTTTGATCTCCCATATATTTCAGCATTTCTGCTGTAATTTCGTCTTGCCCTGGCGCCTTGCCCAATTTTAGTTTATTAATTGCTTGAGTAACTTCTTCAATCGATATTGGTTCAACATACTCCACCCCTTGTTCATTTGTTATTTGGGAGATTTCTTCCTGATCTTCTTCTTGTACTAGTTCGGTCATCTCTTCAAAGTATTGTTTCCATCTGTTCATTATATCCTTTTCTTTCGTAAGTATATTCCCTTCTTTGTCTTTTATATTTTTTAATCTAGGTGTTTTCTTCTGCTTTAGTTGCTTTAGGGTGCTATAGAATATCCTCTGATTTTCTCTAAAGTTTACATTCATGCTGTGCCCAAATTCCTCCCACGATTGTTGTTTCGCTGTCTTTATCAGTCTCTTCACTTCATTATTACTGGTTTTGTATTGGTCGTGATCTATTTGTCTCCCTGTTCGTATATATTTTTTCCATTTAACTTTCTTTTCCTTAACTCTTAATTGAATTTCTTGTGTCCACCATCTACTTTTTTTGGTATGTAAATTTGAAGTTTTTGTAACTCCGCAGATTTCCGTAGCTGCCCTGAGAATATTGTTTTTGAATCTTAGCCACTTGGATTCTATTCCACTCTTAATATTGACATTATCTCTAAATTGGCTGAGTAATTTCTCTTGAAATCTTATACTAACCTCTTCTTCTTTTAATCTATAGCTATTTATTTTCTTTTTAATAATCATTTTTCTCTTCTCTAGCTTTTCCATATTACTTTCCACCACCAAATCCATCTGCACCAGGAAGTGATCACTGTTTATTTCTGCTTGCCTCTTCACTTTCACGTCTTTAACCCATTTTAGTATTTCTTTGTTTACTATGAAGTAATCTATTATAGACCTTTCATTTCTTGAACATACTTCCCTTGTAAATTTGTGTATGTTTTTGTGCATGAATTTAGTATTCGCTATAGTAAGGTCATTGTTTATACAGAGCTGTATTAATCTGATCCCATTATCGTTCCTCGTTTTTTCCCCATATGCTCCCAAATACCTTTCGATTCCTCTGTTATCATTACCTACTCTTCCATTCATATCCGCCATTAGTATAGTATTTTCCCTACCATTGTCAATTTCTAATTGTAACAACTGATAGAATGCATCTTTCTCTTCCTTTTTTCCATTATCGTTAGGTCCATATGCTATTATTATTTTGTAAGTCTTACTATCGTTTAACTTAGCTTCCAGCACCAGTATTCTTCCGTTGACATATCTTACATTTATTACACTACTCAATTTATCTCGTTTCACTATTATTCCCACTCCTTCTTGTCCCCGTTCGCTAATATCTACTCCTGACCAATATAGCCAGTACCCATCTTTCATTTCTTCTATTCCATGTCCTTTCTTTTTTATTTCTGTTACTCCAAGATAGTCTAAATTATATTGTTTCATCTCCATAATTATTTCTTCTTCCTTTCCATTTATACTCCTAATATTCCACGTACCCATTTTTATAACACTTCTTTCATTACTACTTCTGCAAACTTTTAATTTATTTCTTTCTCTCATGTCCCTATTCATTGCCTTTGTCTGGTTCATTTCCGATATCCTTTCCGCCCTTAGTTTTTTGTATGGCGGTTTCTACTTACTACTTCTTGAAAGTTGTTCGTAGTCCTGCTCCATCTCCATTCTTGACCGTTTATTACTAACTTTTGGAATCCTATCCTTACCTCTTTTCCCCTTGTAATTTCAACTTTGGCCTGTTTTCTTATTTTTTCCTGTATGATTCGTTCCTCTGGAGACATGTCATCGTTGATGTATATTTTTTCTTTTATTTTTCTTAACTTATTTTTGTTCTTCATTATTGTTTCTTTGTCTGTTACATTGTTGCAACTCACCAAACAGATTTTATTACCAATTTTTGTTGCCTGTCTTATATCGATATCCACTTGTAAAGTCTTTTGAAGGAAGTCTTTAATTTCTTTTTTTAGCGTATTTTGGTTATTCGTGGTTATTTCCACTCCCTGTATGACTACGTTGTTTCTTCTTTTCTCTCTTTCCATTCTATCCATTTTTATCTCCATCGTATCCATTTTTTCTTGTAATATTTTACTATCTTGTTTAATTTTTTCATTTTCCTCTTTTAGCTCCCTTATTTCCCTTCTATATTCTGCCTGTTCGTCCTTTATCTCTTTCACATCTTTTGATAGGTTTGTTAAAAGCGCCATAATTTTGTCTAATTTATTATCGGCTTGACCTGCCTCTTTTCCGGTCTTCTTAAAGGGAGATCTAAATGCCTTTTTGCTCACTCCGGAATGCATCTCCTCATCACTCTCACGTTGCCTTTTTTTATCGTCATTCGAATCACTTTCTGTTTCCATTTTACTGTTATTTCTACTTACAATCCTTCCAATTCCGATCCTTTCAAAGACGTTTCTAGTCCCCGCCAGCGAGCGCAAGGATACTCGTCCAGATCACCTCTTCAGAAACGAAATATCCTATCCCGCTGCCGTAGATCTATCTAACATTATTATTGAAACGAAATATTATTTTTGTCTTATTTAACCTATTTCACTTATTTTCGATTATTATTATCTGTTTAATTAATTTCCCTGGTTATCCCGGAATTTTCACGCCCAATTATGTGTGGTTTGGCAACGTCGCTTGCTATTCTTGCCTGGCCTTATCTGGCGTGACTTCTTTTGGGCAGTTATCTTATCTCTTAGACCACAGTATGAAGTTATTTGAACACCTTGCTCACTTACTTGTACAAACTTTTCTAATTCCTTTTGCACTTGCTACAAACTAGATCGATTCACTTACTCTCCGACACAATTTTTGCTATTTATTCTTCCGTTACAACTCCCGAATTCAGGTTTATTGTAGACGGAAAATCAAAACGCTCGACACTCGTCAACGTATCCTGACATATTTTCATTTTATGCACAGACGACAACGCACCTCCCCGAGTTTCATCATTTGTTCCTAAAAATCTGTTCGCAAGCCACTTTACGTTTTCTTCTTCGAAACGGTATAATCCTTTAAAATCACGGGCAAGTGTCGGTAAGCGGGGTTTATAATGTTTAACATCCCTCAGATGCACAACATCTGCCATCACGTTGTTAATCGAATTACACAACCTTTCACTATAAAGTTGAGTTTGCTAGTGACCACACTTCCAATTTCTGAAGGATATGCTTTTTATTAAAAGTAAAAGGTAAAGATTATAAATACCCATTCGTTTGGATGCGAGTAAATCAGCTTTTCAAGGATATGCTTATACTCTAAAATGTAAGGTTTTGCTTGCAATTATTATGAATACATGCTGAAGGATTTCCTTCATATTTTACAAGTATAAGCATATCCTTCTTTTTATGAATTCGGTCCATTAAGTCATGATGATCCAAAGGTTATCCCCAGTCCGCGCATAGGGTAAGTACGGGATAGATGGACCAGGTTTTTCTTAAAATGAATTTTGTCTAACGTAGAGCCATTTTTGAGCTGATAGCTTGGACACCTCAAAGTTCATACATTTATTGTACATTTATTTAGTGATTTAATGAAATATAAGATAGGAATAAAAGTTTAAAAAAATAGTTACGTGGTCCATCTATACCGGCTATGTGCGGGAGGTCTGATTTTTTCAATATACATCTTTTGTATATGTCGCTTACATTCTTTCGATTATGCTGCGTCCTTGCCGTATATTGACTTACATCGATTTCATCTTGCTGCGTCCTTCAATTTGGCAACATTGATTTACATTTGCGCAAGTGCAGTTTAGATAACTATCTTAAAGCTGTTAAGTCGCTTGATCGCACTGGATGCGACACAAGATCAAAAAACATATTAAATTTATGTAAAGGGCAAATGTTATTATTGCCCAAATGGATATCCACAAAAGGTTCGGAGCAGTAGGGCAAAATGACAGCAGTAAAAAGTAAATACCTACGAATTATTGTTTTTATAAACAGTCAAGATCAAAATGCTCTGAAAATCATATTTCTTTGTTTTGCAATAAGAAATATGATTTTATGTAGTCATTCTTCGCCTAATAGTTAAATATCACATGAAGGGTACACGGGAAGAACGATATAAATCACATTTTCGTTTTTTCGGGATATGTGAATTTTAATATTTGAAATACTCTACATTCCGGTTCAAAACATTACTTGTTGTTTTAATGGACTTGCAGCATTCTCTCATAAAATCCACGAGCATATTAGCCGATGAGAGCAAAAGTGGGGTAAGTGAAAAATTGTCGATTTTGAGTTAAATCACCTTTCCAGTTCTTTAAGTTGACAACTATTAACTGACCAAGTGACTTAACTATTTTTCAAATGAGAGCATCGACCGTCAGTGCGGAGTCAAAACCTCGTAATTTATGACAAAATGAAACACAAAACTCACCTTTTTTTAAAAAAAAAGACTTATACCACTTTGGCTTTCAGCGGCTCATATTTCGAAAGCTTACAAATTTCTCTACCAAATAGTATACTTAGTTGTTACCCAATTATTCAGGCGGAAAAATTTTGACCGGGGTCTGGTATTCTCCGATTTGATGATTTGTATCAACAAAGCTAAAAGAGATAAGCAATGCAACATGTAACTATCTGAATTGCTTGACCAAACTTTACCAAGTTAATATGTGGAACAAAGGTGTAACAAACGTTCCTGTAAACATGTGTCCAAACAGGCGCCGGGTTAATTTCAGAATTGCGAATAAAATCAACAAACAGTTTTTAGTAAAACAGCAAGAACAAATGTCATACCTATCATATAGATTTGTTATTAGTACGATTTATTAAATGTGCTTTGGGAGGAGACGTTCTGTCTACAAACAGTCATAACGATTTCCTCCTAAAAAAATTACAAAGTGATTATTGATTGAAGTGTTATATTGAAAAACCATAAATTATCAGAAAAAGTTTGTACATCAGCGAAAGTATAGAAGAACCCATCAGTCCGAATGTTTCTGAATATATGCCATCTACATTTCCAAATTTGTCAAGTTCACATAGAAGTATCGAAATTGGGGTTGTCACAAATTAATAGGCACCTACACCATCTACATCACAAAATTCTTCAAGTAAACATAGTAGTATCGAAACTGATATGTTACAAGATGAGTGGACTGCTCATGAATCAAGTGATGACGAAAATAAGAAAGCTAACAAATCAAGCACTGCATCTAAATCAAGAATCTGATTCGATGATGGATACACATTCATAAAAGACAGGGGATAGTAGACATGTGTGGCGTGTTTTTTAATTTCAGGAACGGTAAGGCTACAAAAAAAAATTTAACTTTATGTTGGCAGTAATCAGTACTTAACACCATAACTTATACAATTTTGATAGAATCATTTAAATGTTATAGAATATTGAAGAAAAAATGTTCTTCATCAGAAGTTTTTTTGAAAATAGTCATATTGCTTCCTTCCAACCGTCTTGCGCTATATTTTCTAATTTTGAAATTATATTACTATATAACCTTAAACTGACAGATGTAAAATATTATCACTGACAACATAAAGTTACAAAAATATTTTTTTACAACCTTCAAACCGTTTCTGAAATTAAAAACACATTAAAGCATGGAAGCGAATGAGATGACAGCTGTATTGTTTTATAAAAGTTTGTTGTGTAAACGTTCCCTCTTCTTTTATAAAACATCAAATGGTTACCTGGTAGAACAATGTTTTGATGGTTATTGTTGCTAAATAGAAAACTAATTTAAAGAATTCAAAGAACGCCATTGCATCTATACACTTCTAATGAATTAAAAACTCAGAATAACGAAAAATTTTGAGTAGCGGTTACTTCAACGGAGAAAGTATTGAAAATAAAATTAAAACAAGAACCTTATAATCACAAAAAAATTTAAATAAAATAAAATTACTTACATAACATATAATTACTTAATCATAAATTTTTTTATATAAAATAAAATTACTTACATAGACGCGTTTCGGTGGCTATGCCACCATCATCATCTAAAGATGTACTGAAGATGGTGGCATAGCCACCGAAACGCGTCTATGTAAGTAATTTTATTTTATATAAAAAAATTTATGATTATAAGGTTCTTGTTTTAATTTTATTTTCATTATCGACATCACAGGGTCCACTATATATATATTTTATTTTGGAGAAAGTATTGTTTCCAAAATTGAAAAGAGTGGTTATTAGAGGAAAACGTGGAAGAGATGTGCCAGGTCTCTTTAGTTTAAAACCTCAGAAGCATACTGATTAAGCTAAGAAATAATTTTGTGAAAATCTATAATTTGTTCTTATTTTCCCATAAAACTACCTCTAATCCTATACGACAAGTTAATGCAAAAAGATGTCAAAACATGTGGAGCGAAAAATCCTAACGCTTTAACATCTACTAGGTTAAAAAAACATATAGCTACATTGTCACAGCTATTTAGTACCAAAAATAAAGAAACTGAACAACTCGCAACATTTATGGGTTACATTCAAGATATCGCACATCTAGTTCAATACGGCCACAACTGCAGAAAAAAATAATTGTTAGTTATAGGAATATAAATACACCCACAGACTGCAATAAAGTCATAACTGTATCTAAATTAGTTTAACCAGTCACTTAAATACATCCTTATAACACTGAATAGATTTTTGTGTGCAATGTGGCAACAAATTCGATCTAGCATAAACTGTTTTAGTGAAGCGTCAACATTTTAGGCGTTTGCAGTTGTGGCACTATTGAACTAGATGTGCGATATACAAAAACAAGTCTATAAAATTGCAGATGATGTTTGCCAAACAACAAAAATTTCAAAACTATTCCTTTTAGGGGAAAAGGGACAAGCAGCAGAATTTAAAGTTAAAAACCTTAATAAAAAAATTGATCAGAATGAAGAAGTTGAAACAGATGAAATTGAATTACCAACTGAACTAGAAACTAATTTGTCTTCACTGCCTAATATAAACGTTAATAATGAACCACGTTGTTCAAAGAACACAAAAAAACCTAAGTTACTGCCGTGGGCCAAAAAGAAAAAATGAGTAGCAGGATCATTCTTCAGTAGTCATGTAAAAAATAAAAATCCACATAAAATGTTAAAAGTAGAATAACCGTTCGAAAAACCCCGGACATTTTGATAATAAATGTTGGACACAGATTAAAGTATTTCTACAAAATATTTACACAAAAACTATGAATTTATGTATGTCTCAATATTAATATCAATATTTTCTTTTTACTACTTAATTACATGTTATACAATTGTAACACTTTATTGGAACTTTGGTTTTTATAAATGCTTAAAAATTTTTGTAGTAAATTTTTTACTTTTCTCTCATTTACTTTTTCCTTATTCGTAACTTAGGTTGATTGTTACATCAAAAGTCCAAACCATCTTAATCGAGATAAACATTTTAGATTGGTTGAATACGCACATTTGATATAATGTGTTTGTGAGAATTGAACGATTATTAATAATAGCATGAATTATATTTGAAAAGTGAGTATAATGATAAACCGAGTTTGACAACTTGTTATTATATTCGTCATCACAAATAATAATCAGTAATCAGTTTTTTAAATTTAATTTTAACAACGAATCACAGTAAAGAAATTCTTTGAGCTAGTAGTATGCATTTATTTATTATAACTTAGGTCTATGTTGGAGAGCATCTCCATCGGCGTCCTTCGGCCTTCAATTCGTCAGATCCTTTGGTCATTTCATCTGAAGTCGCCTATTGACTGCATCTACTATCAGCGGTTTCATAGTTTCATTTGGGTAGTTTTAGAGTGTGTTTTGCTGCGTACTGTTTGATGATTTCTCTCACAAATGGAATATTTAGGTCGAGATGTAAGCGGCGGTTTGACACAAACCATGGCGCATTTGACATACTATTTTGTAGGGTCTTTGCCTGATAGCGTTTTATGATAATTATCTAGATTGGAATTTCTGGTGCATCCCCATAGCTGGCATCCATATGTCTGAATTGGGCAAGTTATACCTTTAAAATAGTAGTTTTATCCTCTAGCGTTATGGGAGATTTTTTCCCGATAAGCCAATATAGTTTTTTAACTTAATATCTATTTCTTGACGCTTTTTGCTTATATGAGTTTTCCAAGTTAAACTCCTATCGAGTTGAAGTTCCAAGTACTTAACTACCTTTGATTGTGGTATGGGTTTTTTGTTGAGAGTAACAGGTGGACATGTTGGACGTCTTGTTGTAAATGTGAACTGCACTGATTTACCTTGGTTAACTTTTATTCTCCACTGATTCATCCATATTTCAAATGATTTAGATATGACCTTGAAGCATTGCAGATGCTGTATTCCGAGTTTCATTACAATAGTGATAATTAATGATTATTATCGATAATTTTTTCCGAGTTAAAACTGAAACTTAATTTGTCGTTCAATTTTAACGAGTACCTAACAAATTATCGATTAGTAGGTACTCATAGCACGAATTATGTACATTTGGAAAGAAAATAATAGGAATGACAACTTATCATTAATTTCTTGTGGTAATCATAAACAAGTTATATTCTCAATTTTAAAAGTAGTTGTTCCCTCTGAAATAGTTAGCTACTGACATGGCAACGTTGCGGACGCAGTAGATGTCGTAAAATGAATGTGAATATACATGGTGGACGCAACATAATGCGGAAGAGAAAAGAGAATATACGCGGACGCAACATTATGCTTATAATGAAAGGACGTCCTATCATACCAATGGTTGAAATTCCTTTATTTCTTAAGATATCTGAATATTAAGGTGATTTTCGCATTCTCTGCCGCAAAATAGAGCTGTCTCTGTTTTCAACGTTAAATATATATGACTCCTTCTGGTGGACGCAACATAGGGTGCTCAGTGAAAGGACGCAGGATTGATAGAATGATGTAAATATATATATATATATATATATATATATATTTTTGGCTGAAAAATTTTATACTTTCTTAATTACAATTGATTCTTAATTACAATTGGTAATGTTTTCTGAATTACAACTACAATTGAGGAGCGTCCATGCAAAACTGCACATGTTCATTAAAGGTATTTTGTGTTATATGACAATAACCTCTCATGCCGTGCCATTAACTTTAATTTGAGAAAACTGTAAATAAACGTTATCATGTTGGCACTACTTCCTAAGATGTTTACAAATTGTTTTTTTTTTTTTTTTGGTAAGGGACTGAAAATACAACCAGAATCCATAATTAACCCACTTTGCACATATTATGGACATGTGTAGTTTTGCATGGACGCTCCTCAATTATTTGGCTCCTCACTGTTTCCTCTCTACCTCCCCCGCTGCCCGCAGCTGATCCGTTTTCTTTCTTATATCCTCCGTTCTTGGATCCCACTCCCATTGCACCTTGTCAATAAATATCTTCCCATATCCCGCTTTAACCTCCTTTCCGCTTTCCCTCTTCTCTTTCGTTATTTTTTGCGGGTTTGCCTGCATCTTCCTTTCCTCCAGGCTCAGATCATCTTCAATAAATAATTTTATATCTCTCAACTTTACTTTATTTCTCATTATTTACATTTTCTCCTCCCATTTTTGTACTTTTGCGATGATCATAGTTGTTACACTCGTTGTTTTAATCGTTTGTGTATCCATTATTTTCGCCGCCACTCCCATTTTTGTTTTTAAAAATTCTTGCACTCCCTCACTTTATTATTATATTGTTCTTTCTTTCCCTTTTTTCCATCATATTACATTTGTTTTCGAGTCTTTCAATTCTATCGTTACATTTTTCAATTTCTCCATTTAATTTGACTTTCTCCTGTTTCAACTCCTTAGCTTCCTCCCTCAGTTCTTTTATCTCTCCTACCATTTCCTCCTTAATGGCCTGCATTTATTCTTTCATTTCTACAACCAAATTTTTTATCATGCTCCTTAGCTCTACCATCTCTGCTAACTATTGTTTTTTGGGATTCTGGTGACTTGACTACTATTTTGCTCTTTTCAAAGGATCTTAATTCTTCCTCTCTTTCCCTTTTTCTAATTACTTCGTCTCCAAGGTGTTTAGTTGAACGCCCTCGAAACATTACAACGACCTTTCAACAGAATGCACTTGCAGCGTTCTACTTCCGCGTACTTTCAATCTCTCTCGCACCTATAGCTTTCATTCAATTACAATCACTTACTCGTCGCGGTTAAATTCCACGCACTATCGTTATCTCTCGCCCCACTAACTCTATCTCAGCTACTCGTTTTACAGTTCAACGCTCGAGATGACAATCGTACCAGAATCTTCGTTATTTGAGGCTCCTCGCTTACACCACTACTGTTCCTCACTTCCACGTTCTTCAATTCCTCCCTTCACCAAATTTCTTCTTAATTCAACATCACCAACTCTAATAATCCTTACTTTCTTTTTCCTACGGAACGGAGACGTGTTTACGCTACTCGCGTCGGCGCGCAACTCCAATACAAAACTTTACCAGTTGAAAATTTCGAAGTTTTTGAGTCCTCACATTTCACGAACAGATTGGCGTAACATTCAAACTGATAACTATGAAAATGTATTTTCTATGATTTTTTAAAACTTTTTTGATTTTTTTGTTCTCACTTCCGTATTCTGTTTTACCCCAAATTGCGGCATCAGTTTCACTGTTGCTATCTGCAGACGGCTGCAGCAATTGATTAGCCATAATTGAGTGTAGACTGCATCGATATTTCACACAATTAGGTGTAACATTGTTGCCATCTTTTGTTCTAATTATTGAAAATATGTTTTCGACACAATGTTGGCTCAATCTTCGAGAAAATAAAAATTAAAAGTGAAATTATGCGTTAAATCTTCAAATTCTAATTTTTAATGCAAGGTGGATTAAATGACCTTTTATTTAAATTTTTAAAATAATTTCAATTTAACAAAATGATCAGATTTGAAAAAATGACAGGGTGCTGTCCACAGTGTTGATAAAACCATTGTTTACATTTATTGTAAGGTGAACAATGACACATTTAAAAAATCTTATTTGTCTTAAATGTTTGAAAGTTTTTTGACATGTTGCTTAAATCCTCAACAAATTTTCCCTCTTCTTGTTTTACATTTGTAGTGACCGGCATTGAGGCCTGACCTGATTGCTCAACAAGAATATCGCAATGAAATGTTCGTGCAGTCAATCAACGAACACAAACCTCTCCTCGATTAATTATATTTTTTATCTTTAAATTTTGCAGAATTAAATATATCGAAAGGAGTGTCTATGTTGTTTAGAAAATTAGCAGGATGTTCTGCGTTAGCTGGTAGTTTATTTAACCCTCATCCGAACAGTATTTTTTACTAACGCGGACGTACAGTCGGAGTCCATCGGACTCGATACTTAAAAATTCGATTTTCTTCATAGTTTAACTTTTCTAAAGTAAAATAATGTCGAAATATATAAATAAATAAGCAAGATATTAGACACAAAAGTAATGTAAACAGTTTATTAATGCGTTGAATAAAAATACAAAGGTTAATAAAAAAAATTCTCTTATTTATTTGAACACTTGAAACAGATACGAGTTATTGTGGAATGTTCATTGCACATCGAATTATCACAATTGTTGCATCTCTGCTTTTGCATTCTGCTTTTCTTTGTGGGACATATATGGCATCTTCGTTTACCATGCGTACCTCTAGAAGTGCTTGGTTGTATTTCTTTTGGTTCTTCTGGTAAAAATCTTTTTATAGCCGTCCTTACGTCTTTCTGTAGGCCAAAACATTTGCGTCTCTGTATGTGTGGTATTACAAGTGCTTCAGCCACAGAAACGAGAAACAAACGCCTTTTCTCGTGTTTTTGATCATTCCATTCGGGATTTAAGTTTCTCCATATAACATAAGATGCTACTCCTACCACATCTAACAAATTCATAAAAAAAGCAAAAGGCCAACGGTTTGTACGTCTTTTGCACATATATTCATGAACCATCTGATCTAGGGTATCAACCCCAGCTTTTGTTTTATTATATTACATAATCATTTCGGGCTTATTTTTTACATCACTAAATTCTTTTGTAAAGTGCATTGTTGATAGCACAATTACACTCCTTCGAGGTTTAGGTACATAAGATACAAGCGTTGCATTCTTGCTAAACCCGAAAATTGTTTAACTTTCTTTACGAAGTTTACCTGGTTGAAATTCTTTTGGAATGAATGCTTTGTTCTTTCTTACCGTTCCTACCATAGTAAGTCCATTTGAAAGTAAATTGTGTGCTAATGTTAAATCAGTAAAATAATTGTCAAAGGTTACGTTTCTGTGTGTCCTGTAATATGGTTGAGTAAGTGATTCTACAACTTTTTTGCCAAGCCCATGGGTAACGGTATTACCTTCTTTGCCACAGTACAGGATACCGTTTAGTGGATAAAATGTTTCAGAAACACATACCCACCAGATTTTCATACCATATTTGTCAGGTTTCGACGGAATGTATTGTTTGAAGGGACAACGACCTCGATAAGGAACGAGTTGCTCATCCACGGTTATATTTTTCCCAGGCATATAATATTTTCTCAAATTGTTATTTACTTCAGTCCATATATCTCGAATGGCAGCAAGTTTGTCTTTTTTACGGCGTTCCGATCTAGTTTCTTTATCGTCAAATCTAATGAAGCGCAGCAGTGCTTTGAATCTATTCAAACTCATTGCTGCTCGAAAGATTGGAGGGCCATAAAAAGAACTCCAAAGCACATCATAGCTAGTATTGTTAAATTTCAAATGGCCGGCAGTGAGCAAAAGTCCAAAAAACGCGTCAAGCTCTATTTTGTCGCAACATTTCCATTTTTCTGCAGATAGAACACGGATTCCTTCAATACTTGTAAATTTACAATTTGGGCTACAATTTCATCTGTTATATATAGACAGAAAGAATCCAAAGGATTTTCTAATTCTTTTCCTGGTGGAAGGCAAACCCTGTGTAAACGACTTCTTATTATATTGCATGCCCTAGTACGACCAATGACATCAGGCTTATCTGTCCACTTTGTACCATCTTTTCCAGTCATAACATGGGCACCTCTTCAATATTTTCAATTTCATCATTGTCAATGTTTTGAACATCGGCTTCCTCACTAGCCAGAGATATGTTGTCATCCTCAGATACAGATTCAGCATCGGATTGAATGATGCTATTTGCCTCTTCGACGCTTGACAAATTGACAATAATTTCTTGCAGTTGTTCGCGAGTAAGTCCCTTACTTGCCATTTATTTAATTATTTTTAAACAGTAACTGAAATGTTCTATAAAAATTGTAATAATCAGGTAGGTATGTACAAGAATTATACGGTCAGTACGTACCAGATCTAGATTTTAAATTGTCATAAAATCGCTGACAATTCGATATTATAGAGGGACGTTGTTACCTAGTAACTCGTAAACTACTAATAATCACAACATAATAGCACGTATTAACAAATATGCAAGTCTGCATTATTATATCCACAAAAATGTGACGAGTCTGCTGAACTCATACTGTGCGCTTAAGTTTGGAAATATTTATTTATTTATTTTTTGCATTATGGAATATTTTTAATTTATTTTATCAGTGGGTATATATGTCAATTAGGATTTTAGAAGAAGTCACAAAAGAATTTGATGTTCCGCATATATTAATTGAAATAATTGAAAAAAAGTGGGTCGTTGAGTCCAACGGACTCACCTTGACCGGATAAGGGTTAACGTAACATGGCATAATATAGCATGCCAACATAAACGGAATGACTGCAAACACGAGCTGCAATACATACCCCCATTATACTAAAAGAGGGAAGAGTAATGCACTTTTTTGTCAACTTATGTGCCATTCTTGGAATTTGCTGAGAATCTAAGTCACAAAATTTTTGAATACTTGGACTCCAAAAGTAAATTTGATTATTGTACTGAATATCATATTTTTTTAAATTGTTATGTAAACAGGTGTTGCTGAGACAGATTGTGTCTCAGAGGGCAGTAAATAACTGAAATGCAAAAAAGGTAAAAATCTCAGTTTTTCCCGGTTTTTAGCTTACAACTTTGAAACTATCAACTTTTCGTAATTAAATATAATACTTGCAAACGCATAAGCATTAAAAGAGTTTGTATAGACAGCCCAGAAAATAACCCCAAATTGTTAGTTATCCAATTCATCATTGATCAATTAATGGAGGTTTTCACTTCCTCCTTCAACTTAATAAATCTCCATCACAGCTTGTCCTATCTATTATTGAATGATTGGATATGACACAATCTGAGTCAGTTATAACGTATGAGTGATGGGAGTGTTTCTAATCCTGCAATAAAGTAATCAGACACAAGTTCCATTACATGTTGGTTGTCTGAGGAGTATCCTATTGCCACCAATCTGAGACCAGAGCCTAAGTTCTTTGTACCCCAAATTTCAAAAGGTAGGGAAGAACAAGAACTTAATGGTATCATTTTCCCTCTTGGTCTCTCTGTGCAAAGGATTTCATAATTACGTTTGTTAGAGTCTGTCATCATCAAGAAATTACCCAGTTTTTCAATGTGGTAACTTGAATAATAACCAGTCCATCTTCTACAAAGGATGGCTTGTATAAACAGACATAGAGTCCTAGTCAAATGCCATTCCATCAGCATTAATCTTGTCTGTTATTTGAAGATCTCCAAGGGACCCCATTCTAGGGTTTCCTTTATGCTCATCATCTAGGCAAAGAAAACTAGCAGCTCTGGTCTCCAATACTGCTGCATTTTGGAAAAGATTGGTCAGTATAGTGGAATCTTTGCTCACATGACAGTATATAGAAAAGTCACTTTGATATGTTGTCGACAAACTTAGTGGGTAATGTTTTATATACCTCAAAGATATATTTAGGTATTGTTATGCTGAGGTCATCTAACACACAAGCTGTGTTACCAGTACAATAAGCCCCAGCTCCATCAAGCCAAGTGCAGGTAGTTCTCTTCAACAATGTCATGCCTCTATCCTTTACATAATTTGGACCAATGTTTTTAATTCTAGCGTTACAGACATCTTTGCATTTTGAATAAACACATCCTACTTGTCTATACTTAATAGCAGCCCAAACTCCAGTAGAATAAAGATGAGTGAGAGGGAGGCTGTATGACATGCATATGCTTAATCCATCCATTATCCAAACAGATACTTATTAGAATTTAGCTCAACGTTAATGATGAATATGCCATCACCCATCTCATGTGTTTTATAAAAGTCGCAGGAAGCAGTGGGCTCAAATATGCTTAAAGTCAACAGCGTAAAGAGTAAAGTTTTAAAGGAGAAGATGATATAACCTCCTTCCTTCCTATATCTCAAACCTTTGCAGGTCCATCTTCCTTGAGTTGTCATTTTTATCTTTCTAATTTTAAAATCAATCAGTAAGAAACACAGTTACAATAACCCCCCTATTCAAAATGAAACCACATAAAATTTCCTATATATTTCATTATTTAGGTTTTTTCTTCGACGAACCGTTCGGGTTCAAGCGCTAGTTGAAAATTGGTGTATTTCGGCTGACTCCCCAAAAACCAAATTTTCCACTCCAAAACTCTAATTTATTATTAATGGTTGTTATTGGGAGAATTCTCCCTAATTTTTAGTTGACTACAATGTAGTGTACGTGTGAGAAACTGTGGTGTGACACGTGGAGTGATGTGGTGATTGGACAAACTCTAATGAGGTCAATAAGTGGTCTCACTCATGGCCGTGGAGTAACTGCAGGAGTTGTGATTAGGTGCATCTACAAGTGGTGAAAGGGGGGGGTTTGACCACTACAGCAGTATGTTGCTTGAATGCTGCAGGTGATTTCATACCTCCTATGTTAATATTTAAACGCGTGTGGATGAACGATTGCTTCAAGAAAGAAGCACCACTGGGTACTGTATTTGGATGCTCAAAAAACGGACAAACGTCAGAACTTTTTTTCAATGGTTGGAACATTCAATCAATTACACAAAGTTACAGAAAAGTAACAATAAGCAAGTACTTCTTCGTTTGGGTGGACACACTACCCATACAAAATTTTTTGAAGCTTTACCTAACTAATGGCTAACTTTCTTCGTATAGGATTATGGAACGCCAATGGACTGTAATATAAAAACCTTGAAGTTGAAAATTTCCTGCATGTTAACAATATAGACATTCTTCTCGTTTCATAGAGTCACTTTACTAAACAGATCGTATATAAAAATACGCTATTACTCGGTGTATTACACTAAACACCCTGATAATACTGCACACGGTGGTACAGCGATAATTATTCGCAATTCTATCACTCACTCGGAACTACCAGACTCTATAAGTCACAATTGTGAGGTCATATTTTCGCAGGTATATACTTTTAAACAATTTTTTTTCTATTATCGATAACAATACAATTCCTGAAACTGTAACTACAACTTGTAATTGTTCGCAAGATGGTGAGAAAAGTAACGAAAGTATTGTAATGACGAAGCATAAAAGAGGCCCATCAAAAAGTGAAGATTTTAGTGGGGGCAGTGAATCGCAAAAAAAAGAAAAAAAACTAATAAAAATATCAGTGATTCAAGTTTAGAGATCATTGAAAACTCAATAAGGTCACTATCAAAGTCGCTGGAGCAACCAACTACTCCCGGAAATGACCAAGATGCATGGTTGGCATACTTAGCAAGTTTAATGAATAACTTTTCAATTAAAAAAAAAGAAATCGTTCTACAAAATAAAATTATTAGACTTGTTCAGGATGAATTGGAGCATGAACTTGAACAACAAATATAACAATATTTTAATTTTTTTAATAAAATTGAGTTTTAATATTTAAACATTTGTCTTAAAGTT
Source organism: Dascillus cervinus (assembly GCA_949768715.1). Taxonomy (NCBI): domain Eukaryota; kingdom Metazoa; phylum Arthropoda; class Insecta; order Coleoptera; family Dascillidae; genus Dascillus; species Dascillus cervinus. Next base: position 19,503,072 of record OX458320.1, read on the forward strand.
TAAATTTATTTTACCTGCCTCAGACTGGAAATATGCACAAAATTTTTCTCTCATGTTACTGGTTACATCTGTTGAGCGATTACCAGCTTGCCGGGTCAGGGAGGCCAAGTTACAGATAAGCTGGAATTATAAACTAGTCCGCTGCAGTTGCCGCAACTCCGCTGCTGTTGCAGTACCGCAACCGCAGCAGTTGGTAAAATTTTGTGAATTATAAACTTTTCGTCGTCGAGCGTCACAATTTCTGCACATGCGCTCTAATGGTCACAGCCAGTCGCACCCTGATCGTGTGAGTGATTGTTTGATTTTTTATTTATCTAGTGATATCGCGATATTCAATACGGATAGTAAAAATGTACTTCTGGGAGTTTCTGGGTTGCTATTGTGCTCGTATTTAATAACAAAAATGCGTGGCCGGAGAATACGGAGGTATAAGCGCAGACCCATTAATAGGCAGAGAACGACTGAAGGAGGTTATAATTACTTCTTGAAGATGAAAGTGGATGATCACAACCAATTTCTAAAATATACAAGGATGACAGTGCCAGGGTATAAATTCCTATTAAGTTTAGTAGAGAAAAAGATATCGCGCAGACAAAGGTCTGACGGGATATGTGCGGAACAGAGATTAGCGATTACTTTACAGTAAGTACATAATTAGGAAACTAAGATTTTCTACTATGAAAATTAATATTTCTGAAATTTCAGATATTTATTTCAAGGCACCAGCATACAAAGTTTAGCTTGGACTTTTCATGTTGGGTTGACTACCGTCCAAAAAATTATCCATGAAACGAACGAAGTTTTATGGACAGTACTCTCACCAATTTATTTAAAGAGTCCAGCCACTGAAGTTGAGTGGAAAACTATTAGCAGTGGATTCTATAATAATTGGAATTTCCTCAATTGCATCGGCGCGCTAGATGGAAAACATCAATATACAAGCTCCGGCAAAATCTGGTTCGCTGTTTTTCAACTATAAAAAAATTTTTAGCATTGTTTTGATGGCTACGTGTGATAGAAACTATATGTTTACGATGGTAGACATTGGGGCCTACGGTTCCCAAAGTGACGGTGGGATTTTTAGAAACAGTACTTTCGGAACAAGATTGGACAGCAATACGATGAATGTTCCAAATTCATCGTATATTCCCAATACAAACATTACAGTGCCGTTTGTGCTAGTGGCCGATGAGGCGTTTCCATTAAAACACTATACAATGCGGCCATATCCCGGAAAAAATCTTTCGCCGCAACAACTGGCATTTAATTATAGACTTTCAAGGGCTCGTCGTACCATCGAAAATACTTTTGGGATACTAGTGGCAAGGTGGCGTGTACTAAAACAAACTATATGTGCAAAAGTGGAAAACATTGACAATGTAGTGAAAGCTACAGTAGTGCTGCACAATTTCTGTAAAACTCATCTTGGTGATGGATCATCAAGTAGTGTTTATTGTCCTCCGGAATACACAGACTCCAACGATGAAGATAATGGGTTATGGAGAACTGAAACAGCACCCTTACAATCTGTTGGCCGGCTATCTTCTAACAATGCTACCAGAACCATTTACAAATATAGAGACACTTTTGCAGAATATTTTGTATCGGCAATGGGTGAAGTTCCGTGGCAACAAGCCAAAATTAGTAGAGGGACCATTGCTTAACCACTTAACAGCCAACAGGTCTCTTTTATTATTATTTATTTATTTACTATTATATTATTTTATTATTTAAAAAATTCAGCTGACTTTTCCACCAATTTCGTAACTCCTGAAGTATGGAATTATTAATTCTTCAATCATCTGGACTGAGAGGTTTTAATCAGTAATAAAAACCTGACACTACCTGTTAATGGATTGACAGGTGTCTTTTTTAAGATTTCCTCTCCAGAATAAAAAAAAACAAAAAAACTTGAATTGTTTTATAATATTAAATTTATTATACATATTTATAATAATAAAAAAAAGTTACATAAATGAATGAAAGATGTATTATTGATCTATAATTGCAAATATTTTTTTTCTCATCTCTTTTGCCTCCTGCTCTGTCATTTCATTCAATCTTTGGGCCACAAATAACCCGAAAGTATTGTTTGCGTTTGATGAGGTTTGGCTAAGTTGATCACTGATTTGCTTAGCTACTACACTCAGTATTTCATTTATGTCGCCTGAATTTTTCTTGACCTTTCTTGGAGGCTGTTTTGTTAGGACTTCAGATGCCTGCCTTTTTAAAGTCATCGTTTCTGGCATCGTTTCTGGCATCGTTTCTGTGTTGGCGGAAAACATTTCACTACTCACTATGGCTGGAGACAGAACATCGACAGAGCTGCAACTTTCTGAAGAAGACGTTGCCCTCTTTTCTAATTGCACTCGCAATGGCAATGGCAAAGTCGTTGAAACCGCCTTTCTTGGTACGCAGTACTTTGCGTAAAATTTCATTTTATCAAAGTACTGCGAATCCTGTTGCGGGTCTCCTGATTTGCTGTTTCTTTTTTCTTTAGTATACCTGTCCCTTACATTCTTCCACAACCGTTTGCAATCCTCACTTGGACAACCGAGAACTATTGAAATCTCATCCCACGTATTTTCTTTCATTTTATTATTCTTATAGTTTTTGGACCTCAAGTCGTATAAATGAGGATGCGAGGCGACCAACTCAATCAACAGCCCCAAGTCGACATCTTACAAAATAATTTGATGCATATTAGATTGTACAAAATATAGATATGTGTATAAATACCGTTATTCATTTTTAAGGTGTAATAAATAGGTTTAATACACAACACAAAATTAAAGCTTTTGTAGAAAATACAAAATAAAAAGTTCCTTTGAAGAGCACAGATTTTGAAGAGGTTACTACACGTGATATTACCCACACATAATAAAACATATGATATTACCGACTGAAATGCTGGCTTCTAATTGGCTTGACGTTCGTAAAATCCGCAACGGCAACGGCAGAAGTAAAAAGTTGGGCATCTTGCTGCGGATTGCCTGCGGCAACAGCTGTTGTTGCGGAAGTTTATAAACGACAACAGGGGACTGCAATGCTTCATGTCGCTACAGTTGCGTCAACAGCTGCGGCAACTGCAGCGGACTAGTTTATAATTCCAGCTATATACTTGATCTCCTTATTTTCACGAACCATTCGTGCATTTATGTCTCTGTTTTTTCCCAGAAAATTATGCAGTACACAACATCTCATGGTTATGAGCTCAACTTTTTCTGGGTTTAAAGGAATTGGATTTAGTAAACCACGAAATCGTGTTGTTAAAACACCAAATGCATCTTCAACACACCGGCGAGCTCTTGATAAACGATAATATAACCTCTTACACTGGCAAAGCAATCGGTTTTGGGGTATAACAAATGCATCGAAGATGTTTGCAAATGATTTTTCTAACCCAGAATATGATTTTCAAAGTTTCAATTCTATGATTTAAACTTTGAATTCTGGATGGTTCAGTGTTTAACGTAAGCATTTGGCCCATCATAGCGATGGGGCGAGCTCAAGAATCAGAATGTTTGCCCGGTCGGGGAAGCTGCTTGCAACAGATGTACCTTTAACCATCAGAGGTCGAATTATTTAATTTTGAATATTCGATATCAGACGGCACAAAATTTGATTAATACACATTTCGTGAGCTGAAACGTGTCTACTCTCGCGATGTGCGGAATATAATTTTTTCTAAGACAAAATATAATTTTCAGAACCTAATTATTTTATTGTTTAATTTGGCGATCTGATATCATATATAAATCATATAAATTGACACTTCAATAGTAGGTACGCATGTGCTGGTGGACACTCATCTTAGAAAATATATCCGGCTTCACGCAATGCGTTGATAATCGATTTGATTTCATTTGAATGACTTGGATTTCCAGCGGCTTGCGATGCATAGAGCATGCGCAGATGATCAATTAATTCATAAGGGTCATCCCAGTAAGTGAATGTGTTCGCTCTTCCTTTTGGGTATTCTCTAGCAGCATACCGCCTCCTTCATGCTTTGGGGGCTCAATCATTTTTACAATAGTGTTTAAATTTGAAACTGTTGTCACTACGAGTAGAACGATCTACACTGTAACGTTTCCGATGAGCGTTTGTTGCAATCACAATTTTTTCATATGCTTCTAAATCACTTTGACCAAACAGGTCAACATTAACAACTCAATCAAACTTTCAGTTCTGGGATAATTTACATCGCCCACATGAATAAGATTAGCAGTAAAATCAATCGGCGTATCACCAATCATCAACCGGTCTCCTGCAAGTTTCCGTACGCCATAGGTTGTGTCTAATCCTCGCTTACTATCAATCATCAACATCTCAAGGTATTGGTCTAAGGAATCTTTCTTTATCGCATTATCCGTGACGATATCTTCATTCCCCAAATCATCCATTCCTCCTTCCGATTTTGACTCGACCTTTCCGCATTCTTCAGATTTTGGTTCAGTATTTCCATATTCCTCCGGTTCGGTCTTCGCTTTTTGTTTTACAAGTTGTTGCAGCGGGACTACCACGGGTTTAAGTATTTCACTCTCGGCTGTAGCCCTTTTTAATTGTAGCATTTTATGCTTACGCCGAATTATTTCACTAGTTTCGACGATTTGACGCAGAACGTCTGCTTGCTTGATGAATTGCTCACTCTGCATCTTCATTCAACTGAATCCAAAACGATACTGCATCTCAATAATGCCACACCAACTTATAATTTAAAATGTTGAAAACTCATAGTACCAACGTTGAAACTCAAAATTTCTACTTTGAAACTCATAGTGCCAACTTCTAAACTCAGATTTGAAGTTTGAATCTGAGTTTCAAACTTCAAGACAAAGATTCAAAGGTGAATCTAAGTTTCAAACTTCGCCACTCGCATGTCGGATGGATATTCCCTGATTTCAGCGCCCTCTCATGAGTGTTAGCGTCTGCTACTGCGACACTCAGATAGTTTAGGCGCGAATTCTAGATTTTTAACCTAGGAATTCGGACTTGAAACTTTGAAACTCATAATTTCTACTTTGAAACTCATAGTGCCAACTTTGAAACTCAGATTCAAACTTCAAAACAAAGATTCAAAGTTGAATCTAAGTTTCATTCGGATGATTGACGTTCGGATAATCGACGCTCTACTGTACGTATTTTTTACATTTTATACAAATTTTAGTCTTATTAATTTTACAATATCATCTTTGACAACCTTTCCGTCCAGATGAATCTATAGCTGTATTTGTTATTGTTTCTGATAAACATTCTTTGCTTAGTTGTCTCTCCTTTTGATATTCAGTTCCAAGCTCTTCTGCCAATTGAAATAAAAATTCTTGCTTCGATATTTCTTCACCCGTCGTTTCTTTGTATAAAATCCAAGCATTTATCCCGGCTAAATCTAAGATATTGAAAAATACCTGAAAAGGCAACCTTGGACATTTAGATTTTACACTATATTTTCTGACCATTTGATCGGTTACAACTACACCGAATTTTAATTGTCTCTGGTATACGGGTGCCACTTTTTTCAATTTCAACGGATGAATTGATAATGATATCGAAAACTTCTTAGTCATCTTCCGAACAATCCTCGACGATATTATTTATTTTGTCTAATAAATTGATATTCCTCGAATGTCTTGCCATATCTGGGGATGGTAAAGTAAAAATTAAAATATAAAAATATAAATCAAACGGGGCAAAAACATTGAGAACATAAATTAAAAAAATTCGAATGTAAATCATACCACACAATATTGTTGGCTCTGTTCACTTTGTTGAAACTAGCACTTATAACACGTAATAATCTTTATTATACACTATGTGAAATTTTGATGCTCTGTTCGATCCGCAAGACCATACTGTCATACAAAGAGAACTAGGCATTTGTTCCAATCGCGCGTTTGTTTTACATTGTAGATCCACAATTACATTGTGAATTCTTAAAACAATTTCAAAAGCCCGAAGAATATAGTCGTAAATAACATGAATTGTTCAAATGGTCAAAAGACCGCTCGTGGTAGACTAGACGTGCTGTAAATAAAGAAAGTTGTGAATATTGAAAAATGGGTTGTTTATATTATAGGAAAAGTCAATAAGTTACATGGCGATACAGTAACGTTGTATACAAGAAATTTCAAAAACGGTTACTTGACCGCGCATGGTAGATTTAGTGTTAATAAAGTGTTGAAAGGTGTCCCACTCTCCCCTATCTAATTTGAACGAAGAACAATTGAGGAGTTGAAAAGAAAACCGTATTCAATGCTTTTTCATACATTTTAAAATATTAAATTTTTTCTCTAATGCGTACGCACAAATATTTCACAGGCATATTATATTGATGCCAAACAACTTTCTTAATTTTTTACAAAATTATTGAACTAAAATTGCGTATGCATTAGAGAAAAAATTGAATAAGTATCTTAAAATGTATGAAACGGCACTTAACAAGGTTTTCATTTGAACTCCTCAATTATTAAAAATTCGAGACAAATCGATTGTCATCCTGCTGCATTTCGCACAACTCTTTCATTTTTAAGAGCCTTCTACGGGTTGGCTGCATCTCAATCGAAAGCGCGACTCATCTGAATACATTCAGATTTGTTGATCTGACGTTTAGAAAAAAGGCGTGTAAAAATTTCATTTGTAAAAGAGACTCCAGTGCTTTAACAACGCGGAAACCGATATACAGTAGAGCGTCGATTATCCGAACTAATTGAGACCGACTACCGTTCGTATAATCGAAAATTCGGATGACCGAACAGTCATAGTTTATGAGCACTAAAACGCTCAAAATGATAGAATATAAACATAACAAATAATATTTCAATCACATTATAATGTAATGTAATGGCAAAGTTAACGACGATTCGGATGATTGACGTTCGGATAAATCAAATCGTCATTCGGATGATTGACGTTCGGATAATCGACGCTCTACTGTACTATCAAATTTTTTGGAACCGACGCTGTTCTCGAGAACGGCTAAGTTACACCAAATTCCGTGCGCACGCACCTAACAGAATTAGCAGTAGGTACTGACCGAGTCTGATTGAATCGGTTTCTATTGAAAGTAGATAAGTCACGTTTTAATGTTTTGAGATAATCGATAAAAAGTTTAATATGTTATGATTTTTTTGGTAACGGTGGTAACTTTTATGAAGCCTTCAAATATGTGTGAAATAAATTCGAAAATTTTGGGGCAGCCGTTTATCCATTTAATTTTGGAGGTCACAGTTCCGTGAACACAATTGTTCTTGTAATTGAGTCAGTGTTTTGTGTGTGTTTAAGGTAAATAAAATCATTATGTTTGTAAAATTTATTAATATCAATGTGAAAAAGTGAGCCTAAGAGCCAGTAATGCAATTAAAATCTTATTTTTTAAATGGATGATGTCAGCGACTAATCCCCTTTCAACACTAAACAGTTCAGTAAAAATCATAAGGGACTAAGTCGAAAAGATCCCTTTCAATACCAAGCTACGCGTTTACCTTGAAATATTAGAAATTCCATAATATTCGAAAATGGCCAAAAGTGACTTATCCCCTTTCAACAATAACCGATTCAATTTAGGTAATGAATTATGTGTAGTACAAATCGAACAGGAACTACACACCTCACAAAAGTTTAAAGTAGGTATTTCAATTTAACAACCTATAGTTTTCCAAAAACATTCTTAGGTATTACCAATTTTTTAATATGTAATTAAATAAGGTAAACAATTTGCGAGAAATTTAAAAAAGCAAATTTTAGTACAGCGTATGACCTCCACGTCGGTTAATCACAGTTCTACACGTACTGTAGACAAAATAACGTTGTCAATATCGCGTCTTAGGGTAAACGTGCCCATTTTTCCGTCAGAATCTAAATCTGAATCTAAATTCATTGTGAATGTTGCCCATGTGTGGAGTGATTTTTCTTTGAAGCATGTCTCACACATGCTCTATTATATTAAGATCCGGGGATTGTACTGATTGTACTGGACTGGATCTTCTTCAAGTATGGAGGCCGATATTTTAGCAGAGGGTTTCGTTAAAAGTAAAGAAATGTATGGATTGATCTACCATCAAGTAATTGCTGATGGAGATAGCAACTGCTATAAGAAAATGTTGGATTCAAATCCATACGATAATGTTGTCGTCAGGAAAATTGAATGCAAAAATCATATGATGCGCAACTACTTCAACAAACTCAGAAAATTATGTAAAGACACTACCGCAGGACCATTAAATTTTCGTCGAGAAATTCAGGTATAAACTTGTCATTTCAGTTTGATCAAAACGCACCTAAATTCACTGCGATTCTGTCATGTACATTGCAATGAGCCTTGATAAGGAGCTAATAAAAACGCAAATGGTATCAAATTCTGCTACTGTCAATAGAGATTGAGGCCATAACAAAAAAATATGTTATGATAGCACTGTTCAAAACAGAATCGTTAACAGAAGCACAATAAAGACATGTTTTCCATTTTAGAAACATCACTTAAGATTAGGGTGGGCCGTAAGTAAGGCAGTAGAATTCAGAAAAATCGAAGAAGTTCCACTTATCGAAAAAATTAATCGCCTGAAAAGTAATATTAACAATTCGTTAAGCCATGTGTTTGGAGAACATAAAGACTGCCAAAAGCTTGATTACTTCTACGAAGTGCCCTATGTTCCTGACGGCAGCGTACTCTCACAGATTAAAGGAACAAGTATGACGTTCGCATGATTGGTATGATTAACCTGTGTTTCTTTAAAATACTTTATTTTTAGATTTATATGCCAAACTTCTGACATATAAAAATCATCTTTTAAGACATGCATCAAGTTTAATTTATGATGTTAACAACAATATTGTTGAACAATTCAACTCAATAATTGCTAAGTTTACTGGTGGTAAAAGAATTAATTATTGTAAAAAAAGGTCATATAAAAGCAGGTGCGCCGCCGCCGTGGTGAGCCACAACACAAAGAGGCCGATATATACAATAGAAAAGCATCTAGGATGTGGAGTTAGTCCAGGGAAATACGCAAAAAAAAATAGAAATTCGAAATAAAGAGAAGAACGCTAAAAGAAAATCCCCAGTCGTTCGAAGGAAAGTCAAAAAGTGGAGATAGATATTATGGTGAAAATTGTGAAAAGCCTGATATGCTTTCAGAAGTGTTCAAATTAGAAGAAGCGGCATTTCTAGAAAGATTACATAAATCTGAAAGCGAAATCAAACAAATGGAGTTTACTACTCGCGGTCAGCAACAGTGTGAAGTGTGGTATCTCGAAAGACGCAAAAGATTGACAGCATCGAGATTTGGCGACATATGCAGAATGAGGGATACAACTAGTTGCAGAGTTATGGTTGAGTCCATAATTTACCCCAAACAATTGACTAGTGCCTCTTGTGAACACGGGAAACAAAGTGAGGAGGTTGCCAAGAGGGAACTACAAGAAATTATTGGGAAGCAAATACAACCGTGTGGATTTTTCATAGATTCTGAGCTTTCTTTCTTGGGAGCCTCTCCAGATGGCCTCATAGAGGAGAGGGGGATTGTAGAAATTAAATGTCCCTGGTCTGCAAGAGAGATGACTTCTGAAGAAGCAATCGTGAAAAAGAAAATTACATTTTGGACAAACGATCAGGTGAACATCAATCACAAATGGTACTATCAGATCCAGGGACAGCTACACCTTAGCAAGCGGTCATATTGCGTTTTCAGGGCGTAAAAACCGTAACTATTTTTCGAACCGATTTGTTTTGGAAAACACAAATGGAATCTAAATTAGTTGCATTTTATAAAAATTGTCTCTTACCCGAACTTGTGGATCCAAGGAAAAGGAGAAACATGGCTATAAGAGATCCCCATTACATTAAACAGGCGATAGAAGGCAAGAAGAAGAATAAGTAGTCACGAGCAATGTTTTTATGGCGTAATAACTATTTATGTAATAAGTACATAATCTATGGTTTTATTGAACAAGTCGAGTTTATGGTCGAGGGAGCTTGCTCCCGATGACAAAGAAAACGAGTTCAATTAAGCCTGATTATGTACGCGTTGCATACAAAGTTTTATGCCCGACTGCGAAAATTAGTTAATTTTTATATCTTAAAGAAAAAAATTATAAATTTAATGAAATAAGTCAAGTGTGCATTTTGTCTCGTTGGTTACGAAGTTGTTTATTATTTTGTTTGTGAAAATTTTGTCCGAAGCAAGATGCAAGCGTGTAGTTCTAAGAGTTCTAATAAGGAAGAAATCATAAATATTGCTGCTATTACTAAAGATTCACTATTACCAGAAAAATCTAGGCATTTATACGAAGAAACATACAGTGCGTATCGGAAGTGGTGTTCTAGTAAGGGAATTAAAACGACCTGTGAAGACAGCATCCTAGCGTATTTCAACACCTATCTTTGTCGGTATAAAAGTTCATCATTATGGAGCAAATGTTCTATGGTACGATTGACTATAAACCTACGTGAAGGAATTGACATTAGTAAATTTCCAAGTGACAGGAACTAGTGACATTATTGGCAGTACTGATTATTGGTAATCTGTGTGCAATGCAAGATTGTAAACGCATTTTCTTGTCAATCTTGAAGACACCAAAACCAAAACTGATCGATCATTTATAATTGTACCAGTAAAACTCCAAAATGATAATCTACTTGAACTTGTTAGAATCTACATGACCCTTGGCTTGCAAAAACATTGTTGTCGAAAATCAACAACACGCTCGAAGTTCTGCTGTAGTAGAGAATAAAGAAGTAGTTGGAATGAGTATTTGTGGCAACAATAACTGTGTTATAAATATCACGAATTATTATAACAGTATGCAGTAGAGTGTATTTTATAGTACTAGTAAAATAAAGTTACTTTATTTTACTAGTACTATAAAGATGTACTTTATGGCCGCAAAACGGTACCATAAGGTGAACTTTAATATTCAGTCGGACATAAAAGTCGTTAAGTATAAATATATCACACAATTAACTTTTTGTTTTTATTTTTTCCCACCAATTTTTTTTAGTACAAAAAAATCAAGTTAGCCTTGCATCTCAAAATGACAATAAGAAATTTCCAAATTACAGGAAACATAATTGAAATGCTACTAATAACATTTTAAAACTCAAAGAATTACGATAAACCGTTTCCAAAACATTTAACCGATCCATACATACTTACAATTAGTCACTAAGTACTTGTGAATAACAGCTGTCAAAACGATTTGGTACCTAGTTAGAAAAGGTACATACATACATCAACAGCCGCCGCTATAAAATAAAAATATTTTTTCATTCTCGCTCGCGTGGAATCTAATAATGTGATATGTAAAAAGAGTGACGGAAATGATGAACGAAACGAAGGTTGATCTTTTGGGCCCTTTCAATTTTCTTAAATACTTGCAAAAATTATTTCTTCCGAACTCTGTTTAAAATGCAGAGGGCGCCTGTCCCTGACGCAAAAATACTGCCTCGCAGGGGATCCGTGGAAAATTGATTACTCCTTTACTTTCGCAATTTTTCCAATTTTGATTTTGGATTCTTAGACAGCAAATGTGAAACCATGATTGCATAGTTTATGTTTTTTGTAAATATTTTCAAAACTGGCTTTTCTAATTACATGAAAAACGTGATTTTCAGTTGAATCTCACATTAATTCAGTTATTAATTTCTACAATCTATCTCTATAAAATCATCTATTGATCTTTAAACTATATATTAAAGAAAACTAGATCCAAAAATTCATGAATTTGAATGCACAGTTACTTTTTCTCCAAACGCTTGCAACGTGTTAGTCAATCCGGACGTAAGAACAGTCTTAAATCCCCTCGTTGGTCAACCAGTTTGTTATAATACGCGCGACATGTGGACGAGCATTATCATACATGAGAGGGAAGTTTTCACCAACAGCGCCATTAAATGGACGCACAAGGGGTTGAAAAATATTATCAAAATATGCCGAGATCTCAAGAAACCATTTGGAAACATGAGTTCGGTTCCACCGCCAATAATTATTCCGCTCCATACCATTACAGCACTACCTCTGTAACTGTGAACTTCGTGGACGTGCCTTAAACGTTCCACATTTCCGGATCGTCTCCACACTCTTGTCCGGCGAGAATTTGGATAATATCCAAATCTGGATTCATCAGTGAAAATTTCGACATCAGTAGATTAGCAACTTTTACACGCTTTTTTTCGTTACAGTTTGTGCTTCGAGCAAAATTTTAGGTAAGTTCACCTTTTACACAACATTGCACGGCTGTTTTTTAAATTTAATATGAGAAATGAAATGTCTAATAAATAATTTTTGCAACAAGAATGAACGGACAAAATTGAGCCGATGAAAGCTGGGGCAATGACAGCACACCAAGCTACGTTCCTGATGGGGTAGCAGCGGAGTTTTTGACGTCGCCGCAACCTCATCTGTCGAAGAAGAAGAGGCGGGTGCAGCGGCGGACCCTGGAGGAATCGATCGCTGTTGCAGCTGAAGCTGCTGCTACCATGCAATCGCCCGAGGAAAACTGGGATGATGATGGACCGCAGACGCACATCCCCGCCGAGCTGGCAGCAGGGCTATTGATACCACCGCCAGCATACCTGTCAAAGAAACAGCGGAAGGCCTGGAGAACACAGCGCCGGGACATCGCAACAGCGGCGATGGCGACCGCGCCAAAAAATATAATTGTGAAAAAAAATTAGATATAAATAAGTTATATTAGTGCAATTTATTATTTTAATAAAAAAATTTGATATGTAGGTTGCGTTCAATCAATTTCATAAGCCCTCAGACACGTCCCGACAATTTTGATTAAAGCACAAACTTTTGCAAGAAATATAAAATGTTCATTTTAAATCATTCATGGGGCGCTTTCCACCATTTAAGATCCGTTTAAAATTTTGTGTTTCAAAATTTCAAGTCCGAACCCATAGTTTAAAACATACTTCGACACACAGTTATTTTTCAATAATGCCACAACAACTTATAATAGAAAATGTTGAATAAACTTTAAATCCGATTTTCAAATTTCAAACAGAGGGCTAGGATTCGATAAATCATTTAATTCGCGGTCTGATAGGGCCGATGTATTATAAAACACTTGTATGGAAAAAGCATGTATTTTAAATAAATTCAATTATTTTTATATTTTTACAAATATTGAAAATATACAAATTAAAAGAAATTATGTTTTTCACCACAATCAAAATTACATATAAGAAAATCATGCAAGTAAATTACATGTTTTAAACAAATGATGGTAATATTGACAACACTTATACAGTGAGGACGCGTGGGTTGGAATAAATTCATTTAAAATTCATGGGTTTGGTTTTTGGAAAAACGCTCGGACACGTCGATTTTTGTTTTTAGAACTGCATCTTTTTTGATATTCATAATTTTAAGATTGTCTTTTGTTTTCGCACTATGACCAAATTCGTGACCAAAAATATAGAGTGCAATTTAAAAAAATTATTTATGACGTCATAGTGCGAAAACAAAAGACGATCTTAAAATTATAAATATCAAAAAAGATGCAGTTTTAAAAACAAAAATCGACGTGTCCGAGCGTTTTTCCAAAAACCAAACCCATGAATTTTAAATGAATTTATTCCAACCCACGCGTCCTCACTGTAGAATAAAGAAATAATATTTACAGCTTAAAAATAATATGTACAATCTTAAAATACTTATTATCTGCAGTTTATAAAATACATACTTATTATTATAGATTAAAAAATATTTAGTGCTTAAAATAATTAAAATAAACTTAAATTATGCACAACACACTTTAATCAACATTCATAGCATCATTTTGCACTAGTTTGTAATGACCCCAGGGCAATGTATCGGTGCTGCCTTGCAGCAGATAGCGCTTATTATCATATGGACTAAGGGCCAATTTATATTCGCGCACCGTTTGAACTTCATGACGCACTGATCTAAAGCGATGTTGTGTTCGGTGCGTGGTCGAACTTTCGCGTAGACACTCGACATAATCATCGAATGTTATTGTGTTCCTAACCACAGCACCACTCACCCCCTTGGCTTTCTTCACATGATCCACACCTTCCACGCGCATAGAATACATTTTACTGCGCAGCCCCACAAACTCGGTTACAATCTGCCCGTTGCATTCATCCTTCATCAAACCGACTACCTTTTTGTTGACCTGGGGCATGTTGAATTGATTTTCAACAGGATAGTCGGATGTGTCGAATAGGTGGATGTCTCGTCGCATCACCTCGTAAACATCGGGGCTGCGCAGTTCGTAGATAAGGCTATCAGTGTCTGTGTACAACAGCTTGCCAGAAAACTCCCGCACTATGTAATCATAGTGGAAGGCGTATACGCATGTCTTGGATATATCCAGAACACAAAACCCAACGTATGTCGGCTTATTCATCATTACCTCAGTTTGCGCCAACTGAATCGCAACAAGATCCTCGGCGAAAATTGCGCGGCTGTGGAAGTTTGGTCGGGATATTAGAGCTTCAGCGCCATACCGACCGCTCCACTTTGTCACCAATTTTACATCAATTCGCTTGCGCACATTTTCCATAGTCTTTCCAAACACCGCGTTATTCATGAGTTTGAAAAGATTCTTTTCAAACTCATTGCAGGCTTCTTTACGCTTGCTGCTGTTAAGGTCGATATAACCCTTTAACCATGGTGACTGGTTAAAACTGAGGATGCGGTGAATTTGCGTGATGCGCAGGCCACATTTCACCGCCTGTTGTAAATTACGATAGTGAATCACATACCGCAATTTTGGTGACAGGGTGGCGAGAAGTTTGCGCTCCTTCGATCCAGGTGGTGCTGCCTGTTCCGGACACAAGGGTAGATCTTGGTGTGCGTCATGAAGTTCCTCCGGATACGCCAAATCCACTTCAAGAATGTAGCCGATTGGTGAGTCATCAGGGACATTCCAACTGACGGTCGGGTCGGACCACTTGAAGCCACCTGTTGGGAGATGTTGCGCCATAGACCAACCGTATAAGTTATTCACATCAAAATACATTATGTACGTTGAGGGATTATTCGGATTGAACGTTTGCATGTGTTTGTTGTTCGCGAGAGCATAACGGTTGCTGCACTGACTCAGACCACCTCTGATCCCACGCTCAACAAACATTAGCATATCGATATCTGTAAGCAGTTCCAACTCGATCTCTGTATACTTTAACATTGCACTCCAGGTGAAGCCCGGAAGTGTGTAATAGTGTGCAGGGTCGAGTTGGTATGACTGCAAGCAGCTGTTTCGGAAGTTTTCGAAAACATCTGCGAGCAGGAGCACGTCTGTTTTCAGATACAAATCCGAATAATCGCCCAAAGACGTAATGCCGAAATGCATCCATACTGATTTGGCGTGTTCATAATCTGTGTCGGTTATATTGCTCCCTGTTAGATTGCTGAAAAATTGTGCCTTCTCAGGCAATTCGGCGACCTCAAGCTTTTCCCAGCAATCCAAGAACTCGTAGGGGAACACACCCTTCCGCCTCAGCAAAGATAAATCGGTGTCAGTTAAATTTTGAAATTGTTGTGGTAAAATTTTGAGAGCTGGCATATAAGATGCCAGCTTGTCTAAAGAAGAGGACATGAATTTAAAAGAGTCGATAAATCTGAAGGAAATATCGCTCCCATCAATATTTTTAGTAAATGAAATGTACCGTTCTTTATTCTGAGGTAACAGGTTAATGCGTCCGGGGAAACACATAGCAACATCCTTGATGAGGAAATGAGCGTCATAACCGGCTAGATTATGAAATACAACCGGGATTGCACGCGAATCTTGATAATTTAGGTTGCAGGCGTTATGCGCAGCACCTCGATAATTACCGGTGAAGTGGCAGTGGTCCCGTACTCGTTCGACATCGAGGGGCTTTTCACAGATGTGACATGCTGTGGCTTCGTTGAATTGACGTTGTTGGTCCGGTGTGAGTTGAGTCATAGGAACGGGTGTTTCGTATGCAACCTCCAAGTCCTGGGCTAACCGCTGTAGTTCAGTGGCGAACCATTTAGCCGGTCCTGCACCGCGATAACTGCGGTAGTACGATCTTGAGTCGTCGTAGCTGCAGGATATGTAGTAACCGATGCTAAATGGCTCATGCACTTGAACCACATTGGTTTTATTAGTCTGATTCTAGAAAATAAAAAATAATTAAAATCAATTTACAATTTGTTGATGTAAACTTACCGGATCGGGGGTCACACGTTTCAAGATGCACTCGAAATCTGCGTATACGATGAATGGTACCCGTTCCTTGTGGCTCTGCTTTTTGAATTTGATAATGTTGTTTGTGGTTGAAGGCAGATTAACTCGACACTTATTAATCTGCCCGCAATCGAGAAGGTGGCTGTCCAGTTTTTCAAGCGTGCGAAAGTAATGCAAACATCGATCGCAAATATATTTCTTGGCGTTGCGTTTTGACAGCTGGCTGCTGACGAGTCTTGATAGGTCTTTAATCCATACATAATGGAATGTTAGCGGCTCGTCGTCATCAGCGCCTTCAATTTGCTCCTCATCATCATCAATGTAGCTGCTTTGAACGAGTAGCAAATTGATGTGGACATCCTTCTTATTCATAGTGATATGTGTGGGTGAGACGGAAAACGCTGCCTTCTTCTCACGCAGAATGTATACGTTGATTGACATATCATTCTGACGTTCAAATTTTGGTATCGTTCGCGGCATTACGGGAAACTCAATTCCTGTGAAATTGAGCTCGTTTGCAAACCGTGAGTATTTGGCAACGCGGTGAGGATGATCGCCGTGAGCTGGTGGGTGTAATGCCGAGAGCAGCGCCCACTTGAAGCACTCGTTGTCTGCATTTTGAACATTGACACATGCTTGCTTCCGCTTGATCGGTCCTGGTAGATCAAGGTATGACCCCGCGCGCATTGGATTGTATTTGTTGATGTTAACGCTCAGGTTGATGATTCGACGCAAAGTCCAGCCCGATCCGCGTCCTTGGAACTCTTCCATTTTTCTCCGTGTGGGGTTTGCAACACTGTCTTCAAACCAGACTGTTAAATCGGTTGTTGCACAGATCGCTACATTCCTAGTTGCGAATGTTTTAACTTCTTGCATTTCACCTTCGTCGGTGTTAACACTGTATTCAGACGCTAATACAGCGTTAACTTTAATGTTCCCATGCTTCGTGACGGCGTTTTTAACACGTGCCTTTATCAGCATAGCAGCGTCTGCCAGAAATGCATCGATGTCTACGTGGGTTAAATTCGCCACCGCGCCAGTCCGAATTCGATTCTGAAACGCCGCGTTTATATCAGACCACCTGACGCGCTCAGATCGTTTCGAGTTGTGCATGCCACCACCTACACGCTGTTGTAAAATTTTCAGCCGCGTCATTTCACCCTTGATCATCGCGATTTCAGCTATGAGGCTGTTCTTCTCACCGACTGTACCATGGCTATTTCGCATAAGTGTGTTCAGAGCGCGAACATGTTTTTGGGCCTCGGACAAAAAGAACTTGATGCTGGTTGTATCATCAGGAGTGATTACATTTATAACTTCACGCAAAATGGCGGCCATTGTCGTGCGATTCGGATTCATTTTATCTACATGCATACCCAAACAGATTAAAAATTGAATTGCAAATGCAAAGTTTCCTTACCGAAAGCGCCTGTAAAATTGGATGCGAAAAATGGTCGACTGGTGTTGCAGCACGTGGGTTTACAGCTGATACGTTTTGGAAACAAAAAAAAAAACACACACGCACAGTTGGAGCAAAAATAGTTAACAAACACTGGTGCACCACGTTTGAAAGTAAAAAACAGTTGATGCAAGCACACACAACGATATTGTACAACGTTTTTGGAAAATCGTCGACCACACGTCAGTATACAGAGCTGGTCGGAAATAAAATGGCCGAGTGAGGTGGGCTATTGATGGCTTTGCGCATGGATGTTCAAGTTCAATCCGACACCTGTCGGTTGAACTCACAAGCACGCCACTTTTACAAAACGCGCTCTGTAAAACACCCATCTATCCGTTTACAGATTCCTACTTTACAAAGAGGCATGCCTATTATATAACAATTAAATACATGCTTAAGTAAGAGTGCTTGTCGCCTCAGAGGCACTGGAACTGCCTGTTGACGTTTGAGATTTGGGTTCAAACCCCACCTCAGGCGAGCATTTTTTTCAACTTAAAAATTTCTCAGCTAGAGCGAGAAAGGCGAGAGCGAGAAGTTCAACGCAGCCGGCGAATTCTAATAATCTCACCCCAGACTGGGGGGTCCACTATGGGTGTCTTGATGTGGGCGCCGTGCTTATGCGTTCAAAAATTTTTATTCATTAGACTAGTCGGGTGTTGAAAAATTAATTTTAAAGTTTCATCGCGCATGTAAAGTTGAAAAAATTACTCCACGTTTATTAGAATTCACCCGAGTTTTTGGAGCTGGTTGCAATTCTAGGTACGTTTGAGTTTGTAAAAATTACGCATAAAGAACACAGTTTACACGGTACATTTTTTTTATTTAAATCATTTTACATTTTATAAAATTATATTACATTTAAATCATCACGCTGTCTGTTGCGGGGTTAGAAATTCAATCTGGCTGTATTGTCCGCCGACATATTTAATGTGGAGTGCTCCATTTGTTGAATTTAGAATTGCATCGTTGGATGAAATAATTTCAGTCATCCGTTGAGGCAGGAATATCGTACTATCAGCCAAATCCGCCATGATTCTGGGACCATATCTCGTCTGCACCTTGCGGAATTTGATGATTGGATACGTCGCACCAGTCTCAAGTTGGCTCAACTTTCGTAATGGTAGCTGATGCTGTACATTCAGAAATGAAATTGTAAAATATGCATAATGATGTTTGAAAATAACTCACCAGCATTCCTGCATTATTTAACTTGGTTAAATCCCTGAAATCCATAGCTCGTATGTGTTTGGAATTGGTAAAAAAAATACTTAGTTAACACAATGATTACAAGTTGTAACACGTTTTTTGAAGAGCAGCAGCACGTCAATATCGTACGATGGTTTAGGATGGAAAGGATTTGGTTCATGGTGGCTCTCATGTACGTCTGCCTTGCGCATGTGTGATCAATCCGACACCTGTCGGCTGAATTCACAAGCACGCCACTTTTACAAAACGCGTCCTGTAATACCGCCCATCTATCAGTTTAAAGATTCCTGCTTTACAAAGTGTGCATGTCACTTATATATAACAGTTGGCTGCGTCTTTACCTGAGACCCCAGCTGACTCAGTGGTACGGGTTCGGTTTTCGACTTGAGAACTTGGGTTCGAAGCTCGTCCGAGGCGAAAACATTTTTTTCACTTAAAAATTTCGCAACTTGAGCGAGAATGGCATAAGATGTTCAATGGTGTGACGTCAGACATACCAGACAAGAAAATTCCCGTCCGTAACGCTTATGCAATGTGTATGAGAGAGAGTGTTCAACCGTGTGTAAGAGGGAGATAGATGCTGCGCAGGAGTGGAGACGCCTCGGCTGTGTGGCGCCAAACATTCTAACATGAAAATTCTTGTCTGTTACGTTTATGCAATGTGTGCGAGGGAGATGATGTGTTCAACCATGTGTAAGAGGGAGATAGATGATGCGCAGGAGTGGAGACGCCTGGCATCGTAATTAGGACAATCCTTTGATTAAAGGGTTGTAATCAAATCTGTGATTAAAATTGTAATTATGGCAATCAATTACTCCATAATTAGGGCAATCAGATCAATTACGCGGTAATTAGGACAATTACATTTGAGATTAAAGGGTTATAATTAGGGCAATCAGATCAATTACGCTGTAATCAGATCAATTACGCGGTAATTAGGGTAATTACATCTGTGATTAAAGGGGTGTAATTACATCTTCGATTAAAGGATTAAAGATGGCGTCGATCAATAAATCCGCGAATCAATTTAATTCGCGGTGGCCCCGAATTCTCCTAGTATATCTACTGACATCAGTCTGATTTTGTCTTTAGAGGCGCGATACAGTTGAACAGACCACCAGTGGGCAATGGTTATAGTATCGTCGAAAGCTACTGACAGCATCAAATTTTTTTAGTGTGTGTACACGTCGAAAGACCACTAATTGTGGAAAATTGGTTCAAAAGCTTGTTTATGGTAGCGAACTGCATGTACCTGCTGTTATACATGGCAGGAAAAATGAAAAAAAAAGCGCTGAAACAATTAGAAATTCAAGAAAACCTACAAATCAAAGAATGTGGCTTATTTGTGCATAAGGATTTTCCCCTTTTAGGTGCCACACCTGATAGTATTATTAACGAAAATTTTATTGTGGAAGTGAAATGTCCAGCATCAGCCTATAATATGGAACCCAAGAAGCGATACAAAGGAAAAAAAATTACGTTCTGGAAATTAGATCTTGCAACGAAAGAATATATTGTAAATACAATGCACCCTTCGTATTATCAAATACAGGGCCAACTACAGGTAACAGACAAGGAAAATTGTATTTTTGGTGGATGGACAGGAAACAAATTCCCTTTGAAGACAACACACATTAATAAAGATGATATTTTTTGGAGAGAAAATATGAAAGAAAAGTTGGGTGAATTTTATTATGATTGTTTGTTGCCTGAATTAATAGATCCAAGACATACAAGAAGTATGGCAATCCGAGAACCGCAAACTATTCTTGACGCTCAGCAACAACTTGAAGAAAAAAAGGAGAAATCGAAAAAACGCAAAAAATAATTTTTTCTTTAATTCTCTTCAACTGTTGTTTGTCATGTAACCAATGCATTATCACTTTTTCATAGATTTTCAAATATTTTGTAGATGACCGATATGCCCTTTTTGCGGAGTTTGTTTTAATTGAACCGCCATACTTTAAACTACAGGATACGGGATTTTTACCCGCATGCCCGCCAATCAAACTCGAGAGGAGTGTCTAGACGTTCAAAATTTGCCGCCAAATAACTTGTTCTATTTAGCAATCTTGTCCGTAAGCAACAGCTGACTGAGTTACGCGCCAAAGTGCTTCCTGAAATGTTTGAAAATAATAATTTGTTGCAATTTGGTTCAATCAGTTTAATAATAAGTCATTATCAATAATTTATTTTATACTTATATTTTTGTCTTCTATATTTTCTAATTCTGAACTTATTATGTCCATTCTACCTTCTAGTTTCTCTAATTTTGAAATTACATCCCTTAACGAGGCTGTTGATTATTGGAAGGAAATTTCTAATTCGTCTTTACTTCCAAAAGAACTTTCTATTCAAAGAAATTGGGACTTACCTATCTGTGAGAAAATATTTCAAAATTTATTATCTTCCTCAAATATCACAGAAAAGGCTATCTTATTAGCTGGATCTGAACTTGAATCTGGAGCTTGGTTTGAAGCTCTTCCATCTTGTAAATTAGGTACTCTTTTAGAAAAAAACATCTTACAAATTGCTATTTCACTTAGATTGGGGATCAATTTCTGTCATCCTCATATCTGCTCGTGCGGTTCTTCTGTAGACTCGTTGGGTCATCATGGTTTATCGTGCATTAAAAGTGCTGGTAGACTCTCTCGTCACAGCTGTATTAATGACATTATTAAACGTGCTTTCTCTTCTGCCAACATTCCTTGTATCCTTGAACCTAATGGTATTCTGAGGGATGATGGCAAACGTCCAGATGGTATTACAGTTATTCCATGGAAAGTAGGTAAATCCTTAGTTTGGGATTTTACTTGTACGGATACACTTGCCCCTTCTCATTTAACTGATTCTTCATTTTCTGCAAGATCTGCTGCCCACTTGGCAGAAAATCTTAAGAAAAAGAAATATAAGTCAATTTCTGATGATTATTTTTTTGTCGCCTTCGCTGTGGAAACTTTGGGTCCTTGGAGTGCTGATGCCCTTTCTCTCCTTGAAGATTTGGGGAGGCGTATTGTGCAAACAACGGGAATTCCTCAAGCCAAAACATATTTGAAGCAACGAATAAGTTTGGCTATACAAAGAGGTAACGTTGCTAGTGTTCTTGGCACAGCCCCGCTTTCTTCTTCTCTTAATGAGTTATTTTATTTATTCTAGTTATTACTTATGTTATGTTATTTTACTTTGTTTGTTATATACATGTTACTTTTTACTATATATTATTATACAATGTTGACTATACAAATACGTTTATTAAGGTGGATGGTTATTGTCTAGTTGTAGAGGTGGAGGTTTTTTTTAGGAGAAAGTCATCCAAAATTGAAAAATGAAGATTTTGCTTTAGGGTTCATGAATGCAACTATGGAAAGGAAGCTGAAACAATTTGAACAAATCATTTGCATGGACGGGACGCACGGCACTAATCGCAGGAAATATGAAGGACTCCAAAAATGCAGGATTTCCTGTTGCTTTCTTTTTATCTAACAGGTGAATCTTCATTTACATAAATTGTGGTTGGGTAAGCATGTTTTAAATATTTTTTGTATTTAGACAAGACCAGGTGATTCAAGAAGTTTATTTGGAAGCACTGAGGGAAAGAATTGGAGAGGAAGTCGAACCGGAATACTTCATGACAGATGACGATGCCAAATTTTATAACGCCTGGGTGAAACAGATGGGCACTGGAACAAGAAGATTGCTTTGTACTTGGCATGTGGTGAAGAATTGGAACATTAAAGGTAAGGCAAAGATAAAAAATGAAGAGACCAAGAAGGCGATGAAGGCTGATCTACACAAAATTATGACTTCCCTGAAGAAAGAAGATTTTGATAGATTACAAGAAGCATATTTTCAAAAACTAGCTGATGCCGGAGAAACAGATTTTTTACACTACTTGAATAAGTATATTATTTTCCAGCTTTTTGTTAAAAATGATAATCAAATTATTTTTGTTTTATGTATTATTTTCAGAGTGAAGACCGAATTAAAATGTGGGCCTATTGTCACCGAATCAACGCAGGAATCAACACCAACATGGCATTGGAAAGCTTAAATAAATTTTTGAAATATAATCTACTGGACTGCAATACAAAAGTAACCCTGGACAAATTATTAGATGCTTTGGATGCAATAGTGGAAGAAAAAATGTGGAAGGTGATAGCCAGCATGGAACGACCAACTTCAAACAACTACCAAGACAAAGCAGTGACAAAGGCCCACAGAAAAGCAGAAGCAAGCAACATGGACAACATCGAAGCCGTGGAATTTGGAATGTTTAGGGTGAAATCGTCATCAAGTGAACGTTTTTATTTAATTAAATATTGTAATTTGTGAATGTGCGAGTTCTTTGTGCCGTGTTTGCGAAATATGCATGCATCGGTACAAGTGTGAATGTATTGAGTATGCGATAAAGAATACCTTGTGTAAGCATGTACACATGGTATCCTTGTATGAAAGGGGAATGCTTGTGGAATCTGTTACAGAAATTCAAGAAAGGGAGGAAACCAATGAATTGCTGATTGATGAACCTCCACAAAATCTGGTAAAGTATAATGAAGCCATCACTGAATTTATGGAAGAAAAATGCACAAATACAGAACAAGTCGTGGAACTGGACCTTAATACTAGGATTAGAATTATGTGCGAAGAATTGTGTGCTACAGATGATGTAAATATTAAAATGAGGTTTTTGGAATATGGAAAGGAATTGATAAATAGTACGATTGTGACCGGAAAGAAACGAAAACTTCAGAAACAAAGTTATTATCCACCCAGCAAAAAATACAGTAAGTAATATGTTTAGGTACTAGTTTTTTTTTAATATTAATATATTTGTTTTAGTATTCTTTTTTAGCATTAATTTTACTTTACTTTCGGAGATTATATTTATGTTACTTATTTTTTACATTCAACTTATTATTATAATTATTATAACTATTATTTATTTATATTTATATATTATAGTATGTTATTATTATTATATTCGTAAATAATTATTCTTATTCATTGTATTTTTTCCTTATCTTTCAAAATAAGATAAATTTGCATATTTATTTTTTTTACTTATCTTCCAATATAAAATAACTTTTTAAAGATGCGAAAACTCGGGGAAGCACTTTGGCGCGTAACTCAGTCAGCTGGTGCATACGGACAAGATTGCTAAATAGAACAAGTTATTTGGCGGCAAATTTTGAACGTCTAGACACTCCCCTCGAGTTTGATTGGCGGGCACGCGGGTAAAAATCCCGTATCCTTTAAACTACATGCTCAAGAATTTTCCTTCAAAACTGACGACACTGTGCTGAGTTATAGAGGCTTGTGTAGCACGTTGTCACCTCTTTGGGAAGGTTTTGTGATTTTGTGAAGCTTATGTTCTGCATCTTGTTACTTTTTTGTGTATTTTCGTACTTATTATTGAGATGAGAAATCATTTTACTACAGTAGAACCTCTTCATAACGGACACTCATGGGAAACCTAAAACTGTCCGTTGTACAGGATGTCCCATCACTTGTAGTCACCCCTAAAATTGAGCTTTAATTTAAAACTATGTATTTGAAATTTGGTGCACGTATGACTCTGGCATAAGGCTAGAAATTTCCAGGTTTTAAATGTTAATTATCGGCGTTAGTTTTGGAGAAAAAAAATAAAAACTGATTTTTTATAAAAATACTATCTCCCAATTTCGTCAAATTTCACTTTTCAGGATCAGTATTATTGAGACAAAGATGTCCAAAGTAAAAAAATAATCCAAAAGCTGTAATTAGCCTAAAATTCCCTTATATTGCAATATTAACTGTAAATGTAATGATTTATGGCCCTAACGATCCTCAAGTCTCTCCGCAAAGTCAAGTACAATTTAAATTTATGGCATTGTAAAAATTTGTCAGTGTCGAGTGGAAGCCGGGCGAAGTGAACGTCAGTAGCGTACCTAAATCGAACCTTTTTACGTTCTTGTAGATTTCTAAAATTTTTGTAAGTCCTCTAATAAATTACGATTATGGGAACGAGCATGATTTAAAGTATGGATGTTGAATTATTTTTTAAGTCGAAGAGAACTTATTTGATTTTTATTGATATTTGCAAGAAAGTTTTTAGGTTGCGAGATATTGATTACGTTTTTTGTGCTGCAACTGCTGTTTTCCAACATTTAGGTTGTCTAGGTCTCAGATATAGTTTCAACTGGATACTAGCTGAATCGATTGTGTCTTGTAAACATTGCCTTGTGTTTCTTTGCGGGGCCGCCGATGTACTCGGAATATTTGGAATATTTCTTGGTTTTTTGGTAGTTTCCAGCTCTGAACTTGAAGCCAAAGTTTGCGATGACCTTTTCGCGGCTCTCTCCCAATTCCAGCTGGATGATCTCAACCCGTTAGGAATTTTTGCAAAATTTTCCCGTTTCAACAACACAAACGGATTCATGTCAGGGACGTTTGGTATTCTCAGTTTCGGTTCTTGATCTTTGTTGCTCTTCTGGGCTGTAATAATGTAAAACGGAAAACTCACAACAGGTCTATGCATACATTACCGCGAAATTCGTTTACTTTTAAATCGGGTTTGAAAGTAAAGTGACATTGCGCTTATTATTGACACAATGAATTTGGCCGGCTCTGAATGCAATTTCTTAAATTGTTAGCAGGTTTTGAAACTGATTCTGAACTTCAGCCTTGTATTAAATTCAAGGTTTTCTTACTTTACTTTACTTTAGTAAAGAAAATTAATTTCAGAAATATTGTTGGGAAATTTTATTAAAAAGATTTATGTAGTAAAACGGTTACTTTCTTTATAATCTTTCGGTAAACAATCAATAGTTCAATCAACAATTCTTCTTGTTTCCTCGTCAGGTTCAGGGTGATTCATTCCCCACTTTTGGATATGATACTTGAATATTGGGCATTTCATTCTTTTTAGTCACATTTACAACCTCTAAAAACGTGCAGGCGTAAAACTTTTGATTTTTTGCAAACAATCGACCTATTAGATCTCCGTACAAATATTTCCAAAAGTGTACTACAACTATAGGTGTAGACAGTATGAGTGAACCGAAGATTTCAATATTATAATTTGCATTTGGTAAACAGTCAACAAAGCGATTTTTGTAATGTTTCCTATAAAATTAGTTGATTATTCCTAATTAATAGTGCAATAAAATAAAATAATTAATTTACAAAACCTTTTGTTGCATAACAATAGAGGTTGAAAAAACCATTGTTCTTTAATTCGTTTTTGAAAAACGTATTGATCGTTAATAAAAATTAATTGTTTTTATTTAAACTGGCCAATTTATGGTAATATTTCAAAGATATAGTAGCAACAATCGATTGTTGTAGATCTATACAGTGCGGCCATAATTTCAAATTACAATGTACCAACTGTGGTCAGTTTTTGTGTTAATGCAACTATATTCCGCGATTGGTAGAACCTCATTTCGTCGTGATTATTACGATGATTATGACTCTGAGGATTCTCGTATTATTAACGGATTGCCTGCGGAAATAGAAGATTTCCCCTTTATTGCTCAATATGGTTTATTCAGACGGATAGCTAGAACTAATGTTATGATTAGCACAATGTGTGGTTCCTCAATTATATCTAGTCAATGGTTGATAACGGCTGCACATTGTGTAGAAAGTCGCAAGACGGATATGGCAAAGAAAACTTGCACCCCATTAATCTTCTCAAACACTAAATATATTGCCAGGTATCAGGGTTCTCAACCAAACATGCATTATATAATTCATGAGATCAGTCATCCTAAATTTCGTAAAGACATCAACGATTACGATATAGGTCTCCTGAAAATACAAGATGAATTTGAGGATGTAAACGAAAAGCCCATTTCCATCGCGCCTCGAGATTTTAATGTACGTTAGAAAAAGCGAAAAGTATGTTTAATTATTTTTTATTGTTGTAACAGTACGAGGGTGGCCCGTTTCGAGCGGTAGTTGCAGGTTGGGGACAAACAATCCCCAATAACCGCGGATCAGCTTCGCACGAACTTCATCAAACTTCATACCCTTTAATTTCTCTGAAAACTTGCCAAAATTTGTACAAAGAAATTTCAAAAGAGATGCATTACGACTATGAAGTTACCGATCGCATGGTTTGTGCATACGGCACCAACCCTGCCAACAACGACAACATCACCGACGCATGCCAAGGCGACTCTGGTGGGCCATTTGTGTATGAAAATAAATTAATCGGTGTGTAAATTTGAGGTTATTTTTCGTAATTTCATTGAACACATTCACAGGTATCGTGTCGTGGGGTCATGGCTGCGCCTCTCCACGCACGCCAGGGGTATATACAAGAATTACCTATTTTCTGAATTGGATTGAAAGTACGCGAAAATCGGTTGACAGGCAATGAAAACCATAAATATTTGCGAAGAGTTTCCTCTCTTTTTATTATCAAAAAATGTTATTAAAACCAACACTAATTTATTAATAAATGTATTTATGTGTTTTTGTGCAATATTTCAGTCCTGTCTATTTTTTACGCCACTGAGTGTAGTACCGACGGAAAATAAATAATTAATTTCTTTCTACAACCACTACTGAAAATGAATAATACGAACAATAAACTAAGTAAGCATATCCTTACGGCGTGTGTTATAATAAGTTAAAATCGCAGTTAGGTAATTTTATCAACATTGTGTTGGGTAACGTAATAGGCAGTGACAATTCGGTTGAATTCTGAGACCTCCGGACAAGAAGTTTTTATTTTTTATTTTTTTATTCCAATGCAAATTTATAATCTACTTTATTACAAAGTAATAAGTAAATGTGGTGAGGGGGGGGGGTGACGTGCGTTGGGGACCATCCATTGATGGTCCACTAATATATCTAGCTCACTAAGTCTTCTGGCCATGTTCTTTTAAGTCTTCTGTTTACTAGCGGTGGATTGTAAAGTTCACTGATAAGCTGGTTGCTGTGGTCGGTACTTCTTCCTTTGGAGTTGATGGCATGTAGAGCGATTTCTTCATTAATGAATGGAATACCAAGATCTGTATGGATAGTTTGGTTGGATACGTACCAGGGCGCGTCTGCTATCATTCGAAGTGTTTTGGATTGGAAGGTTTGTAATACTTTAGTGTTGCTCGGCTTGCTGCATCCCCAGAGCTCAATTCCGTATGTCCAAATTGGTTTTAGGATGGTTTTGTAAATGATTAGTTTATTCTCTAAAGATAACTTAGAGTTTCTACCTAGCAGCCAGGACATTTGTTTCACTTTAAGATTGAGTTGAGTTTTTTTGGCTGTGATATGGTCTTTCCAGGTGAGCTTCTTATCTAGGTGAAGTCCGAGATATTTTACTACTGTTTTTTCTGGGATCGGAACGTTGTTTAGATTGACTCCAGGGCAACTGCATCGTCTAGTTGTAAAGGTTATTTGCGCTGATTTGTCACTATTTACTTTAATTTTCCACTTCCTGAACCAGTTCTGCAGCATGTCTAGATGGTTTTGTAGCTTCATTGGCATTGATGGGTTCGGTGTCTGACGACAGAACTGCCGTATCGTCGGCGAATGTGGCTATTGTGGTCTCTTCAGTAGTCGGTCGTAAAGAGAAGGTAAAGGAAAGGCCCGAGGACACTGCCTTGAGGTACACCGGATTTGATAGGGTGGTAGGTGGAAAGTCTGTTGTTGATCTTAACTTGGAAGTAGCGTTCGTTGAGGTATGATTTAAGAATTAAGTATATTTGGTTCGGTAGATGCATCTTGATTTTATATAATAGCCCTTCGTGCCATACCTTGTCGAATGCCTGTTGAATATCAAGGAAGACAGCAGAGCAGAGTTTCTTTTCTTCTAAACTTTCTTTGATTTTATTTACAATTCGGTGACATTGTTGTACTGTAGTGTTTTTCACGAAAACCGAATTGGTGTTTTGGGATTAAGTCGTCTATGTGCACAGTTTCCTTAATTCCGATAAGGAGAAGTTTTTCGAATATTTTTGAGGCGATCGGTAACAGACTTATAGGCCGGTAGGATGCCGGTTCGGTGGGTGGTTTCCCTGGTTTTGCAATCATAATGATTTGGGCATATTTCCATTGAATGGGGTAGTAACATAACCGTAGTATACTATTGTATATTTTTGTTAGTACTAGTGCTTTTCCAGGAAGGTGTTTCAGTATTTCTCCGCCCACCAAGTCATAACCGGGGGCTCTTGTTTTTTTTTTGTTCTGTTAATTACTTTGCGAACTTCAGCTGGTGAGAACCACTTGATGGGGAGAGATAGTTGACCAGGAGCATCTAGTGCATTTTTGATTTCATCTTCATCAATATTGTTGTCGGTGATTGGAGTATATACATTTGCTAAGTGTTCAGCTAGGACGTTGGCCTTTTCTTCATCAGTTCGTGCCCAGCTTGTGTCCTGCTTCCTTATTGGTGGGATTGATACGACCGGTCTTTTGAATTTTTTGGTAGCCTTCTATATTGAACAATCATTTGGTGAAAGGTTAGTTATGTAGTGATTAAAAGAATCATTCCGAGCTTGTTGCAGAGCAGAGTGAAGTAGATGAGTTAACCTATTGTATTGTGTTTTGTCATGGGGATTTCTCGTTCTTTGCCATTTTCCACGTGCACGTCTTTTCTGTGTGACTAGTTCCCTAATATACAACGGTATATTCAGGGTTTCAGGCGGTATTTTGTTTTGTTTAGGCGTAGCTTTCCATGCTGCTTCTTGTATTGTGTCGGTGAAGTGTTGTACTACTTCTTCAATTTCTTTTGGCTCTTTTATTCTATACCTTAAGTTAATATTTTTACGGATTTCGTCTTGGAAGAGTTCCCAATTAGTTTGTCTTGTACATAGCTTAGGTAACGGTTCTCTCCATGTTAAGTAAGCGCTTAGTGGTATTATTATTGCAGAATGATCAGAACTCAGGTCTAAACTAGACTCTATGTTGTTATAAGTGTCGGCAATGCCTTTGGTTATGGCGAAGTCTAAAAGGTCTGGTATCCTATTTCGATCAGTAGGCCAGTAAGTAGGTTCTCCAGTGGATAAAACATTTAAATTATTGTTTTGGATAGATTGCAATAACTGACGTCCTTTTGGTGTGGTGAGTCTAGACCCCCACATAATATGTTTCGCACTCCAATCTCCGGCGACGAGAAAACGAGGTCCAAGAAGTCGAAAGAATGTATCATATTCTTCGGATGATATGTTATGACGTGGGGGAGAGTATATAGCTGCAACAGTTAGCGGCCATTTTGACGTCTCTAGCTTGAGTATAGTTCCTTGGATTTTATTTATCTGGTAGGGTTGCATTATGTGATGAGTTATATTTGATTTAATAATTATGGCTGATCCTGCGTGGGCAGTTCCATCAGGATGATGTGTAAGATATACGGTGTATCGTGGGATTTTAATGTAAGTTCTCTCTGTTGTATGACTTTCAGAGATTAATAGAATATCTATTTTATTGTTAAGTAGGAATAAGGTGATTTCTTGTATATGGTTTGATAGCCCGTTGGCATTCCATGCGGCAATTCTTAATGTTGAATCCATTACTTAGCTAGTTTTCCTATGACAGTGGTTAGCATGGTTAATATCATGCTGTTTTGATTCAGCAACTGAGAAAACATATTTTTAAATTCGTTTAGAAAAGTGGTCAGTTTATCAGCTAACTCGTCGCTGCTGTTTATTCTTCTTGCTGCAACATGTGAGTAGCTTGGAACGTTAGAAGGTGTGTCGGTCAAAGGTTGTTGATTAGATGCGGTGTGTGTGGCTAAGTTTATTTTATTTGGAGATCTCGTGATTGGTTGTTTGGACATGTTTCTAGCTTTCAAGTCTCTATAGATGCTGCATCCTTTATAATGGGCGGGATGATTGCCATTGCATAGGGCGCATGTCGCAGGAGAATCCCTAGTCTTTTTACAGATTTTGCTATCGTGTGGCCCTCCACATTTAACAGAGTTGTAAGGCTTTGTGCAGTAGGTCTTGGAATGGCCATAAGCTTGACAGCGTGTGCATTGAATTATGTTATTCTTGATACGAGGCGCTTCTACTCTTATTTTAGTTTTTTGTATGAATTCTACTTTATATATTTCTTTATTGTTAGGTTTTGGCTCAAGGTCAACAAAAAACATTGCTAATGGATCCTTACTTACTCTATGTCTAATGTTAATGACGTTTCTAACGCGATGACCTAAGTTGTGTAGCTCATCCTTGATGTCTTAAATAGGGATAGAGCGATGTAGATCGCGTAGAACAATTCTGTAGGCTCTTTCTTGTTTGATTTGATAGGTATGGTGAACTATCCCTTCCTTAATTAAGTAAGTTTTTAACTTCCTATATGCATCAATGGTTTTAGTATTTATCTTTACTGTTTTATTGGATAAGGATTTAGAGTAAAAACTATCCTGTTCTATGGTTTTACTTAAATTATCAATCATGGCTTTGAAGTTTGTAACTCCATAGATATATATTGGTGGAGGACTAGGGTCCAAAGATCGTGTTTCAGAGTTATTTTCGCATGAGGTGAAGTTAGTATTAGCGCTGTGTTCTGCTTCAGCGAGTAATTGAAATCTGTTTTTTATAGCTGTTACGGTCATGTCATCAGCTGTTTCGTCTTGCATCATTCGTTTTCTTTTTTTAACTATAGTTTGCCAGGGGTGTTTGTTAAGATCATCATTATCACTGGCCATTTCTTCGTATTCATTACCTTCGTTGTTTCGACTAATTTGAACGGGTTGAGTGAAAGTTTTATGGTTAATGTTGAGGTTTGTCGAATTTGGCATCGGCCGTGACTGATTTTGTATAATGGATGTCGGTTGAGGATTGTTCCAATTTTTTGAAGAATTGTTGGATGATCCGGGTGAAATCCCGGACGGAATCATTTCACTACATTAATGTCTAATAACACAATATAGTTAACGGATCGGAATTTAAATTTTAAACAATGCGTCGATAACTGAGTTATCGGGCACATTCACAGGTGCTAATCACTAGGCCGATCTTCACAGCGGCGATAGACACATCTTAATTCTAGGAAAGACAACCGTGAACTCATCCGGACAAGAAGTAAATAAAATTTCTAATACATTAACAAACTACTTAATTGTTTGCCTACTTCCTATGTGCAGTTATCGTTAATAATTATGATAAATAATCATCTCTACATAGCGCTGCTAAACTAATAAAACATTTCAATTTTTTTCAATTTCCGAGAATTAATGATGTGATCGAAGAAAAAATACGATAAACAACTGTAGTTGTAAAACTATGACAACCTCGTCAAATTACACGTCGCCGTCGTGCGTAACTTTTTTGACCCGTGCGTAATATGTTTCTTAAAACTCTCGGTATGTAATATTGTAACGAAGCAGATTTCTCAGAATATTTAAATCACCTAGAAAATGATTGATTAATAGGGCAATAATTTATAGTATTGACTTTGCAAATATCCGATACGTGCTCAACTCCGGGAACACAGGAGCTGAACTTTGTTAATTCTTTTAATTGTTTATTATAAATATACGAATCAAGGGCACTACCAAATATGGTCATGCATTCGGATCATGCGATCATTTCAATCGGGTATAAATACCCCAAACAAAGGGCTCTGGAGACAGTAGTTGTAAAGCAGAGTCCAGAGTCATCCAGAAAGAATCCAGAGTCCTTCAGAAACGACTACGACATACCACCCAAAGATGAATAATTTGTAAGTCAATTATAATTATATTTTATTATGTAGTTTTTGTAACATTTTACTTTATCATGCTATAATATTATTCAATAATTTAGATTTGTTTATAATGCTCTTTAATCGTAAATGGGTTAAAACAATTGATCCTTATGAGTCTTCTATATCCGCGTGTGAACGGTGAGCTGAGAGAGCAAGCAAAGTTCAAAGTAGGATACCAATAGATGACGCATTGAAAACATTCTCTATATTATCCATGCAGCTGACGTACCGAGTCAATTAAATGAAAATGCATTGGTGCGGGCGCCGACAAAGAATCTTGATAAGGCACGTGCAAATTTTTACTGTCAACGGAATAGGACCAGTGGTGAATCACTGAACAATTATTTTAGTTGAGTTTGTTTCCACCCTTGTATCAATTTTACAGAAGATATCGGTTACCTAACTAATTAAAAAAATGGGTAAATTTAGTGGCGATTTACGTAAAGTAACCAAATTTGGACGAAAGAAACGAAGCAATGGTCAGCAATTACAAAATTTAAATTAATTCAGGGGTAAAAAAATACATAAATTATTAGCATTAGCGTGATTACCACAAACCTGTGATATTAAAACTGTTTTGCAAATTAATTTAATTAATACAACATACAATTTTTTAAAAGTTCACGAAAAGAAAAGTATCACTTTCGTCGCTAGTAGGAAAGAAAAGTAGTAACTCTTCTTCTAAGGAACTAGCACTTTCCATTATCTTGTTATGACTATAATGGTTATCGTTTGATAAAGATATTTAATGAAAAATTGGCCCACTTTGTGAGAAAAGTCGTACTTTTCCCATTAATATGTGGTAGGAAATAAGTTTCTGTTTTCAGTAGTCGACATAATTAATTTTGCAGGTTTGTGTTATTACGTATTGGCATAGATGTTAAGACGCGAAGGCCCAAAAAGACCAATGACCGAAAAATACGATCACACAGTATTTTACAAAAATAAAACAGTCAAATTAACCCAGCGAAAACAAAGAGTAGAGGAAAATATTTTGCATTATTTTTACGATCTTTTAGACTTATATGAAGATTGCGAATTAAATGATGTAAGTTTATTTCATTATCATTTTATTGACGGATTCAATGATGTTTACGGCGAACGGTATAAAATGGTATGTCAAACTAATCCTTCATTAGATGACAACGAATTAGTCGTAAAAAGGTTAGGAAAACTGCATTTAGAGGGTAAAGCAAAACGCAGATTGTACGCAGTAGCCGAGGAGGATGATAGAAATAATATTCCAAAACCATCCGGGAATCCATCATTACAAAATCAACCCAATTTCCAGAGAAATTTGAGAAAATACGCCACGACGTGATTTTTACCGGGGTCAAGTTCAATCAAATTTTAGAGGTCAGACTAATTTTAGAGGACGAGGACGTTATCAAATAAATAATAATTTCAGTAACCGAGAAAGAACACCCGAAAATCGACCTAAATGTTACAACTGCGGAAAAATAGGCCATATGGCAAGAACGTGTAAGGCACCGCGAATATCTTTTAATCGCGACCAGTCGCCTGTTGCAAGTGGTTCAAGTATTTTAACAATTAAGGGTAAAATTAATAATTATGAAGTAAGTATAGTACTAGACACGGGAAGCTTTAAGACTGCTCTCTACAGCGCCTGATCGTAATTTTAGTAACGATTTGAAAACTATTCAATATTTTGGAATGCGGTTTTTAGCATTACATTTAGGAATATTCGCAGAATCGTGGATACTAGTCAATATGCAGAAAATGTAACTTACAGAATAAAATAAACACAACGAAAAAAAATTCTAGCATAAACGGGAGTTTTCACCAACGCATATGTATTTTCAATGATAGAACATAAGTTAATTTCTCAATTACACAGATTGGTAATTATTTATTACAAAAAGTAAAAATCGCCCAGCGAGCTACCGCTCGGACCGAAATTACTTGCGGCGGAAGTGCAAACTCCCATGAATGTGACACATCGGCAACGTCGCGGCGCGTCAGAGATAACGCGTGCTGCACAGCTCAGATACAAACAAGGATTCCCGTCCTTTTTAGACCGATCGTCCCCTTTAGTTTAAAATTTTTTTGGATTCAAATTTCATAGGCAATTCCAAGTTCCGACATCGAAATCGGTAAACCCATGATCGACCGTTAGAGACCGGCACGACTTGGCGATGAGATCTCGCTGTCGGCCGTCCCGGTGAAAAGGGCCCATGCGACGTCGAACGCGAACGTCCGCCGCCTAATAGTCACATTTACAATTAGAGGCGTTCAGGCATAATCAGGTTAATTAATTAATCAGGTTTTTCAGCATGTTCTTGTCAGTATTGCGTTAGTGATTAGTGCATTAGTCACATTTCTGTTATTATTGAAATTCGTAAGAACAGGATGTTAGGTATTGATTTCTGTGGATTATTTTGCAGTTTCCTTATCGATTACGAATTTTAAATCATATTTACAAAATTATTTATTTGATGATTACTGATTCAGCTTCCGTTATTGCGATTTATAAGAACAGGGTGTTATTCACTTCTGAAGATTATTTTTTGCAATTTCCTTGCTGATGCGGTTTTTTTGTTAATGAACACAAATGATACTTACAATTTATTACGCGATTATGATTCAGCTTCCGTTATTCCGATTTATAAGAAGAGGATGTTATCGACTTGCAATTTTTTTTGCAATTTCCTGGCCGATTACGGATTTTTTTGTTACATATACAATTGAACTTGTGATTACTGATTCATGAGAACAGGATGTTATGGTCGCCAACATACATATAAAAATGAGAAGCACGGCTTCAAATTTTCACAGTCCTTTGCAGTCCGTGTTATGTTAGTAGTTATTAATTTGAGCTTATTGGGTTATTAACATATAGTTAGGGTATTCTCCCTGGTGCAATTCTACCGAAGTATGTTAGGGAGTCGCTATATTTTTTAGTGCATGTGGTATAAAGCTGTTGTTCAAACATAGTGTGATTTAGACATTTGAGCTTTTGTGTTGTCTTTGTTTTATAAAATAATGGGTCGCATAAAAGCCAGTCAAGAATCCCACGGCCGAAAAAAATTGTATCTCTCCAGTTACAGACGAAGTCGAAGAAAATCGGGTTTAAAGTAAGCATTTATCGCAATGTGTTCTATAGGTATATTAGCAGAACTTTTTCTTCGCATCAGTTTATAGATATACCGTATATTTTTCCAGTCGATCAAGAAATATTTTGCTTTTCTATTGCAGATCTCGCTTACTAAAAAATAAACGGTTACTAGAAGTTATTAATAATGAAATAGATGAAAGTCACAATGAAGAAAGTAATATTGCTTCATTGGCAAATAGCAACGATTCTAGCAGGTAAATGTTCCGGGCATTGGCATTTTTATATTTGTGTATAAATAAATAACTTTACCAATCTTCTTGTCCAAGCAAATTGCGGATTAGCAACAACTCGTAACAGTTTATGTTGCATCATTAAATTTTTTATCTTAATTGATTGATTTACTTAATTCTAGTACTTCTGTTGCACTTACTAGAGAAATCCCCCTGGAGGGTAGGCGTATTGTGGATATAGGATATTTTCTGAATCAAATACTCAATGAACCAAAACATGAGCCATTTGATTGTACTATAACTGACATGTATCCAATTAAAGAATTACGTGAAGGGTTGCAAGATAATATCACCTTAAAGTGCAGAATGTGTGGAATTGAAAAGAAGATACAATTGAACAACAATAACGACCATAATGTCGACATAAATAGTGGAATTGTTTTGGGCATAATATCTACTGGTATAGGGTACTCCACATGTGAAGAACTCATGTCAACAATTAATATCCCCTTCATGACACAAACTACTTATCAAAAATATCATGAAAAGGTAGCAGATATTATTCACGATACAGCTCTAGCGAGCATGCTAGAAGCTGGTGCTGAAGAAGCGGAATTAGCTCGAGAATTTCAAGAGATCAGTAAAGATGGCATTCCACATATAACAGTTGTGGCTGACGGGGCATGGAGCAAGCGCTCCTATAATGTTAATTATGATGCTGCGTCTGGAGTTGTAAGTACCTTTTTTGGCAACAGACATTGTGCAGTTTCATTCTCAAATTTTAGGCATGTATTATTGGACAGAGAACGGGTAAAATTTTATTTTTGGGTATACGCAACAAATACTGTTGTGTGTGTGCTCAGGCAGAAAGTAAAAAAATTAACCCCGTGCCAGAACATACGTGTTATAAAAATTGGAATAGTACGTCAACAAGTATGGAGTCTGATATTATTGTGGAAGGTTTTCGACAAAGCATTAAAATGCACGGAGTACGTTTTCTACAACTAGTGGGAGATGGTGACAGTAGTGTCAGCAAAAAACTACTAGAAACACGTCCCTAAGTTTGAATTATATTGCGACATAAATATTCTGTTTGTACCTGTTGCTCAACTTGGTTTATTTTAGACCGTAAACGCAGTAATGCAACAAATTCACCAGTGCCGCCAATGCTGAGAAAACTTGTTGGAGAAAATTCTGCTCGACTAAGAACAGCTATTAAAAAAGCCCTATTTTTCAGAATCAACGAAGAAAATTCATTTTCAGAAAAAGTAACCGCAATTACCAAAGATTTAAAAAACGTTGCCTCACACGTTTTCGGTGAACACAAAATTTGCGAACAATTGGGTTATTTTCGCTGTGCAAACAGAAATGTTGAAAAAAATTTTGTACCAGAAATGCAGGAATGCGGTCTCTATCAAGACATAGAAATTTGTTTCAATAGACTAGTATTCAATGCTTCTAGCTTAATTACAAATATGGATAATAACCAAGCTGAACAATACAACTCAATAATCTGTAAATTTGTAGGCGGTAAACGAATCAATTTTACTTTGAGAAGGTCATATGAAACACGGTGTGAGGCTGCTGCAATCTCACGAAATGCTTCAGGAGATTATCATCGAATTTTGGAAAAAGCTATGACAGACAAAAGTCCTTCTGGATTCAAGAAGAAATACATTGACAAGATGAAACGGCGCAGACAAATGTTGAGGAAGAATATTGAAGCCAGACGCAAATTGTTTGTTCCAAGGAAAAAGTCAATAGCTCTTCCTGATGAAGATTATGGTCTCGAACAACATGAACCTGACATGTCTGTGGAACAGTTCCAACAAAAAAAAGAGGAATTTTTGTCCGAGTTAAAGAAAACCAAAGAAGAAATACTCAATATAGAAATGCAAACAAGAGGTCAAGGTGACAACCCCATATGGAGACAAGAAAGGTCTGTACGTCTCACGGCATCAAACTTCGGTAATATATGTAAAATGCGGGAAAAAACTTCCTGTGAGAACAAAGTAAAGCAATTACTATATTCCAAGTTTTTTGGCAATGAGTACACCAAATATGGCACCGAACAAGAACCTTTTGCCATTAAATCTTTTGAAGAAAAGTATAACTTCAAAGTTGTACCTTGCGGATTCTTCATTGATCCTGACAACATCATATTTGGAGCCTCTCCAGACGGTTTAATTGAAGACACGGGCATAGTCGAAATCAAATGTCCCTCAACAATTAAGAAAATGGCTCCCACACTAGGCATTCAAAATAAACTAATAACCTTTGCAACTATAGATGACAATGGAAATATGCACTTAAAAGAAAATCATAATTACTACTATCAAGTGCAAGGGCAGTTGCATATAACCAATAGACTATTTTGCTATTTTGTTGTATGGTCTCCTTTTGGAATGCTGGTGGAAAAGGTTTATATGAGTTACTTGCGGATTATTTCAAATCAAATCATTTTTTTTTAGATAACGCGGAACAGATTGTTTTGGGAAAACAAAATGGCGACACCGTTAAAAAAATTTTATTACAAGTGTATTTTACCGGAACTTATAGATCCTCGACATCCAAGAGGTTTAAAAATCAGAAATCCACCACGATGACTACATCGTTCAGCTTAAAGCTCCCCCCCCCACTCAACGTTAATAATTACCGATTCTTTGGTAGCGTCAATGTCAACTTTTTTAAATTTTTCTTTTAGTAACTGATTTTATACCACTAGTATAAAAACCATAGTGTTAGCGCCGCGGTGGAGCATGTCCTTCGTCCTTAAGTAGAGTCGTCGCCCTTAAGTGTACAGTTCCTGTTCGACTATGGGAGCGAGGGGTAACCCGGACTTCACTATAAACGGTCTAGAAAAATTTGTAGAGCCTCTTTTTATTGTTTTTGAATTTCGATCAATCAGTTATAAAAAAGGAACGTTGTTTAATATTGAATTAACGTAATTTTATTTATCTGTAAATTTGAATTATTTGATTAATATCTTTAGTGGTGTAAAGTGTGAAATTAGTGACTACCGTGTTCGACACCCTTTTTGTATTCGTTCTCTCGTTTACTCTATTCAACCTCATCGTGAATAATGTCCAACTATCCCACTAGTTGAATAATAAAATGTAATTTTGAAATTTGCTTTTTGTATGAATTAATCCCATTTCAACTATGTTTAAATACAATTAAGTTATCAACAAATATGTACAGTTTGAATTTTTTAATTCTTCATTCGAGTCGCTTCGATTGACGGAGATACAAAATTTTCATTTTAGAACGGGCTGTTACTAAACACGTTGTAGCGGGGAACTTATTACGATTAATTAATTTGTCGTACGTACACGAATTAAAATATTTCGCGATACCAGTCGCATAATCATTCATAGTAGCAACGTAAACGAAATTCCTCCGGTCCTACGAATGCAACGTTGTCAGCGTCAACTTGCGCGAGAAATATCTTGATCGATGCTTGATCGATCAATGACAGCCTCTCATAGCCGTTCTTTCGCTTGTAATGGTAAACGTGATCCCGTTCCGAGCAGCGTGTGTTGTAGCTTGTAGCGATTAATTATTGGGAAGCGGGGAGCGGGGTTGCAATAATCACGTGGTAATGAGCGGTCTTAAGAGAAAATGTTATTCAGCTAATCAAGAAAGATTTATCATTTTTATACTATTGGTGCGTGTGTTCGTGTTTGATTAACTAAAATACACTTATGCATTAATAGTTTATTTTATATTATTTTTAAGTAAATAAATAAGAAACAATTAAAAAGTTACTTACCTTTTTGTTCATTAATTCTCCATAACTTCTTTACGTTAAATCTATAACTGAAAGAAGTTGTGAAAAATTAAGGAACAAAAAAATAAGTAATTTACAAAATACCATAACAGGAAAAATCAAGAAATTAAAAAAACATTTACAATTGTACATTATGTCGCCAAAAGATAAAAATTACCGGTTGTTCAGTTGCAATAGTTTTGAATTAGTATTTTTTTTCATTTTATTGTCCAATTTTCTTTTGCAATTTTGGAAACTATTTTTTTAATTTATATGTTTTAATCTAATGTACGTTCTTGTTCGGGCCTTGCACATAATAATTTCGTTAGTGACATCACAATGTAAATTTTTGTAGTTCGGGTCACTTTCGACAGCATCACACAATTCTTTAAAAACAAATTTATCTTTAGATAACGAATTGCCATGTAAAAGTTGAAAGTTTTGATCCACGATGCGAGCTAATGATAATAATGAATCACTGGGATACATTAAATTCCCTTTGGACAAATATTCCCTCCAACGTGGAGATCCGGACATACTTAGCTTTTTCGTAGGGGTTCCCAGATTCAAATTTCGATTTTTATTATTAAATCTATAAGGTAACGCCGGGTAACATTGACACCTGTTTAGAAAAAAAAATTTTTCTTACTTATTTTTCGTCATTAGAAATTTGCAAATCTGGCTTTGGGTAAAGCAATATATTGTGCGTATATATTAGGTTATAACCCTAGTAGCATACAATCTTTATTATATATTTATAAAATATTTAAAAAATATTCGAATCTTTTCGAATATTTCTAATGTTTTTAAAATATTTTTAAAATATATTTAAAAAATATTTATTTATGGATATTTAAAAAATATTTATTTATGGATATTTAAAAATATTAGATTTACATAATAAAAAAAATATTTATTTTTGTACATTCAAGAAATATTAGATTTATATCAAGAAAAAAATATTAATTTTTGCATATTCAAAAAATAGTTGATTTACATAATGAAAAAAATATTTATTTTTGTATATTCAAGAAATATTAAATTTAAATCAAGAAAAAATATTTATTTTTCCATATTCAAAAAATATTAGATTGTTTGTTGTGTTTATTTAATGAAGACGATAAGAATAATTCGATTTGATTTCTTTGATTTCTTAAAGTACCTACGTACTTATTTTTCGGTTAGAGAAAAAATACTAGGTATGTTTTAGGTGGATGAAGAGTAACTTTGTTTGATATCCCATCAGACGATTTAAAAAACGAATTGTAAACAAATCACTCAACTTAAATCTTTCCTTTGTTGAGGAACTGTTGCCGGGTTGAACATGCAAAACAAACTTCACAACACAAATTAAACACTGGATCTTGTAAAAGGACGTCTTATTATTTAACTTTTTCATTTTTCCCTTTATGTGGACATATAAGATTATAAATATAAGTATAAGTAAACTTACTTTTTTATTATTGTTCCTTGATTTTCCACAAAAAATTATTAGTAGACTTAATTTAAACATAAATTTTAAGTTACGTCATGTTTTTAAATACACTTTAAAAAAGTTTTTTGTCACAGATACATTTACACACATACAAATTTAAAATACACTTTAAAACCTTTAAAAGTTTTGTCATACATTATTACACATTACTAACACATCGATAATTATAACTGTTTTTTACTATTTATAACAGTTTTCGCTTATTAGCATCTTCAGTAATCATCGATTGACTGTATATGTTCTTTTCTATTTAGACTGATGTTTCACTTTTCCCCTCCCCATTTCGACCCATTTGTACGTTTTTGTTATGTTATCTTTATTTTATTCTTATTTTACGCCGTTATTTATACTTTAATTTTGTTTATCATTTTTAGTAATATGTCATCTTTAATGCTAAGTTGTTCATTTATAAGTTGCATGTTATTTTTATTCTTGTAAATATGTAAATTTTCCGCAATATTCATCCTAACACCTTTCTGCATAATTTTTTCGATTTTCATTGTTTCTTCGATTGTTCCGTATTGGTGTTTGTCATTGTATAAATGTTTAGTATAGTTGGATGTTGTATTATTCTTATTAGTATGCTCTTTATACCGTGTATAAAAGCTTCTGCCTGTTTGTCCGACATATTTTTTATTGCATGTGTTACATGTGATCGAGTAAATTCCATTCAACTTATATTTATCTTCAATTTCTATATTTGGTTTAAAAAATTTATCTAATTTGTTGTTGGTTGTTAAACCTATTTTTAAATTATAATTTTTGAATTTTTTTATTAATTTATCCGTATTATGTCCATGATAATTGAATCTTACCCATTTTTTATTTTGTTCACTGTTTATTATTTCCTGGTTATTTTCTTGATTATATTTGCTTCTACTGAATTTGAATCTATTTATTAATTTATATATAACTTTAGTGTTATATCCATTATTAACTGCTATTTGTTTAATGGTTTTTAATTCATTGTTAAAATTGTCTTTACTAAGTGGTACGTTGTATAGCCTGTATATTAAGTGTCTAAAAGCTGCCATTTTATGTTGATATGGATGATTAGAATTAACGTGTATTACATGGTCAGTTTGTGTACTTTTCCGATATATGTTGTAATTTATTTTGTTGTTCTTTTTCTCAATATTTAGGTCTAAACAGTTTATGGAATTATTTGATTCTAACTCCATCGTAAATTGTATCTTTTTGTTAATCGTATTTAAATATTCTAAAATTTCATTCGGATTATCGTATTCAGTAATAATGAGTGTATCATCGACATATCTTATCGACGTCTTATTAGTCTTTTGTGAATAAAGGTGACATTTGTTTATTTTTCTTCCCCAAGGCAAGATGTAATGCTGATGATACTTACATTAACCAAATGGAACTGATTATCAAAACAATTTTAAATCAGAACTATTTTCAAATTAATAATAAATTCTACCGATAAAACGATGGATTAGCGATGGGATCACCACTGTTAGGGATTATGTCCGAAATTTTCTTACAACATATGGAAGAAAAAATTATGGATGTGTTTGAAGATAAATACAAAATTAAGAAATGGTTTCGACATGTAAATGACACATTCTTTGTCACAGAACATGCAGACCCAAATGAAATATTACAATACCTAAACACTATTCATTCTAAAATTAAGTTTACCATGGAAAATGGAAATGGAAATAAACAACAATATAAACTTTCTTGATTTAACCATTACTAAAATATACAATAAATTGGAGTATAATATACATATATCGCAAACCAACACATACTAATCAAATAATACAAGCCGATTCTAACCATCCATATATATACATAAAATAGCAGCGTTTCATCACTTAATACATAGGTTATATAACATACCGATGAGTAGATCAAATTTTAGAAAAGTGCTTAACATCATTAACCTTCCGGAGCTAACAATACGGTCTCAAAGACCGACATTTACGATTTTTGCCAAGCATTTTTTCCCTAGTTGAGGCAAATTTCTGCCGTCCTGAGTACCTTTCGATCTCAAATAGAGTCAGTTACCCTCAAGTTGTCAGAGTTGAGCGTTGAACAGTTCTTAAGTTATAAACGCTTTAGGTCTCACAGACCGATGTTAGTCTATTAGTTATATAATTGGCTAAGTTCGTCTGTAACTCTATATTTACCTTAATCAACGCTGCTTTGCTAGCATTAATATATTATTTTATTCTTGAAAATGTTTCTTCCAACTAAACAATATTTTATCAACTCATTGCGTTGCTGCTAGTTTAGTTATAATTATTCAGCTGTTGAAATAAGTTCTATGCTGTTTCGTTAGGTGTAATATTTTCACTTTTCCATCAGTATATAAAAAGTGGCTGCCTGCACTGGTGAGGAAGTACAGAAAACACTTTTCGACTCTAATAAATTTACCGTACATTTTCGAAACTTTAGGACTGATTATTTCGAAAACTTTCCTCTTCAAGGTCATACGAGTTTGACATATTCCTACTCAGAAAAATATGCTGCATCCAAATTCGCGATCAAAAGTATGGGGTGCTATTTAAAAAAATTGATGATGACGTCATAGTGCGAAAACAAAAGATGATCGTAAAAATTATAAATATTAAAAAAGATGCAGTTTTAAAAACTAAAGTTGACCGGTCTGAGGATTTTTTGTGAAAATTTTTCTAAAATGTTTTATCGAATTTATTCCATACTTTACGAAAGCACTGTATATAAACATAATAACTCGGAAGAAAAAATTCTAAGAAGATAATTTTTAGAACTTCTTGGACACCAGGTAGTTGAGGAGCATATTAAAAATCGAGTTACTAGTACCGGCGTTTCGAAAACTATTAAATTACGTATTCAAGAAATTTATAACATTTCTGATCCTAATCCGAAAACCCCAATCTATGGAAGATGTTATTATTGCTGCAACAAGAAAAATATAAATTCGAAATACAAATGCCAGAAATGCCCAAAATTTATGTGCTTAGAGCATTTAGTACCGATATGCCAGACATGTGTTCTCCAAGAAGAACAGTAATTTGGACTGCAAAGTTTCAGTTCCTCCGAAATATTGGGACAATTTGTTTCTTTTATATTTATTTAACAAAATGTTAAGTTTCGTTTGCGTCCTATTTTACAATAAAGGAAAGTAATCATGTCGTATTTTGTAATTTTCTAATATTTTACGTTTCACTAAATTTAATTTTTTTTATAATTTTATAAGTCTTCACTCAGCTCTTTACTTAGCCTGTAATTTGCCCTTATCTTGTAATCAACAAATAAATAAAGTTTTTAAAATACCTCTTCGGGTTTTTGAAACTTAATTTGTGATACATGTAAACGGAAATACGTGGGATAAACTGGCAGAAGCTTTTATACAAGGTATAAAGAACATATAAACAAGAAGAATGAAATATCTAATTATACAAAACATCTAATAACGAAAGGACATATGCATGGTCCTATACAAAACATTATGAAAGTTGAAAAAGTAATACCAAAAGGATCCAAAATGAATATCGCTGAAACAATATATACAGGGAGCGTCAGCCAACTGGAATAAATTCATTATCTCAATTATTGCGCATATTGAAAAAACATCCCGAAACACGTCAGTTTTAGTCTATCATATGATATCCTGTAAAGTGAAAATTTCCTCCCTAACCTCAACCCCCTTCGAGTGATAGTTGCAACCTCCAAATTTTTAAATGGGAGGAGGGGTCTTGTGATACCTCATTTGAAAGGTCTCTCCATGCT
The DNA here is from genome assembly GCA_949768715.1 of Dascillus cervinus. Classification (NCBI taxonomy): domain Eukaryota; kingdom Metazoa; phylum Arthropoda; class Insecta; order Coleoptera; family Dascillidae; genus Dascillus; species Dascillus cervinus. The sequence continues at coordinate 19,547,904 of OX458320.1, forward strand.
CTATACAAAAATAAAATGGTTTAAAAATTTATTGCAAAAATGAAGAGTAAAAAAAATTAATTTGTTTAACGAAATTCGTTATGACACACTAAAAAAATCAAAAACTAATAACTGTTTTTCCAGGTTTGTTTCGAAACCATTAGTCTCTGGATGAGTACCATATTTTGCTTTGGCGTTAAACGTATCAAACCAGTCATTAACCACAGACAGAAATTTACTTGTTTCTTGCCACGTGGTATTTTTAAAAAGTGATCGCATTCCGCACCATTCAAGAGCTTTTGCACGAGTATTTCAAAAAAATTGAGCTGCCGGTTTCACTTTCTGAAGTTCGCTGCCTCGAACCGATAAATGATAGTCACTCACTTTATGCACTAACTGCAGCAATAAATTCTTCGGTACCGGCTGTGTTGATATACTTTCCATCCAGAGTCTATGAAGTGGTTCCTTATTAGTGTAAGTAAATATAAGGTACGTCTGCAAACACAAACACTTTTTCGTCGTGATTAACGGGGTTTTAAAAAAAACAGTTTTTATTATAACCCACATTCAACTCTGACCACAACTCTTACTTGCCAATCTCCATGTCGCTTACAATCGAAACAAAATGATGAAGAAGATGCAGAAGTAGAAGGAAACAGGGGCGAAGAAGTAGAAGAAAACGACTCATAATAGGCCTTATGGAAACACCATGTAATAAAAAACGCGCCTTTCATTTTACCTGAAACAGATGCATCGCAGCGCACAAGTTTTCTTTAGAACTATTAGTTCCAAGTAAATTTTTTGTAGAACCTTTTTTGTGGAAATTTTGATAGTAAACAAATTTTGTAATAACCGAAATTCAGGTAAAACTAATATTTCACGAGATATTTGAGAAAAACTGATTTTCGCTGCCTTCGTCCTTCAATAATTTCTTTGGCGGACAGGATTTTTCAACGGACTCTTTGCACAGTGTTTCTTATAGCGATGCAAAGAAAATCGCGAAGAAAAATTTTCACTTGTAATTTTTTAGAAGATGAATACTAAAATGACTGGACTATAAACAATTTGAACTATGAAATTTTAATCCAAAACATTTTAAACTGGAGGGGACGATAGGCCTAAAAAGGATGGAAATCCTTGTTCTAGAGCATAATGTTACATTACATTTATGTTTTTTAAATTATTATGTTTCGAAATAAAGAATTCAAATTCTCATTTCGAACGATCGTTCAAATTTCCTTGCTTCACCCAATGATATTTGTTCCGTGTCTGACGTCATGCGCAAACTTCAACGAAATAAGGTTTAGTTTGTAGCACACCATATAATACTACCACCGCGGATGATATAACAATGACCCCATTCCAATAAAAATGTTTAAAGAATTTTTAAAGAATGTCGAAATATAGCTGCTTATTATTCGTTAACTAAATTTAAAATTTATTTAAATTTTCTCAACGAATTACGTTACGTTACGTTATTATTGGAGCTACAAAGTCGATTAAATTAGGAAAGAATTGGTGTGTTTTTTCACTGATTACCATAATTAAAATAGTTTTCCGTGGAAAAAATCTTCAACACATACAATTTTCGTCCGTTTTCAAGATATTTGCTTGATTACATACATCATCTCAATCCTGTATGTGTAATTAGTTATGTGGTATACTTGAATTCCTAAATCACTGAATCAAACGCATTTAACCCTTTATTGCATTCCGTTCCCATTTGGGAACACAGTGCATTGAGTTCCAGAAATTCTCTACTAATCAACTGATAAACTTCAAGGGCATGTAGCCCACCTGGGAACACAGTTCTTCAAGTTGGAATATATACTTACAGATGACAGCACCTAGTAGTGTCAGTAAATATTTGCACAGCTGCTGATGTGTAGTTGGAGTTGCATTTTTGTTGGTGTGTTTTTTTCTACAAAAACGTGCTATTGAGTTCTAAAAAGTTCTAAAAAAAATTCTGTGTGGGGTACTACAGTCTTCTCAAGGTAATTACGTTTTGGGTTTTAATATATCTCATGTACTTAGCAGTAAATTTTGACATTGGTAGTTGTGCCCATTTAGGAACATCGTGTGTAAATTGGACTAAATTCAAAATTTGCAAAATGGATGGAACATGGAAACCCATCAATCCACAATTATTTTATGGTCAACATATCAAATCCGAGACATTCCAAGCGATAGTGACGATTCAGCTATCGTAGATGATGAGGGCCCGGAGTTCGAAAATTTAGATTTAGAACACTTGAATGATAATGTGGATATTGAGGAAAATTTTGTCTCTGAAGATGACTTACCATTGATTCACTTGGCAGATGTGGCACATCCCAAAAAATCTAAAGTTGCAAAACTAATATAGCTGGAAAAAGAGACATTGAAAACGATAAGGTACGATTTTCTGGCAATAGTGATTTGTCACAAAATATTTTAGACCTCACTACGCCTTACTTGATCTTCAAACTATTTTTTACCAATGCATTCATGAAGCAGGTAGCAGATATGTCCGCACTATCAAATCAATCCGAATCGTCCATTTGTTACTACACCTCATGAAATACAAAAATTTATTGGAATGTTATGTGGATGTCTGTCATAAAACTGCCTAGTACAAGAATGTACTGTTCTGCAGCGACGCGAGTTCTTCAAGTCGCTGATGTGATGCCAGTTAACCGTTTTCAAGCAATTAAGAAAAATCTACATTTCAATGACAACGAGCAAATGGAAAAGAAAACTGAGAAAATTCAACCCGTTATCGATCACATTCAGTCAGTCTGCAGCAAAATACCAATGGAAGAAAATTTGTCCTGCGATGAACAAATAGTACCTTTCAAGGGCATAATTTCTATCAAAACATATAATCCTAAGAAGCCCCATAAGTGGGGCTATAAGCTATTGGTACTTTCAGGTGTCAGCGGTTTTTCTTATGACTTCGAATTATTTACTGGCAAGGTAGATGTAGCAGAAGCAAAGGAAGATTTTGGTTCTGCAAGTAATGTTTTTCGACTAAGTCGCAACTTACCTAAAAATCTGCATCATAAGTTGTACTGTGATAATTACTTTACAAGCATTCCTTTGTTCTGTTATCTATCACAAAATGGAATTGATTGTGTAGGAACTGTAAGAACAAATAGGTTGAGGGGATGCAGCTCTCCTACTGTAAAAAATTGGAAGCAACAAGGTAGAGGGTCATATCTAGAAAAACTGACCAAAGACCAAAACCAACAAGTAGTGAAGGCTATACAGTTGTATGGCAATAAAATTGTGATGCTGCTATCCACTTTTGCTGGTAGTAACCCATTTCATTAGGTTAAAAGATTTTCAAATCTGAAAAAAGTAGGAAAAAAATTATCTATCCAGACATAGTGAAAGTATACAATAAACATATGGGGGGAGTCAATCTCCTCGATTCCTTGCCAGATGCAAAAAATGATACTACAAATTATTTTTTCACATGTAATTCATGGTTGTATAGAAGAATACTCCAACACAAAAGCTTTGGCGAAATGACTCCTTTGCAATTCAAGATTGAATTGGCACAAGTACTAACTATAATGGAAACAAGTAATGAAGAAAATAGAAAAAGAGGAAGGCAAGCGATTCTTCAAAGGAGACTCAACACATGAAAAGGAGATGCAAAAAAGCATTACCTGCAACTGAAACCAGAAAAAATAGAGTTGACCAGCATTCTGAACAGCGCAATCGTTGCCGGTTGGAGGGTTGCAATGGGAAAAGTCGCATGTTTTGCGGAAAATGCAAAATATATTTATGTCTGTATGAAAAAAGAAATTGTTTTATTGATTACCATCAATAATTTGTGAGCAAGTAGATATTAGTATTTTTTAGTCATTATTGTTTCTAATACGCATAATGTTTCCGATTGGGCTTGACAAGAAAAAGTGTCAAAATTTTCTAAATAAAAGAAACAATTCTTTAAATTGTGCAAGCTAAAAGACCTACCATGAATTTTTTTCGATGGAAAATAAAATTATGTGCAATATATGGTTAAGATTGGGCTCCTTTATTGAACCATTTTATTGACAAATCATGTCCACGGTGTCATCAATTTATTATCTATTACACTCAATTTGAAATTGATTTTTCCGAATTATCAATTTGATATTAATTTTCTGAATTTTAAGTTGATTTTTCCAATTTGGACTTTATTAATCTCAATTTGAAATTGATTCTTTAAAATTAGAAGTTGATCTCTTGTATTAAACTAGATTAATATTTTAAATTGAAATTGGTTATTCCGGATCTGAAATTGATTAGTTTTAATTTGTCATTTATTATTCGCAAAATAAAATTGAGTAGTTTTAATTTGAACTTTAAGAATAAAGAGATTTGCATAATTTTAAAAACGGATGCATTTACAAATATTATATTAAAATGCTGTGAATTATGCTCTTGAAATTAATAATTTTTTAACCACTACAAAGTAACCAACAATTACGCAAAAATTATGTTAGCGGAAATGATCTAAATTAGAAACTTGATTTCTCCATAACTTTTCCCATCAATGTGTAAATTGAGACACAAAATTTTGAAACCTGTAATGAAACAGTTTGTTATCCGCTTATCAATGACGATTTTAGCGGTTGATCACCTGTACAAGTGTATTCAAACTCATTTTTGTAAAACCACCAGCTGTCATTGCTATTTCTGCATTTGATCTTTGCATAATCAACATCAAACTCTTTCGTAACTGCAAATCGTTTAAATTGTACCAAGCACATTCGTACGCTGCAGCAGCACTATTTTCGGCCTAAAACAAATCGAAAGAGTAAGCAAAGCAATGTTCCATAAAGTCATTCTACCTACATGGTAAGTTAATTGTTGACTGAACCAACAGTAAATTGTAAGTTGAAGAAATATGAAGAAAGGAACGAAGCACAATTGAAATATTTGATCGGAATTTAATTTCTGAAAAAACAAAACTATATATATGTACGAGTTTCAAGTGTCACTAATAGAATCAACTGAATTTTACTGCATAAAAATCTCACAATAACATACACAGCCACAATTCCGCTGACGTATCATACGGAATGGCTCAAAACCGAGTCTCTTGTTTCTAAAAATGAAATAAATGAGACAGATGGTGCTAAAGGTTCACTCGCTTATTTATATAAGAACGAGTTAGACGATTTAGACGACCTATACGAGGAAGAACACGACGCAATCGAAGAATCATTAGATCCGTCATTTTGGACACCTTAAGGAGTGGGTTATTGGGCAGATGACGAAGAAGAATTTATACCAGCTACAACTAAACGCGGTCTTTTGGACTTTGTAGGAGATGCATTATCATTACTGATACATGGTACTGGGATCCGGCCTGTTGACGGTACTTTCCAAAACGTTCTTCTAATTTGTCCGTTTGAATCTTACCACATAGAAAAAATTGAATCCCTTTTCTTCCAAACAATAAGTGGCAATTTTTAGTAAGGTGTCTGTTGTATGTTTCAAAGCGGTATGAGTTTGCTTCGTCAACTTTCCATTCCCTTTTCAAAAACGACATGGTATAGTTTCTCATCAATGTATGGTGAAGCAGCAAAAGTGAATGAAACATCAGTCATTGAGTGGCTATCCATTTTTGCTGCAATTAAAAATACATACTTACCTAAAAACATATTTAACATAGATGAAACGGGTATTTACTGCAATTTATTGCCAAATCGTAAACTAGATTTTAAAGGTAACCGTTGTCATGAAGGAGCCAAGAGCATACAAAGAGTGACCGTGTAATTCAGATGGATCGGAAAAATTTAAACCTTGGTTGATTGGTAAATCACAAAATCCTAGATGCTTCAAGAAAATCAACAGATGCCACTTGCCTTCTGACTACACTTGCCACCCTTCTTCATGGATTGATTCAAAGGCCTTCAGGGAATGGTTACTTAAGATTAATAGGCGTATGGTAACACAACGACGTAACATTATGTTGACACTTGACAATTGGGCCGCACATAAAATTGATAACTTGCAACTATCAAACATAAAAATTTACTTTTTTCCTGCGAATTCAACCTCTCGTTTACAACCGCTTGACCAGGGCATAATTGCTAATATGAAAAGTTACTACAAAACTCGATTACTAAAATTTGCGATTAGAACTCTCGAGTCAGAGGGACAAGTTACAAAATGGGATATCCTACAAGCTATTAGAGCGATTTGCTCTTCATAGGATGCTGTTACGGCAGACACTATTAGAAAATGTTTTGAAAAGGCATGGTCATCTTCAATAATGGATCCACCAGAAAACAAATATCCAAAACAACCTCCGGAAGAATGGGCCGAACTTGAAGCAGTTAGACCACTAGATATCTCCTTTCAAGAGTTTGTATCTGATAATGATGATGATCTGGCCGTTTGTTCAGAAATAGCGATTGATCATTTGTTGTCATACGATGACAGCAACGAAGAAAATGAAGAAGTTAAGAAGTCTTCCAGAAATGAAGTTTTGGCTGCACTTTCGACATTACAGCGATTTGCAGCAACAACAGACGTTTCTCAACAGTTTGACACTTGTTTAGACATTGTATCTAATGAATGCACCTTAAAATTACGTCAAACCCTACGCCACACCAACATTGAGGAGTTTATTAAGTAATGTGCACATAAATTGTACTTATTGTGTATTATGGTACCTATTTTGTATTTTATTGTTGTAATGTTTTTTATATTACATATTACGTGACTTGTTTTATTTGATTTATTTTTCCATATAAACATGAGACAAAGCAAAAAAAAATAAGTAACTTAAAAACCTATAAGAATAGAACTAACTTTGTAGGTGTTCCAATTCTTGCTATTCAATGTTAATAGGTGTTATAAATTAACTCTTCGAAATTTTCTCGTAGTGCAAAATAATTCTGCGGCTACTGTGCAGTTATTAATTAGAATATTTACACCCGGTTTTCAAAAACGTTCTTAGAATTAAAGTCAAATTAAAATGGCCGGAGAAAAAAAATCATTTTTCAAGCTCTAAGATATTTAACAGAAATCGTATTGACAATGCTTCATTATAATTATTTTTTTTAACTTTTATAATCAAAAAATCAAATTTCTAATCCGTCCGTTCCATTGCATATTATTTTCTCTTTCAAATGATGTAACTTAAGTGCAAATATCTTATTTAGATACTTTGTTATAGCCGCAACACTTTACATTGAAAATACCATAAGAACATTAGGTAAGAACTTATAATAGTAAAAAAATATAATTATTTTCTCTATTATTATGTTATTATTATTTTGTGTTATCTGTGTAGCCTATCATTCGATTTTGAAGTAGTTTTAATCCAGTCCGCGAAAAGCGTAATTCTTGTGTACACCCCCGGGGCGCCCGTGAAGGCGCAAGCATGACCCCACGACACGATACCTGCAGATTCATTCAATTAAATTGCAAAAAATAAAAGCAAACCACTCACCGATCAACTTATTGTTGTGGACTAATGGTCCACCGGAATCGCCGTAGCAAGCGTCGGTATTTTCGCGGTACGCACAAACCATTCGGTCGGTAATTGTATATGTAAGACCTACCTGCTTTTCTATTTTTTTATACATAACTTTGCACTTCTTTAAAGAAATTAAAGGAAACGAAGTCTGATGGAGGACTTCGGAATGAGAGTTTTTCTTTGAAACATCTGTTTGTCCCCAACCTGCGACTACTGCTTCAACATTTTCATCCTCGTACTGTTACAACAAAAATGAATTACAGATATTTTTACTGTTGGTGACTAACTTACATTGAAAGTTTTGGGGGCGATCGAAATGGTCTTCTCGTTTCTACCCCGGAATCTGTCTTTTATTTTCAGCAGACCTATGTCGTAGTCAGTAATGGGGTCGTCGTACTTAGGATGCTTGAGTTCTCTAATTATGATGTGAACATTGGGAAGGGAATGGTTTGCAGAGGCGGCATGTTTAACGTTTGAGTAGATCACCGGAGTGACAGTTCTGTATGTATTGTGACGATAATCTATGCAATGTGCTGCCGTTACCAACCATTGGTCAGAAATAATCGAAGCACCACAAAATTGCTGTCGTTTAGATATGCTTGGGCTGATTACTTTAAACACGCCATATTGAGCAACGTAAGGAAAATCTTCTATTTCTGCGGGTAGTCCATTAATTATTCGCATTTCGTCGTCGTATTTGTAGACGTTATAGTCGTTCAAATAATCATCGCGGAACGCACTTCCACCAATCACAGAATATAATTGAACAAACAGACAAACTAACCACAGTTTAGATTGATGCATCGTAACGGTCGATTTTGGAATTGTACCTACCTTTAAACTATTTCCACAAATTGATCAATTAAAATAATTTACCTTAAATAGCAACAAGAACAATAGTTCTATTGTTCTGGAACAATAGTTTGTTTTTAATTGGATCGACAATTTTAATTACGTTTAATGCAAAATTTTATTGACCCACGGATTTTATTCACTGAAGTGTCACATTTAATCCCTAGGGATTATGATACCTCCAAGATTTTGTTCATTAAAATTTTGATTTAATCAGTTTATTTATCTATTTTTAACCTTTTTTTTTAGCTTTGGGTTTAATTATTTATTTGTCAATGTTGGTTATGGGTTAGGTAATGATTTGTTATCTTATAGATTAATTTTGCTGAGAATTTGGATTTGTGCTTTAATAATTATATCACGAGGGATGATTTATAGAAATAAAGTTTTTAGAAATTTATTTTTGTTAGTTTTGTTATTTGTGATTTAATTTACCAAAAAACATTTTTTATATTAAAAATCTAATTTGGGAGACCAATGGAATAGTATTACTCTGATGTGGCGAGTTACCTACTACTTAACCCCTCGTTTGATTATTGCCTTCTCAAGCTAAAGGGGATTGAATTACTTTTGTCCCTTATACGATGTAAATTAGTAATCAACTATACCGGGCCTTTTTTTAGTAGTGACTGCAACTATTCGAGCGCAAAAGCGACACATAAATCTTATTGAGAGCAAAACAGACAAGATGACAATGAAGACAAAAAAGTTGTCTCTTTTTTACTCTTAAATGAAACATCGACATTGCATTTATTTCTATTACCCCTATAGGCGTGTTTACGATGACCCAAACTACAGATCTGCAGGAACCATATAAAGCAAAGTTTGAAAAATGAAACTTTATTGAAATTATAAAGAGAAATGCAACAAATTCTTGAAAAAAAGTCTAGTTACTGTTCAAAAACACAGAGAGAGTCCGGAAAAACAAAAATAGCTTTTCTGGATCAAATTATAGTTTTAGGTTCGGGTAACATCGCTCCCATCATTTTACAATATTACAATATTACAATACCTACTACAAACCAGATATTCCATCTCTTCGAGGTAGAATATGCAAAGACACCCAGTCTGCTTCTAATGGTACTGTGGTTGTCGATGAAGGTGTAGAATATTTGGATCTGGAAGATTTTCCTATGTCTGAAGAAGACAATGCAGTATTTCAAAAGTTAGCAGACGATGAGAAACTTCCACCACAATTAGAAGAACTTATTAACAGCAACAAATTTGCAAATACTGAAAGCAGTCAAACGGAAATTCAAGATAAAATATTTGGTGATTTGCATCTTAAAGAAAATAATTTTAAACAGATACTAGGTCAAGGGAGCGGTAGGTTCTTATAATGCTTTATTTTTCAGATAATCAAAAGAAAATTCTGTCAAGAATCAAAAGCTATCAGAAATTCTAGAAACGCGGAAATACAGAAGGAAAAACATTCAGTTCTAGAGCGCTGCAGTTGCAAACAAGAGTGCATCGAAAAAATTGATGAAATCGATCCTATTGGGAAGGAAATTGGTTATCCAGAAAATCTTTTTTACTTCATAGTATTTCCTGAAACGATGTTAAAAGGCCTACAACTGGCACAGATTTTTTAAAGATAGTGCTGGTGAAAAACAATATGTGTGCAAAATGTTCTCTTTAAATACGTTAGGTTACAAAAAAACAAACAACTGGTCCATATAGTTCTTTTTAAAACATGGAAAAAGTTATTTTAAAGAGTGTTTACAACCAGAGTCTGCACAAAAAATATTATTAATAGTATTAATAGTGGCTCGAAACGCTTCATCGCTATGTCGTAAAAGCAAGAGTTAAGGAAGATAATAATTTAGAACGTGTTGGTTACTTTAACGGACACCAAATTTTCTCGTCGGAACAGAAGACTATTCTAACTTCTTACCTGAAGCATGCTTCGGATATCTACTACGGCCTGACACCAAAGGAACTGCGGAAATTTAGATTTCAATTTGCCATTGTAAATAATCTTCAGGTTCCGGTTAACTGGACTAGGAATAAAGCGGCAGGCCCAGATTGGTACACGTCGTTTATCAAAAGGAATACCACCCTGTCGTTACGGACTCCACAAGCAACAAGTCCGTGAAGAGCGACTTCATTCAATAAAACTAATGTGCAACGGTTTTTTTCCAACTTAACGACCGTATATAAGCGTTTGCATTTAGAAGCATCAGATATATGGAATGTAGACGAGACGGGCGTCACTACGGTGCAAAAGCCGGATAGGATAGTGGCACGACGAGGATTTAACCAACTAGGCAAACTCACGCCTGCGGAAAGAGGAACTTTTGCGACCCTCACTATTGCAGTTTCCGCAAATGGCAATACAGTTTCCCCATTCTTTATCCTGCCACGAGTTAACTACCGGGATTACTTTATCAGAGACGCACCTGTCGGAAGCATGGGTGATGCAAGTCCATCTGGATGAATGAAGGAACTGCATTTCATAAAATTTATTAAACATTTTGTTCATCATAACAGATGTCTAAGGAAAGGCAGATGCTTCTCTTGTTAGACAATCACGATTCACATCTTTTAGTAGAAGCTTTGGATATTTGTAAACAAAATGACGTAACAGTTTTATCCTTCCCTCCGCACTGCTCACATAAATTGCAGCCGCTGGATAGAAGTGTTTATGGGCCACTGAAGAAATATTGCAATTCCGCAATATATGTATAACTGGATGGTCAACATGGACAATGTCAATATATGACATCCCTGGCATTGTAAAAGTGGCCCTACCTTTAGCTGCGACACCCAAAAATATAATGGCGGGCTTTAAAAGCATTGGGATTAGTCCCTTGAATGAAAACATTTTTGATGAAATGCATTAGAAAGTCCAAGGTAGTATTTTATGTGTGCATAAACTGTAACTCAGATGATGATTTATAGATCGATTTTTGCTAAGCCATTTTGTATTTAATAAAACAAAATTAAATGCCTACTTTTTTAATCTTGTTAATATTCTTATTCATGAAATATCTGAAAGTAGCTGTCTAGTCTACAAGCCCCGGTTGCTGAGTTAATTAACCCCGCAACCGGGGCTTGTTGACTTACTCCGCAAACCAGTTAAATTACGTAATAATGTTTAGATAGAGTCGAATAATCAGACATAACCAGCTGTGTGCGACCGGCGGCGTCCCCGAAGGATATTTTCCAATCTTTGTGAACATTTTTGTTTGATACGAACCAAGGCGCTCCAGTGGTCCACCGGAGCAGCTTGTTTTGAATGACCTGGAGGGGGCGGATGTGCGATTTCACGGCAGTGCCCAATGAGGAGGCCGCGTACGTAATGGCAGGGCGGATTACGGACTTGTATAACAAAAGTTTGTTATCAGTCGACAGGAGGCTGTTTCGAGAGATGAGCGGAAAGAGTTTTGAGATGCACATATGGGCTTTCTGGCGGACGTATCGGGTGTGGCGCTTCCAAAGGAGCTTTCGGTCGAGATAGACGTCCAAGTACCTCACATCCGGTTGCCAAGGCACTTGAATGCTGTAGAGAGTGGCGCGAGGCTTGATGCGTTGCTACAACTGCCAGCGGATGACCACGCACCGCAGCAAAGATTGCCCACAGACGCAGATGGAGAGGTGCAGGAAATGTGGACGAGGTGGCCATCTACATCACGACTGCCCGGGGCGTTCCAGGTCGGCGCAAGGCAGGAATCTGGCGAAATCAACGGTTCAGGTGAGACTCGTAGATGTAGGCGCTAATATCTATAAGAAGGCGGCGACCACGGTGGCGGGCGAGTCGCTCAAGACGTATCTAGATACCGGAAGTGAGAGGAACATCTTGACGCTGGCGGGCATGAGGCGAATCATGCACGGCGATGGTGGTTGATTGCGATTTGGCTGGAGCTGACCTGCTTCTAGGACAACCAGCGTTGACGACGGAGGGAGTGGTCTTCCTGGTGAATGACGGCACGGCGATGCTTTCCTGTCAGGAAGACTTTCTCCAGGCGATCCGGTTGGAGGCGGGCGACTTAACGCAGGCGGCATTGTACCCAGTGCGAATGGTAGGTGACATTACCATTCCTCCAGGCGAAGAGACGGATATACCGGTGACAGTCGACCACGTTCAACTAGGCGAGATGATCCTTCAAGTAACGCAGATTTGGACTTGACTCATTTGGACGAAATGCAGATCCAGGTGACAACGGACAAACCGGTGTACTATAGGCCGTATCGACTATCGCACACGGAGAGAGCGACGGTAAGAGACATGGTGAAATCTCTTTTGCAGAGTGCTGTAATACGTGCAAGCGAGTCCAACTATGCCAGTCCGATTGTGTTAATTCCAAAGAAAAATGACGAAAAGAGGATGTGTGTGGACTACAGGGCGTTAAACGCTATCACGGTGAGAGATAGATATCCCCTGCCTCTAGTGGAGGACCAATTAGACAAACTGTCAGGGAAGTTTTACTTTACCTCGCTAGACTTGACGCAAGGGTATCACCAGGTGCCGTTGCATTCCGACTCAATGGCAAAGACGGCGTTCATCACACCGGATGGGCAGTATGAGTACACGCATGTACCTTTTGGATTAGCGAACGCACCAGCGATGTTCCAAAGGGTCATTGATAAAATGTTAGGCGAAATGAAAAATGATCTGGTGTCGGCGTACAGGGACGATTTGTTGATTCCATCCACAACCGTTGACGAGGGCGTCCAACTACTCGAGCGAGTGTTGAACTTGGTGAAGCAGGCGGGACTCGAACTGAAACGGTGAAACGATTGATCGGCAAGATCTGGTGGATCTGTTCGAAAATTAGCGTAGGGGCGTTGTGGTATCAGGTCTAGGCGTAGATCTGAGCTAGTGTCAGGCATCAGTAGCGGCGAATTATTTCACCCTTGTAAGAGGGACAGGTGTATTAATGAGGACATTGTTTCAGAAAGGCCGAATGTAACAGGGGCGTAACACGGGTGGCTGGCGCTCCAGGCGATGACGCTGCGGACTCGACCGTTGAGGGCGACACTCGGTACGAGGGGCAGAATCATTCCGACCTTCGTGCCGTGAAGTTGGTTTTCGTGTATATTTTGGCATTTGAAATACAGTTATTCCATTACAGGCGTTATCTCTAAACCTTGCTTTAACCAATTTCCGTAGAACTGTGTTGGTAGGATATCTCTATGAGATTGTCTTGTGTTGTGTGTGTTGTGTGTCGTCAAAAACTCGTAAATGTGGGTGTTTTGAAAGGTTTTTGTAGCGTGTAAAATGTTAGGTTATGTAGAGGCACATTAGGGTGGTGTATTCATTTTACAACTTAATTGGAGTTGAATATGCGTAATTAGGGTTTAAAGACGTTATCGAAGATGCCATACAGGTGTTGTGTACCGCTCTGTCGAGGGAATTATGGATATGGCGACGCTCCAAAGGTAGCTGTTTTCTCATTTCCAGAAGATCAAGATATGCAAGAAAAATGGTTAAAAGCAATTCCGCGCGCTGATTTTACACCAACAAAATTCAGTAAGGTATGACAGTTACATTTTAAAGGCGAGGATATCGTCTCGGATGCTTACAAACTTGATAAAAAAACCGGCGAATCTTCCACGTTCTGTTTGAAGCGAATCCGTTTAAAAGTTGGTGCTATACCAAGTACTTTTCCCAATTGCCCAAGCTATTTGTCGAAATCTGGTCCCAAACTTCGTAAAAGCAGGGAAGACAAACGTCGTGAACGTGATGAACGTAATCTATTAACGGCTATTCATGAAAGCAAAGCCAATTTTATTGCACATAAGGACTCAATTTCGTTTCAAAGTTTTAATAGACTATTAGAAATTTTAGATTCATTCGCCCACAAACAAAAATGGTTGAAGGTAAGCGATGAGTCAAAAGTAATTTTTTTCAAAATCAATTATAATCCAAGACCGACCACAAATTACTCAGTTGTAATAAATTCAGATCTGAAAATGGAAACATATTTATATGGCCAAGAAATTTCTCTACAACACAACGACATCATAACACCTTGCAATATTACTAATTTGGAAAATATTGAAAATCGTTTAAATTTTATAGATTCTGTAGCAACGCAAAATTCTTCGGACAATAATTCTGATGATAAACAATTCAAACAAATTATACATCATTTGGCCAACCTCCTGGACCAATTAGACTGCGACGACTTTGGTAAACGTGCAACTCTCAACTTGTTATCAGAGCAGCTAAACCTTCTCATTACACCAAAACAGAGATACCGTTATTCAGCAAATACTTTAATTGTGTCTTCGATTATGCACACCATAAGTCCCCATGCTTATAAATATATACGGCATTACGGTTCATTGATTTTGCCTCACCCGACAACCATCAAGACCATTTGCAATAAATTTTTGACCGATCCAACTGAGGAAGATGGAAAATTATTCCTCACGTACGCACGTAATATTTTCAAACTTTTAGAAGACCATGAAAAAAATGTTATGCTGCTTATGGATGAAATCCACATTCAACCTTATATGGACTATAAAGCTGGAAATATTGTAGGCAATGCATTTAACAACTCTTCTTTGGCTACAGCCGCGTACACATTTATGATTTCTAGTAGCACATCCTCCATCAAAGAAGTTATTCACATATTTCCAACATCCACCATGCAAAGTGACACTCTTTTTGATTGTATTCGAACAGTCATTACTAAATTGGAAGAGATTGGTTATAGAATGTTTTGTGTTCTCAGTGATAACAATGCACTCAATGGTAAAGCCATGAGTAAATTTTCACCCAAAAAAAAAGCATTGTTTTTCCCCACCCATGTGACTATACATGACCACTTTTCTTCGTTCATATACTGAAATGTAACAAAAGTAATTGGTTGAATCCTAAAAGTAACAAGACTTTATCGCTCCCGGATTTTGAGACTGGTGAAAAAAAAAATTGCAGATTTTAATTCATTAATATCGTTACATCAAATGGAGCATGATAAATTACTAAAATTTGGGTACGCTCTATCTCTCAAATCATTGTTTCCTTCTACTTTTGAACGTCAAAATGTCAGTTTATCTTTGAAAATTTTCAATCAGTTTGTGAAGGAAGCCCTATTGAAATTTGGAACTAATTTAACTAATTCCACAGATACGGCTGACTTTATAGATATTATATCAACCTGGTGGAAAATTGTTAACGTGAAAACACCATTAAAAGGGCAGCGACTTAGAGATCACCTCCAAACACCTATAACATCCGAGAATCCAGACGACCCTAAATTGGTATTTTTGCGCAAAATGATTCGTTGGCTTGATACTTGGAAATCCGATGATTTTCCTCATAAGCTTACAGCTTTCAAGAACTCAAAATGAATTATGTGCTACTAGGAAAATTTCAAACGGATCCTTTGGAACACCGATTTGGAAAATATAGACAATTAGCAGGTGGTCAGTATCACATATCGATCAGGCAGTTATATGAATCGGAAAAAAGATTAAGAATTCAATCACTTTTGACATTGTCTTCCCGAAGTTTCGGAAATATACCAATAGCAAGTTTCT
Organism: Dascillus cervinus; assembly: GCA_949768715.1. Taxonomy (NCBI): domain Eukaryota; kingdom Metazoa; phylum Arthropoda; class Insecta; order Coleoptera; family Dascillidae; genus Dascillus; species Dascillus cervinus. The sequence goes on from OX458320.1 coordinate 19,563,694, forward strand.
CAGAAAACTTAGATGATTTTCATGATGAACAAAAGCAGTGGGACAATGGACCTATTCAAATTGAAAGAGATGGACAGCATGCGCAGTGACAACGGACATAGTCACGCTTGCGAACCACGCGGGAAATAATTTCTATGGAGTTTAACGTGTAACAGTGCTGTTTTCATTTTAAATTTTATTATTGAGATGTGGTCGAAATCGCTTAAAAGTATTATAAACTTTGACATGGACAATGCAAATAGTTATTTTGCTAAAAATGGGTGTCTGAAATGACATAAAACTAAGGCATACAATTTCTTTTGTGAGGGTTATGTTCATGATGCCTGAACAAAAACTGAGGCAAATAATATTACATCAGTATTTGCAAAGTTCTATAGATCTCAAAAAAAGAATCAGCCAGCACATAAATTATCATTCATGTTACAAAATGGAAAACTTCTTGATGGGAAATGCACGTGTGAAGCTGGGTGAGTCTGAATAACAAATCCTTATTTCTGTAGTGTTAGTTTTAACAATTGATCAATTAATGAATTCGTGTTCAGTGCATCATCCTCCTGCCAACATCTCACCGCGCTGTCCTACACGTTAAATCATTTAGTGACAAGAGGTTACACAGAAATTCCAGAAGAATTTACCTGCACTGACCTTCCTCAGCAATGGGGTAAACCAAGAGGATCTCATATAGAACCAAAGGCCCTAATGAACTGTGTTTTCGAAAACTTTAATAAAGATAAAGCGCCCACAAAATGTACTTTTTATAATGCCGAATGTCCCAGTAAAGACAATACTACTGCTGAAGATATTAAATATGTTGTGGGTGAATTAATAAAAAAAAATAAAAACATTCCATATTCATACATTTTAAATAGTGACTCTTGTCGAGAAGACATTAAAATCGAACAATTTTGTGATAGTGATGTGTACATGGCTGAGGATTCAACACTACAACACCAATTAAAACAATTTGTACCGCCAATAAATGCGGCAACAAATGAAAGTTTCTTGAACACAGTAAACAAGAAATTGCAATTTCCACTGAACTCGTCAGTGACCCAAAACATTCTGTGTTCTGTACCTCCGCAAGAATATCCAGGAGTTGACTTATGCCTAAACGAATGTTACAATGTGGAAATTACCACAAAACAACAAGCTGGTAGTCAAACGTGGCACAAAGAACGAAGGAAACGTTTCACTGCCTCAAGATTTGCAGAAATTTATTATAGGCGCAAAACTATTGATGCTATTTTTATAAATCGAATGCTCGGTGGAGGCAAGGATTTATTTTATATTCCCGGCCATTAAACATGGTCGAACCCATGAAAAAACAGCCGTAGCACTTTATTGCCAGAAAATGAAGCACGTAGGGGAAAGTGGGGCGGATTCATACACGGGGCACCTACACACACTGGACATATCTGAAGTTAGGCGCACATCTACAGAATAACGTTACCGTGTAAAAATGCCTTACTAACTCATGTGTTCGCCCACGGAGTTTAACAGCCAGTCGACGCAAAACACGCGTCTGTGCAACACGGAACGTGGTTCGGCCTTGTAAAGGTAATTTCCCAACCTTACTTTAAGTGTCTTTTGTTGCCAATTACTGGCCTTTAGATGATTATTCACTGTTTTATTTCAAAGATAATAAAGGTAAGTGTATGAATTGATTTATAAATCTTCCTATATGTGGGCGATTTTTTTTTGGCAATATTTTGTTTTCATTCTCTTATGATAGGGTAGATTCACACACAAGTACATGGGGCACATACATACTGTATGAATGTGCCCCGTATAGACTTTTTGTTTTGGTTTCCAGCATTGAAGCGATTAATTTTTGTTTTGCAGAACCATCATGGTCAGAAATTACAAGAGAAAGGGCACAAGGAGTGGGGAGGTAGATGAAGTGGCAATGTCATTAGCTATCACTGATGTTCTGGAAAACCGGCTATCTTTTCGGAAATCAGCAGCTAAGTACGGAGTTAATGCACAAACACTAAAAAATCGTATCACGAAAATGCGCAAAACACAGGAAGCTGACAGCGAGGGTCGTACTTTCCGATCAAAATTTGCATCGTATCAAGTTTTCACCATCGAAGAAGATCTTTTAAATAAGTGTATTTTAAGCAGCTTAATAAAAATGCATTACGGGCTGACATGAATTCAGGTTAGAAGACTCGCATAGGAATTCGCTAAGGCCAACGAGATTAAATATCCTTCCAGTTGGGACAAAAACAAGATGGCGGGATTAGATTGGCTAGCAAGTTTCCGCAAACGTAATACCAATCTAAGTTTGCGAAAACCAGAGAATACAAGTGCTGGCAGATCATTCGGTTTCAATAAAACAGCGGTAATTGACTTCTTTCAGAACCTTGAGACTGTATATGGCAAGTACAATTTTACTCCCAATCGGATTTTTAACTTCGACGAGTCTGGTATCTCAACTGTACTGAGCACACCCAAAATCTTAGCTGCTAAATGTCAAAAGCAGATTGGTCAGATAGTATCAGCTGAAAGAGGGGAGTTGGTCACATTTGGCGGAATTATATCAGCATGTGGAAATACAATACCACCATTATTTGTCTTTCCACGTGTACATTTTAAGAACCACTTTCTAGAAGGAGCTCTGGAAGGCTCTTTAGGTGTAGCCACGAGAAGTGGTTGGATAAATTCGAGCATTTTTATAGAAGTTCTAAAGCACATCCAGAAGTTTTCCTTATGTTCAAAAGAAAATCCCATTCTACTTTTATGTGACAATCATGAAAGTCACGTCTCTATTGATGCAATAAACTATTGCCGGAGTAATGGAATTGTGTACCTTTCTTTTCCACCACATACAACTCACCGCCTTCAACCGCTAGATGTTGGTGTATTTGGAGCATTAAAGTCAAAATTAAAAACAGCATTTAATGATTGGCACGTTTCTAATGCAAGAAAAACGCTAAATATTTATAATATTCCAAAACTTACAAAGATACCTTATTTGGAAGCATTCAATGGTAGAAATATAACCAGCGCGTTTCAAAAAACCGGAATATGGCCCTTTAATAAAATGATTTTCAGTGATGATGATTTCGCACCAGTTCAGGTATATTGTTCACTTCCTATAACAAATTCCAATGAAAGCACAGGTGTTGATGGGTTCGCTACAGGCGGTGACGAGCTTCTATCTGCTCTAACACCGCCGCCTTCCAAAGTACTATTGAAGACTCCAGAAATGGTAAGGCTTCTGCCAAACTTTCAAAGACGCACACAAACAAAAAGGGGTCGCTCATTAGGAAAATGGAGAATTTATACGGACTCCCCCGAAAAAACTAGACTTGAAGAAATAGAAAAAAGCAGGAAAATGAAAAGACAAGAAAAAGAAAGAAGAACTAGAGCAAAAGAAATGAAACGTGCCTTCAGTTTAATAAATGAAGATTCTTCAAAACTAAAAATGCATAAGAAAAGTAAAACTATAGAGATAATCAAGAGAAAAATAACTTCTAGTGACAGCGAAACAGACATAAGTCTAAGAGAAAGTTCTGCATCACCATTAGAAGAAGGCGAGGTCGAAGACGATCATTTGATACCCCTCGACCCTAACGATGTAAAAGATGGTGGCTTTGTTCTTGTTAAATTTGAAAAAAAATAAATCTGCTTTGTATTACGTGGGTAAAGTTCTCGAACACCATAGTTTAACAGAAGTAAAGGTTTCATTTTTGAAAAAGAAACCAGGCTCTTCTATGAATTTTGTATTTCCAGATGTCAAGGATGAGGGGTCAGTAGATTTATCAGACGTAGTTATGTTATTACCGGATCCTAGATCGGGTATCGCAGCTAGGACGGCGAATATTTTCAGCTTCAACAAAGATCTCTCTTTTTATAATGTGCTTTAATATTATTGTTGTAATGGACATATATTTCAAAAGTGATATTTTTTGTAAACTGAAAGTAAAAATTACATTATGTATTATTTAAGATGATGCGACTATTTTTGTTTTTTGCGTTTTGATAATTTGATTTAAAATAATAAATAAACATTTGTAGAACTACTTTTGCATGTTATATTATACTGTATCAATCTGCCCCTTCGTGTATGAATGTTCCCCATGGCCTGTATGAAAGTGCCCCGTATGTGGGGTACATACATACATTTTCAATTTGTTTTTCGAAGTGTGGTAGAAACCTGTATAATTGAATTTTCGAATATTTTATGTTTTAATTATTAAGAAAGATATATATGCTATCGATTTTTAATTAATAGAAATAGACATTAATACTACACGGCATTCCACAAGACAAAATATAAAAACTGTATGAAGCCACCCCACCTTCCCCTACAAGTTTTCAAGTGTGGTCTGGTAATAAATCCACTTGCTCCGTTTTTAGGAGCTTCACCAGATGGACAGTTAGTCAATCATTCAATGGATACTCAAAACTGCAATGGAGTATTGGATATAAAATGTCCTTTGTGGGAGTGTATTCAACGAGGATGTCAAGGAAGTGGTCAAAGAAAAACCATATTAATAGAAAATAATGGTGAATTTAAGTTAAATCCAAATTGTGACTTTTACTGTCAGGTACAAGGGCAAATGCTCCTATGTGGTGTAAATTGGAGCGACTTTGTTGTACACTCACTCACATAAGTATCCGTACCCTAGCAAATTGCTGATTTTATGCTATAAAAACTGAAAAACTTAATTTTTTTTTCAATAAATTCATTTACTTACATGAGCAATGAAATAAAAGAACAAAAAAGAAACAATTTCATTGAAAATACCTGAAAAACAGCATAAAGTCCACTTATTTGTAAAAAGGCACTCTCACATAAGTATACGTACGTTACTTAACGGACAGATGTTCTGTTAAATTTTTGCTGAGTACGACAAAAAATTAGCAGTATTTACATTTACTAATCAGTTTTCTGAGCGTGAAGTCGAACATTTTTGAGAAGCAATAGTAATACCTGCAAATAAAATGCCAAAGTCGAAAGAAATTGCAATACAAGTGCGTGAAATTGCTGTTGACTTAAAAAACCGCGGGAAATCGCTGAAAGAAATTGCTGAAACATTGAGTTTACCAAAATCTACTGTTCAAACGATTGTAAAAAATTTTAATGAGACCGGTAGCATTGAAAATAAAGAAAGATCGGGTCGCCCTTCGAAGCTCACCGAGAGAATGCAGAGGCATATTATACGATCAATAACAGAAGATCCCAAGCAGAGTGCTGTGAAATTGACTAAAGACATTGGAAATGATCATGGAGTGGCCGTTAATCCAGAAACTGTCCGACGATGCTTGAAAAAGAACAGTATCAATTGCAGAACAGCAAGAAAGAAGCCGTTTCTGAGGGAAGTGAATAAGGCAAAACGTTTGGCATATGCACAAAAGTACCACAACATCCATTTGCAGGATCCGAATTACTGGGAACGTGTAATTTTTACCGACGAATGCAAATTCAACGTTTTTAGTCACGATGGCCGTACAAAAGTGTGGCGAAAACGCAATAAAGCACTTGATCCCAAAAATGTAGTTCCCACTGTCAAACACGGAGGTGGATCGGTAATGGTGTGGGGCGCCATGTCTGCAAATGGTGTTGGAAATTTAAGGTTCATAGAAGGTATTATGGATAAATACATGTATTTAGACATATTAAAAGACAGCTACCTGCCAAGCATTGAAAAACTGAACCTCACAGGCAAGGCGATACTATTACAAGACAATGATCCCAAGCATACCTCCTGTTTGATAAGAGAATGGTTGTTGTATAATGTGCGATCTAAGCTAGAACATCCACCGCAGTCCCCAGACCTCAATGTTATCGAACATTTGTGGGACCATCTCAAACAGCAAGTCCGGAAACGCCGCGTCACATCAGTGTCAAGTCTGAAGACCGTTTTACTGGAAGAATGGAATAAAATAACTCTGGAAACAACTCGAAAATTGGCTCATTCCATGCCTTCTCGACTATCAGCAGTTATACAAGCAAATGGAGGTCATACAAATTATTAAACATTGTGTACTTTATGTTTTTAAAGAACCGTACGTATACTTATGTGAGAGTGACTTTTTACAAATAAGTGGACTTTATGCTGTTTTTCAGGTATTTTCAATGAAATCGTTTCTTTTTTGTTCTTTTATTTCATTACTCATGTAAGTAAATGAATTTATTGAAAAAAAATTAAGTTTTTCAGTTTTTATAGCATAAAATCAGCAATTTGCTAGGGTACGGATACTTATGTGAGTGAGTGTATATCTTCACCACACCACACCAATGAAATATTTATAATTAGAACCGAGTTAGACGCATCATTTTGCATTAAGATGTTTTATAAAATACATTTGATATTTTTAAACCATGTGCTTCCTAGTTGTAATGATGAAAATGTAAATACAGTTAATATATTGTAATTAGAACTTATCACAAAAAAAAAAATTAGTTAATATTATTACTAAATTTTATTTTTGATTTACACTGTTTTTTCATACAAAAGCCGTGCAAATTGTGAATAAGTATAGCAATTCAATTCTAGTACAATATTGGAAATCATTCGTTAGAATTATCCTTTACCCTGAGAGGCATTTGGAATCCACTAAATAAACAGCAAACAGTCCAAATCTGATTGAATGATCCTAACATTGCAATAGGTACTTCATGTGTGAGAATTTTGTATGTTTTTATTCGTCCGATAGCTCTCTCAACATGAATGCGTTCATGTGCAATCATTCTAGTGTGAAAATGATATACCTGATAATCGAAACACGGGAATATTAATGTTTATATTTAAAGGGTCCATTATGTCTTGAATTTTAAAACCTTTATCTGCAAGAAATGTATCACCAGGAAGTAAATATTGCTTAGAAACTTTCTATTTTATTACATCTACTAACCCACATTCTTGAACTAATTTTTTATCTGATATATAACCTGTAAATAGAGAGAACACAAAAATAAGGGCACCGTTTGGATCAATTACAATAAGACCTTTTACTGTATTGTGACTTTTATATTGTGAGTATGTTTGGGACTGTTTCACTAATGAACTTGGTGTTTGGATGAAAACCTCGGTTGCATCTAAAAAACCTAAAACATTTTGATTATCTCTTTCCAAACGTGATGGCGAATTAGATAATAAAATGTCTCTGTGAGGCCAAATCATTAATTTTCCTAACTTTATGTATATATAATTTATCCATGAAATAAATATATTGCATACAGTGCTACTAGATATGCCAAAAAGATTACTAAGGTGATGATATCCAAAGTTCTGACGCAACTTTATTAATACAAGAAAATATTCATCCTCTCTTGACAACTTTCGACAGGTATGTCGTTTCCCCTTGCTATAGTTCATTTTAATATCACCACGGCCCGACTTTCCGAACAGCAATATCAAAGACAATTTGAATATTTCATAATCACTGAAGCCTGTATAGTATTGAATTTCATTATCACTATGTTTAAAAAGTTCAATGGTGAACATTGGTTTTATATGAAACGACTGTTCAAAGTGAGCATAAGCAACATTTTCATTACCCTCTTTTGAATGCTCAGAGCTCTTTTCTAACAACTTTTTTTTGTGGTCATTGTAGTCAATGAGTAAATCGAAATACATTTTTTTATAGTCGCGGTCATCTGAGTTGTCAACGTCTATCTGTGATCTGAGTGGTGTCAAGTTCTGTTCCATAAAACCATTAATGCTTTCTTCACAATTTGTGTTTCCGGGTAAATTTGTAATTTCCTAAAAAAAATTATGAGCACCTATGTGTATGCAATATGTTATAAAAGTATTTGTTTTTTTTATATCGACTAAACTGGTATGGCTAGTCACAGTAATTGTGTAAAACGTCACTTTTGTAAACTTGTTGGGTATTATTATACATACCATGGGTATTGAAGTTACATCTGAAGAAGATGAGCTGTCTATTGGCTTTTCATTTTGAACATTTTCATCTTGGGATTTTGGAAATGAAATTTCTTTAGTTTTTAGCGAACAATCACTTATCTTCTTTCTCTGCGATTTTAATTTCTCTGGTTTTGTCCAAGGAAAAATTTTAGGAACTGCATTTAATTTCAACCTGTTTAAAAAGCATTAAGTACATCTATAAACTCAATTTTTAAACGGAGTTCAAATTAAAATATTATTTATGAAATCCTATATGTTAGTGTTAGATTCCCTTACTTGTTGCACTTACCTTCGTTGATTTGGTAACTTTAAATGGATGTGGATTTCTTTTGCTTTTTAAGGTATCGCGTTTTATGAGATGAATCCGCTGTTTTCGTAGCTTTTTATTTGTTGGAAATTTATGAAACGAAGCACTACTTCCTAAATTTGTAGAACTGCACTCAGGTACGCAACAGTAATTGACCATTATCGAATTTTTATAAAAAAATAAATATCTTCACGCAAAACATGTACAACGTCCACAGCTGTTGCCCTACTATGACCGGCCGTAATGTGCGCAACCGTCCGTGACGTCACGCGTTGAAGAGAGACATTCAATTTTGGAAAGGTCTATTCTTTCAATCCAGAAATAAATCTTGAAGAAAATGATTTTGAACAAGTTCATAATGAAATGCCGGTCATTACTTATTTGGCAGGCTATTGTTGCTATAAAATCTTAAGAAAAATAAAGTGTGAATTTTGTAAATCCGGATTGGTGTATGATGAGCACCTGGTTGTTGAGGAAAATTATACTTTAATTAAAATTTTGAATCGTGGGGGTTTATCATTTCCTGCAGATATTGTTGTTCGTGTAGTTTTAATCAGCTACGTATTGTTCAACAAACTACTAGAAACTTATGAGGATACATTTTTGGGAATTGGAAACAAAAGGAATTTTGCAATTAACCTAATTTTTAATTACTGGCAGCTGCACGAATCAGAACATTACTGCCTCAATATTAATTGTAAAAATCATACGCACGAAACAATTTTAAAATTAATCATGAACAGTACAACAAACACTCTATTGAAAAATTATTGCGGAAAATCCAACGATAGATTGGGTAAAAATAAAAAAAGGAGCTCGACACCGTTGCAAATAAATAATTAGGTTATAATTTCGTAAGCTGGTTGTTTGTGTTGTTTTCAAAAAGTCTTCAAATTGTAAAAATAACTCGGAAAGTAATTTTCAAATCATGAAATTATTTTAAACTTGTTATGATTATTTATGATGGTTTGCTTTGAAATTTCGTTTTCCAAATAAAATCAAATGGGGTGCGACTGAGGGTTCAGTTCACGACTGGCAGCCCTGTTTAAACAAGAAACCCTCATTTATTAAATTTTCAATTTATGTCTGTGTGCAAACGGCGATCGCCGTGCAAAAGCAGTAGTTGTCCGTCCATATCGCAAGCATGACTACTAGTAAACACGTCGCAGGCCAGCCGTCAGGCCTTGTTTCTTAAGTAGGTAATGGTCGTTGGCATATTGAGCTATGATGACGTTATTTTGGGGTTTGGGAATGTCGGCTATGTAAATGTTAAATAACGTCGGGCCGATGAGGGAACCTTGGGGGACTCCAGAAGTGATGTTTATCTCGGAGGATAGGGCGTGTTTTACGAGACGAACGAGGGGCAGTGGAAAATCGAAGTGTATCATTTTGTATAGGAGACCTTCGTGCCAGACATTGTCAAAGACTTTCGCGATGTCGAGAAAAACAGCACCGGTGTACTGTTTGTTATTGGAACCGGCACTTATGTATTCCCTTGTTTTTGTCAAACCCGACTTGCTCCGGCGGGATAATATCCTATTCTGACACTACTTCGTTGATTCGTGTCAGAATGCAGCGCTCCGTTGCCTTGAAGAGACAGGAGAGGAGGCTAATGGCCCTGTAGTTCTGAGGCAACTTCAGATCTTGGCTGGGTTTGGAAATGCAACTGACATACGCGAGTTTCCAGCAATCTGGGAAGTGGCGAAGGCGGAGCATATCGTTTATGATGGCCAAAAGGTATGCGATTGGCTTCCGAGGCTGATTTTTGAGGGTGCGATTGGTTATGCCATCATAACCTGGGTCTTTTTGGGGGCGAATTAAGGCGATGTAGTCGGTAATTTCTGTGTAGGTTGAGAATCGTATCGCACCTACATCCGGAGCTCTGAGAAAGCGTCGAAGAAACCTGGTGATATTTTCGATGTGATCCAGGTTCGCGTTGGCATAGTTCGGACTGAATTGGCGTTCTAAGTTGTTCGCGAATGCCTCGGCCTTTTCACCCGGGGTGTGAACTATGCCGTTTTCGCCGTGTATCGGGGGCATGGAGCGGCGGTCGGTACGAAGAACTTTCGACATTACCCAGAGGGAATTGTCGTCGGTTGTCAGGGAGGAAACGCGAGCGTTCCATCGCTCGTTTCTGAAATTTCGCAGTGCGATGCGAACTTCTACCGTTAGTTGATTTGCTCGACGTTTGTCGGATGGGCGCTCAGTTTTTCTCCCTGATCAAGTCACGGATGTTTGCTGCGATGACGGTATAGGCGATTGGCCGTTCCGAAGATTGGGCCGCCGCCCGAAGCGAGGATTTTATGTGATTTTCGAGATTGCGTACTGTAGTCTGGATGGAATGGTATCTTTCAAATGGTCCGTGAAGCGGGTCCAAGAGATGTGATGGGTCTCTATGACGTCCCTGCGGTCGTCTAGATTCCCAAGGACCAAGAGAACCGGATTGTGAATATCACCGGGAGAAACAACATCGTCGCTGATACCTTGTCTCGAGTAGAAGCTCTAACATGTCCGGAGCCTATGGATTACACAAAATTAGCACAACACCAGGAAACAGATGAAGACTTACAGCATGTTCTATACAATTCGCAACAGACAACCTTAAAGCTTCAGAAGTTCCAAGCTCCAGGCACTACCATCGAAATATTCTGTGGCACGAGCACCAACAGGATTAGACCATTCGTTCCAAAAAGCTTTCGAAAGACAGTGTTTCAATTATATCACACGCTGGCACACCCAGGCATCCGTGCCACAACAAAATTAATCACAGACTGATTTGTTTGGCCAGCAATTAATAAAGATATCAGAGAATGGACCAGGGCATGCATTAGTTCCCAAAAAGCAAAGTCAACAAGACACAGCCAAGCTCCTCTTCAAGCGTTGCAAACACCCGATCAAAGATTTCAACACGTCCACATCGATTTAGTCGGACCGCTGCCTTCGTCACAAGATAAAACATACTATTTAACCCATAACCGGTATGATGGGGTCATGGGGACCCCAACGAATTTTTGTTTTTGTGGTAGTTCTGAAAATCTCCGCCTTCAGGCACCACGCGTCTCAGTACCTTTCAGGCAGTATCTAATGAGTTATTGTGAAGAGTGGTTGTGTTCTGGTAAGTAAATTACGTCTTTCTCAAAACTTTTAGTCAACTTTGGCGTCAGTGTGACCCCGGTGGCGTAATTTTTTTTACAATGGTTGAAATTTTACTTCAGAAGAAATGGACAATTTGCGTGAGGATTTTGGTAACTCAAACATTGAAAAATGGGTGGAAGACGTTTTAGAAGGTAACGAGAGTGACTTCAGCGACATGGACCCAGATTATCATCCAGATTTGGAAAGTGACCACGAAAGTGAGTCGGAGTTAGACTATGAATCGGAAAATGAAATTGACGAAGTGTTAACTGAAGTAGGTATGGCAGATGTCGAACTGGAAAACGAAGTGGTTGTCGAACCAGATATGGTTAGTGTAGATATTGAACAAGAAAGTGAAGAGGGGAGCATTGTTCTAATCACGGCGAGTTCAATTTATCGGAACTATTTTGGAAAAAACCGATTCAAATGGAGCTCTGCACCACTTGCCGCCAATGTACGAACCAGAAGACATAATATAATTGTCCATTTACCAGGAGTCATTGGGCCTGCAAAAGTACTCGGAAGGAATTGTTCTGAAATAGATGCCTGGTCGTGCATGATTACCAATGATATGTTAGAAGAGATTTTACTAAGGACTAATAAAAAAATGCAGGAAATTCGAATAAACTTTTCCGAAAGGAACAAATATTTGGTAGCTGATATTGACATTTTAGAGTTTAAGGCATTTCTGGGTTTGTTGTTTTATTCTGCTATTTTCAAGTCAAATGATGAGGATTTGTCTTCAATATTTGCAACTGATGGTACAGGGCGAGAAATATTTAGATGTACTATGACAGAGAAAAGGTTTGCAATAATTCTAATTGCACTCAGGTTCGACGACTAAAGTAGTAGAGAAGAGCGAAAGATAGCGGACCCAACTGCTGCGATATCCCAAATATTTCAACTGTTCTTAAGAAACTGTAAAGCAAACTACTCAATTGGTGACCAAGCGTGTATTGACGAAATGCTAATTGGGTTTCGTGGCAAATGTAAATTCAAAATGTACATGCCAATGAAGCCCAGGAAATATGGCGTAAAAATTATGGCAATAAACGATTCTAAGAACAATCAGAACAAGAGAAAAAACTGAGCAAGCCAATCCAGGCAGTCCTCAGGTTAGTGAAAACGATTGAAGGTACCAATCGTAATATAACCGCCGACAACTGGTTTTCCTCTATTGAACTTGTCAGAGAATTGAGGAAGAGGGGTCTCACTTACATGGGGACTTTGAAAAAATAAATAAAAAGGAAATCCCAAAACAGTTTCTTCCTTCAAAAACCCGTCAGGCTAATTCATCCATGTTTGGCTTTGGAGAAAACATAACATTAGTTTCATATGTACCCAAACCAAAAAAGGCTGTACTTCTGGTCTCCTCTATGCACCACAGTACTTCAGTAAATCAGGTAACTAAAAAACCAGAGATAATAGAGTACTATAATGGTACAAAAGGTGGGGTCGCTGCGCTCGACGAAAAATGCACTATATATTCTACAGGCAGGCGAAGCAGGAGGTGGCCTCTAACATTATTTTACACAATATTGAATATTTCTACAGTGAACGCATTTATAATACATTCATCATTGGCAGAAAAAGTTCAGACACGATATAAATTTTTAAAAACTTTAGCACGATCGTTAGTGGAACCGTACCTTCAAAGGCGAATAAATAACAAATATATTCCTCGTGAACTTAAACAGACTATTGCTAGAATGCTTAGTTGCAAAATTCCAATTGCTACTACAGTAGTTAGTGGAAAGCGAGTGAGGTGTGGGAAATGTCCCAGAGCAAGCGACAAGAAGACAAAAGTGCACTGTGCTCATTATAATACACCAATATGTAGTGATTGCGCAAGAAGTATTTGTCAGGACTGCTTATAAAACCACTTGGGATTTTCACCAATTTTCAGTTGAATTTAGTTGTAATCATTTTTTCCTAGTTCTTTGTGACTCAAATATTTAAAATCAATCCTTATTTCAATTAATAAAAATTATGTTTTTACTTTTTCCAAGATTACTGTTTTTTTTAAACAAATTAATACCGATTTCGCAAAGACTTTTGTCTTTCTGTTACAGATGGTCTTAAAATATAACCAGTTATTATAATTATACTTGTTTCACTTGTATTTTCTAACTTCATAAATCCATATTTCAGGCCAGAACATTGGGGTTCGGGTGACCCCACCTTACCGTTAATGTGACACAATTTATACCATACCAGTTACCGGTTAACTTGTATCGATAGATTTTCTTGTTGGACAGAAGCCATTCGTATCGAGTACATCACGGTAGAAACCATGGCTACAGTCCTGTACGCAGGATGGATAGCGAGATTCGGAACACATATCGTCATTGTTCAAGGCCCTCGCACAACTCCTAGACACACAGCTGGCAAGAACAACTGCTTACTATCCGCAATCGAACGGAAAAATAGAACGCTGGCACTGCACATTGAAGAGCGCAATTCGTGCACATGCAACCGAACGCTGGGTGGAGATTCTACCAACTATTCTTTTAGGACTCCGTAACGTAACACGGCAGGATGCTGCAACATCACCTGCAGAGATGTTATATGGCACTACTCTAAGATTACCAGGAGATTTTTTTGAACCTAGTTTAGTCGACAGGGACCCTGACCTAAAAGCAATACCGAGTGTACACAACAATTCAACCAAATATTTTGTTGCTCCTAAGTTATTGGACTGCACCCATGTCTTCATATGTCAAGGCGCAGTACGAAGACCCCTGCAGCCACCATACGAAGGACCATTTCAAATACTCGCTCGCAAGGACAAATATTTCACGGTCAACAGCAATGTCAAACATACAAATATTTCCATCGACAGACTGAAACCAGTATATTTGATGCAAGATGATTCCATCGTCCACGACCACACATACACCAGACCTGCAACAACTCTGCAGACCCAACCAGTCAGTAACAAAACACGACAAGTGACATTCAGGGTATAGTGCACATTTACCTTAAGAACTTGTAAATAATCAACTTGTACATAGTAATTAACTGTACAAATTTAGCATGTAACACAATGGAAACAAACGCACACATCGTGCACAGATAAACAAACACATCGTGACTAGGTCACTGGGGGGAGGTCCTTACAGTATAAAACTGTACGGCGAAAAAACTGTCGCATCTGAGCAAGAGTATAATACTATCTCGACCCAGAAGACCATCCTAACCAAATTACGTACTACACCATGCGGAAGGACCTCCAGAGTTGGGCGTGTGATGGTGCAAAGACATTGACTGGGTGTATAACAGTAGTTAGAAATGTGTGAGCATTGATGAGTGGATAATGCTATCCTCAGATTCCTAATAGTAGAGTGAAAGAGGAATGGAGGTTGATATCAATGATCGGGTTTAGGGCATGTAGTGTGGCTGGTGATAATGGAAGAATGACTCGATAGAATGAACAGTGTAATTGGCGAGGGCTTGACTGGGGTGAATGTTAGAATGGGGCGTGCGACAACAGAATGGAATGTGTGTCCCGACGTGGCCCAAGGTTTTAAGCGGCGGAACCGGCAGTGGAGATGTCTTAAACAGTGAGGAAATTTCGAAAAGGAAAGTAAAAGAAATTTTGAATGGGAGGGCGGAGAGGTTGGTGTTGCAGGAGGAAAAAAACGAGGGAGGGTAAACTGGAATAAATGGTGAATGTAATATAGGGTGAATGAGCGAATGTGGCGTGGAGGGGCCGCACGCTGGTGTTCGGCCTCCTACGCTAACATTTTCCTGGGAGAGGCACAAGTGGTTTGGTTGGTGGGTTGTCTTGACGGTGTTTCCGTTGGTGGTCTGGTGGTACCATGGCGGAGCCTAATGTCTCAAGACGCGAAGGCGGCAGCAGTGCCAGTAATTCGTTCAATGTACGTGTCGCAAGATGGGCGTTGATGATGGAAAGTTGTGATTACGAAGTTGTACATCGTGCAGGATCACGGATGAGGCATGCCGACGATTTGAGTCGCTACGCTCTTCTGGAATCATCGAACGTAGACCAAGGAAATAGAGAATTTTTGACTATGTTAAAGAAGTCGCAGGAAGAAGATGCCGATATACAATCCATGATTAACGATTTAAAAAAGAAACCGGACTTAGAGTTTAATGAAAACATTTTGTGCAAAAGGAACGACGATGAATTGCTATTTGTGGTTCCCAGGAATATGCAAACGAACTAATTACGAAGGCGCATGAAAGAGGACATTTTTCGGTTGTTAAGACGATGCAGTTTCTGAATAGAGATTATTATTTTCGTAGGATGAAAGAAAAAGTACAAAGAATCGTGATAAATTGTGTTTTGTGCATACTTGCTGAGAGAAAACAAGGTAGAAAAGAAGGTTTTCTCCACACCATCGACAAAGGACAATAACCTCTGGGATGTTACCATTTAGATCACATCGGTGTAAATATGAACGCTTTTAATAATAGTTTTAGAAAACCTGTTGTGGAACCTGTTGAACGAGAATTCTTTAATCAACTGTTCGAGGTTGATTATTTTACCCATATAATGGATACCTTAGAAGAGTCGTGTTTTTCAGTTACAGACGGATTGGTGAATCACTGAAGTTGAATCCAATTACGTTAAATTTGGTTTCAAGTTAAAAATTCAGGAGAGTAAGAAAACGAACAAAGGGAGTATATATTACTGATGGAAAAGTGTTTATTTGGTCTAAGCCAAATGGATTTGCGTTCTCTTGATAATCACTTCGCAACAAAGAATGGTAAATTAGGGAATATGTCAAAATTGCCCTCACTTATTAAAGTTTTGAAGAACAGTTAGACAGATACGAGATTTCTATTCCTATTAGACTTGTGAATAGGTGAGCTGTGATTGGCTCGCCTCCCCCATAGACCTTCGCACCTCGCGGCGCTGAGCTTGCGCAGTCTTAACCTTAAAACGTAGATTCGTAGATGCGTCGTAAAACCAAATCACCAAATCTTCAAAACCAAATAAACATTTGGGAGTCGCAATGATTAAATTTGACGAAAACTGTGCACTTATATCAAGCAAATTAAAGTCTAAGGTAACAAAATATACCGATGTTTGAGGCTGGTGAATCATTTCAATGTTTTTCGTTTCTAGGTTTTAAATTTATTACCACAGCAGTTTCCGTGTTTGATTTTGCCAGCAAACAACAATGAGAGTAATGAGACTCATAATGGCTTTACCTCTTTGTTGCGATTGACAATAGATAATAAAAAAGAAGCGTTGATTGGAAACAGTCCTTTGAAGAACAAACCTTAACAACTTATAGAGTGAGTGGTTGTTTCAAGGAAAATACACAGAAAATTGTTTTTAAAGTAAGAAAATAAATTAAAAACTGAGTAGTCATATCTGCAAGTGATTGAGTCTTGGGCTTTGCTGGAACTGGTGGGAGTGTTCCTGAATGGCATCGTGTCCCTGGTAGTTGTCGATGGATTCCGCTTCGTGGCCTCGGGACAGATGAGTGGCTCATAAATTTGCATTTGTTACCTTGTCTGAAATCTCATGGGTTTCATACCGATTTTGTATATTTAAATAATATGTGTATTCGCTGTACGATTACTGTACAGATTTTAAACTAGGAAAGACCTTCAGTCGATCCTGGATTAACATAAATACCGTATTGTCAGTCATTCGATATTGTCGAAACGGGTGTATTAAACTAATCGGCGGCGCATAGGGCGTTGACCTAACGACCGGATCGTGGCCACCATCTCGTCGGTTTTACCGGGATAAACGAATTTACGCAAACGTTTCAAATGTGTGACGGCTTGGCTGCCTAAACGGCACCTGCGCATATACTCCGAGCTAAGTCCTTAAGGCTTGTTCACAATCGGTTTTCACACGAACGACTGGTATAAATGACCTAAGGGTGTATTTATGTATGATCCACAATAATTAATCTCAATACTTTATATTCAATATGTAGATGAATTATTCATGGTTATAATCACTTTGTAGATGAATTATTCAAAGTGATAGTCAATTTGTAGATGAATTGATCATAGTAATATTTTTATTATCTTTATTTTTAGTTTAGCTTAGTATTTTTCTTTATAATTTGGTCAATTAGAATTGTCTTTACTTTGCCTTTTTCAATGTACATATAGAGGTGCCAATAGATTTATTTTTGCCGTTACCCGTTGTTGATTAATTATCGCCAGAGGATCTCGTCTCTGGGTAAGTATCCTTGAAAGAAGATTCCCTCTCTTTCAAGCTTAAGAGGTGATCGACCAATACCCAGGACCCGAACAATTTAATCAAGTTTGTGGCGCCCGTTTACCATCAAATAAGCGAAGCCAGCCATATCCAACCACTGGGCTGGCCGATCGGCTAATTGTTCGGGCTCCAAGGTCGTAGGGAGAATTCAGGGTGTTACATAAAATTTTGGTGCCCAACGTGGGGCCCCTTAAGGCGTAACGGCATTAAGGCATTAAGGTATTAAGGCATAAAGACATAGGGACTAGATGAAGGAAATCATTGAGATTGTTAAGACTTTTTTTTGGACCATTATTGCCGGTCAAGTTTGAATATAGTTTAATCTATTAGCTACCTGGTTGGGGGAGCTCGGGAAGTTAGGGAGGTAGGAAATAGTTAATAGTTGGAATTTTCTCTCTTCCATTAGTTTTTTTTAAATATTTATAATGTCAAAAATCTGGAGGCTAGAAATTGATCGACTCAATTCGGACGAGTTGACATATGAACTTGAGTATCGGGGACTCGATGGGAACAAGTGTGCAGACAATGCGGAAGACATTGCATAACTTACTTAAATTGGAAGCTAACGGAGAGTTCGTGAACACGGAAGGTTCGGTGTCTTTTCACGATGCTCTCAAAAAAATCGAGACGTATACAACACAACTTCAGGCGGATTTGAAGAATTTTGACGGTGACAGTACGTCGTCGGCATTTAAACGAATGTCGACGTTAATGTGTCAAAACCTGCGCTTAATTCACTTATGTCACGCGGGGACGAAGCCCGAAGATATCCGATTGCGCAACGTACAGCTTGTTAGGTTGCACGACACCAAGAGTCGTTATGAAACACTTGTCCGTAGATTCAACAGGCGGAGCCAAGACGAATCAGCTTTGACGCTGTTGGGGGTTGAACCTAATGCTACTACGATGGGTAGTGCAAGCGGACTCCGAGGACGAGAGTGATGAGGATGTGGCTGTTGGGAAAACGTCGGGAATGGTGCATTCCTCTTCTGCATATACTCGTCCTGTACATCTGCAAACGGTACCAGTTAGTAAATGGAATCTCAAATTTTCAGGGGAAGGTGACCTGTCGCTGAGCGCCTTCTTAGAACGGGCCGAAGAGCTTCGAGTGGCTCGGAATGTGTCGATGGAGGCCCTCGTGAATTCGACGTTGGATCTATTCGAAGGGAAGGCTTTATTGTGGTATCGAGCAAATCGACGGAAGGTGCACGATTGGGCTACGCTAACCAGACTGTTGCGGGAAGAATTTCAGCCACCGGATTACGAGAAACTATTGGCCGAAATTATGAGACGCACCCAGGGGACGAGTGAATCCATGGGAATTTACCTAGCCATAATGGAGACAATGTTAAGCAGGCTTACGGTGCCACTAACTCAGGCGCAGCAAATGCGTATATTACTACGTAACATTACTCCATTTTACCAAGAGCAGTTGGCGTTAGTAGAAATTGCCTCGAAGGAGGAGCTCTTAAAGTTCGGTAGGAAGCTGGAGGCCAAGAAGACTCAGATCGAAAGTTTCGAACCTCCGCTGAGACATAGACCTAACCGATTCCTGGAGCCAGATCTAGCATTCGTTGAGACTCCAAATGTGGGGGAGATTACGACACCTTTGTCCCAAGTGGAATGTTACAACTGCCACGAAAAAGGACACCCACGAGTAAATTGTCCAAAGCCAAGGAAGATTCGATGTTATGGTTGTGGCGCCCCAGACGTCACCATCAAAATATGTTCCAAATGCGAAGGCAAGCGCCCTAGCTCGGTAAACGCGAGAGCGGGTCATTAATTCGCCGAGATATGACTCTGCTAACGAAGAAGTGCTCGGCAGAACAACAAAACACCGCGCAACTCAAGACCCAGGCGTATTTAGATTTTATCGTATCCCACACTCTGGAGGACGAAAGACCTTATTTGAGAGTGGAAATACTTGGACGGACGATTCAAGGGTTATTAGATTCGGGAACCAGTCGGACGGTGGTAGGTCAGCCTGGTTGGGGTTTTCTTAAACATGTTGGTCTAACGGTAAACGATTCGTCAGTCAGAACTTGCAAGGTCGCTAACGGCGAGTGTTGTGTAGTAACGGGAACAGTGACAGTGCCTTTTCGGTTGCGCGATCGCATTGCAGTAGTAGAGGTGTTGATAGTTCCGTCCCTTAAAAATGATTTAATTTTAGGAGTCGATTTTTGGTCTAAAATGGGCGCGGTACCAGATTTGCGCAAAGGCGAATGGACTTTCAGCAAAGAGGCTGTGATAACTGCCCTCGACGCGAGGCCACTAACGGAGGAACAATCGGAGCAATTAGCAGAGCTGTTGCGATTAGAACTTTCAAATGATGACGAGAGGATTGGTTGTACAAATACGACCGAACATGTCATTAGGACTACTGCCGACCCGATAAAGCAACGTTACTACCCAATCATCACAACACTCGACCTGGGTTAAAAGTTACGACCCCCTGCAAAAAACATATAGCTTGTACTGCTAGATTAACTATTAAAGTCAAACAAAGAAATATGAAAAGGTAGACTAAACATGTAATATCGAGTACGTAATAACTCAGTGGTGGCCAACCCGCGGCCCGCGGGCCGCATGTGGCCCGCCTTGACTATTTTTCTGGCCCGCGAAATTCATCACACTTTTACAAACACAAATAATACACAATAATAATAACTCATTATGCTTCAATTTTTCACTCCAAAAAAATGTCTATAGTGGGTCTAAATCTAATATGGGGATATATAATTTTATATGTGGCCCGCGGAGTTATGATGCATTTCCAAAGTGGCCCGCAAGATCATTTGGGTTGGCCACCCCTGTAATAACTAATTCATTCTAATTTAGGAGTAAAGACCAAGACCTAACAAAATTGCGCTGTGAAGTAGATGTATATTTTGTACATAATCAGAAGAAGAGTTTTGAGGAAACTTCAAACTTCATGAAAAATAATAAAAGTCCTGGATATAATGGAATAACAGTAGAAAATCTAAAATACGGCAGAAACAGTATGAAGGAAGCTGTGTTTAACCTATTACAACAGATTTGGAAGGAAGAAGAAATGCCACAACAATGGAGTAGTGCCACCATAGTCCCTATATTTAAAAAAAAGGATATATAACTCGCTGTGAGAATTACCGAGGCATAGCTCTGTTAGACGTAACCTATAAAGTGCTAGCTACATTAATAAAGAAAAGAACGGAAGTATATACGGAAAGGATACTAGGGGAGCACCAGGCAGGTTTCCGAAAGCAAAGATCTAAAACGGACAATGTGCTCATGCTAAAGCAAATTTTAAATGGAATATACGAACATGATATCCCAACGTTTATTATAGCTAATATATTATATTAATATTATAGTTAATATTGAAGTTAACAAAAATAAATGGCTAGAGCTCGGAAAATTTACTGTAGTTTCTATTCAGGTATTCAACCGAAGACGCGCCGGTGAAATTGGGAGGGTTTTAATAAAAGATTACGAAAACCAGGAATATGTTGATGCAAATGACGATCTCTTTGCATCACTTTCTAGTGAGGCGCAGGAAGACGCAAAAGAGTATGTATGATTTACGATTCGTAATAAATTGGCGAGAGGAGTACCTGTCCTATTAAATAAAGAATTACACGAATGTTGCGAGTTATTGCTCAAATATAAAGAAGAAGCTGGAGTGTCAGATATAAATCCTTACGTTTTTGGAATACCGCATAATGAAAATAACAAAGAACATTTATATGCTTATCAGATTTTGAGGTGTCTCTCTGTACGCTGTGGTGCAAAGAGGCACGGGTTTACGAAAGCTTGTGGCAACTCAATGTATGGTATTAGATCTTGAAAGAGAACGAGGTAAAGGATGTCGCCAACTTTCTGGAACCCGCTGAAAAAATTCATTATAAACATTATCGAATGCTTGTCGCTTACAAGAGATATTACAAAAATGTCAAAGTTGCTGGAGAAACTGCAAGGTGGGAATGATGGGTCAGTAGCTTCCAATCGTTTTAATTCCGACTTGGCTCAACTTCAACAATAGAAGAAAATGAAGGTACTCTGTTTATTGAATTTATTCGTTTCTTTTCCTCCGTACTGTATATGTTAGGCTCAAATCCCGAATTCGACCACTGAGCGAATAGATCGTACAGAACTAGTTCTGGCAAAATATAAACGGCCACAACCCGGAATTCGGCATGTGGCTGTTTTAAAACTGCTCAGAACTAGTTCTGGCAAATGAAAAACGATCACAAGCCGAAATTACAAGAAATTCTTTTAATGATCCCACAGAACGCGTTGTAGGATTCGATATAATAATAATACCTTAATAAAAATTATTAAAAATAAAAAAATAAAACAAAATAAGTTAGTCTAATTAATCCTGTGACTTTTAGAATTAAATTTCTGCAATCTCGGCGATACTGTTTCGCTAATAATTACCAAAAAAATTCTTGATAATTTTCAATAATCGTACCAGCCTAACTAGAATTAATAACGGATATTTTTTTAGATTCATTGTCTTTGCGGGATTTTAAAATAAAAATACAGTAATAGCTCGACTTACGCTACCCCGACTTACGCGAACCCGGAGTTACGCGATTTTCAAATCTCGTGAAATCTCGTCGATTCGTCTTTTGTTTGAGCGCCACGCAACTCTCGATCACTTAAGGCCGCTGCACAATTGATCTGTAACAGTAACGAGAACAGGAACGAGAACGGTAAGAATGTTAAAACGCATACTTTTCAATGGGCCCTTGCACAACAGTCCTCAAGCGACAGAAACCGAAGCAGTAGCGAGAACGGGAACGGGAATGTTCACGAACTTTTAACTTTCCAGGCCTTCTGCTACTGCTCGTGCATACAGATGAATACCGATATCGGTATTTTTACACCCGAATGTGCGGGCCGTTATATAACCTCAAATCAAACGTTTATTGTGCTAGTGGGAAGAACACGTGTTTTATTTTTTCCATAAAATCAGGGGAAAATTTAAACAGAAAAATGGTCAATGATGAACTTTTATTTGCCTGCGTGGAACAGTGCGTCCATTTGTACAAAAAAGACTCGCCAAATTATAAAGACGACGGCATGAAGCAAAATTCGTGGCTGTCGATTGCCTCAAAATTAGAAAGCGAACGTATGTACCACTAATCTTTTAATAAATCTTATATTAATAATATTATATTGTAGCTGAGAAAGTGAAGAAGAGGTGGGACAACTTGAGGACAAGTTTTGTTCGGGCGTACCGGACATTTAAAGAAAAGCCTCCCTCTGGCTCAGAGGCAAAAGAAAAAAAAATTTGATTCACACATTTTCAGAATATGCTGTGGCTCGCACCATACATCAGAAAGGAAAAATAATTACTATTTGTACATTGTTTAATGGAAATATAAAATTTGTTTTTTTAAAATGTTTCAGACTGACATCTTCCCACAACCCAAGGCAACCACCACCAACAACACCTCAAGATGTGGTTACTGTTGACTGCAGTGACATAAATAATATAGATCATATGCAGTTACTACACGAGCCATCATGCGAGGCGGAGCCCGAGGAGATCGACGAAACGATTCTAAATCCTCGAAAAAGAAAAAAATCAGACTTGACATCGGCAGTTCAAGCATTCACTGCCTTTGTACAGCAAAGAGTTACCCAAGGAAATCCCTCCCCAAAACCCATGTCCGAAGATCTAGGAGACGAGGCTTTCGTTCAAAGTTTGGTATCGGACATGGGACGAATCAAACGGGAGAATAAAGTTAGATTTAAGTTAGAGATTATGGAATTAGTTTGTAAATATACTGAAATGCCTTAGGGTAAATCGCGCATGAATAATAAATTTAAATAGCAGTAACTTGTGTTTTATTTATTTATTTATTTTGTTTGTAGTGTGCCGTCAAAGTGTGTGTGTGGAAATTTTTGCGGTCCGTGAAGGTTTGACCAAATTGGATTATTTTTTCGAGAAATATTTTGTGGAGACGTTTTGACGCGTTATATTACTTCAACATAATTCCTCCGGAGCAGCTTGGATTCCGCGACAAACACTCTGCTCCCGATCAGGTTTTCAGGATCGTGGAGTACATTACGCAAGGACTCAACAACGACCCGTACACGGGCGCTGTTTTTCTCGACGTCGCGAAAGCGTTCGACAAGGTCTGGCACAACGGACTCGTTTTCAAATTAATTAAATTCAACTTTCCTTTACCCCTTGTGCGCCTTATCCGCTCATATCTCACAGAACGCGAATTTAGAGTCAAGGTTGATGGCACGGTTTCCGCCATAAAACCAGTTTCCTCTGGAGTCCCTCAGGGATCGATCCTGGGGCCGACCCTGTTTAACATCTATATGGCGGATATTCCAATTCCGCCTCACCAAGCCATTTTAGCGCAGTACGCCGACGACACTGCCTTCCTAACTCGGTCTTTCCATCCAGAGATTGTCACACGGCGCCTTCAGCACGTGGCTGATAGCCTGGAGGAATGGTACTCCAGATAGCGTATAACTATAAATCCCGCGAAAACGCAAGCCGTACTATTCACAAGGCGGCGAAAAGGCCCGTCAGGTAACGTCACACTTTTCCAGCAACCGGTTGCGTGGCACCCTTCCGCGAAATACATGGGTGTCATCCTTGATAACAGACTCTCGTGGCGTCCCCACATAAATCACGTGCGGCAAAAAGCTTACGGGCGAATAGCTCAACTTTTTCCTCTATTTGACCGTAATAGCGTGTTATCCATTGATAACAAGCTGTTACTATATAAAACAATTATAAGACCCACCCTCATATACGCGATCTCTGTCTGGGGATATGCGTCTCCCTCTTACATGGCGGCGGTATACGCCGTACAAAATAAAGCTCTTCGTCTGGTTACGAGCGCACCCTGGTTCGTTCGGAACACACACATCCTCCGTGATTTAAATATCCAATCACTTCGCGAACACATCGTCTCTCTTGCGGAAAAATTTTTCGAACGCGCGACAGTCCACCCGAATCCATTGATTCGGGCGTCAGCGGACTACGTACCCGATCAGCGTGATCGGTATCGTCGTCCGAGGTCCATCATCGTATAATCCCTGCCCCCGCGGCTCTTTCTGTGCGTCCACTTCCCGTTCTTTTGAACAGCCACCCACAGCGTCAGAAGTATAGAATAAATATTATTCCAAGCTTCCTGTTCCAGGCAAAACAACATCAAAGCCTAGAGGGGTTTTTAGTCAGTAATATGTTCCCGCTGGGTATGGTCTGATGGCTTATTGATATCCCATTGCTGGCAGCACATGCTGCCGGCAGTGGGCCGTTGGTGGGCTGGCATATTGTACCCCTTGTGGAAAACCTGGCTCGTCTGTTGAAGTTGGGCCGACAGACGTTTTCTTAAACATTTTCCTCTCTCCCGAAGATAAAAAAAAAGGTTTATTACTGTTTTGGTTTGGTTATTTGTTGGTTTTCGTCGATCTACAGTGTGGAACTGGGGAGAAATTTGTATTTTTGGGTTTGACGTTTTTTCCGTTGACATTTTTCTAATTTTTTAAGTGTTCTTGATTTTTTGAACTTTTGTGATTTCTTTTTGCCTGTAAAGAAAAGATTTGGGACTCCTTGTCTTTGGGTCGTGGACTAAGTGAGGGCACGTTTAGAAATTTGGAAAATCGAGAACTTTGGTACTGACGTTTCCCATTGAAAAATTCTTGCCGATTCTTTTTGGAGAGTAATTGGATACTGGATTGGTCTTTGAGCTTTATCTTGAGCTTATCTTGTGACTACTTTTTGGTTTGGTCCGGTTTTTTTTTTTTTTTGACAGTTTATTTATGAAATGTCATATTTGTCCAAATTCAAAATTTTTCAAGAGTTTACATGGTCTCAAAATTCACATTTCTAGATGTCATAAACAGAATGTGCCTGTTCCGGAAAAAATTAGTTACCTAAAATCGAATGTCTGTATTCTTAGAAGAATTCCGCGTGGAGCTAGAATATCCGTGGCTAGTAAAGTAGCCAAAATTATAAATGAATGTGTTTCCGTTAATTCTTTACCATCCTGGGAAGACCTTTTTCTTTTTTCCTTTCGTGTTCTTCATGTTCCTATTAAAAATGGTTATGAAAAGGAATCTTTAACTTCTAAAGTTAAGAAGAATGCTGACTCTAACGTGGACTCCATACTTTATTCCAAAACCGATTTCTCAAAATTTTCAATTTATAAATCGGTTGAGAACAAAATTGCGGATGGTGATATTAAGGGTGCAGTTCGCTTATTATCTTCTGATGACTCATTAGCCAACAATAATGCTGATACTTTTGAATCGATGAAATCTAAACATCCAATTCCTTCAAGATTACTCCAGTTTCCTGATCCACCTGAAGAAATGGTAGAACATCTCACTGTCTCTGAAGATCAAGTTTATAAAGCGATTATGTCATTCCCTAATGGTTCTGCTGCTGGAATGGATGGAATAAGATCACAACATCTCAAAGATTTATTAGGTAATGGTACAGGTGACTCTGGTCGTCACTTATTGAAAGCCATCTGTAGTCTTTGCAATCTCATGCTAGCTGGTGAAGTTCTTTCTGATATTAGACCTATTCTTTATGGTGCCTCTCTTTGTACCCTTTCTAAAAAAGATGGCGGTATCCGCCCTATTGCAATAGGTTCAACTTTTAGACGTTTAGCTTCTAAATTATGCAGTTTGCACATTAAGGATTCGTTATCTTCCTTTTTTCATCCTATTCAATTAGGTTTTGGAACTAAGGGTGGTTGTGAGGGAGCTGTTCATTCAATTAGAACTTATATTAATAATCAGTCTGATGCTGAGGTTTTCCTTAAAAATGCTTTCAATTATATCGAAAGAGATTCCCTTCTTTCTGTTGTCAAGGCTGTTACTCCAGATATATATCCTTATCTCTGGCAATGTTATGCTTATCAATCAAAATTATTCTTTAATGGAAATGTTATTGAATCCTCAGTAGGTTGTCGACAAGGTGACCCTCTCAGTCCTGCAATTTTTGGTTTATCGATTCATCAAATTATTAAGAATTTGAATTCAAAATTGAATGTTTGGTACTTGGATGATGGTTCTTTAGGTAGTAAGGCTTTGGATGTCTTACAAGACTTAGAAACGATAATTTCCCAATTTAAGAAAATTGGTTTAGTTCTTAATTTCAATAAACGCGAACTTTTCTTCCTAAATAATGTTTCGGAATTAGACAAGTCTTCAATTTTGGAAAGATTCGACTTATTAGCTCCTTGTATTTACGTTTGTAATGTTGAAGACCTTTTTATTCTTGGTTGTCCTATTTTCGATGCAGCAATTCCTCCATTCATTTCTAAAAAAATTGATTCATTCTCTTTACTTTCTTCAAATCTATGTAAAATTAATCCTCATATTAGTTTATTTTTACTCCGCCGTTATTTTTGGATACCTAATTTCACTTATAATCTCAGATGTTGTCCTTTTTGAAAATTTAAAAATGAGTGTCCTTGAATTGGATAATATTGTTATTTTTTTAGAAAAATTTTGAATATTAAATTTACAATAAGATCTTGGACTCAAGCCAAATTATCAATCCGTTTTGGTGGATTAGGTATAAGGTCTATAATTGATATTTCCTCGCCTGCCTTTTTGTCTTCTATATTTTCTAATTATGAACTTATTATGTCCATTCCTTATAGTTTTTCTAATTTTGAAATTACATCCCTTAACGAGGCTGTTTATTATTGGAAGGAAATTTCTAATTCGTCTTTACTTCCAAAAGAGCTTTCTATTCAAAGAAAGTGGGACTTACCTATCTGTGAGAAAATATTTCAAAATTTATTATCTTCCTCAAATATCACACAAAAAGCTATCTTATTAGCTGGATGTGAACTTGAATCTGGAGCTTGGCTTAAAGCTCTTTCATCTTGTAAATTAGGTACTCTTTTAGAAAAAAACATCTTACAAATTGCTATTTCACTTAGATTGGGCATCAATTTCTGTCATCCTCACATCTGCTCGTGCGGTTCTTCTGTAGACTCGTTGGGTCATCATGGTTTATCGTGCATTAAAAGTGCTGGTAGACTCTCTCGTCACATTATTAAACGTGATTTCTCTTCTGCCAACATTCCTTGTATCCTTGAACCTAATGGTATTCTGAGGGATGATGGCAAACGTCCAGATGATATTACAGTTATTCCATGGAAAGTAGGTAAATCCTTAGTTTGGAATTTTACTTGTACGGATACACTTGCCCCTTCTCATTTGACTGATTCTTCATTTTCTGCAAGACCTGCTGCCCACTTGGCAGAAAATCTTAAGAAAAAAATATATAAGTCAATTTCTGATGATTATTTTTTTGTCGCCTTCACTGTGGAAACTTTCTCTCCTTGAAGATTTGGGGATGCGTATTGTGCAAACAACGGGAATTCCTCAAGCCAAAACATATTCGAAGCAACGAATAAGTTTGGCTATACAAAGAGGCAACGTTGCTAGTGTTCTTGGCACAGCTCCGCTTTCTTCTTCTCTTAATGAGTTATTTTATTTATTCTAGTTATTATTTATGTTATGTTATTTTACTTTGTTGTTGTTATATACATGTTACTTTTTACTATATATTAAAATAAATAAAAATTTATTTATCTAGCATATATATTTACAATCTGCCCCTATTGACATAGTTTAATTGCCAAGGCACCGCACCCACAGCGGACATTAAATAATCTGCAATAGTATTTCTCATGCTATACACAATTCTGGGGGCTACATTTGCACCCAGTCTTTTTATTGAAGTTAAGTTATTATCGCCTCTAACCACTTCACGCCATTCGCCATTTATAATGTCACCATTGTCAAGTTCCCTATCTACTAAAGAAAGGGGCACATATTTGCCACTTATTTCACATCTTAGGTAATTATGCAAACATAGAGTTGCTTTTACGATGGCCTTACATGTGGGAATAGAGCACTGAATTGCACTCAGAAAAATTCTCCATCTGCGACAATTATAAAAGGTAAAGAAAAAATTCAAGCATAATTCGTAAACGTCACGGTATTATCGCTGAGATGGAAACAATGTTAAAATTATGGTGTGATAACCAAGTAAAAGTGAAAATTGTCCTGTTGATCAGAACACGGTGTGCTCTCAAGCTAAGCTGATTTTTGAGAGATTGAAAGAAAATGCGGAGGAGGTGGGTAAAGACGAAGAATTTAAAGCTAGTAACGGTTGGTTCAGCCGATTCAAAAGTCGCAGTAATTAGCATAGCATTGCAGAAAGTGGAGAGGCGGCAAGTTGTAGTGTATCTAGTTATAAGCAGTATGGCACGAGGTGCATACTATGTAATATAAGTGTAGAATAAGCGTTATTGATGAGGTATAAGTAGTGGGCTTGAGGTGAGACGGAGAGTCCACTGCTAGTGTTTGTATGTAGAGACCTTCAGTCATTAATTAGAGTCATCAATAAACCTATTAAAACCCATTCCGTTGTGTTATCATTATACGACCAATACAAAGTGCCGATAAAGAGGCTGCATCTTACTATCCAGAGAAATTGAAAGCTATGATAGATGAAGGTGACTATATTCAACGTAGATGAGACTGACCTGTTCTGGAAGAAGATGCCTAAAAGAATTTTTATCGCGCGTGAAGAGAAAACTTTTCCAGGTTTTAAGGCCGCCAAAGATCGATTGACAGTTATGGTTGGCGCGAATGCAGCTGGTGATTGTAAGTTAAAACCTCTCTTAGTTTATCGGTCAGAAAATCCAAGAGCATTGAAAAATAAATCTAAAGCTGGCTTGCCTGTGATTTGGAAGTCGAATCGTAAAGCTTGGGTGACAGCTTCCCTTTTTGAGGACTTGTTTGGTCATCACTTCATACCTGAAGTCGAACGTTATTGCCAATCTAAACAAATTCCATTTAAAGTGATGCTAATAATTGACAACGCACCAGGTCATCCCCCTGCAACTTTAACCAATTTCGACCCACCTGTGAAAGTTGTATTTTTGCCACCAAATACAACCAGCTTACTTCAACCGATGGATCAGGGAGTTATCAAAACATTCAAAGCTTATTACACGAGATGATCGTTTGCACATTTGTATGAAGCTATGAAACAAAACAACGAGCTCTCTGTTAAAGACTTGTGGAAACAATTCAATGTTTTAGATACAGTGAGAATCATTGGACAATCTTGGAATGAAGTTTCACAAAAAACTTTGTCCTTTTTTTTTCACCACTGAAACTCAGGCGGAATCCGTGCCAGAGCCTGATGAAATTGGTGATGTGATTGAAGAAATTGTCGATCTTGCCAGACAAATAAATTTAGAAGTGGATAGTGATGACGTTCAAGAACTGCTGAATTCCCACAGTCAGGAACTGACAATTGATGAACTCATAGAAATGCGTGAGCAAGAGCAAGACATTGAAGAACTTGATTTTTTAGACCCAGTTCAATCAGAAGATCGAATGACGATTGGAAACCTGACAGAAGGCCTCAGTTCAATTGAAAAGGGGTTACAAATTTTAGAAAATATAGACTCCAACGAAGAGCGCATTTCTTCTACAAAACGAGAAATAAAAAAATTATTAACATGCTATGAGGAAATTTTGCGGGAGAAAAAAACATCTTTGAGCCGTCAGACGACTTTGTTAGATTTTATGAAGCCTTCTATATCAAAATAACACCGGTTTACGATTTTAATAATATAATTTGTTAAACATATGTATTATCTAAAATTTTATTAAACCTTTTTTTCTAAATTATTGTTTTCTTTAGTCTCCGGCTCCAATAAAAATAATTTGTATGTATTTATATGCGAAATTATACCTCGACTTACGCGGTTATCGCACGGTCCCACCTATCGCGTAAGTTCGGGGTATTACCGTATTGCATTGAATTATACTATCCAGTGGCGAACTAAATGTTTTTAAATAATATTTTGAGGTTTCCAACATGGGGAAACGATTTGAAATGAATTTTATGAATATTCCTGAAGCACAAATTCTTCCTGAACAAAATGAACCCTGTCCGCATGTTTTAATTGGAGACGAGGCTTTCGCACTTAAACCATATCTAATTAGACCCTTTCCATATAAACAATCTAGGACAGATATTCGGAAAGAGAAGTATATTGGCTCAAAAATGGCGAATATTTTATAGACCAATAGAGACAAAAGTAGAAACTACAATTCTACTTGTAAAAACAACATGCGTCTTGCATAATTTTTTACGAACTAAAAACTGTGACCAAGATTTTTTTGAATTTTTAGAGCCGTCAGGACCGGAACTTGGCGCTTTCACTAATTTTGGTAACGATCCAAGACGAGCATCACGATTATCATTTCACTTAAATTAAATTAAAGGAGAAGGTAAATGAGTAGATTTTGGAACCGAATTTGTTCTTGTGCGGACGACCTGGGGTCATACGAAGGAATTGCCTCGCCTGCTCGACAACGGCCGCCCCGTTAAGTTTTTGTTTTCTTGAACCAAAACCGTCCCGCGGTAGATGTACAAATTTATAGTATACGCGGGGCAGCGTTCATCGACAGCGGCACCAAAAAAGCCTCGCTAGCTTCCAGCTGTGTGTCGACTGCTGCAGGAGCGGGGACCCAGTTCTCGCCCACAATACAACTTGTTCAAATTGATGACCGCCCCGTCTAAAAAGCTGTCGACGCGACCACCCTCCCGGTTCACCATATAAGCGTGATTTAATTTTGATTGAATGTTTGATATTAAAATTAATAAAAATTAACTGATGCATGTTCCAAAACCTTCATTATAAAGTAAATAAATAAAAATAACGCCCTGGTTCTAATCCGTTTTCTTTCAGCCTC
This sequence comes from Dascillus cervinus, assembly GCA_949768715.1. NCBI lineage: Eukaryota > Metazoa > Arthropoda > Insecta > Coleoptera > Dascillidae > Dascillus > Dascillus cervinus. The sequence goes on from OX458320.1 coordinate 19,594,997, forward strand.
CAAGTAAGTTACTAAACATTTTTTTCTTTTCAAAGAATGAATCGCACATTTTCAGATCTTATGTTAGGTTTAACGGCGAGAACTTTTACACTTGTTTTTGGAATTTGTTGTTGCAGAATGGTTTAAAACATCACTAGAACTACCTGCACGGTTACATAAAGCAGGACGACCAGCAAAACAATTCCAAGAATTAAGTGACCGAAGCAAGCGGCGAAGAACAAAAGATATTCGGGCCCAAGTACCTGTTGAGGAATTAACTTACGCCGCCCTCGTGAGTCCAGGCACTTCTGGAAATACTGACGCATCGAAGATTATGAAAGAAATGATCTCAACGCCCACTAGAGCTACAAAGTTTCTTCAGCTAAAAAAGAAACACACAGAATTGTGAATAACTACACACTACAAGAAGCATTGTCATTATTTGTGAGAAGGTGATTTTACAAGACGGCAATGGGAATTATTACAAGATGATCGCAAAAACATTTACCCTTGTTATTCCCTTTTGAAAAAGCAAAAAACGAATGTTAACCGAGTGAAAATTTCATAAAAGTGACAGAAACCAGCTTTGAGGTAGAACTTCAAGCTTTACTAAACCATACTCCTTCGCGTACCCGAGTCTGAAAAATAACATCTAACTTTAATATCAAAGTGGGGGGCTGTGATGGATCGAATCAGACTCGATTTAAACAAAAATTTGATAACCCGTCAGACGAGGATGCCAATATATTCTTGAGTTCACTACTACCTGTGAGATTAGTTGTTTCTGTTGATGGAGACAAAGAAAATCGTATGGCAGAATCCAGTGTCTTCTTCAGTAAGGTTCTGTAGACCTATTCGAACCCGATTTATTCTTGAAACGAAAGATATTACCAAAGAAGAAATCACATTCATTGACGGACAAGCAAAAATCCTTAAAGAAACAGAAGTTGTTGAAGTGGCAGCAAAAATAAGACACACGCTTTTACTGACGATGATCGACGGCAAAGTGTGCAATGCCGCGACAGATACTACTTCGACAATGAGGTGCTAGATATGTGGGTAAACTTCCAAAGATTTTAATAAACTAAAGAAAAGTGAGACCAGTACGGAAACCCTAAAATTTGGACTTTCTATTCTCCACGTCAGAATTCGTTTATTTGAACTTTCGCTACATGTGGCGTACAAAGCTCGACTCAAGAAGTGGTAAACCCGAACGGCAGACAAGAAAAAAATTGTTAAAGGAACGAAAAATCAAAAAAAGTTTTAGGGAAGATAGGCCTCCTTGTTGACATTCCGAAAGCAGGTTTCAGCAATACCAATGATGTGAACACGTCCAGACGATTTTTTAATAACCCTGAATGTTCTTCTCGGATCACCGGTATAGATATTGATTTACTCAAACGTTTCCCAATTATCATTGAAGTGATATCAAGTGGCTACAACATTGATTCTGTCAAATTTGATTTGTTTGCTCAAACAGCCAAACTCTATGTAGAACTGTATGGTTGGCACCCCATGTCCCCTACAGTTCGCAAAATATTGATGCATGGTGCTGAAGTAACATCAGAAGCGATTCTGCCAATACGACCGTTGTTAGAAGAGGCAGCTAAGGCAAGAAACAAACATTTCAGGAAATATCGAGTGGATTTTGCTAGGAAATTTTACATAGAAGAGTGTAAGAGAGACATTTTAAATAGATTATTGCTTACATCTAACCCATGTATTAGTTGTAGCAGAATAAAGAGGAAAAAGAAAGTAAACCCATTTCAAATTAGGCCATGAATATATTGTTAGAAAGCAAACCCAACCATGACAGCTCCGACGACGACGACAATGAAGAAAACTTAATCACTGATGAGCACGATGATAGCAGTGATTCTGTGTGACATTTTAACTGTTTTTTCTTGATTATCACATTTTTAATTTATATTATCATCATCTTCAAGTCCGGGATAGACGGACCAGTTATATAGTTCTCGAACCAGCCACTTGAGTGCCGTTGTAGTTGTTGCAATCTGTAGTTTTATTGTTAGTCATGTAGTTTTGTATGCGCTTCCTTCATTTAGATAGACTTTGTTCATAATTTTTGTAAAAAAAAACGATTTCCCTGTTTTGGTAAGTAGAAAAGTTTTGCAAGCTTCATTTATATGAGTACAAAGGTGGTCCATCTATGCCGGACAATTGGAACAGATGGACCAGGGGAATTCGGGATTGATGAATGTAACGTCAATTTTCCGAAGCAGATACTTTATTTACAAAATTAGATAAATTCGCGATTGGCGGGCTTATTTCAAACACCTTACCTCGGGGAGCTCCATCTATGAAGACCTGGAGGTGTTGAAAGAATGTATGATGGCCGGAACGGGAATGAGATCAGTCGTTCCAAGTAACTTGAGGAAGACAGTTGTGGGCGCTCTTGCAAAAGTTTAAGGGAGACCTCCTGGTCTGGTTTATTCGTGTGGAATTTGAGGATCCTCCTTTCGACATATTGTCGGATTCGATTTGCAAGTGGCCGTTCGTGCGGTTTCAAAGGAGTGGAAAGCACTCGACTTGTGTCGGTTTCAAAAAAAGCAACTGATCTACCTTCATCTTTTAAGCCGCTAGTCATCTGAAGGCTTTTCTTTTCTTTTACCTTGGAAGGCTCTTACATCGGCTTTTCTTTTTACATTGGTTGGCTCTTACATTGCATTTGCACTTACAATTGCATCTGCTCTGTCGGTTCCTGTATCATCGTACGCTACCCGCGTACAGTGTTGAAGGGATTTTCATCGCAACCGTCGTGTGGAGTTACGACAGGCGTTCTACTGGGACAAGGTGATCAGTACGGCGTCCATCTGCGCTGGTGGATGGGAGGTCGTTGAGCAAGGATTGAGTCCTGGACTTGTTGGACCTAGGGAGGAGTTTTACCTGGTCGGCAGCACGTCCCTGGTCGTTGTCGGAGGGTTTCGCATCACGGGATCCGGACAGATGAGTGACTCTTAATTTGCACTGTAATGTTGACGGGAATCTCTTGGGTTGTATACTGTTTGATTTGTAACGCAAATTGTTAAGTAATCGTTGTAAGATTACGGTAGGGATTTGAATTCAGGATAGGCCTTCAGTCGATCCTGGACTAACGTAACCATCGGATGATCAGTCATTCGTCGTTTCCGAAACGGGTGTAATTATCTAACTCGCGGCGTTTAAGACGCTAATCTAATATCCGGATAAAGGCCATTATCTTGTTCTCGGTATTTATCGGAATAACTGGTTTTATGTTAACGTTTCACAAGTGAGACGGGGTGGTTGCCTGATCGGCACCGGCGCGCGAACTCCGCGCAAATTGATAAAGGTTTGTTCACAATCGGAACAAACGCGAACGACTGGTATAAGTGAGGGTTCCTTGTTTATGTCTGATCCCCATTAAGGGTCGACAATTAAACTTAGTATTTCAATTATAATTGGTTCATATCGAGTTGCCGTCTTTGACAACCGATTGTTAGTATTGTAATCAATTCCTTTGAGAATTGATCATTGTATCAGTGTTATCAGTATTTATAAGCTTAGATTAGTTTAGTTAATTTTCTTTTTCTTATTTTTGAATTGTCTTTATTTTGTTTGCCTTTTGCCTTTGTACATATACACTGTTAATATATTGACTTGTGCCGCTACCTCTTTGGTTTAATATTGCCAGAGAATCTGTCTCTGCAGAAGGTTTACTTGAAGGAAGATACCCTCCCCTTCGAGCTTAGGGGATATTGACCGACACATAGGATCCGAACAGGTCTAAATTAAGCTTGTGGCGCCCGTATAACATCATATTTAAGCGAACCCAGCCGTTTCCATCCGCTGGGCTGGTCGAATGGCTACTTGTTCGGGCTCCAATGGTCTTAGGGTAAATTCAGGGTGTGACATGAATCAGGTAAAATATTGGGGATAGACGGACGGGCATTATACTATTTAAAATATCGCATAAAATAAAATTTGATATGCAAATTTAAGGGGGTCGGATATGAAAAAATTTAAAAAAACGTTATTTTTTTGTTCTTGCATATTTAATAACTGCATTATTTTCTGCGATAACTAGAAGTGTCCCAAATTTGAAGACAAAGACAATGAAGTCCTGTGATTTACCCGGGGACTCTGTTAGTTTTTCGCTTCTCCTGAACAGTTGACTTTTTTCCACTTAGGTGCATTTTTCTACAGAACCTTGAAATTTTTTTGTGTATACCTTAAGTGATTGAATGAGGGAATTTAAAAAATAATTAAGCGATTAAGAAAGTATTGGATCAATGTTTTGGCGATAGGCGAAATCTCGAATGTTATTGAAGAAGAGAATTTCCAATACACACAAAACCTCTTCAAGACACCTACCAATTACCAATCAAAGATAGAATCTAAATTGCATCTAGGTTCAGGTGTACGGAATTTCCAAATGCCGAATCACCAACAATTCGGTAATAAACAAAATTTCACACAAAATCAAGGGTTTAGACTACAACAATTTGTACCAATGGGATATTCTAATAATCACCCTGGTGTTTTTTCACAGAATCAATCATTCCCGAGACAACCAATTAATGTACAAGCACGACCTGTAAATCGTAACTATCCAACTAATAAACAAGTTTTCGGTCCACAAAAGAATGTGTTCAGACCCACGGGACAACTTACCAATAACAAACCGGAACCAATGTCAACCACTTCACAAAATAGCTTCCCCAAGCAAAATACTAACACACAAAATGATTTTAAGTCTACAGGTCCGCGAAATTTCATATCAGAGGAACTTTATCAAATCGATGAAGATTCCAACCAAAATTCTGAAATCAATGAAAATCAATATATTAATTTTAATATTAATGACGAGTTTGCGGTACAACCAGAGCAAAATTATTTCAACGAAAATATTAACATTACGTTTTCCTCTGAAAATGCGAATAATGACAACAGTGATTATTTGATCGGGAACACCGAAAATTTTCACGAAACGGGCCAAGCCAACTATTCGATATAACATCCGAAGTACATACGGAAATAAATAACGGCTTGCCACAAGTAAAAATTAATAATCCGCCCATGAAGTTGTTGATGGATACAGGATGTTATCATTCAATGATCGATAGCTGAAAATTATTTTCAAGATAAAATTTATCATCAACCAACCAGAATTAAGACTGGTACAGGCGAAAACGAAGTAAGGTTCAAGGCTGATGTTCCAGCTTTACCCGAATTAAATCCTGACCACGCCATAACTTTTATTCTATTCGACTTTCATTCATTTTTCGATGGAATTTTAGGATTAAACGAGCTAAAGAAAATGACATTTTCACTAGATTTGGTAAACCAAGTTTTGGTAAACAAAACCACAAAAATTCCAATATTTTATCGGAATCCGAATACCGAAATTTACAATATTTCAGTAAATGCGGACCAAATTATTTCAACTAACGTGCGAGTCTCACAATATAACGATGACATTATAATCTCTGAATGCACCATCGGAGATTTACATTTTCCCGAAACATTAACAACCGCAAAGTACGGATTTGCAAGAACTGAAATTCGCAATAATTCAGATAAACCGATAATAGTAACTATTCCGCAACCTATAGTTGTTTTACCTTTTACAAACCACAATAAACAAGATTTTGATTTGTTCCATTTTGACAATTTTCTTCCAGAACCAAAGTGTGAAACAAATCGAGTTATTGCTAAATTAATTGGTTGCGATCATTCAAACACCGAAGAAAAGAAATTGATACAAAACCTAAGTCGAAAATTCTCTAATGATTTTCATCAGAAAAATCAAAAGTTAAGTTTCACGACTAAAAGCAAGCAAAATAATAACACCGACACCTTATCGCGGTTAGCAACTCATACGGTCACAAATATTTCAATATCTGGTAATTCAAATGATATTGACGACGACGATATTAAACAACGATTTTAGAGGATCCTGATTTCAGCCTCAGAAGTCGAAACTATGTCTCGAAACTACAGAAATAAATACCGTCCACGGACTAACACTCAACCATTTGACATTTCTAATATTGTCAATGAAGGCTACAACAACAGTTATGAAGCTGCACGCAGAGGTGTTGCAGATTCACAAACCTTCTCTTCTCAAAGGCGAGGACGCAGTTCCGGAGCCAGGAGAAACTTCCAAGAGCGACGGATTCAATCATACCGTCAAGTACAGTCCCGCATCACTGAAGGTGATTTAAGCGAGGAGCTCAGGAAGAAGCTATTCCCCGGTATCAAAGATGGGCAAAGTGCTGCTGACCGGCTGGAGGCTGTCTCCACCATGAAGGCGATAACCCTATGCGTTACAACACGCGCTATAGGTTTTGGCACCAATCATATCTACGCATCGTTATACCAATTTGCTGGTGTACAAGACCGCGGAAACGTCTATGAGATGTATCGGGCATCACTTCTGGCGTTTGAAGTTAAAGTACAGTTAGTACAGAGAAGTGTTCATGCCATACAGGAAGATGAAAATGATTTCTCACCTGTTACATTGAACGCTGATTTAATCAATTCAGCAATGTGTGTTTTAAACTTGTATAATAAAGCAGTATTATTACTATCATAATTAATTATTCACGACTCTCATTTGTATTCATTCAAAATCCGAGCAAGACGTATTTTCATAAATTGAAAAAAAGTAATATTTATTAAAACAGCTCAAATGTAGGTTTGTACTTCATCAAACGAAATTGAAGGAAGAAGAATAGTTGACCTTCAACATTTATTTTTGGAACTAAGAAGACTTAATTCTCATGGATCCAAATTTGGATATACTTTCAACAACCTGGAATTTAAACGGGAAAATCGAAAGGGTCTGTCGTCTGAAATTCAATTCCAATGTAAATGAGCCTTCCGCTCAAGGCGCTAACAATGAATGAAGTAAAGAAAATAGTAAATAAGAAGGTCAGTGCCAAAAAGCCCCTGGGTATGATCTAATTACTGGAGAAATAGTCAAGAAAATGCCGGATAAAGCGTTTCATCATTTAACACAAATTTACAATGCGATATTAAGATCAGGACATTTCCCCAGCCTATGGAAAGTAGCCCAGATAATTATGGTCCCAAAACCAGGAAAACCTCCAGGTGAAATAACGTTTTACAGGCCGATAAGCCTCCTGTCAGTCTTGTCAAAAGTTTTCGAGAAATTAATTGTCAAGAATGAAACCAATTTTGGAGGAACAACAATCAATCCCCAACCACCAATTCGGTTTCAGAAACCAACACGGAACGGTCCGTAAGGACCTAGAAGGAGGCAGATACTGTTCTGCTACTTTTTTAGACTCAACACAGGCCTTCGACAAAGTATGCCACCAGGGACTTCAATATAAATTGAAAAAACAATTACCCCATCACCTATACGAAATCATGAAATCTTACTTATCAAACAGACATTTCTCCGTCAAGCATAAAGACGAATGCACGAAACTATATCCAATAAGCTCCGGAGTTCCCCAGGGGAGCGCTCTGGGTCCTCTACTATATCAGTTGTTCACAGCCGACCTACCAACGTTAAGATTAACCACAACAGCTACATTCGCGGACGATATATGTTAAACCTGAATCAGCAACCAGATATCTACAAGCTCATCTTAACAAAATTCAGAATTGGCTTAAAACATGGAAAATTCATGTTAATCAAACCAAATCACAACATGCCACATTTACAATGAAACTCTTAACGGTCTGAAATTGGAACATACTGAAACAGTAAAATCCCTAGAATTACACATAGACAGAAGATTGACCTGGAAAACTCAGATTTTTAACCTTTAACTAGGTAGGTGGATAATATTGCGTCAGTACGTAAGAAATGAATTGGTTACAAGTGATTCTTTTGCAGAAAAAACAATATAGCATATGGAACAACTTGGAGCACATAAACATAAACTTTAACCTTTAATTGAAAGATAGGCGGTGACACGACAGTACAGCCAACCAGATTTAAAAACTCTCTACAGTTTCGTTCGTAGTCAGTTACGGCACGGGATTACAAAATAATTCATATCTCTTAATTGATAAAAAAAATACGCATTAATATTGCGCAAAATTCCTAGATAACATATTTCCTAATAGAATGGTGAAAACTAAATTTTTTTTTTTTAAGAATAAACTGGGTAACTTACGCGAAAAATTAAATAAATCCAACTTCTAAACTATTAGTAATAATTTTTTTTTTATCTACAATTAAGCGAAATATAGGGTGGGTCGTCAGTTGGTTTCTTTTTGAAGTGCGTGTTATTTCGACAGTTTGCATCACTAACGCGCTTGCTATTGACAGATAGGTAGTGTCAAACCTCCGCAGTAAGAAATGGATCGTTTTACGCTTGAACAACGCTGGGAAATATTGAAAAATTATTTCCAAAGTGAGTGTTGTGTTGCAGAAACTGTGCGAAATTTGAAAAGAATTTTTGGTCGAAATGAAGCCCCCTCAGCGGCTGGTGTAAGCAAATTCATAAAGAGAGTTCGTGAAACTGGTATGATTGTGCGCACACATGAAAGAATTGCTACTGTTGCCCAAAGTGTCCGTGAAAACCTAAGAATCGCAACTCGTCACAGAGCTCAACAACTGAACATCAGTCACACTTCTCTGAGGACAATATTGCATAAAGACCTTGGATTATTTGCTTACAAGGTGCAACTCACTCAAGAGTTGAAGCAAAATGACCATCCGCTTCGTTATCGCTTCTCTGTAAGGGCTTTAAATGAATTGGAAAATGATGTTGATTTTGGTCCCAAATTATTTTTTCGGACGAAGTTCATTTTCATCTCGGAGGTTATGTCAACAAGCAAAACTGTAGGATTTGGGGTTCCGAAAATCCACACGTAGTCGTTGAGAAGCCAATGCATCCTCAAAGAGTTACTGTTTGGTGTGGGTTTTGGAGTGGTGGCATTATTGGTCCCTACTTCTTTGAAAATGAAGCAGGCAACAGCGTTACGGTGAACGGAGTGCGCTACAGAGACATGATAACTGACTTTTTGTGGCCGCAATTGAACGATTTGGACTTGGACGGGTTCCAGCAGGATGGCGCAACGTACCACACCAGCCATCAAACGATCGATCTTTTGGAGAAATTAATTGGCCGTCGCGCAGCTGCGATTTGACGCCGTTGGACTTTTCTTATGGGGAAATCTTAAGGACCGTTGTTACTCCAACGATCCGCAAACAATTCACGCACTTAAGGAAAACATCCATTGAGCTATTCGCGAAATAGAGCCACAAACAATCGACAATGTACTACAAAATTGGATTAACAGAATGGGCTACTGCCAAGCCAGCCACGGCAGCCATTTGCATGAAATTGTTTTCCATAGATAATCGGAAAGTGTACTCTCTTCAATAAAGCAACAATCATCGAAAAATATTGAACGGTGTAGTTTTAATAACAATTTAAAAAAGAAACCAACAGATGGCCCTCCCCGTTAGATTCTTATAACATATTCCATGCATCTCTTTCTTTCATTTATTGCTAAAAAGGCAAATTTTAGATTTAAACATATCAACGTTCTGAGGGTACTATATGCCCTTAAGGACAGATTGTACACTATAGGAGAAATTTTAAAAAAAAAAGTAACATGTGTCGAGAAAAGATGTCGTTACCCCTTCTTAGCACCCATAATTCTTTGATGGATGTAAACACAGCAGCTGTTGTGGGCGCAATGAGTATCGGAATTAGTTTCTCAAATTCTGAAGAACTTTTCACGGCCATGAATATGCTAAATATCACGATATCGTAAGTAAAGGGTGGCAAAGAACTGCCCTAGAAACAATGGAGAAAGCGGCAAAGCGTGAAGCAGACCACGCCATAGCAAATGGACAAGTTGACGAACTAGGCGTATCACTAATTACCGTAGTAGCTGATTGCTGTTGGTCTAAACGATCCTACAGGAAAAATTATTCCGCCTTGTTAGGTATTGCGGCGATCGTAGGCCAACGTTTTGGGGAGGTTCTCTACATCGGCGTTAGAAATAAATACTGCGTCCTTTGTGTTAAAGCTAAGAACAAAACTAAAGATCCTCCACCTCACAAATGCACAATGAACTTTCAAGGAAGCTCCACGAGCATGGAAGCTGATATTTTGCTGGAGGGTTTCAAAAATAGTGAAAAATTATATGGCGTGAAATATTCAAAATTAATTGCTGACGGTGACAGAAGCACCTACAAGAAAGTATTGAAAGCTAGGCCTTATCAGAATTTGACAGTGGAAAAAAATCGAGTGCCGAAATCATCTGCTTCGTAACCTATGTAACAAGTTACTAGCTCGCACAACTGATACTAGGTATCCGTTGAATCTCCGAAGATTATTAGAGAGTAACATTCGGCGAATACGAAATGCGGTGTTAGATGCAATTGCCCACAATAAGTCGCAAACCGAAGGTATGCACCTCCTCAGAATGGATCTTGAAAATCTGATTAACCACGTCTTTGGTTTGCATGATGATTGTCAACTCTATTTCTGTAAAAGAAAACTTAACTCAAAGCAAATTCTGAGTTGTATTCAAAAGTTCAGCCCTATATGCACACCATAGCTATGAATGCCAGATCGCTTATCGAAAATGTTGATAGTAATGTTGTGGAACATTTTAATTCGAAAGTGGATAATTTATCGGCGGAAAAAGAATAAGCTATTCCCTGCGAAATTCTTACTCTGTCAGATGCTCTGCAGCAGTGGTATCATTTAACTCGGGACGTCCTCTTTACGATCAACATAAAAAATTATACCTAACGAGTCCAAGTAAGAGAGTAAAACGCCTAGAGGCATGTAGAAAACGAAAAGTCGAGAGAGCTTTAAAAAACCGTCTCAAAGTGAGAGCAGCAGGACCGTCACCTAAAAAGAAGCTTTGTTTTGGATCCAAAGATAAGGACTGTCACGAGGACTACGGTGAAACTTGTCAAAAACCAGATATGCTTCCAGACGAGTTTGAAACACAAAACAAAAATTCTTTCATCTTCAATAAAAAGCGAAGAGGAACGTATTGTTTTAGAGACAGAAACGGTGATGCAGTCAGGGAGTGGACGATGGTTAGAGTATCAAAGAAAACTGTTAACAGCTTCGAATTTTTATATCGTGTGTTCACGAAGAAAAACTACCAGTTGTTGCAGTTTAGTGAAACAGCTCCTGTACAGTAGTCAACTTCGAACACCAGCCATTTTCCACCGCCACACCAACGAGAAAAATGCTACATAAATTATGTACTATTTACAAAGGCTGTTTTCTTCCAGAGCTGATTGATCCTCGATTCACACGGAATATGCACATTCGTGATTCTGAATCAATTATGAAAGCACAGTTCGAATTGAGGAAAAAGAAAGAAAAACAGCACATAGTAGACATCCACGGAATAGTGAAGAATTAGGGCCATTACACACCACACGTCCTCGTGGATCCGGTTTTATTGGGGCTGATGAATTTTCTTTCTACAGGGTGATGAAAAAAAGGTACCCATGATTAGCTACATGTTGGAGACGATTTCTAACGAAACACGAATTTGAAAGTCAAAATGGAATTTGTTGTCTCTTCACCAAGTTATAAGCTTTCCTATTCAGACAATAAAAATCTACACGGTTAACAATTTTGTAATTATTTCATTGTTAGAGTCTAAATGTGATGCAGTTGATGGTGCTTTTAAAAATCAAAGTGTAAAAAATTTATTGAAAGCAACCGATGTTAAGCTGGGTTTATGCAGCTGTTAATTTAATTTAATTTAATTTAATGTAATTTAAAAAAAGTTTAAACCTATGCTTTCAATAGAAGTGTTTATGCAGTTTAATTTAATTTAATTTAATATAATTTAAAATAAAACATGACCAACTTTTATCTTAAGAAAATTTACGCATGCGCCCTGTGTTGAAAGTGAACACAACCATGTCAGCTGTATGATCTGTCATCTGTGTCAATTTGTTTACAAGTGATTACATGCATTTTACGTAAAAGGTGGTGAGGTTATGTTTACTTGCATCTAGTTTTCATTTAAATTGAAATAACAAAATGAAAGATTTTCTGTTAATTGGAAATGTTTGACAGAAGTGCACGTGACAGAAGCATTAAAACACTATCCTTTGCGCATGCGTAAATAATATTAAACAATCTGCATAAACGCGTACAGTAAAATTAAATTATATTGCATTACATTATCTTACATTACATTAAATTAACAGCTGCATAAACCCGACTTTAAAGTACGGTTTCTTGGTTCCAAGGAAAATTTATCAATGCCGCAACATCGCAAATCTCCTAGGAAACGGTGGCAACAATAATTCATTTTCCAATGTCAATTCTATTGTCAAATTTGAACGATACAAGTCAAATGTTCTAAAAAGTCTTAAAATGGAATACAATTTCAGTGAATATCTAGACATGTTGCTCCGCTTGGGTGAGACAGATAATAACGCATCGGAAGCTGCTAGAGAATATGCTAAACTGTATCCACCTCGACGTCATCCAGATGCTAACGTAATTGGATGACCAAATAATGCTGATTTCTGAAAATGGTTCGTACACCAGCGTTGAAGGAAGCAGTTGTGGAAGTGATTGAAACTGCACCAGCATACACTTTTTCATATTCTAAGATATTTGAGATTGTATGTTTTAATTTTATCTAAAAATCACATTGTTTCGTTTTTGATTGATCTGTTTTTAATAAATAACATGGTTAGGGGTCTTTTAAACGGGAATCAGTAAGTGGGTTCATCCATTCTTATCAGAAATAGCGCAAATAGTAGAAAATCTCTACGTCACTTAGGGACTTTTTGCATATAGCCCTTCAATTACCTGTTTGTTGTGTATTCTTGTTTAATTACATTAAATTCTCTTTAAATAAAAAAAGTTATGTCAACATGGCAGTTGTTTATCTGACGCAAGTGACAGTATCTGTCAGCGTTAGTTGCTTAGATACAAGAAATAGGTCTACCTGAAAGTAATTCTTTAGAAAAAGAAATATATGCAGTATTGCCACGTTGTGCTCTACAAGAACGTCAGTGACAACGATGGTTGCCCCTGTGGCGATCATTTTTTCAAGAATGTTAGAACATTATTAAATATAATTTAATAATAATATAAATTCACTGGACGGAATCCGCTCTAAAATATTACCCCTATACGAAACCTGAATATCCACATTTGAAAATTCATGTGAAAATAGTCGCCTTTTATAAAAAACCGTTTCACATAATTCGTAAAACAGTCATATTCGAGAAGACGTTCAAACGACTCGTAAAGTATTATTATTTACCATACCGTAATCGGGTAGTCACAGCAAAAGAGAGAAAGCATGCGTTTGCCGATTCTATCAGCAATAGTAGGGTAGAAGATATGGCCGTAGCATGGCGCCAGTATACTATGTCGATGTTTTCACGGGTGCTTCGATTAGGACAGCTGAAGACAATGATGAATGCTTGGTGTGTGGTGAATTCGGACGTGACAAGGAAATTTGGTACCGCTGTGTAATCTGTTCGAAATGGGTACATTCAGAATGTAGTAGTTGAGATTCTCCAGTTAATTACACGTGTGACATGTGTGCCAAAGTGCAAAAGAAAAAGGACAAAATACAGCAATACAAATTTTATAATATTCGTGTGAAATGTTGTTCAGTTTTAAATATATTTTGATTTTTAAAAGCAAAAAGTCTTCAAGGAATTTCAAGTTTCTGAGATCCTTGCGCAAAATTACTCCATCATCTGCGCGGTATTACCCAATGCACGGGGGAATTATGGGCAATGGCAGTGTATATGTTTTATAAATCGGTTTGTCGTATACCCTTTTGTTGTGATAAATAAGGTTCCCAATACATTTAAGATTCAGTAGTAAAATTATGAACATTTGCTTGAAAGTAGGAAATTTTTTTGGAGCATTTTTCCTTAGGTGCGCGAAATTCTCCCACTTTCCCCTATAAGGTTCTGCTCCTATTTGTATGAATAATGATTTGCTTTTACTCACAACCATTTGCTCACATGAATTGAGCATATGCTTAAAGAAATTCTAGAATGTCCGAATTAAACACAGAAGCCGACTCGAACGGGTGCGTGCGTTCTTTCCACGACGATTTTACTATCTATCTTTTACTGTTTTGAGAGGTGTTATATACTACGCACTTTGTGGGCACTCGTTTTATTTGATAGGAAATAATTTTCAGTCGTTTATATTTTACCTACACTAAAAATATATCGTTTGATGATGCGAAAAAGATGAATCTATTAATAGTTTTTCAGTTGCAAAACAGACAGGGAATGCTTTCAAGGAGTCAAACTTGTTCATTAAAGAATGGGCGGCGAAGAGAATTCGAATGTAATAGTTTTTGATAGAGTAGACTGATGAATCTCTACTCTTTCCCCAACTCCAGTTTGAAAACCAGGATTTGCCACGTGTACCGCAAAAAAAATCATTTTCTAATGAGACGAGAGAGCATCTCTACTTTCATTATTTTCACTCAAAGAGTGCGTTACAACCCTCCTCAAATCGGTAGTTTTTTTTATAATCATCGCATTTTATAATATTTCTGTGCACGTACATCGACAATTTCAGACACCATAAGATTAGCCAAGAGCACGATTAATCTAGTGCTGACCAGATGCACAAGTTGTAGAGCATTTGCTCAAAATCGTAAGCAAAACCTTCTGCCTTATTCATATCGACCTGATGATATGCTTCATAGTGAGCAAAAGCTCTTACTCAGAGCACGGTCAGACTTTCTTTCTCAGTATCTGGTGTAATAAGTGAGCAGAGCACTGCGAGCAGACGAACGACAACCCCCAGAAACCTCTCCCCTTGAATCCGACTGTTTGTGACTGTGATTGATTAGACAATGTTAAACAAAATTGTTCGGATTTAATATGAATCAAGAAAGTAATCACCAGCACTGAATGGAAGCGTAATAACTTTGGTGTTCCATCAAATCTGGAGTTAAGATTAGAACGACAACCCCCATAATTCCCTTGCATTGAATCCGACTGTTTGCCACTGGGGTTTATTACCCAATCTTAAACAGGATTGTTCGAATTTAGTGTTAATGAAGAAAGTATCGTCAACAGTGAATCGAAGCGTAATAACTTTGGTGATCCAGCAAATCTGGCCTCACGATTAGAACAAAAAAAAAAAAACAAAATTCTCTTGCATTAAATCTGACTGTTTGCCACTGGGGTTGGTTACCAAATCTTAAACGGGATTGTACGGATTTAGTGTTATTGCAGAAAGTTTTGCCAACAGTAAATCGAAGCATAATAACTTTAGCGATCCAGCAAATCTGGCCTCACGATTAGAACAAAAAAAAAACAAATTCTCTTGCATTAAATCTGACTGTTTGCCACTGGGGTTGCTTACCAAATCTTAAACAGGATTGTACAGATTTAGTGTTAATAAGGAAAGCATTGCCAACAGTGAATCGAAGTGTAATAACTTTGGTGATCCAGCAAATCTGGCCTTACGATGAGAACAACGAAAACCACCAAAATTCTCTTCCATTAAATCAGACTGTTTGCCACTGGGGTTGCTTACCCAATCTTAAACAGGATTGTACGGATTTAGTGTTAATATGGAAAGCACATTGCCAACAGTGAAACGAAGCGTAATAACTTTGGTGATCCAGCAAATCTGGCCTCGCGATTAGAACAACAAAAACCACCAAAATTCTCTTGCATTGAATCCGACTGTTTGCCACTGGGGTTGCTTACCCAATCTTAAACAGGATTGTACGGATTTAGTGTTAATATGGAAAGCATTGCCAACAGTGAATCGAAGCGTAATAACTTTGGTGATCCAGCAAATCTGGCCTCACGATTAGAACAACAAAAACCACCAAAATTCTCTTGCATTAAATCCGACTGTTTGCCACTGGGGTTGCTTACCCAATCTTAAACAGGATTGTACGGATTTAGTGTTAATATGGAAAGCACATTGCCAACAGTGAAACGAAGCCTAATAACTTTGGTGACCAGCAAATCTGGCCTCGCGATTAGAACAACAAAAACCACCAAAATTCTCTTGCATTGAATCCGAGTGTTTGCCACTGGGGTTTATTACCCAATCTTAAACAGGATTGTACGGATTTAGTGTTAATATGGAAAGCATTGCCAACAGTGAATCGAAGCGTAATAACTTTGGTGATCCAGCAAATCTGGCCTCACGATTAGAACAACGAAAACCACCAAAATTCTCTTGCATTAAATCCGACTGTTTGCCACTGGGGTTGCTTACCCAATCTTAAACAGGATTGTACGGATTTAGTGTTAATATGGAAAGCACATTGCCAACAGTGAAACGAAGCCTAATAACTTTGGTGATCCAGCAAATCTGGCCTCGCGATTAGAACAACAAAAACCACCAAAATTCTCTTGCATTGAATCCGACTGTTTGCCACTGGGGTTTATTACCCAATCTTAAACAGGATTGTACGGATTTAGTGTTAATATGGAAAGCATTGCCAACAGTGAATCGAAGCGTAATAACTTTGGTGATCCAGCAAATCTGGCCTCACGATTAGAACAACGAAAACCACCAAAATTCTCTTGCATTAAATCCGACTGTTTGCCACTGGGGTTGCTTACCCAATCTTAAACAGGATTGTACGGATTTAGTGTTAATATGGAAAGCATTGCCAACAGTGAATCGAAGCGTAATAACTTTGGTGATCCAGCAAATCTGGCCTCACGATTAGAACAACAAAAACCACCAAAATTCTCTTGCATTAAATCCGACTGTTTGCCACTGGGGTTGCTTACCCAATCTTAAACAGGATTGTACGGATTTAGTGTTAATATGGAAAGCACATTGCCAACAGTGAAACGAAGTCTAATAACTTTGGTGATCCAGCAAATCTGGCCTCGCGATTAGAACAACAAAAACCACCAAAATTCTCTTGCATTGAATCCGACTGTTTGCCACTGGGGTTTATTACCCAATCTTAAACAGGATTGTACGGATTTAGTGTTAATATGGAAAGCATTGCCAACAGTGAATCGAAACGTAATAACTTTGGTGATCCAGCAAATCTGGCCTCACGATTAGAACAACGAAAACCACCAAAATTCTCTTGCATTAAATCCGACTGTTTGCCACTGGGGTTGCTTACCCAATCTTAAACGGGATTGTACGGATTTAGTGTTAATATGGAAAGCACATTGCCAACAGTGAAACGAAGCCTAATAACTTTGGTGATCCAGCAAATCTGGCCTCGCGATTAGAACAACAAAAACCACCAAAATTCTCTTGCATTGAATCCGACTGTTTGCCACTGGGGTTTATTACCCAATCTTAAACAGGATTGTACGGATTTAGTGTTAATATGGAAAGCATTGCCAACAGTGAATCGAAACGTAATAACTTTGGTGATCCAGCAAATCTGGCCTCACGATTAGAACAACGAAAACCACCAAAATTCTCTTGCATTAAATCCGACTGTTTGCCACTGGGGTTGCTTACCCAATCTTAAACGGGATTGTACGGATTTAGTGTTAATATGGAAAGCATTGCCAACAGTGAATCGAAGCGTAATAACTTTGGTGATCCAGCAAATCTGGCCTCACGATTAGAACAACGAAAACCACCAAAATTCTCTTGCATTAAATCCGACTGTTTGCCACTAGGGTTGCTTACCCAATCTTAAACAGGATTGTACGGATTTAGTGTTAATATGGAAAGCATTGCCAACAGTGAATCGACGCGTAATAACTTTGGTGATCCAGCAAATCTGGCCTCACGATTAGAACAACGAAAACCACCAAAATTCTCTTGCATTAAATCCGACTGTTTGTCACTGGGGTTGCTTACCCAATCTTAAACAGGATTGTACGGATTTAGTGTTAATATGGAAAGCATTGCCAACAGTGAATCGACGCGTAATAACTTTGGTGATCCAGCAAATCTGGCCTCACGATTAGAACAACGAAAACCACCAAAATTCTCTTGCATTAAATCCGACTGTTTGTCACTGGGGTTGCTTACCCAATCTTAAACAGGATTGTACGGATTTAGTGTTAATATGGAAAGCATTGCCAACAGTGAATCGACGCGTAATAACTTTGGTGATCCAGCAAATCTGGCCTCACGATTAGAACAACGAAAACCACCAAAATTCTCTTGCATTAAATCCGACTGTTTGTCACTGGGGTTGCTTACCCTATCTTAAACAGGATTGTACGGATTTAGTGTTAATATGGAAAGCATTGCCAACAGTGAATCGATGCGTAATAACTTTGGTGATCCAGCAAATCTGGCCTCACGATTAGAACAACGAAAACCACCAAAATTCTCTTGCATTAAATCCGACTGTTTGCCACTGGGGTTGCTTACCCAATCTTAAACAGGATTGTACGGATTTAGTGTTAATATGGAAAGCATTGCCAACAGTGAATCGAAGCGTAATAACTTTGGTGATCCAGCAAATCTGGCCTCACGATTAGAACAACAAAAACCACCAAAATTCTCTTGCATTAAATCCGACTGTTTGCCACTGGGGTTGCTTACCCAATCTTAAACAGGATTGTACGGATTTAGTGTTAATATGGAAAGCACATTGCCAACAGTGAAACGAAGCCTAATAACTTTGGTGATCCAGCAAATCTGGCCTCGCGATTAGAACAACAAAAACCATCAAAATTCTCTTGCATTGAATCCGACTGTTTGCCACTGGGGTTTATTACCCAATCTTAAACAGGATTGTACGGATTTAGTGTTAATATGGAAAGCATTGCCAACAGTGAATCGAAGCGTAATAACTTTGGTGATCCAGCAAATCTGGCCTCACGATTAGAACAACGAAAACCACCAAAATTCTCTTGCATTAAATCCGACTGTTTGCCACTAGGGTTGCTTACCCAATCTTAAACAGGATTGTACGGATTTAGTGTTAATATGGAAAGCATTGCCAACAGTGAATCGAAGCGTAATAACTTTGGTGATCCAGCAAATCTGGCCTCACGATTAGAACAACGAAAACCACCAAAATTCTCTTGCATTAAATCCGACTGTTTGTCACTGGGGTTGCTTACCCAATCTTAAACAGGATTGTACGGATTTAGTGTTAATATGGAAAGCATTGCCAACAGTGAATCGACGCGTAATAACTTTGGTGATCCAGCAAATCTGGCCTCACGATTAGAACAACGAAAACCACCAAAATTCTCTTGCATTAAATCCGACTGTTTGTCACTGGGGTTGCTTACCCAATCTTAAACAGGATTGTACGGATTTAGTGTTAATATGGAAAGCATTGCCAACAGTGAATCGACGCGTAATAACTTTGGTGATCCAGCAAATCTGGCCTCACGATTAGAACAACGAAAACCACCAAAATTCTCTTGCATTAAATCCGACTGTTTGTCACTGGGGTTGCTTACCCAATCTTAAACAGGATTGTACGGATTTAGTGTTAATATGGAAAGCATTGCCAACAGTGAATCGAAGCGTAATAACTTTGGTGATCCAGCAAATCTGGCCTCACGATTAGAACAACGAAAACCACCAAAATTCTCTTGCATTAAATCCGACTGTTTGTCACTGGGGTTGCTTACCCAATCTTAAACAGGATTGTACGGATTTAGTGTTAATATGGAAAGCATTGCCAACAGTGAATCGACGCGTAATAACTTTGGTGATCCAGCAAATCTGGCCTCACGATTAGAACAACGAAAACCACCAAAATTCTCTTGCATTAAATCCGACTGTTTGTCACTGGGGTTGCTTACCCAATCTTAAACAGGATTGTACGGATTTAGTGTTAATATGGAAAGCATTGCAAACAGTGAATCGATGCGTAATAACTTTGGTGATCCAGCAAATCTGGCCTCACGATTAGAACAACGAAAACCACCAAAATTCTCTTGCATTAAATCCGACTGTTTGCCACTGGGGTTGCTTACCCAATCTTAAACAGGATTGTACGGATTTAGTGTTAATATGGAAAGCATTGCCAACAATGAATGGAAGTGTAATAACTTTGGTGATCCAGCAAATCTGGCCTCACGATTAGAACAACAAAAACCCCCAAAATTCTCTTGCATTAAATCCGACTGTTTGCCACTGGGGTTGCTTACCCAATCTTAAACGGGATTGTTCGGATTTAGTGTTAATGAAGAAAGTATCACAAACAGTGAATCGAAGCGTAATAACTTCGGTGATCCAGCAAATCTGGCCTTACGATTAGAACGACCCCCATAATTATCTTGCATTGAATTCGACTGTTTGCCACTGAAGTTGATTACCAAATCTTAAACAAAATTGCTCTGATTTAATATCAATAAAGAAACTCAAATGAAATACTTCAAAAAGATTCGTTGTGGTGATTAAAAGAGTTGTGAGAATACAATGCAACCTCAATTTCCGTTAAAGAATTGTTTTCATCTAGGAAACAAGAATGCGACATAATTTACTTACATCGACCACAACGTCATACCTCATAAATACGAAAACGTTATAAATAGCGTTTTGAATTAGTAGCGTAAGTGATTGCAAGTGATTCTTTTCTTTAGTTTTCCTTTTTCTTTTTTTTTTGTAATATTCATTTAATAAGTTTATTTGTGATTTCATGTAGAGTTCTTGTGTTTAGCTAGTCACTAGCTGCTAGTGCTTATACATTTCACAAATTTCTGCTTAGCATGCTCGCAATAAGCGTAAGTTACCTGTACTTATTTGATTTTATGTTGAAACAAAATTTTGGTATGTTTTCTCGTACCTTGACTTTCTTTAACTTAAAAACTTAGAAAATTGCATTCACCTTATAAACTTATGGAAAGCAGCCTCCAAGCTGAAGCAAGCTTAGGATCTTGTACTTTGTCTTATTTTGCCCCTTTTCTGTAAAAAAAAAAACAACATTCAATTGGTGCTTTTAAAAGATCACAATTATATGGTAACAAAAATTTAAAAAATAGTAATTCTTAAGCGATGTAATTTTAATAAAATTGATTAGTAATTAGAAGACATAAATTAGATTAATTAAATTGCAGTATTTAAATTAGTATAATAAAAAAAAGGTAATTCGAAGTTGTATAGGTAACAAATTGCACGTTTTTGTTTCAACTGTGGATGCCACTGCGACTACCTAATTAATCCTTAGTGTATTTATTACATTAAGTCATCAAAAAATTGTTGGTTACTATTAATGAAACTGTAATCTGTTACGGAAAAACTTATCGTAATTGCGAGAGACTATGATCAAAGTTCAACAAAACATAATACAAGTTTTACATGCAGGATATGCCCTTGTCAGGTATCAAGCTACAATCAACTAGCCCGTTATGCAACTTGTTAATTTATTCATTGCACATGAATATTGTTAGAAACGTATTATTCAATTTCTATAGGAGTTAATATCGTTTCCCTGTACAAAGTGTTGTACATTTACAAATATTTGTAAAGAAAATTACTTACTTTGAGTAATCTTTAACCAGCATTTTCTCTCATCCATTGCGCATGCAATAAAAGCCTTCTCTGTGCAGTTTCACTCCCATTCATGAAGATTCTTTTAAGATCGCCTGCCCATTAACTTCGTGGCGTCTCCCCGATTTTCAGTCAATAGTTTGTTAATTGATTGGTATTAATTTTAGCTGAAACGAAGTGAAATAAGATTACTTTGTACAATAAATCGTTATTTAACGGATGGTGATATATTAGATGTATGCAGGATGAAAATATAGTATTTTATTTGCTTTGTAGTTTAAATTAATTCCCACGATCAGTTATTTATTTAGTTTCAAAGGTTAATCAACAATTCCGAAAACATGGCGTTATACGAACAACAAAATGGCGTCCGGGCAAATTTGTGAAATAAACTACTTTGTAGTTCGTTAAGCAAAACGGAACCTCTGCAAGACCGAATTCACTGCAACTCGTTTCTAAACACTATCTTTCTATAGTAAGCATTTAACGTACCTTTAAAATAAGTTACTAGACACAATTTGATTTAAAATCAGATATTCACAATAGACGTGCGAACCGAACGCACAAACGGAGTACAATGCCAACTGTGCATCAGGGAGGGGAGCACGCATAGCCTTACCCTCAGCTGGCACTACGAAAAAAGCGCCTCTCCGGTACGGATCAGCAACTAAACGTAGCGCAGAAATGCACCAGGTGTGTCTATGGAGAAGAGAAAGACAGGGAAACTGAGAGACAAGGACACCATTTCTCCCTGAGTCACCACAAGCATGAAATGCGATCGTTTCAATATTTTTTTATTAAAGTTCTTACCTATTTGTGTTCTATTATTTCTAAAATCAAAAGGCCGCCAAACGCGTTAGACGTGTGTCCTACACGTTTATTTACTTTCACTGATAGGTATCACACAATTAAAAACTGTATAAATTAAATATTACTATAATTAAGACACACAAACATGCACAATGTACAATAACATATTATACAAAACACAATGTAAATTATTACAATAACAAAATAATAATACATAGGATAAGATAACAATAAAAAAATAATTGTGAGTAGAAGAAATGTTTATTCAAATAATATCAAATAATATCGAAAGATTACATTCTACAAAACATTTATTTGAATATTGGATTTTAGTCTGTATAGAACAAATTCATCTTGTTCTAGAACCAAATTTTGCAACATTACTATTAAAATACAAAAGATACTTTCTGATAACAAAAGTTAAAGTAACCTCTAATAATTTCGAGTGCATTATGTTACGGTGAAGTTCGCATAAAAACCAAGTAAATTTTTTTTTTTTTTTTAATTATCAAAAGTGTTTGCTTAATGTTTAATATAAGTATGCCCATGAGATTTTAAAAATTGAGAAACGGTTTTTTTCTATGTCGGCTACAAAATACACAAATTCTTTACTAGGATAATTTAATCTATTTACTTCGTTGTATTCACTAAATAAAATTAATAAATTATGCGGTTCCACTGAATCTGATATCAAACAATTTTTACAAATATTACAATTTAATAATTTTGATTTTTTCAATAAGTACCCGGATACATAAGAAAACGTTTGTGTATTGTGGCTGCTGTCTGCCAAATCTGATCTATTTACTGTGATAAGTTCAAAATTTTCAAATTCGTTACTGATTATTACTGTCGCGATATTTTCGGAATTATAATTGCAACAAATTATCTACTAGGGTTCCGTTGTCATTTTTACAATTGAATCCTTTTGTATGAGATGTTACTAAATTATTGATGATTGAAGTTTTTAACGATGAAATAACTGACAGCTACAATTAATGACTACGCACGGGATTATATAATAATTGATATCTCTTAATTGATAAAAAAAATACGCATTAATATTGGGCCAATTCGTAGAGAACATGTTTCCTAATAGAGTGGTGAAAACTAATTTTTTTTTTAAAATAAAAATAAAAAATAAATAAATCTAACTTCTAAACTATTAGTAATAATTATTGTTTTTTATCTACAATTAAGCGAAATAGAATAACATATTCCATGCATCTCTTTCTTTCATTTATAACTAAAAAGCCAAATTTTAGATTTAAACATATCAACGTTCTGAGGTAACACTTGCCCTTAAATGTTTTCCTTCTACCTAAGAAGTTAACAAACTATTTACACTATTAAATAGTTTGTCGATATCTATATATATATATATAAAATTGGATGTTTGTGTGCATGTGTGTATGTGTGTATGTGTGTGTGTATGTAGCTTATAGACTCGGAAACCGCTGAACCGATTTTGATGAAATTTCCAGGAATATTCTTAACATAACCTGGAGAGTGTTCCTGTGAAGTTTGGTGCCGATCGGGGGGAGGGTCCAAACAAAAGTCGCACGGGGGGGTCACTGAAACTTATTTTCGCATAGAAAGAAGTGTCCTACAGCCAACAAATTTTGTACACAAGTGCATCTTCGTAGGGGGGACTAAGTTTGATGCCGATCGTGGGGGGGGCAAACAAAAATCGCACGGGGTGATCACTGACACTTATTCGCATAGAAACAAGTGTCCTAAAGCCACCAAATTTTGTACCCAAGTGCACCTTAGTGGGGGGGGATATCACCGAAACATATTTTCACATAGAAAGACGTGTCCTAAAGCTACAAAATTTTGTACACAAGTGCATCTTAGTAAGGGGGACTTAATTTAATGCCCATTGGGGGGGGGCAAACAAAAATCGCACAGGGGGATCACTGAAACTTATTTTCGCATAGAAAGAAGTGTCCTACAGTCAACAAATATTGTACACAAGTGCATCTTCGTAGAGGGGACTTAGTTTGATGCCGATCGTGGGGGGGGGCAAACAAATCGCACGGGGTGATCACTGAAACTTATTCGCATAGAAACAAGTGTCCTAAAGCCACTAAATTTTGTACCCAAGTGCACCTTAGTGGGGGGGGGATATCACCGAAACATATTTTCGCATAGAAAGACGTGTCCTGCAGCTACTAAATTTTGTACACAAGTGAATGTTATGAGGGAGTGGGATCGTCTAAACAGATTTTCGCATAAAAAGAAGTGTTCTATAGCCACCAAATTTTGTACACAACGGCATCTTAGTAAGGGGGGCTATCGCCCAAACAGATTTTCGCATAGAAAGAAGTATCCTACAGCCACCAAATTTTGTACACCGAGCGAAGCCGGGTATTTCAGCTAGTTTTCAATAAATTCGAAAGTGTGTAGCGCTTGACTAGGAAAGAACGGCCATACTATTAATACAAGATGCTACGGATCAGCTCAATGTTTTTGCCGCAATGGAAACTTTCATTTTTTCGGAATTTCTTGTTAAACTGAAGTGAGTATCTGTTAATCTGTGTAATAAGCGACACGAAGCTACTTTATCTAGCTTGTAGGATTGCCTTATATGAGGTACTTTGGCCTTTTTATTACCATCAAAAATGATTTTTTATTTAAATAAAGTGTTCCGCGTATTTTTTAAAAGATGTGGCACATCGAATATGGCCACTACCGATTGATTGTAGGTCGCACAATATATTGTGTGAATTCAAAATTGTTTGAAATATATTACACACACAGGAAAATGTAGAGTAGTGTATGACCGATATTGCGCAATATCGCTCATTTCCCCGGTGTCGTCGCCCAGCGCACATGCATTAGACCTACCACTGACTGACAAATTTATTGCTAGACCCTTTAAAACAAATTTCATCTGAACATCACTTAACCGGATATTACGCCTTTCCAATTATCATTAAAAACCTTCTAAGAAATTACTGTATCGGACACACTTACATACTTATATTATTACTACCCCGTTATTTGCGACTAATTGACTATGTTCATGCGAAAGGTCTCTTGCATCCACATGAAGATAAGACCATATGTTGGGGAAAAGCAGGAAGAGTTGTCACAGTTTGATGGGCCTGGATTTTGCAAATGTATGGCACAAAAACAATGCCAAAAACAAGCTGAATATAACAACAATTCAAGATGACAAAGACAGTGATACCGATGAATGAGTGAGGTTTTGAATAAACTATAATATACCATTTTTACTTCCTCAATAGGAACCACATAAAATTTAAGGGTAATTTTAGTTCAGCAACCATGATCATATATATTTTTAAGAAGTTTTAGAATTTTGTTTTGCTCTTTAATTGCTTTAAAATTTTATTTTGTTACATTTCAAAAAATATTTGCCTAAGTGAAAAGAGATGGAGCTATGGAGATAGTAGAGATGCGAGATACGACTGCGGAGTGGGGACGCCTACTGAGCAGTAACTCGATTATTGTCGAAAATGCATTTGTCTTACATTTAAACTCATATCTTGTTTAATATTTATGTAAAAAATATAGATAACACATAAACACCTTTAAAAACACGTACAAAAATTTTTTAAAGAACAAAATTTTTTGATTTACGCAACCGTTTAGAAGAAAAAGCGGTGTAAAGGTGAAAACTTTAAAATTTGGTCAAGATTTTTGTTAGGTACGAACCGAGATATTGCATTATTTAGAATTTTTCTCCCGTAAGACTCCATACATTTTTGAAACTTTGAAAAATGAAATAAAATATAATTCGTACAAAACTTTCAATGTCCTTAACATAAAATGATCACCGTGTTCTCTTCTACACGATGGTGTAGTTATCTCAATTTTTAATCATAGTGCCGTTTTGATATGAACTTCAATCAGTGAAAGTTTCAGCTTGTGACTCCAATTTCCCCACAGAAGTTACTTTTAAGCGTCCTTTAGCTATCCAGGCTCTCTACTATTGTAGAACTATGAAAAAAATGCATTCGGCCAGCTGAAAGTGTGGGAAAAATTATAATTACAACAAATTTACTTACATGCGAATTTATCACACACAGAATCAAAAAATCCTCATCATTTCAGTACCATTTTAAAAAATGGTATCTGAAGCTGATCATTTTGTTTATTATATAGACATTTATTAATTGCATTGAATTGACATCGTCATCTCGGCACATTAAACCGTTTGTAATTTTTCCCATTACATCACAATTAAACATTCATTAATTATAAAAAGTTACTAGAAATTCACTTTACAAAAAAAATGCTGAAAAGCAGACCGTAATAAGTATTTCGTTATTGCAAGTCGAGCTTGGTTTGATGTTTTTCAGCTAAATTTTTAAGAAATTCTAAAGTAAGTCATCTATTGTCAGTAACACTTTAAACGCCCCTTCGAGAAAAAAAATATCGGTCATAAAGCAATTAACAATATTCGTTCAAATTATATCCGAAAAAACAGCTGGCCTCAAACAATACCCCGGACTGAGGTCGGTGCAAGAACGAATCCGCGTGCTAAATGTTAGAGGCGAATTCTCAACAAATTCTAAGGTGACATTTTTTTTAATGTATTTGTGATTGTGTAAACTGCATTCAAATGATATTTTCTGCCGTGCTAAATGCGTTATTTATCAATTATCACTAATATTGAATATTTATTTAGTGACAAAACTAGCGTCTCTCTCGTAACATGGTCGACAATTTGGTAAAACTTTGGAGTTTACGAGATGTATAGTCACGGAAAAAAACCTCTATGAAGTTTTCCAATTAATCAGTTTTTTAAGGTGTTTGGATCAAAATTTAGAAATAAAAAGCGCGGCGTCCCCTAGAAAACAACTTTGTTATCCTGTAGAAATATCGATCTCCCCGTAGAATTGAAAATTGAAAATGTTATTTACACGGAAAAAATAGCCATATTTTTTCGGGACTGATCATAATATACTATTAATTACATTAAATTCTTTTGAAACAAAAAAGTTATGTCAACGTGACAGTTGTTTATCTTACGCAAGTGACAGTATCTGTCAGTGTTGGTTGCTTAGATACAAGAAGTAGGCCTACCTGAATGTAATTCTTTAGAAAACGAAATATGTTAGTATTGTCATGTTGTGCTCTTACACAAACTGTTTAAATTTTTAACATAAAGCATTGTTGCATTATCCCTTTATAATACATTACCTATTCTTTTTCAAAAAATGCAAGTTAATAAACAAAAAGTAAATATAAAATGTATTATTTATGATTACAATGAAACAGTTATAATAAAAATGCATAATCAATTATAACTAAATATTAATAACAAATTAATCAAATTAAAATAATATTAATTATAAAGAAATTTGCAACGTGAAATATTATAACAAATAATGCAAAACAAAATAACTGATTGCACCAACGTCTGTTAAATTGAATTGTAGATTAAATCCATATCAACAAATGGTTGTAGTTATAGCAACGATTGTTTTTACTATCCGTTACGCGTTGTGAGTGGTAAAATCGGTCCTTACATTAATTTATAAGTAAAGCTGAATGTTGTAATGGCGGATTGGATGCGACATATTTAATAAATGAAAACCATGGCGTAGTATCGTTCCAAACGTGAACTTGGCAGGTTAGCATTAAGCTAGTTTGCATAAAATCGTTCACTTTTAGGTATGTCCCTAACACTATTATTTTAACACCATTTTCTAAACACGTGGTTGTCGTGTATTTCGCGTCCATGTTGCACACCACGTCTTTACAGCTAGCGATTTACGGATCAAATGCACAAAACATTTCCAAAGTTCGAATATTTGCGAACATTCACGAATATTATCGGCGCCATCTATTGAGTCTGCGAAGTCGGTGTACGCTTATCTTCGCCTACCTACCTGATAGGAGTAATGCTTTCTATTGAAGCATCGTGGAAATCGCCACAAAAGTGGTTTAAGTGGATTCTGTTTAAAATTTAAACAGTTTGTCTAACTTTTTGACGTCAAATTGAAAATAAAAAGTTTTGCCCCATTGTCAACCCCATCCATGGACACACTGTACATGGCCATCTAGTGGGAAATTTCAACATTTCGGTTTCCTGTTCAATTCAAAAATCTAACCTAGTTTTGACGGCAACAGGTAATTTATCTAAAGTCATGGCAAATAAGTTTCGTAAAACTAAAGTCAATGCAAAAATAAATATAAACAGGATACATTCAACTCCTAAACACGGCTATTATGATTTTGGATTGTATTTCTCGGATCGTAAGTGGAGTCGAAAGATGTTACACTAATAAAAAACAATCAATTGCAGGTGAACCTGAGATTGGAGCGATTTTAAGAAACTGTATTGCGTTTAGACAGTATGTTAACGATAATATCGAACTTTTTCCAATGGCCGAGATTGAAAGAAAGGAATCATTCACTGTTGATGTCGCTCATTTAAGAACTGATCAGAAATTTTCCACAGCTTGGAGCACGTTTTCTATGGAAGTTACTGAAAATCCTAAACAATCCTTAGCTTGTTTAGGATTGGCAATGCATCAATCGATTATAGAAACATTTCAAAGACGATACATTGATTTTGAGGGGCCGGAACCTATTTTAATAAGTCATCTCCCTAAAGTATACGCTAGATTGGTTAATCATGCGCCCATGTTGCAAATAATCGATTTGAAAGTGACATATTTAAGTAAGTTCCTTCAAATTACTTATATTTTAATTTAATTCAATTTTTTCAGATAAGTTGGTAATATTTCGAGGAACAGTTGTAAATGTTAGTAATTCACACTTATTGTGCACACAAATGGAATTTCAATGCTGCAGCTGTGATGAAAAACAAGTGATTGAACAGAACGAAGGGCTTTATACCGTTCCTCCTGGTTGTACAAGGACTGGGTGTAAAGTTAGATCTAATTTTATTCCCCAGTTTTCATCTTCAGAAACAAAAACAATAGATTGCCAAATATTGAAGCTTCACGAATTGATTGGAATTGATCAGGCAATTATTAGAAAATTTGCCATTTGTCATATTAAGTAAATTTAAATTGCAGAGTGACTACGGGAAAGTTACACGAATGATTGAATGTGAACTGCAAGCAGATCTAGTCAATACCTGCACTCCTGGTGATGATGTTGTGGTAACTGGCATATTTAAAGTAAGCAACTATTTTATCCTTTTTCTATTATTACGTTATTGAATTTTTTAGATGCGCAACACAGAATCCAGAAGTAACGAATCATCAGTATTTCAAACGTACATTGCAGCAAACTCCGTTGTTAATATTAAAAGTCAAGCCAGTTTAGGTTCAACGTCAATAGAATTCACAACTGCTGATTACTACGCAATTAGGAAGATTCATTCTCAACCTTTATTGTTTCGATATTTGGTACAGTCATTGTGTCCAAATATTTACAGACATGAAATGGTTAAGGCGAGCTTGCTGCTAACACTTTTTGGTGGCACTCGAAATGACAACAGTCGTGCCAATCCTCATATTTTGATTGTGGGAGATCCTGGACTTGGAAAGTCACAAATGTTGCAGGCCTGCACAAGTGTGGCCCCTCGAGGCATCTACATTTGTGGCAATACCAGCACTAATTCTGGCTTAACAGTCACTATGACGAAGGGGTCAAGTGGGGAGTATATGTTGGAAGCAGGTGCTTTGGTGTTGACTGATCAGGGCACTTGTTGCATTGATGAATTTGATAAAATGTCTACACAATATGCAGTGAGTAGTTTAAAATAAAACACATACAGTAGAACCTTGGTAAAACGTGCCAATCAGCCCTACTCTGTATCCCAGATGTTATTTTCAACATAACTTGTTAAGTTCAACTAACATGCTGACCTTAACAGACAGCTTAACAGATTTGTCTTTATTACCTACCGCGTATCCCTCGGTTACATATTTTGTTCAGAAGAAAGTTAAAATATTTTTTTAACAGAAATCGTTCGGAACATTTTGTTCAAAATGAAATAGAATTATATGTATTTCAAACGCGAGACAAGGATCGTTATGCCGTAACGAAATTTGAAGTAAACACATGTTAAACACATCCCCATTCGAAATTTGGTAGCAAACGAAAAATTTCAGTTCAGTTCAGAAAATTGTAGTGTTTGAGTTTAATGTGGAACAAAAACGATTACAAAGAACCACGGCTGCACAATACAAAGAATTGCTGCAGTTTGTTGAAAATAATAAAATTCTTGTCCACGGAAAAACCAAACCGTCGGAGATTGGTAAAATAAAAAATTTGTGGAATTAGTTTTCTGATGTTGTTAACCTTTTGGGAATAGGGCCGGCTAAAAGTGCAGAGCAGTGGAAGAAGGTATGTCTATTTAACTTAAATGTAGATTAAAAAGGCCTGTCTTCAAAACAAATAAATATTTCAGATTTTTGTGGAATGGAAAGCCAATATTAAAAGAAAAAGTCCCGAATATAAAATCGAAAGACTTCAAACCGGTGGCGGGAAAAATAAGCAAAAAGATTTAACGGACGTTGAACAGAGGCTGCTAAATTTAATATCCCATGTTCATCTGGGAATTGATGAATTGCCTGATACTTTAGGTGATAACCTACTTGATACAACACCGACTACAATTTTAGAGGAAACAATTCCAATTTTATCAGAAACACCACTATTATTTAATCCAGATGATTTAGAAGCAGATGAACCTCCAGAACATCCACCAACCACCACCACAGTAATTCGCAATAGCAAAGAAGACAAAAAGCATGACAAACAATACACCGGAAAATTCATTCAATCTGCAGCAACTTCATACAATGAAGCGCAAGAAATGCGTTATCGTGCTGCTGTAAGAACTGCAGAAGCGACAGAAAAATTAAGCATATCAATCAATAACTATGCATTAGTTTACGAGAAACATTTGGAAATAGAGCAAATAAAAGCTCAAGCAGCATTGTTGAAAAGTCGAGCCATGCTTTTGCAAGCAAAAACTGCCCAAATAGAACTAGAACTGAAAATGATGAGAAAGGATGATTAATTATAAATGAATTTTTTTTTTAATGTATGATACATTCTATTTTTTCTAATAAATAAATTGTTATACAAATTTGATCTTATTTTATTTAAGTAAAATGTTGTGCAATTAATAAATTTCTAACGCGCCTTCCCTCAGTTAAGTAATTATTGTACTGTTCTGCATTATTATCAACTTCATTGTTGTGTTGTACATTTTCATTAAGATGCTCATACAATTCATCCATATTTTGTGATATTGCAATATTATGTAACATAATACAGGAATAAATGATTTTTCCTGCAGTTACAGGGTCATAATGCAGAACTCGGTGCTGTAACAAACAACGAAACCGTTGCTTTAATACACCATTGCATCTTTCGATGGCATTCCGTGCAAACATGAGACATTTAGTGTACCTGGATTCTGGACTATTTTCTTGCGCATTATTTATAGGTGTAAGTAACCAAGGTTCTAAGGGATATCCTGAATCACCAATAAGCCATGAAGAATTCAGGTTACCTTCTGTATGCAATGTCTGAAAATGCATACTAACAGCGGATAGTGACCATATAGCACTATCGTGAGTTGCACCAGGAAATCTCGCATTGCAATTTAAAATTTTGGGATTAGCATCACAAATTAATTGCACGTTAATGCTATAGAATTCCTGACGATTGTAGTAGACTATACCCGGGTGCAAAGAATGATCAACGGGAGGAGCTACTATAGCAACATGTGTGCAATCTATACTACCAATTATTCCCGGAAAATTAAATTCCTCCATAAATCCACGTTTAATCAGGTTTTTCTCTTGTTGTGTTTGTGGAAAAATAACCCATCGTTGCAATAAATGATCTGTAATTGCAGAACTAACTGCTCGTATACATTTGCTCGTTGATTGTTGGGAAAGTCCTAAATGAAAGTTATTCCCGATGCATAACTGGTAACTTCCGTGGCCAAAGAAATGAAGGGAGGCAAGTATTTTAATTTCTACTGGTATTGCTGTAGATTGCGAAGCAATTTCCAAAAATGGTCTCAGTTCTGCGATTAAACGAGCTGTCGACATTTTTGTTAATCGAAATAATTTAATAAATTCAACATCAGGAATTTGAAAGGGATTCGATGTATCCCTTAATGATTGTCACTGTATTTTTTGAGCATGCCTATAATTAAGAACGAATTATACTAACACGTTATACAAATTCAAAAGGGACCGCATTAACCCCTTCAAATAATCTATTTCTTTTTCAAGTGTATTATAACGTTACATATTAAATTAATTTCTAGAAAGGACGTGACACATAAACTTGCGAAAAATTTGCAACATCGCGAAGTATGTATTTGTCACGTCCTTATGCATTAAGGGATTAACACTTAAAGAAAATAAAATAAAAATTACTTTTGATGTGCACGATTGATTTCTTCCATTAAAAACAAGTTTATAATTCCGTCAAGTGCCATTTTAAATATCAACATAAACTTTACGCACTCTCAACAGCAAGCTAAAGTTGCCTACTGAGTTCGGTAGGTTAACAGTAATAAGATAACATATAAGTTAGCTTCTAAACATCTGGTGAACATACATGAGATACAGAGTAAGAAATCGCTTCTTAACGTAACAGGATTTGGTAACATGTCTGTTAACTTAACATTTGGGATACAGAGTAGGGCTGAATGACTGGTTATGTAGTGCCGGTTAACTGATAAGCACAGTTACTTGAAATAACATTTAAAACGCAATAGCATGTTTTATATAACATAAAATTTTATTTGCTATGTGAAATAATCTGTAAAACAAGTCTGTTTTTTATTTTTAATCATATATGGTCACTTTCCGCATTTTTAATTAATTCAGTTTGGTTTTCGAGCATTAATGTTCTATGTTGAGTTCCTGACATGATGACAGTTAGTGAGGAAGTACAAATAAAATAAAGAAGCAAGTTGCAATGTTTTTAAATGCATGGGTCAATTCTAAGAGAAACGTCTGGTAATTATTCCACCCATGCCACACGGTTTACTGAACAAAAACACGGATCATAGAGAGGTCACTATTTAGTGATTTATCACTATTTTAGTTTTTAGGTCACTATTAGTCACTATTTCTAAAAATTGATCACTAAAGTCAATTTTTTCACTATTTTGGCTTGAAATTTTTCGACCGTCCGTCGTCTCGAAATAAAAAACCTGCAATATTCACATTGTTCACAATTCCTTTTTAAAAGGATTACAAAAGTTTTCAAGTGCAGTAAGTGATTTTATCATTGCTCTGTATCATTTCCTTGATGGGTGGCCATTACAATTGGAAGACTTTGAGAAAATTCAGAGTGATCTAAAGTTATCTTCACACAAATTTATAAAACATGTTGGTGCCAGGTGGTTAACGCGTTTTAGAACAGTATTCAGCAATAAAGAAATATTTTCTAGAGTTTATTCCAAAGTACAGAAGTTCTTTAATCGAAACTAAATCTTATAAAGATATTATTATATTTTAAAAAAATACAACTTCTATAGTGGATCTTTATTTTATAGCATGTTTCGCACATTTTTACAAAATTTACAGAATTTTTACAAAAGGATGAACCGTTAATTCAAGTATTATATTCAGAATTAAAAGAGTTAACTAAGACTATACAGGGTGATGAAAAAAGATGCCCATGATTGATATTGGGACAATGCTTTCTGTTGAAGCATTGTGGAAATCGCAACAAAAGTGGTCCAAATAGATTCTGTTTAAAATTAAAACAGTTTGTCTAAGAGCACAACGTGGCAATACTGCACATATTTCTTTTTCTAAAAAATTACTTTCAGGTTTGTTCATTGATAAATGGATAGGAAACTAATGGGCTCGTGCGTAGGCCACCACGTTCGCCAGATTTAATTTAGATGTGAAAAATGTAGTCTATAACGAGAGATATGCAAAAGTCATTGAATGCTTTGGATGGCAGAAACATTTTGAAAGCAGCGCGCAGTGTTAAAAGAAGACCCCAAAAATGTGTTGAACAAGAGGGTAGCATTTTCGAACATCTATTATAATGTCTCTAAACTTCCATTCTCAGTTTGCTGTGAAAAAAATGTTCCAATAATTACAATTTTCAACTGTTTCATTGTCTACATGATTTTTGTAGTTAATTGAAACAAAAACTTCAATTGCTCGTAACTCACAGGTATAATGATACTCGTGTATTAAGACTTTTTAACTCAGAATTAAACATCCCTTCGAAATATGTAAAAAAATGTTATTTTCGTGAATATTTCGCACAATTGACATTCGATTGTTTTTTTGCTTTCATTATGGTAATCAGCGAAAAAAACGCCAATTCTTTGCTGATTTAACCGACTTTCTAGCTCCAATAATAATAAAGTTACCAATGGCGGACACTTAATCTAATACAACCTGTATACCTGCAGTTTCAGATGGGCTGGATGGTCTGTTTATTTTCAACTTTACAGAAAAATCTTATTTTTTTGTGTGAAAGTGATTTATATTTCAAAACATTTTGTTGTAAAATAAGAAAATAGTTGATTTTGAGATTTTACAGGTTGTCTATTTTGATGAACTATTTTCCCACCAGCAGTAAAACTTATTACAACCTGCATATTAAAAAAAAGTGTTTTGTAAATTAAGTTCTACTTAATTTTTTTGGTTTTAGTGTCTGCTCGAAGCAATGGAGCAACAGTCCATCAGTATTGCAAAGGCTGGTGTTAATTGCAGCTTGCCAACTAGAACAACAATTATAGCGGCTGCGAATCCAGCAGGAGGTCATTACAACAGAACCAAAACTGTTTCAGAAAATTTAAAATTAGGGGCCCCTCTACTCTCTCGTTTCGATTTGATTTTTATAATGCTTGATCAGTCTGATAAAGTGGTGGATTCACTTTTATCAAAACATGTATTAGCAATGCACTCTGCTTTAAATTTAAAAGAGTCTCAACCGAGTAGTTCAGGTGAACCAGCATTGAGTGGTTTGCAGCAGATACTTTTATTACAACCAGGCGAAACCATTGATCATCTTCCCCATGAACTGTTTCGTAAATACATAGCATATGCGCGAAAATACGTGCATCCAAAATTAAATGAGGCAGCACAGGATATCCTAACGGAATTTTACCTTGCTTTGAGGCAACAGTCGAAAGTCGGAGGGTCAACTCCTGTTACACCGCGACAATTAGAATCGTTAATTAGATTAACACAGGTAATGTAACGTTATAATTATACAAGATGTTTCACAACTTTCAAATTCCAACTGCCACCCAACATACACATTAGACACATGATAGATGTATGTGTATATTTGGTTGCATTTGTTGAATTTTATTTTTTTTTAATCTTCGGTTTTAAATTTGTGAACTTCAGGCAAGGGCTAAGGTTGAGCTTCGCGAAGAAGCAACAGCAGAGGATGCGAAGGACGTTATGGAGCTGATGAGGCACAGTTTGTTGGATGTTTTCTCTGACGAATCTGGGCAACTGGATTTTGGAAGATCACAGAACGGTACAGGTATGAGCCGGCCTAAACAAGCGAAGCACATCTTAAAAATGCTCCAACGAAAAGCAGAATTAGAAAGTCGCTCTGTTTTCACAGTTCATGAAATTCGTGAAATTGCGTCCGAAATTGGTTTGAGTAGTCAAAAGTGTCATGAAATGATTGAGTCGTTAAATGTTCAAAATTATTTATTAAAAAAAGGGGGAGATCGATATCAGCTAATGACCGTTGATTTCTAAAATCTTCTGCCGCTTAGAACTCTTGTAGATTTTTTCGGATGTTTTGTTTTATTTTTGTTTTGAGGAGATTGTACTTTATTAGTGTCATTTTAGGATAAGTTTGTGATTTTTCCTTATGATATTTTCTAGTCTTATATTAAATTTGTGCCACTACCACTGGGTTGTGCGTTACTTAAATAATAAATACAATCAATTTTTTATGGGTTATAATAGTTCATACTATAGTAAAATGAATTTAAATTTACGCCTGCACCGCCGGCAACCCGACAGACACAAAGACTTAAGTAATCCCATCCTTAAGGGAAGGGAGCAGCGCTGAACGGGGGTTGAAGGAAGTGAAGCGAGGGTGCAGGGAACGAGAACAAGACGCTTCGAGCAAGGAGTGGTTGTTTTATTTTTATTTTAAAGTGTCTTGTTGCTTGGGGGTGGTTTTTGAATTAGTGGTGCAATCCGTGCAGGTTTCCTCGACTCCGGTATTGGATGTTTGTGCTTCCTTTTAGCAGTTAAGTACTGTTTTGAATTTATTGGGGTAGCTGGGCGTTGGCTTGCCTTGTTGCGATTAGGGTGTGTCGGTAACGAAACGGCCTGATTGCGCGTTAAACTTAGTTAACGGTTGTCCCGCCTTAATTTATTGTAAGAGCGGGCATTTGTTACCAACGCTGTGCACTGTTCGCAGCGTCAGAGCCGCTAGTGGCGTACCGAGGGGGAGGGTATCTCGCACCTTGTGTATTTATTTTATTTGTGTTGGTTTATACAATCCCTGGGACAGGATCGGCAATCCAGTTAAAGCAACTGGACCTTTCCGCCATTGCCCAGGAACATGTATGTTTTTTTTTCAGGCCTTCGGATTAAGCGAGTCGGGTTCAGGGGATCCGTAAATTTACAACGTAACCGCGTATTAAGTACGGCGTTTTATACCGTACGATCACATTTCGTTTATGTGGTATTTCCGTTGACGATTTCCCTGTGTTCTGCATGTCGGTGTGGTGTTAATTTTCTTTATTGTTGTGTATGATTTTTAACATGCCTGAGGAATCGGTTTGGGTGGAGGTTTCACCGGTTCCAGATGCATGAGCGCTCTGCTTTTACTATTAAATTTAATAAAAAAGCGTCCTCCACTATGCTATGGTTTTATTGAAGACACCCCTTCCCTTAAAAGTCTCACCGTTGCATCCAGAACGCTTGCCGCACTTGCTTAAACACAACGACGGGTCCTACCTTCATTCTAGACGATCACACATTTTTGGCCAATTTGAATTTCGCGGTTTAATTTTCGAGCGTTCGGAATTTTTAAATATTCGGCGGCAAGTTTGGGTCATTACAATACCTACTCCCAAAATAATACAGAGTGATGAAAAAAAGGTGCCCATGGTTGATATTGGGACAATGCTTTCT
Source organism: Dascillus cervinus (assembly GCA_949768715.1). NCBI lineage: Eukaryota > Metazoa > Arthropoda > Insecta > Coleoptera > Dascillidae > Dascillus > Dascillus cervinus. The sequence goes on from OX458320.1 coordinate 19,632,237, forward strand.
GTTGAAGCATTGTGGAAATCGCAACAAAAGTGGGCTGCGGAAATTGAGGACATAACATCGTGTAAATTTTTAGAAGTGAATCAGCGCACCCACTATTTGAACACTAATAACGAAAATTATAAGATTTACACTTTTAACAGTAATCACAAAGAAATGAAAGGTTATCTAAAAGAATTTTTTAAAAGGTTATTTATTTTTGATAGTTAAGTTGATGTCAAATCAGTTAACAATTTAAATACTGTGATCTACGGTACTGCTTCGGCCTCACTTTTGGTCATTCGTTTGTTGTTTGAATTAGGCATTGAATGCTAAAATTCTTTGCCTACAATTTCTAACATCAAACATGATTTCTATGTGGGTGACCTCCTGACTCTAACCATGCTTTTCTGCCCAATACCGGGCAACGTCGACTACAGCATCGCTGACCATCCAAAAGTCCTCGAGGGCACACTTCTCAGGGCATCCCGGGCAGCTAAGTAGATGGGGCATATCTTGAGTTTCTCCACAACCGCACAGCTGGTCATCTGCGTTAGATTGGCCCCATTTTATTTTATTTATTTTTACAGGCGCGACTCCTGTTCTGATACTGTTGATCACCCTCCAGGTATTCCAATCCAGGCTATATCCTGTGGGGGGTTTCTCTGATAGTGGATAGTTCTGAGGGGGTTCTATCCGAACCTGTTTTAGAAAATTCTTCCTAGACCTCAACCGTTCTCCGCAGAGTTCTGTGTTATATAGTGGATGGCGGTCATCAAAGGTTTGTTTAAATTTCTCTGTGTATTCCACAGCTCCTCTGCGTTCGCTTGGCATGCAAAGACCTGTGGCCCTGTAGAGAAGGCTAAGAGGGGCAGTTTTCATACAACCGGTTACTATCCTGCATGTTTGATTCAAGGCGATGTCCACCATTTTTGCATGTGCCGATCTATTCCAAACTGGGCAGGCGTATTCTCCTGTTGAAAAACACAGTGCTTGGGCTGTTGTTCGTAGTACGTCTGGGGATGCTCCCCACTTGCTGCCAGCCAGTTTTCTTAATAGTGCGTTTCTGGTTGTTACTTTTTGTTTTGTATTTTCGCAATGATATTTCTACGCCAATGTCCAGTCCAGTGTGACACCCAGGTATTTCGGGCTATTTGTGTGTTCTAAAACTTTTCCTTCCCACGTGATTTGGAGAGTTCTTCGTGCATTACGTGTGTTTAGGTGGAAAGCACTGACTTGAGTTTTTGAGGGGTTGGGCTTCAGAGCGTTTTCCTTATAATAAGTACCCATAGTTTTTAGGGCGTCTTCCAGTTTTTCCTCGATTTTGTCGAATTTTCGGGATTGTACGGCGATAGCTAGGTCGTCTGCATATAAAAATTGTTTGGTGCCTTGTACTACGGGTTGGTCGTTCGTGTAGATGTTGAAAAGGATTGGCGCCAATACGCTGCCCTGCGGTAGGCCATTTTTTTGGGTTCTCCAGCGACTTCTTTTCCCTTGTAAGGTAACGAAAAAGCGTCTGTTAGTGAGTAGTGATTCTACTACTTTTACTAATTTGTAGTCGCCCAGGAAACTGTATAATTTGTACAGAAGTCGCTTATGGTCAACGGTGTCATATGCTGCGATGAGATCGACCAAGGCAATCCCTATAGTAAGTTTTCTCTCGAACCCAGCCTCAATATGTTCGGTTAGATTTAGGACTTGTGCTGTGCATGACTTTCCTGGCCTAAATCCTGCCTGCTCTGGTATTAGTCTGGCATCTTTGTGATGTTGAATGCGGTTTAAGATAATGCGTTCGTAGAGTTTGAAGAGGTGGCATAACAGAGATATTGGGCGGTAGCTGCTAGGTATATCTGGGATTTTAGCAGGTTTTAGTAGTGCTACTACTTTGGCTTTTCTCCACAGTTTGGGGATTTGGTGTGATTGTGCACAGTTGTTAAACAGTTGCAGCAGCCACTCTCTGGCGCCAATCCCGAAATTTTTTATCTGTTCCGTGAAAAGGTCATCCACACCTGGGGACTTTTCATTCTTTAGCTTATTGATGGCGTTGTTAAGTTTTTTCATGGTGAAGTCATTGGCGTAGGTGCTGAGTTCGGCGTCGGAATTCTTTGTTATTCTTGGAGATGCTCTTGTTTTTCCAGATTTTCCATTGAGGAGAAGTTGATGGGCTACTTGGTTGGCAGTGACACTGTTTGCGTTCTGTGGGGTCCCCGCAGAGTTTTTTTATAGTATCCCAGGCGATCTTGCTGCTGTGGGTCATGTCCATTTTTTCAAGTGTCCCCGTCCATTTATCCCTCCTCGCCTCGCTCATACAGAGCAGTAATGTTGTGCCGCACTCTATGGTCTCATCGCTGAAAGGATCGTTTTCGTAAAGCTGTCGGTACTTCTCTAGTAGGGCCTTTGCGTTCTCTGTTATTCCGGGTAGGTATTGTTGTCTGCATCCTCTTGGTATACATTTCCTTGATGTTACTTTAACAAGGTCCACAAGTACGGCATATATTTTTTCGGTGTCGGTTATGTTTGCAATTTTGCTGTCCAGTGATTTCGCAAACTCAGGCCACTTGGCCTTTTTAAAGTTGAATCGTTTTTGAAGGGAATTATCGGTGATCTAATTGCACTGTGCACTTTTATTCCGGTGGGTCGGTGCTGTGATTTGGGGATAGGATCATAAATGGCCTTAACACAGTCACTTTGGAGTGCGCTGGTTGCAAAACAGATATCGGGATATAACCTTTTTCCCATATTTTGCTGTTAAATGAGGGCGGTAGCTTGGGATCATGGATCAGTGACAGGTCATTCTGGTCCGCCCATTATTCTACCATATCGCCGTTGGTATAATTGTTTTTATAACCCCATTGGATGTTATGGCTATTAAAGTCTCCCAGGACAAACTTTGTTTTCTGTGTATGGAAGTTCTTAGGTGCTTCGAAGGCGAAGTCTATATTAGGGGGTTTGTATACGGAGGTGACGGTGTAGTTTCCAACTTCGGCGGTTATTATTTTTATGCCGTTATTGTTTGTGGCATGCGCAGAGGTCACGGTGACCTCGGGCGTGGCAAACATCACACTTCCTTGTTTTGAGTGGGGAATTTTGGCCAGAAGTTGCATTCCTGGTATCTGGGGTCTGCGTGCAGTGTTGTCTCTGTGGGTTTCTTGTAGGCATATTATGTCGCACTTTGATGTTCTACACAGCTGGGCCAGGATGTCCTGTTTATTGTTTGTAATGCCCTCGATGTTGATGGTGATCATTGTCAGAGATGGCTCTGAGAAGAGTCGATTCTCTTTGTTCTTCATTTGTTTGGATATTGTTGTGTGTCCGGTGGTGGAAGGATTGGCCGTCATAGACGTTTCCAGGGGACGCCGGTAACAGTCTTAAGGTATATTGTCATAGATCTGTTACGCACGCGGAGGCTGCTTCCATGTCCCCCAAATATTTTGGAAGCTGGTTGCTTCAAGTTACGTAAGTGGATTTCAAATTATTACCCACTCGATCCCGACAGACGACTGACGCCGCACGACGTCGTTTTGTTTAAGGCGTCAAGGGGATGAAAAAACATGAATAATATTAATCTGTCACATTTAATTCGAATGAGGCAGACGAATAAAACATCGTTCAGTGTTTTGGCAAAAACATAGTTGTGTAATTTATTTGGTAGAACTTGAGTTTATGGTCTACGCACCGATTTCGCCAATTTTTTTTTTATGCATAAAACACACCGTAACAACACTCATTCCGCAAAAAATTTAGTGCGGAAACGCGTACTTTCCACAAAAAAAATGTTCATATCGAGCCATGTAGTGAGGTTATTTTGATTGACAACTACGTCAGTGGTTTCTACTTTACCGACCAGCGTTCATGATTTCACTCGTGGTGGGGCTGCCAAATTTTTAACAACCGGCTCGCTCCGGCTCGCTATTATTTCGGTATATGGCAAAAACGGTAAATGAGTACATTTAACATTTTAACAACCGGCTCGCGCGAGCCGGACCGAGCCGGCTCCAGCCCACCCCTGATTATATGGTGTGCTACAATATCACCGTTTACATAATTATTATTTTCTTTATACCTTACCTGTGGGTAAGGTTTTGTATATTGGGTTAGGTTAGACTATTCCACGCGTTCGAAAGGTTAGACTGGGGGTAAGGTTTTGTTATAGTAGGTTTTGTTCCGGGCTGTGTGGAGCTATGGAGGGGTGCGTTTAGTGGGTAGCGACCCATTCAGGGGAACCCCACAGTACCGGGCAAATTTCAACTTAAGCCTGGTCTTCCACTAAGGAATTTCAACACCTCCATAAAAAAAAAAAGGTTAGGTTACATATACCACGCGCAAGTAAGGTTAGTTGTCAATCAAAATAACCTCACTACATGGCTCAATATCTTAGAACAGAGAGTGGAAGGAAGGAGCATTTGCTACCGATTATGGACGGCAGGTGGGGAACAAAGTCGGCCATTTTTATCAACCACGTTTGACTGACGTTTGTTTGTCAAGTGGTTTTTGAGTGTTTTTTTGTGATTTAAAGACCTTAGTTTGTAATTTTTGTGGTGGATCGAGTAGAGTATAGTGTATATATAGTTTTTAAGACTTTAGTGATAGTTAATAGTTGATAGTTGAAAAAAACTTAGAACTAAAACATTTGTGTAACATGGTGAGTTGTGCTGCGTGTGGCAGCTCCAAAACACCCAAGACTAATTCTCGAGGGATCACGTTTCATCGGTAAATGTTTATTATTTTATTTAAAATTCAATTAGGTTAAAATTCAGGCAAAAATATTATTTTGAGTTTATGTTGACATTGACATTGACAAGCCGGTTCATTGGCGTGCGTGGGTAATTCTTGAACAAAATTACAAAGTTTTAATATTGTTTTTTTTTGTGTTTTATGAGTGAAAATAAACCAGTTTTAACTTAATTTGGCCTATAATAAAAAAATAAAATTTTCAGTTTTCCCCAAGACGAGAGAAAATTAAACGCTTGGTTGAAAATTACTACCAAAGAGGATTGGAAATCAACGAAAAACAGTGTCCTGTGTTCACAGCATTTCAGTCCAGAATCATTCGATCGGTCCTCAAATCTGAAGGTTCGATTGCAATTGAGTGCTATACCAACTATTGTTGTTGAAAGATTGAAATATGTTAGTTTATTAATTATAATATTACAGTTTATTAATTTATGTTGTTATTGTAGGTGCGACATTTTACTGAAGTAATTAGCAAACCTATGCAGAAAGTACAAGAGGAGCCAACAGTTGTTGCATCTACATCAGGACTCTCCACAGCTGAGAGCCCTCGCAAAAAATTTATGAAGAAAAAAATTTCTAACTTGGAAGCACTGAACAAATTAAAGAGCGGCCAAATAAAGAAATTACAAAAACGTGCTTGGCGTCAAAAACAAAAAATAGATAGTCTCAGGATGATGACAACAGAACTTAGGCAAAAGAATTTGATGTTGTCTGAACATGAAAATCTCCTCGTTGATACTTTTGGTTAAAATAAGGAGCTCATAACACGTCTTTTCAAAAAGACGACAAATGTCTCTGTGAATAAGAAATATGAGAAGTCTGTTAGAGCTTTTGCAATAACTCTACATTTTTTTTCACCTAAAGCGTATACATATGTGAGACAAAAATTTCAAAATTGCTTGCCTCATCCTAAAACTTTATGCAAATGGTACTCTTCTATTAACGCTCAACCTGGTTTTACTACTGAATCTTTTGATTTTCTAAAAATTAAAGTTCAGAATTCTGATAAGCAACTAATTTGTTCGTTAGTTTTTGATGAAGTAGCAATTCGTCAGCATGTGGAATATGATGGAATTAAGTATCATGGCTATGTGAATTTTGGGGGTGGTGCGGACTTTGGTGACGGTTCGCAAATGGCCAAAGAAGCATTAGTGTTTATGCTTGTGTGTGTAAATGAGGGATGGAAATTACCTCTGGGTTATTTTTTTTGTTGCCGGTGTTAACAGTGAACAAAAAGCTGCTTTAACCAAACAGTGCCTGACGTTACTGCAACAATTAGATATTATCGTGCTCTCTGTTACATTTGATGGATGCCCGACCAATTTTAGTATGTGTAACACTTTAGGATGTGACTTCAGTAATTTACGGACTTTTTTTACTGTAAATAATGTTAAATATTTTGCACACCCTGATCCAGCACATATGATAAAATGTATACGCAGTTGTTTTGCGGAAAAAAAGAAGTTTATTGATTCAAACGGAGAATTGATAGACTTTTCTTATGTTGAAGCTTTAAACCATCTTCAAGAACAAGAAGGACTCCATCTCGGCAATAAATTGCGCAAAAGGCATATTTGTTTTTTTAAACAAAAAATGAAGGTCAAATTGGCCACACAGCTTCTAAGCAAATCTGTCGCTGATGCTCTATTATATTGCCGAGATGAGTTAAAACTTGATCAATTTAAAAACTGTGGAGTAACTGCTAATTTTATTGTAAAAATTAACGATGCGTTTGATATTTTGAATTCCAGAAAATTGTCAGAAACTGGTTTCAAACAGGCAGTTTGTTCTAGCAATATTGGCAATATTACATTATTTTTTGATAGTTTACACAATTATATTCTAAAGTTAAAATTTGTTGATGGAACACTTGTGATCCATTCAAATAGAAGAGCAGGTTTTGTTGGTTTTTTGGTTGGGTTAAAAAACGTAATAAATTTGTACGAGGATCATATATTAAATAGATCAAATTTGATCTTTCTTCCAATGTATAAATTAAGCCAAGATCATCTTGAGCTTTTTTTCAGTACAATAAGATCACATGGTGGGTACAACAATAATCCAACCTGCAGACAATTTACCGCTGCATATAATAGTATTTTTCCGATGATCGTTGATTTACGGACCGGTTTAGTGAATAGGAAATCGTGCATTAATGACCCTCATTAATGAATGATTTTTCATTAATGCACGATTCCGGTAACTAGGCAACCAAAAATATATAAGGCATTTCTAATATTTCAATGTAAACACGAAGCTTGATGTCAAAAAAGGGATCTTCTCCGATTAGCTCCTGATGATTTTTAATCAACTGTTACATACTATTTAGTGTTGAAAGCGGATAAGTCACTGATATGACGCCTTGCAACAATAAAATTGTGATTGCATTTACTGGTTCTTAACCTCACTTTTTTATATTGATAATCCAAAAAAGTTGTTGCAAAAACAATAGGACCGGTTTGCAGGTAAGTAAACATTTTCCTTCGTAAATATGAGGTAGACATTGCTTTCATTTACTTGTAGGTGCAATATGAACTATTACGAGAAACTTTTATTAGAAGATCGGAACAAAATATTTGATACATTTTATAAAAAATTTAACAAAAAAACAGAACAAGTTATATATTCACAAGGTCAGATTAATGTAACTTCCATTAAACAAGATGTAATGTCCAAAATAAGGTTAATATAGCTGAAAACAACATAAAAATACAACACATTTAATTAATAACTAATTATTTGCATTGTGCTTAGTAATATTATTTATGTTTAAGTTCGTGATAGTGCAGCTAGTAAAATTGATCGTAGGTGCAGATTGATTATCAGTTCGATGATATTCTGAATTTAAATTTAAATTTACATCATTAGATATTAAATTGTGTGCATCTGAATTGGTTGAGGATTGGGGAGTTTGTATGAAGTTGTTTGAAAGGATTTTTTCAGCTATATTAACCTTATTTTGGATTGAATTTTCTATGTATCCTTCTGCCACAGCAGTGGATTTCCAACCACCATGTCGTTTAATGGCTGCAAAGTCTGCACCAGCATCGGAAAGTATTGAAGCAGAAGAACGTCGAAAGCAATGCCCAGTGTAGAGATGCGGTTGTTCTAGTTTTAAAAAGACTGCTATTTGCAATGGTAATTTGGAAAATGTATTAACTCCAACAGGCTGTGTTGAACACTTATTATTTTTGAAAAAAACAAAAAATCGTTTGTGTGGTGTATGTGATGGTCTCAATGAGATGTAAGCTCTAATCAATTTTAAAAGCGTATTTTCTTCATTATCCACTATCGTGAATATTCGATTAGTTTTTGTTTTTGATGCCCTAATTGTGATTAAAAATTTTGAATTTAAATCTTGTACATCGTTAATTTCTAATTTTAATAATTCTTTCTTTCTTAGTGCACCAGCCACTCCAAAAATTAGAGCAACCTTGGGAATACAAATATAATTATGTTTAATAGTTTTAACTTGTAGATTTACCTACCTTGATCATTAAAAAGAGGCTGTTAGGTGCATCGGAAATAAATTTTTGTAATTGTTCTTTTTCAATTACCCGTGACTTTTTCGGCACATAACCTTCTTTTTGCCGTTTGATATACAGGATTAGTTTAGTATATTTGCCAATGTCGATGTTTTCTTTGACGTTTAATGTGGCTTTCAGCATTGAAAATTTTGGCCATAAGCTGCCTATTAAGCCTCTTTCTACTATACTGCAGAAATATGCCAACAGAACCGTTTCTGAATAGTGCACTGCCCGCTTTTCTTTACACCATGAAACAAATTCATCATAGGTTTTCTCGTAAATTGTTCTGCTTTTTGCGGGAAGCAAACTCAGACTTGCAGTCTTCGCCGTCTCTACTATTTCGGGGGGAGTCAATTCCATATTGTTAAATATTTATATTTCAAATTAACGTCCAAAAAAAAGTCACACTGTTGCAGCAATAAAAGTCTTGACTTTTACTGTTAAGTGAAAACAAACCTTTATTCTAACAAGTATCAACGTAAAGAGTTTGCCTTCACAAATAAAATGCAAAATTCAATTTTCAATTAGGAAATTCAAAGCAACTATCTTCGTGGATGCGGAAGGAGTTTTGTAACTAAGGCGCCGCTTGTTTCTGAAACGGTCAGATTTTGTATTTCATTTAGTTGGTTTAGTTAGTGAGTTGATCTGTTGAGAACTTTCAAGTTCTATTTGATAGGCATTAAATGTTTATATCTTTTGAATTGTTAATTTTATTTTTTTCAGTTGACATTCAGAATTGGCATTTGAATATTAATTTAAAATTGCAATTTATGACAAAATGAAAATAAAATATACCAATAAGCACTACAAATTGAATTAATTACTTACTTTATGTTTGGTAATACTATTTATATAAAAGTTAACAACAATAAAATAAGTAAACTTTATAAAAAGTTCAGTTGGAATGTTACAGCTTTGACATTTGTAAGTCATGGCACCGTTGATTTGATTAATTTGATTTGTTAATTTAAACTGCGTGGCATGCTTGATTTCAATATCTATTGAAATTTTTTACACGGAAAAAATTACATTCTCTTCAATTTCATAACTTTCGATCACCGGAAAAATAGTGTAACCAACTTTTGCGTTAATCGGCGATTAATAATCTCGACAACAATTAACGTGCTCGCTACGCTCACACGTTAAACTGTCTCGATTATTAATCGCTCTCATTAACGCACTTGTTGGTTAAATAACTATTATGTATCAAGGGTATAATGAAGGTGTTTATATTCGAGGGCAATAGTTTACAAAACCGAGGGCCTCCGGCCCGAGGTTTTGTAATTTGCCCGAGATTTATAAACATCCTTTATGCCCGTGGTTCATATAACGTTTTATTTTCCACTTGAAATATGAATATTAATTGATAAAAAGCCTGAAAAAAGTTCATATGAACCAAACAAGGCTGCTATGCATATGTACTTTGTTTTGTAACTATGACAATTCACAAAATTTCAAACAAACTTGTTTGGAACGCAAAAAGTGTGAACTCGCGTGAAATGGACGGAGAAATTCCAGAAAAAGTTATTAAACGAGCGTTAAAAGCTGATGGTGAGCTACTTCCAAAAAAGTCGCGGCCACTGTACGAGAGAGAGCTTCACAAATTTGAGGGGTGGAAAATTAAAAATTCTGTCAAAACTGTCAGTGAAACAGTTTTAATGGGTTATTTCCAGGAATTGGTACGTATTGTTTAATCACAGTATTATTACAGCATATTAACATAGCGGAAGGTGAATATTCCTCCTCCAATATTGTAAATATGTCTTCAATTAGAAAATCAGAAAATTCTTCGCTTGGTGGCAATATCCATATTTCTGGATCATTTTCTAATTGTGTTTTTAATTGTAAAGATTAAAAATTTAGTTATTTATGGTTACCATTAAATTATTTCTCTAGATTTGCTGTATTTTTATTGGTAGTACAAATTTGCGGGCGTTATCATTATGCCCGCTTATTATGGCCCTAGGGCGTAATGAACACGTTTATATAGCGCGTATCACAGACGAAAACAATCAATTATACACAAGTGGAAAATAAAAAATATTAATACATGCGGAAGTACGGGAAGGTGGAGCGGGAAATTGTGTGCCTTTAGAGGACATTAAAATTTTGAACGTTGTTGCACATTCTAAAAGACCAGAGGATATTATAAATGAGAGTGTACCACACAGAGACTATGTCGCTGAAGATGAGCAAGTTTTCCTAAATTTTTTAAATGATCATGCCTATGCACTGGAATATAATTCTTTGTCATTATATGCCACAGAAATAGTAAAATACATAGCAGGTTTTGTGGCATTTAAGTTAGGTAGTAAAACAAAATGCGAAAATTGTGTGCAACATTTATTTGGAAATGAGGAGGATTTTTTGAACTCATTACTCACAAAAAAACAAGGGGAGGATTAAGTTATCCTAGTGAAAGTGTTATCTTATTGTGTTTAGAAATAGAAAAAAATTTCAGACAGGAGCAAATAATTTCAAACAGAATTTCTAAACAAAAAAGTTTTTTTGCGAACTTTTAATAAAGTTGATACTTTAAAAGTGTTTTTAGATGTAAATTGTGGGACTTATGATTTACTCAATCATAGATTTCTATTAATTAAGAGTATCTGTTTTTGTTATATAGAGACTCGGATACATTTCTTATGTCTAAACTTGTCGTACCAAGAAAGCATTAGAACTTTTTCTAATAAAATTGTACTTTTTAAGGGTCAATAAATGAGGAGCTTAAATTCAAAAGGAATATTATCCAAAAATTTCACTTGTGTGTTAGGGCAGTCCCGCAGTAGTAATTTTGAATTTTTGTTAAAAGTACAATATGTAGAAACTGAATCGACTTATTAGTAGTATTAGTATTATTATCATTGAAAAACCTTTGTTTTTTTCAATAAATTAAAAATGATGATCCTCTGCACATAGTTTACATAAGCTTATTGCACATTCTGCGCATCTTGCTGTTGCCTGTAACACCACCTTTGTTAACAATAGAGTATTTTTATTTTTACTATTAATTAACGGTCATTAAACTAGACGAAGTTAACGTCTCCAGCTTTGTTTTATAGTTCTTTTAAGCATCCATTATAAGAGGACAGTTTAGTATTTCTTAAAATAAAGTTGGAAGATAACGAATAAATTTTGCATGTAAAATTAATACTGGAACTCTTTATATTAGGTCACGAAGAACTTTAATTGTGGGATGTTACTTATATGAATGCCTTGATATTTAGGTTTGAGATCATAATGTCAAAGTTATATGCATTCTAAAGGCTACTTTTTAAATTACTAACCTTATCCTTATAAATGCAATAAATATTGATATTCATGTAATTACGAAATTCTTTATATTTGTTTTAAATTGAGCTACTGATTGATTTGCATATCAATTACATTACTCAACATAATTTAAATGTATAGTTTAAACATCGAATAAACTACACCTGATATTTATTAGACTAGCTTTGGCGACCGATGGCTAGTTTGGTTTTTATATTCCAATTAATTTACATTTGTTTAAAACTGTTTTTTTCAATAAATTAAAAATGGACTATAAGCTTTGTAACAGCATTTTTTTTCTACTAGAGTATTAATTTTGTCCTTGTTGACTTTTCAGTTTCAAACCATGCATTCGCATTTTTGTATTTAAATCCATGAGTAAAATTTTTTGCCGTCACTGTTATTTTTTTGCATTAACGTAATATGGTTTAGAATGAATGACGACGAAAAAAGTTTTGCTTGCAGGCGTAAAATATGCGATGGAAATCCTATTCGATACGCCACTGACAAGGATCCGCCATTTGCATCAACCATCCCGTTCTCCTGCAACCTTGCATAATGCTCCTTCCTACCACTCTCTGTTCTAAGCTCAATATAAACATATTTTTTTTGTGGAAAGTACGCGTTTCCGCACTAAATTTTTTTGCGGAATGAGTGTTGTTACGGTGTGTTTTATGTATAAAAAAAAAATTGGCGAAATCGGTGCGTAGACCATAAACTCGAATTTTTCCATTTATTTAAGAGTGTGTTCTTTCGGTAACAAAATGATCTACAAGTTCTTTCGGACATTTCAAAGCGTGATTGGCACCCAGGCATTCTCGAACTTGGTACTCACGACCGCACTAGCACTCTTGGCCTAATACGGGCTTTTCAATCTGACCGCCTCATGTACGCTATTCATGAAGCGGTTGATCGGACAATTACAAGACGCGTCATTCTTTCAGAAGTCGCGCGAATTTTTGATCCTCTTGTAGTGTTGAATTCTTGCACTCTAATTGCTAAATGCTTATTGCAGGAGCTCTGGCTGGAAAAAGTATCTTGGGGCGATCTCGTTCCCAAAGGCATCCAGGCCAGATGGCTCTCATTTCGAAACGATCTTGCAAGTTTCAATGATTTGCAGATCCCTCGACTTATTTTATGTTGATTTTAACCAAAGAATATAAATAAAATATTTAAAGTGATAAATTTTTTTTATTCATTCATGATTGGAACTGCGAGGCTATTGTAGTCACCATCACCAATATAACAAGTCATAATTTCACCTAATAACAAATAAACAGACTATACTTTCAATTCAAGAGATGCTTTGATTTTATCACACCTCAATCAATTAAAATTTAACATTATTTAATTGATAACGTTGTGAAATTTGGCGTCATTCTAAAATGGTAACAATGACACCGAAATAATTTGGTTTGTTAGTTTAAGACTCCCGTTATAAAAATAATTACAATCTTTAAGACCATAGCTTTGTAAGTAGCCTTATAAACCTATCACATAAAAAAGCTGTATCTATGCAATAGCAAATTATTTTATAACTTCTTATAAATATTTAAACAAATCAGTCGTCGCAATGAACAACACTGTAACTAGCAAAACGTAATTTTTCAGGAGAGCGTTTTAAAGATTCTACGTCTTTTCTTTTCCTTTTTCTTGAGGAGATAATTCTCTTTTGGGTTTGAAATTGATGGATACTCATTTATTTTAACTCATATAACATCACTGCATAATTTATTTTGAGAAAATTATTGATTTAACGGATTTACCAGTGTTTACCATTGTTCATAGAAGTAATGTTTGCAGTTATACCATTGTAACTTCGCTTACAATTATTTTGCACCCTGAATTTTTATCGAATACGATTATAAAGTGTTTTACAACTCATTTACTTTTTGAAATTTGTTGTAATAATATTGTAAGCTCCAATACATTGCAACTTTTTAGACTGCTTATAACAATATAATTATAATAAAATACGATATAATATTGTAGTAGTATTACTGATGTGGCGGCTCCGATCGACTCCTGGTGGTCCCAAGATTCTTTTCGACCGCCAGCGATTTTAGCTGATCCGGAACGAATTGACTTCAAATTACGTCCGGCACAGCACGAACATTTACACATGTCAGAAGACACATGATAAATGTTAGTGTGCCACCCGCGCTGGACAGTACCGGAAATATCCTTCAGACCCTACAAGTCGACCCCCCTGAAGCTGGCATATATACAAATTTTCAGTGGGCTTCAGGGAGTTCCGTTCGAATCCTTCAACCGAACCAGTCGGTTTCACATGTTAAATTGTGCCATTATCGTGTAAATATTTTCCTTCAAACATCAAATAAAGTCTAGTCAAAATTGGTGTGTTATTTAAACCCCAACACACTAAACTGATAACGGGGAATCATTTTATTAATATTCGAATCTTCGGAAATATCTGAAGAACAACAAAATCTTATTAGTTACAACACCTTGAGATTTTCAGAAAATCAATTTTTCCTTTTCGGCTAGATTTATTGTTTATACTTTGCAGGATATTTTAAGCGTTTAACCATTTGAAAGTTCAAATTATTTTCGGAGTTGTAGTAATTTGAAGTGAGCGCAGCAAAGTACGGCCGCATCTCGGGTACTTTGTTCAAACTGGTGTTGAAGATATCTGGAAATTTACTAAACCGATTTTGATAAAACTTCTATCACGTATTCTTTATATTATCTAAAATGTAGCATAGGACTTTTATGATTAATAGCTGCGTCAAAAAAAAATTATATTTATACTCATTTTTCCGAGCGCCAAGGTGATGCTTTAGGCCAGGGGTGGCCAACCTAAATGATCTTGCGGGCCACTTTGGAAATGCATCATAACTCCGCGGGCCACATATAAAATTATATATCCCCATATTAGATTTAGACCCACTATAGACATTTTTTTGTAGTGAAAAATTGAAACATAATGAGTTATTATTATTGTGTATTATTTGTGTTTGTAAAGTGTGATGAATCTCGCGGGCCAGAAAAATAGTCAAGGCGGGCCACATGCGGCCCGCGGGCCGCGGGTTGGCCACCACTGCTTTAGGCGGTTGTCTGAGTTAAAATAACGAGGTTAGGTTGAACCCATGCAATAATTAAAAGAATTAATCGGCCCTGTGATTGGGTTTAATTGACAGTTTAGTTCCACTGACGATCATGAGGAGATCGACCCCATAATGGAAACCGGTCCATCTACATGCAGATTGTTTAATTTCGTCGTCGTCAATATCATCTGAATTATCAGATATTGAAATATTTTTGACCGTATGAGTTTCTAACCGGGATAAGGTGTCGGTGTTCGTATTTTGTTTGCTTTTATTCGTGAAAATCATTTAAAAATTTTCGACTTAGGTTTTGTATCAATTTCTTTTCTTCGGTGTTTGAATGCTCCCAACAAATTAATTTAGGAATACCTCGATTTGTTTCAAACTTTGATTCTGGAGGAAAGTTGCCAATATGAAACAAATCAGAATCTTCTTTGTTTTGGTTTAAAAAGGGTAAAACATATTTACGAATTTTAATTTTTGCAGATGTTGATGTTTCGGGGAAATCTAAATTTCTCAGGGCGAATTCGGGGATTGTGATGTTATTATATTGCGAAATTGTTCTGTTGACCGAAACAATTTCAAATGTATTTAACGAAATTTCGGTTTGCTGGTTCATATAAAGTATCGGAATTTTGGCGTTTTCACTTACAAAAAAAAAAAAAAGTGAAAATTTCATTTCCTTTAGCTCATTTAGTCCTAAAATTCCATAAAAAAATGAAGGAAAGTCGAATAGAATACAAGTTATGGCATGGTCGGAATTTAGTTCGGGCAAACCTGGAACGTCAGCCTTGAACCTTACTTCTTTTTCGCCTATACTAGTTTTAATTCTGGTTGGTTGATGATAAATTTTATCCGAAAAATAATTTTCAGCTATTGATGGACGCATCATTGAATAATAACATCCTGTGTCAATCAGTAATTTCAATAGCGGATTATTAATTTTTACGTACGGCAAGCTGTTATTTGTTTCAGTATACATTTCGGATGTGACGTCGAATAATTTACTTGGCCCGTTTTGTGAAAATTTTCGGTATTTTAGATAATTTGATTTTCGTTAATTTCAGAATTTGGGTTGGAATTTTCAGCGATTTGATAAAGTTCCTCTGATATAAAATTTCGCGGACCCGTAGACTTTTAGCAGGATTCTGTCCCAACTCTTCTTTAGTGGGCTAAATACGCCATAATCCAATGGTTACAAGCGATGAGTCAGATGACTCGGTAATCGAACCAGGATGATGTTATCTTCTAATGCACATTTTACAAGTCTGGCGCTGATGTGACTTTTATGGCCATCAAACATTAAAAGAGCCTTTTGATTTATGCAATCTTGTGGTAGGTTAGCTCTTATTTCGTTGACACAATGCACAAAGTGATCTGAGAACCATCTGAAGAATACTGGCTTCTCCATATAACCCTTGGGTGTAGCTGCATAGACGGTTCCAGGAAATTTTTTCCCTTCCTCTGTCCACCGTGTTAGCACCGCACAACCCTGATATATAATGTGCGGTGGTAAGGCTGTTCAATCTGCACTAACGCAGACATTAACACTTACATTTTCTCGACCAGTACCGCGAATGCGTTAATATAGTGTTTTGTTTTTAATACCAATAGATTTTATTTTTGAAGGATCGGTGCAAAATCCCAATTCGTTGCAGTTAAAAAATAATTCAGGATAGTGCTCTAAATTATTTTCTCTAACAATTGTTTCTACTTTGTTGTAGTGGCCCTCAACAACAAATGAATCTGACGCCTCAGCTCTTTTATTTTGTAAACTCTGCGCCTTTTTTAAAGATAGCTGTGGATGGCGTGTCATGAAATTTTTATACCAATCTTGCCTTGGTCTACCGTCTTTAAAGGGTGTTTTGATATTTCGGTATTCGCAATAACTTTTTACAAATTCAAGTAGTTCTCTCTTGTCCATGAGGTAACCAAAATTGGCTTTAGCTATAATTAAATCAGATAACTCATTTTCAATTTCTTCCCCTAGAGCATTTCGCCTACCCGATCCTAAAGAAGCAAGTGAGGTTTATCTACCAACTATACCGTTCGCAATAACGGTTTGTGGAATGCCATAATGACCGGCCGTATTGCGGTATGATCGCCGGCGATTAACGACATTAGTAACCGCTGCTTGAACATCTTCTAATGTATATGTCCTCTTTGGCCGCTTCTTGACATATTTTCTGACCATTTTTAGACAGTTTGCATCTCGTCAAAGACAAACAAAATGTTAGTCTGATATTTTGTTCTACAGTGCTTTCGTAAAGTAAGGAATACATTCGATAAAACATTTTAGAAGAATTTTCACAAAAAATCCTCGGGCACGTCGATTTTAGTTTTTAAAACTGCATCTTTTTTTAATATTCATGACGTCATCAACAATATTTTTAAATGGCACCCTATATTTTCTTTCACGAATTTGGATGCAGCACATTTTTCTGAGTACGGATATGTCTTTTGTTTCCAGCGCTTCCTTGATAACATTATTAATGGTTTACTCTAATAATTTTACCATACATTTGTGAATTTTAAGAATGATTATTTCGAAAATTTTCCTCTTCAAGGTCATACGAATTTGACATTTCCTTACTCAGAAAAATGTGCTGAATCCAAATTCGTAAAAAAATATGGGGTGCAATTTAAAAAGTGGTTGATGACGTCATAGTGCGAAAACAAAAGACGACCGTAAAATTATGAATATTAAAAAAGATGCAGTTTTAAAAACTAAAGTTGACGGGTCCGAAGATTTTTTGTGAAAATTCTTCTAAAATGTTTTATCGAATTTGTTCCTTAGTTTACGAAAGCACTGGGGTAAATGTGAACGCGTTCCCAATAGCCCCTGATAGGTGTTCCCATTTAGAACAGAATATTAATATCCAAATTTTTTACATTCTGGTGTGAAATAAGTGAAATTTGAAGTATTTTTAAATGATATGCACAACACTATTGAAGATACGTATTAAATATGCAAAATTAAGGTACTTACTGTGTGACACAATAATTCTAACACACCTTTCGAGTTTAGAGATTTTCCCTCCCGATTTACCGACATATTTTAAATAATACTCTTGCCACTAAATGGCGCTAAGTATTTGAACAGAAATTCTTTTAGAAATTTCCCGTAATTTTACAAACACGGTTGTTGTCCGTGATGTACCCAATGCCCCTGTTCCCATTTGCCCGAAGTGACCTTATATACAAAACTGGATGTATGTATGTATGCGTTTATGTTCCCTATAGACTCGGAAACCGCTAAACCGATTTTGATGAAATTTTCAGGAAAACTAGCATAATCTGGAAATTTGGTGCCGATCGCGGGGGGCGTTTCGGCTAACAAGATTTTCGTATAGAGAGAAGTGTCCTAAAGCCACCAAATTTTGTACACAAGTGCGTCTTCGTAGGGGGGGACTTATCGCTCAAACATATTTTCGCATAGAAGGAAGTGTCCTACATCCACCAAATTTTGTACACCGAGCGAAGCCGGGTACTTCAGCTAGTAATATAATAATGAATATCCAGCGGATGTCTAATATTTATTGCCGCACTGAATTAGAGATCTTTTGGATATACTAATATCTGACAAATACATCCTCTGGACATCTTGTATACGAACTTGTTTTGTAAGGGTTCTGACTAATTAATAATTTGAATGATCACAAACAAAATGTTTAGTTTTTCGGGAAACACTAATATTAATATTAATATTTTCAATAGTCGGCCAAGTTGGTGTATAACTCATATACTTATTCTATAATTTCTTACATGTCATAGGCGAAAAAATATTCAGTCACTAATAATTTTCAATACAGCATGATCGTTTGGTTTCATAATAATAGGTACTTAATGAGGCATTAATAATTGTAATACAAAACCAGCCAGACATGATACTAAAACTCCTCAACAGGTGCGTAACAGAAAGCACCTTCCCGCGATGCGCCAAAGAAGCGAGGTTAGTGCTCCTTAGGAAAGGAGTGAAACCTCTAGAAAATCCACCCTCGTACCGTCCATTGTGCATGATAAACACGTGGGCGAAGTTACTTGAAAAAGTTCTACAAGCAAGGATTCAGCAGGCAATCCTGTGCGCAGGCGACCTTTCCAACAGCCAATACGGTTTTAGGAAAGGGCGGTCCACTGTAGATGCAATCAAAGCAGTACAGGGGATTGTTGAAGAAGCTAGGAAAGGAACGTGGCGCACCAAACAACACTGTAATGGTTACCTTAGATATACGGAATGCATTCAACTCGTTGTCCTGGGGGGAGGTGCTGCAGGCGGCAGCGGAATGGAATTTCCCGTTGTATTTACGAAAGCTCCTAGCGAGTTACTTGTCGGAAAGGAAATTAATAATAGAAGTGGGAGATGTGGAAAGGAACTGGTGGCTGTCATGCGGCGTTCCACAGGGGTCGGTATTGGGACCAACGCTGTGGAACATGGTTTATGATGATTTATTACGCCAGAGAATGCCCACAGGAGTGAGTATGGTGGCTTTCGCTGATGATCTTATAGTATTAGGGGTGGAGAAAAAGATGAAGCAGCTGGAAGTGAACCTCAATCAGGCATTAGAGACCATAGCCAGATGGTTGGAACAACACAGTCTAGAGGTAGCTCCAGAGAAGTCCGAATGCATGGTGCTTTCGGGCAGGAGGGCGTACATCCCCCCTTCCATAAAGATAAGGGATGTCCAAATTGCCAGAGTGTCTCGAGCTAAATACTTGGGCGTCATGCTTGATCCATCGTTACATTTTACGTCACACGTAACAGACACGTCAGCACGTGCGGCCAGCACGGCCAACTCGCTGGTTAAGCTAATGCCTCGCATAGGAGGTCCTCAAGGTGCAAAGAGAAAACTATTGCTTAGTGTTGTCAGCCCAATCGCTCTATATGCTGCGCCCGTCTGGAGTGTAGCAACAAGGTGGGAGAGAGTGAGGGGAGTCCTCATCAAGGCTCAAAGGCCGGGACTCTTAGGAGCCATCAGAGCCTACCGAACAGTTTCGAACTTGGCGGCTGGCGTTCTTGCAGGGTCACCTCCGTTAGACTTAATGGCGGAGGAACGTGCCAAGGTGTACGAGAGAGGCAGAGGTGCTGACAAGCAGGCAAAGAGGGCAATTAGTATGGTGGCCAGAGCAGAAACCATCACCGAATGGCAGAGTAGATGGGAGAGCGGCACAACTGGCAGGTGGACGAAAACGCTAATCCCGGAGGTGCTTCCTTGGATAAACAGGAAGCACGGTGATCTCAACTTTCACGTCACACAGGCACTCACGGGGCACGGTTGCCTCGGAGAGTATCTTCATAAAATCGGGAAACGAGACACGCCCGCATGTCAGCATTGTGGCGATGAGGTAGACGACGCGAAACATGTATTGTTTGAATGTCAAGCGTGGACAGACCAGAGGGATACCCTTATAGCCAAACTAGGATGCGCCATGACAAGCGCGGCCATTATCGGAGAAATGTTAAAGACGGAGGATAACTGGCATGCGACATCACAGTTTATAACAGACATCATGATAGGTAAAGAGTTGCTAGAAAGAGAAAAGGAGGAGGAGCAACAATTGTAAATTGTAAAATTGAAGGACAAATAAAAATGGAGGGAGAGGAAGCTAAAGAAAGAGAAATGGAGGAATAGCAGATAGGCTAGAGGAGGGAATGCTGAGCGTTAATGTTTGTGGGATGCACTTGGCATCGAGAGCAGCACAGTCCGAAGTAATGCGGTGCAGTTCCGGGCTGTGTGGAGCTATGAAGGGGTGCGTTTAGTGGGTAGCGACCCATTCAGGGGAACCCCACAGTACCGGGCAAATTTCAACTTAAGCCTGGTCTTCCACTAAGGAATTTCAACACCACTATAAAAAAAGGTACTTAATAGAAATGCAGTAAAATAATTAGAACGCTTGCTCACCTGAGCAGTAATTGACGTTTTTAAGGAGTGCACTTCCAAAATACCGTGCACAATAAACATAGAATACTAGCAACGCCTCAGTCAACAAGGTGATGTATTAAAAATGATCGTGTAACTTTCAGGAACTTAAAAAGGAGTACTGTGCCATCTTACCTTGAGCAACGATCTCACACATAATTTTCCTACTGAGTGTGCATATTGGCTTCGTCACGCATGCACTATGGTGACACCCGTCGTCAAATTTCGTCTGCAGGTTGCAAGTTTAATTTTTTTTTTTGAGGTGAGCGAGTAAAGACGAAATAATTCGGAAAATCAACTTTTATTAGATGCATGACTTATAACAACAAAAATATTAAATAATAGATGAAGCAGCAATATCAAATTGAATCATTATAAGTAAAAATGTAGCAACCGATCCAAAAAACTGAAAACAAAATTTTTGATTATACATTCACATCTTATTTAATGTAACGTACACTAGTCAGCAAAGTGTAATCAATAGGAAAAAATCCACAAGCAGTAATTTGTATTTCTTCATGGAGTAATTGCAGGGAAAATGCATTTACCTTAAATTTATCGATTAATAAAATTTTAAATAATGTTATTTGTTAATTTTACCACTTTTCTCAAACTATCGTCCAAACTTGAAATGTTAATATTATTTAAACGTTTCTTTATCTTAGCGGCCTGAAAATATTTTAAAAATTAAAGCAACTAAGCTTGGCCAAAATACCTGTTTCGAAACGTTTACACTTGCATTGATCAGAATTATGGTTTCAATACCTATGTAGATAATACTGGGAGGCAACGACCACATTCGTCGAAAACTGGAAATTTCTGGATCATTGCTGATTAATTTGTAAACGAAATACAGATAAGCAATAACAATGCCAAAATTGACCGTAAGACTCATCAATATTGGTAGCGAATAGCTTTTATTGATCAATTTTGTAATTGTGAAGAGGTTATCGTAAATTAATGCAATGTTTTCAATTTTGCTGACTTTTCTGCTTAGATAATCGTCCAGAAGTTGAAAACGATGTGCCAGAATATCCATCCACGTTTGAAAGTTAATTTGCACAATTAATTTAATGACAACGCTGAAAAAATTAATCAGTGCTGTTAATACAAAAATTCCAAAATGTCCCAAATAAAGTAATTCAACAGCGGTGAATATGGTAATCGGTAATATTCCCGTACAAATATAAATCAGGCTAATTTTCTTCGTTTTTTCATTGTCGATTTGAATTCCGCATGCCATTATTTTCTTGTCGATTGCCCGAGTAAGTTTAAGCGCTTGGAGATAATTTCTGTGGTAAATTTTGTTAGAAATTACCGATACGTTTATCGTCAACAAAATGGTAAATAAGTGGATTAATCCAACTAAACTCAAAAGGACGTTTTTGTTTGTCGATAAATAGTACACAAACACAGAAATCATGAACGTCTCCGATGAGATCGCCAGCAAGACAAATGCCAAATTGTAAAAAAAAATGATAAGCTAAAGGAGCAATGATCCGGTTGTCTGGTGTACCATTTATTATAAATGTGGCCAAACCAAAGATTTTCTTAAGAAAATGAATCGGGGCCAATGCAGTGCACACATCATTTACTACAATCTGTCTTCTGAACATATTTCGACTAACGCTTGGTTTCGATTAAATAACTTCACAGTTATTTAATTAGTGGAAGTGGCAATCCAATTCTCATCTGAATAAATTATTTATAAGTTTCAATATTGATTACACGATTTGCTATTAACCCATTAGATACCTCTACCAAATGTAGGCAAAAAAAACAGTTGTTTTCGTTAAAACTAGTTTTTTTAATAGGTGAAATATTAAAAAAATGACATTGGCTTTTTGTAATATTGGCAAAATGTATTGTGATATGTGGAGAAATATGTGGAATGCAAAAATATATCACATTTTATGCAATTATAGTATTTGGTGTTTTTGCAAAAGTTTTTCTAAAGTTTTGTGGATGTTCTCCAACAAGCGTCCAACGTTGTCAAATCGAACTCTATCCAATAACCCTCCAGATGCACGATCTCTTCGATAGTCATTTGACATATCGAACTTATTTTTTAGCATTAATTCGCATAACAATAATTGTGATCGAAATTCAAATTGAGATTTTGGTTATTGACAGTGTACCTACCAGTCTATTCAACTTCCATGCATTGCAAACTTGTCGTCTTTGTTAAGATTATTATTGTCGGCAAGATGCAAGAGTAAATGGTTCGTTTAACAATTTCGACACCTGCTAGTCTGGGGAAGAGTGAGATATCCATCTAAGAATTTTTCCAAGTCCTCTAAAGTGAGCTCAAATTCTGGTCTATTATTATCTGCAGCGTTAATGATTGAAAACCGAATAATCTCTTGCGTTGCATTGCCGATCAAAAAAAAGTTGAAACCGTTCAAAAGGACTTATGCCTTGTAACGCTTCGGATATAATGTACGTTTTATATCGACATCCTCGTGAGATTGCGGAACTGGATTATAATCTTCATAATCAATTGGTATCTTTACACCATATTATCTCTTTTTATTTTTCAGACGACTTAATGTTGCCTTTCCATTGTCCAATTTTTTCTTTTTTTGGTTTTGCAATGTCTGCAATTTATTTATCAATGATTTTTTTGTTTTACAAATAGTAGAGCGGCGTTAAATTTAGACCTCGAACGAATTCGGCACTGATCAAATTGTTATTATAACTTTTGAAATGTATTTTCGACACTAAAATGTTTATGTGTTGACTTTTCGATTTTTATTTGTTAATATTGTAAATAAATAATTCTCAATTTTGGATAAGTATGTATTTGTTAACTGTAAAGTTTAAATTCCTAAAATGAAATTATTTTAGATGCGATGCCTAGGGGCTTTGTATAAATTGATTGCGAGCGCTCCCAAGCGGACGTTTTGAAGATTTTGGATGGAAAACAAAATGCATCATGAATTTATAGTCGATCAAGAAATTCGCTTCGCTTAAATTCTCCTTTGTCATTGGTGTAGAAGGCGGCACAGTTTACGCTGAGATAATACGCGCCTATTGGATCGGTACCTACTTAAGTAGGTAATGATTGGACGCATTATTGCAAATTGCTACGGGTTTACGACGCGTAGTTTTATCTGCCCTGACTGAGCTCAAAAGTCGGCGAAGGGAGTGAGTCGTAATAGCTCTCGGGGTGACCTGTGAAGCGTCCTCTCCTACTGCTCCGGAGGTTGTTAGGGCGCCACTGCTTTTCGGTGGTCGATGTACCGCGAGAGAGAGAAAAGCAGAACTTTCTCGTCGTTGCAGGTTGCAAAATAAAGAAAGTATCACAATTGACTTAACAAGGTGTATTGACTAGATATCAGAATATTAATTACCTTTAAATATCAAAGAAAACAAAAGGGTACGCACACGGCTGAAGGTCTATAATTACCACAGTGCAACATAAATACATAATAGAATCAACAGTACAGATCGACTTATCTACGCTGGATGTTGTTCCAGGTTCCACGTTGTTGAAGTCGTCGCAGCTCATCCACATTTATTTCGTTGTGATGAAGTCACCCTGCTAGATTTTGCTTCTAAAGATGACGCTGAGGGCCGCCAGTTACTTGCAGCACAATATTTTAACCATCGTTGTTGATTGAGGAAAATTTACCTCCCTTTCGTGGAACTTAACGCACGACTTTACATGTACACCCACTGTCAGGTTCTGCCGTTCACTTTCCGTTTCCCGCGCACAACACCTCAAGGTTACAAAACAGATTCCTGCCTCGACGAGAATTGACGTTAGCTTACGCGCGAGTTTCAAAATACCGAACTTGCGACTGTACCGTAACAAAGCATGTGGAACTTTAACCACATATACTGCAATTTAGTTGTGTCTCACTTGTAATACAAGCCATGTATATTACTTAAGCAGGGGACTTTTCTGACGGAGCTGTGCGATGCGACAAAAAGTCACGAAAGTTTATTATTTTGAAATACTTCAAGGCGGTATGCCGATTTATTTGTTGTAGATAACGAACCATATCAGACAGGCAGTAATAATTTATCAACAGTAATATCACAAGTGCATCAAAATAGCCGATTAAATTTTGACGTTTCTGTCAAAATGTTTTGCCTAGAAATATGTCGAGCAAATTTGCCACGTAACAAAATCTCGAGTGCGCAGCACGAGGAATTTTGGGTGGAAAATTTATGAGAAATATTTCTTTATGGCAAAACGTTGCGACAAAACGTAAAAATTTAATCAGGCTATTTTCATGCACGCGGGGTATTCGGCATAATTATTTCCTGATTATTAATTTGAATAAATAGATTTAACAACGAATTATTTATTTACTTGTCGAGGAATCTTTGATAATGATTGCAAAAAAAATTCAGAAGCTATTAAACGTCAAAATTTAATCGGGTAAATTTTGACACCTTTGAGACGTCAAAATTTAATCGGGTAAATTTTGACACGTTTGAAACGTCAAAATGTAATCGCTACAAAACTGAGGAACACCATGGCGACTGGGACTTTTTATGTGCATGAAGGAAATAATCAAACGTTATTATAAAATACAAATCAGTGGCTTCCAAACTTATCTAATTTAAAGTAGAATGAATTACTATTTCGCGTACATATTACGAAGCGCTGATAGATTTATTCATAAACATAATTTACTTCAAAACTGAAAGTAGGCTTATGTAAAACTCACTTAAAAAATGGCGCTTACCACAGCAACCTTAGCGTGAATAGATTGTTGTATACGGAACAGAACTTTAAAATTTATCAAACTGACATAAATCCATATTGAGGGCATGTGGGATGAAGTTCTCGAGAAGAAACCTGCGAATAAGAAAACTTGATCAACTAAAAAATGAATTAATTGGAGAGCGGATAAGAAATAAGATAGGAAAATGAAAACTACAAAAGATAGAAGAGTATCGGATAAATTAAAAAAAATATATATTAATACATATTGCATCAGTAATCTCATTTTCTGAATTTTCATGTCCCAGAGATTTAAAATCGCCGCCAAATTATCCCAATATCTGCAAAACGTTTCGAAAATTATTGAATCGGAACCAGTTCCAAGCCAATGAACCGCTACCGTTACACCTGAGTGCTTGCCGGGGGGTATATTTACCCCAATGTCTTTCTGAGGTATCAGTTTTTATCAAGCTTTCAAGATGTTTCAGATGTTTCCATTTATGATCAAAAAAGACATAACGAACCTTCCAGTGGAGATATCTACAACAATCCTCAGGTAAGAATTATTTGTTTTTGCTTTATTATGTTGTTATATATAATTTATATCCTTTCAGGTACCTTGATCCAGAATCGCTGGTTAACGCTGCTAGTGTTAGCCGACGTTTGATGAAAGTCTGTAGAGGCGACTCTGTGTTGAAAAACCGGATAGTCAAACAGATCAAGCAAGAACGGCGGCTACAGTTCGAAATACGACCCAATTTCAGTGTGATCAGACCTGATGGTGTGCCGTACTTTGGCCGTAACGTTCAGACGATGGTTTATGTAAAGAAAAGCGAACAAAAATTTCCTATTTTCCAATGTCAGTATCAGGACTTGAAGGCGGTTCCGTTCAGGGTAGACCAGAAATCAACGGCAGGGGGTCCAATGCGACGAGCGAAAGGGGTAAGAGTTGCTCCTTATAAATCAATGCGACTTTGAATATTGACTGAAGTTTTATTTTATTGACTAGAATTGACAACAATTGTGATAGTTATTTATTGTAAGACTAAATTAATACTTTAATGTTTGTTAAGAAATAAATTTATTGTAATTGAACTTATTTGACTTTTATTTCAATATAAATTGGATAATTTACCTCAGAAACGTTTGAAATTATTTTACAAATAACATTATTTAAGCTAGATTGTTACATTTTATTGATTCAAAAAACTTAAGAAAAATTTTTTATTAACAAATCAATTTGAAGAAACTGAAAATTGTAGATCGTGAAATCCAGAATGATGTCAACTTAACGTTATGTTATAACTCTCCGGGGTTACCATAAATTTCTCAAAGTTTCACGCCGCTCCACAAACGTTGTGGGGTTAAAAAATTAAAAAATAAAAAATGTAAAAAGCGTATTATATTCAAAAATAAATAACCTTAAAAAAATTCTAAATTCAAAAATTGTTACAATAACGAACTTTAACAAATAGAACTAACCATTAACAAATTAAATAATATGAAACTTATTTTTTTAAAATACGTACAAAGAAATATGTAAATTCAAAAATAATTTGACCGTGTCAAATGTCAAAGTTGTAAAAAACCTGTATACAGGTTGTATTATATTAAGTGTCCACCATTGGTAACTTTGTTATTATTGGAGCTACAAAGTCGGCTAAATTAGCAAAGAATCTTATAAAACAATATTTGTGATAAGAACGTCTCGTGAACGGTTTTACAGCAGTAATAAAGCCAAAATGGACGCAATCTTATAAAACAATTCAGTTATGAAAAAAAGGTGCCCATGATTAGCTACATGTTATAGACGATTTCTAACGAAACACAAATTTGAAAGCCAAAATGGAATTTGTTGTCTCGTCACCAAGTTATAAGCTTTCCTATTCAGACAATAAAAATCTATATGATTAACAATTTTGTAATAATTTCATCGTTAGAGTCTAAATTTGATGCAGTTGATGGTGCTTTAAAAAAAGGTGTAAAAAATCTATTGAAACCAACTTTATTACCGATGTTAAAGTATGGTTTCTTGGCTCCGAGGAAAATGTATCAATGTCGCAACATCGCAAATCTCTTAGGAAACGTTGACAACAATAATTCACTTCCCAATGTCAGTTCTCTTGTCAAATTTGAACGATACAAGTCAAATGCCCTAAAAAGTCTTAAAATGGAATACAATTTCAGTGAATATCTAGACATAATAATGCATCGGAAGCTGCTGGAGAATATACTAGACTGTATCCACATCGACGTTATCCAAATGCTAACGTAATTAGAAGAGTGGAGCAAGGATTAAGAGAAAATGGCCAAATAATGCCGATTTCTGTAAATGGTGGACGACCTCGTGAAGTTCGCGCACCAGCGTTGAAGGAAGCAGTTGTGGAAGCGGTTGAAACTGCACCAGGACCAAGCATACACTTTTTCGTATTGAGATATTTGAGATTTTGTTTCAATTTGATCTGGGAATCACATTGTTTCGTTTTTGATTAATCTGTTTTTAATAAATAACATGGTTAGGGGCCTCTTAAACAGGAATCAGTAAGTGCGACCGAAAGTTCATTCATTCTTATCAGCAATAGCGCAAATAGTAGAAAATTTCTACGTCACTTAGGGACTTTTTGCATACAGTCCTTCAATTACCTGTTTGTTGTGTATTCTTGTTTAATTACGTTAAATTCTTTTGAAATAAAAAAAATTATGTCAACGTGACAGTTGTTTGTCTTATGCAAGTGACAGTATCTGCCAGTGTTGGTTGCTTAGATACAAGAAGTAAGCCTACTTGAAAGTAATTCATTAGGAAAAGAAATATGTGCAGTATTGCCACTTTGTGCTCTTAGACATACTGTTTAAATTTTAAACAGGATCTACTTAGACTACTTTTGTTGCGATTTCCACAATGTTTCAATCATGGGCACCTTTTTTTCATCACCCTGTATAACCTGTTATAAAGCCCGTTGAATTCTATTATCGGACAGTTATGTAAACGTTTATGCAGGCGTTTATAAAACATCAAGAACATTCTTAACCCTGCAGTGGGCGCGCAGCGGTACTCAGTACCGCAAATTAAGTTTTTTGTTTGCCCTACACGCGGTTTTAGTCATACACAAATGTTGGCTCGTGTATGTGTCTTTGACCTATCCCACTAAAATCCACTCCACCCTTTTTTTATTGAATTCATCTGTTAGTAGTAATCGGTCATTCCCTGAAGGGATCCCAGATTGCGGTATTGAGTACCGCTGCGCGTCCTAATATGTAAATAAAATTCCTAAATAAAATAGTTATGAAATTACACTCTGGTCTCTTTTTATGCGGATTTGAAGTAATACGGTTTGTAATTTCAAGAAAATTGTATGATTAATGGTATTAGATTAAAAATGGATTTTGCCAATATCGATAAACATGTCAAAAGTACGTGATAATTACTCTAAATTTCGAAGACATTTTTAATCTTGGTTGTCCGATTTTCGATGCACCAATTCCTCCATTCATTTCTAAAACAATTAATTCATTCTCTTTACTTTCTTCAAATCAATGTAAAATTAATCGTCATATTAGTTTATTTTTATTCCGCCATTGATTTGGATACCTAATTTCACTTATAATCTTAGATGTTGTCTTTTTTGGAAATTTAAAAAAGAATGTCTTGAATTAGATAATATTGTTATTTCTTCTTTGGGAAAAATTTTGAATTAAATTTACAATAAGATCTTGGACTCGAAGCCAAATGACCAATCCGTTTTGGTGGATTAGGTATAAGGTCTATAATTGATATTTCCTCGCCTGCCTTTATGTCTTCTATATTTTCTAATTCTGAACTTATTATGTCCATTCTACCTTCTAGTTTTTCTAATTTTGAAATTACATTCCTTAACAAGGCTGTTGATTATTGAAAGGAAATTTCTAATTCGTCTTTACTTCCAAAAGAGCTTTCTATTCAAAGAAATTGGGACTTACCTATCTGTGAGTAAATATTTCAAAATTTATTATCTTTCTGAAATATCACACAAAAAGCTATCTTATTAGCTCGATCTAAACCTGAATCTGGAGCTTGGCTTAAAGCTCTTCCATCTTGTAAATTAGGTACTCTTTTAGAAAAAAAAACCTTTTACAAATTGCAATTTCACTTAGATTGGGCATCAATTTCTGTCATCCTCGTATCTGCTCGTGCGGTTCTTCTATAGACTCGTTGGGTCATCATGGTTTATCATGCATTAAAAGTGCTGGTAGACTCTCTCGTCACAGCTGTATTAATGACATTATTAAACATGCTTTCTCTTCTGCCAACATCCCTTGTATCCTTGAACCTAATGGTATTCTGAGGGATGATGGCAAACGTCCAGATGGTATTACAGTTATTCAATGGAAAGTAGGTAAATCTTTAGTTTGGGATTTTACTTGTACGGATACACTTGTCCCTTCTCATTTGACTGATTCTTCATTTTCTGCAAGATCTGCTGCACACTTGGCAGAAAATCTTAAGAAAAAAAAATATAAGTCAATTTCTGATGATTATTTTTTCGTCGCCTTCGCTGTGGAAACTTTGGGTCCTTGGAGTGCTGAGTGCCTTTCTCTCCTTGAAGATTTGGGGAGGCGTATTGTTCAAACAACGGGAATTCCTCAAGCCAAAACATATTTGAAGCAACGAATAAGTTTAGCTATACAGAGAGGCAACGTTGCTAGTGTTCTTGGTACAGCCTCGCTTTCTTCTTCTTTTATTCAGTTATTTTATTTTTTCTAGTTATTACTTATGTTATGTTATTTTATGTTATCGTTAAGCAAATATGATATTACATTTTTTAATTAATTTTTTGCTTTTGCTTTTTCTTGTAAAAGTTACTGTAATAAAAGTTAATAATTATTTTTTTTAACTGCACTATACATTTTTTAACTTATACTTGTACAAAATGGGTTTTATGTGTAGAAATCAGTACTATCCTAAGTGCGGTACTCAGTACCGCGGCGCGCCCTAACTTGTAACTCTGATAGGTGCGCCCACTGCAGGGTTAAAAATCAATTTCATGCAGGCTCTATAATTGTTTTTTTAAACGGGGACGACATAACAATTTTATAAAACCTGTATAATAGTTTTGTAAGCTTTATTTTTGTACAGTTATAAAATTGTTTTGCTGCATGGCGTTACATCTATGAATGTAAACGATTCTATATGAGGTCTCTAATGGGGTCAATTTATCTTGCGAAGAAAATTTTTCTGCCAATTATATAGCATATTATCCTAAAATTTGCACGCGCCCAAAAATTAATGAATATTTCAAATAATGTTTGAATTTTGAAACAAAAATGGATTGCATAAGTTTTAGTCTTTTAACGATAATGATCTGCTAATTGATTGTAGTCATATAAAAATGTGGAAGTGACGTCGTTTGTGTCTGCAAATTAACGTATAATCTATATATATATATGTATATAAAATTGGATGTATGTATGTATGTATAGTTCACCAAAGGTACCAATCTAGAAATATATAATTATGTCCGGACACATCTTACAATTAGACTAAACACGGAGTATCCGCCAAATGTTAAATGTTAGAAGCCTTTATTATCACGCAGGAAATTCTTGTAGTTCTTCGCCGAAGACATCGGAGTCTAAACATAATCATCCGTCACATCTCGCATCCGCAAGAACACCAACCGATTGTACTCTTTATATCGATGAAGGGTATATATAAGCCCCTTTTGCGTTTACACACCAAGTTAATCTTGGTTCACCATTGTAACCAGTTGCTTCACATTTTTGTATCTCGTTGTAACTAAGTGAATAAATTAATTTTTATTTCAACTTTAATTCTCTATCGAGTTCAAACCAAAACCTCGTTGAAATTTTAAAACTAAATATTGTGAAAGTTTTCAAAGAAGGAAACTAAAAGAATTAATTATATGTATGTATGTATGTAGCTTATAAACTCGGAAACCGCTGAACCGATTTTAATGAAATTTCCAGGAATACTCTTAACATAACCTGGAGAGTGTTCCTGTGAAGTTTGGTGCCGATCGGAGGGGAAGGAGGGGGGGAAGTGTCCTAAAGTCACCAAATTTTGTACACAAGTGCATCTTAGTAGGGGGGCTTAGTTTAATGCGAGGGGGAAGATTTCTACACAGAAAGAAGTATCCGACAGCCACCAAATTGTGTACACAAGTGCAACTTAGTGGGGGAGGGTATCGCCCAAACATTTTTTCACATAGAAAGAAGTGTCCTACAGCCTCCAATTTTGTACACAAGTGCGTCTTAGTAGGGGAGGGGGTTATCGCCCAAACAGATTTTCGCATAGAAAAAAGTGTTCTACAGTCACCAAATTTTATACACCGAGCGAAGCCGGGTACTTCACCTAGTTGTAGATATTTAAAGTTTCAAAATTTAGAAATGGTCACAGTTCAGGTGTCGCATGTTGACATCTTACGCTAATAAAACATTTTTGTACCACAAGCAATCGTTACATGACAATTGAGCTGTATAAGTGATCCGGATGAAATATTATGTAATGAATAGTAGCAGGCACCACTGTGCAAAATTTGTTACAGGGCCGTATTGTATAAATAAAATAAAACAATACATTTATCTAAATAAATTTCTCCTTCAATATAAGCTATACATAGATTAAGAGATGTACTAAGTATAAAATTCTATCGTAAAAGCACTGCTTTCAGTAGTATGCGGAAATAAATGGACAATGTCACAATTCTTCAAAACTAAGAATTGTTTTTTACAATCATATTGTTATTTAAACCACTAAAATTAGACAAAAATTAGACTAAAGGTCTTTTCAATTAGGATCAAAGTAGAGCAAAGTTTTAATTTAAGAGCAAGGAACAAATTAATGCAAATAATTTTAATTTATTAAAACCCCTCCTACCAATAACTGGGATATAGGTTTTTTTTTTTTAACTTCGGGAGAGAGGAAAATTTTTAAGAAAACGTCTGTCGGCCCAACTTCAACAGACGAGCCAGGTTTTCCACAAGGGGTACAATATGCCAGCCCACCAACGGCCCACTGCCGGCAGCATGTGCTGCCAGCAATGGGATATCAATAAGCCATCAGACCATACCCAGCGGGAACATATTACTGACTAAAAACCCCTCTAGGCTTTGATGTTGTTTTGCCTGGAACAGTAAGCTTGGAATAATATTTATTCTATACTTCTGACGCTGTGGGTGGCTGTTCAAAAGAACGGGAAGTGGACGCACAGAAAGAGCCGCGGGGGCAGGGATTATACGATGATGGTGGGATATAGGGGGCCAATAAATAGTTTAAAAAAGATAAAATAAACCATCATTACAACACGATAACAGCATTGGTGATATTACAAGAATAAGCGAACTTCAATTATAATAATATTATTATAATATTATAATAATTAATATTATTTAATAATCTAATAATAGAGATAATCTGAAAGCAAAAAATTACGAAATTCAAATATTTTAACTTCATGCACCAATGGGTTGAAACAGCTTTTTGCAGGACTAATGAAAACAGTGGCATACCATTTCATTAAACTTTACAGAATTAGAAAAAAAATACTTCGAATATAAATACTTATACTTATACTTATACTTTGTTTCTTGTTAACAAACACTCGATTACAATTTTTTTTATTTCACCAACAAAAATTTACGAAATTAAAAATTATTTTCTAAAATTGATGAAAATTTGTTTAAAACATTTTTATTCATAAACTATGTATAAGAACTAATTATATAAAGTCGTTTCCGTAAACATTTTAAAAAATTTCGAAACTTTTATTTCGGAGACGAACGATTTTCTCCAACATACGTCAACTTTCCTGAACGCGCCCACCGTTTGAATTGTTTCCATAATTCTTTTATTTTTGATGGAGCCCTGACAATTTTACTGAGTACGGGTTTCAAATTTGTAGACAACCATCCAAACACCCTTGCAAAACCGCCTGCGAACGCTCGAACGCTCGAACGCCGTGTCTCATTTAATTTGTCCAATGAGGCTTTTGATTTTTGATATTTTTGTAACAAAATTTATTATAGATACGTGTTTTCTCCAAATACCATGTATTATTAGACTTAGAAGTGCCCTCATGCAGAAGATGGCAGTATAGCAGCTGATTTCACTGAAGATGATAGTGTAGCCACCAAAGTACCCTTGCGAAAGAATATAATTAAGAAACATTACAGTGTTCATTTTGATACTTTGCAAGCAATTAGACTTTAACTTAACCAAACGAATTTGCTACTTTGCTAATAGTTCACTGTCAATGTGTTGTTAAAATTAAATGTACAATAGTAATGTCAATGGTTCGTCAAAGTTATTGTTAACTTTTTAACGTGTTATTTATGTAAACTAATTGGTAAATGTTTTTATCTATTATTTAGTGAAGTTTTTAAGATTTCCCAATTAATGACTTCGGATATTACAGAAAAATTACAATTCCACTAATTATCAACACAGAAAAAAAATCTTATCCGGTGAGTTGCTAATAATTTTCTCTCCAATTAAATTCTCACTTTCGATTTATCCTTTTTTAGCCCCGAAATAATTAATTTAATTGCCGCCAACGTTAAAAATCTAATGGATTCTGACTATTATGAACAATATAAAATTTTAATAAATAATTCGCAATAAAATATTCTGACATCTGCCGCCCAAATGAATTCAGATCTCAATGCCCAAGGTCCATCAACTGCATCTTGTACTTCAGGAACGTTTGGATGTGATGACTCAGGGGATCTTTTAGCAAACGAAGGAAGTGATGTTTTTCAAGGTGCCGTCCAAGAGTATAAGAGATTACCTTCAAAAGCTGAACTCAAAAGCCACACGGTGTCTGATACTAACGGGAGGAATTTGAAGTGCAGCCAATGTGATAAAAGCTTTGTCCTAAAAGATCAGCTAACCAGACATAAGTCCACTCATACGAAAAACGCCCCATTTGAATGTACGGTCTGTGAGAAGAGATTTTCGACGAAGTAAGAGCTGACAGTGCACATGAGGACTCATACCGGAGAGAGACCATATGAATGTGAGGTTTGAAAGAAGAGATTTTCGACAAACTCGAGCTTGATTGTGTACATGAGGACTCATACCGGAGAGATACCATATGAATGTGAAGTTTGTACGAAGAGATTTTTCACAAAGGCAGAGCTGACTGTGCACATGATGACTCATGCCAGTTAGAGACTATTTGACCATCAGAATGTGACGTCTGTAAGAAGCGATTTTGAACGAGGTGTGTGCTGAATGTGCAAAAACTTTTCCAATGGATAACGATCTTACCAGACACATACGACAAGTTTATAAAACCAAAAGACTCCATAAATGCAATTTCTGTGACGAAACTTTTGCAACAAAGGGTCAGCTGACATAACACAGTGATGTTCATGAAAGAGATGGAGTGTAAATAGAACTTGTACTGCAACGTTTGTAAATATAATTCTAGTCGAATATAAAATCTCTTTACTCTTTAATACAGTTCTGGTTTGACGAGGATTGAATATGTTATTCACAAAACAAATATCGCCAGATATTTTTGTTTATGTGAATGGAAGGCAAAATAATTCAATCGTTTGTGAAGTGTTTGATATGCAATGAAAAATGAAAATTCCTGAATTTAGATATATTTGAATAATTTTTATTGTACGCTTTTTAAATGTAGATAACATATCAATAAATTACATAAGATTTTATATTTCATTCCCTCCCACGTAACACATGTACATCCAATGGACGTACATTGGACGTACACAAACGGATCACTGGACGTCCAATGGACGACCAGTTTGAGACTAAATTGGAAGTACATCTGGACGTCAGTTTGTGGACGTTTCTGGGACTACATTTGGGATCTTTTCGGACGTTCAATGTACAGTGTATGGCAAATGTATCGAGACATCTCATTGCTAGACTAGTTTAACGTCCGAAACTAAGCGTGTCCTTCTCTAACTTGATGTGCATCGTTACGTTTCAGTTCCACTCATTCATATCGTTTATTGCGTAAAAATTCCTGTAGACCGACCGGGCCATCCCATTACATTTTACCTTGAAACGAATTTTTAGAACGAAATTTTAAAGCTTTTGTCGTTCATTGACGGAGAAATGCACTTTATAACGGAATAAATTAAGTAGTCTGTTGGATTAAACAATATATTATTTATTCAACATAACAAAAATGAAAATACATAAGTTTATGTGTAGTAGATAATTCTATAAAATTAACATTAAAAATATATCGAAAACAAAAGGAATTACTATATATTATAAAATATCGATTAAAATTAAAAACTAATCGAAAATTTACAAAATTACTGCAAAATTAAAATTAGTAGTGTAGGAGAAAAATAAGCAGAGCTTCGGGGTTTAAAGTAAATATTATATTTGATTTCACATAACACACATAACATAAGATACAATCGACGACTCGGGACAGTTCCCCTGTTCGCCGTAAGATGTTCTCCTACCTAAGTCAGTGCCGTAGGTAGACCAGCGTCGTCCCATACTACAGCTCGGCCCACCTGACTATTAGTCGTCCTCGACTATCGAAACATAAAACTTAACTCATAACAAACACATAATAATTACATACTAGAAAACTTAATCATAACCATAACCATAACATTACAATCATAAAGTTCATAACACAACCAACAAATTCTACAACTAGTAAATTTAAACTAAACAAAGGTAACTAATTGTCTTTACTCTACATTAACATCAGAATTAATGCTAGCATCTAACCAAGGCTTCATTCGGGAAGGGTCATAAACTCCCGAAAACGGAATTTGGGTGTGTTGAAATCCGTCAATATCCGTAATCAAGTACCGGTCGTTTCGTAAGACCTTCCGAACAATGTATGGTCCTCTAAATTTTGGAATTAACTTTTTGTTCACACCTGGTGTAACATCTGTATTAATGATCATAACAAAATCATCTATTTTATACTGATGCGCGGGCTTTCTTTTTTTATCATAAGCTAACTTATTATACCCCTGCAAATTTT
The DNA here is from genome assembly GCA_949768715.1 of Dascillus cervinus. Taxonomy (NCBI): domain Eukaryota; kingdom Metazoa; phylum Arthropoda; class Insecta; order Coleoptera; family Dascillidae; genus Dascillus; species Dascillus cervinus. The sequence goes on from OX458320.1 coordinate 19,668,396, forward strand.
CTATATTGTCTGAAGCCAATCTTCTGCTAACTTCAATATCCTCTCGTTCTAAATCAATTTCTAAATATTGTGCCAAAGAATCTACTAACGATCCTCGTTGGCTTACACCAAATAATAGTTTGCTTGGCGTTTCTCCTGTAGCACGACTGACTGTATTGTTCACGGCAAATTCTACTTTGGTTAACGCACTATCCCACTTATTAGGATTTGAACATAACTTCGACAAAATAGGGGTTATATCACGGTTGCTTCTTTCTATTTGCCCATTTGCCCATGGGGCTCCCGTAGCGATTTGTACATGTTCTACATTATTTGACATAACAAAGTCCGCAAAAGCATGGGAAGTAAAACATGAACCTCGATCCGAAATTATTCTTAAAGGCTTGCTGTATGAATTGAAATAGTTCTTTAAATGATTCATTACTTCATTTACGTTCGTTGACTTACAAGGATACAATTTTAAAAATTTTGTAAATGCATCAATCACTTCAAACACGTACTTATAACCACGCCCCGTTTTCTCTAACGGCCCATAATGATCAATGTGTATTGTCGCAAAAGGAAGGCTTCCTTTTGGGACATTATGTAAGTATCCCTCTTTTTTACCGGTTGCCGGAGAATACGCGATACACTTAAGACAACTCATAATATATTCCTTGATTTTATCCCGCAGTTTTGGAAACCAATATAACCTAGTGATCAGTTCGGCCGCTTTCTCGATTCCACAATGACCAAACTCATCATGATACATACGTAAAATATGGTTTTCCATAGCCTTTGGTACATAAAACAATAAACGATCCTTATTCTTATAATATACCAAACCGTTTCTTAATTGAAATTTAGGATGATCCGCCTTCTCTAATAAATCTCTAATCTCTATAATTCCTGAATCTTGCATTTGCTTCAATGCTAAGATTTGTTCAAAAGTATTTTCTTCCAATATCAAAACACTATAGCGGCTTAAAGCATCTACGTGTCTCATTTTCTCTGCCGCTCTGTGCTCTAATATATAATCATAATTCTGTAACTGTAACGCCCAACGTGCTATTCGTGGATTTAAATCCCTTTTATCCAAAGTTAGTTTGAGGCTATTACAATCCGTAACAATTTTAAAAATGATACCAAACAGATATGCATGAAAACGTTTTAAAGCATAAATAATCGATAAACATTCTAATTCGAAACTGTGATACTTCGATTCTGTTGGTGTCGTTCTTTTACTAAAGAATGAGACTGGGTGAAACTTTCCGTCATCTTGGCGTTGTAACAAAATTGCACCAAAGCCAAATGAGCTAGCATCACAATGAAGTTCGGTTTCAGCCTTAGGCGAATAGATTGCCAAGATTGGGCAGGTTACCAATAAATTTTTTAACTTTTCGAATGTTTGCAGTTCTTTTTCTCCAAACTGGAATTGAACATCTTTCTTAATCAAGTCATATAATGGTTTCGCAATTAACGAAAAATTATCTATAAAACGTCTAAAATAACTAATAAGACCTAAAAAGCTGTGCACACCCCGTTGGTGTTGAGGTACCGGAAATCTATAAACTGCATCAATATGATTTTGTCCTGGCGAAATTCCCTCAGAACATATCGTATAACCCAAATAATTTATAGTGGTCATAAAAAAACAACACTTATCCAATCTTAACTCTAACCGATTCGCTTTCATAACACCTAAAACTTCATCCAAAACACTCAAATTCTCTTCCAAATTGTAAGATGCAATCATGATATCGTCTACAAATGAACAAATTTTAGACTGACTTATTAAGTTCTTAAAAATCGTATTAATATAACGCATAAAAATTGAAGGGCTATTGCAAAACCCAAAAGGCATTTTTAAATACTCAAATTGTCCCATTGGAGTGACAAATGACGTGTACGGTGTTGACTCGTCCGATAACTTTACATGATGAAAAGCATTGCGCAAATCCAATGTTGTGAAAAACTTTTTCCCTTTTAATTTATCTAATTGATCGTCAATCAAAGGCAAAGGATAGCGATCTTTGATAACGTACTTATTCAATTGCCGATAATCCACACATAAGCGTAATTCTCCAGATTTCTTTTTTACCAACACTATTGGAGAAGAATATGGCGAATTACTTTCCTTAATGACTCCCCTATATAACAGATCATCAATAATTCCTTGTAATCTATCTTTTTCGTAGACTGATAACCGTCGAGGTCGAAAATTGAAAGGTTCGTGATCTTGCCTAAGCCTGATAACGGTTTCAAACTCAGTAGCTGTATTCTCACGTTCCTCTGACTCAACAAAATTATGAATAACTTTTTGAACATGTTGCTTTGTGACAATGTCTACTTCGGGATTTATCAGAATGTCGGATTCTGTATTATGCAAAATTTCCCTATCTATCAACAATAACTCACCGTCAAAACCATTTCCGCCATCGATATGGTTGCCCGATACTTGCTGTATCGTAACAACTCGATCGAATGTTATTCGTATATCAGGTGAAAACAAAAAGTTTCTTCCAAGAATAACATCTCTAAGCATGCTATCATTATCAACTATATGTAATAAGAGGTTTGTAACTACATCATTAACCTGAACATATCCCTCAAATATACCTAAAATATTTAATTTTGCTGAATTAATTCCGACATAATTACTAGCCGGATAATAAGGTTTACGAAGTGTTAAAGGAATTAAAAATTCCTTAATAAACGAAATTGGGCTACCTGAATCCAGTATACCATTCATTTCAACAGGATTTACGTTTGGTTCTAATCTTACTCTAACTACACAATCGTTCTGAACTTCTTGGACCACCATTGTTGATTGTTGTCCTGCCTGGCTACCCGTCGCCTGGTTCCTTTGGGCAGAAGTAAACGCCTTCCTGGTTGGACAACTATTGGAAAAATGTCCTAATACACCACACCTGTAACATGAACCTCTATCTCGTTTTGGTTTTAAACAATTAGTTGCTATATGACCCGTAAGATTACAGTTATAGCACTTTTTCAGGTTCATATCATTAAACACTTTCGTTTCTGTTTTCACTTAAACATCATGTCCCTTTACTTTGATGCTGTCATACACTCGGATCTTCTTCTTGAATTCAGACATCGAGGTGGCACCATATAACACTACCTTGTTACTTCCATCTGGAATCCCCTCGATAACGTATTGCATTAACGAATCTTCTTCAATATTTCCTCTACTTGCAATTTCCTTCATGACCAGCAAATACTCATGAACCGTCTCATCCCTCTTAAGTTTTCGTTTTGATAAAATGTGATGCAATTCGGCACCACTGACTGTACACTCGAATTCTTCCCTCAACTTCCTCTTTAAATCATTCCATGAAGTGATATGTCGCTCACCCTGAACGAACAATTTAGCTAATCCTCTCAACGACTTCTTTGCAAACACCACCTTCTGCAAATCATCCCATCCAAATAGTGCAGCTTTCTCTTCGAAGTCAGCAATCCACGTAACCACTGAACAAGCTTTTGTCCCATCATAAAAACGTAATGAGTCTTCTACATCTCTAAAACTCATCGAAAATCTCGGCATAACTTGTGCGGCTGTGCGGCTTGTACGACTAACGGCACTAATTTGTGACAACTGATCTTCTTCAACCTCCTCCTCCTCCTCGCTAGGATAGTCTGGGTTTACTTCATTTAATAACTCGGGTCGCCATAAATACCGACAAATACGGGAAATTAGCTCGGACTTGCCCCCCGTATAATCAATTCGTAACAAATTGCACACGGCAACTAGATCGCCCACCGATAAATTTGCATTTACGTACTCAATTTTTTCCGCGTGTTCCTTCGAGTTTTCTTGGAACTCAAATCCCACAAAATTTCGCAAGCGTTGTCTGTTGCTTCGGTCTCCTTCTCTTTCGAAGATTAATTTATGTAATGCTTTAATAGCATTCGTTGGAGCTTTTCTAATACTATCTTGAACTGAAGCAATTTCACCAAGAGACGCCATCATAAAAAAAACGTTAGACCACGTTTCGTATCATAACCTATAGCGTCACACGTTCACAAAACTAGCGCTAAACGCTTACAGACCATAACAATCGTTGAATATTTACTTTTGTACATACCCCACACCTGATAATTGTAGGAGAAAAATAAGCAGAGCTTCGGGGTTTAAAGTAAATATTATATTTGATTTCACATAACACACATAACATAAGATACAATCGACGACTCGGGACAGTTCCCCTGTTCGCCGTAAGATGTTCTCCTACCTAAGTCAGTGCCGTAGGTAGACCAGCGTCGTCCCATACTACAGTAGTGTATGAGAAGAAACGAATTGGGAATAAAACAACAGAATATTGTGATTTGGTGACGGTGGTTTTGTAAATTCATAATAAACTATTTCTTCCAATCGGGGCAAAGTGAGTTGCCTAAAACATGTAAAAAAAATTAAAAAAAAAAAACTTAAATACATTGTCATTTTTACTTACGGCAGTCATGAAATTCCCATGTTGTACATTAAAATTCGTGACGATTCGTCGAAGGGTTTCACAGACGAGCCTTGCCGCAACGAAAATTAACCCGTTGCAACTATTGCAATGAAATTCAACTACACACATTTGTAACAAACAAAACTTAACAATTCACATGAAAAATTGGTTACTCGTAACGTTCGGCGGTCAAATTGAATCTCTGGTGTTAGCAAGAAACTGCAAGAAAAGGTAAAACCGGATGCGCAAATGTCCTTGACTAACTACAACATAAAGCAAAAATGCAAAGTTGTATCTCGCATTTTACATACAACTTGCTTAAAAATCGTTCCAAAGTTTAATTAATAATTCATTAGAAACTCTTTATCTCGTAGATCTAATCAGGATATCAAAACACCGTATTCTTCATAAAATCAAAGTCATAAAGTCATAAAGTCATAAAGTACTGAGTTTAATAATACTTTTAATCAAATTTTCACATTTTTGATATATGTCGATTCGCTTATGGACCGATCAGATCAAGTACACGAATGTACGTCCAATGGACGTTCATACTAATCAGTTTATGTACCGTCCGTTTATGTCCATGAATGTACGCCCAATGGGCATCCATGTTGATCCGTTGATGGACGTCCAGATGAAGTCCATAAATGTACATCCAGTGGACGTTCATTTATATCCATTACTGTAATGTAAGCTTATGGATGAGCTTGGACGTCCATTGGATGTTCATTATAGATCCGCTTGTGGATCGTCCATAAATGGATAAGAAATGGACCAGCATGTACGTCCAATGGACGTCTGTGTTACCTGGGGTAGTAGCAAAGAAATATTTTTAAAATATTTTTAAAAAACATTTAAAAAATATTTCTTAAGTCTATTCTACCTTCTCGTTTTTCCAACTTCGAGACATCTTACTCCAGTGAAACCATTGAAGAATCGAAAATTATATCAAATTCTTCGTCTTAACCCTCGACATCTCCCTCCATTCAACGAAATTGGGATTTGCCAATTATTGAAAATAACTTTCAGAAGCTATTGTCTTGTCAAAAAGCTATTTTATTGGTAGTGTCTGAACCCGAATATGGAGCTTGGCTTGAATCTTTACCTTCTTCTAAATTAGGCACTTTGTTAGAAAAAAACACTTTACAAATTGCTGTTTCTCTAAGATTAGGTGTCAGTATTTGTCATCCACATATATATATAAGCGATTGTGCGAAAACCGATACACTTGCTCCTTCACATTTACCTGAGTCGTCCATATCTGTTAGATCTGCTTGCAAACAAAGCAGAAAATCTTAAAAGAAGCTAATATAGTTCGTTAGCAGATCACTACATTTTCGTTGGCTTTGCTGTTGAAACCTTTGGTCCTTGTAGTATGAGCGCTCTATCGTTGTTGGATGCTTTGGGAAGACTTATTATTGACGTCACAGGTATTCCTCAGGCGGAAACATACTTAAAACAACGAATTAGTATTGCCATTCAGATGGATAACGCAGACAGCGTTTTGGGAACTGTACCTATTTCTTCTCTGGACGAATTATTTAATTTAACGTAACTTTTAGTTTGTATTTTGTAGTTTAATTTTTGTGTTATAATTTTATAATGTTTTATATCATTATATGTATATTATTAATATTTAAAAAAAAAATTTTTAAGAAATATTTCTTAAATGTTTTTTAGAAATATATCTAAGATGTTTTTAAAAAATATTTTTAAAATATAAACAAATATGTTAGATTATGTGAGAGTGTAGTGTGTTTAGACTATTTTTTTTAAGAGTGTAGTGTGTTTAGACTTTTTTTTTTTTTAAAGGAAGTTGTTATTTTTGCGAGTTGTTCATATTTATTTTGGTATTGGTGACATTTTCAATAAAATCCATATTTGAACAATAAAAAAAGTCTTCATTAAGAAATTCGACAAAGCAAGACATTTAGCGATCGTGACAGGACAGAAGAATTGATAAGTGTCGGGTATCAAGTGTGAAGAAAAAATGAAAAACATCAATGTAAGAGGAAAAGAACGAGTCTGCGAATAGCGTTTACAAAAGCGCTGAACTCGTTGAACGTCCTGTGGGAAAATGTCACTTCTGGAATCGCGGAGTTAACTGTTGCTTATACTCTAGTGGCAGATAAGCATGAAGAGTTAGAAGAAATCAAAACGTTTGTGTGTTGACTCTGGAAGAAACGCCAGAAGATGTGATTGAAAAGGAACTTGATGAGCACGATGTGTATAAAAGTAGATTTTTGTTGGCAAAATTCAAATTCGAAAGCCGAATCATAGCCAAAAACAGCAAAGTGCAGAGTGAATGTCATGCGAATCAGGTAGAACTAAAAAAGTCATATAATCTGCCTAAAATTGAACTGGTGAAATTCAGCGGCAATGTACGGGAGTGGTTGCAATTTTGGAGCATGTTCAAGAAGATACACGAGGCTGGGAACATGGAAAACGAGGACAAGTTCCAATATTTGATGCAAGCTATGGTGCCCAACTCACGTGCTGCAGAATTGGTGAAGAGTTACCCACCTACGGGTGAAAACTTGTTACGATACTGTTCATTAAATATTTTCAAACTCGCGCGTAAATCCAAAACTCCCTCTCTCTCGGCGAATCAGAAACTGTAATTTGTAATCTGATGTGAACGGGGGAAAAGTGCGCAGAAATCGAAACAAACGGGATAACCTGAATGTGGGTCTAACTGTTTGGACGTTGATAATTTAAAAGTGAGTGATTCCCAGTTATCAATTGTAAATACTGGATGCCGTAAAAATATCGTGCGGTAAATAACCATCGGCCCGCTGGAGCATCGGCGTTAGGAGAATCCACCCGGATGACTTTGACAGCCCGCAATAAACAGGGATCATCCGTCTTCGCGAGGACTTGCACGCAAAGACGTCGTAGCTAAGTTATTTTCTGATTTCCTGTTATGTATTCTGTGTCGCAATTATTGTTTTTGGCCATCAGCTGAATGGGTACCCTTATGTGAATTTCTGATTATTGTTAATTGTATAATTTGTCGATATACCACTGTGTGGTAACAATTAACCTCACGGTTTGAGCTAGTCAATACATTGTTCTCATTTTATCATCTTTTACTTTCACCTGAATCGTCGAGAGGGAAAAGTTCTGCTTTATTTTCTCTCCTGTAATTTCGATCACCCAAAGCAGTGGCGCCCCAACATCTTCCGGAGCAGAGCGAGAGAACGCTCCCCAAGTAACCTCGAAGGCTAATTATTCACTCCCTCACCGACTTGAGCTTAGCCAAGCATTTATTACTACGCGGCCGGGAAAACCCGTAGCAAACTATGTAAAAGTCATCGCGAGTCTCAAAAGGCGTTTTGGCCGTAATGATCTTCAAGTTGAAGTTTACGTGCGTGAACTTATACAGCTAGTGTTGCAAAAGAGTACGTCGGTGAAAGAAGTGCAGTTGTCTACTTTGTACGACAAAATTGAATCATATATGAGAGCGCTTGAAACGCTCGGCGTGTCCATCGATGCCGCATTTATGTATCCGTTAGTTGAGTAGGCTTTATCGGAAGACTTACTGCGTGCTTGGCAGCGATCAAACGGTATGAACGAAGACTCAGATGAATCAGAAAGCTCGACTGTTATAGCAAGAAGACGTTTGGACAAATTAATCAATTTTCTTGGAGCTGAGGTCCAGAACGAGCTAAGAATATCTATAGCAGCAGAGGGCTTCGCGCTGAAAAGTGAGACGACAAGAGGAAAGTCAAAACTAACTTTTGAGAAAAAAGAAGTGCCGAGTGCCAGTAGTTTGATATCCAAGGGAGAAGAGGCCACGTGTATATTTTGTGGGAAGAATGGACATGAAAGTGCGAAATGCATCAAGGCAAAAGGTATGACACTTTCAGAGAAAGATGATATGGCGAAAAAACGTCGAGTGTGCTTCAATTGTTTAAAGGCTGGCCATGGCTATAATTCTTGTCGTGTAAATGTTAAATGTTCAAAATGCATGCGACGACTTGTGGATATTATGTGTTTTAAGGTAGAGAGAGATAGACGCAATTCTTCACAGAACGAGGTACACAATACGACTAGTACAGGGAATATACAGTTAGAACATAATCTAGCGGATTCAACAAGTGTGCCTAGTACTTTCATGCAGACACTTAAAGTTAAATTACCTAATGACACGTCTGAAGTGATTGTTCGCGCAGTGATCGATAGTGGTTCGCAGAACTCGTATATTTTGGAAAATGTTGCGGTGCAATTGGGTTACGAACCGTTGGGCCAACAAAATTTGATACATTTGCTTTTTGGTGGCGATAAATCTAAGGTGACGACACACGCGAAGTACTTAATTCGCGTAGGTAACTTACACGGAAGTTATTGGTTCAACTTCCAAACTCTCGACCAAAGCATGATTTGTGCTGATGTACCAACAGTGACACAAGGAAGCTGGCTGAAAGAGCTGGCTAGTAAAAGAATAAAATTGTCAGATGTGTGCAGTAAAGAAAACATTGTATCCGTGCTCATCGGGGTAGATGCAGCAGGAAAATTGTTCGCAGGCAGGATACATGGGTTGAAGAACGGTTTAACGGCCGTAGAGACACATTTGGGATGAACGCTGATGGGAAAGGTGCCCACAATAAAGAGCATGGAAAATTTTAATTTAACAGTGTCCACTGTTACTATGTATGTGAAAGAAGCAGATATTAAAGAATTATGGTCTCTAGACGTTATAGGGATTAGTGATCCGATTGAACAACGACTGAAAGAAGATCATGAGAGAGTAGTAAAACAGGCACTGCTAAATAATGTGATGGTAAATAAAGAGGGGCGTTATGAGGTGAAATTGCCTTGGCGTGAAAATCACGCAACCCTTAATGACAATAAGAAAATGGTAATTAGTCGACTTCAGTCCACTACGAAAGCCGATGGGTTGTATGAAGCTTACGATGCAGTATTTGAAGAATGGTTAGCTGAAGGTATCATCGAGCGTGTACCGGCCGAACAAAAAGACAATCGGGGAAGGTATCTACCTCATCGACCCATTCGCAAGGAAGGCAGTACAACTGTGATGCTACCGGTATTTGACGCCTCTGCCAAGGAGAAGGGATCGTCATCTATCAACGACTGCGTCGAAAAAGGACCGAATCTAATCGAGCTTGTTACATCGAGTTTGCTACGCTTTAGAGTAGGTAAAATAGGTGTTGTGACTGATATCAAGAAAGCGTTTTTGCAGATAAGTCTAAATATAAACGATCGAGATTTTTTGCGATTCCTATGATATGATAAGCAAGGCAATGTGATCATTTTTAGACATTGTAGAGTTGTGTTCGGGGTATCATGCAGCCCTTTTATTTTAGGAGCCGTGCTAAACATGCATTTAGATAACACATTAAGGTCTTTAGACACGGACGATAGAAGTATGACATTTGCCAGAGAAAATATAATAAAACTTAGGCATGGTTTTTATGTGGATAACTGCGTTATTAGTGTAAATTCTGTAGAGCAATTACGCAGTTTTGTTAACGATGCAAAAGCAGTGATGGAGTCAGCTAGTTTCGAATTGCGAGGGTGGGAGTATACTCGTGATAATTCTCACAAAAATCAGACGGGTGTATTGGGGATCTTATGGGATAAAGAAAATGATACACTATCACTTAAGATGACCTTCACGGAGGGGCTAGAGTCCGAAAAAGTAACGAAGAGGAGCATTCTATCCATCGCACATCGTATTTTTGATCCATTAGGTTTCGTGGCTCCCGTAGCACTTTGCCCGCGACTTTTATTACAAGAAACTTGGGCTCAAAAGTTGTCGTGGGACGAAGAAGTTAGTGAAGATATAAAAACTAAATTTTTGAAATGGTTCAAAAATTTGGGAAACTTGAGAGACGTAAAGGTACCGCGATGCTTATTTGGTGAAATTGGAGAAAATGATAAAGTTACGTTACATACGTTTTGTGATGCAAGCAAAGTTGTTTATGCAGCAGTCGTGTTTTTACGTATTGAAACAGAGTCGGAGGTAAAAGTGAGCTTTTTGCAAGACACGAGTCGCACCGGCTAGAAAAGAGAATTTGGATGCGCGGGCGAGTATACCACGATTAAAGTTATTAGCTGCCACTATCGGGGCTAGATTAACCCATTCCGTTTTGGAGTCATTCCAAGATCAGAAAATTAGTGCTTATTATTGGAGTGACTCGTCAACTGTCTTAAAATAGATTCATAAAGAGAGTAATTGGGCTACTTTTGTGTGGAATCGCGTGAAAGAAATTCACGACTTATCACGTCCCGAACAATGGAGGCATGTACCGGGTCATTTAAATCCCGCTGATTTACCTTCACGTGGTTTCACGGTAGATCTGCTGTTAAATTCCCGATGGTGGGAGGGACCCGAATGGTTAAAATCAGAATCGGAAAATTGGCCAGCTAATATACTAAAATATGACGAGCAAGCCCACGTAACACATGTACATCCAATGGACGTACATTGGACGTACACAAACGGATCACTGTACGTCCAATGGACGTCCAATTTGAGACTAAATTGGACGTACATCTGGACGTTAAATAAAATAACATGAAACTTATTCTTCAAAAATAAGCATAAAGAAATATGTAAATTTAAAAATAATTTGCAGTGAACAACTTTACCTATTTAACTTTAACTATTAACAAACTAAATAACTAGAAACTTAACCTTCAAAAATATGCACATTCAAAAATAATTACCATACAGAATTTAACTACTTATTAATAAATTAAATAACATGAAACTTATTCTTCAAAAATAAGCATAAAGAAATATGTAAATTTTAAAATAATTTGCAGTGAACACCTTTACCTATTTAACTTTAACTATGTATTAACAAACTAAATAATTAGAAACTGAACCTTAAAAAATATGCACATTCAAAAATAATTACCATACAGAATTTAACTAATTATTAACAAATTAAACAACTAGAAACTTTGAAAAAAGTCATTTCAAAACAACACCGGTCCTTTACCACAATTTTTTCATTGCAGTTTTAATGTCCCTTTCGGAGGAACTAAATTTACACTATCTAAAAAAAGAAAATATTACACACTCCTTTCTTAAAATCATTTAAACTTACCAATATAATCAAAGCTGCAATTATAAAATCCACTTTTTCTCTCAGACCTTGGATAATTCAAATTGCATAATACAAATTCATGTAGGTATTATCAAACGGATTTGGGATTTGTTTCGTAAATTCATAATAATTCAGAGTAAGTTGCTTAAAACGTAAAAATATTTAAAAAAAATTTAAATACATTGTAATTTTTACTTACGGCAGTCTCCAAAAACTGTTCAAACTACACTGATGAAATAACTGTACAGACACCAAATGCATCGAACAAAAGATTAAGGGTAGGTAAAGAAGTTACTTCAAACAAGGTTCTTTGACTCGACAGCCGTTAGAAATTCCGACCCACACAATAACATTTCAAGGTTACGGCATATTCACGAAAACTAACCACCACCTTTCCAGAGTGTGAATTTATTGCTTTCAATTTTTAAGTTTAAATATCTTGTAATCTTTTTTAATAAACTTAATAAGTCGTTAAACAAATCTTGTAATCTATTAATACAATTACCGTTGAATGGGGTTAAATTAATCACTGTGGATTTTAAATTTTCTACTGCGTTTTACTTTACCTACAAAGTTTATTAACGTGATAATTAGTTGTAAATATGTATCACTTAATGATTTGTAGTAAAAAAAATTTGATTGTTCGTTTCTAAATTAAATTATACTTAAAATAATTAGTGATCAACTTCATACTTAAAATGGGGTCAATTTGATTAGTGACGGAATCAAACAACTTTTTGATTATTAAACACAATAGAGGCATATTTTATCAAAACTTTATTTACAGGTAACTGAAACTAAACAATTGTTAAACAAAATTTGAAATAATTAGCAGTTATAAATTTGTATTCACAGTTGTATCTCGCATTTTACATACGAATTGCTAAAAAATCGTTCAATAGTTTAATTAATAATTCACTCGAAACTCCTTATCTTCTTATCAGAATATCAAAACAACGTATTCTTCATAAAGTCAAAATCATAAAGTCATAAAGTAGTGAGTTTAATAATGCTTTTAGTTAAAGTTTAAAAATTTTTGATACATGTCGATTCGTTTACGGACTGATCAACTCAAGTACACGAATGTACGTCCAATGGACGTCCATACTGATCCGTTTATGTACTGTCCGTTTATGTCCATGAATGTACGTCCAATGGACATCCATGTTGATCCGTTGATGGACGCCCAGATTAAGTCCATAAATGTACATCCAGTGGACGTCCCATTTATATCCATTGCTGTAATGTACATTTATGGATGAGCTTGGACGTCCATTGGACGTCCATTATAGATCCGCTTGTGGATCGTCCATAAATGGATAAGAAATGGACCAGCATGTACGTCCATTGGACGTCCTGTGTTACTTGGGAGAAGCTAATAAAGAGTTAAAAAGGTCGGCACGAAATGAACTGACTTGTACACTGTTGGCACCCGAGAAAGATCGGACATGGTTTTTGAAATTCTCGGATTACGAAAAAGTTAAACGAGTATTGGGATGGGTCAACAGATTTTGTGCTAATATAAAGCTTCCGGAAAAATCTCGTCTAAAAGGGAAATTATCATATACTGAAATTGAAAAGGCAGAAGTTATATTGTTAAAAATTGTACAAGAAGGTTTTATAGACGGTGAAAATGGTATAAAAATTAAACATTTACAACCATTTAAAGATAACGACGGATTATTGCGTTTGAAAACCAAAATCATTTTGAGAGAAGATTCGTATAATTTTCGATGCCCGATCGTGTTACCCGGTGTCAATGATCTAGTTGCTTTAACTATAAAAGGAAAACATGTTGAATTAAAGCACGTCGGAGTAGAAATTTTATTGAATGCCCTAAGAGAAAAATTTTGGATATTTAACCCTCCGACAGCAGCGTGGTGAGGCGGTTTTTGGGAGCGTCTTATCGGGGTGTTAAAACGTCTGTTAAGACGAACGCTTAAAAAATCGTGCCTAAATTATGAAGAAATGACCACGGTCTTGATAGACTGTGAAGCGGTTATCAATTCACGACCATTAACCTTCATGTCTGATAACACGCAAGAAATGATTCCGTTGACTCCTTCAATGTTTTTGCAGGAAGTTAAAGAAATAGGTGTCTTAGATCTAGATTTTATTGAATGTAATAATTTTGAGAGAAGGTACAAGTACCAACAAAAGATAAAAAATGAACTGCGTCGTCGTTTTAGAAACGAATATTTAGGAATATTAGTGCATAAAAGTTTTCATCAAAACGCTAAATTCTCCCTCAACGTCGGTATTGTTGTTTTTGTACAGAATGAGAATGCTAAGCGTATAGATTGGCCTTTAGCGAGAATCACTGAGTTGATCGCGGGAAAAGATGGTAACGTGCGAGTCGTACGTTTACGAACGGCCAACGGTGAATTAGTGAGACCGATTCAGCGTATCTATCCGTTAGAATGTAAATATGGTACGTCGGGTGATAGCGATTTTATTGTAAAAGAATACAAGGCGCGAAGTTAAAAAGGACGACGAGATGTGCTTATACGATAAGATATTGGACGACAAAATATGCGAGGATAATGAGAAACCGTGTGTGGTAACTCGGAGTGGTAGAAAGGTTGAGAAACCTGATCGTTTAAATTACAGATAAGTTTTATATTTTACAGTTTCACTCAATCTAATCTAAATTTATATTTGTAACGATTTTATTTGACGAATATGTACTTAAATCGAGATGGTTTATTATCTCGATGGTGGGAGAATGTTAGATTAAGTGAGAGTGTAGTATGTTTAGACTATTTTTTAAGAGTGTAGTGTGTTTAGACTATTTTTTTTTTTAAAAAGGAAGTTGTTGTTATTTTTGCGAGTTGTTCATATTTATTTTGGTATTGGTGAATAAAATCCATATTTGAACAATGAAAAGAGTCTTCATTAAGAAATTCGACAAAGCAAGACAATGATAAAAAAAATTGTTAATTAACACATAGCGAAATCACAGTATTGGTAATACCCCTATTGTGTGTTTAGCGACAATAACACAAATACGAGGGATTGTGAGTACCCCTACTAACTTGATTTTGTGGGTTGTCACTTTTGGTAGTTAGCGAAATAATATAATTTGTTTATAATTGGAATAAATTGTAATAAATACGTTGAAAAAAAAATCCAAATATAATATAACTGGTTTAACGTCTTATCCAATTTTGAAACCGTGAAATTGACAATTAGTTTTGTTGAAAAATTTATAAATATTTCTTAAAATAAAATGCTCAACTTGTTTACCACTTGGATGAATGGAAGTTTTCTTGTTTAAAAGTTTATTTCATATTGTTCTTGATAAGTGAATTGCAAAGAACGATAAAAGTAATTTCTTTATTGTTTGTTTATATCAATTTATCGCTGTATTCTGTGTGACTACTTTTTGTCACTCTTTATCAAGAAATAATAAATACAGTTAACATTTTTCTAAAAGCAACGAGCATGAAATTGTACCTTGCATAATATTTATAAATTTTTGAAGAACAAAAAGTTAATGATTTCACACTTACAGTATAAAACTGAATGCTGCCATTTGAGTTAGCCATTTCTAGAATGATGAAATTTACTGTTCTCGCAATTGTTCTCGCTCAATTGGGTAAGCTAATCTTCAATCTTTTACAGTATATTCCATGTTGGTTGATTTTATTAAAAACGTTTCAGCCGTTTTTGGTCTGGCCGATCCTCTAATTCCTAATTGGGCTAATCCGCCAATAGAGGGCGAAGAAATGAAGAGTTAACTTGGGAAAATATGGAATGACCGGAACTGTTGTGCCCCTAATAGTAAATAAATCCTAATTTAAGTTTTAATTAATATTGAATCTGAAGAAAACATCAAAATTGTATACATTCATGCAATTTTGATTTGGTTTGAATAGAATATACCTAATAATAAGAACCAAAAATTGAATATTTTATTTATTTTCTTGTTCATTTTAATTCGACTTTCATACCTCTTTTGCATGCATATTTCTTAGTTTACGTGGTTCAGATTTTTAAAATATTCATGGTCAATGGGTGGTACATAGGATAAAGATGATTGTACTACTCTTGCAAAACTACTTGGCCTACCTCATTTTGGGGCAATGAAAAGGGGGAGATTATTGGAAAATGAAGTTATGAAAGAAGTGAAAAAACGAAGGAAAAAAAAAGTGGTTTAAAATTAAATCCAAATTATCCAATTATGGGTGCTTCTCCAGATGGTGAAAGTGATATTTATAGCATCGAAATTAAATGCCCTTCATCGGACAAAGCTATATGTCGATACATCAGTTCAGGAAATAAAGTGTCCTCGATATTTATGGCACAAGTACAACTACAAATACATTTTTCGTCAAAAAGGCTCTTTTTTGTGTTGCGCATAGTGATTTTGAGATGTCAAAAAAAGTTAGTATTTTAGAGGTAAATTATGATAATCAACTGTGTGAAAATCTTTTGGAAAAATGCAACCTGTTTTGGACTCGTGACATTTTTCCTAAACTTTGTAAATAAATGTACACAGTGGTTACACTATTCCTTTTTTTTAAACTTGATTACATCATTTTTAAACAGTATTTATATTTTTTACTGTTATAACGGTGTAAACAGTAAATTAAAAAAATTTAAAAAATACATGCGTATACTCTATTGATTGAGTGACAATTTTAAAAAAAATTGAATATAGGAATATTTACATTGTATGTTCAATGCTAAAGCAAAGACCTGGCAGGACTAACTATTATTAGTTCTACCTTGCTTCTTAAAGAAATCACGAACTAAATGTTTAAAAAAGGAGCTAAAATTGTCCACGATGAAGAATTTAAATCTTGCTTCGAAACTTGTAAAAATTTACTAATCAATCAACCAATTTTGCAATATCCAAACTTCACAAAAATCTTTAATTTAACAACCGACGCTAGTAGGCGCAGTTTTGTCCCAAGGTCCTATTGGAAAAGATTTACCAGTAGCATTTGCTTCCCGAACTTTGAATGAATCTGAAACCAGATATTCAACCATCGAAAAAGAACTATTAGCAATAGTTTGGGCATGTAAATATTTTAGACCGTATCTTTTTGGACGAAAGTTTAATATCATTACTGATCACAAACCCTTACAATGGTTATTTTCATTAAAAGAACCAAATTCTAAACTTGTCAGATGGCGCTTGAAACTCGAAGAGTTTAATTATTCAATTCATTACAAACCCGGTAAACGAAATCAAAACGCCGACGCACTATCCCGGATAGAGTTACATACAAAAGAAAGCAGTAACATTTTTGAATACCTGGACGAATTCAACAAAGAATCTAAGAAAACGCCACAAAATTCAGAAGTAGATAATGTGTCAACGGCAGTAATACCAGACGAAGAGCCACAAAACGAGCTTAACGAGTTAAATGATAATGTCACGATTCATAAAAATTTCGAGGAAAACCCTATTGTTAATATACCAATCGCAGATTCACCAATCAATCACGGTCAGAATCAAATCATATTTAGCTCAGTTTTACACACACCTGCTAAACCGAAAATCTTCAAACTTTCGATAATAAACAAAGATTCAAAGTTCAAATCTCGAATAACCAATTTGACAACGACATTGTAAATTTCGTGAAAGAATATATTGTACTTAACATCCAATATAGTTTATATTTTGAAAACCCAGAGATGTACGAACCCTTTTGCGAAAATATTAGGAAAAACTTTAGATGGCCCTCTTTAAAATTGAAAAGATGTAAATTTAAATTAATCGATGTAATCAATAAAGACGACGTTAAGGAAATCATCCAAAACTACCATGAAGGTAAAAGCAACCACCGCGGCATAGATGAAACGGAACAGCGAGTAAAGAAAATTTAGTATTGGCCCAATATGAAAAATTCGATTCAAACTTATATAAATGATTGCGAGATTTGTCAACAAAGTAAATACGAAAGAAATCCCGTTAAAATGCAAATGAATATTACCCCAACCGCAATAAAACCGTTCGAAATAGTTCATATTGACATCTTCACTTTAGAACAATCAAAGTTCCTAACAATCATTGATACATTTTCAAAATACGCCCAATCTTTTCCGTTGAAGTCATTAGCTGCAACGAAAGTCGTAGACAGCCTAATGCAATTCTTTTCCCATCACGGCATACCCGAACAATAATAGTCACAAATAACGGCACTAAATTCAAAAATTCGGTAATGAACGATTTACTTAATCTACATAAGATTAAAATACATTTCTGTTAACCAAATCACGCCCAATCAAACAGCCCAATAGAAAGATTACACTCGACTTTAATAGAACATGTACGTTTGTTAAACACACAAAATTTCAAAGAAACACCCTATCCAAAATAAAATGATTTACGCCACATTAGCTTACAATCATACAAATTATTCAGTTAGCAAGTTGAAACCAATCGACGTTATCAACGGTCATATTGAAAATGACAATGATTTCGATATCGATCTAAACAAAATTCTACTAAACGATTATATTTTTGATTATCACCGAAAAATCAAAATTTTATACTAGAAAATAAATGAGGATATAATAAAAAGTAAGGAAAATACCATTTCGAAATTGAATGAAAAACGTGATAATCCAAATTTGTTTATAGCAAATGTTAATGTAACTTATTTTTCGATTTTCTAATTGTTGAGATAGATGAACAGGTCGGTTCTAACTGTAATGCTTAATCAATTAACTCTATTATTCACCGATAGTTTAAATCCGCACTATTAATCAAGTAGAACATCTAACTTTAATTCGATACATTTACCACTAGGGGAATGTTGCCGTGATTCATCAGCATTACCAACCTGAAAGAGATTCAGCAATTTAACCCCAGAACAAAAATTGTGTTTCAAAATTTGTCAAATTACTTTCCAATCTGTTAGTAGCAGTAGGCAGTGAGTAGAGAGAAAAAGGGGGACAGATTAAAAACTAATTCAACAAATTGTGAAACAATTGATTGGCAAAAGGGAAAACAAATAGGAAACCAATGGATCTCATTTTACCTCAGTTAACTGGTTCTTACTGTAAACTATCCGGCAATTCAGAGATTTCATCTACTTCCTTCGATAATACTTTCTCACCTTTAGTGAAACTACATAAAATTTATTAGAATTGTTGCCAACTAAAGAACTACTTTTAGAAGAAAATAAGTAAAAATCCAAATTATTGAACATTAGTCATGATTTTCCTGTCCTTAAAAAGTCGGGCTTTTCTATTTTATTTATAACTTACTTTCAATCTAAACATTATAAATCTATTATTTGCGTCTTTAAATCATGGCAGTAATAGTAGTATAGCTGTGCCGGTTCGGGGTACTTTTGATATCAAATTGATATAAGCGAATTTCATTCTGTTTCCTGATAATATTTCACAATTACAGTTGGAAATCAGTTTTAGAAAAAATGTATTTTAGTTGTAATCATTTTCAATTAAGTTCATGCTAACGGACAAACATTAATTTCAACCTCAATTTCTAAATCAAGATTTTGTGGCTTCAATTCTCTGAAAGTAAAATAGCAAAGCAATCCATGAAGCATGTAAAAATCATTTAAATGTGCAGGAACCAAATGCGATAGCGATTAATTTCAGTGTTTATACACTCTATACAAAATCTAAAATACATGTTTTAACAAAATTTACAAATAGAAGAAAAAATTGTGATAAGAATAATTCAGATTAGTCAACTGTTTACAGCAAATTAATAACTAGTACATACACAGACATAATCTCTAACATATATGAATTAATCCTCATATTTAATAATTAAGTATTCTTAAAACATAATAAAATTATAACATATAAATTAAACTATAAAATACAAACTAAAAATTACGTTAAATTAAATAATTCGTCCAGAGAAGGCGAAATAGGCACAGTGCCCAGAACGCTGGCTGCGTTACCCCTCTGAATGGCAATACTAATTCGTTGTTTTAAGTATGTTTTCGCCTGAGGAATACCTGTGACGTTAATAATAAGTCTTCCCAAAGCATCCAACAACGATAGAGCGCTCATACTACAAGGACCAAAGGTTTCAACAGCAAAGCCAACGAAAATGTAGTGATCTGGTAACGAACTATATTTTCTTCTTTTAAGATTTTCTGCTTTGTTTGCAGCAGATCTAACAGATATGGACGACTCAGGTAAATGTAAAGGTGCAAGCGTATCTGTACAGGTGACATCCCTAACAAGGGATTTGCCTTCCTTCCAGGGAATAATGATGATTCCATTTGGACGTTTGCCGTCATCTCTCGGAACCCCATTGGGTTTAAGTAAACAAGCGATGTTGGCACATAAGAAAGCACGTTTTAAGATGTCGTTTATGCAGTTGTGCCTTGGGATTCTTCCTGCACTTTTTATGCAAGACAGTCAATGATGACTGTACGTGTCTACTGAAGAACCACAATTACATTTATGAGGATGACAAATACTGATGCCTAATCTTAGAGAAACAGCAATTTGTAAAGTGTTTTTTTCTAACAAAGTGCCTAATTTAGAAGAAGGTAAAGATTCAAGCCAAGCTCCAGATTCGGGTTCAGACACTGCTAATAAAATAGCTTTTTGAGTAACATTTGAGGAAGACAATAACTTTTGAAAGTTATTTTCAATAATTGGCAAATCCCAATTTCGTTGAATTGAGGGAGATGTCGAGGGTAAAGACAAGGAATTAGATATAATTTTCCATTCTTCAATGGCTTCACTGGAGTAAGATGACTCGAAGTTGGAAAAACGAGAAGGTAGAATAGACTTAATGAGCCGAGAATTAGCAAAGATAGAATATAAGAAGTGTGGAGTTGAAATATCTGCAACAGATCGAATACCTAGACCAACAAAACGGACAGGTAACTTGATTAGATCCCATGACCTGTTTGTAAATTTGATCTTCAAAATTTTTTCCAGAGTCGAATGAATATTATTATCCAATTCTTGACATAAATTTTTAAATTTCTAAACAGGGCAGCATCTAAGGAGGTAGATGAAATATGGCATCCAAAAACAATGACGAAGCAACAAGAGACTAATGTGCGGGTTAACTTTATAAAGGTTTGTGGAAAGTAAAGAAAATGTCTCCACTTTTTAAGAAAAAGAAAAAGGGATTGCTTCATCAAGAATGGGACAACCAAGTAGAACAAAATTTTCATTATCACAAATACGTATTCCTGGGGTTAAGGATTCAAATCTATCTAATAATATAAACCTATCAATTTGGGAAATGTTATCAAAAAACTAAAGTTCGCATTTATTAGAGTTGAGAACTAAACCAATTTCTTTAAACTCTAAAATTATGACTTCTAAGTCATGTAAAACATCCGATGCTTTACCTCCTAAAGTACCATCATCCAAATACCAAATATTTAATTCTGAAGTTAGCTCTTAAATAAATAGATGAATAGAGAACTGAAAATGGCTGGTCAAATGGATCACCTTGTTGACATCCTACTAAAGATTCAATCACGTGACTATTATAGAATAAATTAAATTGAAAAGCGTAGCATTGCCAGAGGTATGGGTAAAGATCTGTGATGATATCCTTGACGATAGAAAGGAGTGAGTCTCTTTCGACAGAATTAAAAGCATTTTTGACGTCAATTTTAAGAATTACCTCAGCATCAGATTGGTTCTTAATATACAATCTAATTGATTGAACTGCTGCCTCACAACTACCTTTTATTCCAAATCCTAATTGGATAGGGTGGAAATGGGTAGATAACGTATCTTTTACATGAAGACTACATAATTTAGAAGTTAGGCGTCTAAATGTTGAACCAATAGCGATTGAACGAATACCTCCATCTTTTTTTTGAAAGTGCACAAAGAGAGGCGCCATAAAGAAAAGGTTTTATTTCTGAATTTACTTTACCTGAAAGCCATTCACCAAGCCATTTTAGCGCAGTACGCTGACGACACTGCCTTCCTAACTCGGTCTTTCCATCCAGAGATTGTCACACGGCGCCTTCAGCACGTGGCTGATAGCCTGGAGGAATGGTACTCCAGATAGCGTATAGATATAAATCCCGCGAAAACGCAAGCCGTACTATTCACAAGGCGGCGAAAGGGCCCGTCAGGCAACGTCACACTTTTCCAACAACCGGTTGCGTGGCACCCTTCCGCGAAATACCTGGGTGTCATCCTCGATAACAGGCTCTCGTGGCGTCCCCACATAAATCACGTGCGGCAAAAAGCTTACGGGCGAATAGCTCAACTTTTTCCCCTATTTGGACGTAACAGCGTGTTATCCCTTGATAACAAGCTGTTACTATATAAAACAATTATAAGACCCACTCTCACATACGCGATCTCTGTCTGGGGATATGCGTCTCCCTCTTACATGGCGGCGGTATACGCCGTACAAAATAAAGCTCTTCGTCTGGTTACGAGCGCACCCTGGTTCGTTCGGAACACACACATCCTCCGTGATTTAAATATCCAATCACTTCGCGAACACATCGTCTCTCTTGCGGAAAAATTTTTCGAACGCGCGACAGTCCACCCGAATCCCTTGATTCGGGCGTCAGCGGACTACGTACCCGATCTGCGTGATCGGTATCGTCGTCCGAGGTCCATCATCGTATAATCCCTGCCCCCGCAGCTCTTTCTGTGCGTTCACTTCCCGTTCTTTTGAACAGCCACCCACAGCGTCAGAAGTATAGAATAAATACTATTCCAAGCTTCCTGTTCCAGGCAAAACAACATCAAAGCCTAGAGGGGTTTTTAGTCAGTAATATGTTCCCGCTGGGTATGGTCTTTTGGCTTATTGATATCCCATTGCTGGCAGCATATGCTGCCGGCAGTGGGCCGTTGGTGGGCTGGCATATTGTACCCTTTGTGGAAAACCTGGCTCGTCTGTTGAAGTTGGGCCGACAGACGTTTTAATAAAAATTTTCCTCTCTCCCGAAGATAAAAAAAAAAAAAAACTACATTTGTTTAACAAATCTTTAAGATGATGAGGTCTGAGTCCGTCCATACCTGCAGCCGAACCATTAGGGAAAAATAAAATAGCTTTAGAAAGCTGGACTGCAGAAACAACTAGATGTTTAGCACTTTCTTCAAGTTGATGAGGGAACTGGTTTAATCTAGAAGAAATTAGATGTTTCGATTTCAGTAACTCAAAAGTATCGGCGTTATCGCTTGCAAAGGTATCATCAGACGACAAAATACGAACAGCACCCTTAATATCGCCATCAGCTACTTTGTTTTCAGCTGATCTGAAGCGAGAGAATTTAGAAAAATTTGTTTTGGAGTAATGTAGTGAATCCTCATTTCCTTCGGCATTTTTCTTCACACTTGAAGTCAAAAAATCGTTTTTATTCACATTTTTTGATGGAATATGAGGAACTCTTTATTGTGTTTAAAAATCAAAAAGTTGTTTGGTTCTGTCACTGATAAAATTGACCCCATTTTAGGCATGAAGTTGATCATCAACTATTTTAATTATATTACAATTTAGAAAAGAACAATCACATTTTTTTTTTCATTACAAATCATTAATTAATACATATTTACATTAATAACCAAATTTATTGGAAAAGTAAAAATAATTTAAAATTCACGGCGATTAATTTAACCCCATTCCACGGTATTTTAAATGAGAAATAGAGAAGGATACGCGAACCAAAGAAATGTTTTGGCGTATTTAAGAACATTAATCAATCACATTCTCGGTTATTCACTTACTGCAAACCTTATTAATACGTATTAACAAGTAAAGTTACAAAAATGTTGTAATGGTTATAGTTGATGTTTGAACCCTATCTAATTAACGTGTTGTAGATAATAAACCTTATTCTCAAATTGGCGTTACATTTAAAAATACTTGCAAAAGCCAAGGAGTAAATACATTTACACTTACACTTAAAAATACTGAAAAATTTCATGTTTTAATGCAGTTAGCAATTATTTTCTAATTTTAGTACAAAACGATTTTGAAAGATAACACTAGACAACATCAATTACCTACCACATCAGTTTTCGTAATCGCAGATTTCCTTGAACACATGTTATTATCAGTTAATATTCGATAATCTGATATGTTTGTTTTTTGGTTTGTTTGTTTGTATTCACCCATTTCCTTTACTTGAAAAGTTACTTTTTACAGATTAAAATAAGAAACATTCTCACCGCAAGACGATGATTGAATTTTATAATTTTATATAATTTTTATACTAAATTCTACCTCATTGTAAGTTACAGTTTCAAAAAGTAAAAAACAACTTACAATTAGTCACTTCATTTGATGAAATTAATATGCTAAAAAAAGAGAAATACCTTTTTTTAATATCTTGATGTCACAAAATACAGAGATGTATTGAAAATGCCAAGTTCTTTGTAACAATAGATCAAACTTCACTTATCCACAGGTAAAATGGTTCAACTGGTGTTCACTAAAATAAAGTAATCAATTTAAACAGTTGAATATGAAAATGACGATTTATTAGAATTGTTGCTTCTTATAACAATGACATTATTTATACAGTTCATCAATAATGTTAGTTATTGTGCAGCAGCGTTGACTACGATAATCTGCGATTAACTAAACTTACTAGTTCTCGCAGTTGTACCTTTTTGAGGTCATATAGTAAAAAATATCCAACTTGTAACAGGTGGACGTTATGAATTCATTACTTGATGAGACTTAGAACAAACGGAATCTAATTTAATTAAAAAAATAATGATTTTAAATGAAAATTACAGGCTTGAGTTAATTTACTTAAATATTCACTTTATGAGTTTGGAAAAAATCAATCGATAACCAAGTATATAATGGGTTGTCGACGCACATTTTGCCATTTCCTAGTCGATGTTCAAACCGATCAAATCTATCTGAAAATGATAAAACAATTTGTCAAGGGCGCTGGTGAAAATAGCATAAATTTACAATAATCAAATATTACGATTAACTTGCAGAATTTTCGCGAACAATCAAAAATGATCTTGCAAAATGGAATCTAGTTGTAATGAAGCTTGTTTTACAGTGGACAGGATTGTGGCCTGAAGATGGTCAAAGGTTTCTACTTATCGCTTACATAGCTGCTGCAAGTTTTTTGTCGATCGTTGCGTTCGGATTGTGGTATTTAATTAAAAATCTCAATAACGTTTTGTTGATAATTCAAACAATTCCAGTTGTAATGTCGACGTTTGAGGTAAGGTTTGTGCTGTTGTAGCATCGGTAACATTTATGTTTCAGGTCACGATAAAATTAATTACGTTGATTGTTTACAAGAAAAATTTTCGAGAAATAATATCAAACGTTTGGTTTGATTTCTTGCCAATCACAGCTGCGGCTAAAAAATTGCAGGAAGAACTTTCTATTACCGCTTCGTTGAACCGCAGACTTCTTTACACGGTGATTGCTTTCTTCACAATTGCGAGCAGTCAATTCATAGCTATACCATTGTTTATTGGGAACATGCAAATGCCTTTCTTTTATCCATTTTCAACAAATAGTCCCATCTACGAATTACTGTATTTCTGGCAGTGGATCAGCGCATTTGCAGTTGGTTGCAGCACGCTGGGCTTCGATTGCCTGTTCATAACGTTAATACTGACTTGTAAAATACAATTTCAAATAATAAATTCTAATCTCGAACTTGTGGGCACTCAAGAAACTAAACAAAAAATTAATTTTATTTCAACATTTAATGGTGAAAAATATCCTGAAATAGAATCGTTGGATGCACTAGTGCTGAAGAGATGTATTCAACAGCACCTGTTATTAAGGAGGTAAAGTTCATTTTGCTATTTCGCATCTTTTTGTTTTCTAAGGTGTGCTACACTACAAGCTTGACAAGTTTTAATTGTACAGGGTGCGCCGAGTTTTGACCCCACCACGAATATTAATAAGGCTTCTTATTTCGAAATTTTATTTATTTTTAATAATTTTTAGGGCCATTACGAGTTTTTTCGCTTTATAGGAGCAGTTAGGACTTATATTTATATTTGGCTACAATATTCACTATGAAATTTCGTACCACGTCATTCAATTTAAATTCAAAAATATATTTTCATTTCTTAAGAAAACCAAGTTTAATCTTTTAACACTGAAAATTTAATGAATTTATGACAATTTTTCGACAATGAAGCTGTTAGCTGTGGTCGAAACCTTTTCCTGTCAGTTATTTTTGATGTTCCGCAGAACGAACCCATCGCAAATGCAGGCAAGTTCCACAGGACCGGGATCCGTGCTTTTTCACATCTTATTAACCATCGCACCATAACTATTCAAATTATTAATAGTGGCAATATTTGTAATACTGATTTACAAGATAGCAAAATGGTTAAATGTTATTAATGTAATTGTTTTAAGTAAACCAGAAGATATTTCACTATTCGACTTACTGTCTACTGCGCCATTAGTTATTTCAATTGCGAGAAGGTTCGTCATAAAAACTCGGCTTTCGCTGTCCGATTGTCGAGCCAAGAGGTTGTAAATAAAACGATATTTGATATTCGTTGTGTAAAACTGCGATTTGCTTGAAATCTAAGTAATTTTTTTCAGTTCTGATTTGAGTCTTCACTTCTAAAGGGTTTTCCAATAAGAGGTGTTATTTTGAATAGCCCGTTATTTCGGTAGATGTCACTTTTGGAGCTGTAATTTTTTGACATTTGACAAGTAGAAACTACGCCATTAATAAAAATGGAACGATACACGCTTCAACAACGCATTGAAATTATGAAAATTCACTATAAAAATGGTGAAAATTTGGCAGAGACGGTTCGTAAAACTCGAACATTTTTGGGTCGTCGTGAAGCACCTTGTCGGACCGCAATACAGAAATTGGTGGAAAAATTCGAGCTGTTGGGACAAGTTAGTGATGTGAAGAATAAAACCCGTGCACGTCGCTCAAGAACAGCCGAGAATATTGCTGCTGTAGCCGAAAGTGTTGAAGAAAACCCAGGTTTGTCCATTCCTCGTCGTTCTTTGCAATTAGACATTCCAAAAACGTCATTACACCGTATTTTGCATAAAGATTTGGGTCTTAAGGCTTATAAAGTTCAGTTAACACAAGAACTCAAGCCGGCCGATCATCAACAACGTCGTATCTTTGCCGATTGGGTCCTTGAAATGCATGAAAATGATCCGGAATTCCATCGAAAAATCATCTTGAGTGATGAGGCCCATTTCCACCTGGATGGCTTCGTCAACAAGCAAAATTGTCGCATCTGGGGCTCAGAAAACCCAAGAGTTATTGTTGAAAAGCCTCTCTATCCTCAACGTGTGACTGTTTGGTGCGGTTTATGGTCCGGCGGGGTCATTGGACCTTACTTTTTCGAAAATGAGGCTGGAGCACCAGTTACGGTTAATGGATTGCGCTATCGAGAGATGATTAATGATTTTTTATGGCCGGAATTGGATGGTATTGATCTGGACAACGTTTATTTTTAACAAGACGGCGCTACGTGCCACACAAGCAACGAAACCATTGATCTTTTACGGGAAAAGTTTCCGGACCGTGTTATCTCTCGAAGAGGTGATCACAATTGGCCACCGAGATCTTGTGACTTAACACCTTGCGACTTCTTCCTTTGGGGCTACGTGAAAGAGAAGGTCTACGCCAACAGCCCAGCGTCGATTCAAGACCTGAAAGATGGAATTCGTGAGGCTATCGAGGACATAGGGTAGCCACTTTGCGATTTGGTTATGGAAAATTTCATGAAAAGGATATGGTCCTGTAGGCGTGGTCGTGGTTGTCATTTGGCTGATGTTATTTTCCATTATTAACGGCATACCTTCCTCTTTATAATGAAATAAACATCCGATCATTTATCTCAAAAAATTAGCTTTTTCCTTTGAATATCAAAATAACACCTCTTATTGGAAAACCCTTTAGAAGTTAAAATGGACATCATAGCGTGGGGAATAAAATTTGCAAATCTATTGTAAATAGAGTTTTTGAATTTTAGGGCCTTCTATGAACAATCTTAAAAAACTAATATGTACTCTCTAAAGACTAATATCTAATACGTGATACTGTGGAGAAAATTAAAAATGAATAATTGCAGATAGAGGAACAGTTAAAAAGAGTTCTTGGATGACCGGCGAAATCATGCAGTTGATGGAAAAATGAAGAAGTTTCAAAAATGTAGACAAGGAACAATACGTCAAGACGCAGAGAATTATAAGGCAGAAAATAAGAGATGCGAAGGAAAGAGAGATTATCGAGAAGTGTAAAGAAATAGAGCTTCTTAAGAAGAAATATGAGAGCTTTAATGTCCACCGGAAATTCAAGGAAGTCATCGGAACGCGTACAACAAGAACAACCATTATACTGGTCAACAGGGAGGGGTATATAATAATTGACAAAAACGAAGTCAAGAACGCTTGAAAAATATATGTAGAACAACTGTTTCATGACGAAAGACCACACTTGTTCCAGACAGAAGTTGAAACCGGCCCAAAGATTTTAATGGCAGAAGTACGAAATGCAATCAAGCAAATGAAGAATGGAAAGACACCAGGCTTTGCCAACTTCCAAGCTTAATTCCTCAAGCTAAGATATTCATCGACATATATAGCATGGGTAATATACCTCAACAATGGCTCAGATAAGAGTTTATAACAATACCAAAGAAAGCAAGAGCCAAAAGATGCGAGGAATATAGAACAATAAGTCTCATGAGCTACCTACTTAAAATCTTCTTAAAAATAATACACAGGACAATCTACAAAAAATGTGAAGGAGTAGCGTCCACGAAGTTTAATTTCAGAAATTCGTTTGGAACTAGAAAAATCCTATTCAGTATACAAGCCCTTGTCCAGAGATGCAGAGACATGAACTGAGACATCCATGCCTGCTTTGTGAATTGCAGAAAGGCGTTTGACAGGGTGCAACATCACAAGTTGAGAAATTCTGAGAGACACCGGCATAGACGACAAGGGTTTGCGAATAGTAGCAAATCTGTATTGGAACAGACTGCTGAAGTAAGAGAGGAGAAACAGCAGACTGAGTCATTCAAGATTCTACGGGGAGTAAGACAAGGTTGTATATTGTCGCCGCTACTATTTAATATTTATTCGGAGCAAATCTTCAGAAAGTCATTAGAAGATGCTCAAGAAGGAATCCTTGTTACAACGAAGTAAAAACAGTAGATATGTCGACAACACATTAATCATTACTGATAGTACGCAAGACCTAGAACGACTAATGAATATTACAGTGACCAGTACTTAAAGATATACATATATATGATCATAAGTAAAAGTAATATTACGACGTAGCATCTGCGATTAGACAATGGCATTAAAAGGATTGATAAATATACATACCTAGGCACAATCATATATATATATATATATATGTCAGAAGATTTATTATATTTAGAACAATTTACAAGAGCAATTCAACAGCAATTAACAGGACAGCTAATAGCGCTCAAGGCGTTCAGGTCCACACCTCTCCTGGATCGGAACTGCCATCGGTTCCGCGTGTACCCTGACGCGCGGAGGGGGGGATCTCACACATCCTGTCCCCTCTCTTGACCGCTAGGCCCCAAAATACCGTTATTGGTCGCGTTGCCGCTAACACGGCCAGACTGACAGCTGTTTCGTTCTCGAAATAGTTCCTCTAAATTTTCCCTTCCTTCGGTAATATCTAAAATTGATTTCAGAACAAAACATCTTAAAATATCAAGATAACAACTGACAATATTTTAATCCCTCCAGACCGCAGTCAAGGATCATTTATTGTAACCAAGCCACTTATACTTTCCACCATTCAGGTGATCAGATCTTATTCTTTTCATGCCGACTCAGAGGTTGTGGGACATGGCTCCCCAAGCTCAGAGGTCTTGGAACATGGTCGCAGAAAAACGCTGCATATAAACTCTATTAATTCTTTTATGCCGACTCAGAGGTTGTGGGACATGGCTCGATGAGCTCAGAGGTCTTGGAACATGGTCGCAGAAAAACGCTGTATATAAAATCTTTTAATTCTCTTATGCCGACTCAGAGGTTGTGGGACATGGCTCGATGAGCTCAGAGGTCTTGGAACATGGTCGCATAAAAACGCTGTATATAAACTCTATTAATTCTTTTATGCCGACTCAGAGGTTGTGGGACATGGCTCGATGAGCTCAGAGGTCTTGGAACATGGTCGCATAAAAACGCTATGTTCCAAACAATCGAAGCGTGTAACACACGAGTAACGTAACTAGAGTTTGAATTCATGAAAGTTCCATCCTTAACAACTCAGAGGTTTTGGGACATAGCTCCAAGAGCTCAGAGGTCTTGTAACATGGACTTACAGGAACTACGTCATACAAATGTCATACAAATTCTCAATTTAAACAGTGCTATGAAAGATTAACACAAGCTCTCTCAGACTTAAACTGTCTCCACAGCGCCTAGCGCCATATTATTTACGCTAACACGGTTCATCCAACCCATTCTCCCACTAATCAAAATAGGGAGAAAACAAAAGAAATCTCTTACCGTCAAATTGACTTTCACAATTTCCAGACCATTCACCTGACCAATGTTTAATTCTGTCCTTGGGCACCACCAAAGGGCCCCTTTTAAAGTTCTTATTTTCAACTGTAAATCGATCGCCAGGAAGCAAATTAATAATTTTGTAAGGTCCTCGGAACTGAGGTTCTAGTTTTTGAGCTCGAGCGTTACTTTTTGGGATGAACACAAAATCACCAACCTTGTATGTTTTATTATTTCTGCGTACCTTGTCAAATCTTTCTTTCGACAATTCTGCGCAGTGTTTCATTTTTTCATATGCAAGGGAACGATCTTTTGCAATATCAATAATGTTTTCATTGTTAGGGATTAGATTAACAATATTTTGAATAGAGGCGTTATTGGCGTCGACACCTGTCAATAATCTCAACGGAGTAAAACCGGTGGATTTTTGAAGAGTAGTATTTAAAGTAAGTTGAATTTTAGGGGGCGCGTTCGTCCATTCTGACACTTTACCTATTTCAGTGCTTAAAAGGGTAATTACAGTAGCCACGTATCTTTCGACTTGCCCGTTTGCTCTAGCAGCACCAGTAGCGACCATGTGATGTTCAATGTTTAAAGACTTCATTAAATCTGCAACCTGTTTGTCTGTAAAGTTCGTTGCTCGATCTGATATAACTCGAGCTGGTACACCAAACAAGATTAAATGTGACGCTAATACATTATATGCTTCTGACCCTGTTAAAGTTTTTAGTGGAACTAATATGATATATTTTGTGAAGGCATCAATAATAAATAAGATTTGCTTATAACCATCTTTGGTTGCTTTAAATGGCCCCACACAGTCAATATGAACCGTCTGAAATGGGATAGGTTCTTTATCAATAGGGTGAAGTAAGCCTTGTTTTGGCCCGGATAATTTCTTTGTAGCTACGCATGTTAAGCAATGTGAAATGTATTTTTTTGTAAAGGTGTACATACGAGGGAACCAGAATTTTTCTTGAATTTTATTTAATGTTTTATCGATGCCAACGTGACATTGTTCATCATGGTATAAACGCAATAGTCCAAATCGACAAGTTTTTGGTGCATAATAACGATATATGGTTGTTTTATTTTCTTGAATTATTTTGCGAGAAAGAAGTGAATTTTTCATTTCAAAATCTGACGTAATCGAGTCGCCTGTTTTTAGTCGTTCAATAATTAATTGAGTTTCCGGATCATTTTGTTGCTCCAGCTCTAACCAACTTTCCTGACTTACTAAATTGACATTGTAGGATTTTATAGGTGGGGGGTTTCTACTTAAGTAGTCTACATGCGCGACGTATTTACCTTTACGATATTCGATGTCAAATTGAAAATCTTGTAGGTAAATCCACCACCGTGCAACTCGCGGTATCAAATCTTTTTTATTCGCTGTTGCTTTAATAGCATTACAATCGGTTACTAGCTTAAATTTGATACCCAATAAATAAACACGGAAGTGCTTGAGAGCATAAATAATAGCTAAAGTTTCCAATTCGTAAGAGTGGTATTTTGATTCCTCCGGAGAGGCCCTCCTACTAAAATAGGCTACCACACGCAAACCTGAATCATGCTTTTGGAAAAGGATCGCGCCAAAACCAATCGAACTTGCATCGGTATGCAGTTCTGTAAACAATGTTGGGTCAAATATAGCCAATAAAGGCCGTTGGCTTAGGTGTTCAATGATATAATTTCGAGCAATATTTTGTTCTTCTAACCAAACGAATGGTTCATTATTCTTGGTTAATTTTGTAATGCTCGCTGTTCGGCTAGCAAATTCCGGTACAAATTTACGAAAATAACCAGCTAAACCCATAAATTGTCGTACTTGGCGTACATTGGTTGGAACGGGAGAGTTTATCAAAGCAGAAATTTTAATTTCTCCAGGTTTAACGCCTTCACAAGAAATTGTGCGCCCAAGGTATTCAATACTTCTTTGAAAGAAGCGACACTTTTTAATATTCAATGAAAATCCGGCATTGTTTAGAGCAATTAATACAAGTTTTAAAGTATCTAGACCCTCCTCAACAGTGGACGATGGTATGAGAACGTCATCTAAATAAACCAAGGCTTTTATATCTTTCAGTTTTCCAAGAGCTTTATTTATGGCTCGCTGGAAGACGGCTGCTGCATTAGCCAAGCCAAACGGCATGCGTAGGTACTCGTAGTGACCGTCGGGGGTAACGAATGCGGTTTTTGCAATTGAATTTTCTGCAATCGGAATTTGATGGAACCCCGAGGCCATATCTAGAGTGGTAAAAAACGTGCTTTTGCCCAAACGATCCAATTGATCCTCAATCAAGGGTAACGGAAAACGATCTTTAATAGTGATTCTGTTTAGAGCCCTAAAGTCAACACATAATCTGTCGCTACCGTCTCGTTTTTTGACTAAAATGATTGGGCTTGCAAATGGGGAGACACTTTCGCGGATAATTTTATTACTAATTAGGTCATCAATAATTAATCGTACTTTTTCTCTTTCCGTAAAAGATAAACGGTATGGATGATAATTAATTACGTTGTCGTTATTCAAAGAAATGTTCAATTCAGCCGAAACCACACGTCGCACGGCGTTTCCGGTCGTAATCATTTCCTTGAAGTCGTGCAATAAAGATGTCAAAAGCTGGCGGCTTTTGCCTGTAACATTTTCGAGTGCAGCTGATAAATTATCAATCGCAGCATTCTCAATAGTGAGAGCATTTATTTTATATTTGTTTAGACTACGTTCGTTTGTAGTTGTCCGTGTCAATCGGGCACCGAAATTATCCGTTACTATTATGACGTCATCATAAAGCAAAGCGTTGCGACCGATAACAGCGTCATATTCCATGTCCGAGTCACGCACCAAGAAAAATAACAATTCGATAGACACGTTCTCAGATTCAACAATTACCGTTGTTCTTCCGTACGTATTCAAGAAACCACCACCCAGACCTTTTAATCTTACGACATGGGGTTCAATAAAACATCCAATGGACAAAGCAATTCTTTCGCGCATTACAGAACAATCTGCGCCAGTATCAATTAAACAATACAGTGGTTTACCTCTAATAATCACTAACGATAAATTCGACGAAGCATTATCAGTATTACAAAAATTGACTTTTCCATTCTTTTCGCGTTCCGCACGTTGCTTGGCCCAACAAGAATCTTCCTTGTGACCAATTTTTTTACAAAATTCGCAAGAATTATTATAACGCACATTGTCACGATTATTATAATTAGCATCATGAACTTTGTTATTGACAAAAACTTTTGTGGGTTTTATGAATTTTCGTTTATTACAAGACGACTGGATGTGCCCCGTTTCGTTACAAATAAAACAACGCTTAGGAATGTTAAAACTAGAGCTTGTACTCGGTGCAGGTGCTGTCTCAAAGTGCCGCTTTCGGGAAACCTTTGTATAGCCCGACAATAACACCATTAATTCGCTTGTGGTTTTTATCCCACTGTTTAACGCTCCCATTTTAACAGGTGTTTCGCCAATCTCACCAATAATCAATTCAATAAGTTCTATTTCCGAAAATTTAATTTTAGTACGCTGCAAAAGCAATAATTTTTCCCTTGCATACTCACAGTACGTATCGAAGCGTTCGCTAGTTAGTTGCACAGCCTTTTTCAACTTTTCAGCCAAGTTTTTCTTTTCGGGGTAAATGTCAATCAGGTCAGCCTTGAAATTCTCCCAATCTCGGTGTTCGGGTTCCCAATTTTCGAACCATCGGAGGGCAGTCCCTCTAAGTTGTTTTCCAGCACGAGCTACCATTTCACGAGCACTCCAATTAAACTCGAGGCCCATTTGTTCGATTTCGTAGCACCAGTTTTCGGCGCCAGAATCTGATACATCGGGATTGAAAACGGGTAATGCGATGTCACTAAAATTGCGATTTACGCTCGATATGGTTTCTTGCAACCTTTTAAATGTTTCCACCATAACTGTGGAAAATTCTTCCATTGTGAAGCACTAAGTTCCGATCCCACTCCTGATGTCAGAAGATTTATTATATTTAGAACAATTTACAAGAGCAATTCAACAGCAATTAACAGGACAGCTAATAGCGCTCAAGGCGTTCAGGTCCACACCTCTCCTGGATCGGAACTGCCATCGGTTCCGCGTGTACCCTGACGCGCGGAGGGGGGGATCTCACACATCCTGTCCCCTCTCTTGACCGCTAGGCCCCAAAATACCGTTATTGGTTG
The DNA here is from genome assembly GCA_949768715.1 of Dascillus cervinus. Lineage (NCBI taxonomy): Eukaryota > Metazoa > Arthropoda > Insecta > Coleoptera > Dascillidae > Dascillus > Dascillus cervinus. Next base: position 19,702,544 of record OX458320.1, read on the forward strand.
CGTTGCCGCTAACATATATATATATAAATAGCCAGTGAGACCACTCGGAAGAGATTAAAGTTAAAAGAATAGGAATGTCTTTATTAAAATGTCCTTAATTTTTAAGAGCTGAGATTTATCCATGAATACAAAATTCAGAATGTTGAGTTGCTATGTATTTTCGGTATTGATATACAAAGTAGCGGCGTGAACTTTGATGGAGGCAATGAAGAAGTATCTTGGACTGAACATGTAACTAACATCGAATTCCTACAATTAACACAAGTAAAACAAGGAAACTGCAGTATTTAGGACACATCAACCTCTTGCTATGTATATTACAAGGGAAAGTACAACCAAAGAGAGGAGTAGGAAGAAGGAGGATTTCATGGCTGAACAATTTAAGAACTTGGTTCTCCATGACAACCAAAGATTTATTTAGGGTAACTGTGGATAAAGTTAGATTAGCCGGGATAGTCGCCAGCGTCTGGAGACAGATAAGCGCTTGAAGAAAAAAAAGAAAAACTAATAACTAATACTTATACTGTATAAGTTTCGTGTTTTCTTATAATATTTAAGGCAAAAAAGTGGGATGAAAGCAAAACTTGTTGCACTCTGTACAGGACATGCCAGTGGTAACTTTAATGGACAAGTGGGAAACACACTTTATTGTACAGAGCATTTTTAAGGCATTAACTTTGTCACTTTATAGTAAGTTGGCTAAAATAGGGTCTATTCTAGCGTTAAGTTACCGCTTTAGTGGCAACCCTGATTCTTGAATTACCAATACAATATAATCTCTTCAGGTTAAGAATTAGTATCCGATATATCTGTGCAAAGTGACAATCGGTAGTATGTTGCACTGGTGATAGAAGGCGGCAAAGTCATTGCTTAAAAATCACCCTCGATATTTAAATGAAGAAATATTATTTTTGGTAAATTCTAAAAATTTAATGTAAATGTTGTTTTAGAGCATGTTTCAACCTAGTCGAAGCTTACAAATACATTCTATTAGCGCAAATATTGTTTGCAGGAGCTTCGATTTGCTTATACAGTTTTTTGATAGTAAGACGATTTGGATACACGTTAGTTTGAAAGTAAACAAATTATTTTAGGCAAAATATCGAAAGCAAATGTTGGAATGGATTAGCGTGCCTCTGATGGCAGTTCTTCAGCTATTTGGTTACTGTTGGTTCGGGCATGAACTATCAATGCATGTAAATGTAAATAAAATGAAATAATTCGGTTCTTGATTGTAGCGTTTCAGGCTCAAAATAGCGCTTATGCAGCTTATAATTCCAAGTGGTACAAACTCGCCGATGTACAACTACAAAAGGCATTGGTTTCTATCATACAAACGTCGTACAAGGAGATAGCCATAACGGCGGGAGGTTTTACCAAAATTGATAGGAATACCTTAGTGCAGGTGTGAACCATGTAATTGGTGATCGTTGAATGAATGCATTTATGATTTGTTGCAGATTTTTAAATTTTCCATGTCGGTTTACACTTTACTGGGAAAGATGATGAACAAAAGACGCAATTAAAAAATAATAATAAGTAAATATATTTGCACCAATTTATAAAAACAAGGTAATATTAAATTAAATATCTAGAAGTTGCAACCAATTTAAGTTTCTATTGCGGGTGACTAAAAATCAACTAAGCAATGAAACAACGAAAAATGAACAATTTGTGTGCTTAGACACCCAATTTAATTTGTTACCACAAATAGGTAATTTAGTAAATTTAGCAAAAGGAACTTAAATCAAAAAGTTATGAAATTAAATTGGAAGCAACTGCGCAAAGTTTTTCTAGATTACGTTACGCTTATTTGTCACCTTCCTCTACTTTACAAACTCTTAGAAGAATGAACTTCATTACGTATTTCTCATATTTTAATAACGACATCGAAGTTAATAAGTGTGGCAATTTCAGCAGAATCATTAAATTGCTTTCAATGCTTTAATAATTACAATCTTGAACTGTTTCATTGCCCACTTGATTTTTCACCTAATTACAATAAAGACTAAGGCTTTGAAAGATACAGTGGTATAGCTAGACAATAACTCGAACCGAATTGTTATTATTTCACAAAATTGTGCCCTGTAAACGGCTAATGTGATGAATTTCACAAGAAGCTGCAAAAAATCAATGATTTACATTTAATTGTTTACCTATATTATCTTCATTACAATTTATATTGTTACCAGCGATGATAATATTATATCGTTTAGGTTTTGAAGTAAACCGCCAATTTTAATTTAGAAATAAATTAACAGGATGTATTTACTCTCATTATTCTGTTTTAGTTTGAGAAAAACCGAAAATACTTAACATCTTAAGGTCATTTTGTACTTTTTAATTAAAAATTGAGACCAGAAAGTACATTAATTTGTTTATCGTGGTGAAAGAATAAATAAATACCTATTGATTTAATTAAAGAGAAGTCCAGTTCAACAGAAGTTAAAAACTTTTATTTTGGAAAATTTACTACAGCTTGGGCATAATATGGTAGTGCCTGATTGTACATATCTTGTTAATCTTCAGAACTTGATAAAATTGGGTAGTGTTCAAGTTCAAAGGCAAATATTGACTTTTATCGAAACTTACTTTTTGTTTAGTTGAATCCACGCTAATTTGTAAGGTAAACTTAAAAACCTTAATTTGGCAGTGGTATAAATGTTAAAAACGATGCATTGTTTTTACTTAATATGTGTTCAATGAAAGTTAAATTTATGAACGCGCTTTCATCGATTATTGTTTCTGTATTATTTTCTCTAAGATCTAATTTCTTCAGTCGTTTTAAATTAACGACGGTACGTTGATTTTCTTAATTTATTCCGCCTCAAATAAAGTTTCCTTAATTCGGTCAAATCGATGAAATTATCACATCTAACGTTCTCCATAAAATTTAACTGCTCCAACTTTTCCAACGTCTTAAATGCATTTGTCATAATTTTCGTACAAATTAAATGTTGATCACATTTAATATTTATCTTCATTCATTGAAAATGAATAATCAACGATTACAAGAAGATTAAAGATGTCAGTACTTAGGTAAACATTTTATGAATGATATAATTTCCACATAAAGGTGCAAATACCGTAGATACTATTAACATTGTAAGTTTATTTTAGTGTACTTACTTTTAAATATTATTGTTAACTACAGCCATTTAATACGTGATTGTTAAAGTAGCTTTATATGACCTGTATGCAAAGATGCGATTTGTTTTAGTGCTAAATGTTTGAAGGTTTTTCTCTTGCTTCAAAGCAAAATTAAACGAATAAAACATTTGTTACAAAAACTTTGCCGTTAATTTTCAATGCACTGAATCGTTTTTTTATAAAAGCATACATAGTAAACAGAAATGAGAAACGTTTTTTCTCAGATTTATCGAAAATAAAAAATGTAAATGGTTATAAAAATTTTGACTTGAATTTTACAATATCGGTTATCTGGTATTTACATACAAGTATGCATGTAAACAATACAATTTTAGATTAAACACAAAGTATCAGTAAAAATATAAATGGTAGAGGAATTTATAAAGTTGTATACAACTTGAAATGATTGTATGTTTTTAAATTTTTTGTGAATATTTATTTTGTTTCTAATAATAATACGTTTTGGATTGAATATCAGTATCTTAATCATATCATAATATATCATTATCAACAATCAACAAAACAACAACAAATGAAAAATGAAATATGTATTCAATTTCAAAAGTGGATCAGGAATTGTTACTTTACGGACCGTTTTGACTTTAGCAGATTTAAATGAATTAATATGCTAATTGTTGAGTTTTGCTTTTGAACACACAAGTGGCAGATTTAGATTTATTTTATTTATACTTTTCTTCAATATTTTATGATGAACTAAACTGTAGGCGGTGATTTGCAGAACAGTAGAATTATAAAAAAAATAATAAACTTCGGGTCATTTTTGACTATAACATACTAAACATACAATTTCAATGATCTGGCATTTCCATTGATTTTGCCAGAAAATTGTCCCAAATACTTAAAATATTCCGGTAGTTTCGCCAACGCATAGAAACCGCTGCGATGATCTTTATTACGAATTCCTTTTACGTACTCAAAACATTCAATTAATGTCTCATGTTGATACTGTCGGTAATCCTTTCGTAATTCTAATTCCTCGTATAAATTTTGAAGTGCCATTTCAGCTTCTTCACCAGCCTGACCGTAATACTTCGCGATAACCTCATTTTGGGTTAATGTTGCCTTCTGCAGCGCTGTTACCACTAACCAAGTGCATTTAGCTTTGACAACGTCAGTGTCTTCTTTATCCTTTTGATTTCGATTATCAAAACAACCAATGAAGTCATTCTAAAATATTTTTTTAAATTAGTTTTAGATAAGCAAAGATACTTACGTTTGCTTGAAATAATGGACCCAATTTTTTGCCAAGAAACTGAGCGTGAGTGTCAAACTCCTCTGAGTATTTACCGGCTAAATAATACGACTGATGAACGAATCGATGCAAAATCAGAATTTCCGATTGACGATTCGAGGCGAACGGCAACGAAACGGTACACCGATCACGCAGGACCGCATCAATGTAGAACTTTTCGCATTTAGCATCGTCCGGCGACGTATGCTGCTTGGTTGGAGGCTCTTCAATTTCCCAGAATTTCTGAAATATCGATACTAGCGAGGGTTCTATGATGGTGGTAAAAGTGTGTTTGTACTAGCTGGGGACGCAATACCCCTTGGGCCGTAGACCCAACCATAAATGGTATTAATGGCCGAGGGCTCCCTTACGGATACCTCATGAACAATTCCTGGCGGTAATAGCTATGCGTAGATGTCAGCACCCAACAACAAATCGATGGCTTGGGATTTAGCAAAATGTGGATCCGCAAGGGTTAGGTTTGATAAATGAACCCAATGGGTGGCATCTACAGCAATAACTGGGCATATTGCCCGCAATTTTTGTTAATGCGTGTAAGGACACGTTTGCAACTTCCGATTCCGGTAACGTCTAAACGTTTTGGTTGGTAACGAAGGCCCAACCGTCGAGGACAAGATAACGTAACGAAGCTGCCTTGACTGGCGTTGTCCGGAATGGCACGAACCGTCTAATAATTGCCTCGAGCGTTTAAAATACGTAACAATACAGTGGCTAACAAGACCCCGGTTTTTGTTGTCCAACTAGTCACTACCGTTAAAGGAGACGAGTCATGGTTAGCAACTGCTTCTGATGCCGATTCGAGCGAAGATTGATCTAAGATGTCGTTTTCCAAAATCGCGACATCGTGGTTTTGATTTACATGCTGGCACCCGATGCGCAGTACGAAGATAATTTATGTACAGCTGCTTGGTTTTAATTAAATCAAATTTCCGCTCAAACGTTGGAATTTCGGTTTTTGGATTGCGAATATCGACCTCAAAAAACCGACGAGTTTCGGAATCTAACTTTTTCAACATTATGTTGGTCCACAAGAAATTTTTGAGCTGATAGGGTTAAAGATTTGATCAAATTTAGCGGCTCCCCGGAGAGACTATTTAGCAAATATTTGAATTTGTCTACTGCAGCGAGCGCAGCGTTTGAATGGATTGCGTTGTAAAAGGATTGAACAAACGCGGTTAACTTTCCGAAAGTGCCATCTTTTTAAATTATTATTTAATGTTAAATTATTGTATTCAGAAATATTAAAAACTATTTGGTAAAAATACAATTGTTTTAGAAGATATTAAAACATTTAGAATTGCCGTGTGACGTCACCGAACTAGACCCAAGCGATCGGCGTATCTCTCACCTGCAAAAGCTATTCGCTTCGCACAACAACCCAAAAATTATATTTTTAATGCTTAATTTATATGAGACTGTGTGAATGGTTGTGCCAAAGACGATAAAAGAATCAGAATTTCAATACAGTGTTTAGTTATTTTTTTAAATATTAAAGAAAAACACGGCGTTCCGTCTTTATGTTATTTAAGTGTGCGTATAAACGGTCGTAGCTCACAGAATATAATATTTAAAAAAAAAACAAACTAGACATTATATTACAATTCTGGTTGCACCATCCTCTTCAGTACAAAAAAACAGTCTAAATACTCCTAACGAAATTTGGAAAATTTAGTTTAAAGGTAGGTAAATTATCGTGCGAAAGGAGCACCTTCTGCACGTGCAAGATAGGGCGCTGCGCTGAGCTTGGCCCAGTGACATCACGCGACTATTCTAAATTTGTTATAACTCATTAAATAACCTGAGTAGAAACAAAATACGTATACCATTTTTTTTTAGAATTAGGCGTACTTTTAAATTAAACACTTTTTTTGTATTGTGCCCCTTTAAACGTGCGCAGCGGAATTTTTGGAAGTCGAATGTTTTGGTCCGCATGCATTACTAGAGACAGGTTCCGAACTATGTGCCTCCGGGAACACGGTATCATGAATCATTTGCGTCCCATAGAAATGATTTTCATACTTTTTTCGAACCACATCTTCCGCTTTATAGTCAGCGTCCGGCTGATTTGTAATGTGGCCAAGGATTACATCGTGCACCCCTTCGAACTTAGTGAATAGATCATGCCGGTATAACATATTTGGAACAGTGGCATCATTGCTTCCTCTAATAATGCCGATTCAGCGAGTTCATACGTTTCCGTTAGGTGGTTTTCCAATAAGGCCCGTTTTCCGTCAAGTTCTCTGAACTTTGCTGCCATTTTTTTTGTTTCAATTGATCAAAATATAAACGAGACTTTTGTACGAATCGATAATCGTTAAATCGTGCCAATTAGTTACGAAACAAGATTACTACTAAATGTACTAAATGACGCCGACCAAACGTAAATAAACGATTTCGAAAGTGATGAATTACTAATGCGAATCGTTACTAATTAACGCCGAACAAACGAAACAAACGAAATTTCACGACAAATAAACGAAAATAAACGATTTCGAAAGTGACGAATTAATAACTCGAATCGTTACCAATTGATGCCGAACAAACGAAATTTCAAACTATTGATAAACGATAAAGAAAGTGATTACCCGTTTGTGATGGTTCAAATACCTAATCCGACTGTCGTAGGACCAAAATGTTTCACAATGAAGTGTACGTTGCTTGTGGAGCATTCTCTTGCTACCAATTCACACCAGAGAAGCACTAGTTTCTTCTATTAGATCGTAAATGCTTCGCACTAAAACGCACGTTGCTTACGGGAGTCCTGCAGTTATCAATTCACACCAGAGAAACACCAATTTTTCTATTAGATCGCAAATCGTTTTTCTTACAAAAAAGAACTCATTTTGTGTTACCAAAAATTTTCTTGTTTATTAATCAAAGTGTTTTTTATTATTTGAATTTTGTATCATATAAATGAACATACGCATTCGCAGGTATATTGAACAACCTGCGTCTTTTCGAAGGCGTTTGTTTATTCATAGTTGAAATAATTAGGTAATTTAAAAGTAATTAAGTCGTTTCAGATTATTCTTGAATTATACAAATATTTGCTTCAGTTACACTTATATCATATCTGTAGCGTCTAGTTTAAACTGATCCTCCTTCTACTTCTTGTCACCGTGCAATCTCGATGTCTACTAAAGAAATTATTAGAAATTTCGTTTCGTTACGCATTTGAATAATTAATCGGAATTTGTTAAATTTTGTAGGCATTAAAAAACTTTTCCTTGAATGTACGCATTTCATAAAAACATGTTTTAAATTTGTTATCAACCGTTTGATCTTAAATTCATTATGCTTTAACAGATTTAAAACTGTGAATAAATGAACAATTGTTAGCAGTTGCCCGATGTCAATCTAGTGTAAAACTTCCTAAGTGATTGTACTTGTGCGTGTTGTTCTACTTTTCTTTCCAGATTAGATGGTGCCAATAAATTAGTGTACAATAAAAGGAATATTCTAACATATCGTTTTTTTTTTTAGGAGACACTTCTTCGCAATATTAAATATGAATCAAACGAGCATTGCTAATAATTGAATTCATAATAATGATTAGGGGTCATCCATAAATTACGTAACGCAGAATTTGAACAAATTTTACCCCTGCCCCCACACCCCTCTGTAACAGTTCGTAACACTATGTAAGGCCGCCCCTCTAAAAGTTACGTAACGCGAAGACTCTACTACCCCTCTTTGGAGTAATAAAAAATTAATTTAAAATTTTTTTTGGTACGTTGATATATTACGTAATGAATCATTATCTTAATAAGATTTTTAAAATAAAAGTAACAATACTATAATAATACTATAATTATCAATCGTTATATAATAACACATTAAACACCCCACCCCCCTCTGTAACACGCCGTAACGTGCCCCCCCCCCCGGTGTTACGTAATTTATGGATGACCCCTTATGTGCAAATCAAATAAGACCGTTTATCTTCGATTTAAGGTAATTTTAATGATTTTCTTTATGAAAATATTTAGGTACTTCTTTAAAAATTAATTAGATAGGTAAACAATCAACATCACATAAACCAATGTCATATAGAATGGTGTATGTGTTTATGTACACTGGTAGGTGGTTTATCTCAAACGTTTAAACCCCGAACTTCTGAGTTAAAAAATATACTATTAACCATCACATTATTTCGACATTTTTTCAAGTTTTTATCAAATTACGAGTGCGGTTGGAAATTACCATCAATAAAGTGTCCGCAAGGTTTTTGATGGTTTTAAGTAAATAGTAGGAAAAAATTAAATCATTACTGTGGTATTGAAAATGTGCTACTGACTCACTAAACTTTATTAAGAAGATAATATCAATAAGCACCAAAATTGTAATGATGACAATATAATATTCAATCAGTAGCAGCAACATCGAACTGAATTACTACCACCAAGTATGTAGTAACAGCTCCAACCATCTAAAACAATTCTTGTTAAGTCCACATTACAACCATTAACCTAACATACCTGGCACAGTAACGTATAATCAATAGGAAAAAATCCATCAGCGCTAATTTTGATTTCTTCATGAAGCAATTGCAATGAAAAGGCATTTACCTTGAATAATTTGATTAACATAATTTTAAATTGTATTTGTTAATTTTACCACTTTTCTCAAGCTACCATCTGCACCCAACACATTAATATTTAAACTTCTTTTTATTCTAGCGGCCTAAAACATGTCTTAAAAATTATAGAAACTCGGGTTTGGTCAAAAATACCTGTTTCGAAACATTCACACATGAATTGATCAGAATTATGGTTTCAATTGTTATCAAAATAAGCCAAAAAGTTAACGACCAGATTCGAGCAATACTGGTAATTTCTGGATCATTGATAATTAATTTGTACATGAAATAAAGATATACAAAAATGATACTAAAATTGACGGTAAGGCTCATCAAAACTGGTAAAGAATAGCTCTTACTAATAAGCTTCGTGATTGTGAAAAGCTTGTCATAAATTTTTGCCAAGTCTTCAATTTTGTCGGTTGCATTTCTATCTAAGTTAAGAGCGATTCTAGTACAGTAATCTCCCAATAGCTGGAAACGATACGCCAGAATCTCCAACCACGTTTGGAAATTAATTTGCACGATTATTTTGATGACAAAGTTAAAAACGTACACTAATGAAGTCAATGTAAAAATACTGAGATTTGCTCTATAAATGGATTCAATAGTGACGAACAGAATTATCGGTACGATTTCGGCACAAATAAAAATTATCGACATATTCTTCGTTTTTTCATTGTTGATTGTAATTCCGCAGGATTTTATTTTTTTATCGATTGACAGAACAAGTTTAATTGTTTGGAGATAATTTCTCTGGTAAATTTTGTTACACACTACCGAGACATTGATCATAAACAAAATCGTGTGAGCGTGGATCACTGCAATGTAACGCAAAATAACGTTAGTACTTGCTGAAAAATAATAGGTAAAAACTATAATCCAGGTAGTCATTGATGAGACGGCCAACAACAAAAAAAACAAATTGTAAAAAACTTTGCAAGTCACCGGAGCAAATTTTCTGTTTTCCGGCGGGCCCTGTATTGTAAACGTGGCCAAACCGATCATTTTTTTAAGAAAATGAATCGGCGCCAATGCTGTACACACATCATTCACCACGAACATTGTTTTCTTTACTAAAATGCTTTTTATGCATCAAATTATTTTAATTGAGAAAAACAAAATAACTGTATTACATTAAGAAAAGGGAGAAATTTTCCGTCAATTAATTATTCATGGATTTTATCATCATAGAGCTATTATATAATTGTAATTAACCCTCCACTATACTACACACTTCAACTGAATTAGCTGCAATTGAATTATTTTTGTTATTTCAATTGCGATGAAAACATGCTGCGTAACAGGAAATGAATTCAATTATACAAATTTGTTAAGGATAGTCATTGATGCCTTGTAGTTTTGTTTTTTAGTTAGTATCTAGGTTTCGGTCTTTGTTGATATATTGTCTTTTTTAACATCAAACCAAATGCATCAAAATTTATTCAACGAAAAAAAAATTATAATACAGTCCACATTTTATTAACAAAATAGTTTCGTTTTTAATTAACTGCTGAAGAAAACAATATTTTGGTCTAAACGAGCAGGATTTCGAATCAATGACACCAAACTACACTGCAACACACTAAAAAATCAAAAATTAATAGCATTTCTTTCTTAGTAATGTAACACCATCAAAATATATCAATCGACGTTTTAAACAAAACTACCACTGTCAGTCAACTAACGAAAAATGTTGATAAGTTTTTATACCACTTTATGAATACTTCAATTGACTTTGCTTGCCTTCACAACATCAAGAACCAAACGCTATTAGTTTTTGATTTTTTAATGTGTTGTAGCGAATTTCGTTAAAAAGATTTTTAAACCATAGCATTATTGAATAGAGCATGAAGAGACCTTTCAAAAGAGATATCATAAGCCCCCTCTTCCTATTTAAAAATTTGACGGTTCCAACTGTCAGTCGAAGTTGGGTTAGGGATGAAATTTTCACTTTACAGGATATCACGTGATAGACTAAAAATGACGTATTTCGTTTTTTTTTTCAATACGCACGATAATTGAGAGAATTAATTTATTCCAGTTGGCTGGCACTCCCTGTATAAAATTGGTTGTATGTATGTATGTATGTATGTATGTATGTAAGTATGTATGTTTGTATGTATTTATGTATGTATGTATGTATGCCTGTGTATTCCCTATAGACACGGAAACCGCTGAACCGGTTTTGATATAATTTTCAGGAAAACTCTAGCATAATCTGGAGAGTGTTCCTGTGAAGTTTGGTGCCGATCGGGGGGAGGGGGATTGTCCAACAAGATTTTCGCATAGAAAGTAGTGTCCTAAAGTCACCAAATTTTGTACATAACTGCATCTCATTAGTGGAGCTTAGTTTAATGTCGGTCCGGGGGGGGGGGCAAAATCGCACAGAAAGAAGTGTTCTACATCCACCAAATTTTGTGAACAAGTGCATCTTAGTGTGTGGGGAGTATCTCTCAATCATTTTCGCATAGAAAGAAGTGTTCCACAGCTATCAAATTTTGTACACAACTGCATCTTAGTAGGGGGGGGGATTTAATTTAATACCGATCGGGTGGGGCGGTCCGCCCAAAAAAAATTTGCACAGAAGGAAGTGATCTACAGTCACCAACTTTTGTACACAAGTGCGTGTTAGTGAGGGGGGAGCTTATCGCTCAAACATATTTTTGCATAGAAAGAAGTGTCCTACAGCTTCCAAATTTTGTACACAAGTGCATGGGGAATGGGGGTTATCACCGAAACATATTTTCGCATAGAAAGAAGTGTCCTACAGCTACCAAATTTTATGCACAAATGCGTCTTAGTGAGGGGGGCCCTTATCGCCCAAACATATCTTCGCATAGAAAGAAGTGTACACAAGTGCATCTTAGCGGGGGGGGGAGGTATCACTGAATTATTTTTTCATAGAAAGAAGTGTCCCACAGCTACCAAATTTTGTACACCGAGCGAAGCCAGGTACTTCAGCTAGTTTCCAATATAAAATATTTTTAAAATTACCATGGTAATGGTTTTTGTAGTAATTGACAACTTTCATAATAACTGTAATAGGTCAAAGTAGTCGGGCTTGTGCTGTCTTGAATCACAAAAATTGAACTTCCTGATCCAAAAAGTTACAGTAATTGATAAAATACAGACGATTTCAGGAAACGTATTAAACACGTGACGTCACACTTTTCCGATGACGTAATATTCCAAATGTTTATCAAGATTTTTTAGAAAATGAACTGGCAAATGTTTTGTCACAGTTCATTACGCACGAGGATTAAAAAATTATTTGAACCAAGCTTATCAACAAAAATGGATCGACCGTCTTGGTCTCATTTTGTGACTTCCCCCGGTCTCCGAATTTAAATCGTCCAGATTTTTTCCACTGGGGTTGGCTAAAGAAGAAACTCTGTGCAAAACGAATAAATAATGTAAATGAATTGAAACACCGTATTAATGAAGCCGCACAAGAAGAAGGGAGTGCAAGACGATTAAAAAGATCTTTTCTAAAAACATGCCGGGCCCGCGTTTCACTTGGTGGCAGGCAATCTGAACACATATCGTCGTGGTAACTGTAATAGATTGTATGTCAAAGAAAATCACATTTTGGTTTATTTTACCATCGTGGCCAATCCACTGAACTACACTAACTGCAACAAAACAAAAATACCGTACATCAATAGACCAACAAGAAACCGACAATTTCTTCTCCTTAATAGGATGAATATAAAAGCACGGTGGCAAATTGAAAATGTTTTTTTGTCAATATTTGATTTTTATGTATGTCTTGTTTAGTTTCATTTAAACACCTATCACTTCAATTTAACAAGTGTTTTCTGTCGAATTCGTCATTATAAATAATTTCACCATGAACTCGCTCTGCGAAAAATAGGAATATCTTTCTTTAAAGTAAAACAGCAAATATTATAGATTATTTTTTAATGATTTCATTCACCAATCGTTTAGCAGTATTTGGGCACACGTGTTTAATTCTGTCCAATCACAACATTCTTATAGTGAGAATTTTCTACTGTAGAAAATTACCGCGAGAATTATCTGACAACTGTCATCAGATTTATTTTAAACTGTTAAACTGTATTTTTTATGCTGCATTTTTGATTCAAACATTAAAAAATAATCTTCCGAATACCACTCGAGAGTGCGAATTAATTAGAAAATAATTCTCACTCTCTTGTGATATTACTTATGAGTATGATTTTAGAAATTATACGGAATGAGGAATTTTTTAAAATAACTTGCCAGGTTAGCGTGGTACATTTTTAAAAAAAAAAGATTAAGTATTGAACTTGGCTACTAAAAAAAATAAATAACTCATGAATCGGGCAAATATGTTTTTTTTGGTTCCTTAGTTTCATTTTTAGACTGTGCTCGATAGTAGACCTTTTCAGGGTTGCGTAACAAAAATAGAATGATGGAATTTTGTAGCTGTAGCACTCGAGAAAACTAATCTAAGGTGTTAATTGTTATCAATATCGTAAAAACTAACCATTTATTACTATGGTCACATTTTGATATTCTGGGCCGTCATAATCTGGCCAAGGAATGTCGTTGACTTTCGGGTATTCCACATATAACACATTAGAGTAATCTCGCGATTAATAAAAGAATTTAAAAAAGGTTAACATTCAATATTTCACATATTTACTGAAAATCAACAAAACTTGAAATCGATGGTCTTTTTGCAAATCTCGATTTTCTGATAGTGAAGTGGTCAAAAAGTAAGATACTGAAAACTGTGTTGAATACACCAACGAGAAAATTCAAAGAGGGCAGTAAGCCCGCGGGTTTATCCTAGTATACATATATTTTTGACTCACTATATTAAAACGCAAAACGTCCCAAATGTCTGTACTACTGTCCGAACTTCACTTTCTTGAATATTTAGCATCGCGAAGCACCAACTTCCAGATGACTTCAAACACCGGTTGACAGATCGACCATTTTTAAAAAATGTTCCCATTCATACAAGATTTAAGTTAATTGCAAAGAACTTTAATAGGGATTTGTAATATGTGCACATGAATAACTGGGCTAACAAAACAAAACTTTTTAGCGCTTATTTTAAAAATTACTGGTCAGTTACAATGAAGGTTGTCCATTATTAGTGCAGTGTCCATTGATGGGGCAAGTACCCTACTTACATTTCCATTATTCCTTTTTTTCACTCGTTTTTTCTTTTCCATTAATACAGAAGGTGGGGAAAAGTACGGAAATCCCTAGAAATCTCGAGGGATTAGAGAAAAAGGAAATAACCAAGGTAATATCCTAAGTAGTTTTCAACGAGGAATCCAAAACTGACCTTAAATTTGTCCTTGAACTTCATTTTCAAAGTCATTTAGAAGTTAACGTTGTTTTTTTTTTTAATGGGAAAATTCTACGTTCAAATATGTGTTTAGAACTGGAGTTAACGTCAGCTCTATGGATTAAATAATGGTCAAAGTACGCTATCATGGGAACTCACAGGAAAATTTCATTTGAATTGACCTTTGAAGTTTACTTTAACATCAATAATTAAAAGTTAATCCGACCATCCCGATCAACCAAACAAATCTGACCTCAAAATAATCTTGAAAATGAGGTTGAAGGACAAATCTAAGGTCACGTTTGAATTCCTCGTTGAAAGTTATCTAGGGTAGGGATCTTGGTTATTTCCTTTTTCACTAATCCCCCGAGATTTCTGCGAAGTTCCATAGCGTACTTTGACCTGTATTTGACCCATAGAGATGATATTAACCCCAGATCGAAACACGTACTTTAACGTAAAACTTCCCGCTCTTTCCGATTTTGGTACCAAAAATAGGGGTTACCATTTAAAAAAACCAAGGTGACCTCTAAACGACCTTGAAAATGAGGTTCAAGGTCAAATTTAAGGTCACCTTTGGATTCCTAGTTGAAAATTACTTAGGGTACGGACTTTGGTTATGTCTGTTGTCACTAATCCCCAGAAATTTCTAGGGATGTCCATACTTTTTTTCCAGCCTGTACACGCAAGCATTTATTCACCTAGTCACACTCATTAATTAAAAAACATTAAAAACCATAAATAGTGTTTGTTATACAAATTAAAATTAAAATAAAATATAAAATAGAATATAAATAAAATACATTATAAAAACAATAATAATAATAATAATGTATAACACTCGATCGATGAAATGCCACACCGTTCTGTTTTCGTAAGAGTAAATCGTAAATTCCTAGGCAATTAAATAGCAAACATCTACTATTACCTAAATTTCGTCTTAGGACAATTTGACAAACCGAAAGTTGCTGGACGACTAAGAAGTGTTAGATCGGTATCAAGAGAAGAACAGGTGCTAACTCGGGCTGAAGAGGATCAATTTCTGAGCACCCAATTCACTGGAAATCAAGAAGGCTTATGAAATTGAACTGTATGGAGAATTTTGCCCGAACAGATAGTGTACCCATATCATATTCAACAAGTTCAGGCGTCGGAAGCGAGATTATCCTGCTCATTTACAGTTTTGCAATTGGCTTGAAGAGCAACGTGATGTCGTTTTTGTTTTGAAACAAATTTTATTTATTGACAAGGCCGGCTTTACCAGAAATGGAATTTTCAATTTTCATAACAACCACACAAAGGCAGATGAAAATCTATATGCTGCAGGCAAGATTTGGAAAAATTAGAAATAATCCTCCAATCATTCAACGTGTTAGTGGAAATTTATTAAGAATTTTGATAGCAGATAACGGGAATAATTTTGAATATTTTTTGTAAATAAATTTGAAATCTAATTCTCCTTGAGCAATATTCGATTCCTACGGACATAAATATTACCTATAGAAATGCTCAAAAAAGGTGATGACTGCTCGTAGATAGTTTGTGTACCGATTTTAATTATTTCACTTAAGGCGCCGGTTTACCATTGAAAAATAAGTCATTTCAGGCCGTCAGCAACTGTCAATTGATTCAGTTAATTATAAGAGCAACGTTATAAAATATTTTCTGCACAAAGAAAAAAGACTAGAGAATAGGGGTATGGATTCATTTTTGTAACTTTATTTGCTTAAATAGGCATAAAAAATTCTTGAAAATGACCGAAAACGACCTATTTTAAATAATTTATATCTCAAGAACGGCATACATAATTAAAAATTGAATTCCGCCCCCCGTTGACCATAGATGTTACCAGTAACATTTGAAAAAACGCTTAATACCGTTTAAAAAATTACGCTAATTTTTGCAATTTTGTATCACGACGCAAAGTTTATAAAATCGCTCGAATTTATTCTACCATCAAACAGATGAAGTGAGGAACGACGTGTGGGGAACTGGAAATTTTTCCCCTGCCATTTTCTGTGTATTCGTTACACATGCAGATCGAATATTTTATTTTCGGTACGGTTGCAGTTTATTGTTTGCGATAGATACGTTCAACAGGAAACCGCTGAGATAAATTGGTTCTAAAATCGGAATTAAATTTATATAAAACTTAAATCGGCTCGTAGAATTAAAAACCCCAATTACATTCGTGAGTTTATGGTTAGTGTTTAAAATAAAGATGAATTGTTGCCCGAAAAAGAGACAATTGTGTGAAAGAAGACCCAGTACAAGGAAGCGAGCCAGGAATGCCTCCCGTAGTAGGTAAATAAATAGCAGAGTTATACAGAGTGATGAAAAGAAGGCGCCCAGGATTGATATTAGAACAGTGCTTTCTGTTGAAGTATTGTGGAAATCGCAACAAAAGTGGTCCAAATAGATTCTGTTTAAAATTAAAACAGTTTGTCTAACAACACAACGTGGCAATACTGCACATCTTTCTTTTTCTAAAAAAATACCTTCAGGTAGGCCTACTTCTTGTAACTAAGCAACCAACACTGACAGATACTGTCACTTTCGTAAGATAAACAACTATCACGTTGACATAAATTTTTTCATTTCAAAAGAGTTTAATGTAATTAAACAATAATATATAACAAACAGGTATTTGAAGGGCTCCTTGCAAAAAGTCCCTAAGTGACGTTATAGAGATTTTGTACTGTTTGCGCTATTTCTGATAAGAATAATGGATGCACTTTCGATCGCATTTACTGATTTCCGTTTAAAAGACCCCTAACCATATTATTTAGTAAAAACAGGTCAATCAAAATCAAAACAATGTGATTTTCAGATCAAATTGAAACATAAAATTTCAAATATCTCAGTATAGTTTACCGAAAGTTGAGGTGAACTAGTTCTCGAGACACAGGAATTGATTGCGAATAAACACCTTAATTCGCATTAAATGCGTTTTAGAACGGGTTCGCCAACAACATAAATTTAAAATTTTACAAAAACGTGACATTTTTGTTTGAGTTAATGGGTCTAAAACTCTTGTTGCATCGTATTGTTCAAAACATGTGGGTGCAATATGTCAACTTTTAGTAGGATGGAATCAGTTAAGTTTAAATTTCACCTTTGACCAGGTACATAGTTGCAATTAGTGCCCCGTTTAAAAATATCGAAAAAAAATGGAAGAAAAATAACGTTGTGCGTGGAATGACAATGAGGTTCTTTGCATGATAGGAATAATTGGTGAAAATTTTTTTTAGCGATGCTAGACGGAAAGCGATATCGCAACTTAGATATTTTTAAAAGGGAATTTCTAAAACAATGCTACAGATGGGGACAAAGTGGAAATTATTAAAATGTGCGCATTATAAGTACCACAGAAACAATTTGGTTAGTGGAACAATAAGAAAGGAGTGCCAGTTCTATAATGAACTTGGGTACCTGTGTTTACTCAGTAGTAAATTCCGCACTACGTTTTACCGGAGGACGGATAATTTAAAGATAAAAATAAAAAACTGATTAACGAATAAATTAATGTATTTACAAAATTAACAAAAAATGAGAGTGATGCATGTCCGCGATAATAATCCTTCTACATCTAAACTTAATCAAGTTTCACCCGAAAATAACAGCGAGTTACAGTTTCTCGATAATGCATTCGATACACAAACAAGCAAATTACCTTCTGTCGAAAGCATAACAAATGAAGAAAGGGATCGGGAATTTTGGGAGTTAAAAATGTATGGAAAACTGAAAGAATTGTATTTTAAAAAATTACTTCCCGAATTAATTGACCCCCGTTTTTGCCGTGGCCTTCCACTTAGAGACTAAAAGACAATTAAATCAAAAAACAAAACGCATTGATACTGCATTGTACAGGATGCCCCATCACTTGTGGCCACCCCCAAAATTGGGCTTTAATTGAAAGTTATTTATTTGAAATTTGGTGCACGCTTGCCTCTGGTATAAGGCTAGAAATTTCCAGTATTATTAAGGCAAAGATATCCAAAGTAAAACCAAAAATTCCAAAAGCTGTAATTAGTCTAAAATTCCCTTATATTGGAATCTCAAGAGTAAAAGTAATAATTTATGACTATAAATAGTCCTTAAAACTATCCGCAAAGTTAAGTACGATTTAAATGTATAGCATTGTAAAATTTTCTCCGAAACTGGAAGTAGGTAACTGGTACCTCGAATGGTCTGTCCCTTTTCCATAACCGCACCGAAAATATTTTAAACGAAAAATGTAATACGTTGTCTTCGAGTTAAAAAAAATAATCCAACATTCACACTTTAAAGTATCTTCGTACTCGTAATCGTAATTTATTAGAGAACTTGCAATTTACGTAAATTTTTGAAATTTACAAGAATGTAAAAAGGCTCGACTTAGGTACGCTTCTGTTGTTCACATCGACCGACTTCCACTAGACAGTGAAAAATTTATACAATGTCATAAATTTAAATTGCACTTACCCATGCGGAAAGTACTAACGACTATTTACAGTCATAAATTATTTCTTTTACTCTTGAGATTCCAATATAAGGAAATTTTAGACTAATTACAGCTTTTGAATTATTTTTTTTTACTTTGGATATCTTTGTCTTAATCATAGTGATCCTGAAAAGTGAAATTTGATGAAATTGGGAAATAGTATTTTTATTTTTTATTTTATTTTTTTTCTCGAAAACTAATGCCGACAATTAACATTTAAAACTGGAAATTTCTAGTCTTATACCAGAGGCATGCGTGCACCAAATTTCATATAAATAACTTTCAATTAAAGCTCAATTTTGGGGATGGTCACAAGTGATGGGACACCCTGTAGACTGTGTGACGACGCATTAATTTTAGTTTTAAATTTAGTTTGTAATAATTTTTTAGCACGATCGGTCATTCCTGACTATTTACCGTGGGTGTTTCCATACAGTAAGTGGCACATCTACTGTCCCATTTGCTCTTATGTTTATTTTGAATATTTATTTATATTTACTTGCTTTGTACTAGCGTACGTTGTATGGGAAAGCACTGCACCTCTTATTGTAAATATGTACCTTTTTCATCTAGATCATTTGATGTGTTTTGAATTTTTGGTTTGTTAAGAATTAAAAAATTAAAAATTAGAACATTTTTATGTACGAACAATGTATAAAATGCCGTTTCAATAAAAATAAATTGGAGTAGCTACACTCGACTTTCTTTAAAAGATATACGTAATTGTAGAATCAGAATTATTTAGAAGTAATTTATTTTCATGTCATCAACGTATTAACACGAACTCAACCGAACATTCTCTCCTCGACGGAATAACTAAAAGATTCCACTCCCTTTAGAGATTGTTTCCCCCTTTTAGAATGTTGGGTTGCATAAGTCCCAAATATGGTTAACGACTTCAGTAAACCGGCGTCTTAAGAAATTTGACAAAAAAAATTGTTGGACGACCACGAAGTTCTAGAACGGTAGTAACTACGTAATATTTCGTATGTAATTTTGAGTACATTCATTATTACGATTGACTAAAAAAGAACACAAACAAAGCAACTAATTTTTTTTTTGGGAAGCGGCAATCCATCTATAATAATCTTGAAAACGGGTAAACCTATCGATTTGAGTTAAGACCTTTATTACTCAATATTGTCCATTAATTCTGATTAGTAAGTTACACGCCTGAACTCCCCTGAATATTTATTAAATCAGAATTACTGGTTTTAAACCACCTGCCAGTGCACATACATACATATGCCATTATATGTGACTCTGGTTTATGTGATTTTGATTGTTTATCTACCTAATTAATTTTTAAAGGACTATAAATTTTCATAAATAAAATTATTAGAATTACCTTAAATCGAAGATAAACGGTCTTATTTGATTTACATATATTCATTATTATAAATACAGTTGCTAGCAATACTCGTTTTTGATTCATATTTGCAACCATTGGTCTTCGTTAATAGTACGATAGTAGAATTGTTTATAATTGCGAAGAAGTGTTACCTAAAAAAACGATTTGTTAGATGATTAATGTTCAATATATTGTACGTACAATAATTTATTGGTACCAGTTGCTCTAGAAACATAAGTAGAACCACATACATAAGTACAATCATATTTGAAGCCTTACACTAAAGTGGCATCGGGCAACTGCTACAATCGTTCATTGATTCACAGTTTTAAATTTGTTAAAACATAATGAATTTAAGATCAAACGGTTGATAACAAATTTAAAACCTGTTATTATGAAAGGCGTACCTTCAAGACAAAGTTTCTTCAGTTCTTATAAAATTAAAAAAATTCCAATTAATTATTCAAATGCGCAAGGAAACGAAAATTTTAATCATTTCTTTAGTAGACATCGAGATAGTACCGTGACGAGAAGTAGAAAGAGGAACAGTTTAAATTAGACGCTACAGATATGATACAAGTGTAACTGGAACAAATATTTGTATAATTCAAGAATAATCTGAAACGACTTAATTACTTTTAAATTACCTAATTATTTTCACAATGAATAAACGCCTTCGACAGGACGCAGGTAATGAAATATTTTAAATTATTTTTCATTGCACTGCTTTTTCAGAATATTCAAAATCAATTAATAACGACCCGATGAAGAGAAATCTAGTGTTGTTGAAAATATTAATCCAGTGTGCATGTATGTGGCCCGAAACTGATAACAGGATTTTAATTATAATCGGCTGCCTAAACGTAGCTAGTACGGCTTCACTAAATCTATGTCAAATTTGGGACCTCATCATTAACAGGGAATATATTTCGATTGCAGAATTGGGTTATATTGCCGCATTGCTACCAGTCAGTAATTACAACATTACGGTTGTTGATAAAGGTAAATAATGTCCTTTACAGATGACAATCAAATTGGTAGTCCTTATAATGTACAGAAAAAAATTGCGAACAATTATTGGCAAAATATGGTCGGAATTTTTACCGATTAAAGCAGCGACAGGAGCGGTGCAAGTTAAGCTCAACAATTTAGCAACTTTCAATCTAAAAGTTATTTGCAGCTTCACTCTTATCATCTGCGTCAGTTCGTTTCAGTATTTTTATGCAGAGCTATTCAAAGGAAGTCGTTATCTGCCGCTTCGATTATATTTTCTCCCAAAATTTAGTCCTTTGTATGAAACGATTTTCTTATGGCAATTATACGCACTTGTCTTTGCTGGAATAATTGGATGTAGCGTTGATTTGTTATTTGTCACTCTAGTTCAAATTTTTGTTACACAATTTCAAATCATCAACTCAGGTTTGAAACCTGTCGGTTCTGCCGATGATGGCAATAAAAGAAAATTTATCGAGCATTTCACTAGCAATGACCAGGAAGTATCAGAAAAATATTTGGACCAATATTTGGTAAATAAATACATCGCCCAACACAATATGTTAACCAAGTATGGATTCCAATCAAATGAATTAAAAAATGCGAGTAATTTCTAATCTTTTCTTACAGAACATGTTTACAACTGGCTAATGTGTTTCAGTACATTCTGCTATTTCAAGTGCTGACAACAACGATAAGTATTTGCTTCTCCGGTTTAGCAATGGTAAACATTATATCTCTAACAATATCGGACTTAATTTTGTAAACAACTACTGATGAAGCATTATTTACAAGTATCGAAAATTTTTATATTACCATTTTGATAATTAAAAGATCTTGTAGTTCTCTACTTGTAAAAATATATGATTACGTTATCGTTTTGACAAGAAATACCCGATACATATACAGGTGTCTGTAAAATATTTTGCCAAACTCCAGAAAATTAAAAACGTCTATATGAACACATACAGGGTGTGGCCTAAGAAACTCCGCAAGCCGTATCTCCGTTAGTTACGGCTCGATTTAAATGAAACAGAAACTGGAATAAATCATTTTATAAACATTACATGTGCAACATAATTTAATTTATTTCAAGGTCAGATGATAATCAATTTTATTTTTTCAAATCAATAGGTATATTTTTCTAATTTTATTCCATATTTTCATTAAATTCGCGTGCTTGTCGCTGCGGCTTTATAAAGGCTCCTTAGTTAGAGTTTGTCTAAACTTATTCTGCGTTTATGACTGTGCCTTTTACAATACTATAAGTGATCCGGCCATAAAAGTAGGTAAGCCGTAATAATCAGCATGGGCAGAAGTGGCCAGGGCTGTATTTGGTAAATTTTTATAAATTTCTTGATGCTTAGATATAAATATGAGTAAACATTAAACCTCTTCTAATAATTAGGTAGGTATGCGGGGTTATTGATTAACTTAAATACTTGATGAATTCTATGACTTGTATTTGATTATTTGTTCTGAACTTAATTAAAGTTGAAATATTTAAGTACGGTTCTGAAGTATCTACAAAAATATTTTTCAAAGCAACCAGATGTGTCGCACCCTGCAGCGAACCCTCATTATCATCACTAAAAGTTGATTGCGGTTTAAAGTCATAAACGCAGAATATTTTTAGTCAAACTCTACCGTATTCAGGCGTGTATAGGCTGCTCGTGAGTATAAGCCGCACCTGAATTTTGAGACATTTGTGAGGACATTTTTTCTTTCTGAATTTCATCGTAGACTTAAAGTAGCTTCGTTCTGCTAAATGTGGCAATGTTTTACATTGTTCTAAACAAAAGGGTGTTTACTGTATTTAATTTTAAAATTCCGAGTATAAGCCGCACCCCATTTTTACCTACCTATTTTTAGTAATAAAAGTGCGGCCTATACACGCCTAAATACGGTACTTAGATTTATTTTGAGACGGCTAAATTTTCGAGCCTCTGGGGTTTCCCTGTTTGGAAATCGAGCATTATAAACTCGTACTGCTTAATAGCTATTTTTATTACATTGAAAGTAGACTTTCGACATGTCGGTTAACTTACTATTATTCATAGCTCTGTTTTCCAAAATAAAACAAGCAAATACAAAAAAACTTAAATGACAACGTGTAATAAATATTTTGGAGGGAGAAATTTCCAAATATTCTATTTACTTATTTTTAAAGTTAGGGTTAAATAAATTCTAATATGCGACACTCTGTTGGATTCAGTAAAAAATCTCCTTCAGAATAAGAATAGAAAAATATACTTATTGATTTGAAAAAATAAAATTGATTATCATCTGATCTTAAATTTGAGCTTGAAAATTTTAAATTGTGGTGAACATGTAGTGTTTATAAAACGATTTATTCCAGTCTCTGCTTTATTTAATTCGGAAATACGGAGATACGACTTGCGACGTTTTTTAGGCCGCACCCTGTATGTTCCAAAACCATGCGTTTCGGAGTTACGAGCGGTTGTTACATTAAAAAGTATCAAACAAAAACGTTTATTAATGTAATATTGTTGACAATTATGTGGATCTGGTGAAGATGGCGTCGATGGAATAGGTTCACCTCGACCTATCCATCGATCACCAAAAACTTGAGATCAATACTGTTTCACAACGACGATGAAATGTGGCGGAGCTTCATCATGAAAAAATGTACATCATCCACAAAACTAGGGAGTTCATTTTCAAAACAAATTGGGGTTTCATCAGAAAACAAAATTGAATTGGGAAAATGTGCATTTGGCGGAACTCACCTCTTGTAACAGTATTTGTAACAGCTAAACTTTGGGCCCGTTGAACGTGAAATTGGCATACATTTACTATCTTCAAAACAATGTCATTAGAGGCTTGCAATACAATTTGGCGTAAGTACACAAGTTTCAGGATCTACTTTTGTACGGTACATCACCCTTTTCTCTAAATCAAGAGTACTCACTGATCTCTGCCAATCTTTCTCTATTTTACTTGTTTTTGTGGACCAATTTTGACACAACTTCAACGGAATTCTACTAAACATAGCACTTTTTTGAATTCTTCGGTTGCTAAAACGCTTTTACCACAGACGACGTGTCTTCCTGGCACTTCCGTGAGCCCAACCATGCATGAAGTGCAGGTCTGTTAGAGTTTGACTAAAAATATTCTGCGTTTATGACTTTAAACCGCAATCAACTTTTAGTGATGATAATGAGGGTTCACTGCAGGGTGCGACACATCTGGTTGCTTTGAAAAATATTTTTGTAGATACTTCAGAACCGTACTTAAATGTTTCAACTTTAGTTAAGTTCAGAACAAATAATCAAATACAAGTCATAGAATTCATCAAGTATTTAAGTTAATCAATAACCCCACATACCTACCTAATTATTAGAAAAGGTTTAATGTTTACTCATATTTATATCTAAGCATCAAGAAATTTATAAAAAGTTACCAAATACAGCCCTGGCCACTTCTGCCCATGCTGATTATTACGGCTTACCTACTTTTATGGCCGGATCACTTATAGTATTGTAAAAGGCACAGTCATAAACGCAGAATAAGTTTAGACAAACTCTAACTCTGTACATTTTATCAAAATGTATAACACATGAATGAACCAATTAATAAACAATAGCCAAAGTAAGGCAGTTCTTATCAATCAGAAATTTGTGGAAAGATGGTGGAGATTTTGAACATCTACCCTGGATACCTAACACAAACATAACGTAATTAGCACATAATAACTGTCATCAACATTACATTAATAAAGTTTAACCCAATAACCGGTAGTAATTCTAAAACGCATGGTTTTTGACTTTTTAAATTGCTTAAATGTGTGGAATAATATCCTCGAGTTTGGCGAAACATTTTACAGACATCCTGCGTATGTATAGGTTGATTTAAATTAAGGATTTACTATTGATAAATTTGTTAGTATTGGAAATACAGTTGGTCAAATTAGCAATGAATTATTGGCTTTCTCGTTGACTACCATGGTGAAACAAAGAACCAATCAAAATTCAAAAATAACTGATTTTTATATGGAATGCCTGCACAGTTCTACCTACATTATTACCAAGAGATACTTCATTAAATTTAATATCTAAAAATTAGAAGTAATTTCAGTTTGTATTGCAGTTACTTAGTCAATGAAATAGCAAAAAGTGAAAAAAAAAATTTTTGTGCTTAGGTCCCAAAGTTAAATTTTCTTTACTTGTTACTCATTTATAAACGTCATTTAATGAAATTATTTTCTGTCAGTGAAAAGTGATCTTAGGCAGTCACTTACAAACCAGTAACTTTGCTTAAAATTTAAAGTTAACCGGTTAGCAACGTTGGTGACATTTAAAAATTTAAAAATTATTAAAAATAAATGTGCATCCTCGCCATTATTGAAAGTGCGACCTACAATATTGAGGTATTTGTTGCGTTTATGCTAAACTCAATGCGCTTTATAGGAGCCTAGTCAATTTATCCACCGACCTTCTGCAAGGTTGAGCCCTTTTTTATGTATAAATTGACGGGGGTCTATAAAACCAGGGCTAAGCCGAATTACCGAATACGTATTGAAAATGTACAGAGTGAGTTAAGATTTACACTGACCCATTTTAAGCGTATTGAATATTAACCAAAAATAATCAAATTTACACACAACCCCAAATTGATGCCATTCTTTATGACAGAGGAATAAGTATTTTGGTATAATTTCATTTCGGCGCTGTAAAATTAGAAAAACGTTGTTTATCAAGATTTGTATCACCTGTTTCTATCCTTCATGCGTCACAAATGCTTAATGAAATCAGTTGGTAAAATTTTCTCAAACAAAAAAATGATTGGATTAGAGCCATTTTAATATTTTTGCTTTCAACTTCAAGAGATAATTATTGTGCCTAACAATGACCACCTCAAAAAAGATTTATGACCATACCCCTCCCAAAGTGCCGGAAAATGGAATGGTAGACTTTAGAATCAGCACCGTAACTAGAAAAACAGTAACATTAACCTTCAAACTACCGACAACAAAATAAACAGGTAAACAGGTAACTCAGTTACTACTGTTTTCTAAGGCCAGTTCTGTAATATCCGGGAAGGCATGAAACATCTGGTCAAGGTCGGGATGAAGTTTGAGAATCTCCCGTTTGTATGCCATATTAGTGGTGCGCAAATTAGTGGTGAGAAAATTTTTGTGAACCGCCGAATTCAAAGAAATTTAACGTTCAGTGGGCACGACAAAATGAGGGGGTCGGAAATGAAAATAGTTTGCGCACTACTGTGCTATATGAAGTACGTATTGCTTATTGAAAAAATAAATATTTGTCGAAAATGATAAGCAAATATTTTTTATCTTTAGTCGCTCGTTATACAATATCATCAGTTTGTACAGTGGGCTCGACCGTAAAAATACTTTGTGATTTGAATCACAAAAAATACAGAAGGAGTGAAAGTGTTGCGTAAACCGTTGTATACGACACGAAGATTATGAAATAGAACTCACTTGAAAAAATCATCCCGTGAGTTATGTTCGTGTAATACTTCTTGCATAGCAATAGTAAATATAATTTAATAGTTTTAGTGCAATAGGATTTTTTAATTAGAATTAAACATTCTTTCAAAATATATAAAAATGTGTAGGTCATTTAAGAAAATATCAAAAAGTTAACGTTCGGTGGTATTTATTTGGTTGCGCCATGGTAATGTTGTTGCTAATTTAATCTACTGTTGTTACTTATACAAAAAGTCCGTGAAATTGTTGAGTGTTCCTAGTTCGTGAAAAAATGAAAATTAATATTTTCAGAAACTATATCCTGACCAAATATTACAATGTTGCCTTGTTCCTATAATAGTTTCCCTTCAACTTGGATTCTACTGTTGGTTTAGTGAACAATTAACTTGCCATGTACGTTCACTGAAAATAAAATTGCGTCATTTACTTCTACGTTTTGTTTCAGGCTGAAAATAGTGCTGCTGCAGCGTATGAATGTGCGTGGTACAACATAAGTGATTTGCAGTTGCGAAAAAGCTTAATTTTAATTATACAAAGAGCAAATGAAGAGATTGCAATGACCGCTGGTGGTTTCACGAACATCAGATTAAACACATTTGTACAGGTAATCAACCACTAAAATTCTGATCGAATATAAGAAAAAGTTTTATTACAGGTTTCAAAATTTTGTGTCTCGGTGTACACATTATTGAAAAAAATTATGGACAAGACAAATTTGCAATCTGGATAATTGATCACTTTTTCTGTATTATTTTGCTGAACAGTAAACACAAAACGATTCTAGACTATTGACGACGTTCATATTGTTGTGCACATGCAACTTTTTTCAAGAGTATATAACTTAAAACTAAGTTGTAGTTTTAATAGTTTATTATTTAAGTATTAGTAGATATAGAGTCAAATTGAATAAATTCAGTATCTCAATTATTGTGCGTATTTAGAAAAAATCCCGAAACACTACATTTTTAAAATAAAATTTTTATCCCTAAATGTAACCCCCTTCGAGTGACAGTTAAAAGGAAGTGGGGGCTTACGATACCTCATTTAAAAGGTTTTTTCATACTCTATTCAATAATGCTATGGTTTAAAAATTTATTGCAAAAATTAACAGTAAAAGAAAAATTCGTTACAACACACTAAAAAAACAAAAATAAATAGCATTTCGTTCTTGATGGTGAGAAGGCAAGCAAAAACAATTGAAATGTTCATAAAGTGACATAAAAACTTATCAACATATTGCGTTAATTGACGGTGTTAGTTTATTTTTATTGTATTACACTGCCAAGAACGTAACGCTATTAGTTTTTAATTTTTTTAGTTTCTTGTAGCGAATTTTGTTAAACAGATAAATTTTTTTTACTTATCATTTTTGCAATAAATTTTTAAGAAATAGGATTTTTGATTAGAGCACGAAGATACCTTTCAAATGAGGTGTCACAAGCCCTAACTTCCTATTTAAAAATTCGGGGGTTGCAACTATCATTCGAAGGGGATTGAGGTTAGAAATGAAATTTTCACTTTACAGGATATCATGTCTAAAAATGACGTGTTTCGGGATTTTTCTCGATATGCACAATAATTCAGATACTGAATTTATTCCACTTGGCTGTTGCGCACTATATATCGAATTTTTCGTTAACCGAAATTTCATGCGTGTTCTTGCGATTATTTAAGGGGGTAGTGGCACAAATTTTATACTTTTTTCAAATTAGATAAAAAACAAAAAAAAATATTTTGGCTTTGAATTGTTTTCCAGATATTTATTAATGTTTTAAGAATATACAAAAAAATAAAAAATAAAAATAATTCAAAATTCGAAAAGTTACAGGCTGGTAAACTGGGGAGTAAAAAACAAGACGGCGTCCTGGTTGACACGAATTCCACCCTTCTAGTCATCTGAAACAAAAAGAAAGAAAAGAATCTTAATTAGTAAGCATGTCGTTATAGCCTCAGAGAAAAGATTTTTTTTTTGCAAAATGGCTACTGTTTGAAGAAAAATGTAATTTTTTGCTTTTTTTTCGCAGTTTTTAATTTTATAAAAATAGTAAAAAGCATAATTTTTACATATATCTGGTAGGACCGAAAGAGAGTTATATAGAAAATGTTCGTACCAAATTTCAAGCAAATCAGTTCATTAGAACTTAAGATATGATGTCAACTGTGTTGAAAAAGTAGTTTCGAGAAAACGAAATGCGTGTACTAGAGGCAGTAGAGAAAAACCCTAATGTTGGTTAAAGAACCTTAGGTCTTGAAATTTGAATCAGTTAGGCATCAGTAGGGCGCATTCTTTGGGGGAATAAATTCCACTCATATCACGTCACCTTGGTGCATTGTTCAATTTAAGAGAGATAAAACTCGAACTGGAGGTGTTGCAATTCACCAAAATAACAATGATACATTAAATATCATTACACTAAATATAGAACTAATGTTGAATAATAGTGCTGGTTATTCAATAACTCATGATACTGTTGGAAACATTTGTTCAGCAACGTACAAAACAGAAAATAGTGTTCAAATAGTCATGGTAGTTATCTACATTTCACCAGGTCAGGAACTTGAAGACGTAACTTACTTTATCCACAGCATACTTCTACAATACACAGAAGGAGGATCAGCACTAGTTGGACGCAATTCCCATGTAATTCCACTAATATTGTCTGGAGACTTTAATATCAATTTTGCAGATGACAAATCAGAGCCGTTAAAAAATTTCTTCTGGAAAAATTCAAATTAACAATGAACAGTAGTCCTTCAAAATCTACTACTAACTATGGCACCTCACGGTCCATAGATAAAATAGAGTCACAAACATATGCATCATATTTTAGTTACCACAAACCAATCATATATACAATAGAATATAACGAATGAAATCATTTTTGGCTTTCTAAGTTTGAAAAAATGCATGTATACAACGTGAGTCAATTGTGGTCCATTTTTGAAATTTTCTTAGAAGCAACCAATAATACTTATTCTACTTACCACTTGATACTGCCTTTGATTTAAATTATAAATTGAATCAAAATTGCCTTATTGCCTACAAACGTCAAAATGACAATGTAAGAAATTTAATCAGCAAAATTACGTAAAGTAACTTAAAAACTAACGTAAACGTTCAAAATGTATTCGTAATGATGGGATAATAATAAAAGAGCGCAATCGGGTATAGTAAGTTTATTGTAAACTATTCTGAACGACTGATGGTCACACACTTACACACACTAGCAGTGGACTCCCCGTCTCACCCGTAGCCCACTACTTATACTTATTAATAATGCTTAATCTACACTTATATTACCTAGTATGCACCACGTGCCATACTACTTATAACTAGATACACTACATATTCCATTGTGGAGCAAACAAACTTCAACCCGGTTTAAAAACGACCTTTGAACGAGATGTAATGTCTCCGGTGGTATGGCCATACACTCTTCACGAATTTTTTGTCTGAATTCTTCGACCGTATGGAAAGGAGTTTCTTAGACTCTCTGTTTTGGTACACCCAACAGGAAAAAATTTAAAGGCGTTAAGCCCGAACTTCTGGGTGGCTAAGGGTTATTGGAACCTCTTCCTATCCAAACGTTTGTAAAATTGTCATCTAAATATTGTCTGACATTTCTATAAAAACGGGGTGGGGCCCCATCTTGCTAAAACCACATACGTTGTAGTGTATTCTTTCAACAATGGGGCTAACTCATTTTGTAAAAAATTTTGATGCATTGCGCCGTTGAGATTTACATCAAAGAAGTGAAGGCAAATTATCTGTTCATTTATTATTCCGCACCACACGTTCACCGAAGACACATTTTGATGGTGAGTTTCTCATATTCAAAGTGGATTTTTTTGACTGTAGTAATGACAGTTATGACTGTTTACAGCCCCGTTATTGCTAAATAATACATTTTTAACAAAATGAACGTCTTCATCTAATTTTAATTGATAAACTGACAAAACTGCATTCTTTGTGGTAAATAGGTTGGTTTCAATTCCTGCACCAAGGTGACGTGATATGAGTGGAATTTATTCCCCCAAAGAATGCGCCCTACTGATGCCTAACTGTTTCCAATTTGAAGACCTAAGGTTCTTTAACCAACATGAGGGTTTTCCTCTACTGCCTCTAGTACACGCATTTCGTTTTCTGGAGCAGTAGCTATTATTGGCCGGTTTTTTGTCATTTTGGGCCAATCTTAGGAATAGGCAGTGCTCTTTTTGTCATGGAACGCTTGGGAACGGCGTTCCACCACCTTTTTTTGACGATTTTTTTAATAATAATAATAAAATCGCCCTGTTGAGCGTTCCACCACATTTTTTTTTACAAAAAGAGCACTAGGAATAGGAATAGGATGCTTGCGATTTGGGTATCTTTGTAAGTACAAATCTGCAGCATCTACGGAATTTTTACCACGCTCCCCATAGATGAGAATCATGTCTACTTTCTCATCGTTTGAGTAATAATAGTTCAACATGATTCAAGCTTGACCAATACTCAGAACAATGAAATGGTAGATCTATTTTTTAATTTTTGGAAAATTAGAGATCTAGTGCCTGTTCCAATTAGTATTTTTGGTTGCGTCTAAGAAAAATTCAGAAGTAGACCACAATTGATTCACGTTGTATATCACGGTACCGTATTTGTAAATATATTAAAAACAATCATTTCCAATGAAAAGTCCGTTCTTTCATTTATTTTACGTTTATAATATCACCACAAAATAAATATTGAATTGGTTAAGAGCTTCGCTCTTACGACAGCTCACATCTTTTTTCATTGTCTATAAATAAACCGCATTTCTCGACTTTAAAGCTATATTGCTTTTCAAATTCTAATATTGCCCATTTTTCATTTTCAATACCATATTGCATAGAGTTTTCTTTTTTACGATATTCTATAGCGTTAACAATATTGCTGTTCTAAATTTTAAAATATTTTCCCGCAAAAATTAACGCAATTCTATGTTACCCCCACTAAATTTTGATAATTCCCCGAGATTCGTGCAATAATTACGTAATATATGATTTGGGGCCATCCATAAATTACGTAACGGAGAATTTGAACAATTTTTACCCCCTGCCCTCCCTCTGTAACAGTTCGTAACACTATGTAAGCCCACCGCCCTAAAAGTTACGTAACGCAAAGACTCTACCATCCCCCTTTGGAGTAATAAAAAAATTAACTTAAAATTTTTTTTGGTACGTGGATATATTACGTTAATAAGATTTTTAAAATAAAAGTATTGTAGTATGGGACGACGCTGGTCTACCTACGGCACTGACTTAGGTAGGAGGACATCTTACGGCGAACAGGGGAACTGTCCCGAGTCGTCGATTGTATCTTATGTTATGTGTGTTATGTGAAATCAAATATAATATTTACTTTAAACCCCGAAGCTCTGCTTATTTTTCTCCTACAATTATCAGGTGTGGGGTATGTAAAAAAGTAAATATTCAACGATTGTTATGGTCTGTAAGCGTTTAGCGCTAGTTTTGTGAACGTGTGACGCTATAGGTTATGATACGAAACGTGGTCTAACGTTTTTTTATGATGGCGTCTCTTGGTGAAATTGCTTCAGTTCAAGATAGTATTAGAAAAGCTCCAACGAATGCTATTAAAGCATTACATAAATTAATCTTCGAAAGAGAAGGAGACCGAAGCAACAGACAACGCTTGCGAAATTTTGTGGGATTTGAGTTCCAAGAAAACTCGAAGGAACACGCGGAAAAAATTGAGTACGTAAATGCAAATTTATCGGTGGGCGATCTAGTTGCCGTGTGCAATTTGTTACGAATTGATTATACGGGGGGCAAGTCCGAGCTAATTTCCCGTATTTTTCGGTATTTATGGCGACCCGAGTTATTAAATGAAGTAAACCCAGACTATCCTAGCGAGGAGGAGGAGGAGGTTGAAGAAGATCAGTTGTCACAAATTAGTGCCGTTAGTCGTACAAGCCGCACAGCCGCACAAGTTATGCCGAGATTTTCGATGAGTTTTAGAGATGTAGAAGACTCATTACGTTTTTATGATGGGACAAAAGCTTGTTCAGTGGTTACGTGGATTGCTGACTTCGAAGAGAAAGCTGCACTATTTGGATGGGATGATTTGCAGAAGGTGGTGTTTGCAAAGAAGTCGTTGAGAGGATTAGCTAAATTGTTCGTTCAGGGTGAGCGACATATCACTTCATGGAATGATTTAAAGAGGAAGTTGAGGGAAGAATTCGAGTGTACAGTCAGTGGTGCCGAATTGCATCACATTTTATCAAAACGAAAACTTAAGAGGGATGAGACGGTTCATGAGTATTTGCTGGTCATGAAGGAAATTGCAAGTAGAGGAAATATTGAAGAAGATTCGTTAATGCAATACGTTATCGAGAGGATTCCAGATGGAAGTAACAAGGTAGTGTTATATGGTGCCACCTCGATGTCTGAATTCAAGAAGAAGATCCGAGTGTATGACAGCATCAAAGTAAAGGGACATGATGTTCAAGTGAAAACAGAAACGAAAGTGTTTAATGATATGAACCTGAAAAAGTGCTATAACTGTAATCTTACGGGTCATATAGCAACTAATTGTTTTAATTTTAGGATACGTTGACGAGTGTCGAGCGTTTTGATTTTCCGTCTACAATAAACCTGAATTCGGGAGTTGTAACGGAAGAATAAATAGCAAAAATTGTGTCGGAGAGTAAGTGAATCGATCTAGTTTGTAGCAAGTGCAAAAGGAATTAGAAAAGTTTGTACAAGTAAGTGAGCAAGGTGTTCAAATAACTTCATACTGTGGTCTAAGAGATAAGATAACTGCCCAAAAGAAGTCACGCCAGATAAGGCCAGGCAAGAATAGCAAGCGACGTTGCCAAACCACACATAATTGGGCGTGAAAATTCCGGGATAACCAGGGAAATTAATTAAACAGATAATAATAATCGAAAATAAGTGAAATAGGTTAAATAAGACAAAAATAATATTTCGTTTCAATAATAATGTTAGATAGATCTACGGCAGCGGGATAGGATATTTCGTTTCTGAAGAGGTGATCTGGACGAGTATCCTTGCGCTCGCTGGCGGGGACTAGAAACGTCTTTGAAAGGATCGGAATCGGAAGGATTGTAAGTAGAAATAACAGTAAAATGGAAACAGAAAGTGATTCGAATGACGATAAAAAAAGGCAACGTGAGAGTGATGAGGAGATGCATTCCGGAGTGAGCAAAAAGGCATTTAGATCTCCCTTTAAGAAGACCGGAAAAGAGGCAGGTCAAGCCGATAATAAATTAGACAAAATTATGGCGCTTTTAACAAACCTATCAAAAGATGTGAAAGAGATAAAGGACGAACAGGCAGAATATAGAAGGGAAATAAGGGAGCTAAAAGAGGAAAATGAAAAAATTAAACAAGATAGTAAAATATTACAAGAAAAAATGGATACGATGGAGATAAAAATGGATAGAATGGAAAGAGAGAAAAGAAGAAACAACGTAGTCATACAGGGAGTGGAAATAACCACGAATAACCAAAATACGCTAAAAAAAGAAATTAAAGACTTCCTTCAAAAGACTTTACAAGTGGATATCGATATAAGACAGGCAACAAAAATTGGTAATAAAATCTGTTTGGTGAGTTGCAACAATGTAACAGACAAAGAAACAATAATGAAGAACAAAAATAAGTTAAGAAAAATAAAAGAAAAAATATACATCAACGATGACATGTCTCCAGAGGAACGAATCATACAGGAAAAAATAAGAAAACAGGCCAAAGATGAAATTACAAGGGGAAAAGAGGTAAGGATAGGATTCCAAAAGTTAGTAATAAACGGTCAAGAATGGAGATGGAGCAGGACTACGAACAACTTTCAAGAAGTAGTAAGTAGAAACCGCCATACAAAAAACTAAGGGCGGAAAGGATATCGGAAATGAACCAGACAAAGGCAATGAATAGGGACATGAGAGAAAGAAATAAATTAAAAGTTTGCAGAAGTAGTAATGAAAGAAGTGTTATAAAAATGGGTACGTGGAATATTAGGAGTATAAATGGAAAGGAAGAAGAAATAATTATGGAGATGAAACAATATAATTTAGACTATCTTGGAGTAACAGAAATAAAAAAGAAAGGACATGGAATAGAAGAAATGAAAGATGGGTACTGGCTATATTGGTCAGGAGTAGATATTAGCGAACGGGGACAAGAAGGAGTGGGAATAATAGTGAAACGAGATAAATTGAGTAGTGTAATAAATGTAAGATATGTCAACGGAAGAATACTGGTGCTGGAAGCTAAGTTAAACGATAGTAAGACTTACAAAATAATAATAGCATATGGACCTAACGATAATGGAAAAAAGGAAGAGAAAGATGCATTCTATCAGTTGTTACAATTAGAAATTGACAATGGTAGGGAAAATACTATACTAATGGGGGATATGAATGGAAGAGTAGGTAATGATAACAGAGGAATCGAAAGGTATTTGGGAGCATATGGGGAAAAAACGAGGAACGATAATGGGATCAGATTAATACAGCTCTGTATAAACAATGACCTTACTATAGCGAATACTAAATTCATGCACAAAAACATACACAAATTTACAAGGGAAGTATGTTCAAGAAATGAAAGGTCTATAATAGATTACTTCATAGTAAACAAAGAAATACTAAAATGGGTTAAAGACGTGAAAGTGAAGAGGCAAGCAGAAATAAACAGTGATCACTTCCTGGTGCAGATGGATTTGGTGGTGGAAAGTAATATGGAAAAGCTAGAGAAGAGAAAAATGATTATTAAAAAGAAAATAAATAGCTATAGATTAAAAGAAGAAGAGGTTAGTATAAGATTTCAAGAGAAATTACTCAGCCAATTTAGAGATAATGTCAATATTAAGAGTGGAATAGAATCCAAGTGGCTAAGATTCAAAAACAATATTCTCAGGGCAGCTACGGAAATCTGCGGAGTTACAAAAACGTCAAATTTACATACCAAAAAAAGTAGATGGTGGACACAAGAAATTCAATTAAGAGTTAAGGAAAAGAAAGTTAAATGGAAAAAATATATACGAACAGGGAGACAAATAGATCACGACCAATACAAAACCAGTAATAATGAAGTGAAGAGACTGATAAAGACAGCGAAACAACAATCGTGGGAGGAATTTGGGCACAGCATGAATGTAAACTTTAGAGAAAATCAGAGGATGTTCTATAGCACCCTAAAGCAACTAAAGCAGAAGAAAACACCTAGATTAAAAAATATAAAAGACAAAGAAGGGAATATACTTACGAAAGAAAAGGATATAATGAACAGATGGAAACAATACTTTGAAGAGATGACCGAACTAGTACAAGAAGAAGATCAGGAAGAAATCTCCCAAATAACAAATGAACAAGGGGTGGAGTATGTTGAACCAATATCGATTGAAGAAGTTACGCAAGCAATTAATAAACTAAAATTGGGCAAGGCGCCAGGGCAAGACGAAATTACAGCAGAAATGCTGAAATATATGGGAGATCAAACTAAGCAAGAGTTTCTGTCATTATTAAACGTCATTATAAAAGAAAAGAAAGTACCAAGTGATTGGAATAGGGGAGTAATATTGCCCTTGTATAAAAAAGGAGATACTAAAGATTGTAAAAATTACCGAGGAATCACTCTAACTAGTTTACCTGGGAAAGTATTCACGAGAATAATTGAATATAGGCTGAGAGAAAAAATAGATACAACATTAGAGGAAACCCAGTATGGCTTTAGAAAGGGTAGAAGTACGCAAGACCTGATATTTATAATTAGACAGCTAGGGGAAAAATTATCAAGGAAAGAAGCTGAAGTACACATCTGTTTCATTGACTTGAAAAAAGCTTTTGATAGAGTAATAAGAGGGGATGTCTGGAAAAGTCTAAAGAGAAGAGGTGTTGAAGAAGGCGTAATAGAAATTATCAAGGCTTTATATAAAAACAATAAGAACATAGTAAGAACACATAACGATGAGTCTGCGGAATTTGAGACAGGTATAGGCCTAAGACAGGGCTGCGTACTGAGTCCGTTGCTGTTTTCAATAGTTATCGACGATGTTGTAAAGAGGTGTAAAGAAATGGGTAAGAATACAAAAATAGGCTTTAGAAAAATGAAAACAGTGACAATACAAGAATTACTGTTCGCTGACGATATTGTATTAATGGCAGATAGCGAAGTGAAATTGCAACATAATTTAACAATATATAACGAAGAGCTAAAAAAAGTAAATATGGAAATAAACATTGAAAAAAGCAAAACAATGGTAATTGCAGGTACAGAGAGAAAGCACAAAATTAGGATCGATGGGAAGATAATGGAACAAGTTAAAAGTTATAAATACTTAGGAGCAATAATAGAGGATAATGGGAAAATGGAGGGTGAATTAAATGCAAAAATGGGTAAGACAGGCAAATTATACAACTCACTAAAAACTACATTCCTAGGGAAGAAAGAGATATCAAAGGAGGTTAAAGCACAAGTATATAAGAGAGTAGTGAGACCATCATTGGTATACGGTAGCGAATCTTGGACCCTATCAATGAGAGAGAAAAGTAGAATCACAGCTGCGGAAATGAGGTTTTTGCGTAAAATAGAGGGAATTACAAGACAAGATAGGGTAAGAAATGAGTCAGTAAGGGAACATCTAGAAATAAAACCAATAGTAAGAGCCATAGAAGAGAGGCAACTCAGCTGGCTAGGACATACCCTCAGGATGAATGACGAAAGACTAGCAAAGCAAATATATGAAGCTAAAACGCAAGGAAAAAATAAAGTTGGACGTCCGAGAATGAGATGGGAAGATCAAGTCCGGCAAGGGGCGGAAAAACGTGGAATCCATTGGAATGAGGTTAGAAGGGTAGCTCTGGATAAAAGCGTATGGAAGAGGAAAATATATGAGATACCGATTAATTGAAATGTAAAATTAAGTTATTAGTCCGACACCTAACGGTATAAGGACATTTAGAATAAATAAAATAAATAAATAGGTATATTTGAGGGATATGTTCAGGTTAATGATGTAATTACAAACCTCTTATTACATATAGTTGATAATGATAGCATGCTTAGAGATGTTATTCTTGGAAGAAACTTTTTGTTTTCACCTGATATACGAATAACATTCGATCGAGTTGTTACGATACAGCAAGTATCGGGCAACCATATCGATGGCGGAAATGGTTTTGACGGTGAGTTATTGTTGATAGATAGGGAAATTTTGCATAATACAGAATCCGACATTCTGATAAATCCCGAAGTAGACATTGTCACAAAGCAACATGTTCAAAAAGTTATTCATAATTTTGTTGAGTCAGAGGAACGTGAGAATACAGCTACTGAGTTTGAAACCGTTATCAGGCTTAGGCAAGATCACGAACCTTTCAATTTTCGACCTCGACGGTTATCAGTCTACGAAAAAGATAGATTACAAGGAATTATTGATGATCTGTTATATAGGGGAGTCATTAAGGAAAGTAATTCGCCATATTCTTCTCCAATAGTGTTGGTAAAAAAGAAATCTGGAGAATTACGCTTATGTGTGGATTATCGGCAATTGAATAAGTACGTTATCAAAGATCGCTATCCTTTGCCTTTGATTGACGATCAATTAGATAAATTAAAAGGGAAAAAGTTTTTCACAACATTGGATTTGCGCAATGCTTTTCATCATGTAAAGTTATCGGACGAGTCAACACCGTACACGTCATTTGTCACTCCAATGGGACAATTTGAGTATTTAAAAATGCCTTTTGGGTTTTGCAATAGCCCTTCAATTTTTATGCGTTATATTAATACGATTTTTAAGAACTTAATAAGTCAGTCTAAAATTTGTTCATTTGTAGACGATATCATGATTGCATCTTACAATTTGGAAGAGAATTTGAGTGTTTTGGATGAAGTTTTAGGTGTTATGAAAGCGAATCGGTTAGAGTTAAGATTGGATAAGTGTTGTTTTTTTATGACCACTATAAATTATTTGGGTTATACGATATGTTCTGAGGGAATTTCGCCAGGACAAAATCATATTGATGCAGTTTATAGATTTCCGGTACCTCAACACCAACGGGGTGTGCACAGCTTTTTAGGTCTTATTAGTTATTTTAGACGTTTTATAGATAATTTTTCGTTAATTGCGAAACCATTATATGACTTGATTAAGAAAGATGTTCAATTCCAGTTTGGAGAAAAAGAACTGCAAACATTCGAAAAGTTAAAAAATTTATTGGTAACCTGCCCAATCTTGGCAATCTATTCGCCTAAGGCTGAAACCGAACTTCATTGTGATGCTAGCTCATTTGGCTTTGGTGCAATTTTGTTACAACGCCAAGATGACGGAAAGTTTCACCCAGTCTCATTCTTTAGTAAAAGAACGACACCAACAGAATCGAAGTATCACAGTTTCGAATTAGAATGTTTATCGATTATTTATGCTTTAAAACGTTTTCATGCATATCTGTTTGGTATCATTTTTAAAATTGTTACGGATTGTAATAGCCTCAAACTAACTTTGGATAAAAGGGATTTAAATCCACGAATAGCACGTTGGGCGTTACAGTTACAGAATTATGATTATATATTAGAGCACAGAGCGGCAGAGAAAATGAGACACGTAGATGCTTTAAGCCGCTATAGTGTTTTGATATTGGAAGAAAATACTTTTGAACAAATCTTAGCATTGAAGCAAATGCAAGATTCAGGAATTATAGAGATTAGAGATTTATTAGAGAAGGCGGATCATCCTAAATTTCAATTAAGAAACGGTTTGGTATATTATAAGAATAAGGATCGTTTATTGTTTTATGTACCAAAGGCTATGGAAAACCATATTTTACGTATGTATCATGATGAGTTTGGTCATTGTGGAATCGAGAAAGCGGCCGAACTGATCACTAGGTTATATTGGTTTCCAAAACTGCGGGATAAAATCAAGGAATATATTATGAGTTGTCTTAAGTGTATCGCGTATTCTCCGGCAACCGGTAAAAAAGAGGGATACTTACATAATGTCCCAAAAGGAAGCCTTCCTTTTGCGACAATACACATTGATCATTATGGGCCGTTAGAGAAAACGGGGCGTGGTTATAAGTACGTGTTTGAAGTGATTGATGCATTTACAAAATTTTTAAAATTGTATCCTTGTAAGTCAACGAACGTAAATGAAGTAATGAATCATTTAAAGAACTATTTCAATTCATACAGCAAGCCTTTAAGAATAATTTCGGATCGAGGTTCATGTTTTACTTCCCATGCTTTTGCGGACTTTGTTATGTCAAATAATGTAGAACATGTACAAATCGCTACGGGAGCCCCATGGGCAAATGGGCAAATAGAAAGAAGCAACCGTGATATAACCCCTATTTTGTCGAAGTTATGTTCAAATCCTAATAAGTGGGATAGTGCGTTAACCAAAGTAGAATTTGCCGTGAACAATACAGTCAGTCGTGCTACAGGAGAAACGCCAAGCAAACTATTATTTGGTGTAAGCCAACGAGGATCGTTAGTAGATTCTTTGGCACAATATTTAGAAATTGATTTAGAACGAGAGGATATTGAAGTTAGCAGAAGATTGGCTTCAGACAATATAGAAAATTTGCAGGGGTATAATAAGTTAGCTTATGATAAAAAAAGAAAGCCCGCGCATCAGTATAAAATAGATGATTTTGTTATGATCATTAATACAGATGTTACACCAGGTGTGAACAAAAAGTTAATTCCAAAATTTAGAGGACCATACATTGTTCGGAAGGTCTTACGAAACGACCGGTACTTGATTACGGATATTGACGGATTTCAACACACCCAAATTCCGTTTTCGGGAGTTTATGACCCTTCCCGAATGAAGCCTTGGTTAGATGCTAGCATTAATTCTGATGTTAATGTAGAGTAAAGACAATTAGTTACCTTTGTTTAGTTTAAATTTACTAGTTGTAGAATTTGTTGGTTGTGTTATGAACTTTATGATTGTAATGTTATGGTTATGGTTATGATTAAGTTTTCTAGTATGTAATTATTATGTGTTTGTTATGAGTTAAGTTTTATGTTTCGATAGTCGAGGACGACTAATAGTCAGGTGGGCCGAGCTGTAGTATGGGACGACGCTGGTCTACCTACGGCACTGACTTAGGTAGGAGGACATCTTACGGCGAACAGGGGAACTGTCCCGAGTCGTCGATTGTATCTTATGTTATGTGTGTTATGTGAAATCAAATATAATATTTACTTTAAACCCCGAAGCTCTGCTTATTTTTCTCCTACAGTATTGTCATTTACTTACATAAATTCAAAATATTGTAAGAAGGGCGTAACACGGGTGGCTGGCGCTCCAGGCGACGACGCTGCGGACTCGGCCGTTGAGGACGACACTCGGTACGAGGGGCAGAATCATTCCGACCTTCGTGGCGTGAAGTTGGTTTTCGTGTACCTTTTGGCGTTTGAAATACAGTTATTCTATTAAAGGCGTTATCTCTAAATCTTATTTAACAATATGATTTTATCGTTTACAAGTTATACAGTGCTTTCGTAAAGTAAAGAATAAATTCGATAAAACATTTTAGAAGAATTTTTACAAACTGCATATTTTTTAATATTCATAATTTTACAATCGTCTTTTGTTTTTGCACTATGACGTCATCAACAATTTTTTTTAAATGGCACCCCATATTTTTTTCACAAATTTGGATTCAGCTCATTTTTCTGAGTACGGCAATGTCAAATTCGTATGACCTTGAAGAGGAAAGTTTTCCAAATAATCAGTCCTAAAGTTTCACAAATGTATGATAAAATCATTAAAGTAGACCAATCATAATATCATCAAGGAAGCGTTGGAAACAAAAGACGGATCGCCAGATTTGACACCCTTTGATTACTTTTTCTGGGGACACTTGAAAAGTAAAAGCTAGAATTTGTCGCGAGATATGACGAAGCCCTCCTGAAGTTCGTGAAGTTGATGATGCTTTGTGGAAGTTGATCCAGTCCCTCGTACCTAAAGTTTTCATGGCATTTTATTTTTATAATTTTTTTATGTTGCTTGCCAGTCTGAACTTTTTTTTGGATGTTGATCTTTTTGTATTTGGCTTAGAACAGAGAGTGCGAGGAAGGAGCATTATGCAAGGTTTCAGTGGAACGGGATGGTTGATGCAAATGGCGGATCCTTGTCAGTGGCGTATCGAATAGGATTTCCATCGCATATTTTACGCCTGCAAGCAAAACTTTTTTCGTCGCCAATCATTCTAAAATAACAATGACGGCAAAAAATTTTGCTCATGGATTTAAATACAAAAATGCGAATACATGGTTTGAAACTGTAAAGTTAACAAGGACAAAATTAATACCCATAGAAAAAAATATGCTGTTACAAAGCTTATAGTACATTTATTGGCCCTTAAAAAGTACAACTGTATTAGAAAACGTTCTAATGCTTTCTTGGTACGACAAGTTTCGACATAAGAAATGTATCCGCGTCTCTATATAACAAAAACAGATACTCTTAATTAATAGAAATCTATGATTGAGTAAATCATAAGTCTCACAAAATTTACATCTAAAAACACTTTTAAAGTATCAACTTTATTAAAAGTTCGCAAAAAAATCTTTTGTTTAGAAATTCTGTTTGAACTTATTTGCTCCTGTCTGAATTTTTTTTCTATTTCTAAACACAATAAGACAACACTGGCCATTTGGGAACAGTCACCAAAATCCGCACCACCCCCAAAA
Source organism: Dascillus cervinus (assembly GCA_949768715.1). Lineage (NCBI taxonomy): Eukaryota > Metazoa > Arthropoda > Insecta > Coleoptera > Dascillidae > Dascillus > Dascillus cervinus. The sequence continues at coordinate 19,744,868 of OX458320.1, forward strand.
TTCACATAACCATGATACTTAATTCCATCATATTCCACATGCTGACGAATTGCTACTTCATCAAAAACTAATGAACAAATTAGTTGTTTATCAGAATTCTGAACTTGGATTTTTAGAAAATCAAAAGATTCAGTCGTAAAACCAGGTTGAGCGTTAATAGAAGAGTACCATTTGCATAAAGTTTTAGGATGAGGCAAGCAATTTTGAAATTTTTGTCTCACATATGTATACGCTTTAGGTGAAAAAAAATGTAGAGTTATTGCAAAAGCTCTAACAGGCTTCTCACATTTCTTACTCACAGAGACATTTGTCGTCTTTTTGAAAAGATGTGTTATGCGCTCCTTATTTTCCCCAAAAGTATCAACGAGGAGATTCTCATGTTCAGTCAACATCAAATTCTTTTGCCTAAGTTCTATTGTCATCATCCTGAGGCTCTATTTTTTGTTTTTGACGTCAAGCATTTTTTTGTAATTTCTTTATTTGGCCGCTCTTTAATTTGTTCAGTGCTTCCAAGTTAGAAATTTTTTTCTTCATAATTTTTTTGCGAGGGCTCTCAGCTGTGGAGAGTCCTGATGTAGATGCAACAACTGTTGGCTCCTCTTGTACTTTCTGCATAGGTTTGCTAATTACTTCAGTAAAATGTCGCACCTACAATAACAACATAAATTAATAAACTGTAATATTATAATTAATAAACTAACATATTTCAATCTTTCAACAACAATAGTTGGTATAGCACTCAATTGCAATCGAACCTTCAGATTTGAGGACCGATCGAATGATTCTGGACTGAAATGCTGTGATCACAGGACACTGTTTTTCGTTGGTTTCCAATCCTCTTTGGTAATAATTTTCAACCAAGCGTTTAATTTTCGCTCGTCTTGGGAAAAACTGAAAATTTTATTTTTTTATTATAGGCCAAATTAAGTTAAAACTAGTTTATTTTCACTCATAAAACAAAAAAAATCAATATTAAAACTTTGTAATTTTGTTCAAGAATTACCCACGCACGCCAATGAACCGACTTGTCAATGTCAATGTCAACATAAACTCAAAATAATATTTTTGCCTGAATTTTAACTTAATTGAATTTTAAATAAAATAATAAACATTTACCGATGAAACGTGATCCCTTGAGAAGTAGTCTTGGGTGTTTTGGAGCAGCCACACGCAGCAGAACTCACCATGTTACACAAATGTTTTATTTCTAAGTTTCTTTCAACTATCAACTATTAACTATCACCAAAGGCTTAAAAACTATATATACACTATACTCTACTCCATCCACCACAAAAATTACAAACTAAGGTCTTTAAATCACAAAAAAACATTCAAAAACCACTTGGCAAACAAACGTCAGTCAAACGTGGTTGATACAAATGGCCGACTTTGTTCCCCACCTGCCGTCCATAATCGGTAGCAAATGCTCCTTCCTCCCACTCTCTGTTCTAAGGTATTTGGATATTCCTACTATTTTTTTCAAATTGCATTCCAAACGTTTTATGTCTAATATACTCCAGTCCTTTCCAAGTTCCTTGACAACTCCAAATTCCTTATAAATATCGGCACATTGTTCGCTACTCAATAAAGTAGGGTTTTTTCGTAATTTTTTCTCCACACGGCCGAATACTCTATCTGCTGGGAGGAAACTATGTCCTCTAACGGGGAAGAACATTCTTATTTCCACGAGGTTTTGGGAAGAAAATTTCTTCCGTCGATAATAGAGAGCATGCACAATATGCAAATTTCTGTTTTGGCATCCGCACCCATCGCAAAATAACCTCAAAATTTTAATGTTTCCAAGTTTCAAGGTATCTAAGTAATTTAAAAGTGCTGAACCTATTTGTTCGGAACCACGTCCAGCCTGATTTTCAATCCACGTATAAAATGTTGGATTTTGTGACTTCATATCGACACAGCAGAATACATAATAACTAATTTGATGAGAATAAAATGCATCATTTACAGGTGTTCGCGGCAGAGCCTGGACCTGTTGCATGTCGAAGCAAAAAGTTCAAAACTCTGATGGAGTTTCTCTGGATAATTCATAAAACGCTTTAGCTCTGCGTTTATGGATTCGACGTTTCATCATTGCAGCACTTTTCTTCTGCTCATCCGTTTCTTTTTTAATGGTATAAGTTAATCTAGTACCTGAGGCACAACAGTCTGCAGCCGGAGATGAAAATCCAATGTTATATTCCCTATTGAAAATTCTTGTAAACATCGACAGACTTGCTTTGAATCCCTCCTCAACCTTGCAAGTTATATGTTTTGTGCAACTTTGCGATACTTAAATCAGCTGAGATACGCTTTGATTTATTGCAATTATAATGGCTTTCTCTTCCTCTAAGATTCGCAATAAATTCTCTAATTTGGTTTTTCTTTGGTTCTGAATGAACTGAAATTCGGTCACCTCCTCTGCATTCTTTAGGTACCTTGCCTTCATTTACTAACTTTGCAACAAGCGAAACTCGCCTTTTTGATATAGCTAAAGCTGCAGTTAGAAAAGCTAAGCAAACCCTAACAAGACCTGGACGTTTTGGACTTTGTAAAAAGTAAGAGACACTAAGCGTACGAATTCTTGGTGTAACGTTAACAGGACGCTTCCTCTGAATGGAAGTAGCAGAAATCATGTGACAAAATCGTACTACCTGATCCGCTTTATTTGCAGTTACGTAGAATCGTTCTCGTATTTTGGTAATATCAGCTAATGTTATCTTATTGCAAGCATAACTTTTCCCGTCATGGTTGCATGGTCGGACAAATGACTCTTCCACGTCAAGAGTTTTGTTTATGTACCTGATTATTACACTTTAGTAAATATATTGTAAGGCAGGTTCAGTTTGAGAAATACATGGTGGGTCATCCAAATCTGTCAATGAGATTGCGAGCAGTAGCGTATCATTTACATTTTGAAATGGGGATATCGAAAATACCAGTGGCCTCACAAAGCTGACGCAGTGGCTTGTGTAGTACAGCCTTCCTCTCAAATTCAGAGTGGATTCGTTTGATTGCGATTTTAAGTTCTGCACCCATGAGTCACCAAGCATTTCTTATACTGTGATTACTACATAACATAACTATATAACCTCACCTTTGATTTTTCGCTAATTTACATTTTGTGGGATTGACTTTGCTCACTTTGGTTCCACAATTTGAAACGTACCTTTTCAAAGTTAACAGTGAAGTTTCTAAAATGAGTCGGAAATTTGTATATATAGTATCGTTACTATTGTATGCAATATTGCCGGTCGGTACTTAATTCTTTTAAAGTCTGAAGATCGTAGGGATCGGAAATCGTAAGTAAAGGACTAAGTAAAGGTTGTCATTTGTCAATATATAAACGTCGGCACCAATGTTATAAATGTTGGCGTCAATATTTAAATGTTGAGATTAGCATACAATTGTCGACGCCAGCCGGCTCTTCACTAACGAAAGTATAAAGCATGTAAAATATAGGGATGTCCTTGGAGGTAGGTACATTACAACTGTACTGAAATAATCAAACGTTTATAAAAGTATTAAAATAACATAGTATGGGAACCATAACTATGCAACTAATTACAATAGAAAAAGTACAGTTACACCGAAACCACTTAGTCGAAATTGAAGCCTTATTTATAAATCTAAACATAATTCTAAAACGACACTGCCAATTAGTAATAAACTGATTACCTTTTAAAATATTGCTCTACGTTGTAAGTAAATAGACTATAATCAAGTAACAAGGATTTTTTTTTTTTTTTTTTGTTAAGAGGAGGTAACTTGTGTGACTACTAACTTCCTCCCCCATACGTCTTCCTCACCACGGGAACCACATTAACATTACGTCAAGTATTACTTCGAGATGAGTGACTGTTTAGTTCCATTTACATCTTATCATTAGATCACATCTTTTGGTAAGCTTTCACTCACACTTTTTCACCTTTCGTTTTCTTTCCCTTTTACCTATCATTCTCACTCTCTATCAGTCTCTCCCTCTATCATCAAAAATTGCCTCTTATTAGTTTGCTTTCACACACACTTTAACTCATTTCATCTTCTTCCTCCTTTACCTATCATTCACACTCTCTATCACTCTCTCCCTCTTTGATCATCTTAGATTGAATTGTGAAGAAGGCATCCCTTGACTCCCCTTGGTAATGGACCCTCTGGCTGTCAAGGCTTCACATGAACTTGCATCTTTAATTGTGATGTTCGTTACAACCTAAATGACTCAATAAGATTGGTTAAATATGATTCAAAAAATAATTAAAAGAAATGAATAAATAATTAAAAATTTTAAACCTAGGAGGCTTAGAATTTTTACTATCAAAATCAAAGTAGTATATTGAATAATTTTTTGACGTTTCTAAAATTTTTACATTTTTCGCCGTAACTTTACAAATAAACTGATGGAATCCGTCTCGCGACTTTACGAAAATTAAATGAATCTTATTTGCTCCTAATAATTACTATAAACGCTTCACGAGCAAAAAATTACAAAAATCTTCAATTGGTAAATTTTGACGTTTCTAAAAAATTTCAAACAGATCGAAAAAAGAAAAAAGAAAAAATTATTCAAAATACCTCATATACATTCATTCTCTCAATCACACAACCTTTAACCTTCAATCTTCGTCAGAATCTGATATCACATCATCTCTGACGAGGAGTTCCTCCCTACGAAATTCCTCTTGCTGTTTTCCACGCATAATGTCCCGCATCATGTTGGTTACAGTTTTCCAAGATTCCTCGGAATCCAATAATAACTCAGAATAGTATATTCTGTAACAAGTTTGGAATGAGGCATATTCCACACGAATGGAAGTTTGACACCCGAGCCGAAGGCGAGGGTGGCGGTCTACGAGTGTGGAATAGCCATTCCAAACGTGTTACAGACTATACTTTCTCTACGACTGTATGTGAAAATAAAAAGTAATAATAATAATAATAATAAAATAATAACAATACAATAATACAATACAATAATTCTCTATTTATATATTTTCTTTTTTACTTACTAAATTAATAGTAATATTTTGGCAACGGTTAAATGGTATATTTGGTAAGTTACAAACATTTGATGATGTGATATTTGCCACATAAGAATGTGATGGCAACATTGTAGAATTCTGTATGGAACTTCCTGGTGGCAGATGTCCGTCTAAAGCAGTAGCCGGTGTAAGACCCTGGATTTAGTAGTTGCAACAAGATAACCAATTGTTTACCCATATTACCTAGTTTATTTATACCCATGACTTGTTTGGCGCAGCGACCTTTTCGAAAATTTACAAAAAAATTGTCTATTGTAATGTTTGGGGGCCTTAAATCTGCATATTTTTTAAATGTTATAAAATTCTGCATTGCTGGTGAATTTTCTAGAAACCTTTATTTTGAATTTTCTAAGTATTTTATATCTTGAAAAAACAATTAATAGCAACTCTTCATTTTCTGTATTTATTTAGTTAACTTTGTTGAAAGATATTGTTTTTAAACTTAAATTAATTTAATTAATAATTAATTAATTAATAATTTATTAAATTATATTACACTTACACTGCACAAAAAGTATATTTAAACAGAGATAATCACCAAAAAGGCACAGGACAGTTCAAATTGCTTAAATCGTGTGACGCGATTTTTTAAATCTAGTTTTGACAAATTGAAAAAAAAACATCTCATAATAATAATTTTTTTTCACCTCCTTCGATTAAAAAAAAAATAGTTGCAATCGAGGGCGCTGGTGGTAGTCATTCCATAACAAGTAATGGTATGAATATTCCGTAACAGGTGTAAAGAATAGCCCTATTCAATGTTCAAAAATGATCGCAGAATGCATGTATTCTAAAACAGTCGTAGAGAAATATTATTCTGGTCTATATTACAACCCATTTTAATCCTAGCATCTCTTCGGATGCTTTCCCATTTGTCACAAATGAATATAGTATGTTCTGGCGTGTCTACCTGCTGGCAAAACCAGCAAGTATCAACATCCGCCTTTTTTATCCAATTGAGATATTTTCCGAAAATTCCGTGTCCGGACATGGATTGTGTTAAAAAATAATCCATTTCTACCCACTTACAATTGAACCATTTTCTAATATCTTTAACGAAAATTTTTGCCCAACCTAAATAATCGTCCCATTGTTCTTGCCAAGCTATCATTAAGGATTCGTTTGCCAAAGAGGTATGATCTTTGCCCCTTAAATAAATTTCCGATCTTACGTTCGCTTTCATCCACAAAGGAGGCATTCTGGCAAGCACCTGCACTGCCTTCGTGGATATTGTTCTATATGCGGATGTTATTCTAATGGCTAACCTCCTGTTGACCCTATCGAGCATGTTTTTATAACGCTCGAATCTTAGGGCCTTTATCCAGGCAGGGGCGCCGTACAAAATCACGGAAATTACCACCGAGGACAGTACTCTGCGTTTGCCAGCTTTCGGACCTCTGATGTTCGGCATTAGCCTTGAAAGCGTCGTGGCTAATTTCATTCCCTTTAAACATACCTCTTTAATAAGTAACAAGGATTTAGAACGGTTTGGTTGACTCATAGCTGCAGGTTTGGATTTAACCCGCTTTGCTTGATTGTACACTTTTTGATATGCATTTTCTATAGGATTTAACAAAGATAGCTTGATTCTGAGTCCACCAATGAATTTAACTCACCTCTAAAATATAAAAACCACCATAATGTCAAATCTGCCAAAATATGGATTTAACGCGTTTTGCATGCTTGCTCCTCAATTGAGACACTGAATTTGTTCCATTTGACTGATCCACACTCCATACTTACTAATACTTAAATAATGAACTGTTAAAACTACAAGTTAGTCTTAAATTATATATTCTTGAAACGTAGGAGAGACGTCGAAAAAGTTCCATGTGCACCACAATATGAACGTCAATGTTCTAGAATCGTTTTGTGTTTACTTGGTTCGTACAATACGCTGTTCAACAAATACGGAAAAAGTGATCAATTATCCAGATTGTAAATTTGTTTTGTGCATAATTTTTTCCAATAATGTGTACACCAAGACACAAAATTTTGAAACCTGTAAGAAAACTTTTATTATATTTGATCATAATTTTGGTGGTTAATCACCTGTACAAATGTGTTTAGTCTGATGTTCATAAAATCACCAGCGGTCATTGCAATCTCTTCATTTGCTCTTTGTATAATTGAAATTAAGCTTTTCTTTTAAACCATAGCATTATTGAATAGAGGATGAAAAAATCTTTGAAATGAGGCATCACAAGCCCCCACTTCCTTTTAACTGTCACTTGCAGGGGGTTGCATTTAGGGATAAAAATTTTATTTTATAAATATAGTGTAATGACCCAAACTTGCCGCCGAATTAATTTAAATATTTGAAATATCCCGAACGCTCGAGAATTAAACCGCGAAATTCAAATTGGCCAAAAATTCGTGATCGTCTAGAATGGAGGTAGGACCCGTCGTTGTGTTTACACAATGCGGCAAGCGTTCTGGATGCAACGGTGAGACTTTTAGGGGAAGGGGTGTCTTCAATAAAACAATAGAATAGTGGAGGATGCCCTTTTATATTAAATCAAATAGTAAACGAAACAAATGCTCATGCAATAATTTGGAATCTGTGAAACCTCCACCCAAACAGATTCCTCAGGCATGTTACAGTAAAGCCAACACCAATTTAAGTTAACAAAAAACACAACCCATGCAGCACACTGAGAAATTGCCCGATTGAAATACCACATAAACGGAATGTGGTCGTACGGTATAAAAAGCCGTACTTAATGCGCGGTTACGTTGTAAATTTACGAATCCCCTGAATCCCACCCGCTTACTCGAAGTCCTGTAAAAAAAAGGAAACAGAAAACATGTCCCTGGGCAATGGCGGAACAGTCCAATTGCTATAACTGTAATGCTGATCCTGTCCCAAGGACTACATGGAAAACACACAGAAAAACATGTCCCTGGGCAATGGCGGAACAGTGCAGTCGCTTTGACTGGAATGCTGATCCTGTCCCAAGGACTACCAAAAAAAAGAACACACAGAAGAAAAAATAGTCACAAGAGTCAAGTGCTGCCCATCCCAGTACGGAAGAAACCACATACAGATGCGCGACAGACCCCTCTCGCGGGACGCTACTGGCGTCTTTTCGGTGACACTGGGATCAGTGCACAACGTTGGTAACAAGTGCCCGATCTTACAATAAATTAACTCGGGACGATTCCTCAGTGTTTACAATTACGAACAGCCAATTATTTAACCACTAACCCTAATTCGCATGCCATCTCTTATTCAATCACTCCTCAATACAAGCATTCTCCCGTATGAGGTTTTACGCCCCCTCAGACCCTTTAAACACGACGTCCCTGGCAGGCATCCACCCCTCGCGGTTCGCGGTTCCATTCCTTACGACGCGACGTAAGCCACGCGATTGTAGGCCTTACTGCTTTTCCTCCTCGTCTCTTGGTTGAATACAACACGAAGTTGGAACGCCTCGACGGTCGTTCAAAAACATTGTACGCGTCCTGGGATTGCACGTTTAATCAATCCGAGCTGGCATTTCTCTCAAAAAAACCCCGATTGTTTTACTTAAGTAACGCGTTTCCCTTTCGGTTGTACGCCTCCGGGTACTCCACTGGACTCGAAATCCAAACGTGTGACGTCATCAGCCCACGCCACTCCGGACGAATTTGAACCTTAAGGACGTAGAAACCGAGTCCTTTTTCCCAAGCCTAAGTTATTTCGCCCCCGCGACCAAAAAAACACCGTACTACTCATCGGAGAACGAGTACAACAGACTCACGCGGAATTCGCGGCTGATTCGCTAATCGCAACAGCAGTTTCATACAACTTAATCTAACATGCTAACTAACCTATCCCATGCGCTGTAACCGTTAAAAACTTAAACAATACAATACCCGGTGTCGAGGGAAACCTGCACGGATTACACCACTAATTAAAACCACCCCCCCCAAACCAACAAGACACTTTGAAAACAATAAAAAACAACAACTTTTGCGCGAAGCGTCTTCTTCGGTTTTCGGCCCGCTCGCTTTTTTTTCCACAACCCCTCGCGGCTCTCATCAACCGGTCCCGCCCCCTACACTTCTCACCGTGGCTTAAGACTCGGGCCACTTAAGTCGGTGCGTGTGTCGGGTTGCCGACGGTGCAGGCGTAAATTTTAAATTTTAAATTCAATTCACTACAATAGTGTCGGGATTTTCTCTAAATACGCACAATAATTGAGATACTGAATTTATTCAATTTGACTCTATATCTACTAATACTTAAATAATAAACTATTAAAACTACAACTTAGTTTTAAATTATATACTCTTGAAAAAAGTTGCATGTGTACAAACGTCGTCAATATTCTAGAATCGTTTTGTGTTTACTGTTCAGCAAATACGGAAAAAGTGATTAATTATCCAGATTGCAAATTTGTTTTGTCCGTAATTTTTTTCAATAATGTGTACACCGAGACACAAAATTTTGAAACCTGTAATAAAACTTTTTCTTATATTCGATCAGAATTTTGGTGGTTGATTACCTGTACAAATGTGTTTAATCTGATGTTCGTGAAACCACCAGCGGTCATTGCAATCTCATCATTTGCTCTTTGTATAATTAAAATTAAGCTTTTTCGCAACTGCAAATCACTTATGTTGTACCACGCACATCCGTACGCTGCAGCAGCACTATTTTCAGCCTGAAACGAAACGTAGAAGTAAACGACGCAATTTTATTTTTAGTAAACATACATGACAAGTTAATTGTTCACTAAACCAACAGTAGAATCCAAGTTGAAGGAATGCTACTATTGGAACAACGCAACATTGTAATATCTGTTCCGGATATAGTTTCTGAAAATATTAAATTAAATAAATTAAATTAAATATGCACGAACTAGGAACACGGGTTAAATGAGCGATAACATTACCATGGCGCAACCAAATAAAAACCACCGAAAGTTAACTTTTTAATATTTCTTAAATGACCTACACATTTATATATATTTTGAAAGAATGTTTAATTGTAATTAAAAAATCCTATTGCACTATTGCTATGCAAGAAGTATTACACGAATAGAACTCACGGGATGAGTTTTTCAAGTGAGTTCTATTTCATAATCTTCGTGTCGTGTACACAACGCTTTTACTCCTGTATTTTTTGTGATTCAAATCACAGTGTTTTTACTGTCAACCCCACTTTACATACTGATCTCATGGTGTAACGAACAACTAAAAATAAAGGTAGTAAGTCAACTGGGGCAAGTGTACTTTTAGGGTAAGTGCATATTGTAACTATAACCAGATGTTATTTGTTAATATGCAACCATTTGACTCTGAATTTCTTCTTTAATAAATCTCCCTCCAGTTGGTAAAAAGTTGGGACTACTGAAATCAACTGTTTCTACTGTACTTCGTTAGGTTAAAATTGTGCTCTAACAGGTCGCGTTTTGCGTGCGTACGATGTGCTCCTAAATAGTGTGACTTGTGATTGTTACCGCGTACTATACAAACTTGATGGTAAATATTTATTTCAAACGTCCCGGTCTAATAATTTTATAGTAGTTTTACAAGTTATGCTACGTTTTAAGGTTAAAGTGGCAAAATGCACTTGCCTCTCAAAAAATAGAGCACGGGGCAAGTGCATCTTCGATTAATGGGGTAAGTGCATTTTCCATTATGAACTTACCCGATCAAGTATTTTCTCTCAAGTATTTTTATTACCGGTCTAAATGAATACTATTATTGTTCACTAGATACAAGATGGTTTGTAATAACCAAAGAAACACTAACAAAGGTCAACATCACACCCAGGAGGGTCTGAAGACCGCTGTCAAAGCGGTAAAAAGTGGTAGAGGGGTGACAAATAAAATTTTCTTAGGTACAATGCAAGAAGTTAATTAAAACGCCTAAGAGTGTTGTATCAAATATTTGCGCTCAGTGGATAATACAAAAAAAAAAAAATTTCATAAGACTGACCTGACAATGTCCTCTTTAATGAAATTCTAGACATTGAGATTCTAAATTACACAATAGATAATCGGGGAAGATATGTTTTCGATACACCAATAACAGAAGTTCAATAATAGCCCACATTTTATTTTATTTTGGTATTTTTTTACTGTATACGTTCACAAGTAGAAATCATTAAAAGTTTATCTGCCTGTCTTTTCTCAACCCTTACAAATATTTCGAGTCTATAAAATTTATTTAAATGCCAATCGATAAAATAATATTCTCTTGTTCCAGGTACACTTGATATGGGTTTGAATAGAAAGATATAAAGCGAAAACGCACTTTCCCAAGCCCACTGAGGAAAGTGCATCTTCGGGACTTCATCGTATATTAATATTTGTATTCTTACTTTGTAACCTTATATTTGGACAAACTTTAAGTATTCTGAATAAGTAATGTCCAATTAAGACAATGAAATGCTTTATGAACAAATTTAATATCCTAGCATTGTTTCCTATTTTAAAGCGAACTATGTAATTACGTATATACTCTTACCCCAGTTGACGTATATTTTTATTGCAAAAATATATGCGCTGGAAGCTATCCATAAACAAAACCACGAGTGTGACTTCAAGTCTGTTGCCAAAAAAAACTCCAGCAAGATACGAGAGAAAATACGTAGATTTCGAAAATTAGCAAAAAAAGGACAACTTGGTGTGAAATAAATCTTCAAGAACCACAATTATATACTGGTTTTGACATTGAATCGTGCTGTGGGGTGGAAATCTAACGCGGTTTAAAAAAAAAAGGTTCTCGCACGCGAATCTGCAAATGTTGAGCCTTCTACTTTGCTATATTTTCAAGTTGGTTCTTCAAATAGCTGTTTGTTCGTAATATGAACAACTGTACAGGCATTCCATTTAAAAATGAGTTATTTTTGTGTATATCCCAAAGAATTGACTTCTTTATTTCTTTGTTTTACCATGGTAGCCAACGAGAAAGTCAACAATTCATTGCTAATTTAACCAACTGTATTTTCAATATTAACAAAGTTACCAATGGTGAACCTTTCATTGAAATCAACCTACACATACACAGGATGTCTACTAAATGTTTCGCCAAACCCGAGAATATTATACTACATATTGAAGCAATTTAAAAAGTAGATATAAAATTGTGTTCGAGAAGCATGCGTCGTATTACTAGCGGTTTTGTATTAGAGATATTAAATCTAATGTAATGTTCATGATAATTCTCTGTTCATTACGTTATGTTTGTGTTAGGTATCCAGCGTAGAAGTTCAAAATCTCCACCATCTTTCCAAAAATTTCTGATTGATGCCTTAATAACTGCCTTACTTTTTGGAACATCAGGCCATTGTTTATTAATAGTTTCATTCATGTACCATAAATGTTAAAATGTACACAAATACGGAGTTAGCAGACTTGCACTTCATGCATGATTGTGTTCACGGTAATGCCAGAAAGGCACGTCGTCTGTAGTAAAAGCGGTTTAGTAACAGAAGAATTACGAAAAGAAAATGTTTAGTAGAATTCACTCAAAGTTGTGTTAAAATTGATTCACAAGAACAAGTGAAATAGGGAAAGATAGGCCGAGGTTAGTGAGTACTCCTGATTTAGAGGAAAGCGTGATGCACCATACAAAAATAGTTCCTGAAACTTGCTTACTTACGCCAAATTGTATTGCAAGTCTCTAAAGACATTGTTTTGATGGTAGTTAAATGAGGGACAATTATGTCAATTCCACGTTCAACGGGTCCAAATTTTTACCAGTACTGTTAGAAGAGGTGAGTTCCGTCAAGTGCACGACGAAACGGCAATTTGTTTTTAAAACGAACTCCTAGTCTTGTGGATGATGTAGCTTTCATGATGAAACTCTGCCACATTTCATCGTCGTGCTGAAACAGTATTGATCTCAAGTTTTTGGTGATTGATGAATAGGTCGAGGTGAGCCTGTTCCAGATCTTTCTCCACATAATTGTCATCAATATTACATTAATGAACGTTAAATGTGTTGGATATTTCTTAATGCAAATTCCGCTAGTAACTCCGAAACGCATGATTGTCGAACATATTATAGTGGGCTTACAAGAAAAAGGGCACGAAGTCAAAAATTTGGAAAAAAGTATTTTCATTGGTTACAACATTAAATGATGTTAGTGCATTTCGTCTGTTGCACTAATTCTATTTTTAGTATACCGCTGACCTATACGATTTAGCAGTTCATAGATGATCAAAACTTAATGTTGTAACCAATGAAAAGACATTTTTCCAAATTGTTGACTTAAGCCTTTTGCTTGTAAGCCCACGTTATGTTCCTATAGACCAGGGGTGGCCAAATTTTTAGATGTTGGGGGCGACTTTTCTAATGAAAGTGTATCTGAGGGCGACTATGTTTTTTGAGAATGTACTTACGAATTGGTGTTATTTTGATGTTACAAATATACAACGACATGTTCACGTCAGATTAGCAGCCGACGCTTTGGTCACCCCTGATATAGACGTTTTTAATTGTGTATAATAATATTCGTGAGTTTGGCCAAACATTTTACAGACATCCTCTACAAATGTTTTATCAAAACAATAACGTAATCGTAGACTTTTACAAGTAGAAACCAAATGGATCTTTTAATTATTAAAATGATAAAATAAAATTTTTTGGTACTTGTAAATAATCCTTCATCACCATTTACTACTTGTTTATAAAATTAAGTCCGATATTGTAAGAGATCAAGTGTTTACCATTGCAAAACTGGAAAAGCAAATACTTATCGCTGCTGTCAGCAGTTGAATTAACACAATGTACTGAAACACCTTAGCCAGTTCTAAACATGTCCTGTAACAAAAGATTAGAAATTATTTGCACTTTTTAATTAATTTCAGTTGGATCCATACATAGTTAACATATTATGTTGGCCGACGTATTTATTTACCAAATATTGGTGCAACAATTTTTTTGATACCTCCTGGCCGTTGCAAGTGAAATATTCAATAAATTTTCTTTTATTGTCATCATCGACAGAACCGACAAGTTTCAAACCTGAGTTTATAATTTGGAATTGCGTAACAAAAATTTGAACTAGTGTGACAAATAATAAATCGACGCTTGATCCAATTATTCCAGCGAAGACAAGTGCGGATATTTGCCATACGAAAAAAGTTTCGTACAAAGGACTGAATTTTGGCAGAAAATATAATCGAAACGGCAGATTACGACTTCCATTGAATAACTCTGAATAAAAAAACTGAAACAAACTGACACATATGAGAAGAATGAAGGTGCAAATAACTCTTAGATTGAAAGTTGCTAAATTCTTTAGCTTAATTTGCACCGATTCTGTAGCTGCTTTAATCGGTAAAAATTCCGACCATATTTTGCCAATAATTGTTCGCAATTTTTTCCTGTACATTACAAGGACTACCAATTTGATTGTCGCCTGCAAAAAACTCTATTTACCTTTACTCAACAACAGCAATGTTGTAATTACTAACTGGTAGGGATCCCGCAATAAAACCCATTTCTACAATAGAAATATATTCCCTGTTAATGACGAGGTCGCAAATTTGACATAAATTTAATGAAGCCATACTAGCTACGTTTATCCAACCGATTATAATTAAAATCTTGTTATCAGTTTCGGGCCACATACATCCACACTGGATTAATATCTTCAACAACACTAGATTTCTTTTCATAGGGTCGTTATTAATTGATTTTGAATATTCTGAAAAGGCAGTGCAATAAAAAATAGTAAAAAACATATCATTACCTGCGTCTTTTCGAAGGTATTTAGTCATAGTTGCAATAATTAGGTAATTTAAAAGTAATTAAGTTGTTTCAGATTATTCTTGAGTTATACAAATATTTGATCCAGTTACACTTGTATCATATCTGTAGCGTCTAGTTTAAACTGATCCTGCTTCTACTTCTTGTCACCGTGCTATCTGGATGTCTACTAAAGAAATGGTTATAAATCTCGTTTCCTTGCGCATTTGAATAATTAATTGGAATTTTTTAAATTTTATAAGAATTGAAGAAACTTTGTCTTGAAGGTACGCCTTTCATAATAACAGGTTTTAAATTTGTTATCAACCGTTTGATCTTAAATTCATTATGCCTTAACAAATTTAAAACTGTGAATAAATGAACGATTGTTAGCAGTTGCCTGATGTCACTCTAGTGTAAAACTTCATACGTGATTGTACTTGTGTATGTTGTTCTACTTATGTTTCCCGATTAAAAGGTCCCAATAAATTAGTGTACAGTAAAAGCAATCGTTTAACATATCGTTTTTTTAGGTAACACTTCTTCTTAATATTAAACAATTCTACTATCCTACCATTAACGAAGAGGAATGGTTGCAAACATGAATCAGATGAGCCTTGATAATAATTGAATTCATAATAATGATTATGTGCAAACCAAATAAGATCGTTTATCTTCGATTTAAGGTATATTTAATGATTTTGTTTATGAAAATTTTTAGTTCTTTAAAAATTAATTAGATAGGTAAACAACCAACATCACATAAACCAACGTCATATAGAATGGTGTATGTGTTTATCGTGTAAGTGTAGGTGTAGGTGGTTTATCTCAAACTATTAAACCCGAATTTCTGATTTAAAAAATATTCAGGGGAGTTCAGGCGTGTACAGTACCCAAAATTATTGCAGATTACGATTGTATTGCTCTTCCCAAAGAAAAATGTTAGTTTCTTTTATTCAATCGCGTTATTGTATGTACACAAAATTACATACGAAATATTACGCACTACCGTTTGAGAACTTCGTGGCCGTCCAACAACTTTTTTTTGAAATTTTATTTAAGGAAAATAAGGAAACCCGGTAAACAAGCTATCTACGAACAAGCATCATCATTTTTTAGCGTTATTTTTTATAAGTGATATTTAGGGGTGTAGGAATCGTATATTGCTTAAGGAATTAGAATTCAAACTTATTCACAAAAAATGTTATCTGCACAAAATGCTATCAAAATTCTTAATAAATTTCCACTAACACGTTGAACGATTTATGGATTATTTCTAGTTCTTTCAAATCCTGCCTGCATTGTTTGTATAAGGACATCAACATTAGGTATTGTCCACGAGCATGTAGTTTGTGTTCTGCCTATACCGTGCGTTTTTTTAAACTGTTGCGATAGGGAATTGTATGGTAAAAATTGTACCCCGTATTAATTTTTGTTCTGATGAAAATATTTAAACCATTTTTGGAACAAAGTTGGAAGATTCTTTACTCTATCGAATAGATTACAAAGTAATATCCTGATGAAACTAAAAAAAAATTTTGAAAAAAATATTTTTATAAAAGCGTTTTCATGCCAGTATCATTTCTAGCAGGCTGAGATGTCAGTTGACTTTTGTCACTTTGTTTAGGGAGTCACTTAGTAGCGCCATTTTTTATTCACGGAAATTTGAACCAGCATAAATACTGAGATCTTCTTCAAATGGAGGTAGGCCCGCAGTTGGATGCTTTAAGATGCAACGGAGCAATAATATTTCAATATGATGGAGCACCAGCCCATAGTACTGCCATCGTCAGAGAGTTTTGAAACGAAACATTTACTGATAGTAGATTGGTCAATATGGATCATTCCATTGGCCTGCTCGAAGTCCTAACACGACTCGATTTGTTTTTATGGAGGCATTTACGAACACAAGTTTACGTCCTCATAAGAGGTCAACCAGATACTGTGGAGGAACTTTAGGGTAAAAATAAGTGAAGCTTGTAATTCCGTTACAGTGGGAACTTTACAAAACACTCGAAGAAATTTTCAAAGTCGCTTGGGACATTGTCTAGCAGTCGAAGGAAAGCACTTTGAACAATTCTTTTGATAATTTCTTATAATTTTTGTTAATTTGTTAAGTTATTTGTGCTTTAATGGTTTTTACGTTTTGTTTTTTTTTTTATAAATAAATGTTTGCATGCTCTGTCTTCCAAAAGTTAATGTAACCATAGCCTCGAGGAGCTCTCGCTATTTATTTAAGTGATAGTGGTATTTGTACAAAAATATTTTTTTTGAATTTTTTTTCATCAGTTTAGGATATTGAATTGCAATCTATCCGATAATTTAAAGAATCTTCCAACTTTGTTCCAAAAAGGGTTTAAATATTTTTATCAGAACAAAAGTTAACACGGCGTACAATTTGTACCATGCGATTTGCTATGGCAACAGTGAAATGTGGTTGTTATGAAAATTGAAAATTCCATTTCTGGTAAAACCGGCCTCGTCAATAAATAAAATTTTAGTTTCAAAACAAAAAACGACATCACGTTGCTCTTCAAGCCAATTGAAAAACTGTAAACGAGCAGGATAATCTCGCTTCTGAAGTCTAAACTCGTTGAATATGATATTGGTACAATACCTGTTCGTGCAAAATTCTCCATACAGTTGAATTTCATAAGCCTTCTTGATTTCCAGTGATTTGGGTGCTCAGAAATTGATCCTCTTCAACCCGAGTTAACACTTGCCCTTCTCCTGATACCGTTCTAATATTTCTTAATCGTCCAGCAACTTCTTGTTTGTCAAATCTACCTAAGATAAAATTTAGATAATAATAGATGTTTGATATTTAATTGAAGCGTTTTTTACAAAAACAACCATAGTCCTAATTTTTTTTTGTGATATTACTTATGAATATCGAGTGGGGAATCGCTGTTTTTGCAGAACAAGCAAATATTTACTTAACTATAACGTTGGACTATGTATCTTCTTGCAGAAACCGATCACACCATTCGATTGGGCGTCTAAGAAACTCTGTAAATCAACACTAACCGCGAAATTCGCATTTTTGGACTATGGTCATTTTTGTAAGAAGCGCCTCAATTGTTTAGGAATTACCTCGTTCCCTCAAAGCACGATCTACTCGTAAAGAACCCTACAGTATCAGTAATACTGTCAGTATTTTCTTAATTCTGCAACAGTATTTATCAACCTTATACGGTCTTCCAAATCGTTAGTATTTTCTTCAGTATCGTCCTAGCA
Organism: Dascillus cervinus; assembly: GCA_949768715.1. Lineage (NCBI taxonomy): Eukaryota > Metazoa > Arthropoda > Insecta > Coleoptera > Dascillidae > Dascillus > Dascillus cervinus. The sequence continues at coordinate 19,762,831 of OX458320.1, forward strand.
GTAGACGAGTGCACTATTACTGTGGATATTTGGAAAACGTGTTCGGCAATAGTTTTGGCATGTGCTACAAAACGTACTGTGAAACGCAAACGATGAACAACAGATTGGCTAAGAAAGTGTAAAGTATACTCTCGCCTTGTCAATGCTAAAACCGTTCATTGAAAGGTAAGATACAAAGAAGAGAAATTGTATATCAGCTGACGAAAGATTAGCAGCTTCTTTAATCCTCTCGGTCACGATAAAAACCGGAAATTTATTACAATTAATTTTTTTGAAAATTGTTAGTGTGAGTTTCACATTATCAAAATGCTTCGTTTGGGCGCAGTAGGGTGTCCTTAATTGTGCTAATAAAGTAAAAAAAAATACAAAATACAAAATACAAAATACAAAAAAGGCCAAATACAATTGTTTCTAACAAACGGTACAATGTACGCAATCGAATCTATTGTCAACCGACACATAGGGTAAACAAAAAGAAATAAAAAATAAAGTTCAACACAGCACAGTCAAAGCGCACCTTCAGAAACTTATATATTAAATAAATTTATAATTTGGTAATGAATATACAGGTTGTATTATATTAAGTGTTCACCATTGGTAACTTTGTTATTATTGGAGTTGCGAAGTCGGTTAAATTAGCAAAGAATTAGTGTTTTTTCCGCTGATTACCATTATGAAACCAAAAAAACAATCGAACGTCAACTGTTCGAGATATTCACGAAAATAACATTTTTTTAAATGGAATGCCCTATCCTTTTTTGCATATTTTGAAAGAATGTTTAATTTTGAGTGAAAAAGTCTTAATGCACTATTACGATTAAATTAACTACCGAGAAGTTACAAGCAATTGAAGTTTTTATTTCAATTAATTACAGAAATCACGTAGACACTGAAACAATTGAAAATTGTAATTATTAAAACGTCAAAAACAATTGAATGAATGTGTTAGTTAATATTTTCATCAAACATTAACGTGGTATATTCAACATTTATTACTTTTGGTGTGATTTAGTAACAGCTGTGTTCAATTTTGGTTCCCGACATGGCATTTTAGAAGCATATCTTATGTGCGGCAAGAACTCGGCGAGAGCTCGAGATTATTACCAGCAGCAGTACCCGCTTCGATTGCAACCAATTCAACAGTATTTTCTGAGACTGTATAGAAAGTTTAGGAGTAACGAAACAGTGTTTCAAAAGGGAAGAGAGAAGAAAAAAATTGTAATTTCCGAAGAAGTCGAAATTAATGTAATTGCGTATTTTGAGGCATATCCTAGAAATTCAATACGAGATATTTCAAGGGAGTTAAATTTAAGTTTGAACAGCATTGAAAGGATTTTAAAGAAACATAAGATGGTTCCTTATCATTATCACCCGGTGCAAACGTTACTTCCAGGCGATTTAAATCGAAGATTAACTTTTTGCAACTGGTATTTAAGTTACTGCCAACGACACTTCAATAGCGAGTTTCATTTTCTGTGGACCGATGAATCGAACTTCTCAAATTCTGGAATGTACAACAGAAAAACGAATCATTATTGGGCCCGCGAAAATTCGTTCCAAGTACACCCTATAAATCCACAAATGCGGTTCAGTCTAAATCTGTGGTGTGGAATTGTAGGTTCAAAAATTATTGGACCATTTTTTTACCGTGGCAATTTGACTGGAGTGAGATACGTAGAATTTATGAACACTTCCTGCATAACTGTTTGGATGAAATGGATTTAATTTCAAGACAATACATCCATTTCCAACAGGATGGAGCACCGGCCCATAATTATCACGGAACAACCAATTTGTTAAACAGATTATTCATTGATAAATGGATAGGAACTAATGGGCCCGTGCGTTGGCCACCACGTTCGCCAGATTTAACCCCCATGAATTTTTTTCTGTGGGGGTATGTGAAAAATTTAGTTTACAGGGAGAGATATGCAACAGTTAATGAATTGGAGAATACAATTTTAACAATAATTAATGTATTGGATGGTAGAAAAATTTTGAAAGCAGCGCGGTGTGTTCAAAAAAGAGCCCAAAAATGTGTTGAACAAGACGGTAACATTTTCGAACATCTATTATAATGTCTTGGTCATGCAATATGTTTTTCTAAATTTCTATTCTCAGTTTGCCGTGGAAGAAATGTTCCAATAAATACAATTTTCAATTGTTTCAGTGCCTACGTGATTTTTGTAATTAATTGAAATAAAAACTTCAATTGCTTGTAACTTCTCGGTAGTTAATTTAATCGTAACAGTGCATTAAGACTTTTTCACTCAAAATTAAACATTCTTTCAAAATATGCAAAAAAGGATAGAGCATTCCATTTAAAAAAATGTTATTTTTGTGAATATCTCGAACAGTTGACGTTCGATTGTTTTTTTGGTTTCATAATGGTAATCAGCGGAAAAAACACTAATTCTTTGCTAATTTAACCGACTTTGCAACTCCAATAATAACAAAGTTACCAATGGTGAACACTTAATATAATACAACCTGTATAGATGGTAAAACATACACTCAATTGAAAGAGTAAAATGTTCAGAACCGATCGCAATATGATAGAAAGGCTAAACAAGCTGAGTTTCGAAGGAAAGGAAGCAGTATAGGTTGTTCACAATTGAGTACAAAGTGACCGAGCTTTCGCGAGTTTGCAATTATTTGCTAAACTTTGGCTGAAGGGAATAACCCTCTGTGGTACCCTCAGGAAAAATAAAGCGTTTATACCAAACGAATTGTTGCTTAAGGGGGTATTCTAGCGTAGAAATTTGAAAAAATCAATTTTTTTTCCTCATATTTTCAAAGCTTAATCTTTCAAGAATATGTCTGTGAAAGGATTTGTCAAAATTTTAATTATTTCCGGAGATATAGCTATTTTAGTAACACGACATCCAAACCGGCTGAGCCGGAAGGACACTGGGCGTAATTTTACCCGAAACTTTAAACGCGTTTTTCTCGAAACTACTTTCTTCAAAAAGTTTGTCATGATTTCTCAAGTTCTACTTAACCGATTTACTTGGAATTTGGTGTGAGTCTTCTCTATATATGTTTCTATCGTACTAACTATGATTTATAACAAATTAATTTTTTTTACTATTTGTAAAAAATTCAGAAAAGTCAAAAAAATTGTAAAAAAAATTATTTTTTTTCGGACATCCGCAATTTAGCAAAAAAAATTTTTTTTTCAGTTTTTTTTAGTTAGTACGATAGCAGCATTTATCTAGATAAATAATCTTTTTTATGTTTTTGTTTCACATCATTTGGAGGGTTGCAATCATGACAGACTTGGCGCGCCCTTTTTTTCCAACCCGCCACTTCAACAGCTTATAACATTTTGAGTTTTCAATTTTTTCACTTTTTTAAATTTTTTATGTATTGTTAAAACATGAATAAATATCTTGTTAAAAAATGGATCGTAAAAATATTTTTTGTTTTTTATTTATATCACGCGAAAAAAACACCTCAAATTCATGCCTGTAGACTAGAATACCCCCTTAAACCATGTAAACCTATAAAGTCTTTTATGTTCCCGTTCAGAAACAATCATAGTCTGGTATCATATGTGCCCAAAAATAATTAATCAATAATATTACTATCGAGCCAACACACCGATGATAAGGTAGGAGGAGAAGACAAAGACTACAAACCTGAAATTATATTGCCAATACAATACAATACAATTAGCTCACTCAACAATATTCAACACAAAGGAAGATCAACTGCCGGCCCATGGCCATATTATGTTATCGTACCATGGATACAGCTGCCATCAATGCATTCAAGGTATGGATGCTCACTAAAAATGCACGAAGAACATTTCTGCTCCAGTTAGGAAATCACTTGGTAACAAAACATCATTCGGCGTTACAACAAATATATACAATTCTAACTAAAAGAGTTTATGATACAGTTGTGCCGGAAGTACAAAGTTGAGCACAACAGCAACTAGAACAAAAGTACAAGACCGTTGCCATCTCTGCGGTAGAGAACATGACAGAAAAACACGGCAACCGTGAACTCTCTGCAAAAAGTTTGTTTGTGCCGAACATTCCTCAAAAAATTTGTTTTGTCAAAATATAATCAATTGTTAATAAATTACTGTAAGGTCGGTTGGGGCAAGTGCATTATAATTTTTTAAAAGTGGCATTTCAATCGATGATTAAAGAAAATTAGATGTAGAAAAAAACTGAAAAAAATTTAGCATTCTGCTTGCTATATTGTTTTAAATTGTAAGTAATTACTTTTTCTTTTTGACATTTTGACATTTTAATATTTTGTCATATCACGCTTGCCTCGTACGACAGGGCAAATGCAATAATACTCTATGTGCGTAAGCAAACTGCAGTGTGCTAGCAGCCAATCATAGATCTAGTTAAAGGCCGATTCCCATCTAAGCAGCATCAAGCAGCGCGTGTTATTTCCGTGAATATCTCGAGCGGTTGACGTTCGATTGTTTCTTTGCTTTCATTATAGTAATCAGTGAAGAAAGAACCAATTCTTTGCTAATTTAACAGACCTTGTAGCTTCAATAATAACAAAGTTACCAATGGTGGACACTTAATATAATACAACCTGTATAGTGTAGAACTGTCCTAAGAGCCAAAATTTGTATTTTGAAAATTTGTACAGAGATATCACCATAAATGTATTCTCCTTTAATTATTTATTGTCCCAAGTGCAAATTTTAAGTAATGTGGTCATAAAACCAGAATGTAAAACAGACACCAATTGCTTAAAAACTGCATAGTTGAGGATAGAACGATCCTAAACGCCAGGACTGATAAACTGATACTGATAAACGAAAATGCGTTGTTGATATATTTTAAAGGATAAATTGTGGCTCGTAGGCTCTAAAATTTTAATATATTGAAGAACCAATAAATTGCATTTTACACTCTACTGCGTAATCGGTTTAATGGTTCTTAGGACAGTCATATACTATATACACGATATAACGACAATGAGGATGATGATAATGATCCGAAAATTGAATTTGGGCGAGCAAAGGAAGATGATGGCGACGAATGACATGAATCTTAACAATGGAGCATTTGTCTAACTTTCCTGCAAGTAATATGATCAAAGTTTACAGTGTGGTATAAATATTGTCAAAAAATATGCATAATAATTTTTGATAACCACTGTATATTCCATACTTAGTTTTGTATAGCGCAGTTTACATAAGCGTAATCCTATATACGGAAGCGCGCGTACCACTCTCCGCACTGTATCTCGATAACGGTTGATCATACGGAAACATGCATGAAATAAAAATTGTAGATAATTTTATCGTTTATAAGTTATACAGTGCTTTCGTAAAGTAAGGAATAAATTCGATAAAACATTTTAGAAGAATTTTCACAAAAAATCCTCGGACCCGTCAACTTAAGTTTTTAAAACTGCATTTTTTTTTAATATTTATAATTTTACGATCGTGTTTTGGTTTCACACTATGACGTCATCATTCATTTTTTAAATGGCACCCCATACTTTTGATCGCGAATTTGGATGCATCACATTTTTCTGAGTACGGCAATGTCAAATTCGTATGACCTTGAAGAGGAAAGTTTTCGAAATAACCAGTTCTAAAGTTTTAAAAATGTATGGTAAAATTATGAGAGTAGACCTATCATAATGTCATCATGGAAGCGTTGGAAACAAAAGAGGGATCACCAGATTTGACAACATTTGATTACTTTTTGTGGGGATGCTTAAAAAATAAAGTGTACGTTAGTAGGTTAGAGAATTTAGAAGATTTAAAGCAACAATTCGTCATGAGATACGACAAATCCCTCCTGAAGTTATTGGCAATGTTAAAAAAGAATTTATTGATTGTCAAGAAATCAACAGTGTGCAATATTTTAATTTAGTTGTTTTTTTAAATTTAATCATTACTTAAATTTAGTATTTTGAGATAGCTGAACCGTTTTCTTTATTTTTTTTTTTTGTAACCATTCAGTTTGTACCAATCCTATTTCAAAAAATACGCTACTAAAAATAAAATTTGACGGATTCGAGCGTTTTCCCAATAAATTTTGTTCATGTCAAAACCGTCTTTTGTTTCCAGCGCTTCCTTGATGAGATTATTATTGGTCTACTCTAATAATTTTACCATACATTTTCGAAATCTTAGGACTTTCCTCTTCAAAATCATACGAATTTGACATATTCGTACTCAGCAAAATGTGCTGCATCCAAATTCGCGATAAAAATATGGGGTGCCATTTAAAAAAATTGATGATGACGTCATAGTGCGAAAACAAAAGACGATCGTAAAATTATAAATATTAAAAAAGATGCAGTTTTAAAAACTAAAGTTGACCGGTCCGAGGATTTTTTGTGAAAATTCTTCTAAAATGTTTTATCGAACTTATTCCTTATTTTACGAAAGCATTGTATAATCACCTCAAATGAGATACGACGCATAGAAAATGAAATAATGGCGAAAAACCGATTTTGGTGACCTTTGATCTTCAATATTTTCTGACGCGGACACGAGATCATATGAGACTTTTTCGCTAGTCTTCAGAACGTCAATACAAAGGTTTATGCAAAAATACAGCTTCCTCCCTTTCATTCCGCAATTTACCCCTTATTGCACTTTATTTGACTGTCTTGGTATTCAGAATAATGAAGGTAGCACTCATGATTTGACGATACAATTGCTCATTTCGGCAAAGGGAAAATTTATACGTTTCAAATGATGATAGTAGAACTGTGTTGTATTAAAAAAGGAAACATAATTAAAAACACAATTATTATTATAAATCAATATAATAGCAAAAACAACGCAGCAGATTAAGCAAATTTAATTAATTAAACAGACGTAAATCAAATGAAAAAAACTCGACCAAGAGCCAGTCAGGCCCGCACAATTAGGGTTCCGTATTAAAACAACAATTTTCTCGCAACTATTATATTGTCTATATTTTACACAGTTTTCCTGTAATATATAGCTTAATATCTACTAACAATATTAAAAGCAAAATTTTAGCTTTAGATACCTAGGAAAACAGTGAGGGGAACGGTCATTTTCTACACATTTTTAGCTATATCATTAAGACCACTGAACTTAAAATTGAAAAACAAATTTATTTGGAATCCTTAGAGTTAGCTCTTTCAAATGATAACCAACACGATATATTAATTTAAACTTTTTTTTATTGGTACCAAACTGACCCCCATCTTAATCTAAAAATGAAGTTTTATCCAGTTATGATGAGCGACATATATGTGCGCGTCGTCAAGATTTATCATTACGCCAAATTTCAAGTTTTCGCGTTACTTTCGAGGAAAACCTCTGTGACAGACGGACGGACACCGAAATGATCTTATAAGGGTTCCATTTTTTCCTTTTGAGGTACGGAACCCTAATAAAAATTTTACAAGAAAACGTTTCAAGCTGTAAAGCAGAATATTATTTTATGGCATTGATTTAATCAATTCAAGGCCGCTGTTAACAACGCGGTACACAACAATCGTGTTCTTATTAGGAATTGTTGCACCTTGCATCTCATTTCTTAAAAACCGTCGAAAACTTGCTTCACGGTGAAGGAGGATAATCATTTCACCGCCACAATGCGATAACGGAATTGTTTTCATCGATGCGTCGTATTTCGTTTCACCAAGAAACTCGTGATTAAACTGGACCAATCCGTTAGCATCCAAATAGTGAATGGACGCATACACTGGATTCGTGAAGAAATAATGATGAGGTCGTCCGGTTTTGATCTGAAAAGCGATTTCTTGCCTTACAAAATCAATGGTAGCGTTGAAAAATGTCCAATCGTTGAGCCCGTTAAATGTAATACTAAAGATGTTACCGGCGTATTGACCAGGAGCATCATTATTATCAAGTAACACGTCAGCATAACGAGAGTGTAACTGTTCTCGTTCCGTAACTGGAAAGACGTTGATGGCCAAATAAAGGTCGTCTTTGAGTGGTAAGTACTTCTGATAGATCAATTCCGGGTGCTTCCTGATGTCGTTGGCCACTTCGTCCATAACAAGCTTCAGATATGCATGTGGATTGACTGAAGCGTGTTTCAATCCGATTTCGGTCAGCGTGAAAAGATTTGATTTGCTGCTAAAGCTGAATTTGTTTGCCTGGCTGTTGTTGTTGGCGGACAATCTTAATCGGAAAGGTTCCAAGTGGAAGATGTCCAATTGATACCCGAATTCGAATTTGACCTGGTCGGACGACAAAGAAACATTGGCACCTTCAATGGATTTTCTAAACAGTTCCTCGCCGTTGGATTTTTTGACGATAATGTGAGCGTACTCTGTCTTAGTGAAAACCAGGTGAGGAGTCTTGTTCGTGACATCAATTAATAACATCTGATTGGGTAAATCGATAAATATGCTAGCAAATCTAAGATCAGAATAACCTAACAGATTTATATACTGATGCACCAATTGGTTAGATGTTCTAATTGTAAAGTTGATGTCCAGTTTCGTGTTCTCTTGATCGACCATGAGATAAGCTTGGTCGATGGCGTATTTCGTAGATTTGCCTGTTGGTAATAACAAGGTGTATGCTCCAATGGCCACGTTTGGTAAGTGGATTGAAGTGTTTCTGATTTTAAAATGGTAAGCAAAACGTCCACCTCGTAATAAAATCAAAGTTTCTGCGTAAATTTGCTGAAAATTGTCGATGTTGAAGGCAATCGTTACATTTCCTGTGAGATAAGAAGGTTTCGGTGCCTTTACTATGAGACCAGAAGATGTCCACTGAGGTTCCAGTGCTTCCAATAATTCTGTAAAATATAGTTTCTTGTTTTATAATATCACAAGTAAATTTTTCGTTCATTTTTATCGTTTTTTATTAAAATAAAATGTTTATAGTTATTATTGCTTAGTATCAGATAATTTAGAGTATGCGCAGTCTTTGTATTGATACTTTAAACTTAGCATATAGTCCGACAGACTTAGCCATTAATGCACTGAGAAAAAAAATTCTTATAGGTAAGAAAATTCGGACTTCAATTTAAAATTGCGCGTTGTTAATTTTGACCTAAGAATTGGTCATTCTTGAGTTGCAAGAATGTTCATTCTTGTTGTCAAATTTAAGAGTGGATCATGCTTAATTTCAAGATGTTTATTCTATCTGTCAAATTTAAGAATGGGTCGCTCTAATTTTAAGCACCTATATAAGTTTTATATTTAAGAATAGATCATGTTGATTTCAAGAACTTTTATTCGATTATTTAAAAATGTTCTTAATAATGTGTTTCTTCTTATTATATTAAATAAGCACGTCTTGTAAAAACATTTTTTTTCTTACTTTTATTAATATTGTAGAATGGAATGCTCGAATTGAAGGAATTTTAGAATACAAAGTTATTTCTCATACATATTTTTATTAGAAGTAGGGAAAAATTTAACAATATCACATCACACATTTTCGGTTTAAGAACCAGATTCTCATTTGGTAACAGATGTAATATGAAATGGAAGTTCATCGAAGTCATTATTCTTCTCAATGAATCTTGGCCGCCACACAAATAAATTGTTCTTCTCGTAAGAAATAATTGACCAAAATCTACATCAATCTAAAAATAAAGAAACAAAATGTTTACATTGTTAAATGCTTCAATAATGACCATTGGTCTATAAACAATAATTCTTCCGCAAATCCGCATACTTCAGCTAAATTCTTACAAAGATTTCTACATTCTCTAAAAAGTAAAATTTGTTATAAGATAGATACAACGCTAAATATATAAATGAAAATCAAAATTATTTCTTTACCTTCCTCATTACTATAATTTCTGTTATCAAAGCAACTGGTTCGCATGTCGGTTTTTTTTTTATATGGCTTCTTACTTTTCGTTTCGACGGAAATAAACTAAAAACAATTTGTTTAATAGTAGATGTTACATTGAAAAAACTGTTAAAAAATTCATTCGGTAAGATAAAAGTGTGGGAAAAATTATAATTCCAACAAATTTACTTGCATGCGAGTTGATCACACACAGAATCAGAAAATCCCCATAATTTCAGTACCATTTTTAGAAATGGTTTTTGAAATTAATCATTTTGTTGATCGACATTTATTAATATTGCATTGAATTAACATCTTAATCTCGGCACATTAAACCACTTGTAATATTTTCCATTTCTTCACAATTAAACATTCACTAATTATGTAAGGTACTAAAAATTCACTTTACAATAAAAATACAGAAAATGCACACCGTAATATGTATTTTCTTACTGCAAGCCGAGTTAGGAGTGATGGTTTGGAGGTAACTTTTAAGAAATTCCAAAGTAATCTATCTATTGTCAGTAAAGCTTTATGACCCTTCGCCGAAAAAATGTCGGTCATAAAGGAAATTTAGAACATTCCGTTCAACTGTATTCGCACAGCTGGACCTGGCGCTCGTTCCAAATAATACCGCCAGTAAGGTCACCACAAAATAAAAATTCCCATTCCTAAACCAAAAGGGTAACTTGCTTGGTTTAATATTATACCTGCTAACATTTAGCACGCCCATCCATTCTAAACACGCATTCTTCATAAATTCTTTATTGGCATTTTTTTTGACTGTGCAAATTCTCCAAATCAACTAAACTAAACTTTACTGTACATTCGTGAATATTCACAAAGAAACTTAAAATTGTATTATTAAGATTCGGTTGCTTCATATTAAAGAAATTATTATAAAATGTGATTACCTATGCCATCAGCGTTTTGTTGACTTAAACAATGTAACGCCAATGTCCCAAGAATAAGAAATGGGTTGACCTAAAAATGTAAATATTGTCACAAAATAATGTAAAATTATAATTGAAGGGTTCAGGGAAAGAACAGACTAAGTCACATTTACATAATTTTGAGTAACGGCATTTTTAAAGTATAAAAGTGTTGAATTAGTTGAAGTTTGAAGTAAAATGACTTATAAGAACTCTACGTGGATGTTTAGTCATTGTGAAAGACAGTCAAAAAAAAAAAAAAATTGATCTGTTCGCACGGTTACTTTCTTGCAAAACGGAAAAGTGTCCGTCGGAAAACTTTTTTTTTTACTTAAAGTTGTTCCCCTGTTCCCTTCAATTGATATGTAAGTCATTATTTCCTTTAGCCAATTTTCGGCGTATCAATAAGCGAACTAATCAGTAATAAAATAAACTGTTAAATTGTTTTTATTTTATCAGTTGTTTTCAGGAAATAGTCTTATCAAATTCCGGTCGAGTAATAAAAAAGGGCGCTCCGGAGACAAACTACTGACAATTTATTTTGATGCACTTTAGTTTCATTTTTATTATTTTAAACAGCATTTACTTACCCAATGACCGATCATTTTCAATGCAATCTAAAGTGTTATAGAATTACGGTACTCTGCTCACTTAGAACTCTTAAATCGTCTATATAACTATACGAAAATTGATGCTATCAACTCTGATTTACAGGGTGTCTCCAACTTACGCAATCACAAACCAAAAACATAAAAACAATAATAAAACACTATAACCATTTTTATTTTAAACTATTTGGACAGCCGATCATGTCTTTCTCCGGCTGACAAAAGAGAATGACCTCAACTGTGCGTTTTCGGACTGCAACTCAACTGATACTGTCAATTGTTTATCTGTATAGTTAATATTCTTTGCTACTACCGTATTATAAAACTAATCAAATGTTCAAGCGAATTATTTTTCGACGGTGACCAGGAAACGCACACGGAAAACAGCACACACTAAAAAATACGCACCATACAATGCGCACAAGGAAATATACGCATATTTTTTATAATTTGCTCGTAAAAATTCTAGTTAATTTTCAGTATCGACCTTCAATCTTCATAAACGTTAATCCTCTTTATCAACAGAAGAGTCCGAACATATAGTATGTATTTCGTTGGCTATGTCATATCGTACAATCATTACGATGGGAGCTCTTCACTCAGAAAAAAATTCTTATAGGTAAGAAAATATGGGCTTAAATTTAAAATTGCGCGTTTTCAATTTTGGCCCAAGAATTAGTCATTCTTGAGTTTTAAGAACGTTCATTCTTCTTGTCAAATTTAAGAATCGATCATTATTGATTTCAAGAAAGTTTATTTTACTTGTCACATTTAAGAATGGGTATCTCTTGATTTAAAGAATGTTTATTCTACTTGCCAAATTTAAGAATGGGTAATTCTTGATATCAAAAATGTTGATTCTATTTATCAAATTTAAGAACGGGTCATTCTTAATTTCAAGAATTTTGATTCTTCTTGACAAATTCAAGAACTTTTATTCTTTTTACTGTTAAGAATAAGTTATGCTGATTTCAAGAACTTTTATCCTTCTTGTCAGATTTAAGAATGTTGCTAAGAATGGGTTTTCTTATTATTTATTTTGGGTGATCTTCTTATATTGCATAAGCACTTCTAAATACAATAATTTTTTATTATTTCTAACAATTTTAGAATGAAATGCTTGAATTAAAGAAGTTTTAAAATATGAAGTTATTTAACATAAGTGGTTTTATTAGAAATAGGCAAATCTATATAAATAAAAATGAAAACCGGTTCGTTAGTCATCGAATAACGTGAGAACAGCAAGACCGATTTGGTTAATTGTTTTAGTGAAATTTTAGTAATACTTCGAGACAGGTTATGACGGAAAGAATTGTTTTAAAAGTGACCTGGAAAATTAAAATTTTTGGGAAATATGAAATTGCATTTTCTACAAGTTCAATAAAACATTAGAAATCATTGTATAACTACTAAAGTTCACTGTAAAACGCAATAAAAAATTATTTGAGAAATTATTGTACAAGTACTATAGTATATTATTTAACAAGGACATAATGTAGGCTATTATTAACGAAGATGAAAGTTTGTAAATATGAGTCGAAGACGAGTATTTACAAACATCTGAGTTCATAATAGCCATTATGTGCGAGAAAAATACAGCTGTTTATCTACAATCAAAATTTCATTCGTTAAAAGTTTAAAATGCTGATAAGTTCCGAAGCAAAATTGACACCGAAATTAAACGGAAACCAAAACGTGATTTTCATCGAGAAACCTTTGCTTCCAGTTGTCAAGGGCGCGAAAAAAATAACAAGGATCTGTCAGTTAGGAAGAAAAATACGAACTTGTTTTTCTTTTCCTTATATTATATTTTGAATGTGACGACTTAACCACCCTCAAGTTGTGACGCTTCTCCGATTCTCGCGGTAGCCGAGGCCTCCCTAATGGATAATAGTGTTTTATTAGTTCCTAATTTTCTTCTTTCCGCAAGGGCGTCGTGCATTGGCACCGTCCGATAATTGTTCCGTCCCGTAACAATTAAGTGCAAATATTCCCTCAGTAATAGAAGAAGGAAGAAGAAGAAGAGATTAGGCAGAATACCTCGGTATTTTACCATTGCCTCGCGAGGAGACACGGTTCTGATTTTAATACGCTGTTACTGTCGCCCAGAATTGAACCCGGGACATTTGCTTAGGTAGCCTCGTAAAAACTAATCATTCTATCGCGCGCGTAGGCAACCAACATTATGCTCCGTTTAATAATGAAAATAAATAGGCAACCAACAATACGCACCGTTTAATAATGAAAATGAAACTGAAGGGGCGTGACCTGTGGATAAGGAGCCTTGTTATGTATCCATGGCTAGCATATGAAATGAACGTATTACGTCATGATTGTAGATAAAAGTTCATTATAAAAGATAATAAATTTTTTCTTCAGACCAAAAGTAAATTGTGATGTCTATCTATTATTTTACTATAGAAATGAACTGATCACAACAATCGATACAGTCCAATACAGTTTTAATACATTTAGTTGCTAATAACAGTCATTCAATCTATCCTTTTTTCTAAGTATTTATTGTTGAAAATAAGTATGACTACTAAGACGTAGAGTTAATAATAATAATGAATATTACCAAATTCTAGAATTCTTTTCACCTCTCTTTATTGAGAGCTAAGGAATTTAAGGTTCGACTATTTGGTATCAATTTATTTACTTTCCCCATTTACAAACAATTGAAAATTGTTACCGCTGATCAACATGCATCAACAAGCCACTGTTTTTAATTTTCTTCAACTCTCAAGAAATCTTCTCAAACTCTAAAGAGATCGAACAAAAATATAAACTTGACGTCGTTTTTGACATTTTTGAAACTTTTGAAATTTTTACCGCCACCTTATATGAATATGTCAGTCAATCAGACAATGACGAGAAAAAGCTCTAGAGGTAATCCAGGTGGGCCCTGTGGTAATCTAGGGTCTTGTGAAGAATCTCTTCTACTTTAATAGCCCTTCTACAGCCACTCCTGGATATATTAAGGTGGCGTGTCAGTTTTCACTACAGAATTGAGACAAAACAATACAAAATAAAAAACAAATGGCAAAAATAAAAAGAAAAAAAATTAAACGACAAAAATTAAGAGAGAACAGAACTTAACATGTGATTATAAGACTTGCTCGAATAACTGCCTGACAACGACGACCCATACTGTTAATTAATTTTCCAATTTCATCCTGGTCAATATTTTCCCAAAATCTCTGCAGTTGTTGTTCTAGCTCTTGTAGATTGCTTGTGCACTGAAGAAGTGCTTTAAGGCGTTTGCCAATCTTGTTCCACAATAGGGTATATGCATGCATTTTTTTAATTTTTTTAATTCACTGTTTACACCGTTATAACATAGTAAAAAATATAAATACTGTTTAAAAATGCTATAATCAAGTTTAAAAAAATGTTTAAAATAGCGAATAATTTTGAGCTGTTTAAACGCCGCCATTTTCGCGCGCTCTATTGATGACGTCACATACTGTGTCAACAACAGTTCAGCCCACTGTTTCCTGCAGGTGTTTTCGTTCTTAATTTATTTCACCATGAAAAAAGCTCAAAAGCCAGTTTATAAGTATTGCATTGTGCCTTTATGCAAAAACACTATCAGAAGTGCACCTGATAAAGTGTTTTTTCAAGTCCCGATGGGTGCAAAAATACGTAAGAAATGGTGTGAGGTTATCAGAAGAGATAAAGTATCTGCAACAGCTTGTTTACATTGTTGTGGAGATCACTTTAATGTAAGTATGACGTATTTATTTATTTATTTATTTATTAAATTTTTTGAACTTAGAGCTTAAGCTCCCTAAAGGCCATTATTACAATGCATTTAAATGGTACATAATAAAGAAAATGAATGCTCATTTAAAAATGAAATGTAATTAGGATTTCCATACCTAGATAGAGGAGGATACAGGAAATTATGTTCAATACAACATAATAAAACAAGAAGGTGTAAATGTGACATTACGATTAAATAAAGGAGTTTTGCCGCACATATTCCATTGCCAAAATCGAAATATGCCACCACCCGTTATAAGAATGGGTGCTATCAAGAGAAAACGGTTATCACTGATAGAAGAAGCTCTCTGAGTCTACTGCCAGTAGTAGTGATGCTATGGAAGTATGTAAACCACCACAAACAAATAACGATGAAGTAGAATCCTGTTCTTCCCATATTGAAGAAATTAATTCACCGGAGAATGAAATGAAAGTACTTATTGATAAAGCTGTACAGGTGAATATTAAAGCTAAGTATAGAAGTATAGGTGTTCATGTAAATTTCCCTATGGATAAGAAAAATATAGCACTATCTCCACTAAAATGTCCTCTTTCATTAACAAGTACTGCGACATCACCAATAAAATCAGTTGCCAAAAATAAATTGCTTGCCGACAGCCCAGATCGTATGTCAATGTCTTCTCTTTCTTCAATGATATCTCAAGATTATGTATCAAGTTTTTCATCCGAATCAAGCTGGACGCAAGATGATGACTCAGAGAATGAAAAAGATTTTAAAATTCAAATGCGTACTGGCATGTTAACCGCTGTAAAAAAAGAATCTAAAATGTTGTTAGGATTACCTAAAACATCATATCATCTAATAGAATTATTAAGTGAAAATGTCCCCCTTTCTACCATAGATATACTAATTACACTAAAGAAAATAAAATTAAATGAGTCATTCAGCATATTGGGATTACATTTTGGATATTCACAGAGTACTATCAGCAGAATATTCTCTAAAAGTGTACCTTTTATTGCTGAAAAAATGAAAGACTTAATTGTATGGCCAACACCACCAGAGATTTACAAAATATTACCCATATCGTTTAGGTCCAGGTATGCAAATGTTGTTTCAATCATCGACTGCCTTGAAATTCAGATTGAGAAACCATCTAATGCAGTCCACCAATCACTTACTTGGTTGCAGTACAAAAAATGTAATACCTTGAAGTATTTAATTTCATGCACACCTGATGGGTTGGTTAATTTTATCTCTGAAGGATATAGCGGAAGGGCTACAGATGTTATGATAGTTCAAGACTGTGGTTATTTGGAGTGTTTACCACCTAACCAAGCAGTGATGGCAGACAGAGGATTCAAAGATTTGTCATGTTTATTAAAAGCTAAAAGATGTACACTTATACGACCACCTTCAGTTTCAAAGTTGTCCCCAAGCACAAAAAAAGAAGTAAAGCTATCAAAACAGATTGCGGCATTGAGGATACATGTTGAGCGTGTAATAAATAGATTAAGGGAGTTCCACATGCTGCTTCCTCATGCTTGTGTAGATCACAATTTAATTCCAATCATAGATGAAGTCATAATAATAGCTTGTGGTTTAATTAATATGCAGGCTGTTCTAATAAAAAAGTAAATCCAAATTAAGCTTTGTTTGTTACCTGTGAATTTCCCATGTAAAATAAAAATCATTTATAACCACTTTGAACATTTATTTACAAATTTACAAATCATTTAGCAATAAAATACAGTATATGTATGCAGCGTCGTTTAACAATAATAAAAAATTATAGGTTATGTTTACTGCTCATCATATTTAGGATTGTATTTATGTCTTAAATAACGTACATAATGTTATTATAGAATAATTATGAGTTATTAATTAATTACCTTGCAGCTTTCACTACTTTTACTTCAGCGGACGTAAAATTTGGATTTGAAAGAAAATAAGACGACATAATGAATGCATCTATTCTCAGCAGATTATCCGATTATGCTTTTACAAAACCACTTTCAGTCATTGTCTTAAATGATTTATAATATCACTAGGATGCTAAAATTGCACCTAAAGAATAAATGAATTCGCAACACACTAATCAAAAGCCTGCAATGGCATACATATGTGAACAGTACGCAGTACGACTTGTTGACACAGTATTTGACGTCACTTTTCGTTTAGCCAATGGTGTTGCGTTTTAGAAATTTGAATTAATTTGCACTTTTATTTATTAATTTTAAGTAATTAAAAAATTATTAATTACTAAAATAATGGTTTAGTTCAAATGTCCGGCCAATAAAGATTCGGAATAAAAATATTTGAACCAAATTTAAATTTCATGCATATTCCCTATTGTTCTCGTTTCAATTAATGTTTACAACAGCTGTACCATTTCGGGAGAAAGAGAACAAAGGAACAGTTAGGTTAAGTTCAGTTTATTGGTTAAAGTTACAAGATATTCAAAATAAAGTTGAAATGTTGTGTTAAAAATTATTTATGATATGATTTATTACACGTAGTACCTAGTGGGCTCGTGACTAGTCAATTTTTTTTTTTTTTTAAATGTTTTCGTCTAGTCAAAATTTCTGTAAAAAAACCATAATTTCAGTAGTGATAATCATTTGCAACACATTAATGGTTTTACATAATTTGGGGTGTATGGGGTTACGCTGTAGAGGTAGTACCTTTCGTTATGGTCGGCCACACCAAAGGTGTTTACACTCGAGGTGAATCATGTGACTGGTCCTCACGGTGTGCCTAGCTCTCACTTATGACTCCAAGTGCCACATCCTGGGAAACTGCATTGACCTGCAAGCTAAACTAAGCGAGAGCAGTCAGATATGGCGAAATATGGGAACCGAAATAACTGCCGGTATAGGCGCTCCCCCTCGTGTGTGGTCAACAGCTTTTGGTGGAGGAACCAGCAGAGGTAGGGCACTCTTTTGCCCTGGGGTTGAGAAACTGACCCCTTAAGGCGGATGAACTACAGAGTAGTCAACAGCATAAGGATGCGGAAAGCATTAAAGATCCATATGGATATCCGTAGGAAATACTATCATGAGAACGTTCAGAACTAAATATTCCGAAGTAAGTTCCCCAATCGTATCTCCGGGGGGACAGTTATGAGCAAAGTTATGCAATTATCGATGGATAATATGAGAATTGGAACATGAAACCCAGGCAGTTTATTTGCACCAGGTAAACTAAACAATATGGTACTAGAAATGGCTAGTACCATAGTACCCCGAACCCGCCTAGCTATACTACTCCAGTTGCAGAAACGAAGTTAACAAAGGTGTCAGCTAATCGGTAGCCGCAATGAACAACATTGTAATTTTACTTAAGGTGCCTCGGCAGGTTGATTTGTTTCTGTAATACTTTAATTTTACGATACTCGTCGTTCCCTTAAATGGTAGACAACCACGGTACGACCTCGGCCATAAATAATTGTACACAATAGAACTCTCTCACCTAACTATAAATAACTCTCTTGAAACGACTTATATCTAAACTTGAAACACAGTTTGCAATACTGTGGACACAATATGTATTTCGGTGGTTCGGTTTGGCTCATTTATTTTTTTAAAATACCAGAAATCTTAGAAAAATTCGTCTTTAAAATCGTAGCTAATTTTTGTTAATTGGAAAAAAAAATTATATTTCCCATCAATTTTCGAATGTGCATCCTATATCGTTTATTTGATACAAATTAATAAGAAACAATTTTTCACCTCCATTCATTGTACGTACTTACACAAATCCCATATTTTACCAGAAGTGGCTCTAGAAGAAATATATATCAATGTCAAAGAAATTGAGGAACTGGAAGAAAAAAGAACTAAAGTTTTTTTACAGAAAGAGAAATAAAGGATGTTATTTTAGAGGATTAATAATTTTATTTTATAAATTTTGTTATTTTGTATTAAATCATGCGTTACTTCCAACTTTATTTTTGTTATAAATTTATAATTATAATTATTATAATTATCTGCGCCTTCGAACACCCCCACGTCCATCCCGATGGCCGCCGCTAACAACAATTTTCTGCATGACGGTGGTTACGGGCATTTTTAAGTTGCGGAAAAGTTATTGTTATCGGTTCATTTGAATTATTACGAACTTTCATTTTTGCGGATGTTAATGTTTCGGGGAAATCTAAATTTTTCAGGCTGCATTCGGGGATTGTGATGTTATTATATTGCGAAATTGGTCTGTTGAGCGGAACAATTTCATATGTATTTAACGAAATTTCGGTTTGCTAATTCATATAAAGTATCGGAATTTTCGCGTTTTCACTTATCAAAACATGGTTTACCAAATCTAGTGAAAATTTCATTTCCTTTAGCTCATTTAGTCCTAAAATTCCATCGAAAAATGAAGGAAAGTCGAATAGAATAAAAGTTATGGCATGATCAGGATTTAATTCGGGTAAAGCTAGAACATCAGCCTTGAACCTTACTTCTTTTTCGCCTATACCAGTCTTAATTCTGGTTGGTTGATGATAAATTTTATCCGAAAAATATTTTTCAGCTGCATCATTGAATGATAACATCCTGCATCAATCAGTAATTTCATGGGCAGATTATTAATTTTTACGTACGGCAAGCTGTTATTTATTTCAGTATACATTTCGGATGTCACGTCGAATAATTTGCTTGGCCCCTTTTTTGAAAATTTTCGTTATTTTCAATAAAACAATCATAATACCACGAGTAGTCCAAATTATGTCGATTATTTTTCAAGCTGGTAACGAATGTCAATTGTGCTTGCAAATGAATCCACGAGTGATTTATCACGAGTGAGATTCGCAAGCACAATTGAATGAGTGAAATCAGTTTGAAAAATAGTCTACATAATTTGGATTAGGAGTTGTATTCGGAGGACTATTCCATGAACCATCTCTTTGTTTTAATCAAACTGACTCAAAACAAACTCAAAATAAAGTTACACATGATTTGATTTTTATGTCAACCAATTGTCAACGAACAAATGTGAGTTTGGAAAATTAAAAAAAATTAGAAACAGAAAACTAAATTATTCCGCTGTTATTATGAAGTTTTCCCTAGTTTAATTATCGCAAGTGAATTAAAACGATTTGGCAGCAAATCGGAAGAAGAAATTAAAGCAGACATTGAAAAAAATGTTCCCAACAACACAAAAAAGGCACGTTAGTCCGTTTGGAAGCAATTCTATAAATTTTTTAATGAAAAAGAATATAAATTGGAAAAAAAACACTTCTTCTGCTACATTAAATGTAATATTAAAAAGCTGTACTTGTAATATGAAGAACTAGGATGGTAGTGATTACAAGGAAGCAGTCGTAAAGTATATGTGGAACAAAATACCAAAGTTAGTGCAAGAAATGTACTTTAACAACTGAAACATTCAAATAAACTCGTTCAGTGTCTGATATTTAAATCAACGAGAGAGGCTCGGGATGCAATGAGAAAAAAACGAACGAATAGCGCAGCAGCTCTTGCAGAAACTCTATTTCTCGATATTGTAAATTTTTTAAAAAAAGATTCATTTGTTAAAAATACTCGCTGGGAACACTAGTGGTATTAATATTCAGTAGTTATATCCCGAGTGCACGGAGTGCACGAGTAAAAATGTTCAAGGATGGCATGCAGGAGGGATATATTAGGGACTATTTCCCGAAGAAAATTTCACGCAATTTTGTTAGTAAGAATTTCCCGATAAAAATAATAAAAAACTAGAAATAATTACTTTTGGATAAATTACGATAAAAAAAACGAGATTGTAAAAGTACCGTAACTATCACATCTCAAATGTAAAGAAAAAAATTGAAAAGACGGGCTAATGTCAATTGTGGAAACATTTTCATCTTAAAAATGTGTTCTGTTCGTTTTGGTCAATCAAGCTCGAGCGACATAGATGAAGAAATTGGCACATTAATACCTGCAAATACAATAAAGGCGAATGTTGTTAAAATGTCCAAAAATATTCACTCTAAGCACATGTGCAAATACCCGGGTATTTTCATGGTGCATCGAATACTTGGTGATATTCCTACGTTGCTAGGTGATTTCTGTAAAATGCGTTAATTTGATTGGTTGAAATTTTCTGAGGGAAATAGTCGATACAATTTCTACGAGTGTAAATATTCAGTCAAATTCTTTGAAACCATGGTAATAAATGTGTAAATTTGGATTTTTATTGGTTCATTTTTTACAAATGGCAGGTGAATGGAA
The DNA here is from genome assembly GCA_949768715.1 of Dascillus cervinus. Classification (NCBI taxonomy): domain Eukaryota; kingdom Metazoa; phylum Arthropoda; class Insecta; order Coleoptera; family Dascillidae; genus Dascillus; species Dascillus cervinus. Next base: position 19,784,067 of record OX458320.1, read on the forward strand.
TAGTCAACAGTAATATCAGAAGTGCATCAAAATAACCGATTAAATTTTGACGTTTCTGTCAAAATGTTTTGCTTAGAAATATGTCGAGCAAATTTGCCACGTAACAAAATCTCGAGTGCGCAGCACGAGGTATTTTGGGTGGAAAATTTACGAGAAATATTTCTTTATGGCAGAACGTTGCGACAAAAACGTAAAAATGTAATCAGGCTATTTTCATGCACGCGGGGTATTTGGCATGATTATTTCCTGATTATTAATCTGAATAAATAGATTTTACAACAAATTATTTATTTGCTTGTCGAAGAATCCTATCTCCTATCTCTTATATTAATTATGTTTTTAACTTGATGGTTCTTGGTTTGCAGTTCTTCTATAATGTTCTTTGTGTCTATGCTGCGGTGTAAGTGTTTGATGACTACTCTGTAGGCTCTTTCCTCTTTAAGTTGGCAGGTGTGATGTATAATTTTTCCCTCTCTCATAAATTTTACAAGAGCTCTGTAGGCCTCTGGAGTAGTGGTGTTAATCCTTATACTATTATCTGCTAGGGTTTTGGTAACATAGTGCTCTGCTTAGAGTACTTCACTTATCTTGACAATCATGCCTGCATAATCTTTAACACCATGTACGAAAATTGGCGGAGGTTTTACTGCTTTCTCCTCGTTTATGCGCTTTGGTTTTTTACACGATATCGCTTTTACACGGTTTTCAAAATAACGAATGACGTGTTTTGGGATTTTTGACAAATATGCACAATAATTGAGATACTGAATTTATTCCATTTGGCTGGTTCGCACTGTTATTTGTTATTTTATGAATTAACTGTTATTTTTATTTTTCAAAATTTATTAAAAAAAAATTACGTTAAATAAATGACTGAATTATGCACATTTTGTCTATAAAAAGTCAAAATTTTCGTTTTACACGGTTTTCTGAGGAACGGATCTTCCGTGTAAATCTGGGGATAGGTGTATATATCTTTGACTAATATTGATAATGGTTTACTTAGAAATGTGCTGATTCCAACTAATCAGGCTTCAGGCGGTAAAGAATCAGTATCACTTAGGACCCCGAAGAATAATCATGTCAACCTCCGGTAAATTAAAAGTAAAAAAATATCAAATTGGCATTTCTATCAATGCAAACTCGGACAATGTAAAGGCACCATAACAGTAGCATATTTTTTAAAATAGCATTGGTGCAAACTGAGTGAACACAAAAAAAAATAAAGTAACGATTTACTTATTTCAAAATTTAATCAACTCAATTAACATTAAATTAAAACAAAAATCACTGTTTTCCACGGTTCTCTACCTCGTTCGCTTCTTCTAGTTTTATCAACTTAGCAAGCTACAAGATTTTAATTAATTAATTCGGGACACGAATTATATTAACACTATCTTCCGCTCTTTCCAGTTCCCTTGCCATCAATGCAATCAATGCAAACTCGGACAATGTAAAGGCACCATAACAGTAGCATATTTTTTAAAATAGCATTGGTGCAAACTGAGTGAACACAAAAAAAAATAAAGTAACGATTTACTTATTTCAAAATTTAATCAACTCAATTAACATTAAATTAAAACAAAAATCACTGTTTTCCACGGTTCTCTACCTCGTTCGCTTCTTCTAGTTTTATCAACTTAGCAAGCTACAAGATTTTAATTAATTAATTCGGGACACGAATTATATTAACACTATCTTCCGCTCTTTCCAGGTCCCTTGCCATCAATGCAATCAATGCAAACTCGGACAATGTAAAGGCACCATAACAGTAGCATATTTTTTAAAATAGCATTGGTGCAAACTGAGTGAACACAAAAAAAAATAAAGTAACGATTTACTTATTTCAAAATTTAATCAACTCAATTAACATTAAATTAAAACAAAAATCACTGTTTTCCACGGTTCTCTACCTCGTTCGCTTCTTCTAGTTTTATCAACTTAGCAAGCTACAAGATTTTAATTAATTAATTCGGGACACGAATTATATTAACACTATCTTCCGCTCTTTCCAGGTCCCTTGCCATCAATGCAATCAATGCAAACTCGGACAATGTAAAGGCACCATAACAGTAGCATATTTTTTAAAATAGCATTGGTGCAAACTGAGTGAACACAAAAAAAAATAAAGTAACGATTTACTTATTTCAAAATTTAATCAACTCAATTAACATTAAATTAAAACAAAAATCACTGTTTTCCACGGTTCTCTACCTCGTTCGCTTCTTCTAGTTTTATCAACTTAGCAAGCTACAAGATTTTAATTAATTAATTCGGGACACGAATTATATTAACACTATCTTCCGCTCTTTCCAGTTCCCTTGCCATCAATGCAATCAATGCAAACTCGGACAATGTAAAGGCACCATAACAGTAGCATATTTTTTAAAATAGCATTGGTGCAAACTGAGTGAACACAAAAAAAAATAAAGTAACGATTTACTTATTTCAAAATTTAATCAACTCAATTAACATTAAATTAAAACAAAAATCACTGTTTTCCACGGTTCTCTACCTCGTTCGCTTCTTCTAGTTTTATCAACTTAGCAAGCTACAAGATTTTAATTAATTAATTCGGGACACGAATTATATTAACACTATCTTCCGCTCTTTCCAGTTCCCTTGCCATCAATGCAATCAATGCAAACTCGGACAATGTAAAGGCACCATAACAGTAGCATATTTTTTAAAATAGCATTGGTGCAAACTGAGTGAACACAAAAAAAAATAAAGTAACGATTTACTTATTTCAAAATTTAATCAACTCAATTAACATTAAATTAAAACAAAAATCACTGTTTTCCACGGTTCTCTACCTCGTTCGCTTCTTCTAGTTTTATCAACTTAGCAAGCTACAAGATTTTAATTAATTAATTCGGGACACGAATTATATTAACACTATCTTCCGCTCTTTCCAGTTCCCTTGCCATCAATGCAATCAATGCAAACTCGGACAATGTAAAGGCACCATAACAGTAGCATATTTTTTAAAATAGCATTGGTGCAAACTGAGTGAACACAAAAAAAAATAAAGTAACGATTTACTTATTTCAAAATTTAATCAACTCAATTAACATTAAATTAAAACAAAAATCACTGTTTTCCACGGTTCTCTACCTCGTTCGCTTCTTCTAGTTTTATCAACTTAGCAAGCTACAAGATTTTAATTAATTAATTCGGGACACGAATTATATTAACACTATCTTCCGCTCTTTCCAGTTCCCTTGCCATCAATGCAATCAATGCAAACTCGGACAATGTAAAGGCACCATAACAGTAGCATATTTTTTAAAATAGCATTGGTGCAAACTGAGTGAACACAAAAAAAAATAAAGTAACGATTTACTTATTTCAAAATTTAATCAACTCAATTAACATTAAATTAAAACAAAAATCACTGTTTTCCACGGTTCTCTACCTCGTTCGCTTCTTCTAGTTTTATCAACTTAGCAAGCTACAAGATTTTAATTAATTAATTCGGGACACGAATTATATTAACACTATCTTCCGCTCTTTCCAGTTCCCTTGCCATCAATGCAATCAATGCAAACTCGGACAATGTAAAGGCACCATAACAGTAGCATATTTTTTAAAATAGCATTGGTGCAAACTGAGTGAACACAAAAAAAAATAAAGTAACGATTTACTTATTTCAAAATTTAATCAACTCAATTAACATTAAATTAAAACAAAAATCACTGTTTTCCACGGTTCTCTACCTCGTTCGCTTCTTCTAGTTTTATCAACTTAGCAAGCTACAAGATTTTAATTAATTAATTCGGGACACGAATTATATTAACACTATCTTCCGCTCTTTCCAGTTCCCTTGCCATCAATGCAATCAATGCAAACTCGGACAATGTAAAGGCACCATAACAGTAGCATATTTTTTAAAATAGCATTGGTGCAAACTGAGTGAACACAAAAAAAAATAAAGTAACGATTTACTTATTTCAAAATTTAATCAACTCAATTAACATTAAATTAAAACAAAAATCACTGTTTTCCACGGTTCTCTACCTCGTTCGCTTCTTCTAGTTTTATCAACTTAGCAAGCTACAAGATTTTAATTAATTAATTCGGGACACGAATTATATTAACACTATCTTCCGCTCTTTCCAGTTCCCTTGCCATCAATGCAATCAATGCAAACTCGGACAATGTAAAGGCACCATAACAGTAGCATATTTTTTAAAATAGCATTGGTGCAAACTGAGTGAACACAAAAAAAAATAAAGTAACGATTTACTTATTTCAAAATTTAATCAACTCAATTAACATTAAATTAAAACAAAAATCACTGTTTTCCACGGTTCTCTACCTCGTTCGCTTCTTCTAGTTTTATCAACTTAGCAAGCTACAAGATTTTAATTAATTAATTCGGGACACGAATTATATTAACACTATCTTCCGCTCTTTCCAGGTCCCTTGCCATCAATGCAATCAATGCAAACTCGGACAATGTAAAGGCACCATAACAGTAGCATATTTTTTAAAATAGCATTGGTGCAAACTGAGTGAACACAAAAAAAAATAAAGTAACGATTTACTTATTTCAAAATTTAATCAACTCAATTAACATTAAATTAAAACAAAAATCACTGTTTTCCACGGTTCTCTACCTCGTTCGCTTCTTCTAGTTTTATCAACTTAGCAAGCTACAAGATTTTAATTAATTAATTCGGGACACGAATTATATTAACACTATCTTCCGCTCTTTCCAGTTCCCTTGCCATCAATGCAATCAATGCAAACTCGGACAATGTAAAGGCACCATAACAGTAGCATATTTTTTAAAATAGCATTGGTGCAAACTGAGTGAACACAAAAAAAAATAAAGTAACGATTTACTTATTTCAAAATTTAATCAACTCAATTAACATTAAATTAAAACAAAAATCACTGTTTTCCACGGTTCTCTACCTCGTTCGCTTTTTCTAGTTTTATCAACTTAGCAAGCTACAAGATTTTAATTAATTAATTCGGGACACGAATTATATTAACACTATCTTCCGCTCTTTCCAGGTCCCTTGCCATCAATGCAATCAATGCAAACTCGGACAATGTAAAGGCACCATAACAGTAGCATATTTTTTAAAATAGCATTGGTGCAAACTGAGTGAACACAAAAAAAAATAAAGTAACGATTTACTTATTTCAAAATGTAATCAACTCAATTAACATTAAATTAAAACAAAAATCACTGTTTTCCACGGTTCTCTACCTCGTTCGCTTCTTCTAGTTTTATCAACTTAGCAAGCTACAAGATTTTAATTAATTAATTCGGGACACGAATTATATTAACACTATCTTCCGCTCTTTCCAGGTCCCTTGCCATCAATGCAATCAATGCAAACTCGGACAATGTAAAGGCACCATAACAGTAGCATATTTTTTAAAATAGCATTGGTGCAAACTGAGTGAACACAAAAAAAAATAAAGTAACGATTTACTTATTTCAAAATTTAATCAACTCAATTAACATTAAATTAAAACAAAAATCACTGTTTTCCACGGTTCTCTACCTCGTTCGCTTCTTCTAGTTTTATCAACTTAGCAAGCTACAAGATTTTAATTAATTAATTCGGGACACGAATTATATTAACACTATCTTCCGCTCTTTCCAGTTCCCTTGCCATCAATGCAATCAATGCAAACTCGGACAATGTAAAGGCACCATAACAGTAGCATATTTTTTAAAATAGCATTGGTGCAAACTGAGTGAACACAAAAAAAAATAAAGTAACGATTTACTTATTTCAAAATGTAATCAACTCAATTAACATTAAATTAAAACAAAAATCACTGTTTTCCACGGTTCTCTACCTCGTTCGCTTCTTCTAGTTTTATCAACTTAGCAAGCTACAAGATTTTAATTAATTAATTCGGGACACGAATTATATTAACACTATCTTCCGCTCTTTCCAGTTCCCTTGCCATCAATGCAATCAATGCAAACTCGGACAATGTAAAGGCACCATAACAGTAGCATATTTTTTAAAATAGCATTGGTGCAAACTGAGTGAACACAAAAAAAAATAAAGTAACGATTTATTTATTTCAAAATTTAATCAACTCAATTAACATTAAATTAAAACAAAAATCACTGTTTTCCACGGTTCTCTACCTCGTTCGCTTCTTCTAGTTTTATCAACTTAGCAAGCTACAAGATTTTAATTAATTAATTCGGGACACGAATTATATTAACACTATCTTCCGCTCTTTCCAGTTCCCTTGCCATCAATGCAATCAATGCAAACTCGGACAATGTAAAGGCACCATAACAGTAGCATATTTTTTAAAATAGCATTGGTGCAAACTGAGTGAACACAAAAAAAAATAAAGTAACGATTTACTTATTTCAAAATGTAATCAACTCAATTAACATTAAATTAAAACAAAAATCACTGTTTTCCACGGTTCTCTACCTCGTTCGCTTCTTCTAGTTTTATCAACTTAGCAAGCTACAAGATTTTAATTAATTAATTCGGGACACGAATTATATTAACACTATCTTCCGCTCTTTCCAGTTCCCTTGCCATCAATGCAATCAATGCAAACTCGGACAATGTAAAGGCACCATAACAGTAGCATATTTTTTAAAATAGCATTGGTGCAAACTGAGTGAACACAAAAAAAAATAAAGTAACGATTTACTTATTTCAAAATGTAATCAACTCAATTAACATTAAATTAAAACAAAAATCACTGTTTTCCACGGTTCTCTACCTCGTTCGCTTCTTCTAGTTTTATCAACTTAGCAAGCTACAAGATTTTAATTAATTAATTCGGGACACGAATTATATTAACACTATCTTCCGCTCTTTCCAGTTCCCTTGCCATCAATGCAATCAATGCAAACTCGGACAATGTAAAGGCACCATAACAGTAGCATATTTTTTAAAATAGCATTGGTGCAAACTGAGTGAACACAAAAAAAAATAAAGTAACGATTTACTTATTTCAAAATGTAATCAACTCAATTAACATTAAATTAAAACAAAAATCACTGTTTTCCACGGTTCTCTACCTCGTTCGCTTCTTCTAGTTTTATCAACTTAGCAAGCTACAAGATTTTAATTAATTAATTCGGGACACGAATTATATTAACACTATCTTCCGCTCTTTCCAGTTCCCTTGCCATCAATGCAATCAATGCAAATTCGGACAATGTAAAGGCACCATAACAGTAGCATATTTTTTAAAATAGCATTGGTGCAAACTGAGTGAACACAAAAAAAAATAAAGTAACGATTTACTTATTTCAAAATGTAATCAACTCAATTAACATTAAATTAAAACAAAAATCACTGTTTTCCACGGTTCTCTACCTCGTTCGCTTTTTCTAGTTTTATCAACTTAGCAAGCTACAAGATTTTAATTAATTAATTCGGGACACGAATTATATTAACACTATCTTCCGCTCTTTCCAGGTCCCTTGCCATCAATGCAATCAATGCAAACTCGGACAATGTAAAGGCACCATAACAGTAGCATATTTTTTAAAATAGCATTGGTGCAAACTGAGTGAACACAAAAAAAAATAAAGTAACGATTTACTTATTTCAAAATGTAATCAACTCAATTAACATTAAATTAAAACAAAAATCACTGTTTTCCACGGTTCTCTACCTCGTTCGCTTCTTCTAGTTTTATCAACTTAGCAAGCTACAAGATTTTAATTAATTAATTCGGGACACGAATTATATTAACACTATCTTCCGCTCTTTCCAGGTCCCTTGCCATCAATGCAATCAATGCAAACTCGGACAATGTAAAGGCACCATAACAGTAGCATATTTTTTAAAATAGCATTGGTGCAAACTGAGTGAACACAAAAAAAAATAAAGTAACGATTTACTTATTTCAAAATTTAATCAACTCAATTAACATTAAATTAAAACAAAAATCACTGTTTTCCACGGTTCTCTACCTCGTTCGCTTCTTCTAGTTTTATCAACTTAGCAAGCTACAAGATTTTAATTAATTAATTCGGGACACGAATTATATTAACACTATCTTCCGCTCTTTCCAGGTCCCTTGCCATCAATGCAATCAATGCAAACTCGGACAATGTAAAGGCACCATAACAGTAGCATATTTTTTAAAATAGCATTGGTGCAAACTGAGTGAACACAAAAAAAAACAAAGTAACGATTTACTTATTTCAAAATTTAATCAACTCAATTAACATTAAATTAAAACAAAAATCACTGTTTTCCACGGTTCTCTACCTCGTTCGCTTCTTCTAGTTTTATCAACTTAGCAAGCTACAAGATTTTAATTAATTAATTCGGGACACGAATTATATTAACACTATCTTCCGCTCTTTCCAGTTCCCTTGCCATCAATGCAATCAATGCAAACTCGGACAATGTAAAGGCACCATAACAGTAGCATATTTTTTAAAATAGCATTGGTGCAAACTGAGTGAACACAAAAAAAAATAAAGTAACGATTTATTTATTTCAAAATTTAATCAACTCAATTAACATTAAATTAAAACAAAAATCACTGTTTTCCACGGTTCTCTACCTCGTTCGCTTCTTCTAGTTTTATCAACTTAGCAAGCTACAAGATTTTAATTAATTAATTCGGGACACGAATTATATTAACACTATCTTCCGCTCTTTCCAGTTCCCTTGCCATCAATGCAATCAATGCAAACTCGGACAATGTAAAGGCACCATAACAGTAGCATATTTTTTAAAATAGCATTGGTGCAAACTGAGTGAACACAAAAAAAAATAAAGTAACGATTTACTTATTTCAAAATTTAATCAACTCAATTAACATTAAATTAAAACAAAAATCACTGTTTTCCACGGTTCTCTACCTCGTTCGCTTCTTCTAGTTTTATCAACTTAGCAAGCTACAAGATTTTAATTAATTAATTCGGGACACGAATTATATTAACACTATCTTCCGCTCTTTCCAGTTCCCTTGCCATCAATGCAATCAATGCAAACTCGGACAATTTAACGGCACCATAACAGTAGCGTATTTTTTAAAATAGCACGGGGGCATGGGGCGGCGGTCGGAACGAAGAATTTTCGACATTCGCCAGAGGGAATTATCGTCGGTTGTCAGGGAGGAAACGCGAGCGTTCCATCTCTCGTTTCTGAGATTTCGCAGTGCAAAACGAACTTCTATCGCGAGTTGGCTTGCGCGACGTTTGTCGGGCGGGAACAGAGTACGCTGAGCGATTTTTCGCGCTCGGTTTTTCTCCCTGATCAAATCACGGATGTTTTGCGGGATAGCGGTATAAGCGACTGGCCGTTCTGTGTTTCGGGTCGTCGCGCGGAGAGAGGATTTTATGTGATTTTCGAGATTGCGTACTGCAATCTCGAGGGATCGCTCGGTTGAAATTCTAGGGACGGATGGAATGTTATTTTTTAGGTGATCCGTGAAGCGGATCCAGGAGACGTGGTGGGTCTCTATGACGTCCCTGCGGTCGTCAAGATTCCCGAGGACGAGGAGAACCGGATTATGATCGGAACTCAGATCGGATTCCGAGGTGAGTTCCCATTGGAAGGGAACGTTTTTAAGGATGGCTATATCGAGGACATCAGGGATTCCGTTTCCTGGGAAACAGGTCGGTTCAAGAGGGCCGTCTACTAGGACGTCGTTCCGTCGCGCCTGATAATAATCTAAAGCGTTTCCGCTCGCATTGGAACGCCGACTGTTCCAGGCAGGGTTTTTACAATTTAAATCTCCCGCTACGATTACGGGGAAATCTGTTTCAAATAAAAGATCAAGGTCTCTCCTGAAGCTCATAGGTGTGGAACTGCCACTCCCTCGTTTCGAAGAGAGAGACGATTCCGCGATAGTCCGTTGACGTCATCGGGTGAATTCTCACCCCGTCAGCGACGTTTTGGGCCTTCAAGAAGTTAAGCTTCTTGTCGGTTATCGCTTTGGAGACAATCCTCCAGTTTTCGAACCCTCGATAATAGATTGGAGGAACGCGCGCGCGTAGGGACTTTGTGCCGCACTCCATTTCCTCGTAGGAAATGGGCTCCGGGACAGTTTCAGCTGCGGCCTCATTTTCAGGTTCTGAATCTGAGGGAAGTGCTTCAGCGCGGGTTCTTTTTTTGTTTTTCTTGTTTAGGACGGTAGTGAAGCTACCGTCTGTAATTTGTATTGTTGCCTGTTCTACTACAGGTGGCGCCGCGGTTGTTGTTGAACCCGGTTCTGAAAGGGGCGAGTTTGAACAAGATGGCGACGTATCCGTTTTGGAACACGTGGGACTCGCGTTCGTACACATGGGGGCGGCGCTGGGGTAATTAGAAATCGCGGTTTTTACCGAAACGCGAGGGGCGGCGAATTCCGCCCGGGCTCTGGGCGTTTTGCTGCCTGACGAGGGGGGTTCGTCGCTTTACCTTGGGCCGCGGTTAGGGATCGCATGAGTTCATCCTTTGCAAATTCGATGATTTCGCAAAGGAGATCCGCGGAGATGCCTTTGGTCACAAAGGCTTGGATTCGCGGATTTTCGCGCAACGGCGTTTCGGCCATGTTTTTCGTCGGGGTCACGGCGAGGGCAATGGGCGATGGAATGAATGAATGAATTCGATTAATAAGAATAAATGTTCTGACCTTTAATTCTCGACAGACACTGCACACTGCATACTGCGTAAATGGCCCCAAAAGGGACCGATAGAACTGGTTGAGAAATTCGAAGCGCACAGAAGAAAGAACGTCTGCTCACTTCGAAAGTTCGAACAGAACTATTTTTTACGGTGGCGCCAACACCCGTCAAAGGGCGCAAACATTCCCCCGCCCATGAACTATAGTTCAGGAACGAAATACTAAATAACTAATTCTAACTAAAATAATGTAATAGAATGACCCACATGCCACCTGCTCTTATGCCTTCCCTATATGCTTTGACGTCATGGTGCTGTTACCTTTCCTGCACTTTACTGGTTCCCTAATGCGTCCTCGTCCTAGGCAATTCTGCCCCTATTGTTTTAAACAGTTTTTCCTTAATTTTAAAATATTTTCGCTATTGTAACTGTAATTAATTTTTTATTTCTGTAATATTGCGTTCAATTTGACGCTGGTCTGTGGAATATATGCGCTGTTGGGCGCCTTTTGTTGTTGTTGTTGTATTGTAATGGCAAAGGGCAGACCTTCACCACTGGACGCTTGTAACGCCCAGATTTGGTCCGCACGTCAACCACACGGACCACTCCATCTGGACCTGGGTACAGTCTCTCGATGACTCCGAGCGGCCATTGAAGAGGAGGCAAGTTATCCAACCTCAATAACACAATCGTGCCCACCACCACGACATCGCCTCCCCGGTTCCACCGCTGCCGGGTCTGCAACGCGGTGATATATTCTACGTGCCACCTTTTCCACAGCACTTGAACCATGTGGTCAATGAGTTGATATCTTGATAATCTATTAACCTGGATTTCTAATAAATTCTCCGCGGGAAGTTGATCCACGGGTATAATGGTGAGAAAATGAGTCGGGGTTAATGCGGACGGTTCTGAAGGATCTGAACTCAGCACGCATAACGGCCGAGAGTTCATGACCTTAAGCAAATGCGTTTTGATCGATTTTACATTGGACTCCCAAAGACCACCCATATGTGGTGCACCAGGTGGGATAAGTTTCCAACTAACGCCACGGTTTGCCAATTCGACCTGAACACTATTGTTAAACTGTGGGGACTCCACCATTGCGTACAGCTCGTTCAAAAAGGCTCTAGCGCCTAAGAAATTAGTACCACTATCTGAATGAATTTCAGACACCACACCTCGTCTGGACAAAAAACGCTTCAAGGCTTGTAAGAAATTGTTCGTCGACAAGTCCGTAACTAACTCCAGATGGACGGCTTTGGTAGACATGCAAATAAATAGACAAATATATGATTTCACAGCTCGAACCCCACGTTTACGGTAGGGGACGATCGAAATTGGACCCGCATAATCACAACCGGTGATAAAAAAGGTTTTACATGACGCAGCCTAGGAGCGGGAAGATCCCCCATAATAGGAACTTGAGGTTTGGGCTTAAATTTGAAACAAGTATTGCATTTTTAAGTATAAATCTAACCACACTACGGGCTGCAAGAATCCAATACTTTTGTCTAAGAAGAGCCAAAACAAAGTTTGGACCTGTATGCAAATTTGTGGTGTGGTAATAAGTGATTAAAAGATCCACAAATCGATCTCGTTTAGGCAATAGCATAGGGTGACCGGTATCGAAGCTGTAAGAGCTGTTACCTAATCGACCACCTACCCGTATGATCCCACCTTCTATAAAATGCCTCAAGAATTTCGGACAAATTCCTTTCTCGAGGGCCTTGAACGCGTCGCTGAAATGCTGTTGCTGTATAGCTCTAACCATATACAATTCTGCTTTGTCAATATCATTCGGAAAAATGGACGTTGCTATTGGCAAAGACATAGACTAATATTCGTAAGATTTTCAGGAAATTGTAACGGCGTTGCAATAGCACATTGATACGGTTGTCTATTTGGTTGTTGACTACTATAAGCGAAACATTTCGCATCTCTGGCAACTCAAGCATCGTGCTTACCTTACGAATCGGCCAATGAGATGAACCCAGCTGTAACCAACTAGGGCCGTTTTTCCAGCTTTTATGGTCTATGAATTGTGCTGGAGGTAGGTCTCGCGAAACACAATCAGCTACGTTATCCTGACTAGCTACATAAAACCAGGATTCGATGTCCGTCAACGATTGGATCTGCGCAACCCAGTTTGCAACAAAGGTCTGCAGTTTTGATGGGTTGGTTCCAATCCAACTTAACGTGACAGTAGAATCCGAGAGGGCAAAGATTCTGACTATGTTTAATCGAGATGAATAACTATTCACAACGAACTGAATAAGTTTTGCTAATAAATGAGCTGCACAAAGTTCTAATCGAGGGATGGAGACCACCTTCATAGGAGAAACCTTGGATTTTGAATATAACTAATTTACTGAAATCTCTCCGCCTGAATTAACACCACGTAAATATACCACTGCACCATAAGACGTTAAACACGCGTCAGCGAACCCCACTAATTCCACCCTTTGGTGGTAATCGGTACCCAAGTAACGCGTTAATTCAAAATTTTTAAATAATGGTAATTCAGAATAGCATTGAAGCCACTTTTGCACTATATACGGAGGCGGAATTTCATCCCAACTAATCTTAGTCATCCATAATTCCTTTAACATTATTATTGCCCACAAAATCATAGGTGCCAAATAAACCATAGGATCGTAGCAACGGGCAATCACGGATAAAATATTACGTTTGGTACATTGTTGATCCGTGAATCGATAAGAAAAAGATAGTACATCCGCCCCTGGATGCCACTGTAAACCTAATATGCTTAAGGAATCACTTTCAAAATTTACTATTTTAAGATTACGGTTTTCAATGGGAATATGATCCAACAATTGTTTTGAGTTTGTGGCCCATTTTGCTAACGTGAATTGGGCTCTATTACATAATTCTATTAATTGGTGATATAACTGAATTGCTATTGCTGATGAATGGACGCTTGTTACTAAATCGTCAACATACATGTCATGTTCAATTACATCAGCAGCTAAAGGTAAACAAACCCGTTCATCTATGGCTAATTGTTTTACACATCTCTGCGCTAAATAGGGTGACGATTTTACCCCAAAAGGAATCGTATTTAATTCATAGACATCGATGCGATCATGCTGATTGAAACGTCACAAAATGCGCTGAAATCAACGATGATCCTCGCATATGAGCACTTGCCGATACATTTGTTTAATATCCGCTGTGAGTGCAACTTTAAACAATCTAAAATTTAAAAACATTGTGCAAACATCAGATTGTAATTTTGGACCAGTAAACAACAAATCGTTTAACGAGTAAAACCTGTCCGATTTACAGGAGGCATCGAATACTACCCTTACTGGGGTAGATGTAGAATCAGATTTGAAAACCGCGTGATGAGGAATGTAATACATAGGTAAAGGTGTTTCCAAATCCTCGACCTTTGACATATGACCCTGGTCTATGTAATCGCTAATAATGTTAACATATTGTTCTCTCAAAACACGATTGCGCGTGAATTTATTTTCTAATGACAACAATCTACGAGTTACGATCGGTTTGGAATTACCCAAAAATGAACTATCTATCTTGAATGGTAATTTCATTGTGAACCGACCATTCACGCCTCGACTATATGTGGAGTTATAAATTCGTTCGCACTCTACATCGTCTGGATCGACGATTTTATTTGCTGGAACTTCTTCAATTTCCCAAAAACGGTGAACTAATTTATCAAGAGATGGGTTCGAAATTGCACAAAAACTAGACCATGTCGCGTTACTAGAAACCATTGGAGCTGAACCCATTATCACGTACCCAAGCAGCGTTTCTAAAGCTATGGGATCATTTGCGGAACCACCTATTCGTTTCGAGCCTATAATTTGAGCAAAAACATCTGCTCCTAAAATTCCATCTATTTGTTGCGGTAAATAAAATTCATTGTCGGCTAAGGCCACGGACAATAAGTGCGGAAAATCTTTGATATCGACTGGAACTGGCGGCACACAATCAGTAATTTTATCTATTACCAAAACATCTATTGGGAAACGTTGATTGTGGTTGAACCGGGATACAATATGGGTGTGAGTATATCCATAAATTGAACTGCGACTAGATCCAATCCCACTTACCGATGAATCACACTGTGAGACAGACAATCTTAATCTACGGCAACAAGCTAACGAAAGGAAATTGGCTTGACTACCACTGTCCAATAAAAAGCGAGCTTCCTGCATTGCCCCAGCAGATTCTAAAATCCGCACCTTCACCGTGGACAACAGAACCATTTTTTGATGACCACGCGTATCGTCCGACACGGAATAATAGTTCAGACAAGACAAACCTGACCTATTTGTCTCTGATGTTGATGGAACAATTTTAGCGGGAATCATACCGCTATGTTGTTCGGTGTCTATAGGGGGTTGGGAACCATTTTTTCGGGAACTACCAGGTGAACCCCGATTTGGCGGATTGAAATGTAATAAAGTATGATGTTTCGCCCGACAAAACTTGCACGTGTTCCGACTTTTACAATTCATGATCTTATGGTTCGATAGACAGTTCAGACATAAGCGCATGTCTTTTACTAGTTGATACCGATCCCTTGGAACGGCACCTAAATATTTACTGCAATTCGTAATCGTGTGCGCTTCCAATTGACAAATTGGACACTTGGAACTTATACCGTCTTGTACTACAAATGAGTGAGGTTTACTCATTTTACTACCAGACGTTGACGGTTTCAAATTACTAGTTCTATTTAAAATCTTGATTTGCTCTTTAATGAATGTCACTAATTCATCATACGACGGCATGTCTGTACTACGTCGAATATTTTCAAATAACTTTCTAGTTTCGGGATTTAACTTTGATAACGCAAGAAAGGTTATCAAATAATCCGCTAAATCTACGATTTTTAACTTCCTTAACGCGGTGGCCGCGGTATGAAATCTTTCTATAAACATATTCAAACCACTTTCCGTCTCCACCTGAGCTTGTTTAAAGGTTCACATCTGCTCTAAATAAGAATTTGCGATCACGCATTGGTCTTCAAATTTATCGGTAAAGGCTTTTAAGAGGATAGCATAATTATCCCCGGTTGGTGCAATACCTGAACAAACCGACTTTGCATTGCCACCCAAACAACCAATAAGATAGTGTACCCGATCGACGTCTGTCAAATTGACATTATTATGAATGAAATGGTTAAAAGACTCAATAAACAAAGGCCAATCCTTTATATCACCATCAAACCTCGGCAACGGTATGTCGGGAACGCGACGCATGGTGCCCGAGCGGACGACAGGTGCACCGGACAACTGCTTTCACCAACCTCCTTCTCCGCAGCCTTAATTCTACCAACTAACTCATCAATTGCATCTAAGATTTTAAAGTCAGGAATAAACCTTTCATCCCTTTCAATTTGCAACAGATTAATTTCGTCGATGATATCCAGCAATTTGTTTTTTGTTCCCTCGAACGTTTCTAATCTACTCAAAAAGTGTTTAATCTGCTCACTCGTAGATAAATCCTGACTGATATCGTAAATTCTTTGTATGTTACTAAAATACTGTTCCTTTTTCGCGATCAACATTTTCAACCTAGTGTCTTGTTTCGCCGTCATTATAATCTAAATAATCAAAAAACTAAACTACTACGCAATTAACTATGTAATGTCAACTTCTATTAATCTACTCTACAGCTCTATACAACTAAACGAATCCTACTCGAAGGACCAAATTTTATGTGCGATTTTTACGTCGCTGATTCCTACCTTTTTATTGATGTTCGTTGCACGAGGGCAAGATTCAAGGATGGAGAAAAGGAATTAAGGAAAACCTCTCCTCGATCACACACTACTATGCTTTTGTTAACTATTATAAATTCTCGTCGGTGGACTCGACTCACTTTTTGATGCTTTTTTACTCAACTCTCGTCTCTTTTTACGGTGGCGCCAACACCCGTCAAAGGGCGCAAACGGCAATAAAATATTTTTGATCTTCTGCTAGTCTAATTGGGGACGGTTTATCGATTCTAAGTTTATAAGACCAGTAAAATTTGCCAGTCGAATAATACCATTTTTTTATAAAAATAATATTAACATAATTTTTAACGAACAATTCGATTCGCTGTCTATAAAGGATGAAAAAAAAAGGTCATCATAAGGAAACCTATCATTTTGATCTTACAAATGTGATTAGACACGTTTACAAAAGTGAACTTATTGTTAAACTAGTAAAGCTGTTGTGAGATGCACTAAAAGGATGGAAGAGTTGATGTGAGGAAGTGGTCGTGAGTGGACGTGTGTACGTCAGCCCCGTGATTCGGTGATAACAAAGATTCCTTATTTATTTATCACCTCACATACCAAACAAGTTTTACTGATAGAAATCCTTTAAACGCTATATTTCACTTTAAATCAGCTTTATAGATAGCCTAATTAATTTAATACCTCGGAGGCCATTCGGTGGGCCTAGCCGCGCAATTCATTAAAGACTAAATTAATAACAATGTCTGCTAAACGCGACAACAGTGCCCTAACGCCTCCAATATCGGAAACTCGCAAGAGATATATGTTTGACCCCGCAACATTAATTACCGCAAACAAATTCTATCTTCCTAATGATACAAACTCGGACATGTTTGTGGATCCTATTCCCTCAAGTTCCACTACTGAAACAGAAAAACCAGAGCAACCGAAGTATAAAATCCCACCAATATTCATCCACGAGGCAATTAATTATGCCGAAGTTTTAAGCGACATTAAAAAGTTAGCCAAAGAAGAGTTCACTACCGTCTGCAGGGGCCAGATGCTACGTATTAATCTCAATAACAGTGACGACTATCGTGCTCTGACAAAATTTTACGAGGAAAATGACATAAAATACCACACATTTAAAGACCCAACATTAGCCGATAAGCAATTATCAGTGATTCTGCGTAACGTACCAATATCTATCCCAGAAACGCAAATTCTAGAGGAGCTTAAGGCTAAGGGATTTACAGCAAGCAAAGCCGTAAGGCTGTATAATAAAAACAAACAGCCCATATCAGTCTGCGCGGTCGAATTCATTAAGAACAACGACACCATGAAAATCTTCGACCTAACTAAACTAGGTTACAGTATAATAACAGTAGAACCCAGGCGGAAATCAAAGGACATTCCACAATGCCAAAGGTATCAACGCTACGGGCATACTAAAAATTATTGTAAATTAGAACCTCGGTGCGTTAAGTGCACTGGTAATCACCTCTATAACACCTGCCCTATAAGGCCGGCGGATAAACCGCAATGCGTCAACTGCGAAGGAGAGCACCCAGCCAATTACAAGGGCTGCAGTTATTTCACTAATATTAGCAACACCTTAAAACCCATTGTCCCCCAAAGACAACATCCAGCCTTGCAACCTACTAACAACACCTTCAACAGCAATTTTTATAATAAACAACGATCATACGCTAAGGTAGTCCAAAACTCGCCAGCAACTGAACAAAAAGAAAATACCGCAGACATTGTTTCTGTAATCATTAAATTTGTAATCGATCTAATCCTACCCCATTTGGACAAAATCAAACCGTACCTAGCTACACTCATACCAACATTATTACAACATGGGCTCAAATAAGATATTTTCAATAAATAACATAACAATAGCAAACTGGAATGCTAATGGCCCAAAGAAGCCAATTTATAAATTTCTTATTTAGACACAACATAGATATTGCGTGCGTATCTGAAACTCATTTAATTCAAAACGAAACATTTAAAATACCGGGTTTTATGGTGCACAGAAATGATCGTATAGCTCCAATTGCCTCTGGAGGGGTAGCGATTATTGCAAAAAAGGCATTGAAGCACTTTCAGCTCCCAAATAAAAATCTGATAAGCCTGGAAACAACTGCAATAAAACTGGAGCTAAATGACAACTCGAAAGTAAATGTGGTTGCAGTCTACAAACAACCCAACAAACGATTAAATGAAACCGATCTAATTAGCATCTTCAAAATTAAGGAGAGTACCCTCTTAATTGGCGATCTTAATTGTAAGTATACAGCATGGGACTGTCGGGTCAACAATCCTGACGGCATTAGACTAAATTATTTTTCCTCTAATATTGCCTTTTTAATTTCTGCCCCAAATGAGCACACCTATGTACCATGTCAACGTAATCGGATGTCAGACATTCTGGATATTGTGGTCAACAAAAACTTTCCTAAACCTATATATCAACAAGTATTAACGGAACTCGACTCTGATCACCTACCAGTAGTTTTGTCATTCTTTAGATCACCGCAGTATAATGTACATATCCCCCGAATGGTCAACTTAGGGAGGGAAGAGTTATGTTAGTGTAATATGGACGATGATTCAGAAAAGCAAAGACTCAAAGTGTAGAGTTATCTTAGTGTAATATGGACTATGATTTATGATTCAGAAAAGCAAAGACTCAAAGTGTAGTTAAATAAGATTAGGTTAGGATATATATAGTAATCAATAAGAAGTACACAGTTTAGTTTTAATTCAATTACTGAAATTGTACGTTGCAGTTTGTAAAAGAATAAAATTCATTAAAATAGTTATTTTTAAAAATATAAGTTACGTGAAATTAAACATAATTGAGGGTAACAATATGCGTTTTAGTACTCTAACGACCACTTGATACACACATTATCTAAGGGTCCCTCCGATATAAGAGTTAAAGTTAAAGATAACAGTTTACAGGACACAAACACTTAACTTGGTTACGTCGAATGATTTATAATAATTGTAAACATATGGTTTTTGTTGCTCTCGCTGTCATTTGAATCAGGCACCATAAGAGCATACTTACCTTCTATCTATTAGTAGATAACATTTTGAGCTTAAACTTATTATTATTCGGTCCTCCCGCACTTGAGAGGATATATAAGGGAAAAATCTTCCCAGAAGGATAATTTAAGCTTTTATTAGTCGAAAAATTATCGACGTGGTAACACCAATCTTTTATAATGAGTGAAAAAAAATCGAAAATTATAACGATAATTTATCCAATGACGGCAGCGATGTTGAAGAACCTGAAAGCGACGTAGAGGTTGATTTCAAAGTTGCCGAACCGAGAACCCGTAAACGGATTTGTTTATCCGATGATTCGGATGCGGAGAACTTCGCTGTGGAGGACGTCGCTGCGGAGGACGTCGATGTGAAGTGGACACCATCTGACCCACCAAACATATCTCCACATCGTGATGACGATATGGGCTGGACACACTCGGACCCGACAAGAATAAATGAACATTTACTTGGGTCTCCGGGAGTAAAAATTTTCCCCGATGACTAGTGTGAAAAGTGTTGTGTCACTGTTTTTGTCAAATGAATTTTTTGAAATGATTGTGGTAGAAGCGAATCGCTATTATTCTCAAAATCAACACAAATACAAACAGTCATCAAAAGCAACGCAGTGGAAGGACGTGAGCGTGCAAGAAATAAAAAAAAATTCCAATAATTATATTGATGGACCAAATAAAAAAATGTACCATGAAAGATTATTGGTCTACCGATCCGCTTATCGAAACGTCAATTTTCCCTAAGACGATGAGTAGAAACCGTTTTCATCACATACAAACAGTTCTTCATTTCAATAACAACGACGATATTACGGCAGATTCGGATCGGTTAGTGAAGGTGCAGTTTCTAGTGGATTTTTTACTACAAAAATTTCAAGCAGTGTACGCACCGATGAAGATGAAGCTATGATACCGTGGAAAGGCAAGATTCATTTTAAAACTTACAATCCAAGTAAAAAGATCGGGTGACTGGGAAAGTTATTACTAATCTAAAATCTATTATAGACTATAATTGTAACATGAAAGGGGTCGATCGTGCCGACCAATATTTGGCATTTTATTCGATATTTCGTAAAACAGTAAAGAGGACTAAAACGGTTGCCTTTTATTTATGTAATTGTGAGCTTTTAAATTCATACCTAGTGTACAAACAATTAAATCCAGAAAAGCGAATAACATACCAGACGTTTTTAATTACAATCGCAAGAGAATGGCTGACTGATGAGGAATTTTTGGAACCTACCCCTGGCCCTTCTAATGTCAGGCAAAGGCGAGCCCAATGCATTTCGATCCACCTGGCAGACTATCGGGTAACATACGGCAGCAAGTGCTGATAAAAATTGGTAATGAGACCACAAAAAAACAAGTTCGAATATTGTGTCGTGTGTGTAGTGTAAATCAAAAACGACGTGCATCTTCTTGGATGTGCAAATTTTGTGACGTCCCTTTACATTATCACACTAAACAAAAGTAATTACATTTTTATATTTATTACAATTACGTATAAATTACGTATTACGTATAAAGTTTGCTATTTTAGACTTTCAACGTTTACGAATTAAGTGAATGATTTGTTATTCGTTAATCATGCTTATTATCTTTCTTAATTTATGGTTAGAAACAAATTTGTAAATACAGTCGAACTCCTCTATAGTGATGTTCGAAAAGCCATGAAAAAACATCACTATAGAGAAACTTCACTATATAGAATTCAAGTATAATTTTACAATTTTGGTAGTCACTTTAAAAACCAATTGATATTCAAAACAAAAAATTAAAATTTATTATATTTGAAAAAATATTTCTTTAAGTATATAGAAATACACACAGTTATTAATAAACAATACAAATTTTCATCTGAATACTTACATAACATGTACTTATTGATGAAAAAATCTGTCCAAAGTTAAGGATTTTTTAAGGATTTTTC
This sequence comes from Dascillus cervinus, assembly GCA_949768715.1. NCBI lineage: Eukaryota > Metazoa > Arthropoda > Insecta > Coleoptera > Dascillidae > Dascillus > Dascillus cervinus. Next base: position 19,805,376 of record OX458320.1, read on the forward strand.
AGGTTTTCTATTACCGAAAATTCCGTTCCTCGAGAATTTTGGTAAACCTTTCGTAAAGAATAATCACTATATAGAGGCTTAACATCATAATATAGAGATATTTTTATATGGAAAACGTTCAAAAATGCACGTTCCTGGCAAAAACATCACTATAGAGAAAAAATCATTATAGAGGTCACTATAGAGGAGTTCGACTGTACTTAATTTGTTAATTTTATTTACAATGTTTTTAATGTTTGTTTTGCATCAAAATACTTATATTGTTTGTATTTTTATTTTTCTTGATTTATGGCTAGAAATAAATACATTTTTGTAAATTTTTAATTCAATCATTTTATTTGAAATGATTTTATTTAATGATTTTATTTAAAATGATTTCATGACGATTGTATTTCTTGTATTTCAATGTTTTATACGTAAAATAAATGTGTTGTTCTAACGTACAGCATACAAAAGAAGTAAATCAGTCAACCGCAACAACCGGGCGGGCTATCCCAGCAATAGACACAACCAAGCAAATTAGGATAAAATAGCTTAAAAATAAAAAATAACTAAAAGAAGGAAAGTGCGATAACAGAATGTGATATAATGTTACAGTAAGCATGGATTAGGAAAATCACAATTGCTAGTCAAAGTGACTTCAGGAGGTTACAATCAGTAGTATTTAATTAGTTGTTGCTAAGGTATAAAGTGAAAAAACTACGAGAACACTTCGCTCCACAACTAATAAGAACGGCCGAATTAATAGAAAAAGAAGTCTTCCAATATAAGAGATCATATAATAATGAGGGCGAAGAAGACGGCACAGACGAAGCAGAAGCTAATAAAATTTGTTTAGGGCCGACTATATTGTGGGGAACCAAACCTCACAGAGAAGAAAAAAAAGATGAAGATATCGTACGCTATTGAAGTAAGCCAGAGTTTAAAAGGGTTTAACTCCCAGATGGGAAGGTACTCCACATCACTATTGGCACCACGAGCGAGTAAATGACCTAAAAATATAAATAGAGCTTAGTATGTAAGTTGATGCATAAGTATTTAGTTGAAACTCAGCCAGAGTAAGAAAGGAAGGAATAGGGCTTACCACTGCAGAAAAATAGGATGAGTAACGTTTTCTGCATGCGAGGGTATATATAAATGTTTTATTTAAAGCAATCAAATTGGATGACTAAATTTGAGAAGCTTACTCGTAGGAGTCCGCATGTAAAGCTACGTACAGATTTGTATTATGTGCACATGTGATTAATATAATATGTATAAAATAATTGACATTGACATTGACAGGAAAGTTCCCCGTCGGAACCAATTTTGAACTAAAACTCAATGATCACACGTTCACAGTCAACCTCCAATGGCGATTCGGAAAGTGAAGAAATTGTACCATCCTCAATTCCAAAGAAACTACATTCTTCCGATATTAATTTGGAATTGCAATTGCCGAAATTTGACAGCTGTCTAATTCAGTGTCACATTTGTCCTGAAACCAGCTGCGTAACAAACGATACGTCAAATTAAATGGTTTAAAAAGTACTACAAAGTGTAACTCAAACATAATTTTTACCTGTTTCTCCATTCAAAGGCCAAAGGTCAACTTCATTTTTTCAAATTACAGCCTTATATTTTTCTTTGACAAAAAAGATTTTTTTTTTAATTCAACGATGTATCACAATCAATATTTCTGATTTATTTTAGGGTAATAAAAAAATTAAAATAATAACTGATATTATTAGCAGTAGGCTCTGAAAAATAACTGAGACGTAGCGGTGGCTATGGAAACGACGTGTCACAAATAAAAATTACTATTACTATTGTTGCAACAATGGTAACCCTGGTAACCGGGATATTTAACTGGAGAAATACGTTAACATCGCTGTCAGAAACTGGCTATTAGTTTGTTTACCTATTTTTTGCAATAAAAATGAATAATAGTGATCTTGTCGACATGCTGCAAGTTTATTTTGAGTGCAATAAAAGCAGTGGACAACCATTGCGTCGTTAGTTTGGCCGACTTTTCCATAAGTTTCATCAACATTAATCCATTTTTGCAATAATAATGCACAATTTTCGAAAATTCGTTTTTCCGCGTTCGACAGTTACTTTACAGTTAACAAATTGGTTAAATATGATTTTAGGTTTTCTAAATTGTAGGTAATTTAACTGCCTACAACGAAAAATAACTAATTTTCCGATAGATCGTCTACATTTTTATAGACAGTAAAAAAAGTGAAAAAAGACGTGATTTTGACACTTTTTTGTAATTTGCCAACTTAGCGGCACTTCTTTCGAGTTAGTTTTTTTATATTATCATTCTATATTCCCTTCCCCGTTCGTCATCAAGCGCAAAAAAATTCAGATAATAATTTTTTTACTTCAAAATCTAATTCGACTGGACTAACCGTTATTATGAACTAGTAAGTAGTTAAGTAATTTATCACTGGAATTTTTAATTGTGTAATAAATCATTGAACTAAAATAAATTATTTTATTAAAGAAAAAGAAATTTCTAAGTATGCAAAGTATCTTTAAGTGCCTACTTGACGCTCGTGACATTGATGATACAATCAATATTTTAAAATCGTTTCCTAAAATTGAAGTGACAATAGCTACAAACAAAACAAGCTGATAGCAGATGATTGATTATTGTACAAAGTAACAATTAAACGTTTGAAAATTTTCATAAACCGAGCTAATCTAGTTTTTCACAAAAAAAATTGTGATCAATATAAGATCAAACCAACCTGCTTGACGCTCGTGGCATTGATAATACAATCAATATTTTAAAATCTTTTCCTTATTATAAGGATTATAAGGATTATAGAATCAATATTTTAAAATCTTTTCCTTACTATTTATAAGGAAAAGACTTTAAAATATTGATTGTATTATCAGTGTCACGAGCATTAAGTAGGTACCTAAAGATACTTTGAATGCTTAAAAATTTCTTTTTCCTTTATAAAATAATTTATTTTAGTTTTTTTTTTTTTTTTTTTGTTTGGATAGATCCAAATTGTTAAAACTGGTCTGTACGACCAACCATCAACTTATCACTAATGATTCTTAATACTAAATAATTAACACCTAAATTCAGTCCAATGACTTCCTTTAGTTAGTTCAGTCGTTTTTAAAAGAACTAAACACTGTCACCCGCTCACAATGCTCCACTACACGAGTTCAAATGGTTTGGTTCTCTTCAGTCTTCGGAACAGATGTTGATTTTCCAGTAGCTGAAGAACTTCTGCGTTGTCATGTAGGTGAAGTCTATCGTCATGCTTTTTAGCACACCTTTTAATTTCTTCCTTAACTGTTGGTATTTTGAGGTCCCTGTGGATATCTTGATTTCTTACATACCATGGAGCATTTACCACGGCACGCAGCACTTTGTTTTGGAATGACTGTATAATTTTTACATTACTTTCTTTGGCACACCCCCATAGTTGTATGCCATACAACCAAACCGGTTTAAACACCTGATTGTAAATTAATATTTTATTGTACAGTGACAGATTGGAGTTTCTTCCCAAAATCCATCTGTATTGCGTATATTTTAAGTTAAGTTCGGTTTTTTTTTTTTGACGTGTTCTTTCCACCTAAGCTTGGTATCTAACGTCATGCCTAGATATTTTGCATTATTCACATAAGACACTGCTGTGCCGTTAATTTTTAAGTGTATTACATCTTTGATCTTCTTGTTAGTGAAATGAATGTACATGGATTTGGCCTCATTCAATTGTATTTTCCATTGCCGAGTCCAACCGTAAACCACTTCGCTGGCTTTTTGCAATCACTCAGTGGATGTTTTTTGGTCTAGTCCCGTAGCAAGTAAAGCTGTGTCATCTGCAAAAGTTGCCAACGTGACTTGATCTAGATCTGGTATATCATGTGTATATAGCAGGTAGAGGATAGGTCCGAGGACACTTCCTTGTGGGACTCCTGCTTTGATTTCTTGCAGGTCAGAATATTGATCTTCTTGCTTTATCCGAAATAATCTATCTGCGATGTAGGAAGTCAGGATTTCTACATATTGTTTTGGAAGTGTTTTATTTAATTTATAAATTAAACCTTCATGCCACACCTTATCGAAGGCCTGTGCGATGTCAAGGAATAAAGCTGTACATACTTGTTTTTCTTCTAGCGCTTGTTCTATTACATCCGTAATACGATTCACTTGATCAATTGTTGAATGCCTTTGTCTAAAACCGAATTGGTGGTCCGGGATTATTTTAGCTTTTTCGATAATTAGTTTTAGCCTCTTTAGAATTAGTTTTTCAAATAATTTTGAGATAATTGGTAATAGCGAAATCGGTCTATACGATTTCACATCATTAGGAGGCTTGCCTGGCTTTAGTAACATGATCACTTCAGCTACTTTCCAGCTAGATGGTACATGTCTAAGTCGGATTGCCGCATTGTATAGATACGTGAGCATAACTATTCCTTTTCTGGGTAGGTTTTTAAAAATTTCACCGGTGATTAGATCAAATCCTGGCGCTTTCTTTACATTTAGATTTGTTCTTATTTCCTTTGTTACTTCTCTTGGTGTGACAAGTGGAATGTTTTCTGTTTTTTGGTTTACATTTTCTTCTAATACATTGTCGGTTTGTATTTGGTTTTGTGTGAAAGCTTCAGCTAGATGCTCTGCAAAAATGGTTGCTTTTTGTTTATTATCTCTGGCCCAATCTCCTTGTCCTTTTCTAATAGGAGGAGTTGTCATCATAGGTCTTTTAATATGTCTTGTCGCTTTCCACAAAGAATAGTCTGTTTCTTTCTCTGCTGAGAGATTTTCTAGATGTGTTTTTATTGATTCTTGTTTTATTTTCTGTATTTCTCTTTTTAGAGTTTGCGTTTTATTGTTGAGAATGGTTTTGTGAGCAGGGTCTCTCGTTTGCTGCCATCGTCTTCTTGCTTTTCTTTTTTCTCGGACCAAATTTCGGATTTCAATTGGATAGTTTATGCCTTTTGTAATATGAGTGATTTCTTTCGTATTTTCATAAGCTGTTTTTTGTAGTAACTTAATAAAATTTTCAGTTTCTGTTTCTAATTGCTCTGTTGTTCTCAGATTGATCTTTAGGTTAATTCGTTCTTGCAGGTTTATTTTAAAGCTCTCCCAGTCTGGGTTTTATTTACCAGTGCTGGTCTTGCTACTTTTTTTTATTATTTTTTCACTCAGCGTTAGTATCACCGCCGAGTGATCGGAATTCAGATCAAAATTTTCTTCCACTTCAATAAAGTTTGGTGAAACTTTTCTTGAGATAAAAAAGTCTAACAGGTCTGGTATTTTATTTCTATCTGTTGGCCAGTATGTGGGTTTACCTGTCGAATGAAAATTTCCCCCAACTTCTCTGATGGCTCTTTTTAGTTCCCTACCTTTAGTAGTGATTAGTCTGGAGCCCCAATCCGTATGTTTAGCATTGAAATCGCCTCCTATAATGAATCTTTCTCCAGAGTGTTGTAGGAAAGTTTTATAGTCTTCGCTTTTAAGATTATGTTTTGGCGGACAGTAGACTGCTCCTATCATAAGGTCTTGTTTGACACTTCTGATTCCTACCATGGTAAACTGAATTTTTGTGCCTTGTATACGAAGTTCTTCATAATGATTAATAGAATCTTTGATGATGATCGCGCTTCCACCCTTAGTATCATTATCTGGGTGACTAGTGTGATATATCTTAAAGCCTTTTATTTTAATATACGATTCTTTTGTCAGATGCGTTTCCGAGATAAGACACACATCTATATGTTGCGTATTTAAGAATACTTCTAATTCCTGTCTTTTATTTAGAATGCCATTGACATTCCATGTTGCTATTCTTAAATCTTTCTTATTCATTATTTTGTTTTTATGGCCGTACCTGTCGCTTTAGCCTCTAAGCGATCTAATCTTGCACCAAATTGGTTTAACATTTGCATCATTTGTTGCATCACCTTATGCAACGATGTGTCTTTATTTGGTTCAGGTTGTTGTGGCAAGTTATTTCCTTGTGCAGCCAAATTATATGGAATTTGTGCAGATGTCTGTTTAGATGTAAATGTTCTTGGTTCGGGCATCACTTTCTTTTGTTTCTGCTGCTCCCTTCTTTTTTGCAGTTCTTTAGCAATAACACATCCCCTATAATTTGCTGGATGATTTTCAGCACAATTAGCACATTTTGCTGGTGTATTTTTTAATTTTGTGCACCCTGAAGTCAGATGATTTCCCGCGCACTTTACGCATACTGGATGTTTCTGACAAAATTTTTGGGTATGACCGAAGGTTTGGCATTTTTTACATTGGGGAATCAATTTCCCAGTCCTGAACATTTCTGTTTTAATTTTCATGTTAGCCAAATATTGTATTTTATGAATTTTGTTTATATCTTCAGTCCTATCAAACGTTAGCATAAATAATGGAAGTTTAATGTACTTATATTCGTCATTTTCTTTGATTCTTTTTTGTTTATTTTCTACTGATATTATTTTAAACCCTTTATGTTCAAGTTCAGCTTTAATTTCTGCTATGTCACATGTTGGGTGCAGATTTCTTACCATGATTCTAATTGGTCTTTCTTGTTTATTTTCATAGGTGTGCCATTCCTGATTAAGTTCGTTCATATGCTTCGTGAGGTTCCTATGTTCTTCTGGTGTCTGAACGTTAATTTTTAGTTGGTTGTTATTAAGCAACGTTGCGTTAAACTTACATTTTTCTGAGTCAAGTTTACGTTTAAGATCGTCATAATTCTTTAAGTTACTTACCACAATTGGCGGCGGTTTATGAACTTTATTACTCTCTGGCATAGTACTTCCTTCTGGCGACTCCATTATCCTTCTTTTTTTATTTTTATTTGATCTTGGAAGCAGCCAATCCGTCTCAGCCGCCACCAACTTCTCCTCCTCATCCGAGTCAATCGGACTATAACTCCTTACTTTTGTCTCCCGAGTTTTTGACAAATCGTTATTATTTTTTTGTTGTTGTTGCAAGGTCACAATTTGACCTCGCAATATTTGAATTTCCTGTAGTGCTTGCTGCAGTTGCTTCTGCAGATCCAAGATCAACTCCTCTGGTAATTGATTCATTGTTTGATTAATAACTGGATTCATATTTATCGCGATAATTTGTCGACCGTGGCCGTGGCCGTGGGCCGGCTGATATCACTCGCAACACTGATATCACTTAGAATGCGCAAAGTAAAAACTTGATAAACAGACCGAACACGTCTGTGCTCGGCCAAAGCCTATACGTTACTTTATTTTAGTTCAATGATTTATTACAAAATTAAAATTTCCAGTCATAAATTACTTAGCTACTTATAACGATTAGTCCATCGAATTACAGTTTAAAGATAAAAAAATTATTATCTGAAACTATTTTGCGCTTGATGACGGGAAAGGGTATGTAGAATGATAATATAAAAAAAATAACTCGAAAGAAGTGCCGCTAAGTTGGCAAATTGCAAATAAGTGTCAAGATTACGTCTTTTTTCACGTTTCTTATGGTCTATAAAAATCTGTCTGATCTATCGGAAAATTATTGTTTGTTGTAGGCAGTTAAATTAGCTACAATTTAGAATACCTAAAGTCATATTTAACCAATTTGTTAACTATAAAGTAAATGTCGAACCCGGAAAAATGAATTTTCGAAAATTGAGCATTATTATTACAAAAATGGATGGATGTTGATGAAACTTATGGAAAAGACGGTCAATCCAATGACCAATATGTGTACCAAAGGCTGATTCGATTGACCGTCAAATTGTTGACCAAGGAATTTGTTAAGTTAATTTCGGTAATTTTTTTGCAGTTGTTTGTTTAGTTACTAATCGTTAATTTTAGAAGTTAATATCGTAGATATAGGTTCTAATTCATCCAAAGAAACGTATCGGAAAAGAAAAATTATAAAAGTTGAATTCAAGTGACCTTAAGGGTCCCGATCAGTCCCAAAATAAATATAGCTATTTTTTCGATGCAAATTACATCTTCAATTTTCAATTCTACAGGGAGATCGATATTTCTACAGGATAACAAAGTTGTTTTCTAGGCGACACTGTCCTTATTATTTCTAAATTTTGATCCAAACAGCTTAAAAAACTGATTAATTGAAAAACTTCATAATTTTTTTTTTCCGTGACTATACATCTCGTAATCTCCAAAGTGTCACCCAAATATCGACCATGTTACGAGAGAGACGCTAGTGTGCTTACTGTTTTAATAAATGGGATGTAATTCTTTGTATTTAAAAAAAAACGCATGCAACCAAGATGACTTTAACATCAGTTCTTCAAGCAAATACTTCGTTTTAAAACTTGATTTATTGCCCTAATAAGTATTCTAAGAGGCTTTTGTAGATAACACTCACCAAAAATTCTTTAACAAGGTATACCTGTCTTCAAATCCATTTTGCTGGTTTTATTTACAAACACTTCAATTTCTTACATAATAGCAGGTACGTTTGTCCGTTTTGAATGTAGAAATATATTTTTACCTTCAATAGGTCGGTCAGGTTTGGTTTTTTGATATGTTTTATCATAGATGCCCCTAATGTTAATGTCCAGTTTTTGACCTCGTGACCTTTCCGGAAAGGGTTGAAAATGAGGGTTGAACTAAAAAAACACGTTTTTGAGTACGTTACGCAAACGGCTTTTCGAAAACAATTAACTAATTAATTAATTAATTAATTAATTAAAAATAGAAGATTGAAATATTTTTTTTTATCTACACACTAAATAAACATTCAATATTAGTGATAATTGATAATTTACATAATTCACAAATGAGTAACTATGATCAAGTCTGAAAGTTCAATTTATGGCAAGATCTTCGGAAGGTTTGCAATATTGAACGCAAGCTTGCGGGACTGAAGTTTTGATGCGGGATTGGTACCCCTAGTTGCAATCACAGTTTTCAGAATAAGAGGTATATTTTGAAAACTATTTTTTAAAAATTGAGCTGGACATTGGCAATCTAATTCCATCGCTTTAAACTTTACGTTACTTTTTGATTTCTTTCAATACCTTATTCTTATGCTTTTTAGATGTGATCGAATAGTACCAGACGGTAAAGCCGTTTGCGACGACACACACGACCAGGGAAATCTACCGGAATTCACTATTTGTACGGAAGATACACATTTATTTGTTGTGCGGCTTTATTGAATTAGCCAAGAGATGACGACATTGACGTTTGGAACATTCTGTATACAAAAAATTTGAGTGATCTCGCGATTAATAAAAAAGTTTCAATAAGGTTAACATTGCACATTTTACACATTTACTGAAAATCAACAAAACTTAAAATTGATAAATCCTTTGGAATACATGATCAACATTTGCAAAAGTTAATTTTCTGACAGTAAAGTGGTCAAAAAGTAAGATAGGTACTGAAAAAAGTGTTGAAAAAACTAACAAAAAAAGTCAAAGAGGACGGTACGCTCGCGGGTTTAACCTAGTAATTGTAATTGTTAAATAATATTAATTATAATGCTATAAAATGCCGAATAATTGTTGCTTGTTTATTTTACTTTTATGTTGTAAATTGTTTTCTTTTTATTAAAATTGTTTGTTTCCTGTTTTTTTGGGAATATTTCTTTATTATACATTTTATTAAATTTGTTTGTGAATTATAATAATTATTACTCTAGATAGATTCCTTTATTTCTATGTAACTCTTTTTATTACGTATTTTATTCAAATTATTTGTGCGTTGAATAAACAAAATAGCTAAAACTTGATAATTGCTTTCTTTTTTCTCCCTCTTCGTATCTATGAAACAAATTTTATTAATAATTCATTTTTATTTTCCATGATACTCAAAAAAGTGATTTTGTTTGTGGATTTAGTGTAAATAAACAATTACGTTGTTTATAAAAAAAAGAAATGCTGTAAAATCGCACTACTATTTATCAATAATTATTAGCCTTGTATTTTCTATCTTCGCGTCGCGTACAAGATAGCAAATATTTTTCATTTTATGATTCCAGACAAATTGAGTCAAAATGTTTGAAAATTTCAACCCGTTAGGTTTGTTGAGGTCTGCCTCTATGTCAGTAAATTTTGTGAATAGATACATAATTAAAGAAATTCACTATCAAACAAACCTTTGTTGTCAATCATCGAATGCATGAATTGAAGGGGTCAGAATAAAAAAGGGTATAAATGCATTTTTGAAAATTATGGGATAAATACGTTTCGTTAAAGCTGAGGTGTCTATTTATTGCACCAAACACAAACTTATAATTGAAATTCTATTCTCTTTTAATTAACTAATATAAAATGAGATTTTATTAAAAAAAAGTCTGAACTGTTTTATAGTTACATAACTTCAAACTCTAATATATTCAAAAATTGTAAATTTTACTTGTACCCTTTTTATTCTAACCCTTTCAATTATTATGGAATACCTAGTCATTTAATCATTGACGTGCATTATTATTCAATTGGGTACAATTGTTTATATAAAATCATATTTTATTTCAATTATTATTTTTGACAAAATAAGATATTTATGTTATCAATAAATTCGTGACAACACGATAAGTAAATTATCGAATCTAAAATCATTTGCAAAAGATCTCAAAAATAAATATTTTCCACTCCACTCGTTTAAGGTAAACTTTATGTCAGTCAATAAGGCCCTAACAAAGGCCACTCAGTGCCTTTGTTGAAGCAATATATCTTGTTGACACTTTACCCTCGAGCTATGAAAAAATGCGCTTTCTGCACAACGAGCTCAAACGATTTAAATTAAATTATGATCAAACTATAATATTTGAAGAAAATCAACGCGTGTCTCGACCTGCGTTTAAGTGTCAGCAATAAGCTCATATAAATTTTAAACCAAAATTTTAAATATTTGGAGGCTTTATGAGGGATGCCAGTTTCGAAAAATGTTTACATTTTCATTAATAACTAGCTTAATCGAAACACCATCAAAAAAAGAACCGGATAGAAGAATGCGGACCGATCACTCTTATAAAATGCAATAGCGACCTTGTCTTCAAATCTTAAAAATGTGGCTAAAATGAGTGATGCCGTTTTCCATTTAAATCACATTGGGCCGATGGTTAGCCGGCGAAAAGATCCAAGACCGTTAAGCAAAGTGGCTTTTGCATTAATTTTAAGCCCTCAAATTTAAGTACAATATAAGAGAATGCATACTTTGACTCCCGCCGCGGTTATTGACACTGATAGTGACTAAATTAATATAATAATATCTAAAAATACATATGTAAGTGTTCAATTATAATAATTCTTGATTTGATATTAGATACCTTGGTACCTAAGTCTTAAATTATTGATTTTAAATTATAATTGCATTGCGTTTTTAAATAAATAACATTGTTTTATTGAAATTTCAATGCGTACTATTTTTTACGATTTTTCCTACGATCCTACGATCCCCTTCAAAATAAAGTTGGCAACCATGATATTAGGACTATAACCAGCCATGATCATCCGCATGTTTACATACGTCATACGACGTCAGAAGGTGACAACCGAAGTTACATGCAACGTAAGAACACGTGTATTCTTTGTGTTGTGAAGATTTGTTGAATGTTAAGCGTTTGTTACTTGGCAATTTCGTAAGTGATCTTTTACATAAAATACATTAGATATCAGGTAATATACAGTTTTTACACGAGGTACAAAAAGCATATTAATAAGAATAACGAAACTTCAAATTATACAAAACAACTAATCAGCCAAAAACATCAACATGGTAGAAGGTAGAAAAAGTTGTACAAAAAGGACCAGAAATGAATAGTAGAGAAATAAGGAAAAAGGGAAAATATTAAACGAGCAGATTTACACGAATAAGGATACTATTTATAAATTAATAAACAAGGTCGAATAGCTAAAAAAGGGGAAAGGATGTCACAAAGTGGAATATAAAGATGAGAAATTTGCGATATAAACTAGTATGCGGCGATTGTTGATGATGTAATATACGAAAATGGATTATGAATTATATCAGTTTCATTACAATCGTTAGCAGAAAAAAGGTGTAATAATTGTTTTAATTTAATTTTAATTGTGTTTTATTTGACTAAGTTTGGTGACGGTTGTTTTTAAATTTAAAATATGTGACGACACTATGGTATAATTAGTGGAAGTTAAAGTTTAAGTTATGGGAAAATACAGGAAAAAATATTGTAAGTAAACAATAACCAAACAACAAACAATAGCCAAAGTTTTAGTAAAATATTCAGAGTGTTCTAAAAATTGTGTTTCAAAACTTGAGAAAAATTTAAATACAAAGCTTGGTAGAGGTATTAACAAAATTTTGTATGTACAGTTGCGGTCATGTGGTGTGGAATATTCTGTGATAAAATTATTGGCCCATATTGTATAGAAGGAAATTTGAATCAACATATTTATTTTGTTAACATTGGTCCTAACGTTTTTAAACACCTTGGAACCGGGGACATACAAAATAATACCATTTGGCAGCAAGGCGGATATCCTGCCCATTCCAGTCTTCTAGTGAAGGAATAGTTAACTCAATATTTCGGAGATAGGTGGATAGGAATATTTAGTTCAGTTCCTTATCCCGATAGCTCGCCTGATCGCACTCCGCTTGACTTTTTTTTATGGGGAGTTTTAAAACAAAAAAATTCACAAAAGTGAAAATACGGGATGCCGTTAATGAAATTAATGTGAATGACGAATTTCTAAAAAGAATTTAAAAATATGTCGAGGTCGGAGGGAGTTATGTATGTAGAGTAATTTTTCTCAAAATAATTTTATTTGTATTAGATTTAAAATTTTATGCAATAATCGATACTTAGTGTTGGCCAATTCTTAGTATTGTTGCAGCTATTTACGTTCGAATTGTTTGTCTGTTTGTTGCTTTTTCAACTTTTTGTAAACGATTGCTAGATAAACGTAGATATTAATTATTCTACGGCCACAATTGTATATACAAAATTTTGGTACTATCTCTACCAAACTTTGTATTTGAGCTTTTCTTAAGTTTTGAAAAAACTTTCTGAAATAATATTTTTTACAAAAATAAAAAGTAAAACTACTGTGCTTACGGTTAATTTCATGTTTTATGATTTTTAGAAAATCCTGTACATTTTAATAAAACTATGGCAATTGTTTATGACATCCAAACAAACAAAACTTTTTTATAAAGAATAACTTCATGACGTAAAGTTGACAATAAAATTTTTTTCCCTATTGCCAACTACATCCGTAGACACACTGTATATTACCTAATGTCTAATGTGTTTTATGTAAAAGATCACTTACGAAATTGCCAAATAACAAACGCTTAACATTCAACAAATCTTCACAACACAAAGAATACACGTGTTCTTACGATGCATGTAACTTCGGTTGTCACCTTGTGATGTCGTATGACGTGTGTAACATGCGCATAATCATATCTGGTTATAATCCTACCCACTAAACACAAAAACGTATCACGGACGTCTCAGCAACGTTGCGTAGCGCTATGCGACGTTAGTCAAAAACGTAGCTCGGACATCGAATAACGTATATAGGACGGCTAACGCCTGTCGTAAAAACATCGCCAGGCGACGTACCAGCGCGACATCGCGCGACGTTCGAGCTCTACGTGCGGGTGACGTCGCCTTGATCCATTTTCGACATTTTTAATTAATCAATGAATTAAATTGATTTCTAAATTATTTTAATTAATTAATTAAATCAATTATTTTTTAATAGATGTAATTAATCAATTTTTTAATTAAATCATTTGATTTAATTTTTTACGAAATTGCTTCAATTAAGAAATAAGCCAGTTAAAATCATAAATTTATTTATTTCAATGTTTACATAAATAAAGCAAAAATAACAAACGTTTTTTAAAAAAATTAACGTATTGATAATAATGTTAACAATTTATAACTGCATAGCATATACAAGATATAAATGGCATTTAGAAAATTAACTCCTAATATTAACAATTCACAATTATATCAACAACAAACTTTATTTAAATAATTATACTAACAATTCATTATTACAAAAAGGAAATTTTAAAAATGTACGTCTAGATAATATTAATAATTTACAATTTCACAACATACACTAAATATAAACGAAATTTAGAAAAGTAACTCAATATTAACAATATCAAACATATCAAAGATAAAAACATCATTTAAGATATTAACGCATAGACAATATTAACAATTTATAACTGCATAACATAAATTACAAGATATAAACGAAAAATTGCAATTTATTCTTATAATAATTCAAGCAGAAATTTCGATAATTGATTACAAATACTTAAATTAAACTTAAAATACTCGAGATTCTTGACATGGAGGCAGGTCCAACTTCCCTTTCCTTAAATTAATGGTACGTTTTAGGGCCATATCTGTGAATAAAAAAATGTAAAATAAATAATTTTATTAAAAATAGTCATTAAAATCGATTACCTTTGAAGATTTCTATAATTTTCAAATATTTGATTTTAATATTTTTCTTCGCACCTGTTTCTTTCAGCTCCTCGAATTCTTTTATCATTTCAATTTTCTAAATTGGTTGTACAAACGCTGAAAAATAACAACAAATATAAAAACTGATTTCAGTAAAGCTATAACAGGCGTAGAGACATGAAACCGTGTATTACCGTTTAAATTTTGAATAAAATGTATCAATTTTTTTTTAATCGATGTCGTTTTACAGTTTTCAAATTATACTGTGTCAAGGTATAATTTAATCTTTTCCTATGAATTTACAATAATTCAAAATTTGTTCCTTAATATATGGTTTCATTTATACAACACCTTGCAAAGAGTTAATTTTACATAAAAAATGCAATTTTATGGGTAAACTGTGATTTTGTATCAAGGATTGATAATATACTTACTTGCTGTTTATTATCTTCCATTTTTTCAGCTAATATACAACTTACCAATGCAACTAGAAACGATGGAATGTCTTACTTTCTAAAATTGAAAGTTAAAATATTTGCAAAAGCAGACCATTTCCAATACAGATGTGACCGGTTTTATGTCACCAATTTAGTTAGTTGCACCGCCTTTGTGTAAAAAGCATTTGTACCGTCCTTTATATTTCAAGGTTTCATTTTGTAGTTTTTTATCAGGGACGGTTAGAAGTTTTGCAGGGGCTTGAAATTAAATAAACTGTTTTTTCGTCAACAGCTTACTAAGGCGGTTATCAAATTATTTAAATTCCAACACTAAGTCGTTGTATTATATTTTTTTTAGAAATTTGAAAGTGAGGAGTCTTTTTCAATGCTGGACTTCAGTTTAGAATTTCAAGAAGTCGGCTACCGAGTCGGTCCTGTTCGAAACATGTTTTTTTTAAAAATTTAAATTGTCTAAATAAGTTTCACTATATTTGTTAAAAGCCGAAGTATCTTACCCGGGATTAATACCCAGAGCCCCAAGTTTAATTGTCACAGAACCTAAAATATTCTATACGAACAATGAAAACGCGTTATCATAAAATCAGACGATTTCGACAAAAGAGACTCATTTGGAAATCAATCAGAAAATTGATAAATTGGCTTCTCATTAATTACTTATTTTTGTTAAATTCTCCAGTCAAATACAGCTCGTGTCACGACAATGCCGGATTATAATTCTCCTGAATTTAAATTCATTGCTATGATTCTATGAAATGCAACTCGTTTCACTCAATGCATTTCCGTTATCATAGCATCTCATTAAATTCAAGCCGAATTATGATAGGCAATGTACAAGGCGCTTGCTGTATTATTCATGAGAATTTGTTACAGTTCGATGTAAATAGGCGATTATTTTTTACTACAGCTATCTATAGCAACTAATAAATAAATGTCACATTATTTATAAAAATAAAGTGAATTGTGTTTCAAAAATGAATGAATTGAGTTGGCGTGCCGTGGCGTCAATTTATGGAGTTTTGTGGAATTACACCATCGACTAAAACACAACAATTGATTGAAATTGGTTATTTATTTAAATAAATTGGCTCCTCATTAATGATGTGTTGATTAAATTCTCTATTCAAATTCAACTCGAATGCCGGATTATTATTCTTTCGAATTTTAATTCATTGCAATGATCTCAGACTAGAGGTTTCGTTATTTTTAAAGTAAAATTTTAAGAAATAAAGGCAAATTTGTAAATTTGATATGAATTAACCTCTTAACGCACTGCGACATTATGTCAAGTCTAACGTTTTCGTATGGAAATTCCACTCCAATGTTATATTAATTAAAAAATCTCCCGTGAAAGGGTTATTAACCTGTAAAAATATTGTTTTCACATAAATGAATGATAAGATTCAATCATAATTTTTTTCGAAAAAAAAAATTTTTGGTTTTGTTACCACATATTAATAAAGGAAATCGTTCATTAAGAGGTGATTTTGTTTAAGTAAATGACATAATCACCTAAATGTTATCTAAAAAAGTGTGTGTTATAGGGTTAATATCAGGTTTAATTAATTAATTTTAAAAAAGAGGAAGGTTTTGAGGGATGTAGGTAGATAGATTTTTCGCTGACCACATGTGGTCTGGATATATCTACCTAATGACCGAATTTAAAAATACAAAATTTCAAGGTAAATGTCTTTGATAACAGAAGCGCTAAGATATGCAATCCACCACTCACTCAAATTTCGATGCTGCGACTTGGCTAAATTAGAATTATGGATGTGCTTTTTTGCATTACCGTTGGTTATAACGTAATAATTATTATAAGAAATTCAGAATGAATACCATAAACACACACATATTATAAATAGAAGTGTTTTAGGAAATTATATAAACATACAATTCTTAATTCATTTACTACAAAAACAACAATATAAATCGTTATGATTTGAATTTTGTTAATTTCATTAAAAAAATCCACGTCTCAATTTTACATCGCAGAACGATCTACGAACGTTGCTCAGATACGTCGCAGGGCGACATTATTCCAACGTCGCTCAACGTTTTTTAAACGTTATGTGTTTAGTGGGTAGTATCATGGGCAACGTTGAATTCAAATTCACCGAAGCGAATTACATGTCAAGAGTCGCTGTTAAACACCGCTGTTTTGTATTTGAATAGTTCCGATTTGTTAAACTGTGATTTTCATCAGTTATATGAATGATTGGTAGGTATTTTTATTTCATTACATTTATTGTAAATAAATTGAAGGAATTTAAATTCCAACAATTTTTTAAATAATTCTGAATTTTTTCAGTTTTTAGTTTAGCATGGATAAAACGAATAAGGAAATCAACATCCTGCTGTTAGGCGAAACAGGGGTTGGCAAGTCCACTTTTATTAATGCGTTTGCCAATTACCTAACATTCGATACGTTAGAAGAGGCGGAATCTGCGGAAGAATTGATCGGTTTAATACCTACGAAGTTCATTGTTTCTAATGAACATTTTGAAGATAACCTTATTGAGTTCGGTGAAAGCACTAATGAATGCAGCGTCGTTGGTGCTTCAGCCACACAAGCTGCGAAAAGCTACATCTTTCCTTTGGGCAACGTCCAGATTAGATTGATTGATACTCCAGGAATTGGCGACACCCGCGGAGTCGACCAAGATGATTCTAATTTTGAACAGCTTTTAAATTACATCGGTGATCTTAAAGAACTTCACGCTATTTGCATTTTATTAAAGCCGAATAATTCAAGATTAACCGTCATGTTCGAATATTGTATCAAACAGCTACTGTCGCGCTTAGATAAGAATGCAAGCTATACTATATTATTTCTATTTACTAACTCGCGAGGGAGTTTTTATCGTCCAGGAGACACATTGCCACCGTTGAGGAAAATATTGGAAGAAATTTGAGAAAGACCGCCGCACGCCGATATCCCGATTGGCAAAAAAAACATTTTTTGCATTGATAATGAGTCATTTCGTTTTCTCTTGGCGTTAAATCAGGACATCTTCTTCGATGAGAAAGAAAAAGGGGATTTCACGATCAGCTGGAAGAACTCAACGGAAGAATGTTGGCGGTAATGAACTTATTTTATTTGGTGTTGTATTGTAATTTGTGTTGTAGGATGTTGACGTACATTATTGGTGATGGTAAAAATTCTGGGTTGATACCACATCAGGTGCAGGATACCATCTCTATTAATGACGCCCGTAGGCTTATTGTACAGCTGTCTTAACCCTTGGCCGAAATTGCACAATTAATTCAAAGTAACATAGACATTTTAAACAGGAAAACTGAAGAATTGAAATTAGATTGTGACGATTTAAACGAACTAAAAAAAAAACTAATAGTTCCGGTGATAAATATCCGTGCTATTGAATTGTCCCATCCTAGGACAGTTTGCACTGCTTTACAATGTATTGAAATTTACGAAGTAATTAAAAATTGTTTTGTATTTATATAGTAAGTTAAAATTTTTCATATTTATATTCAATTTCAGGTTAACGGTGTTAAGACTCATCATTACAAGCAGGTGTGCCATGATCCATGTGGATTGACCGGAGTTCCAAAGGAAATTGTTGGTTCGCCTGAATTAATGAATTGTTGGGCTATGAGTAACAATAGAAATTGTCGCATATGTTCTTGCGATTATTTAGTGCATATGCACATTTACTACGATTCTCAAAGTTATGAAGATAACATTGAAGATGCAAACGTAAAATCACAAATAAAAACTAAAACTGATGCAAAATTGGCAGCAAAAAAGTTAATAAAAGACATCGAATTACGCCGTGAAGAATACGAGGAAGAGCAAGAAATAATATTAAAATCTACAGCAAAATTTGCGCATTTTCTTCAAAACAACGCAATAACTCCGTACAACGATGCTTATGAAGCCTATCTGAAATATTTAATCGATCAGTAAGTTTACAATTTTTTATATAACAAAGTATTGTGTAACTACTGTTTTTACAGAGAGAAATCCCATGGTGAACATATGGATCCAAATCGGGTTCAGCATCTACAACAGTTGTTGAGGAACTATTGTGCAGAAAAAATAACTTTGGACAAAGCCCTCAAATTGGCCAAGGAATCAAAATTTCCCAAAACTTCCATAGTGACTGCACAAAATGTTATCGACTGTGTGCAAGGATTGTACTCACTAAAGCATTGTGAACCCAACATAAAAGACTTCTTTGATAAACAGAAAAAGTCTAGGCAGAGTGAGCAGATCACCGAAAGGGAAGTGCATTACACTAAAAAGGTGAAAACTTCAAATCGTTTCTCCAAATTGTTTAATTTTTAAGAAGTTTCAATGTGTCGTAATTTTTTAAATTTATGTTGATTTTTGTAACTGTTGATTTATTCAACGTATTGTATCCTACAGTTTATATGCATTTATTGTGTAATATTACAATTAACATTTATTTGTATTGGTTATCTATAATCAAGTTGACTTTGATGGGAAATAAATTTTAAAAAAGTGCGATTTAATATATTTAATAGAATTTTTTAGTAAGCTTTTTCCTTTTTTCTGAAGAAAATTTGTGTATCTACGGCGTGTTCAGATGGTTGATAACATTTCGGAACTTTTCCTGGAGTAATTTTTATTCTATGAATACGGCATTTACTTCGCAGTATGTGTGTGTTTAAATTTTAAGTGAAATATTTACTGTTGGTATTAGTGATAGAAAAAGCTTTCCCTTCCCCGCTAACAAAACTGACACTAATTTATGTTATATTATCTGTGACTCATTCATTCGAGCAAAGCGTTGATCGACGAACGGTTGGTTACAAGCAGATTAGTGCGTTTTAGTGCGTTAATGCTAATAGTTGTTATTTAACAGTTTTTTAGTAATATCCACAGTTTTGTTATTGGTAAGTGTAATTGTTTTTTTTAATATTTTTTGTAAATGGGTTTAATTAAACTAAATATATTGAACCGGGGAATCCCCACAGTCAGTCACAAACAGGTCAATTTATGAATTTGTATTTTCTGTCCTAATACTTTTATTTACAGAGTAGCTTATTTGCTTTAATAAATAAATAAATAAATTTTTACAAAAGTTACCAAAGTTTTAACTACTTTGTTAGTTACTATGCATTTACGTTATTTATGTACTTTATATTTTTTAGCACCAAGTTATGGCTAAATCAAAACCAATTAGTAAAATTCCAGATAGTGATGTAAACATATTATTGCTTGGACCATCATGGGCGGACAAATCCCAATTTATTAACGCATTTGTTAATTATTTGACTTATGCGCAGTATAAACAAGCAAAAAGTAAGAAGGTGCTTGAAACAGCTGGTGCAACGTTTAAAATTTCTAATGGGCAGCGCATAATTTCAGAAATTAAATTCACCAATTGTATTGATGTTATTTCAAGTTCTGATATTGTATATTGTTACCTAAACGGTCTTATGCAGCCACGGCGGCTGCTTGACTGAGCACGGACGTTGTAGCTGGCCATGTTTTACTGTTGCCACGGGCAAATAAAATAAATAGAAACGTCACCTTTTTTTACAAAGGGAATGACCAGACGTGTTTTACATTTTATTCCGTATTTTATTTGTGTTTACATGTGAGTTATTATTTAATGTTTCAATGAGTTTGTAACAATATAAGTGCTATCAATTTGTTGCTAACAATTTAAAATATAGATTAATTAATACAGTTGATATAGATGATAAAGAAACGCAAAAGTTTGGCAAAGTTTTTAATAAAATTAACAACTATGCAAAGATTGAAACCGTATGCATTTTGTTTAAACCGTTCACGGAATTCGGGATTAAAACATTTTTACTTTGTATACGAGATTTTGTATTAAATACAAATAAAAACGTATTATTTGTTATTGTGGGTCAGAAATCGAACCGTAATGTTGCGAAAATTATAAAGATGACTACAACTTATATTTCTGAATCGTTCATCACCAAGTTGCAAGCAAAGGCAGCAATATATTATATTGACACAGAACCTTTTAAAATAGATTTTGCCAATAATCGATGCATTACAATTTCTCAATGTGATCTACCACACAGATGGAATTTTGCCGCTGCAGAATGTCAAAGGTTATACATATAACAAAAACAGATACCGTAGAATCACCTAACTTGGGACGGTACCCTATCTTGGGACAAACGTCACTTTTTATATGTAAATTGATCCAGAACCTTTTATATTGAAATGGATGAACTATCAGCGGTACTTACTCATAGAGAAGGTTTTACTTGTTACAGAACACTTCTTGTGAGGTTAAATTTTTTAGGTGACAGAATTCTGTAAAACTTTAAACTATCCTCTAAAACTGTAGATGTTTACTTAACTGTCAAACTTTTCCCTCCAACGGCGTTATTTGAAGGATTTGATAATTGCGCCTCCTACATGATGTAAGTTAATGAATATTTATAATAATTATGAAAAAAACAGTTATATAAAAATTTACTTTGTTTATGTATCGACCAATTTCTGTAAAACCGTAATTTTGTAGCTAACTTGGGACATCAGATTATACAAATTTTAAACGCCCCAAAAATATTCCGAGGACGACATAACTTTGACTAAAGACTGCGCAAAGGGCTAAGAAGAGATCCAGTCAACTAAAATACTGTTTATTCATTTTGTTTCTGTTTGAAACAATTTTTGTTTATTTTTTATACGATATTGTCAGTCAGTGCCCATTTGTTTTGTTTGTTTATCAGAATTATAGTTTATTTTTTATGTAATTTTTGTATTGCTACGAATCAGCGAATATAAGTGTTTATTTTTCCTTCTTTTATTTAGTTATTTCACCCTGAATGAATGCAAATGTCAACGAACTTTTTTTTTTCTCTTAAAACAATGCTTAATTTAGGAACTATGCACCTAATGTACTAAATCTAAAAATAAAGCATAAATCAATCATTTTGTTGACACTCGAAAAAAAAATAAAAAACGGTACTAGGAACAAAAAAGTTTAAACCAATTTGTACTAATCTTTATAATGGCCTTCCGATAGCAACAGAAAAAAATATTGTAGATGTTTAAATGACTTCGTTAAGAAGGTATAACAAGAAATATGCTAAAATCGTCCCAAGTTAGGTGATTCTACGGTACTCTTTATTAATAGAAATCTATGATTGAGTAAATCATAAGTCTCACAATTTACATCTAAAAACACTTTTAAAGTATCAACTTTATTAAAAGTTCGCAAAAAAACCTTTTGTTTAGAGATTCTGTCTGAAATTATTTGCTCCTGTCTGAAATTTTTTTCTATTTCTAAACAATAAGATAACACTTTCATTAGGATAACTTAATCCTCCCCTTGTTTTTTTTTGTGATTAATGAGTTCAAAAAATCCTCGTCATTCCCAAATAAATGTTGCACACAATTTTCGCATTTTGTTTTACTACCTAACTTAAATGCCACAAAACCTGCTATGTATTTTACTATTTCTGTGGCATATAATGACAAAGAATTATATTCCAGTGCATAGGCATGATCATTTAAAAAAATTAGGAAAACTTGCTCATCTTCAGCGACATAGTCTCTCTGTGGTACACTCTCATTTATAATAGCCTCTGGTCAAATTTACTCGACATATTTCTAGACAAAACATTTTGACAAAAACGTCAAAATTTAATCGGCTATTTTGATGCACTTGGGATATTACTGTTGATTATTTCCTTCATGCACATAAAAAGTCCCAGTCACCATGGTTTTCCTCAGTTTTATAGCGATTAAATTTTGACATCTCAAAGGTGTCAAAATTTACCCGATTAAATTTTGACGTTTAATAGCTTCTGAATTTTTTTTGCAATCATTATCAAAGATTCCTCGACAAGTAAATAAATAATTCGTTGTAAAATCTATTTATTCAAATTAATAACCAGGAAATAATCATGCCGAATACCCCGCGTGCATGAAAATAGCCTGATTAAATTTTTACGTTTTTGTCGCAACGTTTTGCCATAAAGAAATATTTCTCGTAAATTTTCCACGTGACAAATTTACTAGGCATATTTTTAATTCTAAGCAAAAAATTTAATCGGCTATTTTGATGCACTTGGGATATTACTGTTGATTATTTCCTTCATGCACATAAAAAGTCCCAGTCACCATGGTTTTCCTCAGTTTTATAGCGATCCCAAAGGTGTCAAAATTTACCCGATTAAATTTTGACGTTTAATAGCTTCTGAATTTTTTTTGCAATCATTATCAAAGATTCCTCGACAAGTAAATAAATAATTCGTTGTAAAATCTATTTATTCAAATTAATAATCAGGAAATAATCATGCCGAATACCCCGCGTGCATGAAAATAGCCTGATTAAATTTTTACGTTTTTGTCGCAACGTTTTGCCATAAAGAAATATTTCTCGTAAATTTTCCACGTGACAAATTTACTAGGCATATTTTTAATTCTAAGCAAAAAATTTAATCGGCTATTTTTATGCACTTGGGATATTATTGTTGAAAAAATGCTTTATTGCTTGGCCTATTAAATACAAGTAGTTGAAAAAATTTAAAAATAGCGGTTGCTTGTCACTAAGTGACTCTATCAACCAATCTGAAAGCGTCATTTAAAACAGTTGGAATGAAACAAACAGTTTTTGTTGTCAACTCATATCTGACTGACACGACTCGATTTCAAACTTATTCAGTTATAGAATGCCCTTGACTGTCGCTGAATTAGATGGTTCGCTTCACAATATTTCTGAGGACGCTGCTGCTGATGTATCCTCAAGTGACGAGTTAGAGCATCAAAATATATATGCAGGTCGAAATGAAAAAGTTGCACAACTTCAAAATTTCCAACCGGGACAGCATAACGTTCGACTTACAGAATATTCCTTTGCCATCGAGCCAAAAACAAACGACAATAAATTTGTAACGCAAGTGTGGGCAGGACCTAGCCATTGGAAACTTAAATGTGTCAGGCCGGCCCGTAATTCAGTTTAATTTCATTAAAACGAATGTGTTAACAGGTTTTGTTTTCAGTTACTCGATTTTCTGGACGGCAAGAGAAGCAGTTTCCAGATGCAAAATCGGCTCGCAAACCACGATTTCAACCTAAAATGATTGACTTTGAAGCTGATCTACCTGATTTGTCGCAATTAAAAAAGGTTAAAAGAAATTCTGCCTTTCCACATACGAAGAAGTAAGTTGTATTCAGTCACTTGAGTTATAGTAATTCTTGAAAAATAGATACACACTACCACTAACATTATTGGAAGAAACGGTCCACAAAGACGAACTATTGCAGAAAAAGGTTCGTGTGCCATTCAAAAATTACCTTGAAGAATTTATCGATGGAGGGGAAATTAGTCCATATCAATATGACAATGCCAATGATTCTAATTATTGCCCGGAACTTCAAGACGATAGCAATAGCAGCAATGGCTCCGATGAATTCGTAGATGAACACATTCAACAAGGAGTAGTGCAACAAAATTTTCTTCAAAATAACTTGATGAACTGTCCTGAATTGGTATGTGCTCATCTTATTTTATTATAGTTTTTTAAGTTTTTTCATTCTAGGTTCCAAAAGGTCACATTGCATATGCATTACATGAAAAGCGAGTGGATATGAAGAAACTGAAATCAAACATGTGGACTTGTTTATGCAAAGATAAAGATGTAAATTGTATTTATGAATTGATTTTTTTTTAATCGATTTTGATTGTAGAACAATAAAATTGAGAAGACTATGTTTTCTACAGTCTATGAGCAGTTGGGCAAAATTTTACCTCAAAAAATGAGAGAAGACATGTCTTGCCCAATGATATTCTTCACACTCTTGCATCTCGCTAATGAACATAACCTAAAACTTACGGGACAACCTGATCCAAAAGATATTATCATTGAGCAGGAGGATGAAAGAAAGGGACATGAGCGGGGCGGGGCGAAGTCGGCATTAGGGTTCTATCAAAATTTTAGTTTGGAAAAATAATAAAATGAATTTCCGTTGAAAATGAAGTATTTTATTGAAATCCAGTGAAAAAGTTCAGAAAATTGTTTTCTTTTAAAATATTGACACTTTAACTTTCCCTTTCCCGCGCTGTTATGCTGTCAAAAACACAACTGTTTTTGTTATTATAAAAAAAACTGTCAGTTCATTCGGTACGAATTTACTAACTTTTGTTGCAATTAAACGTATTATTCATTAATGTGAGTGATGAGTGAGTGAGTGAAGTGATGGATTGTGACGGTAAAAGCGATACTCCGCCTGAAGTGAGAAAGAAAGCAAATGCTGCAATTTTAAATTTATTACCTGCAAAATCGAAAGCACAATATGAGAAAACATACAATCAATTTCGGGAATGGTGTACAACAAAGTATGTGGTAAAAATATCGAAGAAGGTGCTTTTAGCTTATTTGGAAGAAAAGTCAACAAAGCTAAAACCATCGTTTTCAATTTATGTGCAGATTAGTTCATACGTACTTTTATCACCTACTTCGCGCGCTATTATTCAACCGTATGTGTACGAGTACCTACGCAAATCCCATTTTATGAATTTTCATTAATTATTAAGAAATTGATTGTGCTTGTTGATTATTATTAAAAGTTTGTGTTTATAAATCAACATACATTTTTTCAAATATAATAAATTTTGATTAATAAATTCATTAGCTGTTTTTCCAATAAGGCACGTTTTGCCTTAAGTTCTCTGAATTTTGCTGCCATTTTTATTGTTTCAATTAATAAAATATAAACACAAAGCGATGATAGCTAAATCGTGGTAATTAGTTACAAAACAAGACTACTACAAAATGTACTAAAGACCACGCGTGCGCACTAAATGACGCCGAACAGACGAAAATAACCGACGAATAAACAAGAATAAATGATTTCGAATGTGACGAATTAATAACGCGAATCGTTATCAATTGACGCCGACATACGAAATTACAAACAATAATGAAATTGACTACCTGCTTGCGATGGTTCAAATACCAATGAAATGTTTTCAAGTGACATGTTAATGACTTTGCTTTCGTTTGACTAAAAAACCTAATACTAATGTTTA
This sequence comes from Dascillus cervinus, assembly GCA_949768715.1. Classification (NCBI taxonomy): domain Eukaryota; kingdom Metazoa; phylum Arthropoda; class Insecta; order Coleoptera; family Dascillidae; genus Dascillus; species Dascillus cervinus. The sequence continues at coordinate 19,831,232 of OX458320.1, forward strand.
GTTACTTATAATTTTCGTTGTTTGTGGTCTCGTCATACAGGATCGTGTAAAACATTAAGCCTACTTCATTTAAAATTTTCTTTTGAAAAAAAGAACCCAAAGCAAAGTTGATCAAATATCGAATTTTTGTAGTTGATAATGAAAATTGAATTGAAACTCCAGTTGGCCGTTACAATTTTTAAAGTCCACAGAAGCTCCATACGATTTGTATAATCCCGTGACGAAAATAACTGGAATACAGTATCATACTCGTTTTTCTTCAACCCAACATTATTATTGGAATCTTAAAATTAATTCATTTCCAACTTAACAGAATTGACAATCCTTACAAACAATGCAAACTTACAATTATTGTGTACTGCAACTAGCTAGAACTGTAAATGTCTAATTTTGTATTTACTAATTTTTTATGTGATTGTCCACCTGCGTGCTGATCTAATTTAGCAAAACCTTTTTCAATTAATAGTTTTTTTTTCACAACCTAATCAGAAACCATTGCTGTCGTCAATTTTTTTTAACCATGATTTAATTGGTCTGCCATTAACGCTTCGGCGTTACGAATTGTAAAGGTTACCGCGTCACCTTCTGCTGCTGTAGACCTACCACCCTTATATGTCTTTCGTCAATTTCGACCGTTTAACCCATCAAGCTGATTATACCGCTTGAAAATTTCCATACAAATAAATATGCAGACAATTATTTAGCCATTTCCAAGTCACTCTACCTCTTAAAAAAAAATTGAAAAGAACTTTCGCGAGTTTTGACATATAAGGCAGATTAAAAAAAAACATTTAATGCACTAACAATAAGTTATGATACCAAATTGGATGTAATGCCAGAGTTTGAGGAAAACCCACATACTTCGAGTCGACAAGCAGCTGAAGCATTGAATATTAGCCAAACTAAATGCGTGGCCGGAGAATACGGAGGTATAATCGCAGACCCATTAATAGGCAAAGAACGACTGAAGGAGGTTATAATTACTTCTTGAAGATGAAAGTGGATGATCACAACCAATTTCTAAAATATACAAGGATGACAGTGCCAGGGTATAAATTCCTATTAAGTTTAGTAGAGAAAAAGATATCGCGCAGACAAAGGTCTGACGGGATATGTGCGGAACAGAGATTAGCAGATGATTAGCAGAGATTGCTGAAGAAGTATGAAACAAAACTGAAAAAACTAAATACTTTCAGTTCAATCAATCAACCATCCTAAGACAATGTTTTAAGAATGTGTTTTGTAAAACACTGAAATTTCTAGCAGTTGCTTCGATTACATCGCTCGTACCGGAGAAGCTGATCGATCGGAAATATGGTCAAATACCATCGAATGTTCAATTGGCGGACCCCGAATATTACAAGCCCGAGCCTGTGCAAATACTAATCGGCGCAGGTACCGCGCTTGCGATTTTATCAGTAGGTCAAATACAACTTACGCAAAAAGGAGAATCTGACTTGATCCTGCAGAAAACGCAATTAGGATGGATTCTCAGCAGAAGCATACCAAATCCCCTGAAAACGGAACGAACAAAATTCCCACGCGAGGTGCCGGCTTTTGCAGCTTCAGGACGACGTTTCTAGGTTTTGGGAGCTGGAAGAGCGCACAAGTACAAAACACTTGTCAGACGAGGAAGCATCATGTGAAGAGAACTATAAAACACATGTGACTCGTGACCTCGACGGTAGGTACATTGTTGCCCTCCATTTCAACGGGAAACAGAACGAGCTGGGAGAATCTCATCACCTCAACTCAAACGTTTTCAAAGCTTAGAGAGAAGGTTCGCGAAAGATCCAAAACTCCAAGAGCAGTACTCCAATGTCATACAAGAATACCTGAGACTGGGTTTTATGTCCATCCTCCGAAGTACTCCCAATACCGGATTGTTTTTGCCACATCACGCGGTGCTGAAAGAAACGAGTTTAACAACAAAAGTCAGGGTAGTTTTTGACGCGTCCTCGGCATCCAGCAGCGGTTTATCGATGAATCAGACGCTGATGGCGGGAGCGACCCTGCAAGGTGACATACTTTCGTTACTATTACGCATCTGAGAGGAAGACCAAGCCTACCTCCGCATCTTATAGAGAGAAACTGACGGATCTCTCCTAACGAATCAATTTAACAGACTCATTTTCCGTCTTAAACCAGCCTCCTTCCTCGCTACTAGATGTCTGAGGTGGGGGTTTCTTTTTAGGAGAAAGTCATCCAAAATTGAAAAATGAAGATTTTGCTTTAGGGTTCATGAATGCAACTATGGAAAGGAAGCTGAAGCAATTTGGACAAATCATTTGCATGGGCCGGACGGACGCACGGCACTAATCGCAAGAAATATGAATTAACGATTATCCAAGTGAAGGACTCCAAAAATGAAGGATTTCCTTTTGCTTTCTTTTTATCTAACAGGTAAATCTTCATTTACAAAAATTGTGGTTGGATAACCATGTTTTAAATATTTTTGTGTATTCAGACAAGACCAGATGATTCAAGAAGTTTATTTGGAAGCACTGAGAGAAAGAATTGCAGAGGAAGTCAAACCGGAATACTTCATGACAGAAGACGATCCTAAATTTTACAACGCCTGGGTGAAACAGGTGGGCACTGGAGCAAGAAGATTGCTTTGTACTTGGCATGTAGTGAAGAATTGGAACATTAAAGGTAAAGCAAAGTTAAAAAATGCAGAGATCAAGAAGACGATGAAGGCTGATCTACACAAAATTACGACTTCCCTGAAGAAAGAAGATTTTGATAGATTTCAAGAAACATATTTCCAAAAACTAGCTGATGCCGGAGAAACAGATTTTTTACACTACTTGAATAAGTATATTATTTTCCAGCTTCCTGTTAAAAATGATAATCAAATTATTTTTGTTTTAGGTATTATTTTCAACACCAACCTTCGGAAATCAATATTTTCACACAAAATTCCAAATCCTAAATCAGGCAACTAACGTCCCTTATGACGGTCTATTGGGTAAGAATTTCCTACAGAAGGAACAAGCTAAAATTAACTTCAAAAATCAAACTCTAACTCTCCAATCAAGCACTATTCCATTAATTCTAAATATAACTCCAAATCTCACAAAAACAAAAACGAGTAAAGATCAAATTCCAGCTCAACCCCTAAATGAAAAACGAATTTGGAATCAAAATAAAATCACAAATGCAAACTCAAGAACCTAGAATTTCTAAATCTTTTACAAATCAAACTCAAGTTCAAATTCCAAACAAAAATCCAAGTTCAAATACATATAGATTAAAAGCTCGTTAAGCAACTGTTATTGAAATTGAAATACAAAATCCAGAAATTCATGAAGGTATCATTGCTGACATTGAAATTCAAAAAGGTATATATTTATCGAAAGCAATTACTCGTGTAAAATCAAATAAAAAAGCTCTAAACACTAAAATTTGTGATCAATCTATTAACCCAATATCTTTGAAATTAGAACCTTTACCTAAACTAAGGTCAATTTTCACTACTCTTACATCATTACCTCCAATTAATCGTAAAAATCTATTAGAACAAAATTTAAGGCTCAATCATTTAAATGAAGAAGAAAAGAAATCAATTCTAGACCCCGCCTTAAAATATAATGATAATTTCTTTTACCTAATGATCATTTAACAACTACTACAGCTATTGAACACGAAATAAATTTAACAGATCCCAAACCAATTTTTACGAAATCCTATAGGTATCCAGAAATTCATGAACAAGAAGTAACTAAGCAAATAGACAAAATGATTAAAGATGGTATAATTCAACCCTCTATTTCTCCATGGTCCTCTCCGCTGTGGGTTGTTGCTAAAAAACTCGATACATCCGGTCAACGTAAAAGCGAATAGTAATTGATTATCGTAAACTGAATGAAGTGACCATTGGTGATGCTTATCCATTACCCAGTATCGAGGATATACTTGATCAATTAGGGCATAGTACATATTTCACTACTTTAGACTTAGCATCAGGGTTTCACCAAATCAATATGAAACAAGCAGATAAGGATAAAACTGCGCTTACCACTCCTTTAGAAGTAATGAACAATGTTCTAGCAGGACTCCAAGGTACACAATGCTTCGTTTATCTCGATGACATTGTAATATATGCCCCGTCAATTCAAGAGCACACAAATAAATTAACAAATATTTTTAATCGATTGAGAATCAATAATCTCAAACTTCAACCTGACACATGCGAATTTATGAGACACGAAGTCGCTTATTTAGGACATATAATTTCAGATAAAGGCGTATAACCTAATCCAGATAAAATTCAGGCTATTTCAAATTTCCCTCGTCTTGTAAATCCTAAAACTATTAAATCATTTTTAGGATTAGTAGGTTACTACAGAAAATTTATAAAAGATTTTTGACAAATTTGCTAAGCCACTAACTTTACTTTTAAAAAAGGATACTAGTTTTAAATGGACAGAAAGTCAAGCACAATCCTTTACTAAATTCAAGGAAATCTTGACCACAGAACCAGTATTACAGTACCCCGACTTTTCAAAACCCTTTATTCTCACTACCGATGCTTTTAATTTTGTCATAGGTTCAGTTCTTAGTCAAGGTGAAATTAGTAAAGACCTTCCAGTAGCTTATGCTTTACGAACTTTAAATACCAGCGAACAAAATTACAGTACTACCGAAAACGAACTTTTAGCCATTGTATGGAGTGTAAAACACTTTAGACCTTACCTTTACGGACGTAAGTTTACAATAGTTACTGATCATAGACCATTAACATGGTTATTTAATTGTAAGGACCCAGATAGTAAGTTAGTCCGTTGGCGTCTTAAGTTAGAAGAATTTGATTATGATATCAATTATACTATGAAAATGAGTTTAATAATTTTGTTTGTTTCTGTTATCTGTTTTTCCAGCGCTTTTGCAATAAAAGGAAACACTGGAGTAATAGCAAAACCAGTTCAATCAATTTTTCCTTATGAAACTCATCTATTAATTCCGCTCCATGTTCCAAGACCGACTTTTGATCTCCCTTTAACTCATGAAGATGTATACAAAGTCACAAAAACTAACACTTATGTTATGAGATCATACAACACTCTCCGGTTCCTTATTAATCCGGACATCTCACAAAAATCAAGATTTCAACGATTTGCTGTTCTGCCTTTGATCAATACAATGTTAGGACGGATTATTCAAAAAATTCCGGACATCTCATCGTTAATAATCGGAATGAAAAAGAACAAAGAAACAATTACAGTTAGAAACTCTATTAAGAGAATTCATGACGCCCGCGCCGTAGAGAATCAAAACAGTGAACTTAAAAATCTTTTTAGAAATTTCCAACACTTAACAATCAATTTAACCAACCATTTCAAGGTGTTAGAGGAAGAATTACAAAATCTCCATCATGACATTACATGAATTCAAGTTGGTCAACAGATAGAGATATTAATGTTGATTGCATATAATTCATACATTTATCAGTTGCAAAAATACAATCAATTTTTTAGCCTCCGTAGATCAATCAGGCTTGATTGATAAAAATGTCATTCCTCCAAATCGGCTCAATCAGTTGATCTCGGCAGCCACTTCATCCGGATCATTATCAGGATTCAAGCTGAGTTTGGCTTTATTAACTGATAGTGATTGGTATTATCAATTTAAGCTTGCACATTGTACCAAAAACAAGGATGATTCTATTATAATGATAATATCAATTCCAATTTATACAAATCATAAAGTTGAACCTAAAATTTACCATGTACATTTTGTTCCGTTAATAATAGATGGAATAACCTATCACTTATCATTAATTAAATCATTAATTTTAATTGACTTTGAAGACTATGCTCTATTGATGGAGGAAATTATTACTGAATGCTTGGCTGATGAAGATGAGATCTTAGATTCTTGTTTAATTAAGTCACGAACATCAACAATTGTGTTAAATGATTCATGCATTTATCAAATCTGACACCATAGACCACTAGAATACAAAAAGTATTGCAAATTGATTCCATCTGAGTCACATGAATCCTCACTAGAACAGATCAACTCAACCTCTTGGGTGTATAGTGGAGTTAAAACTTAAATGTATCAATGCATCTGAAAGAAGTATTATAGTTGGAGAAGTTGATAATAATACTCTTTTCTCACTGAGATGCGGATGTACCATAAAATACAATACTAAAATAATTACATCAGCTCTTTCTGATTGTTTTCCCATTGGAGATTCAATCTTTATTGAAACTAAGAGTTTATTTTATTTAACGTATGATAAGTTAGTCATTCAAGACTACTAGTATGATTAATTTTGAATTTTGTAATAATATTCGTCAGGAAATTCCTCCATTGGAGTTATCATCATATAAATCCGATTATCATTTTTTAAGAAACTAACTTGAAAATGATTTGAAAGAAACAAACTCAAGAACATGGATATTGTATACCGCCGTAGGATCCGTTGTCATGATTTTAGTTTTACTTAGTTTAGGATTATGGAAATTCAATTTAGTGAAAAACTCTTATTTAGGACTTCTTCCAACTGTTGAGACATCATCTTTCAGTGTCATTGAGTTGGGATTTGATACTTCAGCTTTCATAACAATTCTAGTTCTTTTGATAATTTTGTATAAGGCTGTACTAAGTATTAGATCACGATTGAGCTGCCATCATATTTGTGTTGATAATATTGAATCATATAATGGACCACACCTGGATATCTACATTGTGGGATCAACATCAGGATCCATCAGTATCAAATCTCTTCCATTTCCATCCGCAACCTATATACCACCCGGAAGAGCCGGATCCGCCTCGATCAGTAATCATTTACTAACTCTAGCCAATTTTGATAAAGTCATTGGATTGGGATGCGACAATGTGTCTATCAATGGAATTTATAACATTAGAGGAGTAAAAAAACCTTTCAGAACCTTCAGCCATTGTAAAGGCCTCTATTTTTTAATTATTGTATCAGTTAAGTGGTAATTATTTTAAATTAGTGTCTTTAAAAATTAAAGCAGTTTACAATTAAATCAATGTTCCGTTTTTATTAAACCAAGTTAAGTGAAGTCGTTTGGAGAACGACTCGTCAGGCACACGACACAAATCAATAAAAAAAAACAGTGAAAGTGACTACAGTGTAAACAAGTATAAACAGTGATGGGGAAAGACAGTAAGAAAGCATCCCCAAGTGGTAGTGCTTCATTGGCCAATTCATCAAGGGATACAGACGCCGATAAAACAAACGTACCTGTATTGAAAAGGAGGGTGCCTGCACTACAGAGGCAGTTACTTTTTAATACTTTCGGATTAATTCCTGCGTTCGATCCAGCACAAAGATGAGTACAGGTTATGAAAGCACAACTGAATATAAAATGACCACACAATTTTCAAGAATAACTCCTGAATACAGAGAACATTTACATTACAGCGGAAGAACAAAATCCAACCACAATTCCTAGTCAAAGAAACACTGAAACAACTAACGTTAAGTTAGCTCAGAAAGTACAACTAGTCAGTTGTATGGCGAAACTAATGGTTTTAGCACCATTGAAACTACTGTTCCTAGTACTAACCCCCGAATTGAAATGGTAGCGATAGCACGTCTCCTACCAGTCCGCAACAAATCACAACTGAATTTGAAAAAGTTAGTGAATTTACTGATAGTACTAGTCAAACTCTTATAAAAAAGACAACCGTTTCTCCAACTAGTCAAATAACAGAAGGAGAAGTTACTAGTCAGTTTAGTGACATAACTACGCATAGTGCAAAAATTACTACAACTGAAATTTTCTCAGAGAGTAGAGTCACCTTCTAGTATTTTTGAATTTACTAGTGAATGGACAAGTGTAAGTGGTGAAACTACCCCTGGAACGATGCTTGTTGAAGATAAAACTGAAGGTACTACAACGGCGTACGGTGAATTTACAACTGAGTTAAGAATAAATATCGGTACGACTTTCCCTCCAGTTTTTGTATCCCCTATATTTCCCCCAATAACCGAAGTAATTCCAATTGCAAACTTTACTGAATCGACCACTAACACGACTAAGAACATATGTAAAACAGACAACGATTGTTCACCATTTGAAACGTGCCTAACAGATCAGTGCATTAATCCTTGTTCTATCGGGGGTCGTTGTGCGAGCAATGCCCTCTGTATGGTTTCTAATCACAGAACACTTTGTACATGTCCACCTGGATATTTTGGCGATCCAAGAAGGGACTGTCTGCAAGATATAAAATCTACAGTTTACTGTCGCCCTCAAAAAAGTACTTCCTTAAGCAGTTTTTACACAAAAAACGGTCAAAAATACATTGTATATAGTTAATTATAAATATTTTTTGTACATTGTAAATATTGGTGGTTTTGCAACATAACCTAATTTGCACCTTAAACAAGTTTAACTAGAAATTTAATTGCATGCTCTTTTTTAGTTTTGTATAGTTTAAGTTAATTTTTTGCAAATATTTCTCCACGATGTAAATTATTAATTTAATTTTAACATACTAATTAAATAACTTCACTAGAACCTGGTCTACCAAAGCTGCTACAGCCATGTCAGTCGGATATGGATTGTCTTGACATAGAGGCTTGTTACATGTCCGAATGTCACGACCCTTGCGAATTCACGAACGCTTGCGCAGACACTGCAAAGTGTCAGGCGAAATTGCACAGACCAATTTGTACATGTCCTATCGGATATGAAGGAAATCCTGCTGTAAAGTGTGTCAAGTCTCGACAGCCATGTAAGATAACCATTTTAACAAACAGGAAATTGCATCGTTTGTACATAGCTGATGTCTCTTAATCAATAATTAAATTAATCAAAATTTAATCAACACTAATTGCAAACAGATTTGGTGATTTGTAAATTTTGTAAATCCTATTTGTCACATTTCGTTCTATTTGCACCTCTGCCATTTAAGTGCGTTGCGTATCCAACGGCGATTGCTCGTTAACCGAAGCCTGCATAGGCCATATGTGTCAATGACCTTGTGATTTGCACAATCCCTGCGCACAACATGCAGTATGCCTTAACACGAACCACGGATCGGATTGTCTTTGAGCTGAAGGATATCAAGGAAATGGATATGTGGGATGCACCCCAGTAATTGACTATAATGAGGACTGTCCACCTAATAAACCATGTGGTCGCCTAAACCGGCTTTGTATCAACCCTTGCTTCGAAGATTCTTGCGGAGATAATATATAATGCCAGTGCTTACCCGGTTACATTGGAAATCCATTTGTTTTATGTCTACAAGGTATTAAGTTTTACTGAAAAAAATCAGATTTTTTAAATTAAATTTTTTAGTTCAAGGTTGTCGAAGTGATAGCGAATGTGCTGCCCACGAAGCTTGTATTAACGGAAAATGCGGCTCGCCCTGTCAATGCGGCCTCAACGCAATTTGTGAAGTGATATACCATAAAGCTACTTGTAAATGCCCGGCCGGTTACACTGGAAATCCAGTCATTGGTTGTCAACCTTCGAAAAATCCTTGCAACCCAAATCCGTGCGGAACTAATTAATGCACTTTGCGAATTAGATAACGGAAATCCTATTTGTTACTGTCCGAAAGGACTAACTGGAAATCCATTCATAAATTGCAGTAAGTTTTCACATTTCTTTTCAATTTCTCGTCTTAATTTTAATCATTAGTTCCAGAAGGTGAAAAATGTGAACCAAATCCATGCGGTCTAAATTCTGGTTGCCGTGTTATTGGCAACAAAGCCGTCTGCTTTTGCTTACCTGAATATGAAGGAACTGCTCCACAGATCCCATGTTCCATTCCTGCAAGTCCCTGCGATCCCTCACCATGCGGTCCTAATTCCCAATGCGCAATTTTAAGCAACGGTTTTGCAAAATGTACTTGCCTTCCCGGATATTTAGAAAGCCCCAACACCATCCGTGGATGTATTCCTCCGAATAACCCATGCGATCCTAATCCCTGCGGTTTAGGCGCACATTGTGATTCGTAAAGAGAGCCAACTTGTTTCTGTCCTCCTGGAACCAAGGGAAATCCTTACAGAAGCTGCGCAACACCATCAGTTACTCCAGATTTGTGCCGACCAGGACCTTGCGGTGTTAACGCCGACTGTTACGTTTCCGGAAATCAAGAAAAATGTTACTGTCGATTAGGCTTTATTGGAGATCCTTATACTGCTTGCAAAGTTGACTCTCAAAATCCATGCGTTCCAAATCGTTGCAGTTCTGGAGTAGTTTGTGTTATTACACCTAAAGGCCACTCGATGTTCCAAGGTCCTGAAGAAATAAGTGAAGACCCAACGGGTCTTGACGGCTGTCATAGATACGAATGTTTGATCGATGATGACTGTTCCGATAAAGAATCTTGCATGGGGCACAGATGTCGCGATCCCTGTCCCGGTTCTTACAGAATCAACGCAAATTGTCGGGTTGAAAAACACCATCCAGTATGCACTTGCAATCATGGATTAACTGGAAACCCTATAATTAAATGCTTCGCAATTCCATCACCGATGCCTGATAAAGATTATTGCAAGCCCAGCCCTTGTGGATTGAACACCTTCTGTCAAGTTGTGTCAGGAAGACTAGCTTGTTCCTGCCTCCCAGATTTTCAAGGGGATCCACATACTGGATGTCGACCTGAATGTACTATCAATTCTGATTGTCCCTCAAACAAAGTTTGCTTAGACAGGCAGTGCAAAAATCCTTGCGCTCTTGGAGTAGTCTGTGGCTTGCACGCAATTTGTGATGTTAGAGATCATACGGCTTCTTGTTCATGCCCGGAAGGTTACACCGGAGATCCATTCTTCCAGTGTATCATAAGACGTAGGTGTAATTAAATTAAAAAACGAATTTTATTTACATGATATTTAATTGCAGCTCTTATTAGTATCCCTGGAAAAAACGTTTCCAAACCTTGCACTCCATCGCCTTGTGGACCATCAACTGAATGCGACGTTTATGCCAGACAAGTTGCAATTTGTGACCCTTGTAAAGGACCAAATGCCATTTACAACCCTCAATGCAGACCTGAATGTCTTAATAGCGCTGATTGTTCATTCAACAAGGCTTGCATAAGTCAAATTTGTGCAGATCCATGTCCAAGTTCGTGCGGTGTTAATGCATTATGCACGGTCGTAGTGCACAACCCGGTCTGTTATTGTCCTCAAGGATTAGTTGGAAATCCTTTCGAGCACTGTTCTCCGCTTCATGACAGTAAGTATTTTTGCCGTCTGTACAAAACATAGTCTTAACAACTAATTTAGTTCCAGATAAAAGAACTGAAACTTGCGAAAATGTTCAATGTGGTGCTAACGCTGATTGTCGCCAACAGAATAACGCGTTATCTTGCGTGTGCAGACCTGATTTCTACGGAAATCCTTGGTTGTCTTGTAGACCTGAATGTATTCTAAACACAGGTTGTCCGTTAACTAAAGACTGTATCAACAACAAATGTGTGGACCCTTGCGCTGGAGTTTGCGGTGTCGGCGCTAAATGTGACGTTATTAATCACTTCCCGGTTTGTTACTGCCCACCAGATCACACGGGTGATCCTTTCGCCTCTTGTTTCCCAACACCAGTTGTTATACGGATTCCAACTCCCATCAACCCTTGCGATCCATCGCCATGTGGACCTTACAGCAGATGTTTAGTCTATCATCAAGGATACGCAACTTGTTCTTGCTTGCCGACTTTTAAAGAAACCTCGCCTGTAAACCTGAATGCTTGATTAGTTCAGAGTGTTCTCAAATGAAAGCATGTATGAATCAACGTTGTATCAATCCTTGTCCGGGAACTTGCGGTCTTAATGCCGAATGTATGGTTATTAATCACAACTCAATCTGTAGTTGTGTGAACGGATAAGATGGCGATCCATTTGTCAGCTGCCACACTGCTATAATAAAGGAGCCGCCTCCAGTAAAATCGATAAATCCTTGTGTACCAACCCCTTGTGGCCCCAATTCAATCTGCCAAGTTAAACAAGGACGCCCAGTTTGCTCTTGCAGTCCTAATTACATTGGAAGTCCACCTTATTGCAGGCCCGAATGTGTAATCAGTCAAGAATGTCCGAGAGATAAAGCTTGTGTTCGCGAGAAATGCATCAACCCTTGTGCAGGAAGTTGTGGACACAATGCAAAATGTAATGTGGTTAATCATACGCCCTTCTGTACTTGTATTCCCGGCTATGAGGGTGACGCCTTTATCGGTTGTTCGAAACATGTCGAATTGCCCAAAGATCCATGTAGTCCTTCACCTTGTGGAGATAACGCGCAATGTACGGTCGTTAATGGAAACGCTAGATGTAACTGCATCCCGCCTTATATCGGAAATCCTTATTCTGGAGGATGTCGACCTGAATGTACAATGAATGCAGATTGCGCAAGCCATTTGGCTTGCATCGCACAGCATTGTCGCAACCCTTGTGAAGGATTATGCGGTCAAGGGGCTGAATGTAGGGTTGTAAACCACGTTCTCGTTTGTACTTGTATTACCGGTTATAGGGGAGATGCCAAGTAGAGGAGAAGAAACGTGAGTATTATAAAACTAATTTAGAAAAGGGCTGATTAGAAAATTTCAGCTGTAACACCTCTAAATCCTTGCGACCCATCGCCTTGCGGCCCTAACAGCATTTGCCGTGTCACCAACGGTTATGCGGTTTGCTCCTGCCAACCTGATTATTCAGGATCACCTCCATCTTGCAGGCCTGAATGTCAAACAAGCTCAGAATGTACTTTAGATAAAGCGTGCATCAACAAGAAATGCAAAAAACCCTTGTCCTGGAACCTGTGGTGTTGATGCTCGTTGTCAAGTCCTCAATCACAATCCAATTTGCAGTTGTCCTTCTCATTATACAGGAGATCCATTCGTGCGCACTGCTTAAAAGAAGATTTGTAAATTTATAAAAATAATGGCAGACATATCGAACGTTTAAATTCAGAACCTAGATTACCACCACCGGTTACCCCTTGTATTCCATCACCATGTGGAGTCAATGCTGAATGTCGAGCAGTGGACAACAGGCCCGTTTGTTCGTGTCTTCCAGGAATGCTAGGAGCTCCTCCAAACTGCCGACCCGAATGTGTAATTCATCAGGACTGTCCGTCACATCTCGCTTGTGTCAGCAACAAATGCAGAGACCCTTGCATCGGTTCTTGCGGCTTGAATGCTCATTGCATCGTTCAAAATCACCGCCCCATGTGCACCTGTAACGAAGGTTACGAAGGCGATCCGTTTTCGAGCTGCAACTTCGTTCAAGATAGGATCGCAACTATTTTCAGATTTCTTGGCCGGGTCTTCATTCTTTAGATTCTAGCTGTAGTATATCCAAGCGATCCTTGTAATCCGTGTGGTGCAAATGCCGTTTGTAGAGAACGACACGGTGCGGGATTTTGTACATGCTTAACAGATTACTTTGGGGATCCGTATGTGGGTTGTAGACCTGAGTGTTTGATGAATAACGATTGCCCGTCGAATAAAGCTTGTCTCGCAAAAAAATGTAGATATCCCTGTCCCGGCAGTTGCGGCATTAACGCTCAATGCCAGGTTATTAATCACAATCCGATTTGTACTTGTTTGTCCGGTTTTACAGGAGACGCTTTAGGTTTCTGTAGAGAAATAGTAGATATCAGTAAGATCCTTGTAAATTTCTGTAAATTTGTGCTAATGTAATTTTACGTTAGTAATTCGGAAGCCACCTAGAAACCCTTGTGTTCCATCACCGTGTGGCCCTTACAGTCTTTGTAGGGTTCAAAGTGACAGACCAGGTTGTTCTTGTAACATTGGATATTTTGGGGCTCCTCCAAATTGTAGACATGAATGTATAGTAAACTCAGAATGCCCCTTAGATAAAGCATGTGTTAATCAAAAGTGTGAAATTCCTTGCGTTGGTACATGTGGTATTAACGCACTGTGTAGAGTAGTAAACCACAGTCCAATATGTAGTTGTCCTTCCGAATACTACGGAGATCCATTCAATAGATGCTATTTACAACAAAGTAAGCTTTTGTGCTTTGTATTGCTTATGCATTTCTTAGAACTTCCCGATGTACCTGTAGATCCTTGCGTTCCGTCGTCCTGTGGCGCTTTCGCCACTTGCAAAGTTATAAATAACAGGGCGGTTTGCAATTGTTACTCAAATTATTTTGGCCAACCACCGAATTGTAGACCTGAGTGTGTAGTGCATTCGGAATGCGCTCTTGATAAAGCCTGCCTAAATAAAAAATGTAGAGAACCCTGTATAGGATCCTGCGGCGTAAACACGCATTGTAAAGTCGCAAACCACGCAGCTGTTTGTTATTGCCTCTCTGAATATGCAGGAGACCCATTCATTGGCTGCAGCAAAAGTAAGAAAATGTGATACAACTAACCCCCATAATAACAAAAACTTTCGTTCGCTTATTTACGGTTAAATTCGATATTACAGTAATCATTCCGGAAGAAAAACGACATCCTTGTAACCCGTCACCTTGTGAATCAAACGCCCTTTGTAGAGAAAGGGACGGTGCAGGTTCTTGTACCTGTTTACCGAAATACTTCGGCGATCCTTATGTAGGATGTAGGCCCGAATGTCTGATGAGTTCCTATTGCCCCAGGGATAAAGCTTGCATTAACATGAAATGCAAGAACCCTTGCAGTGGTAACTGCGGAATTAATGCAGATTGCACTGTAAATAACCATGCACCGATTTGTCAGTGTCTTCCGGGTTTCACTGGAAACCCCCTCAACTCTTGCCATCTGATCAGAGAACCTTGTAAGACTTTATCTTATCTGTGTCTACTTTTTTTATACTTCATTTTCTTAATTATTTAGCTGTAGTGTCTAAACCTGAACCTTGCCAACCATCACCCTGCGGGCCTTACAGCAGTTGCCGTGTCATAAACGGACACGCTGTTTGCTCGTGCCAGGCTAATTACATAGGCACTCCTCCGGCATGTCGACCCGAATGCATGATAAGCGCAGATTGTGCTCAAGATCGGGCTTGTATTGCTAACCGTTGTCAGGACCCCTGTCCTGGAACTTGCGGTTTGAACGCTCGCTGTCAAGTTGTAAATCATAATCCAATCTGCAGCTGTTCAGCTGATTACACGGGTAATCCCTTCGTACAATGCCTTAAAGAATACAGTAAGCATGCATTTTAATTTCTTTCTCTCTTGCACGTAAGTACCTACTTTTACTTTACTCTTATGTAAATATTTTCAGGGCGACCTGCTATTATTCCTTCTGGAAATCCTTGCTCCCCGTCACCATGCGGCCCCAATTCTCAATGCCGAGTGGTCGGTTCGCAACCGGCTTGTTCGTGCATTCCTAATTACATAGGAAGAGCTCCAAATTTCCGACCAGAATGTACGATAAATGCTGAATGCCCTGCAAATTTAGCTTGCATTCATGAGAAGTGTCAGGACCCTTGTCCAGGCTCTTGCGGTATTCACACCACTTGCATGGTTCTTAAACACTCGCCTGTTTGCCAATACGTTACCGGTTACATAGGAGATCCTTTCGTTAGTTGTGCATTGATTCTGTTTATTACTTTAATCATGTCTTCACCATTTTTGTCATGTTTTATATTTTTGTTCATGTTAGTAACTGTTGTTATTGATATTTAAAATGAGAGAGTAAAATTTACGATCAAACGTTCAACACGTATTTTTATTTGCTCTACAAAATCATTATATACAGTCCATTGAGTTGATATAGAGGCGTTTTTGGGAATATCAACAAACGCAGAGCTACAGATTCCAAGTAAGAATATACAAATTTCCGATAGGAAAGATTGTTAAATTGAAAATTTTAGTTCGATTGCCGGACCCTGAGCCGCAACATCCTTGCAATCCATCGCCTTGCGGTGCTAACGCTATCTGTAAAGAACGCAACGGCGCCGGTTCTTGTATTTGCATGTCTGAATATTCTGGAGATCCTTATACGGGATGCAGGCCTGAATGCGTTCTTAACACTGATTGTCCGCGTGATAAAGCTTAATAACAAATGTAAAGATCCATGCCCTGGCACTTGCGGTGTAAATGCCGAGTGCAGAGTATATAATCATGCTCCTTCCTGCTCTTGTCTGGAAGGTTATACAGGAAATTCAACAGTTGCATGTCGTCTGCAAGAACCTAACAGTATGTTTTCTCTCATTCCATAAATTACTTTCTTAATTTAGTTGTTGAACCCAAAGTGGAGCCATGTACTCCATCTCCTTGTAGTCCCTACAGTAATTGTAGAGTGCTCGATAGACATGCGGTTTGCTCGTGCCAACCCGGTTACAGAAGAACCCCACCTTCATGCCGTCCGGAATGTATGATCAGCGCTGATTGTGCGCTCGACAAAGCTTGTTTAAATATAAAATGTGTTGATCCTTGTCCGGGAACTTGCGGTTTAAACGCACGTTGTCAAGTCGTTAATCACAATCCGATTTGCAGTTGCATGGCTGGTCACACTGGAGATCCATTTATAAGATGCATTCGAGACCGTAAGCACTTTCTTCTTATTTCAGCTCTATTTTCTATGCATGACTTTCCAGAACTACCAACACCTCCTCCAAACGTTAATTCTTGCGTACCGTCACCTTGTGGGCCAAATTCGCAGTCGCTTTGTCGGTAGCACTCTAGCTTGCTCGTGCCTGCCGAATTACATCGGCAGAGCGCCAAATTGTAGGCCAGAGTGTACTATAAATTCAGAATATCCCAGCAACTTAGCGTGTCAGAACGAAAAATGTGTAGATCCATGTCCCGGATCATGCGGTGCTAGCGCAGATTGTATGGTTATAAATCACAGGTCGGTCTGTTCATGCCGAACTGGATTCACTGGAGATCCTTTTGCTGGTTGTACCATTATTATAAGTAAGATCATAAACAATCGGGAGGATTTTAAGGTAATCGTGAAAATTTTAGTAAGGGCACCACCTCCGGATGTTCGAAACCCTTGTAGTCCATCGCCTTGTGGGGCCAACGCCGTTTGTAAAGAAAGAAACGGTGTTGGATCTTGTACTTGTGTTGCCGAATATAACGACGATTCCTACACTGGTTGCAGGGCTGAATGTGTTACAAATTCAGATTGCCCGAGAACTAGAGCTTACGCAAACAATAAATGCGTGGACCCTTGTATTGGAACTTGCGGCACTAATGCAGAATGTCATGTAAATAATCACGCTCCTTCTTGTACTTGCCTACAAGGTTACAGCGGGAATCCGTTGAGCTCTTGTCGTCCAGAGATTAGTAAGACTACCAACTCTATACTTTAACTTTTCTTATTTTCTCTCTCTGCAATAGAAGTTGTTGTACCGGAATCTGAATCTTGCCGCTCTTCACCATGCGGCCCTTATAGTAACTGTCGCGTTGTCGATGGACACGCAGTTTGCTCTTGCCAGGTAAATTACATAGGAACCCCACTGAATGCATGGTCAGCTGACTGCGCCCAAAATCGCGCTTGTATTAAAAATAAATGTCAGGATCCATGCCCAGGCACTTGCGGCTTAAATGCTCGTTGACAAACAGTAAATCATACCCCATATATGCACATGCACGCCAGGTTACACAGGCGATCCTTTCGTCAGGCGCCTTCTCGAAGACAGTAAGCATGTTTAGAGTTTCATCCACTGTATATTGTACATTGTATATTATATCCATTGTACATTTTAGAACGCCCGGTAGTAGCTCCTGGAGATCCTTGCATACCATCACCTTGCGGCCCCAATTCCCAGTGTAGAGTAATTGGCGAACAAGGGGCTTGCTGTTGCTTGCCAAATTACATCGGCAGAGCGCCGAACTGTAGACCCGAGTGTACTATAAACGCGGAATGCCCAGGAAATTTAGCATGCCAAAACGAACGGTGTAAAGATCCTTGTCCAAGATCGTGCGGATCATACACAACATGTGTTGTTATTGAGCATGCTCCAGTGTGTCGATGCCTAGTCGGATACACTGGCGATCCATTCACTGCATGCAATATCATTGCTATCAGTAAGAATCTCTTTTCTTCACTTTCTCTTTATATGTTTTTCAACTTTAATCTTTCTTTCAGCTCCTCTTCCTACAGAAAAAAGGCCTCAGAATCCTTGCAATCCTTCACCCTGTGGTGCAAACGCCGTTTGCAAAACACGAAATGGTGCCGGCTCTTGTACTTGTTTACCTGAATACTTTGGTGACCCGTACACCGGATGTCATCCAGAATGTGTTTCTAACTCTGATTGCGATCGCAGTAAAGCTTGCGTGAACAATAAATGCGTTGATGCTTGTCCGGGAACTTGCGGCGTTAATGCCGAATGTCTCGTTTTCAATCACTCACCTTCTTGTAGCTGTTTAGCAGGCTTTACTGGTGATCCAACAACGATCTGTAATACTGTGAAACTTCGTAAGATACTTAATTTTATTTTTCTTTCTCTCCTCTAAACTTTTTTTCTTAGATGTTCTACCTAAAAGCAATGCCGTGAAATCAAACGGACACGCCGTTTGTTCCTGTAATATAGGATACATAGGCTCACCGCCGAACTGTAAACCTGAATGTATAGTTAGCTCAGAATGCCCTCAGGATAAAGATTGCGGAATTTACGCTAAATGCCTCGTTGCAAACCATAATGCAATTTGCAGTTGCGTTCAGGGTTACACGGAAGATCCGTTTACTCATTGTACAAAGATTATTAGTAAGCTTTTCTATTCATTTTCTTTTACTTACTATTTTCTTAATTTCAATTTTCAGTACCTGAACCTGGCAGAAATAAAAATCCTTGCGCCCCATCACCTTGTGGACCTAATTCTTAATGTAAAGTCGTCGGCACACAACCGGCATGTTCTTGTCTTCTTAACTACATAGGCCGCGCCCCCAATGTACTATTAATTCAGAATGTTCAAGTAATTTAGAAATGCAGAGATCCTTGTCCAGGATCCTGCGGTCAAAACGCTAAATGTAAATGTAAATCACAATCCTATCTGTTCTTGTTTGCCGGGTTATGTGGCAGACGCTCTTATTTCTTGCCAATTAGCTCCGCCTCCATGTAAGATATCCCTTTTGCGTTGACGAGAAAATTTATTTAATCTTAAATTACAGCTACTGAACGTTCACCACCTCCTACTCCTTGCACACCATCGCCTTGCGGCCCCATCACTGAATGTCGCGAAAGAAGCGGCGCCAGAGCTTGCATCAAGGATATGAAGGTTGTAAAAGGGAATGCGATACTAACAACGACTGTTCTCCGACTCTCGCCTGTGTGTCTTATAAAAAATGCGTCGATCCATGCCCTGGAATTTGTGGAGCTCTCGCCGAGTGTTACGTTAACAATCGTATGCCAGGAAGGTTTCACAGGCGATCCATTCTTCCAGTGTCACCAAATTCCTCTTACGAGTAAGAAATTGCAATTTCAATTGTTTTTTTTTTAAATTAAATTTTGTAGCTCCAAGACCAATTTCTGACTTCCCCTGCCAACCATCCCCTTGCGGCCCAAACAGCCAATGTCGCGACGTCAACGGTCAAGCTGTATGTTCTTGCCTACCCACATATGTTGGAAATTCACCGCAATGCAGACCTGAATGTGTCGTCAGTTCTGAATGTCCAGTAAATCAAGCCTGCAACAACCAGAGATGTTCCGATCCATGCCCGAATACTTGCGTGTTGGGAGCTAAATAGCTCCCAACCAAAAATCACAACCCCATCTGTTCTTGTTCAGCTGGATGTTTGTTCACCACAACGTAATTATTATTTTCTAACAATAAGATTTTGTTTAATTAAAAAAATATATTTCAGCTGTGGTTGCACCAACTACAGAAAGGCCACCGTAGTGTTTGTTACCCATCACCTTGCGGTCCCAACGCACAATGCTGCTTTCAGAATTATATCGGTGTTCCACCTAATTGTCGACCGGAATGTGTGCTAAGTTCGGAATGTCCATCAGATAGAGCTTGTATTAATCGGAAATGTAGAGATCCTTGTCCGGGTTCTTGTGGTACCAACGCTAATTGCCACGTTCTTAATCATCTTCCAATCGGCACATGTTTAGAAAGATTCGAAGGGGATCCATTTGTGCAATGTACTGCAAGAGTTGGTAAGTGTAAAAAAATTTAACTTATTTTACTTGGAAACTAAAAATATTTTAATTATGTAGCAACCTGTTCCACCTGACCCATGTAATCCATCAGCATGCGGACCGAATGCTGAATGTCGTGATGGAATATGCACATGCCACCCTGAGTATTTAGGAAATCCTTACGAAGCCTGTAGACCAGAGTGTGTCGTAAGCCCCGAATGTAGCCGCGACAAAGGCTGTATCAGAAATAAGTGCGTAGATCTTTGTCCAGAAACTTGCGGCCAAAATGCTCAATGTGATGTTGTCAATCACATTCCAACTTGTTCGTGCCCACAAGGTTACACTGGAGATCCTTTCACACATTGTAGAATCGCAGAACAACCACATCCGAGAAACAATCTTAATCCGTGTCAACCATCTCCCTGCGGACCTAACAGTCAATGTCGCAGTATCGACGATCATGCCGTCTTAATGCAACTATGGGAAATGAAACTAGCAGATCAAATAGGATTGATCCCTGTCATCAGTGGCCTCAGTTTGTAGTATATTATTGCTACTTGCTCTTTTAATGCCTACGGGAAATGCTGACTGTCACTGTTCAAATTATAATCCAAATACTGGCGTTATTGTGATTTCGGATTCGGATAGCAAAGAAACAAATGAATGTGATGAATCTGATATGCATTAATAGTACAGTATACATCGCGGGAGAGAAATACAAGATTTTTCCTGAGGTGTAATTTGTAGCCAGAGGGCGAAGCCCGCGGGCTACATAGCACCGCGGGAAGAATAGCATTCTCTTCTTAGGTGTATATACTATTTTTTCCACGACCAAAGTAAGATTAAAACAAAAAAATAAGTTTGAAAGCTAATTTATTGACACCTTAACTGACGACATTTATTAATTTGAAAACTAGTAGTCTTTGGTGAAATTTAAACAATCCTTGACAAGCGTGAAAATTCAGTTGAAAACAAAACGACCACTGCAAATCAAGTACTGCAAGATACGAGTGGTACAAATACTTCGAATAAAACAATAAATTTAACTTCAAACGAAAATTATTCATTGCATGGTGTACTACCTGCTATTAACTTCACTAATTGTGAAAATATAAAGTTTAATGTTACAGTTAGTAAATAAGTTATTAAAACTTATTATTGTATTATTTTTTCCAATAGTTTTTTAAATGAAATACAAAAAATTATGTGTTTTAATTTGTAGGTCATAATAAAAACTCCCCAGGGAGAATTTTGAAACATTATCTAAGGAATAATTTGTTACTTTTGTTACGATATTGGTGTCATAGAAATGGACGTCTACTCCCGGTCGTGGAAAAAGTATATTATTTGTTTCGGATTACCTTCTCATTTTTTATTTTGAAAATTGTTTTCTTCTTAATTTGTTACTGATAGAAAACATTTCATGTAGAAGTACCAAAGAAATTTAATAAATAATCAAACATTCTCACTACAATAAATTTATTTTAACCTTTTTATGGTTAACCGGTCGCCACCGCTTGTGCACCACCGACTAAGCCAGGCCAACTGCGTAAGGTACCTGGGGGTGATGGTTGATCGGAAACTCAATTTTGAAAAGCATGCAGACTATGTGCAAGGGAGAATAGGTGCGTTTATTGCTCCAATAAGGCGAAAGTGTTGGGCCTCCTGGGACTTGGACGTCACTGCCTCTCTGAGTACAATCTATAAGGGTGATATTATTCCTATAGTTATAGATTCTCGTACAGAAAGAAGTGTCCTACAGTCAGCAAATTTTGTACACAAGTGTATCTTAGTGGGGGGGGGGCTTATCGCCCAAACAGATTTTCGCATAGAAAGAAATGTCCTACAGCTATCAAATTTTGTGCACAATTACATCTTAGTAGGCGGGGCTTATCGCACTAACATATTTTCGCATAGAAAGAAGTGTCCTACAGCCACCAAATTTTGTACACAAGTGCATCTTAGTGGGGGGGGGGCTTGTCGCCCAAACATATTTTCGCACAGAAAGAAGTGTTCTACAGCTACCAAATTTTGTACACAATTACATCTTAGTTGGGGGGGGGGCTTATCGCACAAATATATTTTCGCATAGAAAGAAGTGTCCTACAGCCACCAAATTTTGTACACCGAGCGAAGCCGAGTACTTCAGTTAGTCGGTTATAAATTTGTTATTGTTATTGTTAAATAGGTACTTATCCACCCCATACCAAACAAAAAAAAAGAATTCGTTACTAGGCACTCTTTTTCTTTCTTATGCACCCACACTTCCATCTCTAACCCCGAAGCATTTGTTGCACGCATCTCTGAGATGTAGTACTGTAAAATTATGATTTTTCTAAACTTTACTGAGTTCTTTTCCCCAATCAACTGATGACACAGATTGCTGAAATAAATTCTTTATTTTGCTCACACCTAAGCAAAGTAGAGGAAACAATTAAAAATTCCTAGATAAAGCAATTACGATTTATAGTACGACTGTTAAAACGAGCCTAAATTTTCCAATTGAATGATTCCAACTTTTTCACATTCTTTAAAAATATTTTCGTTGTTTCTGTCGCTTTTCAGTTCGTGCGGTTTATTTATTAAATTACAGTAGACACCCGATTATCCGAAACCGGATCATCCGAAATTCGGGTTATCCGAAACAAAAGACGAAAGTAATTTCTCCGCGTTATCCGAAACGAAACCGCTTGAATCTCGCGATTATCCGAAACGACGTCCAGGTATCGGTTCCTGGAAATCGCTTGTAAAACTGATTACCTATTCAGGTGAAATTTTTCTATACATTTTAAAAGCCTTACCTGACTCTAAGTAAAAGGTATGGACTATGAAAGCACGTTTTATTTCTTGTAAATTATTTTCTGACAATAACCGATACAATAGTTTACAACAGAGGATGGTCAATTATCAATGGTCGGTACCGTTTTTGAGGAATATCACTCGCATTTTATGGAGGAAAAATTAAAAGCATTAAAGCGTCTCGACGACGGGTCGTCATTAAAAATAATCGCCAGGGAGTATGGCGCAGGTGCAAGTACGGTTTCGGAGTGGCGAAAAAATCGTGAACAAATTGAAAAGTGAAACAGTTCTATCTTCACCTGCACCAAATCGGAAAACTATGAAAACAAGTGATCATGCTAAAGTGGATCAAGCGTTATATTTGTGGTTTACCCAACAACGCATCTTGGGCATTCCATTATCTGGTCTGATTCTCCAAGAAAAGGCAATTGACATTAGTGAAGACCTTCGTATAACTGAAGCAGCTAATAATTTTAGAGCAAGTGAAGGGTCGATCGCAAGATGGAAAGCTCGCCATGGAGTTAGACAACTTCGAGTTTGCGGTGAAAACTCATCAGCTGACACATTGGCTGCTGAAATTTAAAAAAAAAAGTTTAAGGAAATTATTGAAGAAAATGGTTATAGTCCGGATCAGCTTTATAACTGCGATGAAACTGGACTTTATTATAAAATGGTTCCGTGTAAAACTTTAGCAAGAAAAAATGAAACTTCAGCATTCGGCCATAAGAAAGGTAAGGATCAGGTGACCATTCTTGCTTCTATTCTAGCATCTATTCTGGACGTCCTAAATTGCGGCTAATGTGTATTGGAAAGTCGGCAAAACCAAGGGCATTTACACACCTCAGCCCTAATGTTATGCCACTGTATTACAAAAATCAAAAAAGCGTTTGGATGAATTCTGAGTTGGTTAAAAACTGATTTTTTGAATAGTATGTTCCAGCAGTGAAAATGTTTTTGAAAAAATGCGGACATCGACAACGCACCCTCTCATCTGTCCAGCGAAGAGCTGAGATTTAACGACATTAGGGTACTATTTTTACCACCGAATATTACGTCGTTACTCCAACTAATGGATCAATGCGTTTTGGAAAATTTAAAAATAAATTACCGGAAGTGTTTACTGCAATCCGTATTGGAAAAAGCGGATGAAGGAGGCGATTTAAGCGATTGCTTAAAAAAAAATTCTTAAAGATGCGGTGTATTGGATCGCGGTTGCCTAGAATAAAGTAAAAGATTTTACGATACAAAAGTCGTGGAATAAAATCATCGAAGATGAAGGAAAGTGTGAGGAACTCATCGATGAGGAAAGATGTTGTGAATTTATACGAACTTGCGACAAAAATAAAGGGTCTTGAAGATGTTACTTGCGAAGAAATTGATGCTTGGGTACACCTAGAAAAAGGTGATGGTGAAGAATTATCAAATCTAGATCTTCTTGAACTAACAAGTGAGAATAACGACAATCAGAGTTCAAACGAGGACAATGATTCAGACGAAAATCAGGCAAAAACTATTTCGCATCATGAAGGAGTGAGAGTTTACAGAAAACCTTACTATACATTGAGCAACAACCAGAAGCTACTGCAACTGACGTTCTTTTAATTAAAAGATGGAAGGAAATTGCAGCTAAAAAACTGTACCAATGTAGAACAAAACAATTAAAATTAGATTCATTTTTCAAATCGAATAGTTGAATATACTTAAGTTGGTAGAAAATGTATATGTACAATTATTGTTAATAGAAAATTATGTAACTTTTTTCAGTTTTTGCAACCTCCGCTTTAACCGAAATTTCGGTTATCCGAAACAGGTTCGGTCCCGTACATTTCGGATAATCGGGCGTCTACTGTATATTTCTCAAATTTTGTAAATTCTGTAAAAAAAACTAATTGTTGAAATTGCCGCGCTGTCGATTTAGTGTTAGTCGTTTTGGTATTACTAAAATCCCCAAGTGTTTGAAAACTACGTTAAAAGCTTGCGTTGTAACAGATTTGTAAGATTGAAAAGTTTATATATTTCAAATACGTTTAATGCCGTTTTTTAATTTTAGAAAGATGAATGGCAATGAAGGAAATAGTGAGGAGGGAGCAGAGGCACCTATGATGGAAGATTCTGACGAAAGTTTAGCTGCAAAAACGTTGAGCAATGATATAGAACAAGCGACACTTTCCTTGCAACGTAGAACTAATCGTTTTCTTAATCGAGGAGAGTCAGTCCCATTGTCCATTCAAAGTTCTAATGCTTCTGGTGAAGACACCGCTATAACTAGGACGAATCACCGAACTATTATAACTGTAATCCATCACCATGCGGCCCTAACAGCATATGTAAAGTCAATAACGAAGTCGTTGTTTGTTCCTGCCAACCTGGTTTGATCGGAAGTCCACCTTCCTGTCGACCAGAGTGTGTGTTCAGCGCTGAATGTCCTCTAACGCAAGCTTGTCTAAACAAAAAATGCGTGGATCCATGTCCGGAAACTTGCGGTGTTGATGCTCACTGTCAAGTTGTAAATCATAATCCGATTTGCAGTTGTCTGGGTGGTAATACCGGCGATCCGTTCACAAGATGCTTCAAGATGCCAGTGATCACAAAACCACCTCCACAGACCAATCCTTGCTACCCATCGCCTTGTGGCCCAAATGCCGTTTGCCAGAGACGTGGAGAGAGCCCAGCTTGTTCCTGTCTGCCTGATTTTATTGGAGCTCCACCTAATTGCCGACCAGAGTGTACCATAAATCCGGAATGCACCAGTTAATTGGCGTGTATCAGCCAAAAGTGTCGTGATCCTTGTCCTCGCTCTTGCTGAACAAATGCTGTCTGTTCGGTCATCAACCACAATCCTATCTGCACGTGCAATCCTGGATACAGTGGAGATCCGTTCAGTTACTGCATCGAGGCTAAAGGTAGGATTTTTATGCATGTATTACTGTTAAAGGAGAAAGTCGCGATTCAGAATTGATTGTTTTCAAAATTAATTGTTTTTTATAATTATGCGATATACAAAGTCGGATGGATTCTAAATTCAAATTTGTCGGAAAAATTACAGGCTCTGGCCAAGCTTGCAATTACTTCCGTTTGATAAGTTCATTAAAAAGAAACTGCTAAAAATCCATTTGATTTTGTGTTCTCATAAAATTGTAATTTAAATTTGAGAATGATTCACAAAATGAAGAAAAATTTAATTGTCACATTCAGATTCGAACATTGTTTTTGATTCAATTTCGCTTCGGTTATGATTGAAAACTTTCTACGTAAAAATTGATAATTGTATTAATATTTCGTATGTATCACAATTTCCTTTAGAATTTGTTAACAAAGAATTTTTACAATTTAAAGTATTTTCTGAATTTAAGGAAGTTTCATTGACTTCATTGAAGGGATATTTTAATGTGAATTTCTAAATTGTCACAAAATTTGACAAATTTTAAGTTTAATTTTGATACATACGAATTGCATGAAATTTGCTTTGAAATGTGCTGCTTATTTGCTTGGGGACCCATTAAAGTAAGGACTCGGGTCCCCCATCTATAACATCGGCATCAGCGGTACAATTGCCCATAATAATCATAAGTCCATGCCATTTACCATGCCCATAACATACTTTTAACGGTTAGGGTATATTACCCAGAAGCTTTGCCACAAACCCTTCTCCCCGCTTGATACATAGAATACCGATGGTTAAGGTCACAATACGAAAACATAAATAATCGCTCTCAATAAACCGCCCGCCGAATAAAAAGCGGTTTAAACCCTGCCCCCCAAAGAATATAATAAACGCTTTCACGCCCTATGAAAACGCACTGAAATAGCAACCATTTTTAACCTATACTTCAGAATTAAGATACATTGATATTACAGTAACCATTACCAAAGAAACGATTCGCCCATGCGTACCGTCCCCCTGTGGTGCAAACGCTGTTTGCAAAGAACTGAATAACGCAGGATCTTGTACCTGCCTACCAGATTACATAGGATATCCGTACTAAAATTGCAGACCCGGATGTATGTTTAACACCGAGTGCCCGACAGATAAAGCCTGTCTAAGAAACAAATGTCAGGATTTCTGTCCCGGAACTTGCGGACAAAATGCCGACTGTCAGGTTGTAAATCACAGACCCATGTGTACTTGTCGGCCCGGTTTTACAGGGGACCCATTTGGATATTGCCAACCCCTTTCAACAGAACGTAAGGTGATCCGCAAAATCATTACGTGAACTATAATATAAATTTTGTAGCGATCAGACAACCCACGCCTGAAAATCCTTGCGACCCTTCACCTTGCGGTCCAAACAGTCAATGTAAAGCAAACAATGGACTTACGATTTGTTCTTGCTTACCCAAATATGTTGGAACTCCGCCTTCTTGTCGTCCTGAGTGTGTTGTAAACTCAGAATGTCCCCTTACCAAAGCTTGCGTTAGCCAAAAATATATAGACCCCTGTCCAGAAACTTACGGTCTTAATGCCAAATGTAATGTGATAAACCATAGTCCGATTTGTAGTTGCGATTTTAGATATACAGGTGATTCCATTCCACGTAAGTTGCAGTGTACGAAACATTTTTCGAACTAATTTTATCAATAATAGCTACACCAACTCCACCATCCCCACCAAGATTTACGCCAAATCCTTGTGTGCCATCACCCTGTGGACCGAATTCAGAATGTCGCGATATTGGAGGCACGCCTTCGTGTTCTTGCCTCGGCAATTACATTGAAACGCCTCCTAATTGCAGACCGGAATGTAGTATTAATTCTGAATGTGCCAGCCTTTTGGCTTGTATTGGTGAAAAATGTAAAGATCCTTGTCCCGGATCTTGCGGAATAGGGGCCCAATGTAGCGTAATAAATCATACGCCAATTTGTACATGCCCTGATGGATATACCGGAGACCCATTCACAAGTTGCCATCCAAAACCGCCACCTCGTAAGACAAAAATTAATTTCTTCCAATCAAATTTTAAAAATGAGATTTTAGCTCCGATACCAATAAAAAGAGATCCCTGCAATCCATCCCCTTGCGGTTCTAATGCCCAATGCCGAGATGGCATTTGCACCTGTCTGTCTGAATATCAAGGTGATAGAGGTTGCAGACCTGAATGTGTTTTAAACAATGACTGCCCCAGAACCCAAGCCTGCATTAGAAATAAATGTATAGATCCATGCCCAGGGACTTGTGGAACCGATGCTGAGTGTAATGTTATTAATCACATTCCAATGTGTAGTTGCCCTGCAGGATTTGTCGGCAATGCTTTCATCCTGCAGAAGAGCTGAACGTACGTGAGAGGTTAACTAGAAAACACAGCCTTATTTAATTATTTTAGGACTGCCTAAACCACAACCATGCAATCCATCGCCGTGGGGCCCCAATTCGCAATGTAGAGAAATTAATGAACAGGGAGTTTACTCTTGTGTTCCTGGATATATAGGTAGCCCTCCGAATTGTCGACCAGAATGTATACAAAGCTCAGAATGTGCCTTAAATCAAACTTGCGTTAATCAGAAGTGTATAGACCCATGCCCTGAAACTTGCGGAATTGCCGCTCAATGTCAAGTCGTTAATCACAATCCTATTTGTAGCTGTCCTTCGAAATACAATGGCGATCCATTTGTTCGATGCCTTGCAATCAGTAAGAAATTTAATATCACTTCACGTTAGAAATTTATAGTCCAAGTTTTAGGGGAAAAAGCTATTGTAGTTCCTGTCAATCCATGTCAACCATCACCATGTGGTCCTAACGCACAATGTAAAGTCTCCGGCGATTTGCCCTCTTGCTCTTGTTTGACTGGATTTATTGGCGCACCTCCTAATTGCCGACCTGAATGCGTTAGTAATGGAGAATGTTCAACTCATTTGGCTTGTATTACTAAAAAATGTAAAGATCAATGTCCGGGAAGTTGTGGCGCTAATGCCGAGTGTATAGTTATAAATCACGCTCCTAACTGCATTTGTGTTACTGGATACACCGGAGATCCATTTACCCAATGTAATGTTGAACGGTTACCAATACCAGATGAAAACCTGCATCCTTGTATGCCATCACCTTGTGGAGCAAATGCCCAATGTAGAGAACAAAACGGTGCAGGAGCTTGTTCATGTTTGTCAGAACATATTGGAAATCCTTACGAGGGTTGTAGACCTGAATGTGTGCTTAGTACGGATTGTCCTTCAAATAGAGCATGTATTATAAATAAATGTCAAGATCCATGTCCAGGAACTTGTGGACAAAACTGAGATTGCCAAGTTATAAATCATCTACCTTCATGTACATGTCGAATAGGTTTTACTGGAGATCCGTTCAGAACGTAAAATAAAACAATCTTTTTGAAATTAAAAAATCACTAGTAAATATAGCACAAAAGCAACCGTCCCGTAATCCTTGCAATCCGTCGCCATGCGGCCCAAATAGTCAATGTTGCGAAAACAATGGTCAGGCAATTTATTCTTGCTTACCTAATTACACAGGAAGTCCACCTGGATGTCGCCCTGAATGTATTGATCCTTGCCCTGGCACTTGCGGACTTAATGCTAGATGCAACGTTAGGAATCACAGTCCTATTTGCACATGCCAACAAGGTCACACCGGTGATCCATTTACAAGATGTTACCCAATATCACGTAAGATCCAAACGTATCACTGAATCCATATTCAATCAAATTTTTTTGCAGCGTCTATTGAGCCAATTATACATCCTCCAGTAGATTATTGTATACCATCACCTTGCGGGCCGTATTCTCAATGTCGTCAAATTGGTGAAAATCCATCATCTACTTGCTTGCCTAATTACATAGGCACTCCCCCTAATTGCCGTCCAGAATGTACCATAAATTCAGAATGCGCAAGCAGTCAAGCTTGTATCAGAGAAAAATGTAGAGACCCCTGTCCGGGATCTTGCGGAGCAAGCGCCCAATGTAGCGTTATAAATCACACTCCAATTTGTACATGCCTTGATGGTTTTACAGGAGATCCTTTCACCAGTTGTTATCCAAAACCACCACCCCGTAAGACAATCGAGAAAAAAATATTACCACAAATTAAATGCCATTTATTTTAGCTCCCATACCAACAAAAAAAGATCCTTGCAATCCATCACCTTGTGGTTCTGTTTTTTTTTTTTTTTTTTTTTTGTTGAGAGGAGGTAACCTGTGTTTCTAACCCAGAATGTACAGCTGGTACTTGTACGTGTTTGCCTGAATACCAAGGCGATCCCTACAGTGGTTGCAGACCCGAATGTGTATTAAACAACGATTGTGCTAAAAATAAGGCCTGCCTTAGAAGTAAATGCGTTGAACCCTGTCCAGGAACTTGTGGAACTATTGCCGAATGTACAGTTGTAAATCACGTACCGATGTGTAGTTGCCCACAAGGGTTTATAGGAAGTGCTTTTATTAGTTGCAGACGTGCAGAACGTAGGTATTTTTTTACAACCCCTTTCATTTATTTTACATTTCAATTTTTAGCACCTATTAAAAAACAGGCGTGCAATCCATCACCTTATGGTCCTAATTCACAATGCAGGGAAATTAATGGACAAGCTGTTTGCTCTTGCGTTCCTCAATATATAGGAAGCCCTTCAACTTGTAGACCTGAATGCGTTCAAAGTTCCGAGTGCTCCTTAAATGAGGCATGTGTCAATCAAAAATGTATTGACCCGTGTCCAGGCACTTGCAGTTTACAAGCTCAGTGTCAAGTTGTTAATCACAATCCAATTTGTAGTTGCCCAGTGGAGATCCATCCATTCGTTAGATGCTTGGAATATCGTAAGATTTTTTAACAAAATGTTCATCAAAATTTGAATTACTATTTTTAGGTTCAGAACCACAAATTAATATCAATCCCTGTCAACCTTCACCTTGCGGTCCTAATGCACAGTGTCGTGCTGAATTCGGTTACCGAATGGACACAAAGGGAAATTGTGTACCGATGAAGGGACCTGAATGCGAATACGACAGCCAATGCGCCGATGATAAACTTTGCAATCCTTCCACGAAAACTTACATAAGAGCTTGCAGAACTAACACTTTCTGCAACGCAACCAACCATAAATCCACCTGCCATTGTAACTTAGGCCACGAGGGAGACCCCGAGGTTTATTGCAGTAAGTATCAAATTACACAAGAAAAGGAATTTAATTATAACTTTCAATTTTTAGATAAATCAATCTCGCCGAGAACAGATTTTCCGAAATCTGAGCTTATGGTTAGTTGTTTGTCTGATGGAGTCCAGGTCACCATTTACATCCCAGAATCTGGATTTAACGGTGTTCTTTACGTAAAAAGAGACAGTAAAGATGAGCAGTGCCACAAACTTATTTCACTTCCAGCAGATGTAGTTCCCACTTCCGAAATTTTCAAAGTCTATTTCGGAAACTGCGGACTTATTCATAATAACGTAATTTTTTTATATCAACCCATTTTTATTTATATATTTTGTTTAAATTTTGAGCAACACGCCAGTTTCGTGCTTGTCATTCAAAAACATCCAAAACTGGTTACTTACAAGGCGCAAGCTTACCACATAAAATGCGTTGTACAAAACGGGAGAACAAAACGTGACCCTCGGTTTTAACGTTTCCATGCTTACAACGGCCGGAACGATCGCCAACACCGGCCCGCCTCCAACTTGCTTAATGAAAATCGTCACTCATACCGGACAAGAAATAAACTCGGCGGAAATCGGTGACAATCTTATGTTACAGGTCGAAATCCAACCAGATTCGATTTATGGAGGTTTCGCCCGAAGCTGTGTCGCAAAAACGAGCGATGATAATGTCGAAAATGAATACATTGTGACGGACGAAAACGGTTGCGCCACCGATCCTACCATCTTCGGAGATTGGGAATACAACGCCGATACACAAAGTTTATTGGCCAGTTTTAACGCCTTCAAATTCCCAAGCAGTGACAATATAAGATTCCAGTGTAACATAAGAGTATGCTTTGGAAAATGCCAACCGGTAAGAAAATAAATTTTAACAAAATTCCAAAAATTAATGGGTTGTTTTAAGGTTAATTGCAAGTGTTATAACGCGTACGGAAGACGCAAGAGGGAAGTTGATGAAGGCAATAACACAGATGTAGCCCTTTTAGGAGATATGAGTGGACAGTTCAGAGAAGAAATCACAATCAGTTCCAACACAATTTTAACATTCGAAAGACGTGAGGAAAGGCGTGTCGATCCATTTGCATGTACGTATTTTATAATGCTTTGATTTGAAAAATTTACACATTAATTTCCAGCACCGGACGCTCAAAGAGTTGAAGACATCCGCGTGTCGATGATCGGTTTCATCATCGCGCTAGTGATAACTGCCTTGTTGGCTTTAGTATCAGTTGCCGTCGCGGTCTCATGCTGGTTGGTGGCTTACCGCCGCAGGCCGAAAGCCGCGGGTCCACTTCCACATTCGCCAGAGTTCCCAAATCCGCTCTTCACGACACCAGAACCAATGGCGGAGCCCAGCCCCGACTATCTCACGTAATAAATCGTAATTTAAATAAAAGACATACGTAATTCGTCCACTATATGTAATATAATTGTATTTAACATTGCTCAGAGTAAAAACGAAAAAACGAAATACTCTTCAAAGGAGAAATTCGTGAAACGAATGTATTATAGACTTGTGTTGTTAAAAGTTGTGATGTTGCCTTATGCGCCGAATAATACCTACTCACTTACAATACTGCCTACGAATAAGTAACATCACAACCGTTAATAGTTAGGATTGTCTGAAAATGTTCGGGAAAAATTAAATATATTTTTTCGGTTCATTTTTACCACCGTCTTTTCCTTTGGCTCATTTTTTATATAAATAACTGTCGTTTCTAAAATGAGGGAAAACTATTAAATTGGTGATGGTCCCGTTAAAAATCGTCTGACATACATTAATATTCAACTGGTATTTCAAAAATAACAGTACATCCCGACTTCAAACAAAAACGCAAATTCATTGAAAGAACACAGTATTGATAAAAATCAATTTTCCAACATTGGAAAGTGCTAATCAGTAAGTAAACACCTAAAGAGCTATAATACTTCCAAAACGCAACGTCGCTGCATTTCTCGCCTGCAGAAATCTATTCACGCAAATAATGCAAAGAAACGCATACAAATATTCGTATAATACTTATTTCCACAGTTACATATTTGAGAAGACAACGGACAATTCCACAGACAACATGAGTTTTTGGGGAATATGCGTGACGCTCCTGGCGGTGCAGTCTTGTAAGTAATTTTTTTTCACAACAAAATACAAAACTAAAATTTGCAGTATGCTTCGCACAAACCGGTACCAATCCAATTAAGGAGGCACTTTTTCTTCACAATACCTCAATTTCCAACAACACGATAAGAGATTGTTCTTGGAGGCCCATCAATAACATGATTTGTCCGGATCCCCATATTAATTTTATTTTATACAATGGTGGTGAGAAGCAGAAAGTCGATATAACTCAAACAGATTGGTTGAGACAAAGTTCGTGGGATCGGTACAAGGAAGACGTTATCCTCATCCACGGGTATGCTGATTCTGTTCTTGTAATCTGATTAGGAATAAATCACAGGTTCAATTTTGATCGGCCACTTCGGTCCTTTGCCCAAAAACGAAGAGACTTTCCAAAAAATTAATAAAACCCCGACGCCATCGACCGCATTATGGTCACAAAAAAACCATTTCCAAATTTCCATTCATTTAGCAAGATAACGTTATGCATTTCTAATTTATCCAATAAATTTGTATTCTTTGTAAATTAAATAATGTCGAATTACATAAATGTAATTTGTGACTAATTCTAGTCCTGTAATTTGATTAGGAATAAATCACAGGTTCAATTTTGATCGACCAATTCGGTCCTTTGCAAAAAACCGAAGAATCTTTCCAAGAAATTAATAAAACCCCGACGCCATCGACTGCATTATGGTCACAAAAAAACCATTTCCAAATTTCCATTCATTTAGCATTGAAGATAACGTTATGCATTTCTAATTTATCCAATAAATTTGTATTGTTTGTAAATTAAATAATGTCGAATTACATAAATGTAATTTGTGAGTAATTCTATTCCTGTAATTTGATTAGGAATAAATCACAGGTTCAATTTTTATCGAACAATTCGGTCCTTTGCCCAAAAGCGAAGAAACTTCCCAAGAAATTAATAAAACCCCGACGCCATCGACCGCATTATGGTCACAAAAAAACCATTTCCAAATTTCCATTCATTTAGCATTGAAGATAACGTTATGCATTTCTAATTTATCCAATTGTCACACCCTGAATTCACCCTACGACCAGTGGAGTTCGAACAGTTAGCCGGTCGGCCAGCCCAACGGTTGGAAAAGGCTGGGTTCGCTTAAATAAGTTGTTAAACGGGCGCCACAAGCTTAAATTAAAAACTGTTCGAATCCTAGAGCTCGGTCACATATCCCCTAAGCTCGAAAGAGAGGGTATCTTCCTACAAGTATCAATTATCCAGAGACAGATCCTCTGGCGAGATCAAACCAACGGGTAACGGCACAAATCAATATATTACATAATTATTTACAGGCATAAGTATAATACAAAATTAAAGACAACTCCAAAGGAAATATTTAAATGTACAAATATCAAGCTAAACTAAACTAATCAAATGAATTGAAAATGTTACCACTATTTACAATGTAATCAATTCTACAGATGAACTGAATACTGTATTTTTAACATTTAGTCATAGAAGACTATAACCAGAGATAAATCTCTTACAATTGAAGTATTAATTATTACTTAGGCAATCTCTTGTTGTTGATCAAACATAAAACCAAACCCTTCCCATATTCTCAACCGTGCGTTCGAGTCTGAACGTGAACAGACCTTAGTAACCGTTACCGGGTTTCGCGCCCCGATGCTGAGTATACAACCAATCTATCACACGTGCGAAGCGTTTAAAAGATTTCGACTGAGTCGGTGAAAACTCAGAACGAGGTAATGGCCATTATCCGGTTGTGAGGTCAGCGACCTAAACGTCGTGAATGCGCGTACTACACCTGATTTCGGTGGTAACGAATGACCGATCACCCGAAGTTTTATGTCAGTCCAGGATCGATTGAAGGCCTATCCTGGATTCAAAATCGTACGGAAAACGTACCACGATTACCCAAGCAAAACAAATCTACAGATTCTACTACGTCACCCCTAAGGGGTTCCCGTCAAAATTAACAATACAGGTTAAGCAACACTCATCTGTCCGGCGTCCGTGAGGCGACGTCCCCTGACTACTACTAGGGCCGCGATGTACTTCCGGTGGAATGCTGCGATAGGTCCGATCCGTCCAGGACTCGATCCTTACGTAACGTTCTCCCGTCTACCAACACCGATGATCAACGAACTCCTGCAACTGCAACTGCGACGCGGCTAATGCGAGCCTTTGTACGCCTACGTCGTCGATACCAACGAGCAAGTCACCAATCGATAAACGATCAAGTACCAATTACGTACAACCAGATGAAGAATAATAATGGTAATAATAGTAATAGTACTAGTAATACTAATGAGCCTACAAGAGAAATTAAATATTAGACAGAAGTATATCAAACATGTGGTCATGAATTTGACATTCCACATGAAAAGAAGGAACACGGATTTTTCCGGGTAAAAATATCCATCGGTATCGCGTCTGCGATACGCCCGGACTCGATAAAGAGTCTGATTACCTTCCGATGATCAACGGCTTAAGAGGATGAGGGTGGATCAGTTGCGTTTTCCTTCTAATCCGACAACGTGTCGAGTGCTTTTCCTGCCTGGAAACAGCAAGTACGAAAACTGGTAGATCTGATCCGACGAAACGTCGAAAGGAAAGACCCCTACGATTACACCTGAATCTCTACACCGGGTCTCCCTTATAATTCCCAAGTTTTCACACAACCGATTCCCTCGAGCTATCAAATGCGACTGACTTCGATTCCGGTACGGCCATCTTATGACCCCTTTACTACTTCCCGATCTTCACAGATGGAACCCTCAGCCGTAATGCGTTTGAATTAAACCGCCAATTACCAATTCCCTAAACTTCGTACGGTGGGAAATTATCGTTACACAATAAATTTGTATTCTTTGTAAATTGAATATTATCGAATTACAAAAATGTAGTTTATGAGTAATTCTATTCCTGTAATTTGATTAGGAATAAATCACAAATTTAATTTTGATCGACCAATTCGGTCCTTTGCCCAAAAGCGAAGAAACTTCCCAAGAAATTAATAAAACCCCGACGCCATCGACTGCA
Source organism: Dascillus cervinus (assembly GCA_949768715.1). Lineage (NCBI taxonomy): Eukaryota > Metazoa > Arthropoda > Insecta > Coleoptera > Dascillidae > Dascillus > Dascillus cervinus. Next base: position 19,867,260 of record OX458320.1, read on the forward strand.
TTATGGTCACAAAAAAACCATTTCCAAATTTCCATTCATTTAGCATTGAAGATAACGTTATGCATTTCTAATTTATCCAATAAATTTGTATTGTTTGTAAATTAAATAATGTGGAATTACATAAATGTAATTTGTGAGTAATTCTATTCCTGTTATTTGCTGACTATGGATTGGTTTTCCTAATAAAAGGCCTTCACAAAAAGTGGAAATAGCCCGTTTGTTTCACTTTTTGTGAAGGCACAACTTCGACCACCGATTTGAAATTTATTTTAGTTAAAGTAATTAGGCAGGTCAGGCAAACGGAATTAAATATTGTAGCCATTATTTCACATCAGGGTGCTACAAATCAGGCTGCTATTAACAAGCAAAAATAATGGCCTTCGTCATCGCCAAAAATATTGTTACGAGAAATATTATACAATATAATTTTGTATATGATATTATTCACTCCACAACAATAATGACTAGAACCAACAACAACAAAAAGGCGCCCAACAGCGCACACATTCCACAGACCAGCTCCAAATTGAACGCAATATTACAGAAATAAAAAACTTAATTACAGGAACTATAGCAAAAAATATTTTAAAATTAAGGAAAAAAAAAAACTGTTGAAAACAATAGGGGCAGAACCGCCTAGGACGAGGACGCAATAGGGAACCAGTAAAGTGCAGGAAAGGTAACAGCACCATGGCACCAAAGCATATAGGGAAGGCATAGGAGCAGGTGGCAAGTGGGTCATTCTATTGCCACCGTAAAAGGAATGATCCACGCAGGATCCCAAAAAAGCGCAGATTCTAGAGGCGGGGGCCAGACTAGCAACTGGGCCTGCAAGGCAGTCCGAGCTTCATTAAAAAGTGGACAGGCAAGAAGGCGGTGAACAGGGTCGTCAACATCATCAGGGCACACCGAGCAGTTCGGGTGGTCACGTTTTCCAATCCGATGAAGATGAACGGCAAAGTTACCATGGCCTGACAAAAACTGGGTAGCATAAAAAGAGAGAAAGCGAGGCATCTCCGGAATCCGGGGCGAGAAGCAGTAGGTAATCCGACCTTTAGTGGAGGAATCCCATCGATCCTGCCAGCGGTCAAAGATGCGTAGTGCCAGGTACTCCTTGGCATGGGTGAGACTGGGGAAATCAGCCAAAAGGAGGATATCACCCTCAAATGGGGCGGAGCCAAATTTGCGTAATCCCTTGAGGCAAGTCCTCTTCTGTATCTCAAGGTCCAGGGGAGGGATGCCAGCCAGGATGCCGGCGGCGTCATTAGAGAGGGAGCTGTACCCTTTGCAAACAGCACGGCAGCACATTCCATAAATGGAAAATGACTAGAACCAGAGAGCTGTTTGTGGAAGCTCCTGAAGAGTGTTTGGTTCAAGGCAGTGATAGTCAAGGTATGTCGGAAAATAGTTTATTTAAGTGAACAATCAGTACTGCAGTTCATACCCAAATAGGACCACAATCAGATGAATCTCAAGCATCCAGTTCTGAGCAGTTTACAAAATACTCAGAAATTAGTGAATCGTCGCATTGTTACCGTTATAATTATCCCGATCGAGAAGCTAGGCGACAAGCACGACTCACCTTTTTTTCATAAAAAAGGGGGACAATTTTACAATTCCAAATACGATTGAAGTTTAATTAGTGTAAACGTTTCTTTCGGTAATAACATGAAGACCCAGCCGGCAATGCTGGAGCGTTCATTTCAACAGGCAGTGCTGAACCAGTTACTTCAAGTCCAGAAAGAATTATCCCAAGAAAGCAGCTCATCTTCTAAATTAGGATGAAGTGAACAATCAGTGCTGCAGTACATACCCAAATAGAACCACACACAATCAGATGAATCTCAAGCATCCAGTTCTGAGCAGTTTACAAAATACTCAGAAATTAGTGAATCGTCGCATTTTTACCGATATAATTTGTCCTGATCTAGAAGCTAGGCGACAAGCACGACTCACCCCGGACAACGGTTACGTAGGGGATATAAATAAATAAAGATTCAGTTCTGTCACCTTTTTTTTATAAAAAAAAGAGGTACAATTTTACAATTCCAAATACGATTGAGTTTAATTAGTGTAAACGTTTCTTTCGGTAATAGCATGAAGACCCAGCCGGCAATGCTGGAGCGTTCATTTCAAGTCCAGAATATATCGACTCAACGAAGCAGCTTGCTTAATCTAAATTAGCCTGTCATGGCAAACTCGAAAAGTACTACTGCTGGGATTGCAGAACCGTATTTTTCTTAAGGAATAAATACTTAGAACATCAATAAATATTAATACGTGCTTTTTTAAAAGTACCCTTCCGGCAGAGTCAAAATTCTGCGCGGAACTGGACAGCACGGATCGCTCCGAGTGAGTCGACCGTGATATGCTACTAGTAAAATGTGCATTTTTTTAAGATTCAAAATACTGCACGGGGACGATGCAATATGCTAAAATCAAAGATTCGGCTTTGGCCTTGATAGAAAAATAATCGGTCTTGAAATGAGAATACTGAATGTAGTGATCATCGTCATTATTAATAGCAGTGATGTTCACGTGAATTTAGTAGTAATCGGTGAAAATCGACCATACGGATTTTAAACGATTCCGTAAATTTTTTACAATCCCTTCCAGTTCTATAGTTTGCTCGGGATCGCCACGCGAATCTTGCAACCTATTCAAGAACGTCATAAAACGCGTCAACCTGGCCTTAAGAGCATCACGTGCTCTCATTCATACTAAAAAATAAAATAACTAACCTTTGCCGAACAAATTCGCGATTTACCGTTGCAGGCGAATACGGCACAGCAGAACCCAGACTAACCAAAAAATCACCGTTTTAAATATCCGGCTCGTTTGGACCAAATGTTCAAATACCAAATCCGGCTGTCAAAGGACCAAAATGCTTAACTATGAAGAATTGCGGGAGTCTCGTTCGAACTGGTTATGGGATCCTGTATTAACTAGTGAAGATCTTGTAGAACTGTGTTAATTGCTTCAACTTGTGATGGAATAAGGACCAAAATATTTAACGACTTGCTTTTAGTTGTCACAATTTTCTACTCAATTGTTTACTATTCCAAAGTTTATGTGATTCTTTTTGAATTTTGATAGTCGAACGAATAAATGAAAATATGCCTTCTTGTGTCTTCTACCTATACTGAACAATACCCAATTAGATATTATGTAAATATTTTATTTCAGTTTGCTTAAAAGAATTTTTTTTTAACAGTTTATTTACAATCTGCCAAAAACATTCAGCAATCAGTAATTGATATGACATATGATAACATGACTTGTGGGAAATTGCCTCCATTAGCAATTGCCCTTTAAAGATAGTCCTAGGATATCTAGGTTTTATGACTAACCTAATCTAAACACAATAAATACAACAAATTCACAACATTGTTATTGTTATACATGGGCATATATACGTTAAGACCTATCTACTGAAATCTATTGGATAAGTCTGAGGGTTTAAATCTCTTTAACCTTTTCACTTCACCATTGTCATTTAATAAGTTACTTGCCAGTTCATTTGGATGTGCTGTGAGTTTCTCGTGGTATTTGGCACTCATTTTTGTGATTAACTCATTAACCGAACTTATTTTAAGATCACGTCTTATCACTTCATTAGGCACGTACCAAGGTGCCTCTACTATTTCTCTTAACACTTTCGACTGAAACCGTCTGATTATATCGATGGTGGAGTTAGCTGCTGCGCCCCATAGCTGCAGTCCGTATGTCCACACTGGTCTTAATATTGCTTTGTTGAGCAGGATTTTATTACTAGTTGATAATTTTGATTTCCGACCTAGTAACCAGTACATGGATCTATATTTCAACCCCAGCTGTTTTCTTTTAGCCCAGACATGTTGTTTCCACGTAAGCCGTCGATCCAGGTGTATACCGAGATAATTGACCGTTTCCAGTTGCCAAATTTGTTGCCCATTTAAACTGACTGGGGGGCAGGTTTCACGCTTCAGCGTAAATGTGACATGAACAGATTTTGTTTCATTGGCCCTTATACGCCATCTCTTTAACCAGTCTTGTACCTTTCCAAGGTGAATTCGCAAATTGCGTGATGCTGTTATAGGGTCTGGATGTGTTGATAAGATTGCTGTGTCATCAGCATATGTTGCAATTTTTGTTAATCTAGTTGTTGGTAGGTCTACCGTGTACATCAGATACAGCAGAGGGCCAAGGACACTACCCTGCGGCACGCCGGAATTTATTGCAAACTGTCTGGTAGACTCCCCTTGGAGTTTAACTAAAAAGTGTCTGTTGGTAAGGTAAGATTTGATCACTTGATACAGATCAGCGGGAAAGGCCCTTTTAATTTTAAACAACAGTCCTTCGTGCCAGACCTTATCAAAGGCCTGGCTGATGTCGATGAACACTGCAGAGCAATACCTTTTGCCTTCTAATGTTTTATATATTTGATCTACTATTCTGTGGACTTGCTCAATTGTACCATGTTGTTCGCGAAAGCCAAACTGGTGGCGCGGTAACAGACTGTTGTTCTCGAGTAGTGGTTTGAGTATTAGTACAAATAGCTTCTCAAATACTTTGGACCGAAGAGGGAGTAGGCTTATTGGCCTGTACGAGGCAACCTCTTCTGGCGGTTTTCCGGGTTTCTGTATGAGGATCATGCTGGCAACCTTCCACTGCTCAGGGAAATACCCTACTCTAAGTACAGCATTGAACATCTTGTTAAGAAAAATAATACCTACCTTATCAATTATATTAATTTGTGTTTCTTCAGTCATGAGACAAAATATACAAATAAAGTTGTTCTATTTTCGAAGATAAGTTAAATGCATCAAAATAAGTTTTAACACACCATACCTGTTTATCGATGAAGAATTGCGGGAGTCTCGTTCGAACTGGTTATGGGATCCTCTATTAACTAGTGAGGATCTTGTAGAACTGTGTTAATTGCTTCAACTTGTGATGGAATAAGGACCAAAATATTTAACGACTTGCTTTTAATTGTCACAATTTTCTACTTACAATTAGTTGTTTACTATTCCAAAGTTTATGTGATTCTTTTTGAATTTTGATAGTCAAACGAATAAATGAAAATATGCCTTCTTGTGTCTTCTAGCTATACTGAACAATACCCAATTAGATATTATGTAATATTTTATTTCAGTTTGCTTAAAAGAATGGGTCAAAATTCTTTTTATTACTATGCAATTTTCAACTTCGGTGATTGTAATTCTATAGAATTTTTTTCTTTGCTTTAATGTGGCACTCAAAAGCGATTATAATTAAAAGATTAATTTCATTACCTCCGGAACTTTTAAATTTTCTCCAAGTGTCCTCCATCTTCGAATCATCGGAGAAACTCGTGGGAACAGTTCAGTTTAGCTCAGAAACAAACCCGGAAAATTGTTCTGGAAAATCGGGGCTTTTCCAACAGATGCCGGAACTATGTATTTTAATCCCGCCGATTAGCGGACATTTAAATTCATTTTTCAAATTGCACTGACCATGACCAACGCTGATAATCATAATCGACAGATCTCGTGCATGGGGTAATTGCCTGTGTAACATAATCGCAAAACAATCTGTGCACGCTAAACCCCCGGTGGAAAAACAGTGCCCAGATTTTAGACCGTGAATCCTGGTCACGCGAACCTTCGGCCTTCGCACAACCTTTCTCGACCTTGGTGATAAGATGAGATCCTGGGAACCGATTTCTTCCCAAATTAAAAATTATGATCTAAAATATTAAAGGGAATTTGTGTATTATCTGTACACTTAGTGAATAAGTTGCGCAATTTGTTTTCAGTTTAAGCTCCAGTGTTCTCGTGTTTGAGGTCGTTAAAATGAAAGATGATTGCGGCGAAGGGTCCTCGTTATGTTCAGTTGCTCACTTCTGTTTGCTACAACGCCGGGGTATCGTAACTTAAAGTATCATTTTGAATGTGTTTTTTACGGATACGTAATTGGTTCTAATTATAATGAAACTATTTTTAGATACGTCTGCTCTTATTAAAAGAAATGAAATAAACACGAGCTTAAATTAAAATATGGGGCTCGTATGTTTCTAACGTTGTTTGTTTGAAATTCTTGGGAGGTTAATAGGTTTGGGGACCTTCAAAAAAAAACAATTTTTGTCACTCATTATGAGATAATTATATCCCGGCGAAATTTTTATGGCTTCTATTATGATTTATGTAAGCACAAAACGTCCGCCTGATTGATGGTTAGATTTTTTCATTTGGGTTATATAAATTAACGAAGGAAACAATTTGGTTTTGTTATTCCTTTTTTATTTTACTAGATTTATCACGATTTAAACACAGCAAATAACAGCTGTTTTTAATGTTTTTAATGGTTTTAATAAGTTGCCTACTACTTGTACAGTTTATTTAAGAATTTGCTCTTTACCTGTTTTGATATCAAAAATAGCAACACAGTAAAACCTCGATGATCCGGATGGATACCCAAGTAGCAATGTAGCTGTATAATTCTTAGGTAATAGAACTGTTATGTTTTATTGCTGCTATATTGTTGCTCTGCAGGTACTAATTGGTTGAGTAAGAGTTGCGGATAACACCATTTTGTTGCCTGAAATTTATTTGCTCTGTAAGCTGTCGATGAGAACGTTCTTACAGCAAAATTATAAAACAACTTATAAAGCAATTATATAACTGTTATGTAAACGCTTATATGGCCATCGTTATACAGCATTTCAGATTCCAGAACTGAATTGTTTTGTAACGACTGTTTAATTGCGTTTCACAGCAGTTAAAGATTCTTCATAAATAGTTCATAAAATTGTTTGGTAAATGTCATCGGGATTACGGTTCAATTGTCATATGACGATTGCTTGCGATACAAAAATGTTTTATTACAAAATTACAAAATTCTAAAACTTTAAATATCGACAATTATACGTTAATTTGCAGACATAAACGACGTCACTTCCATATTTTTATACGACTACACTAAATTATCAGATCATTATCGTAAAAAATTACAACTTATACAATCCAGTTTTGTTTCAAAGTTCAAACATTATTTGAAATATTCACTAAGTTTCGGGCGCGTGAAAATTTTACGATGTACAGTCGAACTCTATAATGATTTTTTCTCTATAATGATGTTTTTGTCAGGAAAGTGGATTTTTACACGTTTTGCGCATAAAAATACCACTCTATTATGTTGTTAGGTCTCTATACATATAGTGATTATTCTTTAAGAAAGATTTACCAAAATTCTCGGGGAACGGAATTTTTGGTAATAGAAAATGCAATGGATGTATTGAACACCTGGTGTTTTCCCAAATTTCGACTACCTAAAAAATCCTTCGAAGAATGGGTATGGGAATGTCCATTTTTAAAAGTACTGCTGTGCAATCAACTTTGGATAGATTTTTTGATCAATAAGTACATGTTATGTGTAAGTATTCAATTGCATTTATGATGAATATCTGTATTATTTATTAATAACTGTGTGTATTTCTAACCAAACAAATATTTTTTTAAACATAATAAATCTTAATTTTTTGTTTCATTTTGAATATCGATTGGTTTGTAAAATTATACGTGAATTCTATATAGTGAAGTTTCTCTATAGTAATGCTTTTCCATGGTGTTTGGAACATCACTATAGAGGAGTTCGACTGTATATGTCAGATAATTGATAGAAAACTTTTGTTCGCAGTTCTTTTCTAGTATGCGGATGATTTTGTCGTTTAAGAAAGCGATGAGATTAACTTGTTTCTTAATGCTATATTTATGGAATTGGTTATTTTTATAGATATAACGCCATGCAGCAAAACAATTTTATAGCTGTTCCAAAAAGGAAGCTTACAAAACTATTATACAGCTTTATAACTTTATAACTGACATAATTGTCCTCTTTTATAAAACAATTATAAAACTTAACCTAAGAAGTTACTTTGTAAGCATGTTCGTGACGTTTTATTGACGCTGTATAAACGTTTACATAATTGTCCGGTAATAGAATTCAACAGGCTTTATAACAGTGTTATAGAAATGAATTGTTTTATAAATATTGAGTCCATTTTGGCTTTATTACTGCTGTAAAACCGTTCGCGAAACGTTCTTATCACAAATATTGTTTTATAAAATTTGCTGTGTAAACGTTCTCTCGACTTTTATAAAACATCAAATTGCTACTTGGGTATGAAAGCAACATATGACGGATTAACGAAACATTCGGATTGTAGCATAAAATTTTTTTTACAGTAATATTAACATTTTATTCTGAAGGTAACATAATTCTGTTAAACTGTGTTGAAGAAATACAAGTTAAAACAAAGCACGAAATGAATACAACACTTTACAGGTCGTTTTTGTATCCCTGGAACAGAAGGATACCAAACGAGTTGCACTTTCAACACCCAAAATTTTCTGATTTTTCTAAATGTATTCATTTTGTCTTACTGACAAGGCAAGCACACTTTTAGAATAAGGGCCTGTCGGCACTTAGGCCAAGCAATAAAGCATTTTTTCATGCCATAAATACTACCCAGAAACCGACTATGCGATTATATAAAGGACAGTTAGTAGATCAATTTGGCATAATTTTCGACTCGAGGATCATAATTTTTAATTTGTTATGAACAATTTAGAAGAAAAAATCGTTTTATATTAAAAACACTTGAGACTTAAATAAAGGCATCAATGCGTTAAGGTGTCCTCTGAATGTTCTTATTGTTCGATAAGAAATGTGTCGACTTGTGGAAAAAACTGAAATAAATACAAATTAATCACAAAGTGGTGGTTACACGTTCTTCAATAGCAGTTTGGATGTAGATCCAAACGTTTTATTTGGTGCACCGCACCTACGAAAATAGTATTTTATTTAGTTTTGTTTAAATTCATGTTCAGCTACATCAAGATGGAGATTATAGATTGAATATTATATTTTAATCATTAACCCTTTCTTCCCCAGTGATGCCAAATGGAGTCACAGCTATTTAACAAGACCCTGTTTGTTTGAAATTTTAAACTAGGTAGGTTTGTGTACATTACAACGCTGAATGAGCATAAGACATGGCGTATAGTGATTAGAGTCGACTTTTCGATTGTGTTTATAAAAAAAAAACATTACTTGAATGCTTTGCATGCAAGAACTTGTGAAACGTGCATTAATTAATTTGGGCACGAAAGGGTTAAATTATCAAAAAACCCTTCTTCTTGCCAAAAAAGTGCGGTGACTGACTAACTGGTACATTAAAGTTTCCATAAACCTGTTCGCAGTCAGGATGGCTGCTAAGGAGTCTGCAATCATAATAATTTTCTTTTTAAAGATACCTACTTCTTTGTTTCATCTTGCTTTCAATCACTAACGAACAAGTGTTTAAAGTCCATACCTGTTTGCAGTCGTATTAATACAAACACAGTTAAAATAACAACCACATAAATTTAATGAAGATCAGAATGTCCGACAATAGATTTTTTCCGCGTAATCCATTTTAAATATTACATTAATCGCAATTACGTAAAGTATTCTTTGTTTTCAATACTTTGAGATGTCAACGAAGTGAATTACAAAAATTATATGACTATAAAGCAAAAAATTGTTCAGTTGTTCTGAAGAGTCCTTAAAAGAGGCACTCCGTTTCGATTAGAAAGGCCAGTAGGCATTTCGGAGTACCAAGACCTACTCTTGAAAACAGGTTGCAGGGCGGAAGTCATGATTATCTGAAAAAATTGGGCAATAAATGTGGCAAAATGAGATTTCCGATTAAAGAAATTAAATTTTATCGACACGGATACAATAATTATTATTGCAGCCGAAAAAATTGATCGATTTTTAAATGGAAAACCAGGTGAGATGGTATGAATATTATATGAAGCGTCATTTCGAAATCTTCGCTTTTACTTTTTTTTTTAAATTTTTAATTAAACAACTAATTCTGGTTATATTTAGGACATTCAATCGAAAATCGATGTTTAATTTAGTCTTTTTGAAATGATTCTGTGTCGCATTAAATGCACTTTTAAATTATGTTATCTGTCATGGAGTAACAAAATGGATATCAATCAGTAGTTTTTCTTGCATCACTTTTTGATTGACAAGTTGATCCAACATGATAATAGAATCCAAAACGCAATATTGTTAATTTGGTATATTTTTCCTTTAATTTGTAGTTACTAGAAAAAAATTATTTTTCTACCGACTATTTTATGGAGCCTTTAATGAAGTGTTCGTGTTGAAACAATTTATTTGCTAGATAATAACCAATTTAAGAAATTTTCAGATTAAATTCATTTCATTTCATTTTTAATTTCTGAATGGCATTTGTTAAGAGAAGGTTTTAAGAAACCAATGTAAATAGGTAAACACTAGAAACATTATAATTTTGAATTAAAGTGCTTTTTAATTTAACAAAACCAAACACAATAATTTTTAAAAATCTAACGGTGTGTAACAGGGAATGTAAAATTTTTAAAAAATAATCGATTCAAATCGGTCGGTCAAAATCTACGATTAAAAAGATTGCAATCGATCGTTGCATGAATGCTCTAATGATTAAACTGCTTATGAGAAATTATCTGACAAACATATTCAAGTTTACCGAGCAAGGGCGTCTATTAACTAGATGTCAGCAACGGAGCCGCGATCCGATACATTGGTGACTGATAAGTATTCCTGGGTGGTCGTCATTCGGTAAAGAGTGCATTTACTGACAACATAAAAAATTTTAATTTTATTTTTGAAAATACGGTGTTTCTGGTGAATTTATGTATTAAAAGGCTATTCAATTTACTACTCATACACGATATCTCATTATGTCCATCAAAATCGTTATTGTAATCTCAAAATTCAGTTGAAAGGGTGTCAACAGGTACACAAATTGTTTTTATAAATTTCAAATTTACATCCAGAATAAAAATAACTTTTTCCCCAAATAAAAGTCTGGTGACTTAAAATTTTTAATGCATCTTACATAACAGACTAAAATTTTATTTACTTCAACTCCCATGATGAAAAACATGTTTATTTTGGACGTACAACGCATGCATTTCTACACAACCAATGTTGTGTACATACATGAACCCACCTGCTATTAAATTACAAACAACATCAGAATATAAAACTTCTTCAAACATGACATAAAAAAATAATAACAAATAAAATCTCGGAGTATGTCTTCCCATTCTAATAAATCTCTGCAAATTACAACTAAGCATCATAATTCATACAACTAAACTCGCATAACAGGAAACTCTTACATGTGCAAAGCCATTGATACATTAATTGCCACGCTCACATCCAGCAAGCGTATAATACTCTTGACATGTTTAGATTGAATTAGATATGTAATTTATGCAGAATTGCCTGAATGTATGATAAGAGAAATTTAGGCACGAATTATAAGTTATTTGCGAAAATCGGCCTCAAGAACCGTTCATGCGGTCCACGCAAACGTCAATACAAAATTATTGTTCAGCAGAATGAAACTGAACAGGATTTTTGCGCCCGTCGAAGAATTCCTCGTTATCTGAAATAGTTGAGCTCCCTGAAATAATTGGCTCGCTTCGATGGATGTTTGACTAGCGCACGCATTAATTAAATGAATCATCAAATAAAAAACAGCCCAATCAAAGCCACGGTCGCGGTCTTGACGTGTGACAGCCGTAATCCGCGTGTTGTCGATGTTATCCTCAGATCAGCATTTTGCGCCTCGACTCGGCGGATCCCGCGGGATTTCCTTGTTCTCTCTCATCTTTTCTCTTGTAATTTATAACAGCTTGCGGTTTGTTTCAGAAAAGGAAAACAGCTCCGGGACGTCGCCTATTCTCGCGCATTACCGTTTTTCCTTGTTCCCTTTTCGACTTGATCGGTTTAAACGCACAGAAAAGTAAGCAGCAGCCAAAGGGCGAATTCGTGCGCTGAAAAACTAATTGTAACTTGTTTGTTGTTGATTGCTGACCGTTAATGCACAATCGGTTGCGATGCTTGCCTCTGGAAATTTTAATTGAACTTTTTGAGTAAGGCATGTTGTGTATAAAAGAATTTACAAATGAGTTCAAGAGATATCACAAACGAGTCATAGGGCTTGAATCGCGAGACCGCAGGTCGAGTGACTTGAAATTATCCTAAGTTTATATTATCCCGTAGCGCACGAATTAGTGTGCAACATTTTATCGGATGATTGCTCGTAGAATTCCTTGTTCTTGTTCAGCGGATATTTATACAGTGAGGACGCGTGGGTTGGAATAAATTCATTTAAAATTCATGGGTTTGGTTTCTGGAAAAACGCTCGGACCCGTCGATTTTTGTTTTTAAAACTGCATCTTTTTTGATATTTATACTTTTACGATCGTCTTTTGTTTTCGCACTATGACGTCATCAATAATTTTTTTAAATTGCACTCTATATTTTTGTTCACGAATTTGGATGCAGCGCATTTTTCTGAGTACAGAAATGTCAAATTCGTATGACCTTGAAGAGGAAAGTTTTCGAAATAATCAGTCCTAAAGTTTCAAAAATTTATGATAAAATTATTAGAGTAGTCCACTAATAATATCATAAAGGAAGCGCTGGAAATCGAGCAAAACATTCAATTGTGTTTATTTTGTTTTTTTGATTGTTGACACTTGTCAAGTACAGTTTCAAAGCTTGAAGAATGGCGCGTTTAACTGAAAAACAACGAATAGATATGTTGATGATGGTAGGATATGACGATAATACTCGAACACAAGCTGAAGTTTGCGAATTGTTCAATGATAAGTACCCGGAGAAGCATATTACACAATCAGTAGTTAGTAAGATGGAGGAAAAGTTTAGAGACTTTGGCCACGTAAGAGACAATTACCAAACCAACCATGTTACATTTCCAAAAAAATACACAATTGAATGTTTTGCTCGATTTACAAGAAAATCCTCACAAATCAAGTCAACAAGTAGCTGCAAAACAGTCAGTAAATCTTCTGTTCTAAAATATTTACACAAGAACAAATGGCACCCATACAAAGTACATTTTGTTGAGGAACTTATTGAAGACGATCTCGACCGCAGATTAGAATTTTGCGAAATAATGATGGATAGATGCAATGCCAACCCGGAATTTTTACGTAAGGTAGTTTTTTCCGACGAGGCAACATTTCGTTTGAATGGTTCGGTAAACAGGCAAAATTTTCGATATTGGGCACCAGAAAACCCACATTGGAGAATGGAAAGTCATACACAATTCCCTCAGAAATTAACGTTTGGGTCGGAATTGTGGGTACCTGAATTTTGGGTCCTTTTTTATTGAGGGAACACTTAATTCTGAAAAATATTTAGACTTACTACAAAATGACATAATACCCAGTGTAAGTGCAGTGTACCTGAATAATGAAAACCCAAATATACCGGCACATTCAGTATGATTCCAATAGGATGAAGCGCCCCCACACTATTCGAGAACAGTACGAGAATACCTTCATAATATTTTCCCAAATAGATGGATTGGAAGGAGAGGTTTTATCGAATGGCCAGCTAGGTCTTCCGATTTAACTCCATTAGATTTTTATCTATGGGGTTATCTGAAATCTAAAGTCTACTTCAATAAACCGGAAAAATAAACACGCAATTGAATGTTTTGCTCGATTTCCAGCGCTTCCTTGATGATATTATTAGTGGTCTACTCTAATAATTTTATCATAAATTTTTGAAACTTTAGGACTGATTATTTCGAAAACTTTCCTCTTCAAGGTCATACGTATTTGACATTTCTGTACTCAGAAAAATGCGCTGCATCCAAATTCGTGAACAAAAATATAGGATGCAATTTAAAAAAATTATTGATGACGTCATAGTGCGAAAACAAAAGACGATCTTAAAATTATAAATATCAAAAAAGATGCAGTTCTAAAAACAAAAATCGACGTGTCCGAGCGTTTTTCCAATAACAAAACCCATAAATTTTAAATGAATTTATTCCAACCCACGCGTCCTCACTGTATAATATCATATCGTTTAAATACAAATGAAAAAATTGTTGACAGCATAGGCGTAGGTTGTACATAATTTTTCTGTTGTGCAAAAGTTCATTAGATAAGGAACGTTTTCCTCGTGTTTTGCTTTGATGAAAAAGTAGTAATGATCGAAAAAAGGAGTCCCGCGTGCGCCTAGCAATGTGTATCTGTGACATATCAATGAAGAACACTTAACAATTGAAAACACTCATAATTAATTTCACTCAAAAAAAATGTCACTTAAGAATTTGTTAAGAACCCGCCTCTTACATTAAGAACAGATAGAATTCTTAATTTAAGCACGGTTCTGCGAAGCAAAGCACACTTTTAGTTTAAGTTAACTGATTCTTATTTTGTGGCCACGGCAGTGGGGGGTATTGTTTAGGGCAAGCGTAAGGTAACAATAACTTCATCCGTATAAATATTGTTAATACAACAACTGCATTAATAAATTGATTTTACGTTTGTAATTCTTGATAAAGAAATTGAAACCGTATAATTAAATATAAGGTGACATGTACAGATGTGCTCTCGTCTTGAACAGTCAGTTTGACTGCAGATAAAAACAATGTAAAATATGTTCTACTTCCGTTAGTGGTTAGCTTTAATTTATTTCTATTAATTGTATATTTTGTGAAAATTAATTCTTAGATTTCTCATGTCTGTCATTTAAAAAATCAGGATACCTTAAAAAGTTTTCATTCAATTCTCGCGGTTAACATTGTATTTTATTTACTCATTTCGCAAGCATAAAATATAATTTAATATGCTTCTTATTTTTAGCTATAAAAAATTTGTTTGCAGCACGTGTTTTGGTTATTAAATAGCAACAAATTTGTATCTATTATGTACTTATTAAATTTATTTCTAAATTTATAGTCACTAAAGTCAGTTAAAATTTTTACAATCGTAATAATTCAATTAAATTTTAGAACTTAATTAAAATTGTATATTATACTTTGTTTCGCCGTTAAACGATGGAAATATTCAACTTTATTGTCTTGTATAATAATAATGATGATTTATTTTCATTCGGAGGAATTATTTTATCGAAAATTTTCACTGGAAACAGCTATTATTTTCCCAGAGTGCAAGTGAATGCTTCAAAAGTATGTGTAATAAATTACAAATAATTTTTTTATGTAATAACTTTTCGAAATGTTGTTTCGATATAGAAGTTTCTAGAAGGATACATTCTGAACATGGTCGCGATAAAATTTGAAAAAACGCTTTATTAATAAAGTAAATATTACTAATATCAAAAAATCTCATACATAACGTAATAGAATAAGATTACATACACAATAAGTTACCGTTTTTCAGTTGAGGGTATTTAAAAAATGTATCGGTTTCGAAAGTTTTACACCGTTAGGTTCGGTACTGCAATATAAGCGAAACTTTCGAAACGTTGTCTTGCAACTGTTAACTGTTAGAAGGGATGGCCTTGCCAAGATTAACAAAGAAAAAACAATTTTCGATGCAACACATTTGAAGGGATGGTTTGGAGATAATTGATATTTTAAGTTTGCTAGTCCATCATTTTTTTATATAAAACTCGACCGTAAACACCAGGAGGAAAAAATTAGTAGATTGTATGAGTAATTTGTTTCGATCTTGAAAACTTGGTATAATATAATATAATTTTTTTTTGTGTTTCTTAAACAGTAGGAACGTTGAAATCTTGTATGAAAAAAAAAATCTTAAATCAGGTGCCGGATTAATAATGATATTTCAGAGTATGCACGTTGTACACGGCTAGTAAAATAGCCTGGACATACAATGGCAGCAAAATCTCAAAAATATTATTTTGTGATTTACGATGTACGATGAGCGGAAGTTACGCGTAAATTATTTTACTGCCGGCAACTTTTCAACGAAGGGCGGTTTAGTTAGCTGAACTGTGAAAATTGTTAAAAAAGTCATTCCTAGCGCTGCTTGCAATAGCAAAGGACATATTACGGTGTGCGCTTTCTGTAGTATTTTCGTAAAGGGAAATTTTTGGTAATTTTTCATAATTAGTGAATGTTTAATTGTGAAATAACGGAAAATATTACAAGTGGTTTAGTGGGGCAAGATGAAGATACCAATCAATGCAATTAGTCGATAAACAAAATGATCAGTCGTTAGAAACTCCTGAAATCATGGGGATTTTCTGATTCAGTATGTAATAAGTTCACATGTAATAAAACTATATTAGACTGTATAGTTTTTTTGTGATAATTTCATTTTTATAGTAAGATAATAGATGCACAATACATTAGAATTTACTTTTGATCTGAAGAAAAAACCTATTATCGTTTCATAGTGAACTTTAGCACCTAGTTATACAATGATTTCTAATACCATGTTTTATTGAACTTATTGTTATTAAATATAGTAAGTCACTCAACAAATGGATGTGATGTGATATTGTTAAATATTTACTTTTAGTTATGCTTACTTCTAATAAAACCATGTATGTTAAATAACTTCATATTTCAAAACTCCTTTAATTCAAGTATTCCATTCTAAAATTCGTAAAAATAACAAAAAAAATATTGCATTTAGAAGTGCTTAAGAATATTCTTAAATGTGAGAAGAAGCATAAAGGTTCTTGAAATCAACATAACCCATTCTTAAATGTGAAAAGAATAAAAGTTCTTAAAATTAGAACGACGCATTCTTGAATTTGTCAAGAAGAATCAAAGTTCTTGAAATTAAGAATGACCCGTTCTTAAATTTGACAAATAGAATAAACATTCTTGAAATCAAGCATGGACCACTTTTAAATTTGACAACAAGAATGAACATTCTTAAAACTCAAGAATGACCAATCTTTGGGCCAAAATTAAGAACGCGCAATTTTAAATTTAAGCCCGAATTTTCTTACCTATAAGAATTTTTTTCCCGAATGTAGGGGGCCTCCTGAATATCTTTTATAGAATTTGTTGTTTTCGTGAATTATGTTATAATGTCATGTTGCCATTATTCACTAGTTTACTTATGGCCACATTACCCACCAGTGAGCAATGCGAATTTTACCACTGCTTCAAAATTAATACTGTTAGCGACGTTTACTTATAACAGTCCGATAAGATGCTTTTATCAGTAACAGAATGTAGGTGATCCTTATTTCATGACCGTCAATCCGATTTTTACAATATACGTATGGGTCTTTATTTGTCAGCCGAACAAGCAGCCTTACACGCGTAAATAACGCAAATATGCTTGTGATTGACAGGTTTTACCGAAATAAGTTTGTTGGAAGAGATCCCACATTTTTAGGAAAGATACCAAAATTTACAAGATACAAACCATTTATTAAGTCCAAAAGGCTCAAATAAAATTAAATGTTTTGTTTGTTTAAATATAAAATAACCTTTCCATTTTTGTTTGCTTTACTGAAACACATTTTTGCCGGGATTAAATTTTATTTGAAAACTTATTTACGTTTGGTTTAATTATTTAACTCGTTTTAAAATGCTTGAATTACATAAATTTCTAAATGTCTGCGTTGTAATTTTCTCTGTTGAAGATTTTTCAAATTGTCAAATGAAGCAAAATTTTTTTTTGTCGTTTGGACGAAACACATATTTTTTATGAAGGAAAGATTAAACCAACAAGTGGGCTAGATGAGAAGAGCGGCTGCATATAAAATGAAATGAAGATGGAAAAATGCGTGAGAGATTAAAAGATTTGAGGATTCGAGGAAGAAGGCAATTGGAAGTACGCATTCAAGGAAGTCGGAATATAAGGCAGGGATTTTTGAATGATTAAATTTTTTCAAAGGTGAAACTTTACTTTTGCTATTACCCACGTAAAGTTTTATAGTTTTTATCTTTATGTGCATTTATCGAGATAAACGAATGTAAAATCATTAAAAACAATTAAATTTTTTATACGGAATTTTAATTTATATGCAACTTACTGGAGTTTAAAATTGCTTAAACTTAAAAATTTGTTACTAGCGTCTGTAGTGTTTAGACGGTTTCTTTAAAATTCCTTTTAGTGTAGAAGATTTTTCCTTTTGAAGAATAATCTAATAGCAGGAGAGGAGACATTGAACACATCGGTCCGAATAGAAGCAACTTCATGGAAAATTATTAGTTTAGTTCAATTTAAAATTGAAATCAATATTAAAAGTTTCGATTCTGTGCAATTGTTCATTTTCCCTTTTTCTATATCCTACCTATAAAGTTTCTACGATTTCGAAAACAGTTCCATTTTTTTTTTTTTTAAATTAACGATTATGTATAAGTTAATTCGAACTCGCAACGTTATAATTTGATCCTTTGCATATTTTGTGATAGTTATTATTTGGTTAATGATTGTGTATGTTCATTTTTGTCCCACACAACAAATTAAATACAGTAACTGAAAAAAAAATTACTAGTTGTTTACAATTCAGTGATTTGATATCAAAGCTAATGTGAACAGCTCGAACATTTGCATGAATCACGCAAACTAACTTATTACGTTCATTAACATCAAGTGAATGTGCACCAAATTTAATTACTATCGAACGACATACAGGGTGTGTCACCACCAACTTTCTTTAGAACTTTATGGGCAAGTAATTTTGAAATTGTGAGGGTTTATGTCGTTGACTATGCCTACTAAAAATAGAGCAAAATTACTTTTTCAGTTCTTCCTGTTACCATGATGACTAATGTCAACTTCGTTAATTTAAATAGAACGCCCTATATACTTGTACACATTCCAGTTTTTATATGCCGTTTTTAGCTATTCAATTGTAAAACTTGAAATTTTCAAATTATCAAATAATATTCAGCACAATAATGACAGGTAAAAATATTGCAAATTGGAGAGTAGTATAAATCTATTTTTTAAAATGAAATATCTTATATCTCTTCATTCTACTGAAATAAGATTTCAAAAGGCTACATATTTTATAAAATTTTACTTTCGAAATATTGAGGTTTCTTAAATTTATTGATTGCAAAATGGCAATCAGTGACAGAAATATTTTCAAATAATATTGTAAAACAATCCATTTCTTACAATTTGCCACGAAATTCATTTTCACTCATTCTCAATATTATGTACCTACTTTATTGGATCCATTGGTAGTATTAAGTTCTATAAAAATCTGGAAAAAACAAGAAAATTAAAAGCGAGAATACTTTTGAAATTTTTAACAAATTTTTGTAACAAAGGAAAATGACCATCATATCATCCTATTGCTGCATTTTAACAACTTCAATTTCATCAATTCGATCAAAGTCTTGAATAATTGTCTGTATTAAGTCTGTCACTTATACAAATGATCTTAATATAATTTCGTATGTCGGTGTTTCACTTCCTATCGAGAGCGGTATAACCAGCCACCAAAGGAGTCGCATTTCTGCTGTTTCAATTCACTTTTCATTTCTTTTGGTGATGCTTTACATTCCACTACCCTCATTATGGTAGGTGCAAACATGGTTTGTGACATTTCACAATAGTTTCCTTTCTTATATCGTTTATCAATGTACAACTAGACGTTGCTGTTCTTAATGTTTCGGTCATTTATTGTAATTCTCTAGTGACACTAATTTGTAAAGAATCCCCACTGTCTATTATTAAAAGTTTTCCATCTGCTTAGATAGCGCGGTCACGCATTGTTATGCGTTTAAGTTGTTCGAATAGGTAGCTGAAAATTTGATATATCAATTTGCAAGGTGCATGATCGGTGTAGATTAAACAGTATTGTGAAAAACTACATTCACCTTTGTTGTCTGTAATCATTCATTTCTTTTCCACTTCGCTTCTGGATAAGGATACTTCTAGATCTGCATACATGTTCGTTGAACAATTCCTTCATTGCCTAGCATTTTACTGCATTGTGTTTATCTTTTTCAAATGGCCTTGTGTAGCTTATAAATTGTAGGTGTGTGTTCTAGTGGTCATCAATGATTTGGTTGATTGAAAACACAATAACTAAGCTTAATGTTTAGTCTAAATCCTAATATTTGTCCATGAATTATGCGGATGTGTTTTTTAATAATATTTTTCTTGCAATTTTTAAAAAAATCGAACAAGTTCAAAGTGAAAAATGGTAATATGGAACATATCACAGAATCGGGGTTTAAGTAAGAGATAGTGATGTCTTGAAGATATGAACAAGTATTAAAACAACCAAAGGAGTTTTCATAAAAATGAAAAATTAGCTAACAGAAAACTCAATAATAGATAGAGCAATGAGAATAGCCAGATGCAGCATTTTATCAATAATGTATGGGATGAAATTGTAGACATTGACAAAGGATAATATTAAAATATTGAAAATGTTGAGAAAATGTGGAGAAAGAGTGGCAAACGTATAAGCGTTTAGGCAAATGAACAATGAATTGGAAATAACGAAGATTGTGAAAGAAAACTATAATTTCTGGGAAATATTTTGAGTGGCCGAAATTCACAGTCCACGCAAAATATTGCCAGAAAAAAGGAACGTCAGACGAAGTAGAATCTTATGGCAACGTAATCTTAAAATTGTTTTGATTAAAAATGAATATTGGATATACGTTTTCTCTTATACAGTGAAGTATTTTGAGCAGCGCAAAACAAATGACATAAGATTGTTCGAATGCATGATCTACTAGACTTCTAGTATTTACAGAAAAATATACATAAACAAAATGCTTGTTGCACATTGCAATTATTTGAAACAATTTGTATAAATAGAATAAATATCTAGTTAATAGATCTACTTTTTTTCAATTTAAGCTCCGCAAAAAAGTATTGGCGGCAAGAAAATATTCCTCAAAACTGAATAATATATTTAACATGAAATTTGAATGAAAGCTTATATTCGGTGTTCCCATTTCACAATGTAAAATGATACGCCACTGGTAGAAAATTCACTGTCAGATTTGGTTGAGTCACCATCAACGCTGTCTTTAATCTATTGGAGGCGCTGGACACTTTAGGATAATGGGACCCCTATCGCTATGATATGACAAAAGACTATTTTATTAACAAGAGGCAAAAGGAGTAGACAAACGAAATTCGGTAATATCGGTTATCAGTTGGTGATCTGGTAATCTGGCCCCCATAGATCGCGGGGCCCTGGGCACTTGCCCAGAGTGCCCAATGGAAAAGGGGGTGTTGGTCACCATGTATTTCTCAAATGTATCAAAGGCGTATCTTGGCTTTGAAATTTCAAACTTACAAAAAGTCACTGAAACCACTTCAATCAACTATATACAATATGAAAACAGCTTAATGTGGAAGCATAGGTAGAATATTTAACTGAACCCTTATTAAGAAATACTAAGAAGTCATTATTGGCAGAAAGCGTTTATTTTTAGTCCGGACCTGATAACTTCAAGTTACAGTGTGGTCTGATTTGCAACCCCTTATATAGTTATATATGATTTGCTCACTATTTGTGTCGGGTAAATTTATCAATCTAAGCTATTTAAAATAGTAAATCTTCGATGAAAATTTTGTTGATTTTATTATTAATCAATTCTTTCAAAAAATTTAAACAAAAACATTTTTGTGACTCGCAAAATGAAATTAAACGCTGTAAGTAAATTCCACAAAAAAATTATTTTTAAAAAATTACACTTTTTTACCTTTTCACGGCGTCTGTTTGGTCATAAAAAAAACTCATGCCACCAGTTTCTGGTCGCTTCATGAAATAAACATAATTTGAAGATATTAATTTAATAATTGAAACCAATTTTGCCAGTGACCATTAACGTTGGACGACCCTGTACTTTTCACTCCAAATGTAATAAAAGCTTACGTTGTACTGTAAATAATATTTAAATAATGTTTTGCTGTTGTTCCTCGTATATGATTCTAGACACTAAACAGAAATACTTTGCGACGATAGTTCAAAGTTATTGAAGCAGAAATGTGGGTATTGAACAAAAGAATGACACTAAGGGTAAGTAATGAATTACTGGAGATATTGCAACAAAAAGTAGACAACACCATGTAAAAAATTAAAATTAAAAAGACGAAGACGTATGAACAATCGCCTAAGAAAAACTTCGAGCGGATCCATGCAGAAAGAACATAAAAGTAGAGAAAATCAATTTATTGTAAACTAATTTAAATTAACTTCAGAATATGTCTATATCTAAATAGTAGGGTTAAATTGTTTAAAAAGGAGTTTCTAAGACGTGAGATAAGGGCGTTTGAAATGTTTCAAGCACGCGTGCTACATAAGAAAAAGAACCGATAACGAAAAAGAAAACACAATAAGATTTCGAGAATTAAAATTTGGCGAACGAGATCGGCAGGCGTATTTTTAGCACGAAAACTTTTATCGCTACATTTCCCCGACACGAAATTAAATTTGAGAAAAAGTAAAAGAAAAATGTGACAGTCATTTTTTCTTAGTCCTAGCACAATAACTGCAAAATAACTTTAACCACGCCTCAAGAACTCGACGATGTATGCCCTAAAAGCACGTATCTTATTCACCGGGTATAAATAACTCTCCGCTCCGACATAAACATCATCATTTTTCCCCGTTAAAAGAAAAACAGCAATTACCTTCTTGTCGCCTCGCATTCTTTCTCCAGCGATTTCTTGCCGCTTCCTTAGCGCCCGGACAACATTACGATTCAAATTCGCATCAGCATTCCGGGAATGATTGATATCGGATGAAAATTAAATTTTTGCACCAGGTGCGAAAAAAGATGAAGAAATAGAATTATCTTTTCGGGGGGCAGCTGTCACCGTGCTTTGCACTCTCGTTCTAAATAAACATGACTTCCAATCGCAACACCTTCGTTCCCGGTTGTGCAGGGATACGGATAACAAGAATGTCAGTTAGTGAAAAAACGA
This sequence comes from Dascillus cervinus, assembly GCA_949768715.1. Classification (NCBI taxonomy): domain Eukaryota; kingdom Metazoa; phylum Arthropoda; class Insecta; order Coleoptera; family Dascillidae; genus Dascillus; species Dascillus cervinus. Next base: position 19,889,978 of record OX458320.1, read on the forward strand.
CACGGGCGAAAGTTCTTTCGCTCGCTACAACCGAGATCGCCCTAAGGGGTAATGTTGTTTTATTGCTATTTTTTTTAACACTACGACGAGCATAACAATTGGCGCCCAACGTGAGTGCCTTTCTGGAAGAGAACTCCCAGCGATTCCACGCCCAAGCCCAGCAAGCCAAGCATGATGTTACGGAGCGCACGGAAGGATCAAGTGTCTCCAGGAACATCCACGGTAGACGACGTCGAGGCCGTTGTCGTTCCAGCGATGTCACCAACCCTTCTGGGGGAGGGTTCACCTTCGATAAACCCCCAGTGGCGCCCAGCACTGACCAGCGAAGAAATTGTGGCGCAGCTCATCCAGAAGCTGTCCATGATTTCCACAGCACCGGTTCGTTTACCTATTTTAATTTTTTATTCCGGCAAAATTACCGAGTGTCCCGAATACTTCCTCGAGAGGTTGGAACGGTACTTCGTAGCAACCGAAGAAACTGACGAGCAACAGAAAACGCTTATTGCCGCCCAGCAACTTGCAGGACCCGCCAAAGCTTGGTTCGCAAACCATGAATTACTCCGACCGACGTTCGGAGAATTTCGCACACTGCTCAAGGCTAAATACGGGACAGAAAGCAACTTATTGAAGTTGCACGAGCTTCTGTATACAGGAGCCCATAACCGTGCCACAGAATCCGTAGACGTTTTCCTACGTAGGAAACAACTTCTGTGGTTGCGAGTGCATGGCCCAGGGAAAGACCAGGAGATGCTAAAGGTTTTAAAGGCGCAACTGGACGTTTCCATAAAGCCTTATTTTGTTGTGTCTTTGTACGACTCCATGGAGGCCCTCCTAGAAGCCGCCATAGCTGTGGAAGAATGCTTACCGCCACCTTCAGTACCGATCAGTGCAAGAGCCGTGACTCCTAGAGTCGTCTCGAGCTGGCGTGAACGCCCAGAGCCGACATCAGAACGTCCACTTCTCCCTTGGTGTCAATATTGTCCTGAACGACATTTAAATCGGAACTGCCCTGTCGCGAAACAGGGAAACTTCCAATCTGCCGGACGCATAAACCTCGGAGCGAACGGCAGACACTAAACGCAGCAGGTGAGTCTGTTCTCCGTTTGAATGCACACATCAACGGAAAGCACTTGCGCGTTCTTCTCGACACCGCGGCAAGCGGAAACTTTGTGCGGTCCGGAGTGTGTCCAGCTCCGATCGTTGAGCAACAAAGTTTTCTCAACCTCGCAGCTACAGGCTGTAAAGCTACCGTACTTGGTAACCAGTGCTTCGCGATAACAATTAGTGAACAAACATATTCGTGTGAAGCCAGCGTAGTGCGCGAGTTACGGGAAGACCTTATTCTAGGCTATCCGTGGCTTAAACAAGTCGGTGCGACAATCGACCTAGAACGCGAGTGCGTGTATCTTGGACGCAACAAGCGCGATACAGTGTACTTCGTTGCACCAGACTTGAAGATGAACACTACTGCAGTGCCATCGACACTTGTGAACGGTTTTCCAAAACAGTTACAGCGCCGTTTTAGTGAACTCATCACAAACTTCAGTGAAGTGTTTAGCGAACGTGCGTTGACACAAACGAAGACTGTCACGCATGAAATCCGTCTCCATGACGAACGTGCCATCGCCCTCCGGCCGTATCGTTATAGCGAGGAAAAAAAGATCATTATTGATCAACAGGTGCAAGAGATGTTATCGCAAGGAATCATCGAGCATTCCAGGTCGGCCTACTGCTCCCCGATCGTTGTGGTAAAGAAGAAGGACGGTAAACCACGTTTCTGTGTGGACTACAGAAAACTGAACACCGCCACCGTCGATGAAGCTTCGCCACTTCCAGCGATTCACGAGACGCTCAAGGACATCGGGACTGCGCGCGTATTTACAGTGCTCGATTTAAAATCTGGATATTGGCAGATCCCAATGCACGAGGCTAGCAAACACCTTACGGCTTTTGCGACGCCTAATGGGTCTCTGTATCAATTCCGCGTCATGCCTTTTGGGCTCAAAAATGCACCTGCCACGTTCCAACGCCTGATGGCCCAAGAGGTCCTCGCTGGATATCTCAACCATTTCGTGATGGTCTACTTGGACGATATCATCATATACTCCAATACCTATGACGAGCACCTCGACCACCTCCATAGGGTCCTTGAACGCCTTCAGTTACACGAATTGTGTTGCTCAATTCCGAAGTGTCACTTTGGGAAGAAGGAACTGGAGTATCTGGGTCATATCGTGTCATCTGACGGCAACCGTCCCCAACCACACCATCTTGCAAAGATTGCCGATACACCACCTCCTCGATCCCGCAAGGAACTTCGAGCGTTCCTCGGACTGTGTGGATGGCTCCGAGACTACGTTCCCAACTTCGCGGAAACTGCAGTTCCTCTGACCAACCTCCTGTCTGAGAAGCGGAAGTTTAAGTGGAGCAGCCAGGCCCAGGAGTCCTACACGAAGGTGCAAGAAGCCCTCAACATTGCAAAACCCCTCAGTCGACCCGATCCGAAGCGCCGGATGGTGCTTCAGACCGATGCCAGTGACCTGGGAATGGGAGCTGTGTTGTTCCAGGAACGCGACGGCGGACGCGACATCATCGCGTACGCAAGTTCCAAGTTCAATACGACTGAGAAAAACTACCATATTAATGAAAAGGAATGCCTGGCCATTATATGGGCGACGAAACGCTACCGTCCATACCTGGAGGACCGACCATTTACTCTACGTACCGATAACCGTGCCCTCATCTGGTTGAACAAAACCAAGGACGACCGTGCGAAACTCACTAGGTGGTCTCTACTGCTGCAGAGTTTCTCATTCACCATTGAGCACTGCCCCGGCCGTCTTAACGAGTTACCTGACGCACTTTCCAGGCAACCAGACGACACAGCACGCAACATCGATGTAGAAGACATCCAGCCACTCCTTCCACCGCCGCTACTGACCCCAAGACAACAACATCCGACTCCCTTGGTGTGTCAGCTTGAACAAATGACCGTAAGTCAGGAAGTTCGTCTCGCGCAAGACAACGACCTGGAAATTCAACGGTTAATAATAAAATGGCGTCAATTACAACCCTTGGACCGCGCCACGCTGACCGCGGCCGACCGGGGATTTCTGGATTACTACATAGTGTGCGAGGGTTATCTTTATCGCCAACACGACGAAAAAAGACTGCTCCTCGTACCAACCGTACAACAACCACGCATTTTATATTTTTTTCACGACAGTGCACTCGCAGGTCATCCCGGTTCGGACGAGACGGAACGAGCGATCTCTGAGCAATTCCACTGGCCTGACATCTCCAACCGAGTCCGAAGATATGTCGCAGGGTGCCTGCTGTGCGCCCAATATAAGCGACGACCTCCACATCCCGCAGCACCGCAGCGTCCGCGTCAACCTAAGCATCCATGGGCCACGGTCGCTTGCGATTTGATGGGACCATATCCGAGGACTCCATCCGGGAATAAAAATATCCTGGTCGTTACCGATCTCTTCACCAGGTGGGTCGAGGCCTTTCCACTAAAGGACACTCGGACCGAGACCGTCGCCACCTGTCTGGAAAAGGAAGTTTTCCAACGATACGGCTTCCCGGAAAGCTTAATCACGGACAGCGGGACGCAATTTAGCAGCCGAATGTTCCGACGCTGCTGCATCCGTTGGGAGACCCAGCACTGGGCCACTGCTCTCTATCACCCCCGTGCTAATCCCACCGAACGACGCAATCAAGAATTTAAAAAAATTCTCCGAATCCACCTGGCTGGAAAAGACCCTGCCACCTGGGACGAACACCTGTCCATGGCGCTTTACTCCTTTCGACGACGTCGCAACGCCGCTACTGGACAAAGCCCTAGCCAGCTGCTGCTCGGCTACAATCTGCCCCTACCAGGTGCGTGGGACGGTCTTCAGCCAGTTCCAGTGGATCGTCAACAACGTCTGCAGCAAGCCCGAGACCACCAAGAAGACTACGTCCACCGGAGAGCTCCACCTGCCCGGCTCGCTCCCGTATTTCAACCCGGAGATCTCGTCTTGATAAAGAACTTTACTGGAAGACGACGCCCTTTCGCCCAAAAATGGACCGGACCGCACAACATCCTCCGACCAGCTGGTGACGTCACATACTGGGTGCAAATCGGCAACGCCCGCTGCAAATACCATGTGGACAATATCAGGCCATCCCCGCTGCTTCGCCAGTAAAATAAAAAAATGTACATTTGTGGATTTGACAATAAAAAAGATCTCGGTTGCTCGTGGAAGTCATGTCTCAAAAGGGGGGGAGTGTCACCGTGCTTTGCACTCTCGTTCTAAATAAACATGACTTCCAATCGCAACACCTTCGTTCCCGGTTGTGCAGGGATACGGATAACAAGAATGTCAGTTAGTGAAAAAACGACACGGGCGAAAGTTCTTTCGCTCGCTACAACCGAGATCGCCCTAAGGGGTAATGTTGTTTTATTGCTATTTTTTTTAACACTACGACGAGCATAACACAGCGCCTCATTTACATTATTCATTCTCCGAATCGAATTTACTGCACGGATTTTACACAGGACGACCCTTTTGTCCATATAAAAAACATTTTTCGCATAATTCAGGGATTTAAAAAGAATACGCTGCGCCTCGCAGTTTAAGAGACGCGAACGCTCGTTTGGAGAGGAGAAGTAATTAAAATGGGAGACGATTAACGTGTGCCAGGAGGAATTATAAGGTGAGCGAAGAGCTATTTCAACAAAATCATAAGATAATAAATCAACGTGAAATGTTTTCGCTGACATTACGTTTCAAGGTAACTAATTAAAACTTATAGGTAGCTTAATATCCGAATTTCAATATCAGCGTTTACACGATCATTAAAACTGACTTAATGCGGAGGAATGTAATAATCGAACGTTTCTTGAAACGCTCACTTCGACTGTCTTAACACGTCTCGTTAATAAACGTAGCTAACTACAAAATGGATCGTTAAACTAGCATTTATTAAACTGCAATCGTAAAAAGAAATTGTATTGTCTAACCGCTTCCATTACTTGCGGAAATTTACGATTGGATTTTCCTTCCCGATATGCACAGAAGTTGCAGTCGAAATTAAACTTGGGGGTTTGAGAAATCGGGAAAACATTATATCAATGCGGAGAATTGAATTAACTGCTACACGTCACGACTAACCAAACTCATTTCATTCAATTTGTTATAATTAAATTTTGTGTTTATGAACTACCTGAATCCGAGCACGAGGGAGAACTGCGAAAAACGATCGTGTTACCGTCACGAAACAGACAGTCGTTGTTATAGTACAGTACAACTCACTAATCCGGATGAATAAAGTTTTCACCTAGTCCGGATTAGCGAATTTTCCGGATTGTAGAAGTATTTAAAAAAAGCAAATATAATGCAAATAAAATATGTCCATCTTAATATGCACATCTTAACTACATGATACCTTTATAAGCAACAAAATACAGGTTGGTCCATTGTGTAGAATTTTTGAGATGAAAACTTTCCACTGGTGGAAAAATTCTGAAAATTGAAAGTAATATTCTTCCAAACTACAACATGGTCGAATTTTTTTTTAAATTAAACCAGTGTGAAAGTTGACTTTGATGGCGATTTATTAACAAACTATTAAAGCTATTAGAAATTTGTTTTTGTAATCTCACCTCCGTTGCAGTGTAGATTTTAATAACAGGCAAATTGGCATTTAGATGTTAATAGTAACTGAATAAATTGTATTCTAATATCTAGTGAATATACAGTGTGTTCACGGATGGGGTTGCCAAGAGGGGAAAAGAAATTATTTTCAACTTTACGCCAAAAAGTTATTCTTTATAAAAAGTTTTTCTTGTCTTGGATAGTCATAAACAATTGCTAAAGTTTTATTAAAATGTACAGGCTGTTCTAAAAATTACAAAACATTAAATTAACCTTAAGCAAAGTAGTCTTATTTTTTACTTTCGGAAAAGATGTTATTTTAGAAAGTTGGTTCAGAAATTAAGAAAAGCTTAAATATAAAGTTTGGTAGAGGTAGTAACAAAATTTTGTATGTACAATTGCGGCCGTAGAATAGTTGAAAAAACAGGAAACAAACAAAACAAATAAACAATTCGAATGTAAGTAATTATAATAATACTACGATTTGGCCAGCACTAATTGTAAGTATCGACTATTGCATAAAATTTGAAGTCTAACACAAATAAAATTATTGGGGGAAAATTACTCCACATAACTTCCTCTGACCTCGACACATTTTATAATTTTTTTTAGAAATTCGTCATACACCTTATGAATTGTTCCGGGTACATTAATTTCATTAACGGCATTTCGTATTCTCACTTTTAATACTTCCCGGTCATGCGGCAGGTCATCTTTGTAAACTTTTTGTTTTGAAACTCCCCATAAAAGAAGTCAAGCGTAGAGAGATCAGGCGACATAGCGGGATAGAGAACTGGACCAAATCTTCCTATTCACTTATCTCCAAAATATTGAGTTAACCATTCTTTCAGTAGAAAAGTAGAATGGGCAGGGCATCCGTCTTGCTGCCAAATGATATTATTTCGTATGTCCTAAGGTGTTTAAAAACGGTAGAACGAATGTTTCCAAATTATGCACATAAACATGTTTGTTCAAATTTCCTTTTGTAAAATATGGGCCATATAATTTTTTCACAAAATATTCCACACCGGACGTTTTTTGTAACGTTGACTGCTTTTTTAATTTCAAAATGAAAACTTTTGAATGTTCAGTGAAGACTATTTTGTGAAGAGACATATCCATTCGTGCAGAATGTTGCTTTGTCTGTAAAAAAAATCATTTTATGCAATCTCCTATTTTCAGTGTAAAGTTCACCTACCCAGCCGTAAAATGTCATGAACAGAAAAGGCATTCTGCATTATATTTTGGATTACTGTTGCTATACGAAATCACTTCAACTATCTGAACAGCCACATGGTTAATGCTCTTACGCTAGGTATTCTTGGGGAAGAATCTTAAACTTATTCAAATGAGTGTAGCTGGGGTTAGTAATTCTACAAAAAACATGGTATTTCATATTACCGGGTATACTACATAATCCGCGCCGTTATTCTATAAATTAATTATAATTGTTTAAACAATATAAATAATTAAGTTCGCCTGATAGAATGTTTCTGATTTAAAATAATGTATTATAAAATGTTTTTTAAAAAAATCATCCAAATCGGAGCTGTTTCTGATAATTATGAAGTCAAAAATTTTATTGACTCGGCTATACTTTTATGAACAGTTCTTTTTTAGGATGATTCCTAATTTACATTTACAAGGGAACGTACTTCATATGTTCTGAAAAGGCAATATTTTACTTTTGTAGTCAAAGCTTTATTCTCAATATTGTTCTATAAATAGTCCTAAGAAAATGTAGAATCAAAAACCAACGGGCAGGTACTTAAGTAACGAGTAAAATGAAACACAACCGCATTATCCACATGTCCCCTAAAATGTTTCCCTGGGAGCAACGAAGTCCTGAAGGCCACTCATCAGATTTAGTTATTTTGCATAACTGCTGATATGTACCTTCAATTTAAACCAAAATTACAGGAAACTGCTAATACAATCACGTGCTAACTTTATTGAGGTTCTGTTTTATGCCATATCCCAGCATTGTTGGGTAACTAATTAATAGTTTTTCATTTGTGATTGCACGTTTTGTTGTAGAATGAAGTTGTATTTACTTTTCGATACAATAAATGAAATGTTGACTTTCATGACTTCACATGTTTGCACAATAATTTAAGAATACATTTTTAGTGCAAACCTTGCTGATGCTACCGGTGTTATATGGGAGAATCGTTACAAAATTTTAGGGAAAGCGTCATTAATTGCATTCCTACTAACGACTGGTAACTGAGCCAGCGACCGAATTTATAACTCTGACTGCAATGCCTGTGATTCGAACTCGGGACCTTCTAGCGGAAGTTTGTAGAAAACAAAATCATTTAATTATCAAAACAATGTACAGGGTGAGTCGCTTGAGGTTGTTTTTAATGCAGCCCGACATACATTTTTATACCAAACTTGTCGATTTTTTAATGACTTCACTGAAAAAGTGCTACCTAAGAATTTTTTAAAAACCCACTTCTTACATTATGAACTGATAAAAGTCTTGTCTTTAGCACTATTCTGCTTGCTTGATAGTATCGGAGTTAGCACGGGGATTCTCAATTTGTGGTGACCGCACTGAAGGTTTTGTCCGAGATGAACGTTAGTTACAAGGGTTCTATAATGCCATTGTTTAGAAGCCTTGCGCTGGGTTCAGCTGGGCCGGTACAATTGTACAGAATGTTGTAAATTGCTTTATGACCGACATTTTTACAGGAAAGGGCCGTTTACTGCCAAAAGATAAATTACTTTAGAATTTCTTACAAATTTAGTTGAAAAACGTTATACCAAATACATATTTCGGGGTGCATTTTCTGTATTTTTATTGTAAAGTCAATTTTTAGTAACTTACATAATTAGTGAATGTTTAATTGTGAAGAAATGAGAAATATTACAAGTGGTTTAATGTGCCGAGATGAAGATGTTAGTTAATTCAATGCAATATTAATAAATGTCGATCAACTAAATGATCAGTTTCAACGACCGTTTTTAAAAATGGTACTGAAATTATGGGGATTTTCTGATTCTGTGTGTGATAAATTCGCATGTAAGTAAATTTGTTGTAATTATAATTTTTCCCACACTTTTAGCTTACCGAATGAATTTTGTAAAAATTCTACAAGCTTTTTCAATGTAACAGCCATTAAACAAATTGTTTTTTAGTTTATTTCCATCGGAACGAAAAGTAAGAAAAGATAAAACGAAAGGGACATGCAAACCAGTTGCTTCTATAACATAATTAATAGTAACGACGAAGGTAAAGAAATAATTTTGATTTTCTTTTATACATTTAGTCTTATTTATTTATTTATTTATTTATTAGTCATATAACAAATTTTACTTTTTAGCGGACGTAGAGTTCTTTATAAGAATTTAACAAAACACAACGTGACTGAAGTACGCGGATTTGCGGAAAGGAAATCTGCATAAAGTGGAATGGTCATTATTGAATCATTCAAACTGGTCTATATTGGTAAATTTTTATAATAATATATTCATGGTACAATGTAAGCATTTTGCTTCTTTGTTTTTAGATTGATGTAGATTTTTGCCAATTATTTCTTGAGCCAAAAACAATTTATTTGTGTGGCGGCCAAAATTCATTGAGAAGGCTAATGACTTCGGCGAACTTCCATTTCATATACGTACATCTGTTACCCAATGATAATGTGGTTCTTAAACTGAAAATATATTTTTAAACAGGATGGATGTGATGTTAAATTTTCACCTACTAATAAAAATATGTATGAAAAATAACTTTATTCTAAAATTCCTTCAATTCAAGCATTCCACACTACAGAAAGTGTGATTTGTGCGAGTGACCAAATTATTTGACTTTATGTTGTGTAATGTTATGTTGTGTTGTGTAAAAACGTAGTGGTTCATTACTTTTAGTCAGACAACATTATTATTATTATGAGATTTAAAATTTATTTTTATCAAAAGGAGGTGGTCCACAAGGAAATTGAAAGAAGTGCTCGTCGTAAATAATAATAATTCAACCAAACAGGTCACACACGGTGTTTAATAGTTATAACTACGCCATCATGCGAATAAAATGTATTTGATTGCAAAAAGGATATTCGTGTAATTAGGTGCTCCATCTAATGGACCGGTAACTTAATCTTTTCCTATATCTTGATGGCGCCGTTTACTAATGTTATGTTGCACATTAAATTATATTCCCTTCAGAATTGCATCAGCTAATTATATTTTTCAATGAGCATTGGCGATCTCTTCAAGATTGTGTTAGTTATTCTGAGCGATCATATTTGATCAATATTTAATTGCAACTTTTCAATCCAATCTCTGTTGAAATTGATTCTGAAACAAATTTTCTTTATCGATCGGCATGTGACATTTTCCAGATTATTTACACAACAAAATAAAACGTTCGTCGGAATGGTTTTTCCCTTTATGGAAACAGATAAATTTAATAATAATTTCAAATTTTCCAGCGATTTAACAATCTCTTTTAGAAAAAAGGAAATCGCTTGTGCACTAAAATTCTGCAGTTCCATGTCTAGTTTTAACGTTCGATTCGGTAACGTTTTGTAATTAGAACATTCTGTTGGTAATATTTTCTCCTGAATAGTTGGATTGCATTTCCTAGAATTATGAAGTTACCTGAAGCATCGGTTTCGTTGAATATTACATAATAAAGATATTTTAATATTTTTGGTTTCATTTTAGCAATTGTTGCTTAAATTTATATTCCTTTTACGGCCATGTTCTAACTGAAATTTAAGTTGTTTGTAAAGCATGAAAATACATGAATACAAATGTTTGTTGTGTGTAGGTTGTAAATCTTCACCGCAAAATCTGTATTTGGCCATTAACTTTGAAATATGAAACAAGCTGGCAATTTTATATTTTGTTTGCAAATGTACCAGCAAAAGCAATCAGAAACAGCTCGTTATTTTTTATTTTATTGGATACAAAATGAAAATTTGAGAGACTGTAATTCGCTTCAAAACTTAAAATACAGCCCTAATAAAGCAATTACGTTCTTAATCGATTTATTTTGTTGGAAAGGTTAAATGCATAACTCTTAACCCAACAAGAAGCTTAAAATAACATTGGCACATTTATTTTAATTACAGGAAAGCTGAAACAAGTTAGAAATTTTATGAGTCGTTTTCGGTAGCGCGCTCTTTATGTCTGTCCGCAATTATAAGCGAAACGACGCGGAACGAAGATATGTGTACTGTAAGCAGTTTCAATTGTTGAAAAATGATATTTTTCAGTCGTTGGCATTGGCCCAAAATTCGGTTCCGCTAAACTAAATCCGGAGATCGTATCGCAAGGGTAATACCCATTAACCTCGAAAATTCTCAGCGAGAAATTAAGATAACGGAACGATTATGGAAGTTCGAACGTTCCTTCTTCGCTCGCATGTGCTGAAAAGAAAACGGAAACAGATAGCAGCGTTCTTTTTATCATTGATTTGTCGATACATCCATCAGGACGCGCGAATATTTTCGCGATAAAAAAATTTCACGCCAGAACTAATTAAATCGCGATGAAGAGATTCGTCGTAAATTTCAGCCAATTCAGGACTTTTTCGACATAATTTATTTTCTTTTTTAAGTCCCTCTGTAATTAATTGTAAAAAGGGTTGAATGCCAGGCAGGAATGTTGTGCTGTTGTTCAAGTTTTATTTGATTGCTGTATTTGATGGTCGGCTTGCCGAATGTTCTGGTCCATATGTTTGTTCGGATGAGCTGGCTATCTCTTTATTCAGTTCTTTGACTCGATTGCATCCATCGTTACACATGCACGCTTGAATGAAAAAGCGTGGGACGGAAAACCAATCAATTTTGCATTAGACCCCTGGGTGATATTAACGCATCGCTCCTAAGGTACACTCCTCAATATCTACGGGGTGAGTTATCGTTATTTATTTATCGCTTGATTTATTTCGGCCTTGATCAAACAAGTTTAAGGTGTATTAAAGTGGCACTTCAAATTTGTTTTATTATTAACGATGTATTTTTACACACTTTATACTTTTTAGTTATTTTAAAAATAAGTTGTGGATTATGAAAATACTTGTATCCCTTCAGATTTATTAACCCTTCTGATACCCATATTTTAGCAACTTCCAATCAACATTTATAAAAAATAATTTATACGAATGTTTGAAAAATGGTGGGTTGTCGTAGATAAATCCGGCAAGCAAAGAGGATGTGGTAAAATATTGTTTTGTCCCAGTGAATCTCCCTATTATGTTCCAGAGTCGCCTTCGTCTACGGAAATCATTGTTGTCCATTTCGTGGAGATTGAGCAACTGCACGGAAAGCGTTAGGGTTAAACAAGGCTTGGCTAATTTTACAACAGCGTCTGTGCTATGTGCGAGTTTGTGATTATGTTAGCTCAAGTAAAATGCCTCTAGCTCATAATTTACAACTTCTAGTTAATTTTTTACCCCCGTTTCCATTGTACACCTCACAACGTACTATACTGGGGGAATTAAAAAGTACCTAATTTATATATCGGATTGCGGTATTTTCGACTTCCGGGTTTAACCAGAAATGGGTGATTACGACCATCAGTGAAGTTTTTTAAAGAGAACATAGCACGGAACTGCAGTGTGTTTCTTAATTCCAGAAACGGTTAGAAGATTATGAGGAAATATTTTTCTTTTTACTTTATGTTGATAGTAATAGCAGTTTACATCTGTTTAAGGTTATACTAACCCATTCGTGCATGAAGTCTTATTTTTTTGAAATTATCAAAATCATTGGAATGTGCGTGCATTGCAATTCTGACCCACAAAAAATTAAAATGTAGACGTGTATTATAAGATACATTATGCACTAATGGGTTAATAATGCAGTTTTAAAATTAGAAAATACAGCACAAAACGATTCTGCCGAAAGAAGCAATATGACTATTTTCAAAATATTTTATCACAGTTTTCGAACCGTTTCTGGAATAATATACCAAACACTTGACCTTACTCAGACCACCGCTTTCGCGCACTTAATACTATGCAAGTTGTTATTTCGTGATATTAATTTTATGAACTACCGCGATCAAATTTATTTTTCTACTTTGGTATCATAAGCGAGTTTTTGTGGAACTGAAAGTAGTGTCACAAAGGAACTTTTTGTGAAACGGCTTTTGTTTTTTTTTTAATACTTATTACGTTGGTATTGCTGTAATAGCACGCTGGCCGGCGTCGGGCAACTCTACCGAGCTCATGTCAAGGTCAAGCCAAGTGTACAACTTAATTCTTCCATGACTTATTCACAAAAATATCAAACTGGAGATTTTAAATTTGAAGTTTTAGTTGACATATGACACATGACAAATACCAACTCAACCAGTACCTAATCCTAAAAATCTCTAGAATATTTAGAAAGCACAATTTTTAAATTTTCTTGAAACTAAGAGCACCAAAGTAGAAAAAATAATACATTACACTCGTTTTATAAGACGTATTGTCGCACTCATGACATTGGACAATAGATCGTCTTATAAAACTTGTATAATAATATACTATTTTGCTCTCTATATAAAATAGGATTTTTTTTATTTCAAAATAATCAACGTTCTAGATTTTAAAAGGGTAATAGTGTGTGGTCTGGAATATCCTATACTCTGCAGTATAAAGAAAACGGGCCACTCTGTAATATTGTGATAATATTAAAACATTCATTAACATAACAAGAGTTTGGTAATTAGTTGAGGAAGCAAGACCAATTAATAAACATAAAAATAAATTTATTTTAAAAAAGTAACAGAAAGAGCAAAAATCTATCTTCAAAATTTAAAATAATAACAGTTGAACCTCATGGTAATTGTTAACCCAGAATTGGTCTGTGCGAGATTTGATCATCATGTAGACATACCTTTGTTTAGAAAACCGATACGGAATACCGCTCATAAGTTTGAGTGCACCATGGAAATTGAAAGTACATTTTACGGTTTCCCTCTTGATAAGTGGCTCCAGATATTTTTTTAAAAATTGTGCAGGCTATCTTCTAGTACAGGGGTGGCCAACCCGCGGCCCGCCTTGACCATTTTTCTGGCCCCCGAGATTCATCACACTTTTACAAACACAAATAATACAGAATAATAATAACTCATTATGTTTCAATTTTTCACTCCTAAAAAATGTCTATAGTGGATCTAAATCTAATATGGGGATATAGAATTTTATATGTGGACCGAGGAGGTATGATGCATTTCCAAAGTGGCCCGCAAGATCATTTGGGTTGGCCACTCCTGGATTACAATAACAACAGTGTACATTTTCATAAAGTGTGCTACTGTGCATCCAAATCCCAAGTGCCATGCAACATCTGACGGTCTGTAGTAGTTTTTTTTTTGACGGGGGTAAAAATTTTATTTTTTTATTTAGTGCAGTAATTTAAAAACTACAATGAATAACGGTATGTATTTAATTTATGTATTTTAATGTATTTTTACCCTGCAAAAGGTCGGTCAGGTTTGGTTTTTTGATATGTTTTATCATAAATGTCCCCAATGTTAATGTCCCGTTTTTGACATTGTGGCCGTGGTCTTTAGAGTCGTCGTAGGGGTTGGGCGCGAAATAATGGCATCAATGGAAAACGTTGAACAACTGATAGTGATACTAGCATGTGCGTCCTCCTTGGGCGCTCCGGGGTCTGCTGTCGGCCACACTTGCGACTTCTGCTAATGACAAACTGCCTAGTGCTACCAATACTGACTGAATGCTGTTGGGCATCTGTTGCAGGAACAGTTCTCTCATCACCGTATCTGTCAATTGTTTGTCTTTACCCTCTCCTACAAGCGAAACCATTTCCCGAAGCAGTTGCGAGGGCTTTCGATCTCCAAGCTCGAGACCTGATATTAATCTTCTGACTTTTGTTACCAACGGATTAAAAGACGCCAGTCACGCGTGGCCGTGAGATTGGGATACGGGGGTCAAGACGACGATAATAAACAAGTCTGACATTCGCGAAAAGGCAAAAGCAATTTTCACTTCATTTTGCCAATATTTCGTGAACCATTGCGATTATATTACCATCTGGTAATATTGAGTGAGTGTTATTTTCGTCTGGTAATATTTGGCGCCCAAGCGTGGGGCTAGTTTTTTTGAAAAAATTCACGAGACCCACCCCTACAACATGACGACTCCTAGGCGCAATACGAGGGCGCACCCGATGGACGACTTCATCACAGGGCACCCCTCTACAATCCAGGAAGACCTGCTGGGAGAGGTCCAAACCTCCCAGTGGCGCCCAGATCAACAACAGCTGATACAGCAGCAGGAGAAAACCATCCGAAACCTCCGTGCCCAGATGGAGGAATTAGAGAAGTCCGCGGGAACGACGTCTACTCCGAGGCCATCACCTCCAATTCCGCCATGGTTAAATCCTCTACCACTACCTGCGGTGCCCGTGGCAACGCCGGTGTTCCACCCGGTCGCTCCACGGCTTCCCAAGTTTGCGGGACGTGCGGAAGAAGATCCGCACGTATTCCTACAACGTCTGGAGCGCTACTTTCTTATATGTCAAGTGGATCCTGCTGACCAAGGGGAGATCGCGGCCGAGCAGCTCCAAGCGGACGCAAAGAAGTGGTGCGAAACGAACGTGCTGATGGGCTACTCCTTCGAGGACTTCCGGAGGATGTTCCAGCAGCAGTACTGTTCGAAGGTCGCGGACGCTAAACTCGCGGGCCGTTTTTACGGGGAAAGGCAGCTCTCCACGGAGTCCGTGGAAACCTTCCTCAGGAGGAAGCATCGATACCATGACCGACTGGGCCTGAAACTGACGGACGAGACTTTGGTAAGCCTTCTCTCGCAGCAGCTTGTGAGGGACTTCCAGAAGGTCCTGGTGTTCAGAGTCCCGGAGAGCTTTGAAGAGCTCCTGGCCATCGCCAGCCGTTACGAGGGCTGGCAAGGACAACCCCGCCCCGAGACCGTTCCAGCTGCTCCTACACGCCAAACCATGGCGCCGTGCAGACATTGTGGAGGGAACCACCTTCACAGAGAATGTGAAAACCGTCCCACCACCGCTTCGGGAAACGAGCGTGCCACGACGTCCCGCCGCGAGACGCCGCAATAAGGCCACAAGCGGTGACCATCAACGCCCTGTTTGGCCAACAAGGACTTCCCCGCGTCCTACTCCAAGTGGGAAATAACTCATACGGCGCCTTGGTCGACACAGGAGCATCCGCCAACTTTGTACGTGACGGTCTTTTCCCGTTCCTCGTTGGGAGAGATCCTGAAGCACGCTCACCACTCACCGTGGGCGTCTCCACGTTCACCACCAAGCCCGTGGGAACAATACGTCTCGTTTACGAACTAGGCAGCACCACCATGGCAGACATCTTCCATGTCGTGGAAGATCTCACGGAAGACATCATCTTCGGCCACTCCTGGCTTAAAAACCGCGACGCCGTCATCGACGTGGTCCGTGGTTGTGTTCATTTCGGGACGGAACAGAGACAAACGTGTTTTTTCCAAACCGCGACCCCTGTGCGAAAAGACGCAATACCCCTAGTGAGTATATCGAACGATTTTCCCGCAGCGCTCAAGGACGCATTACAAAACACTCTTGAAGTGCATGCACGCGTGTTCGCGGACAGTGCCGCTATAAAACTGACGCGTTCGGCGGAACATGTAATTTCGCTCATAGACGAAAAACCCGTGCACCAGGCCCCTTACCGTTACAGTGACGCAAAGAAGCAGATCATTCTCGACCAGGTCCAGGAGATGCTGGCAAATGGAGTAATCGAGCCATCTACTTCAGCGTACTGCGCTCCAGTCGTCTTGATCGGGAAGAAGGACGGAACGCCCCGTTTCTGCGTGGACTACCGCCGATTGAACGCCGTCACCGTCAACGAAGCTGCACCGCTGCCCATCATCCAGGAGACGCTCCGAGATTTAGGACCAGCTAAAGTTTTTAGCGTTCTAGATCTCAAGAGCGGGTATTGGCAGATTCCGGTCGCACCTCGATGTCGCCACCTCACCGCCTTCGCAACCCCGCAGGGTTCCAAATACCAGTTCCGGGTGATGCCATTCGGACTGAAAAACGCGCCAACCACGTTCCAGCGTTTTATGTCGCAGGAAGTCTTGGCGGGGTACCTACAGAAGTTCGTGATGGTATACCTCGATGATATCGTCATCTACTCGGCCAACTACGAGGAACACCTCCAACACCTCGGGCTGGTCTTCGAGAGACTCGGCATCCATGGACTTCGATGCGCGCCGAAAAAGTGCCATCTAGGAACCAACAGGATTGACTATCTCGGGCACATCATCAGTGACTCTGGGAACGAACCGCAACCCTACCACCTTGACCAAGTAGCCAAAGCACGCCCACCTGCTTCCAGGAAGGACCTCATGCAGTTCCTTGGCATCTGCGGATGGCTTCGCGACTACGTGGCCAACTTCGCAGAGATGGCTGCTCCGCTCACGGACCTGCTATCTGCCAAGCGAAAATGGAGATGGGGACCTGCTGAAGAAGACGCTTTTGTTGCCGTGAAAGCTGCCGTAGCAGCTCCACTCCGTTTAGCTCGTCCCGACTCGAGCAGGGAGTACGTCCTGCAAACCGATGCTAGCGGCGTCGGCATGGCTGCCGTGCTATATCAATTGGGACCAGAGGGTCAAAAGCACATCATCTCCTACGGAAGTGCCCGCTTCAGCGAAACTGAACGACGCTACCACATCAATGAGCAGGAGTGCCTGGCCATCGTGTGGGCCGTGAAGAGATACCGGCCGTACTTGGAGGATCGTCACTTCACCTTGGTAACAGACAATAGGGCACTAATATGGCTAGCAAAAGCTCGAGACAACGCAAAACTCACGCGTTGGTCGCTTCTGCTCCAGCCATTCGCCTTCACCATCGTCCACACGCCAGGGAAAGACAACCAGCTGGCCGACATCTTATCCCGAGATCCGCAACCGCAACACGGCAACGTCGGTGCTCAAGACGAAGAACAGCTCGTTCCACCAATGCCGTACGAACCCTCGGATCAAAATCCCGAAGTCCTAAACGCCATCGCGTTTACCACTCTTCAGGAGGAAGTCCGAGTCGCTCAGCGCAACGATCCCAGTTGCCGCCGTCTCGTGGAGAGATGGCATCGCGTCCAGAGGGACGGTCCGCAACAACCGGGAGATCGAACGTTCAACACGACATACCAGGTCCAGGAGGACCTCCTATATCGCATCCAACCCCATGGTCTTCTGCTGTGCGTACCACAATCCTTGCGGGAGGATATTACTCAATATCACCACGACTCAATCCTAGCGGGACATCCCGGAGCCGAGGAAACTGAACGATCAATCCAGGAGACGTTCCACTGGCCCGAGATAACAAGTTACGTGCGTGAGTATGTGGGAACATGTTTGCTTTGCGCGCAGTATAAGCGGAAACCAACTCGAGAGCGAGCACCGCAGACGCCACGACAACCCCGCAACCCTTGGGAGACCGTCGCCTGTGATCTAATGGGTCCGTACCTCAACACACCACGAGGACATCGCTACATTTTCGTCGTGACGGACCTTTTCACTCGTTGGGTCGAGGCATTCCCACTGGCTAAAGCCACGTCCAAAACTGTCTGCGACTTCCTCGAGAAGGAAGTCTTTGGTCGATTTGGGTTTCCACGCACCATCATCACTGACAACGGTTCTCAGTTCACTTCCCGGTACTGGGAAAAATGCTGTTTGCGCAGCGAACTCAAAAACGTGTTTTTCTTAAGTTCAAACCCCATTTTCAACACCTTCCGGAAAAGTCACGATGTCAAAAACTCGACATTAACATTAGGGGCATTTATGATAAAACATATCAAAAAACCAAACCTGACCGACCTTTTGCAGGGTAAAACCCCCCTTTTGGTGACATTTTGCTTGGACTAATTGTCCACACATGAGTTACATTTATTCAAAAATTAGTTACCTTGTTCCTTTTTTAAATATTTTAAATTTAAAAGTGACCATGAGTATAAAAAAGGAACAAGGTAAATAATTTTTGAATAAATTTACCTAATTTAATTTAAAATAATAAAATATATGTGGTTTTAGAAATTGCAAGAATAAATATGGTCATTCAGTCGGACAGGGCGCAACTGATGGCCAAGGTTAGAGCGGCAAATCAGTTACGCGTTGACATAAGGAAACTTAAAAAGAAAATTGCAAAGGCAGAAACTTTAAAGCAAAAAATAGAAAATAATCGTTCGGCAATACTAAATGAAATCAGCGATTTGGAAGCGACAGCAGCAGCAGCAGAAAAAATAAATTAATTTTTTTTCTCATTTTTTGGAGGTTTTACACCTAAATTATATGTTTTCTCGATTGACAATTAAATGCTGCAAAATTTGAAAACTTTAATTTTAATGTAGTTGAGACATTTGTGACTTCGAAAGGGGTACAGAATACGCAGTTTAAGCGAGCGTATGCTTTTTTTAGTGAAGGTTTTGTTCATGACATTTGGTGCTGCGAAGAAGGAAATTTGCTAACAGTTAAAGCAAAATGCTATAAAACGCAAAAAAGAAACGAAGCTCCACATAAACTAAACTTTATACTCTGTGATAATGGCAAAAAAAATACTGACGCACATTGTTCATATGTCAAATAGGGTATGTATGTATGTTAAATACTAGTGTATAAGTATACTTACGCTGCAAATTTTTTTTAAGAACTTCTTCGTGCCATCATGTAGTTGCTTTAGGTTATACTCTTAATCATTTTGTATTAAAAGAGTATAAGGAAATTCCACGAGAATTAACTTGTACAGAACTCCCCCAGCAATGGCACAAACCTCGGGGTGAAGCAATACACAATGAAAATATTTTAAATAGTGTTTTTGCAAAACCGGAAGGCAAATTAAAAAGGAAGCGCCCAATTTTTTGTTCACTGTATAATGCTTGCAAAGGGGTTTCGGAGTTATCTGAGCAAGATATTCAGAAAGTCAGCCGGTCACTTGCGGAAGTAAATGAAAGGATTGGATTTTCATACCTTCTCTCAAGTAATGAAAATGAAGAATTTGTGCCTTTGGGTGTAAAGTACCAAAAAAAACTCAGTTCTCTCATACCAAATGCAGAATTTCAAGTCCACTACTGAAAATAGTCATCTTGTCGGACGAAATTCGGCATAAATTTCTTAAGGCTACCAATAAGATCTAATCAAAATATTTTGAATAAGACAGAATCCGTATGTACGTGTATGTGTAGATACACGTGATTGCACGTGCAAACTTTAGGAATTTTAGAGAATTTTAACGTTTTCGTTATTTTTGAGTCCGCGCCCCGTACTGCTGTACTGGTCCAAGGGTGTCAGTAGTAAAAAAAATAACTTTTGCACCTCTGTGCCCCATAAACTGCCACGTATTCATAGAATGTAAAATTTTTGAGATTGGTTATAATGGGCAGGTTTGAGAGCACACTGAAACCGTACTAAAAATAGAAAGTTTTTTCAATAATTTTCTAAGTTTGATTGCTCGCCGTGTGGTCATTTTTCATCCAATTCGATCAAACAAAAAACCATAGTAAAGTGCCTTTAATGCCCATTACAGTGCCATATTATTTGTTTCGATGTAACCAGTGAATCAAACAGGAGCGCACGAGACGTGAGATAACAGCAAAAACAGTTCATTTGCGGTTTAAACAATCAAAGTGGTGAAGTTCAAAAAATCGTAGCTCCTAAACTATTGGTTCTAGAGTAGCGGTCTCCGTTCGATTCTGAATGCCCATATCGTCAGGTATTTAAATGAATCAAAAAAATTTCTTTTCCAAAAAGCCGTTTGCGCAGCGTACTCAAAAACGTGTTTTTCTTAAGTTCAAACCCCATTTTCAACACCTTCCGGAAAGGTCACGAGGTCAAAAACTGGACATTAACATTAGGGGCATTTATGATAAAACATATCAAAAAACCAAACCTGACCGACCTTTTGCAGGGTAACCCCCCTTTTGGCGACATTTTGCTTGGACTATGATAAGAAGACACATTATTTAGAGTCCCTGAATGGAGAAAAACATTTAAAGACTTCATCGAACTATTATGCTCAAGTGCAGGGGCAGATGCTCGTGTGTGGAGTATCATGGTGCGATTTTATAGTTTACGTACAAAAGAGTGGAGAACTTTTTCAAGAAAGAATAATGTTTGACCCATTATATTGTATGAACATGTATAATGTGTTAACAAAAATGTACTTTACCCATGTACCTTCAATGCTCCGTGACCAAAATAAGGAAAATCAGTAAAATAAAAGGTAAATTCATTAATAATATATTGAAATTATTTACTCTATGACCTTAAAGAAAGTCTAAAATTTGACAGCAATGCACATACAGTGTATATCTGGTTAAAACTACCCATAAGAGTTATTGGTGCTTCGTCAGTTAAAATTTTATAACATTTAATTCTTCTTATAGCCCTTTCAACATGAACTCTCTCGTGAGCAATTGTTCTGGTGGCTACAACTTCATCTGCAGTAAACTGCGTACCTGTTATTCTAAATACTGGAATGTTGATATTGATCTCAATATTTTCTAGCAAGTCTTTAGTTCGAAAACCTTTATCTGCTAAAAAAATATCACCCGGTGACAAATATGTACACTTTAATTTTTCTTTCACTATAGAAAGAAATCCACTGTGCAGTAATAATTCATTATCAGAAATAGAACCTGTAAATAGAGAAGAAACAAATATGACTGCACCATTTGCATCAGTAACAATTAATCCCTTCACTGTATTATGACTTTTGTATTGAGAATATGTTTGTGACTGTTTCACTAGAGAACTTGGAGTCTGAATATAGAACTCTGTGGCATCAATAAAACCAATTACATTTGGATATCTATTTAAAAATTCTGTGGGGTATTTTTTTATTAAAATATTCCTGTGTGGCCATATATCGAAACTAGCCAACCTTAAATAAAGGAAATTAATCCAAGAAGTAAAGATGTGTGATACTGTACCTACAGATATAACAAAAAGGAAGTGTAAGTGTTCATAACCAAAATCTTGACGTAATTTTTAAACAAATTGAAATTGAAAGTATGCTTTCTAATTTCTAACATAAATTCCTGATGCGGAAATAATTATTCATCAATTAACTTACAATTTTGTTTGTTCCTTTTCTCCGCATCCACTTTTTTATTTATTTAACACATATAAAACTACATTTAAACAGGTTAACACACATAACATTTTAAAAATTAATGGATTTAACATTTTCGTCTTACATATTTTAAATTTTTTATTGTTCTAATTAATGCATTAACATATTTTTTTTTTATTATTTTTTTTTTCGCCTTTTATTTCTCTACTGAGGAAGATATACGAAAACTTCCCAAGTTTAAAAATCGGGAAGTTGTGAAAACACAGAAATTTCCGGGTTTTCCGGATTTTCTCCGGTTCTGATTTTTCGATCGGGACATTCGACCCCTCATTCTCTTCGTAATTTAATTCTCTACAATTCGTTTATTGACAACATTAAAATTGCTTCATTAGTTTCCATTTTACAAGCAAAAAACTAAAAAAAAAACGATTTTTTCTTCTAAATTGTTCATAACAAATTAAAAATTATGGTCCTCGAGTCTAAAATTATGCCAAATTGATCTACTAACTGTCCTTTATGTAATCGCATAGTTGGCTTCCGGGTAGTATTTATGGCATGAAAAAATGCTTTATTGCTTGGCCTACGACGACAACGACGACGATGATAACTAGTATTTTATTTTTCTACGACAACATCGAAATATGTTTATTTCACGAGCGTAAATTCAATCATAAACAACTACATTTTGTACAAAATTTCATTTTGCATCGGTTGCTAGACAACAAATGCGATATGAAATATTTCGTATTCGGTTCACTGTTTTTGGTCACAATTAAGGCGGCCTAGAAATTCGAGTGTCATCAGTTTGCTTCTGTGAACATTTTTGTACGTTGCAG
The DNA here is from genome assembly GCA_949768715.1 of Dascillus cervinus. Lineage (NCBI taxonomy): Eukaryota > Metazoa > Arthropoda > Insecta > Coleoptera > Dascillidae > Dascillus > Dascillus cervinus. Next base: position 19,912,496 of record OX458320.1, read on the forward strand.
ATAATTTCGTAGTTATTTTCGATAACTCTTACAATTAATATGGAAAGTGATAGTGATAATGACTTGGAATTAACACCTCCAAACATAACTGAAGTTGCAAATTGAACAACATTAAATTTATTACCGGAAAGGTCTAAGAAAATGTATCAACGCGCTTATAACCTCTTTTTGGAATGGAAAGGAGATCAAAACGCAAAATCGTTTTCTGAGAACGTTTTAATGGCTTATTTTAGTGGTTTGGCGAAGAAATTCAAAAGTTCTACTTTATGGACACAATATTCCATGCTGAGAACGACTCTTAGTATCCATGACAATATAGATATTGCCAAATATTTAAAACTGAAAGCATTCCTCAAGCGACAGTCCGCCGGCTACAGGTCGAAAAAGTCAAAGATCTTTACATCAAATGACATCAAAAAATGTATTTCTGAAGCTCCAGATGAAATATACTTAGTCACAAAAGTAAGTTTTACATAAGCATATAATAATATATAACTTAGTTGTACTAATTTATATTGCAGGTTGCATTAGTTATGGACATAATGGGTGCATGTAGAAGACACGAATTATATCAAATGAAAGTTACTGATTTCAATGATTCGGGTTCAGCTGTTTTAGTAACAATACCAGACACTAAAACCAAAATTGTACGAAATTTTACTGTAACTAGTCGTTACTACGAAATTTACAAAAAATACGGAAATCTTCGCCCTCCAAATGTTAATGGTCTGTGGTTTTTCATTAATTATCAAAAAGGAAAATGTACCGTTCAAAGAAGAGGTCTGAATAAGCTTGGTGCCATGAGCAAAAGCATTGCCAAGTATTTAAAATTGCCAAATCACAAATTATATACCGGGCATTGCTTGCGCCGATCTTCCGCAACAATTCTTGTTGATGCTGGTGGTGACATAACCACATTAAAACGTCACGGTGGCTGGAAGTCCACAGCAGTGGCTGAGGGATATATCGATGAATCGAAGAAAAATAAGCTTGACATAGCTAATAAAATTTCAAATGCAATACAGGACATTTCAAACTTACCATCGATTTCAGGAATGGGACACCGTGAAAGGCCTTCGACTTCAACGACAGAAAATTGCCAATATCAAGAGAATATCAGTATCCAACATTCCACAAGTTCTCCAAAAATGATTTTCAATAATTGTACAATTAACTTTAAATAAAGTTATTTCATTGTTGATTCTTTTTCTTAACTGGTTGAGCACTGTCGCACAGGCACTCGAACTTATATGGTTTATTAATGGAATAGGTAATTCTTTATTTTCATGTGTTTAAAGCAATAAAATAAATATTTCTTTGTTTTTTTTTGTATCAATTGATTAATAGTTATTTACGTATCATGTGCGGAAACAAATGTTTTGGTAATGAGTGCCCGATTTGCAAACACGAGTGCGCGTAGCACACGAGTGTGGTAAGTTGTGGTAAGTATGCTTTTTGAAAATTTTGCTTTGTATTAGTTTTAATATTAAGAGAATCTGTAGATAAATCTAACATCTGATGGTGGCATTGAATCGATAACATGTTCCTGTCCGAGGGGACAGTATGGTTGTCACCACATGGCTTCTGCGGCAATATACGCACATTATAATATATCTAGCACAGATTTGGCCAGTACATATGGTCAGAGAAAAAATGTAAGACGGATGTTGCTGTGAAAAGCTCAGATGTCTACCCAAAAAAGGATTATTGTGCGATCGAAGAAAGTGCTTTAACAAACACGGCTGTACAAACTTTGGTCGAGAATTTGAAAAAATTCGATAGAAATTTGGGAATAGTTTGGTTGCTATCTCCTGAACCAGACAACAATGAAAATTTAATTCCCTACATTGAGGATGTATTAATGTCGGAACAATTTTTAAGCAGTACAGACCAAACTGCATATCTGCAACAAATATTAAAACTAAAGCAGAGTACTATATCATATGTTGCTGCAAAAACAGTAGGCCAGTCAGCAAATTCAATGTGGCTCATTTCGAGAAAGCATCGACTAACTGCCAGTAATTTTGCTGTTGTCTTAAGAGCTTGCCGGCGACAGAAATTTCCAGTGTCTCTATTTAAAAGACTTGCAGGTAAAGAATACCTTATATTTTTTAATTAGACTTTATTTTTAATCTTTCAGGGACTTGTTACGGTACTGTTTCATTAAATATTTTCAAACTCGCGCGTAAGTCCAAAACTCCCTCTCTCTCGGCGAAGCAGAAACTGTAATTTGTAATCTGATGTGAACGGGGGGAAAAGTGCGCAGAAATCGAAACCAAAACACAGAACCTGAACGTGGGTCTAACTGTTTGGACGCTGATAATTAAAAAGTGAGTGATTCCCAGGTATCAAGTGTAAATACTGGAACGCCGTAAAAATATCGTGCGGTGAATAACCATCGGCCCGCTGGAGCATCGGCGTTAGGAGAATCCACCCGGATGACTTTGCCAGCCCGTAATAATCAGGGATCAACCGTCCACGCGAGGACTTGCACGCATAGACGTTGTAGCTAAGTTACTTTCTGATTTCCTGTTATGTATTCTGTGTCGCAATTTTTGTTTTTGGCCATCAGCTGAATGGGTACCCTTATGTGAATTTTTGATTAATGTAAATTGTATAATTTGTCGATATACCATTGTGTGGTAAGAATTAACCTCACGGTTTGAGCTAGTCAATATATTTGTTATCACGTTTATCATCTTTACTTTAACCTGAATCGTCGAGAGGGAAAAGTTCTGCTTTATTTTCTCTCCTGTAATTTCGATCACTCAAAGCAGTGGCGCCCCAACATCTTCCGGAGCAGAGCGAGAGAACGCTTCCCAAGTAACCTCGAAGGCTAATTATTCACTCCCTCACCGACTTGAGCTTAGCCAAGCATTTATTACTACGCGGCCGGGAAAACCCGTAGCAGACTTACAACCTGGAGAAGGTAAAGTCAGTGCAATGGGGTCGGCAAAATGAGAGCAATGCAATAACAGCATTCGAAAGTGTAACAGCTCTCACAACAACAGCAACAGGCTTGTGGTTAGATGAGAGCGGAGTTCTTGGTGCAAGTCCAGATCGGTTAATTGGAGAAGATGGGTTGTTAGAAGTGAAATGCCCATTCAAACACAGAAATTCATTTTTAAAACGAGCACTCACAAAAGATGATATTATGCATTTTAACAGCGATAATGTGTTGATTATAAATAAGGACCATGACTATTATAGTCAGGCACAGGGGCAAATGTATTTAACCAACAGAAATTATTGTTTATTTGGCATTTGGACCATAGTGGACCTTGTTTATGCGAAAATTGAAAAGGATCCAGATTGGAAAAAAACAAATAGACATTTTAAAAGAATTTTATTTTGAAAAACTTTAGAACTTTAGCTCTGGCTAAGGGAGTAGGTGCTGACAAATTGGATCGAATCAGGTCAGAAATATGTGTAGGAAGAACTCGCAATCAAAGCTTTTTATCATTAAGGACACAAAGTACGGAAAGTTTAGAATCAGGGACAAGTAAATTACTTGATATCAATAAAGCAAATGTTTTCGAATTACAAAAAATACCAGGCGTAACACAAGATATTGCTGCTGATATAATACTTTATCGTGACAAGAAAGGGCCTTTTAAGGCTATTTGCGAACTTATTAAAGTAAAAAATATTGACCGATCCAGGTGCAATGCTATTTGTCAGTATTTAGATATTAATTGTGATTTAAAAATGATCAATAATGGAACAATTAATGGAATTTGTTAGATTTATGGAGGAAAAATACCACCTCCCAGCGGTCCCGAATCACATTTATCAATCGATCAACCCAAAATGTATTTATTTAAGAAAAACTATATACAGATTTACAACGAAACTTAAACTTTATTTAATGCGAGCATCAACTCTGTTCACAGCCATTCTAACACCGACTGCGCACTTCCTACTTCCTTTACTACTCACACTCTTACTATACAATAGGTGTCGCTAGTGTTACATATAAATTTACATATATTTCACAGAATTAGTAGTGAAACTGATAGTAAAGTACTTAGAAAATACCGAAGCGCTACAAAACCTTTTACTGCAAACGGGTTTCCTCCAACGATGGTACAAGACATGTTAGAGTTATTTTCCACATATTCATATCGGCCAATTATCGAAGAACACTTTGATTATCGTCATAATGGAGAACAGGCTATTCGATTTGCAACGTGGAATATTGAAGAATTATCCCTTGCAAAGGCACAAAATCCTGGTGTGAAAGAAGTTATTTGTCGAACAATACTGGAGAACAGGTTGATTTTAGCCAATACTTTGTCCCCAAATTAAATTGAATTTTATTGCAGATGGTCAATTGTTGTTGTTCAGGAAGTCGAGGATGCGGAAGCTTTAAGAATTATCTGTGATGAACTAAACAATCCTAAATTAAGGAGAGTTTTGGAGTGGAAAGGGAATAGCAAAAGTTGGAAGTTTTGTACAGCAGATTCGGAAGATATACGATTGGGCTTTATCTATGACTACCAAAGTGGAGGTGTAATAATTGTACCCTGCTGGGGTCTCCATATTCATGCTGTTCATGTTTAACTTAGGTATTGACATTGATATTATCTCCCTTAACGTTATTGAAGAGGTTATAAATTGTGAGGCGCTGCTGGCAAAGTTTAAAGTTGGCAATAATAACTTGGAATTGTTAAATGTGCGCCTTCCAAATGATTATGATGATGATATCGAATTCCAAATAAAGCAGGCCATCAAAAATGAAAATAATGTTATTTTCATTATTGGTGATTTTAGTTCTGCCGTAGCAACACTTGGTGAGCAATTTGTTTTATGAGTATATTCTTTAATTAGGTCCATGTTAAATTACAGGAAAAAATACAAATGGGAAACTTCATACAGTTCTTCCATTGAGTACAAACACTAGCAGTTGTAAAGAATTACAATATTGTGATAATATATTTGTTAGTAGAAGCATTAAATCAAAATTAACTGGTTTAGCGGGTGTTGGATTGATTTGTCAGTCAAAATTGACCTTACATCTGCTGGGCGCCAAAGTAATTTTGCACAGCTATTAAATGTTTTATTAAATTTCTTAATGGACACTCTACAACACTTAAACTAACACAAACAAACTTCTTTACAAACAAAAAGAATTATTCAATGAATTAAATGCAAAATGTGACAATGTACGTGGTGCTTCTTTCGAGGTTGAAAACAAGAAAACGAATGATTTTTTCCCTCGCCTTTCGAGTGTGGTTGGTCGAGTCTGTTCAGCCCACGCTGAGTCATAACTTGCACCTGCTTTTCTTACGGCGTAACATGCCGCCCGCCATTGATCACTTGGGATCAATAAACCGAATTTAATTGTTCAATGTCTCTATTGGAAGAATTGCCACTTTTTTCACTGCCCGCTTGTAAATTCCACCTTTTGTGTTTACACTTATTACGCGAACAACACCATCGGTACCCGGATGAACCTCAACAATACGCCCAAGAGGCCACTGTAAAGGTGGTGTGTGGTTTTCCTTTAGAAGCACCATTGCTCCAACGGCCACTGGATCGGAGTTTGGAGATGACCATTTGCTGCGAGTATTTAGTTCATTTCAATACTCCTTGTGCCATCGTTCCCAGAAGTGTTGCCTCAGTTGTTGGAGATGTTCCCAGTTGGATAGCCTGTTAGTCGGAATGTCGGACACTGCTACATCTGGTATGCTCATTAACGAATCGTTTATAAGGAAATTGGCTGGAGTAAGGGCTATGAAATCGTTTGGATCATTAGATAATGGAGTAAGAGGGCGAGAGTTTAAAATGGTTTTATATAAATTTGATAAGAGTAATGCAGCACAAAGTTCTAATTTAGGTATCGTTAGTTTAGAGTTTAGAGGAGCTACCTTTGATTTCGCACACACTAATCGTGTTATACAATTGCTATCCTTGTCAATTGAACGGATGTATATGCATGCCCCATATGCGACTTCGCTGGCATCACAAAACCCATGCAATTGAATGTTCACAGGGTTGCTGATTAATATTCGTCTCTGGAATGTAACCTTTGACAAGTTTGTTAATTGATTTTTGTAATCCATCCATTCGGAGTTAATGTTAAGCGGCAGAACCTCATCCCAGTCTACCTTAGCCTTCCACAGACGTTGCATAATTAATTTTGCCTTTACAATTATAGGGCCTAACAAACCAATAGGATCGAACAGTTGAGCTATCTTAGATAGAATTGTACGTTTGGTGATCTTTTCTTGCATGTGGTCAGGCTCAAGTGAATAGAGTAAAATATCCTGCTGCGACTTCCAGCGAATTCCTAAGGTTTTTATTGACCTTGAAGGATCCTTGAACAAATCTTTATTGGTGGTTTCGCTCGGTAGCGATTCTATTACTCTGTGATCGTTAGATGACCACTGACGTAAATTAAAGCCTCCTGATTTCAACAGATTTTGTAGATCATCGCGTAATTGTATCGCGTTTTCAACCGTGTCGCTGCCAGTCAACAGATCGTCGACGTAAAAGTCGCGCTTTACGATCTCTGATGCTAAAGGGTACATTTCTTTCTCGTCCTCTGCAAGCTTGTGCAACGTGCGAATGGCTAAAAACGGAGCTGATGACGTGCCGTATGTTAGCGTTATTTTTATTGACTTATTGAGTTCGCTACATTTGCAAGACTAATCTAGCAGTTTTGGAGGTGGAGAGGGGGCGAGCCCTCAGATGCCGTTGTCCCCACTCCACCGTACCCCAAGAGGTGAACATTCTCCCCCCTTGAAGTCAATGTACACAGTGTACTTCAAAACATAATGATTCTAAAGTTTAGGCATATACACAACAAAAAATAACTAAGAAATACAAAGGACGAAAAGAAGAGAAAAAAAAAAATTAAAGTGCAGTTACTCCTTTTCTGTTGGAATTATACAAATCTTTCTAACTGCGCGCTTAAAAACACCAGTATCTGTTTTAACGGACACTACCCGCACGAGACCATCACTGCCAGGGTGCACCTCGATGACTCGCCCGAGACGCCAATGCAGAGGTGAGGTATTTTCCTCAACCAAGACCACCAATGTTCCAACTGTGACGTTGGGTTGAGCCGATTGTTGACCTCGAGGACGTGTCTGTAGTTGGGTTAGGTATTCCCGTTGCCATCGTTTCCAGAAATGCTGCTGGAGCTGCTGAACTCGTTGCCATCTAGACAAGCGATTCAACTGGATGCCGGTAACGTCGCTTTCAACAGGTGCAGTAAGAGAGGCTCCAATGATAAAATGTCCAGGTGTCAATGCTTGAAGGTCGTTAGGATCTTGGGACAAGGGGGTTAAGGGTCGTGAATTTAAACAAGCTTCAATCCGAATGATCAAAGTATTAAATTCCTCGTATGTAAGGTAAGCATCGCCTAATATTCTTTTTAGATGATGCTTAACGCTTTGAATTGAACGTTCCCAAAGTCCGCCAAAATGCGGTGATCTTGCTGGTATGAAGCTGAATTTAGTGTTTACGTTTGAAAAATGCGTTAATAATTTGTCTTGAAATTTTTCCGATTTGAAAAATTCGCGCTCAGCTCCTACAAAATTGGAACCGTTGTCGGAAAACATTTCTACTACATGTCCTCTACGCGATATTAGCCGTTTGAAAGCTCCTAAAAAACTGTCAGTAGTTAGATCTCCTACTAACTCAACATGAACGGCCTTAGTCGAGAAACAGACAAAGAGAGCGATATAAGCTTTGACTTTCTTTGCGTTACGCAATTTGTTTGTTTTTATAAGGAATGGTCCGGCATAGTCTACACCGCAAATTAAAAACGGTCGTAAAGGTTGCAACCGCTCTTTAGGGAGATCACCCATTTTTTGAATTACAGGTTTTGGATTAGCCCGCATACACTTCACACACGAATGAATGATTTTTCGTATCATACTTCTGCCCGATATTGGCCAAAATCGTTCTCTAATCGCAGCTAATGTTGCTTCGTTTCCCGCATGAAGTTCATTCTCATGAAATTGACGAATAATTAATTTAGTTACGTGATGTTTCTGAGGTAATAAAATCGGAAATTTATTATCAAAATTGATTTGGGCGTTCTTTAACCGTCCGCCTACCCGTAGTACTCCATTTTTGTCAATAAATGGATCTAAACGTAACAGTTTGTTGGATTTACATTTTTCATTATTACCAATAGTCCGAATTTCGTTTTCAAAGGATTGCCTTTGGATATGTTTAATTATAACTAAATCGGCGTATTCGAGTTCTGTAGATGATAAATTTTTACTTTTATTCTTGTTAACAATACGCAAGCAATATGCGATGACTCTTCGTAATTTCATATAAGACGAGAATTTCGAAAATACCGATAACTCAGGTTCTGCTTGTATAACATTAATTGCCTTTGGCCTCCTATCCTCTAATATTTTCTCGGTTTTTTGAGAATTGCACCAGATCGGCGGCCATTCGGCGGAGTTTAGTTTTAACCAGTGCGGTCCATGCCACCAGAGCTCTGAATTTTTTAATTGATTTGGGAGCATGCCCCTAGAAACAATGTCGGCAGCGTTATCGTGTGATCTAACATGACGCCATTTAGATATGTCACTAGCCGCTTGAATCTGTCTAACCCTATTTGCTACATATTGAGACCAAGTTTCCGGTGCCTCAGACAACCAGCACAGAACTACGGTAGAATCAGTCCAAAAGAAATTCGATTCAACCTTTAGACTTGACTTGAAAACCTCATCAACCTTTGACATTAATTTGCAAAGTAATAAACACGCATTAAGTTCTAATCGCGGTAGCGTAATATTTTTGATTGGTGTAATTTTACTTTTGGCACATAGTAACGTTACTGAAGACGTCCCAGAATCGTAGTTAGCTTTGACGTACAGGGCTGCACCGTACGCTTTTAATGACGAGTCCGCAAAGCCATGCAACTCGACGGACTTCAAATGATTTGATAATAGTAATTTTCGCGGAATACTTAATTCGTTCAAATACGATAATTCATTTAATAATTTTTTCCAAACGATTTCGATTTCATCGGGTACGCGTTGATCCCAACCTAGTTTCAGTATCCACATTTGCTGTATGAGAATCTTTGCTTTAACGACAACTGGATTAATTAATCCTAATGGATCAAAAATTTTTGCTACTGTTGCCAGAATATTACGTTTTGTGATAGTTTTCAAGTCTGACGGAAATTCGACTTTATACTTAAGCTCATCATTATTGCAATTCCAGAAAAAACCCAGTACTTTGACATCTTCGCCTTTTGATAATTCGATTGTAGAGTTTGAATTAGAATTGTCGCTCAATAATAAAGAATTATTGGAGCTCCATTTGCATAAATTAAAACCTGCGGTCGCTAGAATGTTTGTAACCTGGCTTTTAATCGATGAAGCTTCGTTAAAAGAGTTGCTTCCGGTTAGCAAATCGTCCATATAAAAATCTCGATTTATAATCTGACTCGCTGTAGGATGACTTTCTCGTGTTTCTATTGATAATTGCTTTAAACAACGTATTGCACAAAAGGGAGCACACGTGAGCCCATAGGTTAGCGTTTTTAGTTTATAAGTTTGGATAGGAGCATTTTTAGATTCTCTCCATAAAATACGCAAATAGTCGGTATCGTCAGAATGGATTTCTATCATTCTGTACATTTTTTTTATATCCGCAGAAATAGCGTATTTGTAAGTTCTGAATCTACAAAGTATGTCAAACAACCCATTTTGAAGGTTGTTACCCGTTAACAAATTATCGTTTAGACTTAATCCGTTAGAGGATTTTGCTGCACAGTCGAAAACAATACGAATTTGAGGCCCTTCGGCCGTTCGCTTAAAAACAGCCAGATGGGGCACGTAAAATGATTTTTGGTTATTTAACTGCGATTGAGGAACGAGCTGCATATGGCCGAGCTTCAGGTACTCCGCCATAAAGTCTTTGTACTCATTTCTCAATTTATTGTCCTTTTCGAACCTTTTTTCCTGGAAGATAAAACGGCTTAGTGCTGATGCACGGGACTTTCCCAAATCGACAGTTTCTCGGAAAGGTAGTTTTACAATGAATTTACCCGATACTGCTCTAACCGTGTTTTTTCGAAAATGCTCTTCGCATGCTTGTTCCTCTGCCTTCTCTACATTGTTTTCTTCGCCTAAATCTTCCATTTGCCAAAATTTTGCTACCTGGTTTTCCAAATAAGTTTCGGGATTACGAATCAAATTGCAACTAAATTTTGAAATAGAATTTTTAAAATCAAAGTTTCCGCTTACAATCCAACCCAGTTGCGTTTGTTGTAGGTATGGTTGATTCTTTTGTATCTGAACTGGAGCTCCAATTAATAATTGCCAATATAATCGCGCTCCTATTAACAGATCGATATCTGCAGAGATGTTAAAATTTGGATCCGCCAATACAACACCCGAAGGTATCTCGATCGGACTTTTATCGAATGATATAGCAGGAGTCGGCCGCGTAATTTTTGACAAAACAAAGCATTCTAGTTTAGTCTCAAATTCACCTACTCTTGATTTGATATTGATTTTACAACCCTGATTTGTCAGACTCTCTGTTACATTAACACCCGTAATTGAAGTACTAGTACAATATGTGCCTAGTTTCAAATTTCTACACATTTTTTCAGTTATTAACGAAACCTCAGAACATTGGTCAAGTACCGCTCGACATTTGCAATAATTTCCTTGATAATCTCTGATTAGAAGTACAACCGTTGAAAAAAGTACCTGATTGGTTTGAGCTACTAATAAAGTACTAGAGGACGTTCCAGGGTTGGCGTTAGGTACAAATTCAAACACGTGCAATAAAGTGTGATGCCTTTTGCCACACTCTTTGCATACACTGGCTGACCTGCATCTGTTCGCTTCGTGATTGTTTCGCAAACAATTTCTACACAGTTTTAATGAATTTACATGTTGAATTCTTTCGGCTATACTTAATGCTAGAAATTCTTCGCACTGAAAGACATTATGCTCTTTTTTACATATAAAGCACTTGTTTGATGAAATAACATTTGAAGTGAATTTATTAGGTTTCGCAAAGGTATTTGGTTTTGAATAATTATTTCCGTTTTTTGAATGAAATTTACTGTCTTTTGACTGATTATTTGCTGGACTATCATTGGGCCTTATATTGCTCAATGCTTCCAATACCTGATATCGTTTTTCTAAAAATTCATCAAATTTTGTATATGTGGGAACTTCTTTTTCCAAAGTGGCCTGCCACTCTTTTTTTGAAGAATAATCCAATTTCTCTAAAATAATTGGTATTAACAATGCGTCCCAGTATTGGACTTCGATTTTTAATGCTTTTAATGCTGCGATGTTGTTATTTACGTTATCAATTAATTCGCGTAGCTGTGTGTGTGACGATTTTAAGATTGGAGCAAAATTCAAGATATTGGAGACGTGATCTTGTACAATTAGCCGTTTATTTTCAAATCTCTTTTTTAATAATGCGATTGCGTTGTCATAATTATCACTCGACACCGATAGTGATTCTATCGCCCTAAGAGCTTCATCTTTTAAGCAACCCTTAAGGTAGTGAAATTTGCGAATGTTAGATATGCTCGTATCCTTTCCTACCAAACAATAAAATGACTCGTAAAACGTAAACCAATCGCTGTGTTTACCGGAGAACGTTGCTAAAGGTAAGGGTTTTAATATTACGCTATTTGACGGTTCTCTGTCGTGCCCGTTATTTGTAATATTAATTATAGTACCTGCAGTGTCTGCTTCTTTAGAAGCGGAAGCAGCTGGCAAATTTTCGCTCAAGAATGTTTTTATTTTGCTTACAATCGCCCAATATTGCGTTTCTATTTTGCCGCGTTCTTTGTCGGCTTCAGCCTCCAAGGCCGTCTCGTCGGCCGATGTATCGTTCAACTGAAACCGTTCAATGTCTGTCTGAATTTTGTTAAATTGTTTAAATAAGTCCGTTACCGCTTCTAACTTCGTTTGCAATTGAAAATTATTCGCTTTCGAACTATCTAAACCGTTTTGAAGCCGCGTGATAGCACTTTTTATGTTACGTCTATCCAGCTTCAAATCAACAAGATCATCCCTTTTCGGCATGGTTCTTAAAGTGAATTAATTAAAGGAAATTGACGAAGTTAGGTAATGAATGGATATTATAGGTCTGACCTTTAACACCTTTGCGTTTGATGATTCCCTCGCGATGATGTTGGCGTTGATGGCTCGCTTCCGATGATTTCGCACGATTTGTGATGCTTTGATGATTTTTCTTACACACGGGTAATTTCGACGATTATGAATGTTGCTTTGAATGAATCGTGGTTCGGTTGATTATGCTTGTGGATCGAAGGACCAAAATGTTAGCGTTATTTTTATTGACTTATTGAGTTCGCTACATTTGCAAGACTAATCTAGCAGTTTTGGAGGTGGAGAGGGGGCGAGCCCTCAGATGCCGTTGTCCCCACTCCACCGTACCCCAAGAGGTGAACACCGTACGTCACTGTATTTAAATTGTATATTTTCAATTGTTGTTTAGAATTCTCCCGCCAAATGATTTTTTGAAATTTTCTGTCTTCTGGGTGAATTAAGATTTGTCGGTACATTTTCTCAATGTCCGCTACAAGAACGATTTCGTGCATGCGAAATCGCACAGTTAAAGCAAAGACATCGCTTTGAATCGTGGGCCCTACCCGTTGAGCGGCATTAAGGGAGACTCCCATGACTGGTTCCGCGGACCCGTCAAAAACCGTTCTACTTTTCGTCGTTGCGCTTTCATTTTTCAACACCGCATGATGTGGAAGAAAGCATCCTCCCAAGTTGTACTTCTCTAAATGCGACATATGCTTCAATTGTTCATACTCTCTCATGAAGTCAATATATTGAGATTTTAATTGGGGTGCTTTCTCAAGTTTACGTTCTAGCGCGAGAAACCTTCTTAAAGCGATGTTGTAAGTATCACCTAGCTCGCTAATTTTATTATTAAATGGGATTCTGACAGTGTATCGTCCCGTATCATCCCGAGTAACGTTGTTTAAAAAGTGTTGTTCAACTTCAGCTTCTTCTATCGAAAGAAACTTAGTTTCTGGAAGCTCTTCAATTTCCCAGAATCTAGACATGTCGCTGCTTGTAGTAGATCGAGTAAAATTGCATACAATGTTTTGGGACGCGGGCTCATCGTTTTTTTATTTTGCCGGCTACAGCCCACCCGAATCTCGTTTTTTGCAATACTGCTTCCTCGTTTTGAATTTCCAATTGTTTTGCGCATAATATTTTAAAGAACAGTTCGGCACCGATCAAGGCATCGATTTCCGAAGGTTTGTAGTACGAAGGATCAGCCAATGGCAAATTGTTTGGAATATTTAGACGTTGTGTATTAATTTGTAAAGATGGTAATGATGCTAATACCTCAGGCACTACTAGAAGACTAATCTCAGACTCAAATTTGCTACACAGTGATGCAATTTTCGTAGTGACCTTGTGGCGGATCGTAGTCTCTAAATTGTTGATAGCAACTACAGGAATGTATGTTTTTGCCCGCTTCAATTTAAGCAGATTTGCCATTTTTTCTGATATAAAATGCGCTTGAGCGCCAGCATCCAAAACCACGCGAGCGGTGTGTTTTTTGTTGTGAGCATCGGTAAACGCGATTTTTGCGGTAGCAAGGACAATCTGCGATGAACAATCAGTTTGCAGATGTCCGCATGAAAGTGAAATTGTTGGCGCGACTGAAGCGACTTGCTCATTTTCCGGCGCGACCTTGGGAATTGACGATATTGCAGTAATTTGCAAGCTTCCACAAGAGACGCTAGGTTCTACGATGGTTGTGTTTTGACGATCAAGGTGCAGCAGAGTGTGATGCTTTTTCCCGCATTTCTTGCACGGTCCGCATGTGCATTGTTCATTTGTATGGTTTTTGCGCAAACAGTTGAAACAAGCTCTGATGCTCTTGATGGAATTTAATCTCTCGGAAGGAGTTAGCTTTAGAAAACCTTCGCAATTGTTTATTTTATGCGCACCCTTGCAGAAGTTGCAGAATTCAGGCCTCTGAGCGACCGTTAAAACTCGTTTTGGTGTATGTATTGAATTTTTCGTAGCGCTGTTACCTTGAGCATTTTGTGCGATTGGTTGAACACTTGTTGCCTCTAAAATTTGACAACGACTGGTTAAAAATGCAATGAATTGTTTTACAGTTGGCAGATTTTTGGTAACAATGGATTTTTCCCATTCTTGATGGGTCGTTTTGTCTAGTTTTGCGGTCATTAAGTAAATTAGGATTGTATCCCACGTATCAACGGGTTGGCCGAGTGCCTTCAGTGCGCGCGTGTGTTTGTTGATACTGTCAAGAATTTGTCGTACGTTAGCTACACTTTCGCGAGTGAAAGGTGGCTGCTCTAGTAATGCCTTTAAATGATTTTGAATGATAACTCTTTTATTGTCGTAACGTTCGATTAAAAGAGACCAAGCGATATCGTAATTGCCTTCCGTGGTTTCTAGGGATTGCGTTACTGTTGCGGCGTCGTCCTTCAAACAAGAGCGCAGGTAGTGAAGCTTTTCAATTTTCGAAATATGGCCCTTATTGTGCACCATGGTTTTGAATGTGTCATAGAAACACATCCATTTATCATAGGATCCGTTAAATGAAGGCAACTCAATTTTTGGAAGACGCACGTTTGACTCAACAGATGTTGAATTGACAATACCATCGACTGTGTACTTGCCGCCTTCAATGAGGCCCGGAATGTTATCTTTTAGGAATTTACGTGCTTTTCTAAGAACGGCATAAAATGACTGTTCAAATTCATTTGTATAGATTTCGTTCTCAGGTATGTCTTCTTGTAATTCAATCTCCATTTGAATTGTTTCAAACTCCGTTAAAATACTTTCTATGTGAGTTAAGCGTATTGATACTTCATCTTGATCGACGATAGGATCAGCTGACTCTACAAACGTGGAGAATAGCGTGATGCGTCTTTTCAAAGTTGCGCGCTGTTTTTTTAATTTCGCAAGTTCCATTTTTTTTTAAACCGCTTTGTAATACCGCAAAGGAAGGAAATTTGGAAGAAGGATCTTTATGATTCAGTTAATGCATTTGCAGAATATAACTTACGGCCTTGACGTTGAGAACATCTGCGGTGTTAGGCAGGTGTTCGGCTTTGTCTCAAGGTTGAATAAGGCTGACTCGTTGGTTGGTTGGAGACGAATGGCGTGATTCTTGTTCTTCTTTGTTTCGTTAAATTAATCACAGCGTGATTATTCAATAAATGTTTGACTGTGTCCAAAAAGGAATCGCACTGTTTGATTATAGAGAAGTCCTTCTCAATGATCTGATGTACACGTAACTGGTTTTGCCACTTGGCGGAATAGGGACACAATCGAATTGGTGTTGACCACGCACACGCACTTAAATTACTTTTTTGTTTAATGTGTTGAAGGCTGCAAGTATCCGGCTCGAAGGACCATGGATTGATTTGTCAGTCAAAATTGACCTTACATCTGCTGGGCGCCAAAGTAATTTTGCACAGCTATTAAATGTTTTATTAAATTTCTTAATGGACACTCTACAACACTTAAACTAACACAAACAAACTTCTTTACAAACAGAAAGAATTATTCAATGAATTAAATGCAAAATGTGACAATGTACGTGGTGCTTCTCTCGAGGTTGAAAACAAGAAAACGAATGATTTTTTCCCTCGCCTTTCGAGTGTGGTTGGTCGAGTCTGTCCAGCCCACGCTGAGTCATAACTTGCACTTGCTTTTCTTACGGCGTAACAGGTGTAGTTCGACAGGGTTTAACCCATTTGGCCATTCTGGACATTGACCTGTCTGGGTTGAGCTAGGTATTGATTTTCTTTAACAAAAAATGTTTGTGATATATTTGCTAAATAGATGAATTCGAAGATGCACTGTGGAAATTTTTCCTTCTATTTTAATTTGGATTTAAAAAAAATCCGTAATTTGATGATGTCATGCGTTGTTAGGAAATAAAAGATAAATTTTAATGGTGCTATCTTATATATTTTAACAGATAAAAAATTATATAATGGTTAAGGAATGTTGATTTTGTTGTAAAAATTTATTTTCTCAATTACATTTATTTTTAAAATTAACATTTTACTTTATATACCAATCAATCGAGCCAACCGTTATTGTTGTTAGGTGCATCTTAATCTCCTAACTACAACCAACAAACTACCAAACACTCAAGCTGCTCCAAGAAGGAAATCAACAATCCAATACCCGGATCGAGGGAATATTTACGAATTCCCCCACCAAAATAAAACGTACCCACACTAGAAAAAAACTCTTGGAAAAAAACGACTGTTTTCTCTCATGTTATTTTCATTACTGGTGATTTTAGTTCTGCCGTAGCAACACTTGGTGAGCAATTTGTTTTATGAGTGTATTCTTTAATTAGGTCCATGTTAAATTACAGGAAAAAATACAAACCCCGTATATAGCCTCCGTACGTGACTAACAGTTCCCTGGTTGATCCTGCCAGTAGTCATATGCTTGTCTCAAAGATTAAGCCATGCATGTCTCAGTACAAGCCGAATTAAGGTGAAACCGCGAAAGGCTCATTAAATCAGTTATGGTTCCTTAGATCGTACCCACTGGATTTACTCGGATAACTGTGGTAATTCTAGAGCTAATACGTGCAAACAGAGCCGCGACCGGAGACGGTAGCGGCGCTTTTATTAGATCAAAACCAATCGGCGGTCGGTTCGCGCCGGTCGTCGTACACTTTGGTGAATCTGAATAACTTTCTGCTGATCGCACGGTCTAGCACCGGCGACGCATCTTTCAAATGTCTACCTTATCAACTGTCGATGGTAGGTTCTGCGCCTACCATGGTTGTAACGGGTAACGGGGAATCAGGGTTCGATTCCGGAGAGGAAGCCTAAGAAACGGCTACCACATCCAAGGAAGGCAGCAGGCGCGCAAATTACCCACTCCCGGCACGGGGAGGTAGTGACGAAAAATAACGATACGAGACTCATCCGAGGCCCCGTAATCGGAATGAGTACACTCTAAATTATCCTTTAACGAGGATCAATTGGAGGGCAAGTCTGGTGCCAGCAGCCGCGGTAATTCCAGCTCCAATAGCGTATATTAAAGTTGTTGCGGTTAAAAAGCTCGTAGTCGAATTTGTGTCTCGCGCCGCCGGTTCATCGCTCGCGGTGTTCAACTGGCGTGTCCGCGAGACGTCCTGCCGGTGGGCTTAGCCCGCGTGGCCGTGAGATTTTTTTTGTTAGGATGGTCAAGGGGACAAATAAACAACGGTTCTGTCAAAAAACGTGCGAAATAATAATGTATCGGCGAAATAACCTGATAGATATCGAACAGCTGCAGGTAATGCACATAGAGGAAACGAGGGCATTTTTGCGGCTGCAACAGCAATTGTTAAAAGATATGGCAGCCGCACTTGCAGCTGACGCGAGGCAGCTGCCGGCCAGGGGAACTTCGCTGCGGCCGACCGACTGGCGCAGGGGAAGGTCAGCATATCATTCGTGTTCTTTAATTAACTTATAACAATCTTGTAGGCTGATGAAGTAGAGGCGAGGTTTAATCAACAGCATGAGTAATTGCCATCCACTGTGCCTTTTTTATGTTTAAATTAAATTAGTCTTACAATTAGAATACAACCACAATTTGCAGCAAATTCATTGCAAAGAAGAGGTCTTGCACTTACAGTAAGTGTCTCATTTGTGTAAAAGGAAATATTGTTATTATTTATTTATTTTTCAGAGAGAACAAATGTTGGAAGCTCAAGATATGTTCCGAACGGCTAATAAAGTTACAAGAGGTAGATGAGGTAACGTCCTTCAAATAATTTTGATTTTTATAAAAATCTATACGTGTACTTAACTTACGTGAACATAATAAAAATTACTACTGGAAAATTTCATTGCGTCAAAACACAAAAACAAAAACAAAAACAAAAAACACAGGCGACTTTTGTGGTGGTAAATAATTTAATTCTGAAGCTGCAAATTTCAAATCATTTTCTATATTTTGTAAGCATAATTTCTCCACCACTTTTGACATTTCGTCCGACTAATTTAAATAAGAATATTTTCATAAATTATTTTGTGTTAAGTACAGTCAAACTTCTCTAAGTCGAATTTCAAGGTACCGTCAAGAAAATTCGAGTTGACATATACATTTTTTTATTATTATGCAGGGTAAATTACTAACAGCTAATTAATTTTTACAATAAGTTTTTCTTATCTTTAGAACAAGACAATTTAGAGGAGGAAATTGAACAACAGCAGCAGTATCTTACAGACATCGATAGGCAGATGAGGGAATTGAAAGAATATAGAAAAGAGCAAAAAAAAATTTTAGATGAAATGAGGGCCATACTTAGAGCGAGGGCACTCCTCCAACAAAGCGTCAGTATATAATTGGTGTCTTTTAATTAATTGATTATAATCTTGTAGATAAATGAGGCTCTGCAACGGTTCCATAATCAATAATTTTAAGTTCCAATTTTTTTGTTAATGTTAATGTTTTGTTACTTGGAAAATACAATATACAGAAGAAAAAAAGTATAGGTATTTTTGTTTGAAGGATTTGCATAATTTTGGTCGGCCAAGTCGGTCCTTTGCCCGAAAACGAAGAGATTTTGCAAAAAATGAATAACACCCCGACGCCATCGACTGCAATGGTCACAAAAAAACCATTTCAAAATTTCCATTCATTTAGCATTGAAGATAACGTTATGCATTTCAAATTTATCCATTAAATTTGTATTCTTTGTAAATTGAATGATATCGAATTACAAAAATGTAATTTGTGAGTGATTGTATTCTTGTAATTTGATTAAGAATAAATCACAGGGTTCAATTTTGATCGACCAATTCGGTCATTTGCCCAAAAGCGAAGAGACTTTCCAAGAAATTAATAAAACCCCGACGCCATCGACTGCATTATGGTCACAAAAAAACCATTTCAAAATTTCCATTAATTGAATGATGTCGAATTACAAAAATGTAATTTGTGAGTGATTGTATTCTTGTAATTTGATTAGGAATAAATCACAGGGTTCAATTTTGATCGACCAATTCGGTCATTTGCCCAAAAGTGAAGAGACTTTCCAAGAAATTAATAAAACCCCGACGCCATCGACTGCATTATGGTCACAAAAAAAACATTTCCAAATTTCCATTCATTTAGCATTGAAGATAACGTTATGCATTTCTAATTTATCCAATAAATTTGTATTCTTTGTAAATTAAATAATGTCGAATTACATAAATGTAATTTGTGAGTAATTCTATTCCTGTAATTTGATTAGGATTAAATCACAGGTTCAATTTTGATCGAACAGTTCGGTCCATTGACCAAAAGCGATGAAACTTTCCAAGAAATTAATAAAACCCCGAAACCATCGACTGCATTATGGTCACAAAAAAACCATTTCCAAATTTCCATTCATTTAGCATTGAAGATAACGTTATGCATTTCTAATTTATCCAATAAATTGGTATTCCTTGTAAATGGAATAATGTCGAATTACATAAATGTAATTTGTGAGTAATTCTATTCCTGTAATTTGATTAGGAAAAAATCACAGGTTCAATTTTTATCGACCAATTCGGTCCTTTGCCCAAAAGCGAAGAAACTTTCCAAGAAATTAATAAAACGCCGACGCCATCGACCGCATTATGGTCACAAAAAAACCATTTCCAAATTTCCATTCATTTAGCATTGAAGATAACGTTATGCATTTCTAATTTATCCAATAAATTTGTATTCTTAGTAAATTGAATAATGTAGAATTACATAAATGTAATTTGTGAGTAATTCTATTCCTGTAATTTGATTAGGAATAAATCACAGGTTCAATTTTGATCGAACAATTCGGTCCTTTGACCAAAAGCGATGAAACTTTCCAAGAAATTAATAAAACCCCGAAACCATCGACTGCATTATGGTCACAAAAAAACCATTTCCAAATTTCCATTCTTTTAGCATTGAAGATAACGTTATGCATTTCTAATTTATCCAATAAATTGGTATTCCTTGTAAATGGAATAATGTCGAATTACATAAATGTAATTTGTGAGTAATTCTATTCCTGTAATTTGATTAGGAAAAAATCACAGGTTCAATTTTTATCGACCAATTCGGTCCTTTGCCCAAAAGCGAAGAAACTTTCCAAGAAATTAATAAAACGCCGACGCCATCGACCGCATTATGGTCACAAAAAAACCATTTCCAAATTTCCATTCATTTAGCATTGAAGATAACGTTATGCATTTCTAATTTATCCAATAAATTGGTATTCCTTGTAAATGGAATAATGTCGAATTACATAAATGTAATTTGTGAGTAATTCTATTCCTGTAATTTGATTAGGAAAAAATCACAGGTTCAATTTTTATCGACCAATTCGGTCCTTTGCCCAAAAGCGAAGAAACTTTCCAAGAAATTAATAAAACGCCGACGCCATCGACCGCATTATGGTCACAAAAAAACCATTTCCAAATTTCCATTCATTTAGCATTGAAGATAACGTTATGCATTTCTAATTTATCCAATAAATTGGTATTCCTTGTAAATGGAATAATGTCGAATTACATAAATGTAATTTGTGAGTAATTCTATTCTTGTAATTTGATTAGGAATAAATCACAGGGTTCAAATTTTGATCGGCCAATTTCGGTCCTTTGCCCAAAAGCGAAGAAACTTTCCAAGAAATTAATAAAACGCCGACGCCATCGACCGCATTATGGTCACAAAAAAACCATTTCCAAATTTCCATTCATTTAGCATTGAAGATAACGTTATGCATTTCTAATTTATCCAATAAATTTGTATTCTTTGTAAATTCAATAATGTCGAATTACATAAATGTAATTTGTGAGTAATTCTATTCCTGTAATTTGATTAGGATTAAATCACAGGTTCAATTTTGATCGAACAGTTCGGTCCATTGACCAAAAGCGATGAAACTTTCCAAGAAATTAATAAAACCCCGACGCCATCGACTGCATTATGGTCACAAAAAAAACATTTCAAAATTTCCATTCATTTAGCATTGAAGAAAACATTATGCATTTCAAATTTATCCAATAAATTTGTATTCTTTGTAAATTGAATGAAGTCGAATTACAAAAATGTAATTTGTGAGTGATTCTGTTCTTGTAATTTAATTAGGAATAAATCACAGGTTCAATTTTGATCGACCAATTTGGTTCTTCGACCAAAAACGAAGAGACTTTCCAAAAACAAATAAAACCCCGATGCCATCGACTGCATTATGGTCACAAAAAAACCATTTCAAAATTTCCATTCATTTAGCATGGAAGATAACATTATGCATTTCAAATTTATCCAATAAATTTGTATTCTTTGTAAATTGAATGATGTCGAATTACAGAAATGTAATTTGTGATTGATTCTATTCTTGTAATTTGATTAGGAATAAATCACAGGTTCAATTTTGAGCGGCCAATTCGGTCCTCGAGGAAGTGCCGTCGTTAGGCATCGCCGGTGACATGGTGATGGCGTTAGCTTCACCAGATTCAGAACCGACACCCAACTTTCATACATACAGAATTATGCAATTCTGACATTTAGTGGCATAAAAAAACATAAGTTCACTACTGATTTTTTCGAACAACTCGCAAAACAGAACGGTACGAGCGTTGGAAGCAAAACAATGGACGAAAAATGCTGGGAAAGCATGGAAAAATCAATCAATCAATTTAGATAGTTTTCTATCATTTAATTTTTATAACTTGTGTAGATTGGTGTTTTATATCAAAGGAAAAGCAAGGCGTGTTTTGGAACACTTTTGATTTGCGTTTGAGATCAAATACATTTATACCCAAGAATTTGAGTATCAATTTCGGGGGACGAATTGCGAGACCTCCAGCACCGATGACTTTCGTCGCTACTATCGTAACTCCACAAGCGACTAAATCTAAACCAACTCAACGTGAGGATAACGTCCGGGCCCTCAACTCTAGGTTGCCAGGTCAGGAAAAACATAGAGAAGGAAAGTAAGGGGTGGTAACTACACAAAGTGTCCTTAATACGAAAATAGCAACAGCTTGTCTTTTATATCATGGGATAAAGTGAAAGTTTCAGATGTCCGAGGCTACGTCCTACAAAACTAATCTTGTTTTTGGTTGTTTCTCGATATTTCAAACAAGTGGGTATTTTGAATTGAAGTTGTTGAAAACGTTGGAGGCGCCAATTGCATTTTTTGGTTATAATTTTTTTTAAAATCATAGCTGAAGGTAAAGACGATTCATTTACCATATATATATACATATATATACTTTTCACATTGTTCGCTTTAGTCGACACAGAGTTCGTGCTATCTTGCATAAGTCAAAAGGTAGCAAACAAAGGCAAATTTGAAGTATATCCTTAACCACTCACGCTTATACTAAACGTGCAAATGGCAGATGCAACCTTCATTTCCGTAACCAACCATTTCCGCCTCGAATTTCGTATTGGTACTCTGTCAGATACAGTAACATTTTTGTGTTTGCCTAGCTTGATAGAACAAATACTACTCGGCATGGATATTCTAACCCAGCCAAACATATTGCATGAAATAATAGCAAACCAAAGCTTTCTTGCCTCATTGTTCAGTGTCAAACCAAGCCAAAATTCGACCATTTGCAAGTACTTGTCCACAACTCAAAAAATAGAACCAATTTCTAGAAGTAGAGGTTGGAGAATTTAGAGCGATAAAGGGGCCCTCTACGTTATCGGAACACACAATAAAACTGCGAGATCCGACATTCCGACAGAATTTCGCACTACAGAAAGTAACCAAAGATAGATGAAATGCTAGTCAATGAAATCATAGAACCATCAAGGCCCCTGGAATTATCCCATTGTCGTTGTCCAGAAAGAGAAATGAAAACATAGGTTTTGTAAAGATTTTCGAAAAGTAAACGGAGTTATCACAAACAAGTATACACAGGGACTAAGCCCTGAAGATGTTTTTTGCGCATTGGCCGGACTGGACATGCATCCACTACAGCAAGCAGGTAACAATTCAGGACTTTACACTTTGATTTCTTTATTGATGGAACTATCATGGCGGTTATCGAGGTAAGGTTTAAACAATTTGTGTTTGTTGTATGACTTAGGCCTTGTTACGTCCTTGCATTGACCCAAGGGCGCATAGCGAATCTAAAGTCAGGTAGTCCCGTGCGTGGGGCGCAAAGGTTCTTCAGTTCACAAAAAACAGTTCGAGAACACAGTTCAGAATCAACCGCTCGAACTCGAATAAATAACTTACAAAAAATCAGATTTGTTTATTATTTAACCGGACAATAACAACAACTTTGGAATTTTATTTAACCTACACGAATTTAACCAATAATCACAATTTGACGTACTTTGGACTGGCTATGGGCCCAGTAATTTGACACAAGTCTTCTCAGCAAGAACTGAGCCTTCTTATTAGTAAAAATCTTATTAGCGATTGTTATGATATTAGGAGGTAAGAGTGGAGCCAGTAATGTTTGTACACTATTGTTTTTCTAAGAGATTGTTTGTCGTTAGCTCTGAAGAAGACGATAATTTCATTGTTACAACGTAAGCTTATACCTATGATGACGTAATACATGACATATTATATTCGTCCGATTAGCTGAAGACTTTTATTTCAATTAATAAATAATGATATTTAACGGAACAGGAAAGAATTTATTTATCATTAACAACGTTAATCATCATCAAAATGTGAATATTCAGAAGACCAACTGCTGATCATCATCATCATCGCTGTTACTAATTGTCACTGATAAAACTTTGTTGATCCGAGCTGGTTCCACCTCTGAGAATCCCTCATTTAATTTTCGTTTTCGTGAAAAGGAAAACGACAAGTTGGTCACGATCGCACAGACGATGGCACCTGAAACTCGTCGATGTCCTTCGAGGCAGCGGGTTCTCGCTCACCACGGTAGACTCATGCGTCTGCACAGTGGAGGACAAACGTGCCCTCGTATTAGCCTACGTGGCCGACCTCCCAGCCGTCTCAAACGACCACGACCCATGAAACATCTCGAAAATAAAACATAAACTGGGACGAAAATTCTTAATCAAGAACCTGGGAGAGGCTAGATTCTGCCTCGGAATCGACGTTGTATGTACCGAAGAGGGATACAACCCTGCTACAGGATCGGATGTTGCGTTTGGGACCGATCAATTGATGGACCAGATGACCGCCGACGTGTTAACCAAGACCTTGCCTGCGCGGAAGCACATCAAGAGCGCCGAGGAATTCGGAGTCGCCAATTTGAGGGTGTTACGTTTCAAATCTAGCGCTCGCAACACACCTATCGCCATGTATAGAACATTTTTCATGTTCTACCCGTAAGGGTGTACAAACCTCTATTTCCATGTTTTTTTTGCCCACTTCCCCGAAATCATTGTGGTGAACAAATTGTGCTCAAATAAATAGTTAAAGACTCGTAGTGTCGTTTTTGCAAAGCGCTCATCTTCATTCATTCTAAATGCTGATTAACATTTAAACATTTTAATTTCAAACTTCAAATTTAATGTTAGTGTTAAATTATATTTTCTTTAATCACCAAATTTTTGTAAGTTTCTCCAGAATCTGAACAATCATCGACCTCTAAAATACCAGAACCACAAAACGGTATACATAACTAAACATTTGAAACGTCGAAGCCTCTCGTTTCATTACTTATTTGTGGCACTAACACTATTACAATCTTCTTCTTTATCCTTGTTCTGTCAATACCGTCAGGTGTCGAGGTGTGTGCTGCAGCTAGGGTTACCATATCCAATAATCAATATGGAGGACAAAAAGGAGGACTTTCGAGGAAAAAGGAGGACAAATTTGTAAAATTTAAAAGAAACAAATATGAACTCGCATTAAATTAAAAAAGATTACTGCACTGACTACCCTATGGTTTTTTATTGAATAGGAGGACAATATTTACGGGAGGACAAAAGGAGGACGAATGTCTAAAAAGGTGGACATGTCCTCCCAAAGGAGGACGTATGGTAACCCTAGCTGCAGCCAGTGTCGATCATTAAATGCACAAGTTGATCTGCAAGCGGGTTACAGAGTGACTACAGACCTTGCTGACGCTAGTAGTGTATGAGTAAGTGTTATGTACAGGAATTGTTACTTCCCGCAAACTTTCAGATATTTTACAGGAAGCGTCATTAATTATATTCCAAAGATTAATGAATATTTTTGGTGTTTTTTTTTTGCTCTAAATCTTCCATAAAGCATGAACTATTCTTTTATTTTGATCTTAAGCTAAGTAACTACTTATCCACTAAAGTCGATTCATTGATATGCTCTTTAGAGTGTTCTGAAACACATACAAGTTCGGTTTTTACACTACATCAGATCGTCTTCAATCATCAACGACGTGTTTTGGATTCATTTTGATTTTACTGTTGGTATTTCAAGGTCTCGATGAATATTTGCATTGTGCACATAGCAGATCTGTACACTTTGTTATGCAGCCCTTTATTCTACAATGTTTGAATAGACTTGGATAACGCAAAGCCACACTGGTATTATTACTTAGTTGTAGATTAATATTTTATTATGTTCCAACAATATGGCACTTCTCACACGGAACCAGTGGTGTTCTCTATCTTTTAAACATAATATTTTACTAGTTTCTTTTTAAATTGTACTGAATGCTTGCTGGAATGCAAATTTACCATGTATGTACCATGGCTAAAATTTAAAAATAAGTGTAGGCTAAATTGTTTTTTTTTTCTGTCATGGAAAATTAATTCCACCCGGGAATTACTCATAGCACTCATATTTAATTTTTAAAATTATGTAAACGGTTTGATGTTTAGAACAATGCGTTCATTACGGCATCACGAGTTTTTAGAGAATATTGCTTTTCCTAAAATCTGTTCAAATGTACTGCCTTCATCCTACCAAAAGTGCCGAAATTGAGTCGGCATATTGATTTGGTCTTCTGTGGTTTAACCTCTGTTTAGGCCGAATTGCCTGGCTGTTTCTCTTTTTGATGAGATTCTCCCAATGAGACACCTTTTTTGATTATGTGATTTATTGGAAATAACTAGGCACTACTTACACAATAAACTTAAAGTATGCAATATGATCATTTTATGATGTTGTTATGTTGAGCTATTGTACGTAACTACTTATGTTTTGTATAGAAAAACTGAAGGGTATTTTACAGACAGGGACACTTCACGTACCTTTCCCTAACCCGGATATGCCGCACCACTTGTGCGCGTTCAAGCTCCAAATTCTATATTCGAGTGGAGGGGTTTATTAAAGAATTTATTGAAATATTTATTGGACACAACGCAATTAAAATTCTCATGTCAGGTCAGCGATGGTAAAAACATGTGAAGGACGGCTATATTCAATATTAATTTTGCAAGCAAATTCATTAAAACGGTAAGTTTAAAGTAATTAATTCTTTGCAAGTCTCTTCTACGGACTATTATTTTAACTTAATTTAGTAACGTACCACTCAAATTTTAAAAGATAAACGCTATTTACCTTGAAATCATACAGGACCAGGACCTGCGCAGTCAACGCCACATGTCAACGCAACGGAACTTATTACAGCGCCATCAAATTAAGCATCTAGAACTATAAAACAGGAAACAGGATTTTTATCCGCGTGTGTCTATACATTTAAAATTTGCCGCCAAATAAGTTGTCCCTTGTCCGTTATTACGGTATGCATCAGCTGGCTGAGTTACGCGCCAAACTCGTTCTCCGAGCTGCTCGGTTCATTCCTGACACTGCTTAATTCACATCTGTCGCCTGACGCTGTGCCATTTGTCGATATTTGTGTTTTAATTTACGATTTTACATATTGAACAGCAGTTTTGATTGCTTTTTGATTTATTTTATTTATGGCCTGACTTTAAAATTGTTAGTAATTTCGATGATACTCATTGCTAATATCTTTTTGATACTGTGAAGTAATATCGACTATATGTAGGTATTTTACTTGCTGAAATCATCAATGCCACTTCCAAAATTTTCAAATTTCATGGTCATGTGCAATACATTAAAAAAGCAACTTTAATAATTTGCAGACAAATTAGTTTTACCCGGTTATTAGTCTACAATTAATGAGATGGATTTGATCTGACTCAAAAATAGCTCTTTTTATTATGACTTTGGACTGGAAGTGGGATCCAATATTGGCAACAAATTTTGGGGTAATCATAAAAATTTCTCAATAAAAATTGTTTTGCATTAATGCTCTTTTGGATTGTGTAAGAATACAAGATTGAATGCAGCATTTAGAACCAGACAAACCATTGGTCATCTGGAGATAGCCTTTTTTAATACAACTCATCGCAGATTATACATGCCACCTTGGGGCTTAAGAATTACATTAAGGTCAATAGCAAAAGTATATACAGGGTGTTCACGAAAAAACGCCCCAGCTCCTAGCGCTATTATTAGGAGTCCAATTGTAACAAACGATACGTCAAATTAAATGGTTTAAAAAGTACTACAAAGTGCAGCTCAAACATAATTTTTAGCTGTTTCTCCATTCAAAGGCCAAAGGTCAACTTCATTTATTTAAATTACAACCTTATATTTTTCTTTGACAATTTGATAGAGATTTTTTTTCTGAATTCAACGATGTATCACAATCAATATTTCGGATTTATTTTAGGGTAATAAAAAAATTAAAATAATAACTGATATTATTAGCAGTAAGCTTTGAAAAATAACTGAGAGGTAGCGGTAGCTATGGAAACGATGTATCAGTACGGAAACAACGTATTTTAAATGATTAATTTACGAACAACAAAAGATAACATTTAATAACTAAACAATTAAATAAAGAAATGCCAAATTAACGATAATGTTCAAATTGAGCACCGTTTCTTTCCAGACATTGTCGACATCTAGATCCTACACTTTGTGTAGTATTAATTAAAATTTCTGCTGGTGTTTCCTGACAAGTGCTGTTAACGTATTTCTCCAGTT
Source organism: Dascillus cervinus (assembly GCA_949768715.1). NCBI lineage: Eukaryota > Metazoa > Arthropoda > Insecta > Coleoptera > Dascillidae > Dascillus > Dascillus cervinus. The sequence continues at coordinate 19,940,408 of OX458320.1, forward strand.
AAATGTCCCGGTTACCATGGTTACCATTGTTGCAACAATAGTAATAGTAATTTTTATTTGTGACACGTCGTTTCCATAGCCACCTCTACGTCTCAGTTATTTTTCAAAGCCAACTGCTAATAATATCAGTTATTATTTTAATGTTTTTATTACCCTAAAATAAATCAGAAATATTGATTGTGATACATCGTTGAATTCAGAAAAAAAATCTCTATCAAATTGTCAAAGAAAAATATAAGGGTGTAATTTAAAAAAATTAAGTTGACCTTTGGCCTATGAATGGAGAAACAGCTAAAAATTATGTTTGAGCTACACTTTGTAGTACTTTTTAAACCATTTAATTTGACGTATCGTTTGTTACAATTGGACTCCTAATAATAGCGCTAGAAGCTGGGGCGTTTTTTCGTGAACACCCTGTATATTTTAATTACTCCTATTATTTAATAGTAGTGGTAGGTTTCACAGTTTGTTATATTGTCTTCTACTTTTATTAAACCATCTCTGGTAAATGGAGAATTTGTACTGCTGCTTGTATAATCACAATCATAGATGCTCGAGGATGACGATGCTGTTTTATACCTGCTTCTTCCAAACGTTGTTCAATCAAATAAGATTGAATGAAGGCCATTGATTGCAGGGTTAGAGGTTCCGGGAGCTGCTTAAGATGGCATGCAACAGTTTTCCCAAAACAGTCAAATTCGTTGTCAGCAGCAGGAGCATTTAACTGTTTAGTAATTTTCCGCAATTCCTTGATAACTTTATCAGTATCATTTTAACCTGGTCGTTTCCAAATCTTAGCTCTTTTTGGAGCTTTTTGGCATGTTGTACATGGTGAGGTTGTTGGTGTAGCTACTCGGGCACATCTGGTACACCACAAACCTCAACATTTTCAGAAAAATCATCCTTAATAACTTGACTGTCATCTACATTGCCTGTAACAAAATATTTTGTCGTTATTAACACAACTTTGAATACAAATAAAGAATGTAAAAAAACCATAAAAGGATTTCCTACACTGCTAACTTGTTATCTTATCTATCTACAAGGTATCCGATTTACAAAAGAATAGAGTTCAAAATATTAATGGAAAATATACAAGCCACTACTGTATGATTGAAAGATTTTGTACTCTAAAAGGCTATATAACGTGTGTACAAATTGCCGGAAAAGCTACACGCAGTGACATTCTTCGTTCGGCCCTGAATAAAAAATCTTAATGTTAAAATGTCGTATCATGCTTCGTTTGTTTTCACGGGGTTCTTGAAGTTCAGACTTTTAGTGCGTAACTAAGCCTTACTATACGATATCTGTTAATAGAGATAGCTGCAATTTAGTTTAAAGAACAATTTTTACTAGTATTATTTTGTAAACGTTTTCTTTTTGATTTAAAAGTTTGTTTTTAACATTCCTTAATTAACGTACTTTCACGAAAAATACATTTGACAACGTTGATTTAAATCAAAATTATTACTGTCAAATTTTGACGTATGTATTTAATTCGACTACCGTGTTTCATTTCGTTTAAACTCTGCTTCTTCGTGGTTATTTGTATTGTTTTGATTAGTTATTGTGCTACTGTTTTTTATCGTTCCTTTGTTGTTATTTTATTCCTTCATAATGGATTTTAATTTAATGAATATGCCGATATGTACATGGTGTATAGTTTCTGTAATGGAAATGCTAATTTGGCACAACGAGAATATCGCCTACGTTTCCCAAATCGGAGAGATCCTAGTGGAAATGTATTTCGAAGGCTGGATCAACGTCTACGTGAAACTGGTTCAATTACTAAAAGAAATGCTAAGGCGTACAATACCACTAGAAGAGCAAATTCTAGACGCAGTACAAGAAGATCCTTCCGTTAGTACCAGACAGTTAGCTTCAACCTTAAATATCCCTAGTAATAAGACCGTTCAGTTGGTTCTACGAGAAAACCTTCTTCACCCCTATCATGTTTGTAAAGTTCAGTCGCTCTATGAAAACGACAACATTTTTCGAATAAATTTTTGTAATAGAATGTTAAATAGGATTCAAGAAGATGGCAAACTTTTAAGATGTATTCTTTGGAGCGATGAGAGTATGTTTACCAGAGATGGTGCATTTAATACCCACAATGTTCACCATTGGGCGGATGAAAATCAGCATGCATTTCGAGAATATAGTCACCAAAGGTTTTCCATTAACGTTTGGCTGGGCATAATAAATTACCGGGTCATTGGGCCAATTTAACTAACAAATCGTCTTAATGCCAATGAGTATCTCAATGTATTGGAACAAGTTAATGACGAAATGCCACTGAATATACGCCATAACATGATTTACATGCACGATGGAGCTCTTGCACACTATGCTCGTAATGTAAGACAATGGTTGGATGAACACTTCCCAAACAGATGGATTGATCGCGGCGGTCCTATCTTGTGGCCTGCGAGATCTATCGATCTCAATCCTTTAGACTTTTTTGTTTGGGGTTTCATGAAGGAGAAAGTTTATGTAACGCCTCCTCAAGACGCTGACAAAGTCAGAAATAGAATTAACGCGGCAGTATTGGAAATTACACCACAAATACTCGAACAAGTAGTACAGACGATACCTCCTAGATTGCAACTATGCTTAGAGACAGATGGTTTTCAATTCCAACAATTACGTAGGTAATAGTGTCACTGATTTACTGTCAGATAAATATTCAAACAAAGAACTAATCCTTTCATAAAATAAATGTAATTAAACATTTTTCAATATGTATTATTTTGACAATAAATAATTTGAAAAACAAATCATAACTCCCGTGATGTGTAGAATTTAAAACGTCAGATTCAAGATACTACTTATTAGTAAAATGCGGCTACAGTGTTGCCAAACGTATGTTTCTTTAAAATGGTTCCTGAACACATACGAAGCATGATACGACATTTTAACATTAAGATTTTTTATTCAGAACCAAACGAAGAATGTCGCTGCGTGTAGCTTTTCCGACAATTTGTATACACGCGGTATAATTATCTGTATCTCACTCTCCCACAACAGTCTTCTAGAATGTCAAATATATTGATCCTACTGTATGTAACTAAACTTATTTTGTAAAGTGGTCTTGAGACTGCTGTATGTGTTGCGCATTCTGATTCTGGAAGGCGTTGGTTTTTAGAAGATGAATAAATGTAATAAAAACAAAAATAAAATATTTACAATTAATTCTGCAGATTGTGATTCTCTAATTTGGACAACTTCACGTAATATCTTATCCGCTTTGGGAAACCAAGCTACTTTAGGTTGGTACAGCTCATCTGTCCCTTTTCCAGATTTCTTGCTATCACGAATTTTTGTTATTTCCAATATGTAAGTATTCCTAATGGAGTGAATTTTTGCCTTTACGGCATCAGAATTGAAGCCTGGAATGTTCATAACTTCAGAAATGTTGTGATACGCTATATCGCGCCAATCTCTATTGTAGGCCTTGGAAGTAACATCCCACAAGCAAGGATTCGCCTCGTATCCTTCCAAAAACTTAATGGTGACTTCTGAACTCCATCTTTTACTCATAATTATTGAAGTAAGAATCAGTTTCTTCTTTTAATTCACAATCTGCAAGTACAAGATAGTTAAATTAAGAGTTAAATCGTTATCTATTACTACATAATAAACCTTCCTGTCCAGTCTTCTGCAGTCGCCCTACGGTTTCACTTGATTTGTATAATGTTCACAACTCATTGGCACTGACACTTTCAAAATTACGGAACTGGTGTGTGTGTTGCTACTGTCGTCAGCAACTCATTGAATGTGTAATTCTTAACTCCTTATAAATATCAAGTGGCTCTGCAAAATTACAGATCATGTTGGACTGTTTGATACGTAACACTGAAGAACTTGACAAGTGTGACTTTGAATTCACAAAAATTGTTGCCAGCGATATCTAGTTACTATAACACTTAATAATTAATTAATTAAGTTAAAAAGCAAAGATGAAAGCATTTACTTTCTGGATGCTTATGGATTTTTCAGATCTGAACAAGTCTTCCTTTCTGTATGTAAGAAATCCTTACATAAATGATGAGGTGAATCATTAATTACAGTAATTGCCAGCTTCAAAAGTGATATGGAGTTGTTTTAGGTTATTCAATGCTGTTTAAATATACACATTAAGGTAAACTTATCGACACAGTGTAATGATGAATTCAATATACATATAAAGGTGGACAGACATTGTAGCTCTACACAGATCACATTTAATGCAGAAGATAAAAATGCAATTATATTACTCCTATATTATTTACAATTGAGGGGTTCAATGCAGTCTATTCAAAAAGCAATTGTGGAGTTACAACACATTGTAAAATATGCAATCAATAAATATACTCTACAGTTAGATCTAAAGAGCTGTTTTATGAACAGGAATATTAAAATGCTCAAAAACGTATAACAAGAAGAATTAATTAATTGTTTTCAAAATGGACTTAGCTGGTTATTGCATTGGATCCCTCAATTGAACTAAATAAATCAACTAAATGATCTGAATTAAATTCTAATGTAGGTACACTCGCAGATTCAACTTAAAAATTACCTATAGAGTTTTAATTTTGAAACCTTTCGTCTGCGGTCACAATTAATTACATACTAAACTTACTTTCAATTATTTGAAAAGATCAAATTTTTCACTGTATACCTTAAAAATGAAGTTAGAGAGCTCTCTTTATCCCTGAAATGTAATGTGAGCATTTGGTTCTGGGCAGCTTGGTAAGAATATCTTCCTCAATTACTCATTTTCGAGTAACTTTGACATCCCACTCTTATTGTAGATAAAAATTACGACAATTGGGTTTTTCAGTGTACCCTAAAAACAAACTGTGCTGTGAAAATTTTATCCTACCCATTATTTACCTACAATTTGTTCTACCCTGCACAGGCAATTATAATTACAATTTTTTTCTTCTCCATCCGATTTGATCCGGTTGGGGCTAAAATGCAAGTCCAGCTTGAAGATGGCCTCATCATAAAAAAGTGATGAGAAGCATTAACAATCCATGTTGAAACATTCACCTTAAAATAAATACTCATCAGTTTTGACGTCATAATGAATGATTTATCTCATTATTAATGTTGAATAGATGACAACATATTTTTAAAGTATTTTTAATGTTGTTTGTGTGTAAGCAAAAGATCCCTTACATAAAATACTGGGCTTTTATCAGATCTGCAAATGACAAATAGGTTGTGTTTCTCCAGAAAATTAAAGCTTTTGTTTATTATTAATTTTATGTTTATTATAAATTCAGCAATGTTTACTGATTTTCACCAGAACAAAAGTGATAAATTATTTCAAAATTAGGATAAAACAATTACCTTTTCATAATTTCCCTGAATTTTTTTGGTCTCTTTGAGGTAGGTAACCACAGGCTCAGGAAGGTTTGCGAGTTCAACATTACATGAAGAGTTATTCACTTCTTAAATGCTGTGTATCAGAGTCTGACTAGATCTGTTCAAAAACAGTTAATTTTAGATTAGGTAATTAGTAATTTTCGACAACAAAACAGGCAATTTTTGGAATAAATAACTTACCACATAAAATGATTTATATCCGCTCTGAAAATGGCACATAATTTTTGTTCAACTCAAACATTATCTAGATAAATAATAACTATAATATTATAATAATAACAACGTTTTAACATGTAGGTATTTTCGAAATTAATCTAAAATTTTTGTAAACAAATATCAGCGCCACGTTTTGACAGCAACAACTATAATGTCGGTACTACAGTGGCCTGCAAATAAAACCCGTTGTTAGCAGGCGGTATACAGAGTGTATATGAAGTGGAGAAAGAACTGTATTCTTCTAAACATTCTTAGGGGTCGATTTCAAGTTGGTGCGGCAAAATTCCGCTGAGCGTAATTTTGCCGCAGAAAGTTGCTATATCCGTGCGACACGGTATCGCAAGTCAATTTCATGTTCTTAAATTTGATTTGCGCAACGAGATCGCAACTACGAAACACGATAAGAAAGTCTACGATCACGCTCATAGATCTAGTTCTCGCGTACACATTTCGTACCGCGCGCACAATACCTCAAGGTTAACAAAACAGATTCCTGTCTCGACAAGAGTTGATGCTAGCTTACGCGTGAGATTCAAAATACTGAACTTGCGTTCGTCCCGTTTCATTGCCCCACTCTTTATCTTAAAGAATTAAATTAAATTAAGCACAGGATAATTGCTCGTTGGTATTTTGGAACGTAACACCATTACTTAGACAATAATAATTATTTACGTTGTAAATCGGGAAAATTAAGATACTTAGCGGCACATTGAAAAACCGGCCCTCGTAACTCATAAAAACGAAATTTTACAATAACAACGAAAAAGAAGATAGTTTTCTCAAAATTGTTATTGTGAAATTAGGCGGTTTGCGCACAAAGAATTTTTGGCTTTTCTTTTCCGATTTGGAGATGCAGAACGACGTTCACATTTGAAATAATACTTGATACGTCAAATTTGGTAAAGAACAGGTAAACACTTTTAACCAACGATATCTAATATATCAAACCTTACTTGCTACAATCTATACCTATATTGTTTAGTTTTGAAAAATCAATTTTTTTAAGATATAAAGTAATACGCCTCGAAAACTTTTTAACTGTTCAGAATGCTACTAAAAAGGACGATTTTTTGTTAAATTTTTCAGAATGTCAAATTGGCAGTAATTATGGATAAAATGTTAGTAGAGCGGGATGCACTGTGCCACTCACTATCAGTGAAGCGTTCAATCATTCCGGTACGCAAAGTATGTATACAGTATTAGTCATTTTAAGTTCTTATTGGGAATTCAAATTAGTTTTACCGCATATCGATAAAATAGGTAACTGTCGCATTGTGACGTCATAGCCAGGATAGACATTTTTAACGTCAGTGCACGTCGCCGGTTAAAGTGACCTTTTGTAAATATGTGGCTTTATAAATATTGGTAAAATTATGGTAAAATTATGTTACAAATTCGTCATCTGCCAAAATTGGATTTGAAAGATGAATAACAGCACAAACTATCTGAAAACTGGGATCAGTTTAGGAGACGATGCAAAACCTTTAAAGCTTCTCGACATCAAACTGTTTAACAAAAATGTTGCATCATCTATGCGTAAATGAAATAAAATATTTTTTTTTACTAGAAGTAGGATTAGTTTTCATTCAATAAACTTATCATCTGCTCGGATTGGGTTTGAAAGGTTTACAAATGCACATACCATTACAAAAATTTCATCTGCCATTGGTACTAGATTGGCTGGCAAGCGATTTGCCAATATTTTAAACGTTTTTATTAGCTGATTAGACCTCTCAATACGGATCATAGCCGAAGATATTTGAGCAATCTCAATAGCTTCAGCGTGAGAATTTTTTTTAAGTTAGTTTCAGATGTATTCATGGTTAATGTTAACACTGACACTTTAAATCTGGCCTACAACTTGATATCAGACAAATTACAAATTAGTTCAGTTCTTCTTTAGAATTATCGAAAATTAATCAAATTATTACAAAACTCGAACAATAACAAACGCACGTGGCACGACGTGACGTCACAACAAGGAGTTCACTTACTTGAATTTATTTACGCTAGAGTCGCATGCTTAGCTTGAGTTGCCTATAATGCGATTTGTGCGTGTCTTATGCTGCAGTAACACCACATTTTTACCATGTTGCCAAAAACAAAATGAGATCGCATAATTGAACCGCAATGTATTAAATTGAGATGGAGCAAATAGAATGAGTTGTTTCAGCAATTTCAGCAGTATATTTAAAATAGTGCATCAATTTAGATTTTTTGGTAGGTATGCATAAAAATTATTTTAAAATTGAAATATGTACATTAGCGGCTACCCAAATGTGCTCGATTTCGTTTACCAACTTGATTTTTGCTTTATATCATAGGCGTCCTAAAAAACATCAGGCAAATGACAATATTATTTTGTTTATGACAAATGTTATTTCACGAAAGTTATTGGATAAAGTCAGATTTAATCTATGGAAAAATAGGAAAATTTGTGTCAGGTATCGTACACATTTGGGTGGCCGCAAATGTACTTCAGTGCTTGATGCATGAAGAAAATTGAAGTAGAAACTTTTGAAAAGCGCACGCTTTGTAAAATAAGTAGATTTATTAATCAAGCAGTACTTATTTTGCCGACCTTTAAGTTTTAGGCAATGGAAAAACGCATCATATTAGTGAATAGAATAATGAACATTACCTTATTATTATTACCTTATTTATAAATTAGGAACTTATAATGACATTATGATGGCATATTGACGAATTGTCTGACGTAATTACCCAAGTAACACAGGACGTCCAATGGACGTACATGCTGGTCCATTTCTTATCCATTTATGGACGATCCACAAGCGGATCTATAATGGACGTCCAATGTACGTCCAAGCTCATCCATAAATGTACATTACAGCAATGGATATAAATGGGACGTCCACTGGATGTACATTTATGGACTTAATCTGGACGTCCATCAACGGATCAACATGGATGTCCATTGTACGTACATTTATGGACATAAACGGACAGTACATAAACGGATCAGTATGGACGTTCATTGTACGTACATTCATGTACTTAATTCGATCGGTCCGTAAACGAATTTGAAAAAAAATTTGAAACTTTAACTAAAAGCATTATTAAACTCACTACTTTATTACTTTATGACTTTGAGTTTATGAAGAATACGCGTTGTTTTGATATCCTGATTAAATCTACGAGATAAGGAGTTTCTAGTGAATTATTAATTAAACTATTGAACAATTTTTAAGCAAACTGTATGTATAATGCGATATACAACTTTGGATACAAATTTATAAATACAATACCGTAGAATGCGGCGAAAGTGATTTCTGGGAATTAAATTGATAACTAAATCAATTGCAAACTTTTTAAAATTTAGTGCCTATCCTACCGCCCTTGTATTTAGCACTTCGAATTTACAGGTAAATAGGTGGATTGATGATCGCACTTGGTTTCAGATCAAAATATTTGGTTAATTGTAATTATAATTCAGTTTAACTCTACTTTTATGGTAGTCCAGTCAATTTATACACAAAAAACGACCAACCTTGCAGAAGGTCAGTGTACAAATTGACTGGGCTCATATAAAAGGACTTTAACTTTTGTAGAAACGCACCATCTGGACAGTTACTCTTTTCAATACATATCTTAAATTTTATTACGGTTTGTTTGGAATGTATTCTTTGTCACATCGGTTGGGGCAAAGAATTACCGTCTTTGCAGTAACTTATATACAGGTCAATATTCTGGACATTTGGTTTTAACGCAAATGAATTGTTCGGTCCAACTGACGCCGATTTCGTCACAATACCGAGATATTTTTTTTCAAAGACATCTGGTTTTATTTAACTTTGGGTGAAGCGCATCGAACTTGTTTTATTTTCACTTCTAATACAACAGTTGTATTAGAAGTGAAAATAAAACAGTTTCGATGCGCTTTATCCAAAGTTAACAGTTCGTTGCAATTTGACGTTATCATTAACCAATTTTTCATGTGAATTGTTGTTTTGTTTGTTAGAAATGTGTGTAGTTGAATTTCATTGCAATAGTTGCAACGGGTTAATTTTCGTTGCGACTCGTCCGTGAAACCCTTCAACGAATCGAAGTAAGTAAAAATGACAATGTATTTAAGTTATTTTTTTACTATTTTTTAAATTGTTTTAGGTAACTCACTTTACCGATTAGGATAGTTTATTATGCATTACAAAACAAATCCCAAGTCCGCTTTATAATACTTGCTAATAATGTACCTAAATCGTATTATTCAAGGACCGAGAGAATAAGTGTAATTGCAGCTGATTATATTGGTAAGTTAAAATGATTTTAAAGAAGTTGTGTAATATTTTATTTTTTTAGAAAGTGTCAAGTTAAGTAAATTTATTCGAAAATGATGGATAAGGACCGGTGTTGCTTTGAAATGATTTTTTTTTCAATGTTTCTAGTTGTTTAATTAGTTAATAATTAATTAAATTCTGTATAGTAATTATTTTTGAATATTCATATTTTTAAGGTTAAGTTTCTAGTTATTTAGTTAATAGTTAAAGTTAAATAGGTAAAGTTGTCCACTGCAAATTATTTTTGAATTTACAAATTTCTTTGTACGTATTTTTTTTAAATAAGTTTCATGTTATTTAATGTGTTAATGGTTAGTTTTAATTGTTAAAGTTCGTTATTGTAACAATTTTTGAATTTACAAATTTCTTTGTACGTATTTAAAAAAAAATAAGTTTCATGCTATTTAATGTGTTAATGGTTAGTTTTCATTGTTAAAGTTCGTTATTGTAACAATTTTTGAATTTACAAATTTCTTTGTACGTATTTAAAAAAAATAAGTTTCATGCTATTTAATGTGTTAATGGTTAGTTTTAATTGTTAAAGTTCGTTATTGTAACAATTTTTGAATTTATAAATTTTTTTAAGGTTATTATTTTCGAATATATGCTTTTTTCCATTTTTTATTTATTTCTTTTTTAATCCCACAACGTTTATAAGTACGTCCATTAATGTCCATAATTCGGGTCCAAATGGACATACATAAGACGTCCAGTGAACATCCAAAACGAATCCGTTTACAATCCCAAAGACGTCCAATAAGCGTTTGTCGATGGACGTCCAGGAACCGGCACGATATGGACGTACATTGAACGTTCGAAAAGATCCCAAATGTAGTCCCAAAAACGTCCACAAACTGACGTCCAGATGTACATTGGACGTACAGTGATCCGTTTGTGTACATCCAATGTACGTCCATTGGATGTACATGTGTTACGTGGGTATATGACTTAATGTAGACGTCACAAAAATGTACGTCTAAATGACGTGGGTCTGCTAGCTGGGTGGGGGTCAAATGAGCTCCTCTCCTCTACATCATGCAAAAAGTTTAAGAAGTGTTTATTTGACAATTCTCAGCAGCGGAAAATTCCATAGCTCATTTGACCCAGATCCAGCCAGCAGACCTACGTTCTTTATACATGAATTTTTGGTCAGTGTTGGGCAAGAACGTCATGCGACCTAAATTGGAGGTCGCAATGACGTCATATACAGGATGGCTACTTAGTACGTGGACGGTCCATATCTCTGTTGTTAAAAGAAAAATGAAAAAATATTATATACAAAAGTTATAGGATCCGTGGAGGTGCACATTCTTAAATTATTTTCTAGTATACAGAGTGACCCAAAAAAGCGAAGCGCCAGAAAGGTACTTTTTTAAACGGCAACCCCCATTTTTTTTACAGAATAGGATTCAGCATAAAATTCTACGTATAAGTACAGTATTTTAATGTAAGGTTCGTTGCGGTGTTGCCAAGTTATATGCAATTTATAAAAAAAATTGGAAAAACAACCTATTATGCAATTAAAAGCACACTTCTAACGTCTGATAATGGCCGTTTTTGCTCAAGTCATGGCATACCACGAGAATAAAACAACAAGGAACAGCGATATTTTAGTGAATTTTCAAATGAAACCTAAAATTGTAGTAAATTGGGCCATTTCAGAGCATTAGTTGTAATTGCAAATTTATAGAGCATAACATGCTGCATAAACATTCCGGATTAAAATACATAGTAATCCACTAAAAAAATTAAGTTTTGCCACTTTAAAAATTTCAATATTGACACCGCCGTAAAAATGACCTGTATAAGTTATAACCAGTTTTCTTTTGCAGAATTATTCCGACATTTTTGATGTTTATGAAAACGTAACGCCGTATTATTACATTTAAACTAGCAATTTTATTAACGACTTTTTGGATAGGTTGTTATTTCCACATTTTTTTGTAAATTACATATAACTTGGCAACATCGCAATGAACCTTACATTAAAATACTGTACTTATACGTAGAATTTCATGCTGAATTCTATTCTGTAAAAAAATGGGGGTTGCCATTTAAAAAAAGTATCTTTCTGGGGCCCCGTTTTTTTGGGTCACTCTGTATACTAGAAAATATTTTAAGAATGTTCATCTCCACGAATCCTATAACTTTTGTATATAACATTTTTCCATGTTTCTTTTAACAATAGAGATATGGACCGTCCACGTACTAAGTGGCCATCCTGTATACAGGTGTCGCACGAGTGGTGCATCAAACTGAGAGAGGTTGTAGAGAGCAGCAAAAAAAGTCATTTGTTTGTGTCGTTTTGCCAGTACTGTCAATAAAAGACAAATAAGGTTTACATCATTTATTGCAAAGATACCTAGTAACTGTTCAAAATGGCATTCATCTTGTTAAATACACAAGTTGATAGGGTGATGCATTGACGTACGGACCCTCTGGAATATTTCCAACCATCAACCATGCCAGCAGTTCTTCCTCCGTGAAGATAGATATCTCCTTTATCAGGCTGTTGACATTACCCCATAGAAAGAAGTCTCTAGTGGAATCAAATCTGGGGATCGCGTTTAATGCAAATACCGGTCAAAATCTCCACAATACGATGCCAACATGGCTGATTATGTTAAATACACGGCGAACCTTTTATTCACTGTACTGCCAAAGCTACAAATTTTTTAATATAGGCTTTTTAACTGAAATGACTTGTTTTGTTGCCCTCTACAAGCCCCCGCGGGTTGATACACTACTCGCTATTGTGACCTCCAATTTGGGAAGCACTGATCAAAAATTCATGTATAAATGACGTGGGTCTGCTAGCTAGGTTTGGGTCAAATGAGCTATGAAATACTTCGCATTTTCTACATCATGCAAAAGAGTTAAAAAAACGGCATTTTGACAATTCGCCGTTGCTAATTTTAAATTAATTTCGCAACGTTAAAAATTAAACAATTTATGACTGGCGGAAAAATAAGGAATCCTAATTTATGTCCTCTTTGTACCGGTGCTGCACACAAAACCCCTTGAACTTTTCGGACTTTAATGTTCTTAATGATAAATAATATAATTTCAATTCATCATGAAGTTAATAAAAGTATCGTAGCTGTTTGCAGATGCGCTAATCATTGTCGTGCTTGCTCCGTTGAAGACGTACCTCCCTTGAACGTTAAAAAAGTGTTACAAGAAAACACTGGGAAGAGATTTTCAAGAAATACGAAGAAATATAAACTGGCATTTTATTTCCGTCTTCTAGCACCATAACAAATCATGACTGAGTAAGAATTGATAATATGATTTACAATTATGCAATATTAACATATTTATGTTATATAGATATTTACTCAATAAGGGTGCTGTAAATCGGGGACAGGACTTTAGGGTAACTGACTCTATTTGAGATCGAAAGGTACTGAGGACGGCAGAAATTTGCCTCAACTAGGGAAAAAATGCTTGGCAAAAATCGTAAATGTCGGTCTGTGAGACCGTATTGTTAGCTCCGGAACGTTAAAAGACACCGGTGAAATATGATTTTTCCGATAATAGCTTTAAAAGTGAAAATTATCTCGTAGAATGCACAAATCGGAAGAATTTGTGAAAAGTTGATTATCAGAAATTCTTTAAAATTAAATACTGAATTCAATTTACTTCGTACCGCTTCAGAGTTCCTGAAGCGGTACATGTAAACATTAAATTATAAAAATTAAGTGTTTTTTTTTTTTCGTGTAAATTGGTTTTGTGGTAGTACAGTAGAGCGTCGATTATCCGAACTAATTAGGACCGACTACCGTTCGTATAATCGAAAATTCGGATGACCGAACAGTCATAGTTTATGAGCACTAAAACGATCAAAATGATAGTATATAAACATATATTGAACAACAAATAATATTTCAATCACATTATAATGTAATGTAATGGCAAAGTTAACGACGATTCGGATGATTGACGTTCGGATAAATCAAATCGTCATTTGGATGATTGACGTTTCGGATAATTGACGTTCGGATAACCGACGCTCTACTGTATTCAAAATTAGATGGTCATATGGTGCCATCTGCCGGCTATATGCAGTACACTGTACAACATAACCAAACATTTCTGTTATTTTTGTTAGAACAGTTGTTTGCTTGTTTGTGAGTTTTTGAAAACGACTTTAATTAATTTTTCCAGAACTATGGCTACTTCTGAAGGAGTAAATTCAATGGCAATTCAAATAAAAACCGAGCAACTTATTGTCGAGGAAGGTGTGGAACTTAGAACAACAGAATATTTTCAGAACGGTTCTGTTCCAAAAATGGTGAATGATTCTGAAGAGGTAAATTCGGTTGAATTTAAAATAAAAACGGAGGAAATAATCATCAAAGAAGAAGATGAGTTTACAATAGCACATTTTCAAAACATTCCTATGCAAAAATCGGTGGATAATTCTGTAGCGGTAGATTCAGTTGATTTTCAAATAAAAACAGAAGAACTAATAATCAAAGAAGAAGGTGAGTTTACAACAGAACATTTTCAAAATGTTTCTATCCCAAAAATGGTAGATAATTCTGAAAGGGAAGATTCGGGTAAAAAGGTTTATGAATGTCAACAATGCAAGAAATCTTTTGGAAACAATCATCAACTCAAAAGACACAAGTTCACACATAAGGATAAAAATCCTTGTAAATGTCAACTGTGCGAGAAATGGTTCGGCAGCATTGATTAGGTAAAAAGGATTATCAATGTCAACTGTGCAAGAAATCTTTCACTAAGAGTTACAATTTGAAACAGCACATGTTCATTCATCAAGGTAAAAAGGCTTATGAATGTCAACAATGCAAAAAAGCTTTCACATATGAATGCAATCTCAAACAGCACATATTGATTCATGAAGGTAAAAAGGCTTATGAATGTCCACAGTGCAAGAAAGCTTTCATGCATGAACGTTATCTCAAACAGCACATATTGATTCATGAAGGTACAAAGGCTTATAAATGTCAACAGTGTAAGAAAGCTTTTACCTTTCAATGCAATCTCAAACAGCACATGCTGATTCATGAAGGTAAAAAGGCTTATGAATGTCAACAATGCAAAAAAGTTTTCACATATGAATGGAATCTCAAACAGCACATGTTGATTCATGAAGGTACAAAGGCTTAATAGGCATAATAGGTTGTTTTTCCAATTTTTTTTATAAATTGCATATAACTTGGCAACACCGCAACGAACCTTACATTAAAATACTGTACTTATACGTAGAATTTTATGCTGAATCCTATTCTGTAAAAAAAATGGGGGTTGCCGTTTAAAAAAAGTACCTTTCTGGCGCTTCGCTTTTTTGGGTCACTCTGTATACTAGAAAATAATTTAAGAATGTGCACCTCCACGGATCCTATAACTTTTGTATATAATATTTTTTCATTTTTCTTTTAACAACAGAGATATGGACCGTCCACGTACTAAGTAGCCATCCTGTATATGACGTCATTGCGACCTCCAATTTAGGTCGCATGACGTTCTTGCCCAACACTGACCAAAAATTCATGTATAAAGAACGTAGGTCTGCTGGCTGGATCTGGGTCAAATGAGCTATGGAATTTTCCGCTGCTGAGAATTGTCAAATAAACACTTCTTAAACTTTTTGCATGATGTAGAGGAGAGGAGCTCATTTGACCCCCACCCAGCTAGCAGACCCACGTCATTTAGACGTACATTTTTGTGACGTCTACATTAAGTCATATACCCACGTAACACATGTACATCCAATGGACGTACATTGGATGTACACAAACGGATCACTGTACGTCCAATGTACATCTGGACGTCAGTTTGTGGACGTTTTTGGGACTACATTTGGGATCTTTTCGAACGTTCAATGTACGTCCATATCGTGCCGGTTCCTGGACGTCCATCGACAAACGCTTATTGGACGTCTTTGGGATTGTAAACGGATTCGTTTTGGATGTTCACTGGACGTCTTATGTATGTCCATTTGGACCCGAATTATGGACATTAATGGACGTACTTATAAACGTTGTGGGATTAAAAAAGAAATAAATAAAAAATGGAAAAAAGCATATATTCGAAAATAATAACCTTAAAAAAATTTATAAATTCAAAAATTGTTACAATAACGAACTTTAACAATTAAAACTAACCATTAACACATTAAATAGCATGAAACTTATTTTTTTTAAATACGTACAAAGAAATTTGTAAATTCAAAAATTGTTACAATAACGAACTTTAACAATGAAAACTAACCATTAACACATTAAATAGCATGAAACTTATTTTTTTTTAAATACGTACAAAGAAATTTGTAAATTCAAAAATTGTTACAATAACGAACTTTAACAATTAAAACTAACCATTAACACATTAAATAACATGAAACTTATTTAAAAAAAATACGTACAAAGAAATTTGTAAATTCAAAAATAATTTGCAGTGGACAACTTTACCTATTTAACTTTAACTATTAACTAAATAACTAGAAACTTAACCTTAAAAATATGAATATTCAAAAATAATTACTATACAGAATTTAATTAATTATTAACTAATTAAACAACTAGAAACATTGAAAAAAAAATCATTTCAAAGCAACACCGGTCCTTATCCATCATTTTCGAATAAATTTACTTAACTTGACACTTTCTAAAAAAATAAAATATTACACAACTTCTTTAAAATCATTTTAACTTACCAATATAATCAGCTGCAATTACACTTATTCTCTCGGTCCTTGAATAATACGATTTAGGTACATTATTAGCAAGTATTATAAAGCGGACTTGGGATTTGTTTTGTAATGCATAATAAACTATCCTAATCGGTAAAGTGAGTTACCTAAAACAATTTAAAAAATAGTAAAAAAATAACTTAAATACATTGTCATTTTTACTTACTTCGATTCGTTGAAGGGTTTCACGGACGAGTCGCAACGAAAATTAACCCGTTGCAACTATTGCAATGAAATTCAACTACACACATTTCTAACAAACAAAACAACAATTCACATGAAAAATTGGTTAATGATAACGTCAAATTGCAACGAACTGTTAACTTTGGATAAAGCGCATCGAAACTGTTTTATTTTCACTTCTAATACAACTGTTGTATTAGAAGTGAAAATAAAACAAGTTCGATGCGCTTCACCCAAAGTTAAATAAAACCAGATGTCTTTGAAAAAAAATATCTCGGTATTGTGACGAAATCGGCGTCAGTTGGACCGAACAATTCATTTGCGTTAAAACCAAATGTCCAGAATATTGACCTGTATATAAGTTACTGCAAAGACGGTAATTCTTTGCCCCAACCGATGTGACAAAGAATACATTCCAAACAAACCGTAATAAAATTTAAGATATGTATTGAAAAGAGTAACTGTCCAGATGGTGCGTTTCTACAAAAGTTAAAGTCCTTTTATATGAGCCCAGTCAATTTGTACACTGACCTTCTGCAAGGTTGGTCGTTTTTTGTGTATAAATTGACTGGACTACCATAAAAGTAGAGTTAAACTGAATTATAATTACAATTAACCAAATATTTTGATCTGAAACCAAGTGCGATCATCAATCCACCTATTTACCTGTAAATTCGAAGTGCTAAATACAAGGGCGGTAGGATAGGCACTAAATTTTAAAAAGTTTGCAATTGATTTAGTTATCAATTTAATTCCCAGAAATCACTTTCGCCGCATTCTACGGTATTGTATTTATAAATTTGTATCCAAAGTTGTATATCGCATTATACATACAGTTTGCTTAAAAATTGTTCAATAGTTTAATTAATAATTCACTAGAAACTCCTTATCTCGTAGATTTAATCAGGATATCAAAACAACGCGTATTCTTCATAAACTCAAAGTCATAAAGTAATAAAGTAGTGAGTTTAATAATGCTTTTAGTTAAAGTTTCAAATTTTTTTTCAAATTCGTTTACGGACCGATCGAATTAAGTACATGAATGTACGTACAATGAACGTCCATACTGATCCGTTTATGTACTGTCCGTTTATGTCCATAAATGTACGTACAATGGACATCCATGTTGATCCGTTGATGGACGTCCAGATTAAGTCCATAAATGTACATCCAGTGGACGTCCCATTTATATCCATTGCTGTAATGTACATTTATGGATGAGCTTGGACGTACATTGGACGTCCATTATAGATCCGCTTGTGGATCGTCCATAAATGGATAAGAAATGGACCAGCATGTACGTCCATTGGACGTCCTGTGTTACTTGGGTAATTACGTCAGACAATTCGTCAATATGCCATCATAATGTCATTATAAGTTCCTAATTTATAAATAAGGTAATAATAATAAGGTAATGTTCATTATTCTATTCACTAATATGATGCGTTTTTCCATTGCCTAAAACTTAAAGGTCGGCAAAATAAGTACTGCTTGATTAATAAATCTACTTATTTTACAAAGCGTGCGCTTTTCAAAAGTTTCTACTTCAATTTTCTTCATGCATCAAGCACTGAAGTACATTTGCGGCCACCCAAATGTGTACGATACCTGACACAAATTTTCCTATTTTTCCATAGATTAAATCTGACTTTATCCAATAACTTTCGTGAAATAACATTTGTCATAAACAAAATAATATTGTCATTTGCCTGATGTTTTTTAGGACGCCTATGATATAAAGCAAAAATCAAGTTGGTAAACGAAATCGAGCACATTTGGGTAGCCGCTAATGTACATATTTCAATTTTAAAATAATTTTTATGCATACCTACCAAAAAATCTAAATTGATGCACTATTTTAAATATACTGCTGAAATTGCTGAAACAACTCATTCTATTTGCTCCATCTCAATTTAATACATTGCGGTTCAATTATGCGATCTCATTTTGTTTTTGGCAACATGGTAAAAATGTGGTGTTACTGCAGCATAAGACACGCACAAATCGCATTATAGGCAACTCAAGCTAAGCATGCGACTCTAGCGTAAATAAATTCAAGTAAGTGAACTCCTTGTTGTGACGTCACGTCGTGCCACGTGCGTTTGTTATTGTTCGAGTTTTGTAATAATTTGATTAATTTTCGATAATTCTAAAGAAGAACTGAACTAATTTGTAATTTGTCTGATATCAAGTTGTAGGCCAGATTTAAAGTGTCAGTGTTAACATTAACCATGAATACATCTGAAACTAACTTAAAAAAAATTCTCACGCTGAAGCTATTGAGATTGCTCAAATATCTTCGGCTATGATCCGTATTGAGAGGTCTAATCAGCTAATAAAAACGTTTAAAATATTGGCAAATCGCTTGCCAGCCAATCTAGTACCAATGGCAGATGAAATTTTTGTAATGGTATGTGCATTTGTAAACCTTTCAAACCCAATCCGAGCAGATGATAAGTTTATTGAATGAAAACTAATCCTACTTCTAGTAAAAAAAAATATTTTATTTCATTTACGCATAGATGATGCAACATTTTTGTTAAACAGTTTGATGTCGAGAAGCTTTAAAGGTTTTGCATCGTCTCCTAAACTGATCCCAGTTTTCAGATAGTTTGTGCTGTTATTCATCTTTCAAATCCAATTTTGGCAGATGACGAATTTGTAACATAATTTTACCATAATTTTACCAATATTTATAAAGCCACATATTTACAAAAGGTCACTTTAACCGGCGACGTGCACTGACGTTAAAAATGTCTATCCTGGCTATGACGTCACAATGCGACAGTTACCTATTTTATCGATATGCGGTAAAACTAATTTGAATTCCCAATAAGAACTTAAAATGACTAATACTGTATACATACTTTGCGTACCGGAATGATTGAACGCTTCACTGATAGTGAGTGGCACAGTGCATCCCGCTCTACTAACATTTTATCCATAATTACTGCCAATTTGACATTCTGAAAAATTTAACAAAAAATCGTCCTTTTTAGTAGCATTCTGAACAGTTAAAAAGTTTTCGAGGCGTATTACTTTATATCTTAAAAAAATTGATTTTTCAAAACTAAACAATATAGGTATAGATTGTAGCAAGTAAGGTTTGATATATTAGATATCGTTGGTTAAAAGTGTTTACCTGTTCTTTACCAAATTTGACGTATCAAGTATTATTTCAAATGTGAACGTCGTTCTGCATCTCCAAATCGGAAAAGAAAAGCCAAAAATTCTTTGTGCGCAAACCGCCTAATTTCACAATAACAATTTTGAGAAAACTATCTTCTTTTTCGTTGTTATTGTAAAATTTCGTTTTTATGAGTTACGAGGGCCGGTTTTTCAATGTGCCGCTAAGTATCTTAATTTTCCCGATTTACAACGTAAATAATTATTATTGTCTAAGTAATGGTGTTACGTTCCAAAATACCAACGAGCAATTATCCTGTGCTTAATTTAATTTAATTCTTTAAGATAAAGAGTGGGGCAATGAAACGGGACGAACGCAAGTTCAGTATTTTGAATCTCACGCGTAAGCTAGCATCAACTCTTGTCGAGACAGGAATCTGTTTTGTTAACCTTGAGGTATTGTGCGCGCGGTACGAAATGTGTACGCGAGAACTAGATCTATGAGCGTGATCGTAGACTTTCTTATCGTGTTTCGTAGTTGCGATCTCGTTGCGCAAATCAAATTTAAGAACATGAAATTGACTTGCGATACCGTGTCGCACGGATATAGCAACTTTCTGCGGCAAAATTACGCTCAGCGGAATTTTGCCGCACCAACTTGAAATCGACCCCTAAGAATGTTTAGAAGAATACAGTTCTTTCTCCACTTCATATACACTCTGTATACCGCCTGCTAACAACGGGTTTTATTTGCAGGCCACTGTAGTACCGACATTATAGTTGTTGCTGTCAAAACGTGGCGCTGATATTTGTTTACAAAAATTTTAGATTAATTTCGAAAATACCTACATGTTAAAACGTTGTTATTATTATAATATTATAGTTATTATTTATCTAGATAATGTTTGAGTTGAACAAAAATTATGTGCCATTTTCAGAGCGGATATAAATCATTTTATGTGGTAAGTTATTTATTCCAAAAATTGCCTGTTTTGTTGTCGAAAATTACTAATTACCTAATCTAAAATTAACTGTTTTTGAACAGATCTAGTCAGACTCTGATACACAGCATTTAAGAAGTGAATAACTCTTCATGTAATGTTGAACTCGCAAACCTTCCTGAGCCTGTGGTTACCTACCTCAAAGAGACCAAAAAAATTCAGGGAAATTATGAAAAGGTAATTGTTTTATCCTAATTTTGAAATAATTTATCACTTTTGTTCTGGTGAAAATCAGTAAACATTGCTGAATTTATAATAAACATAAAATTAATAATAAACAAAAGCTTTAATTTTCTGGAGAAACACAACCTATTTGTCATTTGCAGATCTGATAAAAGCCCAGTATTTTATGTAAGGGATCTTTTGCTTACACACAAACAACATTAAAAATACTTTAAAAATATGTTGTCATCTATTCAACATTAATAATGAGATAAATCATTCATTATGACGTCAAAACTGATGAGTATTTATTTTAAGGTGAATGTTTCAACATGGATTGTTAATGCTTCTCATCACTTTTTTATGATGAGGCCATCTTCAAGCTGGACTTGCATTTTAGCCCCAACCGGATCAAATCGGATGGAGAAGAAAAAAATTGTAATTATAATTGCCTGTGCAGGGTAGAACAAATTGTAGGTAAATAATGGGTAGGATAAAATTTTCACAGCACAGTTTGTTTTTAGGGTACACTGAAAAACCCAATTGTCGTAATTTTTATCTACAATAAGAGTGGGATGTCAAAGTTACTCGAAAATGAGTAATTGAGGAAGATATTCTTACCAAGCTGCCCAGAACCAAATGCTCACATTACATTTCAGGGATAAAGAGAGCTCTCTAACTTCATTTTTAAGGTATACAGTGAAAAATTTGATCTTTTCAAATAATTGAAAGTAAGTTTAGTATGTAATTAATTGTGACCGCAGACGAAAGGTTTCAAAATTAAAACTCTATAGGTAATTTTTAAGTTGAATCTGCGAGTGTACCTACATTAGAATTTAATTCAGATCATTTAGTTGATTTATTTAGTTCAATTGAGGGATCCAATGCAATAACCAGCTAAGTCCATTTTGAAAACAATTAATTAATTCTTCTTGTTATACGTTTTTGAGCATTTTAATATTCCTGTTCATAAAACAGCTCTTTAGATCTAACTGTAGAGTATATTTATTGATTGCATATTTTACAATGTGTTGTAACTCCACAATTGCTTTTTGAATAGACTGCATTGAACCCCTCAATTGTAAATAATATAGGAGTAATATAATTGCATTTTTATCTTCTGCATTAAATGTGATCTGTGTAGAGCTACAATGTCTGTCCACCTTTATATGTATATTGAATTCATCATTACACTGTGTCGATAAGTTTACCTTAATGTGTATATTTAAACAGCATTGAATAACCTAAAACAACTCCATATCACTTTTGAAGCTGGCAATTACTGTAATTAATGATTCACCTCATCATTTATGTAAGGATTTCTTACATACAGAAAGGAAGACTTGTTCAGATCTGAAAAATCCATAAGCATCCAGAAAGTAAATGCTTTCATCTTTGCTTTTTAACTTAATTAATTAATTATTAAGTGTTATAGTAACTAGATATCGCTGGCAACAATTTTTGTGAATTCAAAGTCACACTTGTCAAGTTCTTCAGTGTTACGTATCAAACAGTCCAACATGATCTGTAATTTTGCAGAGCCACTTGATATTTATAAGGAGTTAAGAATTACACATTCAATGAGTTGCTGACGACAGTAGCAACACACACACCAGTTCCGTAATTTTGAAAGTGTCAGTGCCAATGAGTTGTGAACATTATACAAATCAAGTGAAACCGTAGGGCGACTGCAGAAGACTGGACAGGAAGGTTTATTATGTAGTAATAGATAACGATTTAACTCTTAATTTAACTATCTTGTACTTGCAGATTGTGAATTAAAAGAAGAAACTGATTCTTACTTCAATAATTATGAGTAAAAGATGGAGTTCAGAAGTCACCATTAAGTTTTTGGAAGGATACGAGGCGAATCCTTGCTTGTGGGATGTTACTTCCAAGGCCTACAATAGAGATTTGCGCGATATAGCGTATCACAACATTTCTGAAGTTATGAACATTCCAGGCTTCAATTCTGATGCCGTAAAGGCAAAAATTCGCTCCATTAGGAATACTTACATATTGGAAATAACAAAAATTCGTGATAGCAAGAAATCTGGAAAAGGGACAGATGAGCTGTACCAACCTAAAGTAGCTTGGTTTCCCAAAGCGGATAAGATATTACGTGAAGTTGTCCAAATTAGAGAATCACAATCTGCAGAATTAATTGTAAATATTTTATTTTTGTTTTTATTACATTTATTCATCTTTTAAAAACCAACGCCTTCCAGAATCAGAATGCGCAACACATACAGCAGTCTCAAGACCACTTTACAAAATAAGTTTAGTTACATACAGTAGGATCAATATATTTGACATTCTAGAAGACTGTTGTGGGAGAGTGAGATACAGATAATTATACCGCGTGTATACAAATTGTCGGAAAAGCTACACACAAGAAATGTGTCGGATAAATGTGAAATTCTTCTTATGAAAGATTAACATTGAGCCACTTTAAGACACTTGGGACATTATGGTTACTTGGAAGAAAATTTCCCGTTGGATAATTATAGAATATTTATGTTATAAATGTGTCTTTTAAAATTACTACTATTTCGTTGTGTTCTAAATAAAGAATTTTTTGATTATGCAGCGAAAACAATGTCCCATTACCTGAAAAATTCTTCAATTTTATTATTGCCTAAACGTAACTCTGTCAACTTATTGTTTAGAAAGATTTTCTATTGATGTTATGCAAATTCAGTAACATTTTGTCCTTGATCTTGGTATTTCTTTAATTAAATGTTTTGTTTTCTAAATTGCTGATGGAATTTTGTTGTAATCTTAATATTGTGATAAATTACTATTGTTTAGAAAAAAGCAGTTTCTATTTGTGTTTTATTGAATTTGAAATCAAGATATTCGGTTTAGATGAAGGTCCAAATGAATTGATTCATTTATTAAATCAAATGTTTTAGCTTCCAAATTATTACTCAGATTAAATTGTTCTATGTCGCGCAAATTAGCAAATAATTCTTTTGATTTTGCTAAATTTATTGTGATTAAGAAATAAACGAATTAAATTATTGAGTGAATTAAATATTTTTCCATTTACATTACTAACTTTATTATAACTTAACTTTAATGTTGTCAACTTGTTATTGTTTAAAAAAGCTTTGAATTCTATTATTTTCTCTTGATTTTTACCAATACTTGATAGAAATTTTTTTTCCAACCCATCTGGCATGTTTTCGTTATAATTTTCCACCATTTTAGTAACTTCTTCCCCCTTGAAGATAGTGGAACTTTTTGCTAGTTTTCTGATTTGGGAATTGCTTGTAACTTCTTGTTATTACACCCTATTTTAAACTCCTATTGATGGAAAAATGCACATAAATACTGTTACCAATAATTTATTTATGAACTATACCTAACTTAAATAACATTAATAATGACAATAACAATAAGAACATGTAACAAAATGTTTGCGTCGTAAACCATTTCAGTATAGTTGGATAAGAGAATCATTAATTTTAGATTCCCTAACAATTGACGATCCCGTAAAGTAACAATGATTATATACTGAGCAACTAATCATGGATTAAAGAGTCGCAAGGGACAGAAGACGAACGATTCACACTAGAAGAGGAGACAGATAAGAAAAAGTTAAAGCCATATGACCAGAAATCTGAAGATTTTGAAGCAACTTAAAGAAAAATTTAGTAATAAAGCTTTGCATGTAAATGATGGAGTGAAAGGTTTGTAGAATGATTTGAATCATCTAGAAGCCAAACGAAATAACAAAATAATTGACTGAAAAATATGGCATCTTATCGTCGTCAAATCCTCGTAATGAACAAACGTTGGTGCGGTAGAAACGGAGACTCCGGTAAGATCATTCTACCTCAGAGAAGGTAACAGCCTGATAATGCCTGAGAAAATGACATTTAAGAACTGTACCAAAGTAAATTAAAGTACTTCGATGTTAAAATAGGACTCACGAACAGTGTCCTCACTGGCGACTTTGGCACGTAACTAGTGTGAGCGTGCATTAACCTTCAGAATGTGAAACTAATTGTAATGACCCAAACTTGCCGCCGAATAATTTTAAATCCCGAACGCTCGGAAATAAACCGCGAAGTTCAAATTGGCCAAAATGTGTGATCGTCTAGAGTGGGGGTAGGACCCGTCGTTGTGGTTACACAATGCGGCAAGCATTCTGGATGCAACGGTGAGACTTTTAGGGGAAGGGGTGTCTTCAATAAAACAAGATCATAGTGGAGGATGCCTTTTTAATTAAATTTAAATAGTAAAAGCAGAGAGCTCATGCAATAATCTGGAATCGGTGAAACCTCCACCCAAACCGATTCCTCAGGCATGTTATCAAATAACAAAAGCATACACAAACAATATAGAAAATTAACACCACACCGACATACACAAACACAGAGAAATCGTCCATTTATAAAAACATACCAAAACATAACGGAGTTGTGGTTATGATATCAAACATATTCAAGATTTAGGTAGCAATGTTGAATAATCTGAAACATAATGGCGGTTCCACCGAAGGCCTAACAGAGAAAGAGAGAGAGACACAGCAATTAAACACAGATAAAACACAGATATAAAATTCCCATGGGCATCAAGGGTGTCCCAGCTTTTTTATCGGGCCACTGCCCTGCCAGATTCGCCACCACCCCGGTACTCAAGTTATACACAAATCACACACAGATTATACACAGATTATACACAGATTATACACATACAAGATCTTTATGGTTATACTCACTCCCCAAGGAAATCAACAAACCAACCCCTTGCGACGCCGCCACTGGTACGAGCTGCAACCGGTGCCCCGTAGTGGTAACAAAATGCTCAAATTACGCGTAGATGATAATTTAAGTTACAGAAATGGACAATTTCCTCATGTTTACAATCACAAAAGAAACAGACAATTATGTAAACACTAAACAAGAAAGCTACGAATCGACCTACAATTACGTACGAAACGGTAGTTACTAGGGAGTTATCGCAAGGACCACGCTAAAGTCTCCGTTCGGTAAAATACCACGTGACCCAGTCCGAAATTTCGGTTACGGAGAGAGTCCAAATAAGTGTTATCGCAAGCTCCCCGTGAACGCTATCGCTTTTAAAATCACTCGACCCAACTTCAAGCTATTTACGCCGGCGTTACTACCTGCTTCTTTCTCGGGCAAATAATGGAATTATGTAATTTACATTTATTGGGTGGGCTTTTACTACTGCTTTCGTTGCTACTGTGTCATAAGAATGTAACCGCCCCTAATTTTTAATTGTAGCACAGTTTCTATTGACCTCTTAGCTAAATGTGATGTTTGTAAATTGTCGGTTTTGCTGCCTCAAAAGTAAACTCCCGATCAGTTCAACAGCGGTGTCCGAGTTGAATTTATTTATTTTTGATCGGCTTTCACAAATAGATTTGTTTTTTGAAATATGGAAGATTTAGTGAATTTACTGGCGTTTGAGGAAGTTGAAGATGAAAGATTAGACGGCGCGTTGCTGAATATGCTGGTTCGACAACCCATGAGAAAGAGGTCAGAGCAGTACGGGAAGTTGAACTTGGAAGCTATGTTTCCAAGTGATGTAAAATTAAATTTTCGTTTTGAAAAAGATCATTTGGAAAGGTTAGCGACAGCATTACATCTACCTCAGGAAATAAGAACAGAGAGCAGACATGTAACAACTGGTATCAAAAAATGCACATTTAATATCTAACATTATAATCATTGTTTTTGTTCATTGTAGCTGTGGAAGGTTTATGCATATGTCTGCGCCGCTTATCTTATCCAAATCGACTATCAGACCTCGAACCCATTTTTGGACTTTCATCGCAATATATATCGGATATTGCAAATACTGTAATGAATCACATATACCTTAATTACAACTATTTACTGGTCAATCTAAGAAGCCATCTTTGGTTAAATCAATATAAATTGAATCAGTATAGTCAGGTTATAATACTATTAATAATTAATTAATTTTTTGATATGCTTGCGTAATTGAATGTTTAGGCTGTTGAAAATAAGAATGCTCCCTTACAAAACTGTTGGACATTTATCGATGGCACTGCGCGACCTATTTGTAGACCATCCTTGCAACAGGAGCAGTACTTTTGCGGGCATAAAAGATGCCATTGCGTTAAATACCAGTCTGTTTTGTGCCCAGATGGTATAATTATAAGCATGATGGGTGCATATCCAGGGAGACGTCACGATGCGGGAATATTGCGTGAATCTAACCTATATAGGCAGTTAGAGCAATCTTGCATATTCCCAAATCAACGTTTCGTACTTTATGGAGATCCGGCGTATGGAATTAGGGAGCTACTAATCGCACCTTTCAGAAATAGAGGTTTAACCAATGAACAGCAAGAGTTCAACACCCGAATGAGTTCTGTTAGACAAGCGGTTGAATGGGGGTTCGGTAAAGTGATTAGCGAGTTTGCATTTTTAGATTTTAAAAAAAACCAAAAATTATTGCTCCAAGATTTAGAAAAAATGTATGCAGTTGCTACTATTTTTACAAACTGTCATACTTGTTTGTATGGAAGTCAAACGTCGGAATATTTCAACTTAGCTCCACCGGCGTTAGAACAATACCTGAACAATTAAATAATTTTAAAAAAATCAATTTATTTATTTTGTTTAAAATTATATAACAATAAATATTGTACAATTTTTATTATTTTCTTTGAAGATGTTGCAAAGAAAGTGAAACAATTTGTTGCTGTTGCTCTATTATTTTCAAAAACGCAGCTCTTTCTATTCGTTCCATTTCCATTCGCTGTTTCGTTTCCTCGATCTGTTGTTGGATTAATTTTTCTTGCAGAGCAATTTTTCTTTCCTCAACTGCTAATTTTCCCTCCTCGACTGCTAATTTTCTTTCTTCTAATAGAAGTTGTTTATCTTTATACTCAGCGTCTACCGCTGCTTTCTCTTTCAAGTACTTCAATGTAGGGTTGACGCATTCTTTAATTCTTTTCCTACGAGTATGTGTGGGACCTACAATCCGAAATATATTAACATCACATATGTAACAAATATTAATATAATAAACATTACCTAAAACTGTAGAAACACTAACGTGCACTAGCTCATCAATTGAATTCGCGTTTGTTGAATATTCCTCTTGGTGATCAACAGAAACTAAAAAAATTAAAAAGATGCTTCCATAATTACACTAATTTCGTGTACACACCTCCTTCAGAACAATTTTTCAAAGCGCTATCGCGTATTTCAACCCCTCTTTCTTTTTGTTTCGAAATACTGACACTGTTATTGGCTTCTGAAGAATTGAAATACTCGCGCTTAAAATCACTTATTTCCTGAAGAAGCCTCTGTTTTTCTTGATATTCCTCTTCAGTTCCTGATCTGCAATTAAATTGTAATTTACATTGCCACACAATATCAACGCATTAGTCAAACACTTACTTTTTTAGATTTGCCTTGTCCTCTTTAAGGAACAGTTTTAACAAATAATCCACATGTTCCTTAACAGTTCTTAAAGTAAATTGTTTGTTCGTAACACCTATTATCGTTTGTTGGATCAATATCCATCTAGTGGTATCTTCGAAAGGATTTTCCCCTAAAACTAGTCGCAGCAAATTTAAATCATCCTCCGTAGAAAATCGAACTCTGAGTTTTTTCGTCGGTGTTGTCATTTTCGCGAAACAATTTTGACTGTCTTCAACCGAATTGTGAAATGGAATGAAATGCACAAACGAGTTTTTTAGCGCCAATATTGCAAGTTTTACTAAATTGCCGACTGAAGACTTGATCTGAATTGGTTCTACCCTCATTTTTTTATTATGCCCTTTTTATGCCAATTTTAACAAAAAAAAATTATTTTCCGCCGCAAATGTAGGTTCCTAATGCTTTTACGGTTTAAGTATTTTACAATCGACACTTAAAATTAAATGCACCAACGGCAAATGCAGAAAAGTTTATCAATAGGGGTGATTAACCCTGGAATCCCATTTGCGAGACTCACAGGTCTTTCGGTTTTTTTCTCCCATACTTCTGTCATCTAGACCCCCCAAATTTTACTGTTTACTTGTTTAAATTTATTTATTTCAATTTATTTTCAATCAAAATTAGTGATTTACCATTTATAAGTCTGTGAGAATCATGAATGGTAATAACGGTACAAAAATGGAATGGTATGCCAGGGTTAATAAATAAATAATAAACAATCAATGGAAAAATAAATAAAACAAAACCCTAACCGCAGCCAACCGACTTAATTAGTTCATGCACATTTTTTAATTCAAACCACTTATCGTTACGCCATGAATTTCTTCCCGGTTATTTTAGCAAAAATATCGGGTCCGTGAAAATACTTTACGTTCCGAGCAAGCAAAAAATTGAAAACAGGCGCGCTGGGTCCGGGTCACGTGGTCATTGCAACATCTGTCCAAAAACGAGCGAGCTTGTTCCATGCTATTTCAGCCAACGTAAGGCGGTCGGTTAAATATTTCACGTTTCGTTACTTTTTGAGCATGCGCTTTAACCACAAATTGAGAATAACCGCTGCGTTTCACGTACCGGGGTCTGTGCGATAACTCCCTACTAACGCGGTCTTCGTATGGAATTTTGCGCCCCCGGACTTCCTTGAATTCTGGCGTCGGTCCGAATCCTACTTAAGCTCGCACGAGCGCGTACTTAAGTAACGAGCCCTCCCGGTACTCCGTCACTGGAAGGCACGGCCAAGCGGAGCGGCTGCATGACGCCACGCGGAGATTTTGAACCTTAACAACACGTAAACCGCGTCCCCCTTGCTCACAACGGAAACAACCCCGAGTTCCCTCGCCCCCGCGACAAAAAAACACATGCTAATCCTCGCCGCCCCCGTACTCAACAAAACTAACGCGCGATTAGGCTGATTCGTTATCTAACTACAGTAAATAAGCCTACACCCCCCCAAGCGCCACTAAACAATAATAAAACAATACCTTGATAAAGAACAACGTCAACAAGACACAAACAAGGCACAATCAAGTTTTGCAAAACTACTTAACACCAAAACAAACCGAGGAAAACAAACAAACACAATTCAGCTTAAAATAAAACGACTCAACTTCAAGGTAATCACACCCCAAGTGACGCTACCCCCTACCCTACTCCACTCCCAAAAGCAAAAAGTACCGTTAAACTTGCGGCTGCCCAAGGCCAGTATTTTTCCACTCGTAAGGGCGGTTATATATTTTTTTAAATTTATTTATTTATTTTCCCGCTTATGTTTTGCTACCAAGTTAGCGCGTGTGCCTGGTTGCCTGCGGTTCAGGGCAGATTTAAATTCATTTTACTACATAATGTTGAATGGAAGAGACATAGCATCTCTTACCGTTGGAATCGACATGCATCTGTCATCTTATAAAAAGTGCCTTCAAAAAATTATGTGTTCCAACACTATCACCTCCATACGAACATTGCAACTTTAGTCGTGGCTACAAGGCAATCCAGGAGAATTTAAAAATGTTTTTTGGGGACAGCCAAGCAATTAGCGTTCTCGATGTATACTGAAGTACTTCCCATCGATGATTTCGTAGATCGAATGTGTGGGCCTCGATATTTTGAAACCACATGACTACATTGCGAATCAGCAAATATCGTACAGTAAAACCTCGATAGAACGGACCTCTATTTAACGGACTTTGGATATAACGGACAAAAAATCCGGTCAAATGTAAAAAAATGAAAACGTCCTGTTAATATTATACATACTTAAATTCAAGTGTCGCCGCATGTAAACAATTTTTAGCGGCCATGATAATCACGTCATACGTCTAGCACTAGAATTTGAGACATAATGCTCGTAGACTGCAGCAACGTCACTTCACGACGAGTGTCCGAAGACAATTAAATAGAATTTTGTTTGTGTTTTGTATTTTTTATTTATATCTAAATAGTGTATTTAAAAAAAAAGATTTTTGATTTATTTTAAACCTCTTTTTATATAACGGACTTTTGGCTTTAACGGACACCCTCTCCCCCCAATTAGTCCGTTATGTCGAGGTTTTACTGTATTTTGAAACGCTGAAAGAAGAAATGCTTGAGGGAGATATTTCTGTCGAGTGTGATTTTGCTGACATGTTGACATGTTTATTGGAAACATCACATTATTTTCCATAGGAAATGTATTGTTATTTTCCATAGGAAATGCATTGTTATTTTCTGTAGGCAATGTAATGTTAACCTGGAGCCTTACAGGGTTAACAGAACCGAAACGGATCGCTCCTTCGTCTGGAGTGTATAAAATATTCTTGATACTGTCTCGGACTTGGTCAATATATGTGTTGCCAGCCTGACCTTTATTTAAGCTGAACCATTATTGATGATTTATTGCGAAGGCGTTTATCTTAAATTTTTTTATTGAATACACGAGTTATACTCCAAATTACCGGACTTTGGTTAAGACGACATCGCTCGTACTTTTGTTACATTATCGTAAATTTGGGGGGTTGGAATTATCGAGAAGAAGGATCTCGAATTTTTTAAAATGCTCTAAATTAATTTATTGAGACCCAACATAAAAGTTTTAACATACTTAAATTGTTGTAACTTAAACAAGCGACTATGTTTATTGAGTAATTAATGATAGATAGTAACAAAATTTAAATAAATTAACTAAAACTACTAGAGATTTTAAATTCAATTTTAAATTGCGAATAACCAAGAATAGTGTTACCGAAGAGTCTTTATATATTACTTTATTTTGTTAAACAAAAAGACAGGTGTAATATTAATTAGTTTAATGCTGTAAACAACTAAACATTTGGTAAACTCAAACAATACAATATTTAACTCAAGATTCGCTCTCTTCTGCATATTGTGATTAATTTTTTCATTCTCATGCAAATCAGTGTCACCGTTACCACTATTAAAGATATGATTTTCCCCCATTGAATTGAGTAATTCAATGGTCGAATCGTTACCTTCTGAAGCTGTATTGCCCAAAGAATCATTTTACTGATTATTTTGAGGTATAACATTCGCTCGTTTCAATGAGAATAATTCAGTGATGTAATGATTACCTCGTACAGTTGCATAATCACAAGGGGACTTTCCTCGATTATTTTGAAGGTTACCATTAGCACCTTTTAAAAGGAGCAGTTCAATAATTGAATTCCTACCCTTTGCAATTGCATAATGCAAAGGAGCATTACCTTGATTATCTTGAACATTAATATTGGCTCCGTTTGAAAGGAGGAATCCAATGGTAGAATTTTGATCTGTTAAAACTGCCTCATGAAGAGCAGTGCTGCCTCTGTTATCTGGAAGATTAACATTTGCACCTTTTACAACAAGAAATTCAATCTTTTCGTTTTGGCACATTGAAGTGGCTTTATGCAAAGGACTACAACCATTACAATCTTGAGCATTGATATTCGCTCCATTTAAAAGGAGCAATTTAATACTTGAATTATGACTTTTGTTTTCTATTGCCTTGTGTAATGGAGTTCGACCATCGTAATCTGTACAATTTACATTAGCGCCATTTAACAAGAGTAATTTAATGCTTGGATTATGACGCTCTAGTACTGCTATATGTAACGCAGAATTACCTTGATGATTTCGAATATTAACATCGGCACCTTTTAGTAGGAGTAATTGAATGGTTGAATTGCGACTCTCCTGCACTGCTTTATGCAAAGGAGTGTTGCCATCAAAATCATCAAAATTTATATCTGCTCCTTTAGACACGAGAAATTCTACAGTTAAATTTTGACCACATAAAGCTGCTATGTGTAAAGTTGTACCTCGATTATTTTGAATATGAATATCCGCTCCTTTTAACAGAAGCAGTTCAATCATGTCATTTTGACCATATTCAGCGGCACAATTCAGAATAGCACAATATGAAGTGTCGTAAATAGAAATGTTTGTTGTAAAAGAAACAAATAAATTAATTAAATGATAGTCACCTCCCTTAATTGCACGAAGAAAGATGCTTTCGAAATTCAATATTTTTCGATTAAAGAGAAAATACTGTACTGACTCTAACTTACCACGGTGAATAATATTTTTTATTTCATCTTTGTTATATACAGAAAATGCAAATTCATACGGATCAGTTACAGAATATATTCGAAGGGTCTGTATATTTTCAACTAACAGTTCAATTATATTCGGCTTTTGCAGTAATATTGCTAATTGGAAAAGATTATATGAATTACTGCAAACTGTTATTAACAAGTTGTTAATCTCATTCCTTGCGGTTGGATATCTTTTAAAAATTGCGGAGATTAAAATAACTAAATTATTTTCCACACAATAACATAAGTAAGCACTTAAGTACTCTTGCGAGACATTGATATAATTAATATTTATTGCAAAAGCATTTATTATATCTAAGCAATGATTTCTCCTAACATATTCACATACATTCGATTCGAACATACCGACACATACCAGTAATTTTGCAATTTCAATGTCTTCATTTACTGAAGTATGTTTTTGCTTAACTTTATATACAATTTTCTTATTAAACTTCTTTACCGGATATCGTTTTGCGGACAGAGACAGTAAGTATAAAGCTGTTCTCCCTAGTTTGTCTTTTGTAGTAACAGAAATGGTTTTATCCTCCAAAAGATTTTTAACTTGATCTAAATTACGATTCATTACAGCTGTATGTAAAGGTAAATCTTTTATGATTATTCGATCGAAAAAATTACCAACCAATTCGAAACCAGGTTCCGATAATTTTTTCACCAAAAATCCATACTGTGAATTTTGAAAATTTTCACTCAACCAAAGTGCCGCGTAGTATTCCGCAAAGGTTCTGTGTACAAAAGACAAATTCAGTTCATCGTGCGCCATTATTAAACCGACATTAATTGAAGCATCTTCAACTTGTGCAATAAAACGTTTTAATTTTTTGCTGATATCAAAGTGATTTGAAAGAGTAACTTTCTCTGTAACCTGAAAAATGTCACCGAATACAGTTTTAACTGCATACAATTGATGATCCTCGTTTGATAACTTTAAAATTTCGTACCCTTTTTGCTGACCTACTTTAGCAATGAACTGTTTCTTTTTCAAGTCAATAAATTGTTCATACAAGTAT
Source organism: Dascillus cervinus (assembly GCA_949768715.1). NCBI lineage: Eukaryota > Metazoa > Arthropoda > Insecta > Coleoptera > Dascillidae > Dascillus > Dascillus cervinus. Next base: position 19,974,535 of record OX458320.1, read on the forward strand.
AATATGTCAAGATCCTGCTTGGAAATTAATTGGTTGGTATTGATGTAATCTTTACAATGTTTTTGGTACACCTCTGCCAACATTTTAGTCTGTAATGGAATTCCCATTAAATCGTGCAGGTTGACTCCTAAATTAATTTCCGCCAATTCGAGCAAGTGTTTAATAAATCTGTCAATTTTATCTGTTACATTTATTTCTGATATATACATCGAAAAGTGTTTATTAAGAAAGTCAATTTGGTTTCGCTCAGTGAAAAGATTAAAAGTGTAAGATAATGAACTAAATTGCGTTTCTATGTGCGATTTCATAACAGGACGTGTCGTTATCCAAATTTTATATTTTCTATCGTTAAGGACATGAATTAGTTTCGTCACACTGTCCTTGTAAACGGGGGCGATCTCATCAAACCCGTCTAACAATATTAATATATTTTTATTGTTTAGAAATGTTCTAAAAATTTTCTTGTTCAGTTCTGAATCGCATTTTTGATTTTGTAATAATCTAAAGCTGAAGTATTCCAAATATGTCAAAGATTTGTCGTGTGATAGATTTAAATCATAAAAATATTCTAAGAACTGGTTCAAATCGATCCCCAAAACCCACCGATCGATAGGACAACGTGACGCGATCACATTCATAGCCACCGATTTTCCCATTCCAGGCCCCGCACTTATTATATTCAAAGAATTTGAAAATTCAGTTAAAATATCGCTCGAATTGGCATCTGCGATTTGATCTAAACAATAATAAACAGCAATTTCAGGAATATCTTTGATGTGTGAACGGAGAAGGGTAACATCACCGGATGATTTCATCCACTGAATGTGCCTTTCACCGTCGGAAAGTTTTAAATAATGAGTATTTCGATTGAATAATTTTGTACCTGAACTGAAATTGGTATTGTCTGAACCAAACACAACGAGACTTAATTTTGATTTCAAATCAGCATCCCCTATTTCAATTAAACTATCAAACAGCAAATAGTTTGGAATGCATTTAATGGCTTTTCGAAACGTATCTTTTTTATTGCACATAACAATAAATACATGTTCCCTAATTGAAAAAATGTCGAAGGTTAAGATAATTTTTGGTAATGTACGAGGGATGTAAATTTCAGGAAGACGTGGTAATGTATCTCCTATACAAAATGTACCATTCAATATATTAATTATGGAGTTGGTTGTAACCAATTTTTTAAAATCACGGACTTTTTCAATAATTGGCAGAAGTTTGACAGGTCCCCTCCCCTGAAATCTCACCTCACAGTTGAGGATTAAATCCGTCAATTCTTTATCCAAGTCATTTAAACTGCTCAAGACTCTAAAACCATCAAATCTCATTTCTGAGGAATTTTGAAATTGACTTAATATTACAAATTGAAGATTGCATTTGAGGTAAGTTATAATTTCTTTCACATTTAAGTAATCTTTATTACTGTCAATTAAGAGAGCCCCCTGAATATAACCTAATTGAAATAGCGCCTTGTACACATCAAACACTTTTACTGTACCATTTTTTACATTATTTTCTGAAATTTCAAATTTCAAACCTTCAAAACGTCTACACAATTCGCTAAACTGATCTTCGTTTAATTTGTAAAACATATGCAGAAGATTATGATCAAAATTGAATAATTGATTTATCCAACCGCGCAAATATTTCAACACAGCATCATCAAAATTTGTTATTAAAATGACATCAAAATTTTTGATGATTGCATTAAAGTTAGCTTTACTTACACAAGCAACTTCTTCAGTTAAATGAACAAATTTTGAAATTTGTGAATTTAGCAACAAACCTAACAGTTCCTGAACGATTCTACTTCTGGTCAGTACATAATGCCCACCAAGGTCACCTTTGGCCCACAAAGTTATGAACTGCACAAACTTATCAATCACACTTGTATCAAAATCGGAAGTAATTTTTCCCAATTCCTTCAATATTAGCCGATTAACTGTCTTAACATCGACTTGTTCAACAAAACAAAGTAATCTGGTCAAAAATTCTTTAGGGTATTGCTGTAAGTGTTCACTGTTTACATCAAAAGAGTAAATTTTACCGTTTTCGTTCGTTAGCAAAAAATGATCTAAAAAGTAAGGTTTCAAAAAATTACAGGTAATTTGATCAAGATAGACGTTTCTGTTAGTATACAAAATAAATTGTACGTTTTCAAAACTAATGCTATCAAGACTAAACATTTTCCTTAAAATTCCAAAATCATCCTTTGCAATTTCGTTCATTCCTTTCGAATACTTCGTTAAAGAAAAGTTACCTTTTCCTTCAAAGAAATTATCGGATTTGATGCACCGGGGTTGGTCCTGATGTTTTAGCTGCACTAGCGATACAGTCCAGTCGTTGTCGCCTTTTATTTTTTTGTAAATGACGATGTCGTCGAAATCGGAACAGTCGTCAGCATTGAAAGCTATTCCGGCTTCTTCGACATCTGGAGTGACTAATCTCAAGGCTATTAGGGCCGTCATCTGATACTCGTATTCGCTTCCACGGTGGACGGATCCTGGACGTACTGTATACGCCTAGAATATAAATTGAATTATTTTCTCTAAATAAAAGTTTATAGGAGAATTTATACTGTAGGTGCAAAGGTAGATGCTTGTATCGATTCCATGTCAAAATGAAATAGATAAAGTTTGTTATAATCCTTTTCTATATAGTTAAATCCAATTTGCAGTAGGTATTGATAGGAGTACTGCTAAAAATAGATACAGATAAGATTAAAGATATTGATGGACGTTAAGTGCTTCAGTGGGTCCGTTATTGCTTTTGAAATGTAACACGAAAACTTTGAACTATATTTTACATTCAATCCAATTATCAATTCCAAAGTAGATACCTTGAATATTTTGTTATTATAAAGAAGGCAGAAAATAAGACAGTTGTAAAGATTATAACATAGGTGATACCTAATACTCACCGATCATTATTAGGGACAATGAAAGTTAATAATAATTAATGTAAAATTACTTATGTTTAGTAACTTCAAAAATAATTTAGAAAGTGCCGATTCTACATTCACTAGTAGGAGTGATAAATGAAATATTGGAAACAAAGAAATAAAATCGAAATTAAGAAAGATGATTTTACTCACAGATTTATTAGTAGTAAATCTCCAGAGATTTACAATTTCCAGAATTTAAAATGATGTAATGAAACCAATTACCCAAGAAATTGTAACTTAAAGAGTGTGCAGTTTGCTTAAATAATGAACCGAATTGATAAACAACATTTTGAGATATATTTCAGTTGTTGAGATAAGATTAGTAAATATCAATCAAGATGTCCGATCGAAGTGAAAATCAAGAGGCTTAAAAAAGAAATACGAATGTAATTAATTATTTTCGTTGTGTTTAGTAATACAGTCAAATCTGGAAGAAATCGGAAACAGGAAAAGCCTGAACCCTGGTTACCTGATTATGCCGGAAACTGGCTAGCGCGAAAATAATGTTCAATAAAAACATAACTTTATGTAGTTGTGAGACAAAATAACAGTAGATAATAAAATGTATATTAGTTTAACGATCCACGATAGTGCCATACATTTTCAGGTGAATTCGGTTAACTATAGGCATATCGAAGTGTGCAAAAATGTTTGATAAAAAGCTAAACGCCAATAAAATAACATTATTAAAGTGGTATCAGAACAAAATGCGAGTGCCAAGACCATCGTGGCAAAATATAAGTGCGAGAAAACACAAGTGTAGGGATTTTAAAAATCTTCCCAAAAAAAATTATTCCCGGCTTCTTAAAACGTAGATATCGGTGCGATAGCGGTATATGTTCGATAAAGTGCAATTAAGTGACAGAAAGTGTTTCTCGTACGGCAAATAGACACATCGAACCGATAGTGACGTGTATAACTTATCGCAGCTGTTGGCAGGGTTTAAATTAGTTGACGCATGTGCGGTAAGTATTTTACACAGGAATTTAGCAAGAACGATCCGTAACAGCTGATATCGGCACGTAACCTAGGAAAAATTTTGTTTGTTTGAATTGATTTGGTAAGTGTTGTAACGGATTATTATTCATCATCATCATCTTTCTCCGATGTCCTATCTGTTCATTTACATCAAAATCATTCGTATCTTTTCCTAAAATACCTATACAGGTAACCCCCGCTCAACGCGAATTCGTTATACCGCGAATTATTATTTTCTTAAAATTTGTGTGAAAAACTGATTCCTTTCAACGGCTGGAAGTTCTAAAATCGGCAGGTTTTTATTAGATGACCTTCCGACAGTTTCACTTTTATTGCAGTATTCTTTGCTCATCGATTTAGTGCGTTTCGTTTATGACTTCACGATTTAAGTAGTTTACAACAGTCCTTAACACATAACGAAAATTTGTTTACTTACACAACAAATTTAGATTTTACAGGCACGCACCGCTCTTTGTAATAATAAACACATTTTAAACTCAAAATCCATCCCCTAAAAAACACTGTAGGAGTACAAATCTTCGTCAGTGTATGTAATCTAAGCTGCAGTGTTAAACGCACGCAAATTAAATTGACTACATATTTTTTCTCTCGTGATTTTTAAAATTCCAAAAAGATAACGTGAAAATTCGAGTAAGAAAATTCGCAATGTGACTTTAAAAAAGAAACTAAAAATTATAGAAAGTATAGAAAGTGGTGGTAAATTTACAGCTGTAGGAAGAGATTTCAATTTCCCCGAGTCTACAGTGCGAACAATTGTCCAACACAAAGACAAAATTAAAAAGGTTGGTGAAAGTGTCACTCCAATTACATCAACGAAAATTTCAGGCACCAGAAGTTTCTTAATGACCGAAATGGAAAATTTATTAAGCAAGTGGTTAGAAAACTTAAATAAAAACCATATGCCTGTGAGTACCCAAATCATAATGAATAAATCACTTAGTCTTTGGGATCATTTAAAATCTCAACATCCCTAGTAGCAAGCAATATTTATTAAATATTTATAAAATATTTAAAAAATATTCGAATATTTTCTAATATTTCTAATGTTTTTAAAATATTTTTAATACATATTATTGACGTCACAGGTATTCCTCAGGCGAAAACATACTTAAAACAACGAATTAGTATTGCCATTCAGAGGGGCAACGCAGCCAGCGTTCTGGGAACTGTGTCTATTTCTTCTTCTCTGGAGGAATTATTTAATTTAATATAATTTTAAGTTTGTATTTTGTAGTTTAATTTTTATGTTTTAATTTTATAATGTTTTAAATAGTAATAAGAATTAATTGTATTATTATAAATAAGAAGGTAGAGAATAAGTAGTTAGATGTAATTATCAATGTATTCAAATTCCTATTCTTTATAATTTGCCTATTTTTAAACTCAACAAAGTCGTTATTATTTTTAAATCTTGTCGCCCCACGTATTATGAAGGTATAATTATAATTATTTCAATTGTATTATCCGTCACTAATTAGTCACTGATCTTTTGTACTGTACAATGTATTGCGTAGATAAGTATATTATTTTACTTATGACTTGTGAATAAAATATTTGTACGAAATATTATGTTAATTACATAATTCACTGTAATTTTGTTTATTTAGTAAAAATAAATTGATAATCACGATATTAAATTGTTCATTCTTTATATTTCTCTAGACGGAAATAGTATATTACATTACGAGGCGGAAAGTATTCCATTCCTGTCGAAAGAATTATAGTTTACCGAAAGGCGAAGCCGAGGTCTGTATACTATTTTATTCGCAATCAATCATTTAATAAAACAAGCAATATTATAATAATAAATAAATAATTGAATGCGTTCACCGTCCATGCAAGTGAGCAAAATTGGTTGCATACTCTAGATACTTTAATTTGACATTAAATTTATAGTTTAAATCGATAGTAACGCCCACACAGGTTGGAAATGGTTCAATTTCTGACCGATTAATCTCATTATTGACTCCTTTTTTTACTATTTCTGCCCAGTTGAAGTGTATTCATGGAATCTCTTACTTTACAATCTTTATGGGGTTAGAAAAGTTGTGTGTTACTAACTGATTGTGAATAAAAAAAATTTCACCTTATCGGTTATTTTATCACAACAGTTATCCAGTTTGTTTATTCTTGATCATGCTTTTCAAGTCTTTTTTATATTTAGCAGTATAAATTGTTGAAAAAGTATCTTGACGATGTTTTCAATATTCTTTTAAAATTAGTACGTTTCCTAAAATCTTTTCGATTGAAAAAAAAAACTCGCCTCGACAGAACATTCGGTTGTCCCGGAATGTTTCACATTTTCTCTTTGATGGGCGATATGCCTACTGGGTATATACTTATACCTAGCAAGGTGTTCCAACCATGTCAGTGGAATGACAAGATTCCTTAACCAAAGTTACGTTTTTATTTACAAGTTCCGTAAATATTTTTTTCTGCCTTTTTACTGGGAGTACAAAATTACAATAGACAAGTCAGGTAATTTGTTAGCGTTTGACAATTTGTTATAACTCATGTTTTCAGAAACAGTGAAGGTGGCCTATATAATAATCATCTCTATCTTCATCTCTTCACGTTTTGTCCGTTATATTTACTATTAATTGATTAATTATGAACAAATTTTGGGAATTAGAAGTAAAGAATTCTTTAATTCGAAGCTTCTTGTTCTAGGCCAAATAACATGGCATGGCAGAGAAGCGGTTTTTTAGACGGTAAGGATTTGAGACTACCTGTTAGATGGACTGACAGGTGCCTATTATAAAAGGTTCTTTCATTGTACCTCTTTGAAATAGTTGCTTTCACGTTTGTATGAGTGCACTGCAGGGAAATTTTTTTACCGTGCGCTAATGTTTTACTTACTACTGCACCAATAATTCTTTATATTTACGTATTTTAACAAAAGGAGTATAAATAAATAAACAAATCTTTATTTTGAACCAGGGAAGCTAATTGTTCAGCTATATCATAAAAATTTCCAAAATAGATTTTATTTATACAGAATTCATCTGTTAAATAAATATCTTCAAACAGTCATTGATAAAGAAAAAAGATTTCAACAGCATTCTAGATAGCATAATTATTATGTATTGAGTGGCCAGTCATTTATTTTATTTTTTATGTATTCTATTGCCGTTATTTAGAGAGAAATAATGAAAAATATTGTTCATTACATGTCAGAAATTGCTTTTCCCGTTGTCGTACAACTTCCCGTGGTCGGCTTTATCTCCCACGAAAAACTGAAACGCGCGCACGGGACAAGCTTCTTTTCTTGCCTCCTAACAAAATATACCATTCCCGCCTTCCCATACCAAACAAAAAAAGAATTATTGACAATCAAATCCCTATATAGTGACTTCCTCTATAATGATATTTTCTCTATAGTGACGTTTTTGGCATGAACGTTCAATTTTGAATATTTTGCATATAAAAATATTATGATATGACGTCTCTATATGTATAAAGGTTTACCAAAATTCTCAGAAAACATAATTTCCGGTAAGAGAAAATATAATGGTTGTATTGAAAATCTCGTTTTTTCCGAAATTCTGACTACTTACCTGTAAATCGTTATTTACTTATGGGAATTTCCTCTTTCATCAAATGCATTGGCTACATTTGCATTTATTTCAGAACGGTTTACAAACAAAACTATTTTTAAATGTACTGCGAAATGAACTTTGAACAGATTTTTTCATTATAAAGTACGTTATATACGTTTTCAATTGTAATGTTTATAATTGTGTGTTCATCGTGTACATATTTATATATAAAAGAATATTTTTTTCGGACACAATAAATCTTAATTTTTTGTTTCATTTGGATATTGATTAATTTTTAAGGCGGCTGCGTAAACTGTAAAATTTAACGTGAATAATGAAGTTTCATTATAGTGATGTTTTTTCCTGGCTTTTTTAAACATCACTATAAAGGAGTTCGACTGTATTTTGTTTAGTGGATCCCAAATAAATTATTACTATTAATGTTGTTATTATTGTTATGTAAATCTACTTAGATATAAAGGATGGTTTGTGTTTAGGAAAAGAAGTTACTTCGACTCGTTGATTTAGTGGACTGTGTCGTTAATTATTCACAATATTTACAATATACAAATTTACTCTTAGTGGGGGTGAGGGCGCTCCCTCATTGGTTACAGGACGTACCAAAGGATACTATCGAATTTTGTCCAAAATAAAATATCCTATTTGGAATTTTTGCCAATACAACATTATTTAACCAACATGTGCGTTAATGAGAATAATTAGTATTTTTGGGATTATTGATCGCCGAGTAACACAACAGTTGGATACAATACTTTGCCGTTGATCGAATCTTACGCAATTGAAGAAAACCTAATTCTATGCCATGACAAGAATTTCAATTTTAAATCAATAGACATCGCAATTAAGGATAACATGAACAACAAATAATGTTAAAACCTAAATTTAAATTCGGAATATCATCAAACTGATGATTCATCTGCATCTTTTATCAATTTAACTGGATGCACTTTTATTAACCTGTTCGAACTTTCGAAGTGAGCAGACGTTCTTTCTTCTGTGCGCTTCGAATTTCTCAGCCAGTTACTATAGGTCCCTTTTGGGACCATTTACGCAGTGTGTAGTGTGCAGTGTCCGACGAGAATTAAAGGTCAGAACATTTATTCTTTTAATCGAATTCATTCCATCGGAATTCAACGGCCCATTGCCCTCGTCGTGACCCCGGCGTAAAACATGGCGGAAACGCCGTTGCGCGAAAACCCGCGATTTCAAGCCTTCGTGGCCAAAGGCATCTCCGCGGATCTCCTTTGCGAAATCATCGAATTCGCAAAGGATGAATTCATGCGATCCTTAACCGCGGCCCAAGGTAAAGCGACGAACCCCACGCCGACAAAAGGACCTCGTACGCGCTCCTCGTCAGGCAGCAAAACGCCCAGAGCCCGGGCGGAATTCGCCACCCCTCGCGTTTCGGTAAAAACCGTGACTTCTAATTCCCCCAGCGCCGCCCCCATGTGTACGAACGCGAGTCCCACGTGTTCCGAAACGGATACGTCGCCATTTTGTTCAAACTCGCCCCTTTCAGAACCGGGTTCAACAACAACCGCGGCGCCACCTGTAGTAGAGCAGGCAACAATACAAATTACCGACGGTAGCTTCACTACCGTCCTAAACAAAAAGAATAAAAAAAGAACCCGCGCCGAAGCACTTCCCTCAGATTCAGAACCTGAAAATGAGGCCGCAGTTGAAACTAACCCGGAGCCCATTTCCGACGTGGAAATGGAGTGCGGCACAGAGTCCCTACGCGCGCGCGTTCCTCCAATCTATTATCGAGGGTTCGAAAACTGGAGGATTGTCTCCAAAGCGATAACCGACAAGAAGCTTAACTTCTTGAAGGCCCAAAACGTCGCTGACGGGGTGAGAATTCACCCGATGACGGTAACGGACTATCGCGGAATCGTCTCTCTCTTCGAAACGAGGGAGTGGCAGTTCCACACCTATGAGCTTCAGGAGGATAAACTCCTGAAGGTCGTCCTACGCGGCGTCTGTCCCAGTATTCCGGAGACTGACGTCACTGCCGCCCTCGAGGAACTCCACTTCCACCCGGTTACGGTACACCGACTCTTCAAACGTGGAGATAAAAAGAGCCCCATGCCACTCGTCATGATTACGCTTCCCCGCTCGGAGAGTAAAATCTTCGAGCTCACGCGACTTTTCAACCTGTCCATTAAGGTTGAAAAGAAAAATAAATCCCCGCTTCCGACACAATATCGCCGCTGTCAAAAACACGGTCACGGGCAAAAGTGTTGCCGCGCAACCGCGAGATGCGTCAGGTGCGGAGGCAACCATGAAACCGCCACCTGCACCAAACCGCGAGATTCCCCCGCAAAATGCGCAAACTGCGGCGGGCCGCACACAGCAAACTACCGCGATTGTCCCTCGGCACCCAAGATCCGCGCTCCTCAAGTACAAAAGACGGTCCTACCTCGCCACGCCCCTCAGGCAACACCCCGCCCTACTCAACCGGCAACCCAACTCGCACGGCAAGCCACCCCAACTCTTAGTTACGCCAAGGCTGCAACCCCAAAGACTACCGAAAGTCTCGACCCTAGCGGCATCATCGCGATTTTAACGATGCTAAACAAAATTCCCCGAGAGCAACTCCAAGTCACTCTCAACATACTATCGCAGACCCTCGCGGCCCCCATCGAAGTGTCCAACTCCTCCCGCTAATGGCCCCGCGAAAACGGAACCCTGAATCGTTACAAATCGCCCTCTGGAACGCGAACGGCTTACGACACCGGAGGGACGAACTGGAGGAGTTCGCGGTCAGGCTCCAGATAGATGTGATACTAGTGTGCGAGACTCGCCTCGCGCGCGGTATCAACGCGAATATCAGAAATTTTATCCTCCATCGCAACGATCGCGAAGACGGCCGGGCCGGAGGCGGAACTGCGATTTACGTCAGGTCCAATATTGACCACCAATCGGACCAAACGCCTGTTCTCGCTTCCATAGAAGCCACCTGCGTAGTGGTAAACACCACAGCTGCCGGTCCGATCCGAATCGCAGCGGTTTACAAACCCCCAGACAGAAGGCTCGAAGTGCCCGATCTTGACGCTTTATTTGATACACCCCACCCCGTAATAGTCGCGGGAGACTTGAACGCGAAACACACGGCATGGAAGTCGCGCCAAACCAACCCGAATGGAAACATTCTTTACGCGTATCAAAACCGGTGTAATGATATTATCATTGATGGCCCGACAGACCCGACACATCACACAGTACACGGCCTCTCTGATGTGCTCGATATCGCGATTTTTAAAGACATTCCGATTAACTGGGAAATGTTTAGCTTACCGGAACTAAGCTCTGACCACGATCCCGTAATCGTGCTGCTCGGACAGCAAACCGAAGACCGAGACGCGATAGAAAAACAAATCATTTCCTGGTCCTGTTTTACGGAACACCTGCCGTCCAGGAACTTGAAACAAAAATCAAAACCTCCCTACAAGCCGCGACACACACACGACACGCAATAATCGAACACACCGCTATACCGGTACACATTCGAAATTTAATCAGTGAGAAGAATCGCGCGCGACGCACCGCTCATCTCACCCTATATCCTCCCGACAAAGCACGTGCTAATCACCTCGGGGAAGAAGTTAAAAACGCACTTCGAACCTTTCGAAACGAACGTTGGAGCGCTCGAGTCGCGTCACTGGAATCCGCGGATTGCTCACTCTGGCGGATGACAAAAGCGCTCCGTGCCGACAGAAAAATTATCCCTCCTATACACGGAACAAACGGGATCGCGTACACACTCGCGGAAAAGGCAAACGCCTTTGCGCTAAATTACGAACAACAGTTCAGCCTGAACGACGAACAGGTGAACAACGCGCACATACAGTACATCCGCGACGACATCGACCGCACCCTTAACACTCCTGACGAGGGCGCGGTTCGTTTCGTTTCTTTTTACGAGCTGGTGGCATATATCCGCTCAGTTCACCCTCGTAAGGCGCCAGGTCACGACGGCATAACGAACCGAGCCCTCAAACACCTTCCGAGAAAAGCGATCGCTTTTCTACTCGCGATCATAAACGCGATGCTCCGGCTGCGTCATTTTCCCGCCCGGTGGAAACTCGCGGAAGTAATAGCAATTCATAAGCCCGGCCAGGACCCGAAATTCCCTCAGAATCATCGGCCAATCAGCCTCCTTTCGACTCTCGCCAAAGCAGCAGAGGCCTGCATACACACAAGAATCAAGGAAGCTCTGGAGGAACTCAACATAATTCCTCCGAAGCAGCTTGGATTCCGCGACAGACACTCTGCTCCCGATCAGGTTTTCAGGATCGTGGAGTACATTACGCAAGGACTCAACAACGACCTGTACACGGGCGCTGTTTTTCTCGACGTCGCGAAAGCGTTCGACAAGGTCTGGCACGACGGACTCGTTTTCAAATTAATTAAATTCAACTTTCCTTTACCCCTTGTGCGCCTTATCCGCTCATATCTCACAGAACGCGAATTTAGAGTCAAGGTTGATGGCACGGTTTCCGCCATAAAACCAGTTTCCTCTGGAGTCCCTCAGGGATCGATCCTGGGGCCGACCCTGTTTAACATCTATATGGCGGATATTCCAATTCCGCCTCACCAAGCCATTTTAGCGCAGTACGCCGACGACACTGCCTTCCTAACTCGGTCTTTCTATCCAGAGATTGTCACACGGCGCCTTCAGCACGTGGCTGATAGCCTGGAGGAATGGTACTCCAGATGGCGTATAGATATAAATCCCGCGAAAACGCAAGCCGTACTATTCACAAGGCGGCGAAAAGGCCCGTCAGGCAACGTCACACTTTTCCAGCAACCGGTTGCGTGGCACCCTTCAGCGAAATACCTGGGTGTCATCCTCGATAACAGACTCTCGTGGCGTCCCCACATAAATCACGTGCGGCAAAAAGCTTACGGGCGAATAGCTCAACTTTTTCCCCTATTTGGCCGTAACAGCGTGTTATCCATTGATAACAAGCTGTTACTATATAAAACAATTATAAGACCCACTCTCACATACGCGATCTCTGTCTGGGGATATGCGGCTCCCTCCTACATGGCGGCGGTATACGCCGTACAAAATAAAGCTCTTCGTCTGGTTACGATCGCACCCTGGTTCGTTCGGAACACACACATCCTCCGTGATTTAAATATCCAGTCACTTCGCGAACACATCGTCTCTCTTGCGGAAAAATTTTTCGAACGCGCGACAGTCCACCCGAATCCATTGATTCGGGCGTCAGCGGACTACGTACCCGATCAGCGTGATCGGTATCGTCGTCCGAGGTACATCATCGTATAATCCCTGCCCCCGCGGCTCTTTCTGTGCGTCCACTTCCCGTTCTTTTGAACAGCCACCCACAGCGTCAGAAGTATAGAATAAATATTATTCCAAGCTTCCTGTTCCAGGCAAAACAACATCAAAGCCTAGAGGGGTTTTTAGTCAGTAATATGTTCCCGCTGGGTATGGTCTGATGGCTTATTGATATCCCATTGCTGGCAGCACATGCTGCCGGCAGTGGGCCGTTGGTGGGCTGGCATATTGTACCCCTTGTGGAAAACCTGGCTCGTCTGTTGAAGTTGGGCCGACAGACGTTTTCTTAAAAATTTTCCTCTCTCCCGAAGTTAAAAAAAAAAAAAAACTGTTATTAACGTCAATATAAATGCTATTACTAAACTAATGGGTTTTCCAATAAGAGGTGTTATTTTGAATAGCCCGTTATTTCGGTAGATGTCACTTTTGGAGCTGTAATTTTTTGACATTTGACAAGTAGAAACTACGCCATTAATAAAAATGGAACGATACACGCTTCAACAACGCATTGAAATTATTAAAATTCACTATAAAAATGGTGAAAATTTGGCAGAGACGGTTCGTAAAACTCGAACATTTTTGGGTCGTCGTGAAGCACCTTGTCGGACCGCAATACAGAAATTGGTGGAAAAATTCGAGCTGTTGGGACAAGTTAGTGATGTGAAGAATAAAACCCGTGCACGTCGCTCAAGAACAGCCGAGAATATTGCTGCTGTAGCCGAAAGTGTTGAAGAAAACCCAGGTTTGTCCATTCCTCGTCGTTCTTTGGAATTAGACATTCCAAAAACGTCATTACACCGTATTTTGCATAAAGATTTGGGTCTTAAGGCTTATAAAGTTCAGTTAACACAAGAACTCAAGCCGGCCGATCATCAACAACGTCGTATCTTTGCCGATTGGGTCCTTGAAATGCATGAAAATGATCCGGAATTCCATCGAAAAATCATCTTGAGTGATGAGGCCCATTTCCACCTGGATGGCTTCGTTTTCCAATAAGAGGTGTTATTATTATTATTATTATTTTCACCATTTTTATAGTAAATTTTAATAATTTCAATGCGTTGTTGAAGCGTGTATCGTTCCATTTTTATTAATGGCGTAGTTTCTACTTGTCAAATGTCAAAAAATTACAGCTCCAAAAGTGACATCTACCGAAATAACGGGCTATTCAAAATAACACCTCTTATTGGAAAACCCTATAGATACTGAAATCTTTCATTAATAAGAAATCATTCATTAATAGTAGTCGTTAATGCATGATTTCCTATTCAATAAATCGACCCGTAAAAAAACGATCATCGGAAAAATATTGAAAATCACGCGCTACACATTTGGATATTTCTGGTCATTATAAGCTCGGTACCCAGGTAATACGCTTGCAAATAATGTTTCTCCCATGGCTCAATTAACAAGATTACACCATCCGGTAGTTCATTTTCGTCTGTTCTCGCGCATGACGTCACTGTGGAGAAGCATGCTGCACTAAAAAATTCCAAGTTCAATGAAAATCAGCTTTGTTACATAATTTTTTTTTAAGCAAAATTTTATGTAGACTATTTTAGTTCTATACAATTTTTTTAGTCAGAGTAACAGTTTAGAAATTAAATGAGGGAAACTCCAAATTTTTTCACCTTTGGAGCCAGTTTTGGTTCAAGAGGGAATGTTTCATCTGTGCTTCTTATTTTTAACTCTACTGGAAATTAATTTCCAAAGAATAAACACTATTGAATTACTGCTTCTATTTATTTTCTTTTTTTAAATTTATTTTCTCTACAACTACGTCATGAAAGGACAGAGCCGGGCGCGCATGGAGAAACCTTGCTAATTCAGCCATGGTTTACGCAATCTATTTTTTTATAATGGGTCTAGGACCTCCAGCTGGTAAGGTCATAAATCACAATTATTCGATTCACTTTCTGAAACTAGATGCAGAGCAAGTTGCCTATCTTCGATTATTTCAATATGAATTTATTGCCTTATTTAGACCTTCATTAATGTAGAACCGACTATCCGGAAAAGAGATAATTGTAAGCTATAGATTGGTATGTCTCAATTATTGCAAATCAATTTTACGCGATTAAATAAAAAAGTACCACTCAGTTTTTTGCAAATAATTTAAAAACTAAACTAAAATCTGTAACAACACCGACCATCCGCGAAAAGTATTGGCGTAACTGATCAATCAAATAGACGAGAACTGCTTCAAACTCAAAAATTTGGAATCGAAAAGTACATTTACGTTGTATCTATATCGAACTCCGGTAGTCCCTTAACTTTCTGTAAAGTACATAATGTGCATCCTACCCCGTTTAACATGGTTCCTAATAATTCGCAGATATAATTTGTATTTTGAATTTGAAAAAGTTGTAATTAATTTAATTTATTGTATCATCATTATCTAGTTCAATATACGAAATACTTACTTAAAGTTGCATAAAGTTAATTTATAGTGTAAATCGATTATTTTTAGTATTACATTTTAAAAATGATATTTTAAACATTTTAATTGCTTTTCCTTTGGGGAATTAACCTTTTGGAATTGGTAGACATTTCAATAAATTGTTGTCTTTCTATTTAGCAAATCAGATAAAACTTGTATCATATTCTTTCATTAACATTAGTTCTAATTATTTTAAAATTCTAAATTTAAAATAATTTTATTCCTTATTATGTATTCAGTTTGTTTCTGTAAATTTCTTTGTTTGTTCTCATACATCTTGAACGAATTGTAAAATAAACATTGTGTACTTACTGAAAGAACCAGTGCAATGCTAACACCCCCACTTCCACATGTTTGAACAAATCTCTGAAATACGTTCGTTCAAGCAGTTTAGCACTTACAGTTTTAGAAGCTCTGGTGAGACTTGCATTCTCTAACTGTATTCGAACATAAATACTTTTCCATTTAGAAACTAATTATGAATTAATGACAGCTTGGGTTCAATATGTGGTACATCTACCGAAGTTAAATATGACAATACACTCATTTTACCATACTGCTCCTCTAAAAACAAAGGACTGAATCCTTTAGTTGTTCTTGCATTGTAATTCATTTTTTTAAAATTAGCAAATAACTCTCTGTCCTAGTTGACTATCCTCAGAATTAGTTGTGTCATAAATAGTTATCTTTAAAAACTAATAGTTGATTTCTAAATTAGTTTAAACCCCTCCTTACTTTACTTTAATATGGTTAACCAAGTAAATCCGAGTATTCATCTAAACCAACTGGTTTTTGATTCTAAATAACACCACTAGGGGAATATACCAACCATGCACTTCCTTCACGCGCTGCCAAGTCATAATGTAGGGTAAAAGTGGGATATTTGCCCCAGGAGGATAAACGCCGCACTTCGATATTTTAAAAAGTATTTCGTTGATGTCACTAATTATGTATTGGTAGGTTACCGGACTGTGTCTGAAGAAGGTGTGAAACTTTGTAGAGCGAAGCTGTGGCACAGCTAAATAATATCAGCAAAAAATAAAATCAGGTAAGGCGTTGCTTAATTTTGCTATTCGTATTTCTTAAATGTGCAGCTCTTAAAATGTGCAGTTTTCACTGAAATGTTTTATTAATACTTACGTTCGTTAGATAATGTTAGGTTTGTGCTGAAAAATCTACAGGAAGTTTAAATTTTTGCTTGGGGCACATATCTCATTATATTTGAGGTTTAGGAATGAATAAATATTTTACCAGTTATAAATGGATCGAAATATTGGACTTCATAACTAAGCATCATCAAATTTGGATGTGTATAAATTGAAACACCTTGCATTTTAAAATAACTGAAGGCATTCAATTTTAACAATTACTCGGAATGAATTTAAGATGACCCTGTTAATGGTAAATTTGAAACCTATAATCATAAAACTAGCACATTCATCGAAAACTTTTGAATTCATGCAAAATTTAATAAGAATCAATTTATTATTGCAATGAATAATGAATATAATTTTCTGATCATTTTCTCATTATAAATTATACCTCACGACAACACAGTGATATCATCAATTTTGTGAATAGTTAAAGAATAAGCTGAAGGAAATTGTTAATCATGAAGAAACGGTTCTAAAAAGGCGCCGCCAATAAGGAAATATTTTTAAAAATTTTCTCTTTAAGGCTCCTGAATCCTGGTATCTGCGAATCATTGAAAAATTAATGCAAGATATTTTTGTTAGCCTTAAATTTGAAGAAAGCCTTGCATCATCTACTTATGTAGAATTTAATAATCTATCCAGCTCGTAAAATCAAACTTTGAAAAACTGATCTGATTAAAGTATATTAATTAAAATGTCAAAATAGTCTTCACAAGTTTTCTCAATCATCGGTTACCGCAGAATTTTTTGGTTTAGTTCATGTTAAAAATTGAACAAAAAGCTATCCGACTTGACACTTACTTTTCTTTCAACTATTCTGTACGTTGATTTAAATGAAAAAAATCAATCAAACATTTTGCTCTCAAGTCCTTATTTCGTGACGGTGTCAAGAAGATTTACAACGTCTATTAGTGTAACGTCGCTTCTTAGAATCTTTAATTTATGACTGATGGCAAGTTTCGACTTTATGCACACTAAGTCGGTGATTATTACCTACCATAAATTGTAGATCTAAACTATTCTTAAAAATAGTATTATTAACCAGAGAAAAATACGCTTCGTAAAAACAAACTTTAGAGTGTTACTTAACCCCTTACCGCCTCATTTTTTTTATACCGTTCAATTAAATATATGTTATTAATTATCGTTATTGAACAATTTAAAAAATACTAAAAAAAATTTTATCGCGATTTTTGATAAAAAGAGTTCAAAATATTACTCGCGTCAAATATGTCATATATTGCGGTCAGCGCCACGTAATACCGTTTATGATGATCTTATAAAACATTTGAGTGTGCCAAATACGGGAAAAAAGGGGTTAAAATGTCTGATGTGAATTAATAGATTTAAATTTAAAAAATTTAAATACAGTTGAAATCCCGTTTAGTGATGTTCGAAAAGCCACGAAAAAAAAACCACTATAGAGAAATTTAATTACTAATAGAATTCACGATGAATCAAAAAATTAAGATTTAATACGTTTGAAAAAATATTTGTTCATTTAGATATACACACAGTTATTAATAAAAAAAACACAATTGTTCATCATATGTAATTGAATAGTTACATTGTATGTACTTATTGTTGAAAAAATTTGTCCAAAGTTTATTGCACAGCAGGTAAGTAGTCGGAATTTGGGGAAAAAACAGATGTTCAGTAAATCTATTATATTTTCTATTACCGAATATTTCGTTCCCCGAGAATTTTGGTAAGCCTATATATGTATCTTGAAAAGTTAAAAGGGACCTATTTTTTGATTGTGTTAATAAATCGACAATCAGAAAATTAAGATGGTTGGATTTGATCGTTTTAGGAGCTCAAGGTCTATTTAAAAATTGATTTCCACGATGTGCTGCTTTCGTGAATATTAAGTTTGCACATTCAGAACATTTTGTCGATAAATATTCATTTATCAGCTCGAATGAACGTATTATAAAAATAAAATTTTAATTTTATTCACATTTGGCAAAGTGAGGGAACTGCCAAGAAAGCGAACGGTCAAAATTCCAGTATACAATACCAGGTAATCGACTGGTTGGTGCCTTTAAATTTTTCAACAACGAATTTGTAATACATCTGACAGACAGATTCGAAGTACATAGGTATTTTACGTAACTTTCTGTTTTGGGATTGGTTAACATTTCTTAGACGACGCGACGTAGCTAAAATATGCAAAATTTGAAAAATTGTTTATTATAACTTTAACGTCTTCTGAAGTCATTTGACTCTTGGAGTGAAAATAAGTGATTTTGTGGTGTTTGAACATGGGAATTCATGGAAAAAGATCTTTGCCCGATCCAATTAGTTAATTATTTTTTTATTAGCCAAGTTCGACGCTTCATACAGTAAAAAGCAATATACCAATTTATTTTAAAAATTCCTCACAGTATAGTTTTTAAAATGGTATAACATTTGTTTTATTTTACCGTAGAAAAAAGATATTGCTATTTTTTCGCAAAAGGAGATCATTGTGAAATTATTTATAATTAGAAATTGAAATGAAAACACTTGTTAAATGAAAGTGATAGGTATTTAATCAAAACTAAACAAAACACAAATGAAAATCACATATAATATGCCTTCAAATTGTCTGCTAGTACTAAATAGTACGCGATTGTGGCATCTTGTTCGAAAAGATCTGTTTAACCAATTGTGGATACTTCATACTTGGTGCAGAGAACAAGTATTACCTATGTGAGGCCATGCAGTATAGACATAATTCGAGCCTTGTCGTCGATAAAAAGTACAGTGAATAGTTTCGAAGAATTGTTTATGTTTATGATGAATATTTGCTTATAAAAGAATTACAATGATCTGCGACAAAGAACCAAATCAAATATAAAAAAAAAAATGCCTCTTGCCTTTTTCCCTTTTTAACCATCTTGCACTTCCTACGACATTTATTTGTTGTGCGGCTTGATTGAATTAGCCAAGAGATGACGACATTGACGTTCGGAAGATTCTGTATACAACAAATTTGAGTGATCTCGCGATTAATAAAAAAGTTTCAATAAGGTTAACATTGCACATTTTACACATTTACTGAAAATCAACAAAACTTAAAATTGATAAATCCTTTTGGAATACATGATCAACATTTGCAGAAGTTAATTTTCTGACAGTAAAGTGGTCAAAAAGTAAGATAGGTACTGAAAAAAGTGTTGAAAAACTAACAAAAAATTCAAAGAGGACGGTACGCTCGCGGGTTTAACCTAGTAATTGTAATTGTTGAATAATATTATTATAATGCTATAAAATGCCGAATAATTGTTGCTTGTTTATTTTACTTTTATGTTGTAAATTGTTTTCTTTTTATTAAAATTGTTTGTTTCCTGTTTTTTGGGAATATTTCTTTATTATACATTTTATTAAAATTGTTTGTGAATTATAATAATTATTACTCTAGATAGATTCCTTTATTTCTATCTAACTCTTTTATTACGTATTTTATTCAAATTATTTGCGCGTTGAATAAACAAAATAGCTAAAACTTGATAATTGTTTTCGTATCTATGAAACAAATTTTATTAATTCATTTTTATTTTCCATGATACTCAAAAAAGTGATTTTGTTTGTGGATTTAGTGTAAATAATAGTTATTTATATTATTAGGAGTATAAGCAAAGCTTAAGTCCGATGACATACTGGCGCGGTTGCGGTTTGCGGTAGTAAGTGACCTTCATGCCGCTTTTCTGAAACACATTGATTCAAATGTGAGGTGTCACACTTGCCGTAATGTAAACAAGAACCGCGTCTTGTCGCGGTCAAGCGTTGCAGCGTGTTTACAAACAAAACGAAACCGCGTGTGTGACATCGATTTGCGGTTATAAACATTATAATCTTTGTTTATAAACGCAACCGCAAACCGCAAAGTATGACACCCCACTTATGTGCTGTGGCTGATAGGTTGATTGCCGATCGTAGTGAGGCAGCCAAATCAGCCGAAGCACATAAAGCTTTGCTTATACTCCGAATAATATATGTTATTTTTTCTCCAAACGTGTAAAATTATAATACAAAAATAAGCATCTAATTAACAAGGTTATTTCGGGAAACATTACACTTATACGAAAATCGCATTGCCTGATAGACACTTTCTAGATATTACCGTAGCAACCCACCAAACAACAAATTATTGTTTGAGAAAAGTCAGTCAATTTTGTGGCAATGTCTAATTCAGACGAAATTCAATCAACTCCGCCTGAAATAGCCGAAATAGCAAGAGTCGAGATTGAAAATCTTCTTCCTACAAAGTCAAGCGGTGTTTATGAAGCAGCGTTCAAGAAATTCATTACATGGTGTTTGAAAAAAAATGTATTCGTTTATTCAGAAAGTGTCCTTCTGACGTATTTTTCGGAGATGGCCAAAGGGATGAAAAGTTCAAGCTTATGGTCGCATTATTCGATGATCAGGACATTGTTAAACCTCCGACATGATGTTGATAATTCAAAATATTATATAAAATATTATATGCTTAAGCATATAAAGTACTTTATCTGCTTAAGCATATAAATGAAACTTCTACTAGCAACATTCTGTCATTTAAATGCCACTTTTATGACGTTTGGAGAAAAACAATATTACGTTATTTATAAAAAAAAGAAATGCTGTAAAATCGCACTACTATTTATCAATAATTATTAGCCTTGTATTTTTCATTTTATAAAGAATTGCTTAGGCTGATTCCAGACAAATTGAGTCAAAATTTTTTAAAATTTCAACCCGTTAGGTTTGTTGAGGTCAAAATATTTCTAAAATATTTATTTATAAAATTTCTCAGAATCGTTCAAAAGGAATTTATTTTATTGTTCTGGAGAAATGTTTGCGAGGAATTTCAAGATTCGACAATTTTTAATCTACCTGCATTGGGTAGTAAATTTCCGAGAATGTAACAATGCAGGCTTGAGAGCCTTTACAAACTCAGCGGGCGGTGACAGGGAACAGGAGTACACTTCCAATGCGGTATGAAAAATCTATTTCGAAGTTATACAACCCGTATAACTTCGAAATAGATTTTTTTCTCAGTGATTGAGACCCTTAACAAATAATTTCTCAGAAATTCTAAATAGTTGGGACACAATGAAGCAAAATCCGATCATTTGGAAGATAGTATTCCAGAAACTAATCACACAGTTTTATTTATAATCGGCTGCATAAACGTTGCAAGTAAGACTTTATTAAATCTATGTCAAATTGATCATGTCATTTACACCAAATTTATTTCGATTCAAACATTGACTATGATTATTGTATTACATTTACTTAATTGTAGAAATTCCAGATAACATTTTTTACAGATGACAAATTCATGACACATAATATACAGAAAAAAATTGAAAAAAAACTGTTTGTAAAATATGGTTTGAATTTTTACCAACAACAGCAACGACGGCGACGTAGCGAGTACAACTTGAGCCAAACAGATTAGAGATGTTGAATCAAACAATTATCCATTTTGGTGTTTTTGTCGATTTTTGTACGGTTTCAGTTTCTTACTATTGAATTCATCAAAAGCAGACTACAATTACTATTTCCATTATATTTTATACCAACATAAAGTCCTTTTTGTGAAATAACTTACATTTGGCAACTTTATACTGGATTCTTTAATGCAATAATTGGAAAGTGTCGATTTTTTATCTCTTATGTTGGTTCTAATTTGTGTCGCCAAGTTCCAAATAATCAACTCAAATTTGAAACTTGCTGGTTCGATGGATAATAAGCGAAAATTTATTACGGCTTTAATTTTTAATGATCGACGATTACCGAAAATATATTGCTATAAGCATCTAGAAAATAAGTACGTTTCACAACCCAATATATTAACTAGGTATGACAACAAATCACACCAATAATAAAAACATAATGATACGGTTTATTATTCTATAGGACATGCTTACAACTGGAAAAGTCTGTCAGTACATTATGTTACTTCAAGTACTAACAACAACGAGTATAGTATGTTTTTCCAATTTTGCAGTGGTAAAACTTATCGATTGACAGTGAACATTCTAGAAGGAAGTGTCACTGACTGAATCCAATCAAATTTTGGTTACAAATTCATAGTAGAAGATGCAGATGATAACAAAAACTGTCTTAACTTTGAAACTTCAATAACGACAATGTTCGAAAAGGTTCAAGTTCGGAGTAACTTTTACTAGAATATCAAAAAATTAATGCATGAAGTAAACTACACAACCTAAAAACGCTAACCGTGACATGGTGAATTATTTGTAGATGCCCCCTCTATAAATTTATATACGGCATTAGTTTACTAACACGATATGTTATTGTTCACCTGGCTTCTTGCACACTCCCACTCAGTTCCAAATTCACTGCACATGCATACGGAAAAAAATTATTACTACTATAAAAGAGTGTAATAATTGAGTCCATCCAATAGCACAAATTGTTTATCTGTTAAAGTTGCCATAAGTTAGCGAGACACAGTAAAAATATACTTGCATCTAATTTACTTTTATTACACTTTTTTTAAACTCCTATTGATGGAAAAATGCTTTACCAAAAACATAGTAGAACAATTTTTAAAAATATTTATTTAAAATAAAGTAAACCTAGCTGACATGTACACATAACAATAGCATTTCATTTAACCAGTACATAATTCAGGCAGTATTGCCCGATGGTTACCACATGCGAGGCAAATAACATTGTTTATCTACAATTTTGAAAGAGAGAAATTAAAAACTTAATAATAAATTAAATAATTTAGAAAATTTGTCTGAAATAAAAACAATGCCGTTGCTAATTACTTGCAATAATACCTAAAAAAATATTACAATTAATAATTACAAATAACAGCTACAACAACTATGTGCTATAAAATGCCGCTACCATTTAAAATAGTGTATTATGCACTAAGGTGCACAAGTCTATTGTCATCGACTTCGTATACCACGGAAAACTGTGACGCACACACTGAAAAAGCTCCTTTTTTGCCTCCTAATGAAAATACACTATACCACAACTTTACGTGGGTGTCATACGCTGGACCTTATTAGAATAGTATGATTTATTTAGTTACTACAATCAGAAAAAAAAATCGCATAGGTAAAAAAATTCGGACTTTAAAATTGTGCGTTTTTAATTTTGGTCCAAAAATTGGTCATTCTTGAGTTTTAACAATGTTCATTTTTGTTATAAGATAGATATCACTAAATGTATAAAAGAAAATCAAAATTATTTCTTTACTTTCCTCGTTACTATAATTCCTGTTATCGAAGCAACTGGTTCGCATGTCCCTTCCTTTTTATATATCTTCTTACTTTTCGTTCCGACGGAAATAAACTAAAAAACAATTTGTTTAATAGCCATTACATTGAAAAAACGTTTAAAAAATTCATTCGGTAAGGTAAAAGTGTGGGAAAAATTACAATTTTACAACAAATTTACGTACATGCGAATTTATCACAAACAGAATCAGAAAATCCCCATAATTTCAGTACCATTATTAGAAATGGTCCTTGAAACTGATCATTTTGTTGATCGACATTTATTAATATTGCATTGAATTAACATCTTCATCTCGGCACATTAAGGCACTTGTAATATTTCCCATTTCTTCACAATTAAACATTCACTAATTATATAAGTTACTGAAATTTCACTTTACAATAAAAATACAGAAAATGCACACCGTAATATGTAATTTATTACTGCAAGCCGGGTTAGGGCTGATGGTTTGGAGGTAACTTTTAAGAAATTTCAAAGTAATTTAACTATTGTCAGTAAAGCTTTACGGCAATTTACAATATTCCGTTCAACTGTATCCGCATAGCTGGACCTAGCGCTCGTTCCAAACAATACCACCAGTGAGGTCACCACAAAATAAGAATTCCTATTCTTAAACCAAAACGGTAATTTACTTGGTTTAATATTATATACCTTATACACGATCAGTTGGGGCGATGTTGTTAGAGATAAGAAATAAATGACTTTACGTAACAAAAGATTTTCGAGAATCCAAATTTTTACCTGAATACGTCCGGTAAGAATTCACACCTAAATAACAGCTTTATTACTTTCAGCCGTGATAAGTACTTTAACAACATCGCCCCAACTGATACTGTATAAGGTTTACCTGCTAACATTAAGTACGTTTATCCCTCCTAAACCCAAGACACACATTCTTCATAAATTCTTAGGTGGCATTTTTTTGAGTGTATTAAAATCTACACCGTAAAGTACTAGGTAAGATTGAGAAAATAAATTCCCGGTAACTTTAACAGTTTGATAATAAACCATTACCAGGCTCAATTTTCACTATGATTTAATTTAAAACAAAAACAGTAATTAGGCCATTTTGTAGCTTGGTAATTGAAGAATAATGTTTCCAATTTTTAAAATTTTTCGAATACTAAGAAAAGGTTTTATCTCAACAGTGCTAGACGATGGACCAGCCTGTATACACCTATCCCCCGATTTACACGGAAGTTCGGTTCCTCAGAAAACCGTATAAAACGAAATTTTTTATTTATACAGGCAAAACCATGTAAATCGAAAACAACTTAAAATGCGCATAATTCAATCATTTATTTAACGAAATTTTTTTTGAATAATAAATTTTGAAAAATAAAAATAGTAGTTCATTCATAAAATAACAAATATACAGTGCGAACCAGCCAAATGGAATAAATTCAGTATCTTAATTATTGCGCATATTTATCAAAAATCCCAAAACACGTCATTTTTAATTCATGACATGATATTCTGCAAAGTAAAAATTTCAACCCTAACCTCAACCCCCTTCAAGTGACAGTTTCAACCCCTAAATGTTTAAATAGGAAGTAGGAGCTTGTACTATCTCATTTGAAATTTATGTATTGCAAAAATTAACAGTAAAAAAAATTAATCTGTTTAACAGTACAATATAAAATAAAAAACTACATCTGTTACTCCTTCTCCATTTCATAGACGATGTAAAATGTTAATTTTCGTTTCTAAAGAAATAACTTTTCTTTTCATTTCATTTTTTCTAATTTTTTGGAATGATAAAATCCTAAAATTCTAATTAAATTATAAAAATGCTACAAAAAATAAATGTTTATTAATAACCAGTAAGTATGATTTTAAAAAAATTCTGATTAATAAAAACACATTGATGCATACTTTTCTACGAGCACAAATTTACTACAGTAATTTACGTGAATACGTAGGAAGTTTTATTGCAGATTCAAAACGGGAAATTCGTTATTTTGAAAACCGTGTAAAAGCGAAATTATGTAAAAAAAGTACCGTGTAAATCGGGGGATAAGTGTACATCTTATTAAAAAAAAAAAATTATTTCACAGGTTGATAATTAATATTGGTTTTTCATGGCGTGATGGTTTCTTGTTATTTGTTATTAATTATGTACAGATATTAAATTAAAATAATTAAAATTACACATTCTGTAATATGCGAAGTTGGAATAGTATTTGATCAATAATGAAAACAAAATAACAAATGGTTATTGCAATATTTAAAACAATTTTGACAAAATAGAAAGCAATCGAGTTAGTGAAAACAATGGAAAAACTATACATCACAAACTATTGCCTGCCTTGACATCTAATTTGTGTGCCTACCCTGAGAAATCTAGTAATAGAAGTAATTTCCGGTTGCCGTTTACCTACTAGGACAATCTTTGGGATAGTTGCTATAATCAGCATGAAGGGTGACTAACACTTTGAGAAATGAACGATGCATTTTTCTGCACAACCTGGTAGTCAAACCTCGATCTCACACTTGGTACAGTCGCCCACTGCATTGATTCGATTATATTAAACTGCCAATAAGGCAACTTATAGGTTCGATCACATAGGCAGTAGTGATTTCTTTCGATATAGATGGCTTTAGAATGTACGTTGAGGTATATGTACTTGAATTGTTATTACAATTAATTATGACCAGCATGCATTAATCAAATTTAATTGCCTACAACAGAAATTATTCATTTCTTTACTTCCAAATTTGTTGAAATTGGTAATTACTCACCTTTGGTGGCATGTTTCAAGGCAACTTCTCTATTATTCTTGCCATCTCAAACAAACAAAACATTTTGTAATTATGTTTGATTAAACATATTAATCAATACAGAATAGAATTATCTTTTTATATTTATAGCACGACCGTTTCATAAGAAGTACCACAAAAGACTGGGATTCGACAACTGTCACTATAGTTCATTTATCTTCACTGTGAAACAGAAAGCTCATTAAAGTTTTACGATTATTACAAAATTGTAAAAAAATTCCTGAATTTACGATCAAACGAATAATGATTAATTTAAAACCTATAATTATAAAAGGAGTTCCCATACCGATTAGTTTTTTAATTCTTACAAAATTTAACAAGAATCAATTAATTATTCAAATGCGCCGTGAAATAAAATTGATGATCACTTCTTCATTAGACATCAAGCCATTACAGCGATAACAAGTAGTTTCAAAACAGAATTAAATATAACAGAAACAGCTTGTCTGGATAATTAAAGAATAACCAGAAACACAACCAATTACTAGCAAATTAATTATATTGATGATAACAGACTCTGCCCCAGTTTCGGTACTAATTATGACTAAAGCTCTGCAAGAAGGAGCTGGTAAGGAAATATTTTTAACTATTTCTTATTGCATTAATAATATTTCAGAATTTTCAAAAGTAATTATTAATGATCCCATGAAAAGGAATCTAGTGTTGTTGAAGACAATTTTTCAGTGCGGATGTGTATGGCCCGAAACTGACAACAGAATTCTAATTATTATCGGTTGCATTAACGTAGCAAGTATGGCTTTATTAAATATATGTGAACTTTACGACCTTATCGTCTACAATGAATATTTTTCGATTCAATCAGCGGCTACGTTTATTGGGCTACTGCAAGTAAGTATTATTTATGATATTTGTATAAAATGTAAACAATATTTTTTACAGCAACTAATTAAAATGACAACTCTTTTAATGTACAGAAAAAAATTGCGAAAAATTGTGTGCAAAATATGGTTAGAATTTTTTCCAATTAAAGCCGCTACTGGTCAAGTTGAAGTTAAGCTGAATAATTTAGCAAAACGCAATAAAAGAATGATTTTCTTCTGCACGCCGGTCTTTTTCATTGGTGCGTTTCAGTTTCTTACTGCAGAATTCGTCAAAAAAGGCCAACAATTGCCATTTCGCTTATATTTTATCCCCAAATCTAGTCCTTCATATGAAATTGTTTACTTGTGGCAGTTTTACACTGGAGTATTTACTGGTGTAATGGCAATAAGCGTGGATTTGTTATTTGTTACATTGGTTCTAATTTGCGTGGCTCAGTTCCAAATAATTAATTCGAATTTGAAGTTTGTCGGTTCGGTGGATGATGACAATAACAGCACATCCATTACCCATTTTATTATTAATAATCAGGAATTAACAAAGCAGCATTTTGATAAGCAATTGGTAAATAATTATGTCGCTCAACACAATATGTTAACCAAGTATGACAACAACTCCCGTGAATAATAAAAATTGGTAATAGTCTGTTGCAGGACATGTTTAGAATTGGCAGAAGTATTTCAGTACATTATGTTAGGAGAAATACTGACAACGACAATAGCCGCGTGCTTTTCTAGTTTTGCAATGGTAACATTTATGGATAAAATGAAGAAACAGGCAATTTTTAATTAAAATTTTCAGAAACAAGATTCTCAAGTAATAATTCAATATTTACCTCTGCCGGTCTTAATCTTTCTTCAGCTTACTTTCTACTGCTATTTCAGTGAGCAACTAACTTATCATGTATGATGACGTAATAGAAAAGTTTTGCGTTTATTTCGTCATTCTGTTTTAGGCTGGAAATAGTGCAGCTGCAACGTACGAATGTGCTTGGTATAATTTAAACAATTTACAGCTGCGCAAGAATTTAATTTTAATTATACAAAAATCCAATAAAGAGATAGCGATGACTGCGGGCGGTTTTTCGAAAATTAGTTTAAATACACTTGTACAGGTTCTCAATCACATATTGTACGTTCTAGTGCAACAAAAACTTTTATTGCAGGTTTCCAAATTTTTTGTCTCCGTTTATACACTGATGGGAACGGTGATGAACGAAAAAAATTCGTAATCTGGATAAGTTGTAAAGATATAAATAAATCCTAGAAACGAATCTCACATAAAGCAGACATATTATCGAAGTCACTGGGTCGTCAGCCGGCTCAATCACCATAATGTAATTATGAGAAAATTAATGCACATTAAAAGGTGTAGTAGTATAATAAATAAGTAGTTTTTGACAACTAATAACAGGCTGCTTTTTAAACCTAACTAACAACACAAGGAAATTATTAAAGGCACAGTGAAGTTAAAATGCTTTTTTTATTTTTTTGCCTTAATAAATGAAGAATCTTAAGTTATGAATACTATTGCACATTTCTCGAAAATTTGTTGGAAATAAACGGCTCAAAAGCCATAATTGAATTACCCCGCGACGTCACTCCTGACACGGCTGCTCTGCGCTGCATAGCGAACAGTCGGTTTGTTATAGACCTGTACCGTTATTTCAAACAATTTTATTACACAATTAATTTCAACAGGAAAAGATTACAAAATTAAAACTTGTCACAAGGAACCTTTTTAGAATAACCTAACGGGCACCCATAAAACATCCGTTAAACCACATGCTGCTACCCCCACAACAACCCAGTCTTTGCCAAAAAGTCAAAAAAGCAGTTCATTACGAACAATCATGAAGCAACAATCTCCAGTTTTTATGCTATTAGAATAATACATTTGTGTAAATAGTATAAATAATTAGTGTTAATTTTTAATCTTTTTAATCTTAAATTAAATAATATTTATTCGAATCCGACGAAATTGTGTCAGTGTTCCTGTGAGTTCATAGCAGGTTAATTTCGGTGACTTGATGCATATCTATGCAGTTTTGTGCTACAACCAAGGTAGTATTTTTTACAATCACTGATACTGATTGATTTTATTATAATAATACAGGAACAATTAAGATGGTTTATTGCTGCGTGGTCGGTTGTACGAGTAATTCAAGCAGGAGAAAAAAATCAACTGAAAATTCCGAGGAAAATTCAGGTTTGGTAGGTTTCCATCAATTTCCTTCACGACAAAAATCCCCGGAACGGTATAAAACCTGGCTGCATAATGTAAAGAGAAAAAATTTTGCCCCTACAAAATCTAGCCGAGTTTGCTCAACTCATTTCACAGAAGATGATTTCGAAATTTCTTCAGTTTTGAAAAAACGTCTAACAGTAGGGGGTAAATTTCAAAATAAATTAAAGAAGTCTGCTGTTCCCTCATTGTTCCTTACTGGCGAAAATGAAGGTGAAACATCATTACCATCAACATCATCTGTATCGAAAAAAAGAAAACAAAGTAGCTATTTACGCAAACAAATGGTTTCAGAAATCATGCAGTCTCAGCAGGGCCCTAGTACATCCCGAGGTACATCGTTGAAAAGAAATTTCTATCTGGACGTATACAGTTCATCTTCATCGGAGTCAAATAGTAATTCTGCTGCCAATTCACATATGGAAACTGATAACGAAGGAACTAAAAAAGGCATGGTTAGTTGCGGCGTTCAATGTGAACTTGGAAAAGAAACTTTTTGTAGCGTAGCCAAAAAACGCGTAGATCAGGACTTGGACACTTCATATATTGAATCGGATTGTAGTGAAAGTAGTGATTCTAGTGACGATGAATATAGTGACGTTGAAAGTAATGAAAGTTATGAAAATAATATTTCTGAAAAAAATTTGAACATTTCGGAATATGTGTTTCTTGTATTTGGCGAAAATATTTGACTTTTATTCAACAAATGCCAAAGGTGTGGAAAGAATACTACTAAAAAAATATGTTCGATGAAAGGAACACTGTTAATAGTAAAAACCGTATGTATAAAGAATCATACATTTACGTGGCATTCCCAAACTACTTCAAATAAATTTGCAATGGACAATATAAAACTTGCTAGTGCTATGTATGTAACAAGGATGAGTTTCACTCTTTTTGCCTCCTTTGTAAATATACTTAATTTGAAAATCTCTTCCAATGCGACGTTTTATACAATAGTAAAGAAATTCGTAGCAAACCTTTCACGATAAACGAAACAATTTAATAGACGTTTTAAATAGGAATGAGGAAGATATTTGGATTAGTGGCGATGGACAATTCGATTCCCCAGGCTATTGTGCAAAATATGCTACATATTCCATCATGAATATAAAAGATCAACACATTATAGATTTTATTGTTGTTCAGAAGGGAATGGTAGCAGGAGACCTTGAAAAAGCTGCTTGCGAAAAATTTTTGCAACGATTAACACAGGACAAGAACATGAATATTACTCTATTTCTTTCTGATAGACATCGAGGAATTCGACTTCTTCTTAGAACCAAGTTTCCCCAAATTATTCATCAATTCGATGTATGGCATATGGCAAAAAGTTTAACGAAGAAATTGAAAACGTCAGAAAAAAAGGCACTGTTACTTTCAGCATGGAGATCAAGTATAACCAATCATTTATGGTGGTCAGCTCAAACTTGTGATGGAAATCAAGATTTATTGGTTGAAAAATTCTCCTCCCTTCTAAAACATGTGTGTAATATACACTCATGGACTGGAAAAATATTTAGTAAATGCGACCATGGCCCAATTTCTGAACAGGATGATCGGGATGTGGTATGGTTATCACCCTATTCCAATGATTTCCGAATTTTAAAATCAACAATTGAGCAGGGAGAGTTTCTAAAAGATATAAGACACATTAACTATTATTGTCATACTGGAACTCTTGAATGCTATCACAATGAAAGATTAAAGTATTTGCCCAAATGAAGTCATCTCTCTTATGATGGGATGATTGTACGGGGTATGCTGGCAATTTTAGACCACAATCACAACGTTGGAAGAAAAAAATTAGTGGACAAAGATTTTCAAAATCGCAAAAAAAATGCGTATATGTTTCTATATACAAACGAAAATGTAATGAATGGCGGGAGGAACTGTTGAGAACAGTGTGTGATTTGGTTAATGGGGATGTCACGATAACTGTGAACCCCGAAAATGAGTATGCTGGAACTATTCCTAAAAATATTGCTGCAACACCAAAACCACCTTTAAAAGAAACGCGCCAAATGCATTTTTCCAGGTTTTAATAATAAAAACATTTGATTTATACTACTTTTTTGGTACATTTTACTTTTGCTTGACTTAGTCTATTTATTTCTAGAATGTATTTAGAGGGTGATCTTAAAAGTAAATAGTTTTCGTTTCCTAAAAACTTGTATAATTATGATTAAAATATGTAAAAATAATAACCTCGATAATGTTCAGTAATAATAACATTTTAAGTAAAAACTAATCACTAATCAAAATAATCTGGATCATTGCCTTCCATCGGAATGAATCCTTTGTACATTCCATTTTCCTCAGGATAACTCTGCCTGACTTTATTAATTACACAAGTAGGAATTACTTTTCTTTTACCGCGGCCTATTGGTACCCATCCGTTGATCCAGTAAATGAATTGTTTGTATGCAACATGTCTCCAAAGTGCATCTGATTCATTATTCAATTTTTTTCGGCTTTCTTTGTCGGCTCGTAGAAGCATTTGATATCGGGAAGCTTTCAGGCAGTCAATATTCACTACAACACTTTGAAATCATTCATGCAATGTTACACAATCTAGGCCTCCCATCACTTCACTAATTTGTTCAGATTCTTTGCAACATACACATTCATAATCATTTGTCATTTCAATGCAATTGCCGCATTTACACTATGAAATGAGGCGTGTAGGATCAAAACATGCAATCTCCATTTTTTGCTAAAATTGAGTTAAAAGTTGAGATAGATTGTCAAGAAACGTTCCCTTCCTTAGGTTTATGGAGTTAGTATCAAAACCAGTTAATTCCTGAGAAATTGCTTAACAAAAATGTGCGTTCGGTTCAAAACATGCAATCTCCAATAGTCGTTCCATATCAAAGAATGCAATCTCCATGCAGCCAATGAGAAGCGTTCATTGGACCTAACCTTAGTTTTTACGTTAAACAGGCTTGTATACGTGTTTCGTTATTTTGATTCTTGAATATAGTGTTTCTAATTAGTTTCAAGTTCAATCTTATATAATTAAACTTTATACAACTAACCCTATTGTAGTGACGCCTACTAAGGCAAGAAAAAGAATTGCACAACCTACCAAGTGGAAACGTAATATCTTGAAGGCAACAAGGTACGTAAAATTCTTATTTTAAAGACATGATTTGTTTTGTGTCTGAATAAATTATAATTTGTTTATTACCAAAAAAATGTATATAGTGAAGACTGTGTACTCCCTGGTAACTGATCTTTTTTTCGATATGTCAGGTGCACAGCAAAAGAAATGCCTGCATATCCTACCTGTAATTATCTTAAAGGAGCTTTCCAATGCAAAACCTTGACTATGAAAGATATACAAAAATTTCACTCATCGTTTTATTCATCCAATATTAAAACCAGCCAAGATACTTTAATAATAAAATACACACAAGCTGTTCCTATTCAGAGACGTCGGCCAAAAAGTGGCATTAAAACTGCCAAACAGTTCCAGGTAAAATGTTTTGTCCCCAATAATAGCAATAAGCGACTAGTCCCTGTATGCCAAAAAAGTTTCGAAACAATTCTTCATATCTCGAGAACAAGGATACACAATGTTGTAAAGCAATTTTATGAAACACACGCTTCCCCTATGGAAAGGCGCGGTGGTGACCATAAGACTTTAAGAAATTGCTCAAAAAGTAGATGCCATAATTGCTCATATAAAAACTTTGAAATGTAGTGAATCGCACTACTGTCGAAATAAGGTGTCTGCCAGAATGTATCTTCCATCCGAGCTTAACATCAACAAGCTTTATAGAATGTTCATTCAAATTGAGGGAAATCAGTCGATTAAAAAGTGGTTGTTTCGATTTGTTTTCAACCGTAAATTCAATTTAAGTTTTAAAACACCACAAACCGACGTGTGTTCAACATGTTGTGAATTGAAAGAAAGGATTAAAAAGGCCGAATCAGCTGAGAAACTAAACATCATGATGGAACAGCAAATACACAAACTTAAAGCTAAAGCATTTTACTCTTTACTAAAAGAAGAGAAGGAACATACCTATATGTACATTTTCATTCGATTGCTAAAAAAATCAAACTCTTCCAAAATTACCAGATCAGTCTGTGTATTATAGCAGACAGCTATACATGCATAATTTCACTATAGTGCAAGGTACCTCAAATCAGCCACTTACAACAGAGAACGTTTTTACCTACTCTTGGACTGAAGACCAATTTCCAAAAGATTCCAATTTAATAGCAAGCGCTGTTTATCATCGCCTAGTAAACACAAGATTTAATGATCATGTTAAAATTGTCCGGTTAGTGGCAGATGGATGCGGAGGACAAAATAAAAATTCGACGTTAATATGCATGTGTTCTGCTTGGTTAACTAAAAAAGCACCTCAACACATTAAAGAGATAGAATTAGTGTTGAAAAGCGGATTAAAAATATTGAAGTAATTGTCAAGCCAGATTTGTATATTGATATTTTCAAGCAGTCCGCAACTGTAATACAAGTAGGTGGCGAATGCAATGTTTTAAATTGGAAACAGGAAACAGCACAGCACTTTAAACTCCCCGGTTCTTGGCACTTTCCTTTTGCAAAGGCGAAAAGATATAAAACAAACGTACTGATAAGAGAAGAATGTCATTGCAAAACTTATCTTGGTGCTTACAAGACTGTAACTAAGAAAAATCACACTGTTAGTATGGTTAATCCTGAAGTACTTCCAGAAGGGTGTGCAGTCAAGCTCGCTAAATTAAAAGATGTGCAAAATTTGTTAATAAAACATTATGGTGCTCATTGGAGGAACGACCAAGATTTACAATATTATTCTAGGCTAATTTGCAACGAAATAACTGAAAATGTGAATGATGAAGAAAATGATAATGCAGTAGATGGTCATTGTGTCCGAATGGAAGAAGAACCTAATGTGACTGTATAAAATATTACCTATTTATTTAAACTTTTTGTATTAATAAACTTAGTAACTACGCATGTTTTTTATCTTTGTCTTCATAAATATGCTTGAGAAAATGTTTTCTTTTTTTTGTAAATTTCTGTTTTAACTTTTTTTTATTTTGCATATTGGGATTAAAGTGCAATTTTTAAAAAAAGTTTTTATTTGCTGTCTACCCTCAAGAAAATAATAATATGGTAATAGTAAAGGAAAAAGTCTTAACAAAACCTGCAATCTCCAAAGTTGTTAGGATCAAAAGTAGTAAAATCCAATGGTTAGGATCAAACGATGCAATCTCCATAATGTTTATGTTAATTACATTATAAATACTATTCGCATTTGCAATGCATTATGTTTTATTGATAACATTGATTCAATGCTGTCTACTGATCATTTATTTGAATTTGTACGGCAAACAGAATTATAGTAGCAGTTTTTTGCGATTTGTCAAAAACAAGGAAGAGTGGAGATTTCATGTTTTGATCCTACAAGCCTCAAATGTTACCCTTTCTGTTTTGAAATATGTTTTCTTTATCGTCGTCGTCATTGGTTACTTTAATGTGTAATTGAGAATAACGCGGCTCGTACAAATATGGTGTTACACCGGACATGGTTTCGGTTCAAATCGAGCAGATGACTAAAGTTGTGACCCAAAAATTGTCTTACGGTTGGAAAGCCGTCG
This sequence comes from Dascillus cervinus, assembly GCA_949768715.1. Lineage (NCBI taxonomy): Eukaryota > Metazoa > Arthropoda > Insecta > Coleoptera > Dascillidae > Dascillus > Dascillus cervinus. The sequence goes on from OX458320.1 coordinate 20,009,687, forward strand.
ATGGTCAGGCGCCTTTGCCTAATTGTTTTACGAGCTGCCGGTCACAAAAAGATAATTTCAATGCGCGCTATCATAAATATCACATTCACCCCGGTCACGGAGTAAAATATTTACGAGCTCTTTGCAAAACGCATCATGTTAAAACGTTCTTTTTTTATTAAAGAATTTACATTCGCAAGCAAAATAAACATATGGTATATAACAAAAGTGTTGTTCATTTTTCGTAACTTCAAAAAACTATTTATCCCTGTAGAAATAGAGGCGCAAACGGTGCAACAACTAAGATTCCATAGTTCAGCATATGAACGACCAGGCGACTTGTGTCACTTGTGACGTCAGCGGATAACTAAACGCAGCGAAAACTCCGATATTCAACTCGTTAAGGAAATATTATTTATAGAGTAGTATTCTAAACATTTCAATTTCACTTTTAGCGATGATTTTCAAAAATGGCATTTTTTAACTTCACTGTGCCTTTAAGCAAGTTACTTTCTTGCACTTAATCCTGTACCGATTCTACCTTTTCAAGTGTAGGTAGGTAGTGCTTGTTGCAGTATAGTTACTTCGTAGGTTGTCTGTTCCATTTTTGTCTCCTTTGTCTTCCCTCTTGCGTCTTATTTTATTTGTCATTCTTATTCTCGCTTCTCTAGTGCTGTAATCAAAACAAATTATATAATTAAATGAGTTTAAATATATAATTATTAATGACTTTAGTGTATGTTCCCAGAAAATGTTAAACGATGTGGTTGACTATGGTTTTGAAATATCTCAAATATGGTCGTGTTATAGGGATACCAATCCCGCAAATACGGGATCAGTAATGCGGGACTACAAATGCAGGATTCGCGGGACTTGCGGGACTGAATAAAAATATCCGAATTTGAAAAAATATGTATGCCGAGCGCGCGTTTTCTGTCACTGCAATAAAATCAGGTCAAATTTACAAGATCAAACTTTGAATACTTTATCATTTCTCCGAAAATATTTCCAAAAGATCTCAATAATTTTTTTTACTTTTTTTTACTAATAAATGCTACTTTTATTTTGAATTTAGTTGCCTTTTATTGCATAAAAAAAAACATTGTGATAGTTTGTAATCCCGCAAATCCTGCGGATCCGCGGGATTGATGAAGTTTTGATGCGGGATTGGTACCCCTAGTCCTGTAGAGCACGGTTGGAGTCATTTAACCAACATCAAGAAAAATCATTGGATGAACGAAGTGGGGCAAAACAACTTGCGATATATATTTAATTTCTTGAAAAAGATGAAGTACAACACTTAAAGTTTATGTTTACACAGTTTTAAAGATGATATCCGGTAGATAGCGTCCATATTTATTAGGTTTCAGGCGCATACAGCGTGGGGAAAAAGTATGGAAACCCCTAGAAAAATCGGGGGATTAGTGAAAAAAGAAATAACCAAAATTCATACCCTAGGTAATTTTTAACGAGGAATCCAAAGGGGACCTTGAATGTGACCTTGAACCTCATAGTTACTCGATAAGATTTACTTTAATAATAATGTAATTTATTACCACCTATAGCGCCGGAGACGTAAACGAATGAATAATGGTTACGACGTAATATCCTTATGGCTTCTATTTAAGTCATTTTTTTCAAAATTAATTCGCCAAATTTAAAAACAATTAACTGTTTTCGTTCTGTGCTTACAATGTAGTGTCAATATAGTGAGGGCACACTAGTGCGAGAAGCGCTTGACCCCGGTGACATTGACGTGGCGTTTTTCAGTTCTTATATTTAAAAAGATGAATTTGAGGAAATCCAATGCAAGGTACAAACAGCTGCTAACGAAAATCTATCGATTGGTGTTAAAATCTAACTGTTTACTAATATGTTGGGTGTCAACTTTACGCTACATGAAAGTCTTTTCGAAATGATTCTGCAAGTGTTTGTGTTGGAAAAAATTAATTAGGGGTACAAATGAAGTACAAACGAATGTCGTAATCAATTTTTTGAAATTTTTCAAAACCGCCGCTAGCGTAAAATTCACACACGATTGATTGTCTAGAAAATTGTGAATTTAAATAAACAATTAATGACGACAAACAGGTACTAACGAAGTGCAAACGATTGGTTTTTAACATTTGTGTCTCCACATCTGGTGTCAACTTCACGGACCCTAATTAATGTTATGAAATTTATTTATACCTACACTATTCACTGGAATTTTTTTGCTCAATTTTGTTTACACACCCATACCACTGGCACATCACAACAGGGGTTCAGCAAAACTTTTGTCGGTATTTTCAATATATTCGAGAATAATAGATTTTCCCATACCGGGCGCTGCTGAAATAAGATTCAAGGAATCAATGAACGGACTCAGACCTCAACATCTTAAAGATTTGTTAAACAAATGTACTTGTGACTCGGGACAACGGTTATTACACGCTATTACCAATCTTTGCAACCTAATGCTTTCAGGTAAAGTAAATTCAGAAATAAGACCTTTTCTTTATGGCGCCTCTCTTTGTGCACTTTCAAGAAAAGATGGAGGTATTCGTCCAATCGCTATTGGTTCAACATTTAGACGCCTAACTTCTAAATTATGTAGTCTCCTTGTAAAAGATACGTTATATACCCTTTTCCACCCTATCCAATTAGGATTTGGAATAAAAGGCGGTTGTGAGGCAGCAGTTCATTCAATTAGATCGTATATTAAAAACCAATCTGATGCTGAGGTAATTCTTAAAATTGACGTCACAAATGCTTTTAATTCTGTTGAAAGAGACTCACTCCTTTTTAACATCAAAGATATCATCCCAGATCTTTTCCCATACCTCTGGCAATGTGATTGAATCTTTAGTAGGGTGTCAACAAGGTGATCCATTAGGATCAGCCATTCTCAGTCTCCCTATTCATCGACTTATTAAAGAGCTAACTTCAGAATCAAATAATTAATTAATTAAATGTTTTACATGACTTAGAAGTCATAATTTCAGAGTTAAAAAAAAATGGTTTAGTTCTCAACTCTTGATGAAGCAATCCCTGTTTCTTTTTCTAAAAAAGTGGAGACATTGTCTTTACTTTCTACAAACAATTATAAAGTTAGCCCGCACATCAGTCTTTTTTGCTTCGTCATTGTTTTTGGATGCCAAATTTCATCTACCTCCTTAGATGCTGCCCTGTTTGGAAATTTAAAAATTTATGTAAAGAATTGGATAATAATATTTATTCGACTCTGGAGAAAATTTTGAACATAAAATTTACAAACAGGTCATCGGATCAAACCAAGTTACCTGTCTGTTTTGGTGATCTAGGTATTCGATCTGTTGCAGATATTTCAACTCCAGTCGTCTTATCTTCTATCTTTGCTAATTCTCGGTTCATTAAGTCTATTCTACCTACCAGTTTTTCCAACTTCGAGTCATCTTACTCCATTGAAGCCATTGAAAAATAGAAAATTATATCTAATTCCTCGTTTTTAACCTCGACATCTCCCTCCATTCAACGAAATTGGAATTTTCCAATTATTGAAAATAACTTTCAAAACCTACTGTCTTCCTCAAATGTTACTCAAAAAGCTATTTTATTAGCAGTGTCTGAATCCGAATCCGGAGCTTGGCTTGAATCTTTACCTTCTTCTAAATTAGGCACTTTGTTAGAAAAAAACACTTTACAAATTGCTGTTTCTCTAAGATTAGGTATCAGTATTTGTCATCCTCATATATGTAATTGTGGTTTTTCAGTAGACACGTACAGTCATAATGGACTGTCTTGCATAAAAAGTGCAGGAAGAATCCCAGGACACAACTGCGTTAACGACATCTTAAAATGTGCTTTCTCGTCTGCCAACATCCCTTGTTTACTTGAACCCAACGGGGTTCTGAGAGATGACGGCAAACGTCCAGATGGAATCACCATTATTCCCTGGAAGGAAGACAAATCCCTTGTCTGGGATGTCACCTGAACAGATACGCTTGCACCTTCACATTGTCTGAGTCGTACATATCTGTTAGATCTGCTGCAAACAAAGCAGAAAATCTTAAGCGAAGAAAATATAGTTCGTTAGCAGATCACTACATTTTCGTTGGCTTTGCTGTTGAAACCTTTGTTCCTTGGAGTATGAGCGCTCTATCGTTGTTGGATGCTTTCGGAAGACTTATTATTGACGTCACAGGTATTCCTCAGGCGAAAACATACTTAAAACAACAAATTAGTATTGCCATTCAGAGGGGTAACGCAGCCAGCGTTCTGGAACGGTGCCTATTTCTTCTTCTCTAGACGAATTATTTAATTTAACGTAATTTTTAGTATTTATTTTGTAATTTAATTTATAATATGTTATAATTTTATAATATTATATAAATATAAATATAAATCTATAAACAAAATACGTATTTGGTACATAATTAGATACTATTTACGAATGAAAATTTAATTTGCAACTGTTTGCTAAACTGGAAAAGAATTTATATAATTTATTTTATGTTTTTATGTAAATGACTGATATCTATAAAAGAAATGATCCGCAAATTTCTTCCACTTGCGTTTTAACAAATATTGAACTCGAGCTGTCTTGAATTCATAATTAATATTTATGAGTGACGGAACAATAGATAAGACGAAGTTTGTGTCTTCATCTTGTGTTCTGCGCAATGCTTTCAACAGTGCTTCGTCCACATCTTTTGCTGTTACATTTGATTAACTTTTTGTTTCTGCCGTGGATTAAGTGAAGAAGATACAGCAGAAGATACGTTATCATCCTCATCATCATGTTCTTCTTCTTCTTGATCGCCTGCCGGTACTAAGTTTCCTTCCGTTGACCGATTATCTATGCATGGAAGTAAGTATAATAATTTGTCGAAGTAGATGTATTTAAGGGGGCCACTTGAGAAGCAAGATTCACAAGATGGCACCACCGTAGTAAAAATGTCAATTTTGTAAAAGCTCTTTTCATTAACAAGCTTTTTTATATATAAAACTAGTGGTGGATATAAAAGATAAAAAGATGATCTAGGTATAGACATAAATTTGCCATGGAAAAACTTGAAAAAAGTATTTATTCAAAAATGTCACACTTTCCGATGCTTTTTGACTTAAATACTGACAAATGTGATTAGATAATGTACGAGTATACTTATGATTAATGCTTCCATGGTGTGATCAGCAAGATTTTCTTTACTTTTAACAAAAATTCAAATATTATTGAAAGTTTGACATTTAGAGATAGTGATAGATGATCTGCTCTTCATGAAGCTGCTTCCGATGCACAAATAGTCAAATATGTAATATCCGCTGGAGTAGATTATAATCTTGCAGATTATTTTGGATCCACACCCTTTATATGGGCGGCAATAAAGGGAAAATAGCTGCAATGAAATATTTATTTAGTATAAAAATGCAGATGACAGTGAAAAACACCCACCTGTAGTCACCGCTCTTCAATTGGCAGCTCATCAACGTTGTATTCATTTCAGAAAGTGACGCAGGATACATTCCCTTTTTAATAGTGACTAAAATCGGTAAAACTGATAGAGAGAATTATTTATTTACAATAAATGCAGAAGTCAACGAAAAGTGTATTGATGGAAAAAAGCTCTTCATTTGGCGTCTGGTTTAATTTCGATCAAATTTTATTGCAATACAAAATGTTATTTAGGATATACACTTCCTTTTTATTGGCGGCTGAGATGGAAAAATAGATACAATAAAATATTTATCTATCATAAATGGAGTTGTTAATGAAAAATATAATAATGGATTCACCATATTTCATTTGGCATCTGGTTCAGCAGATAAAGAAATTGTTAAATATTTAATTTCTATCGACTTGATTAAAATGCAGTAATTAATTAATAATACACTCCCTTTCTATAAGCGGCAATAAATGGTAAAGTAGATATAATTAAATACCTATTTAACATAAAATGCAGATGTCACCGAAAAGCGCTCCTCTGGATACACCCCTCTTTATTTGGGCGGCTCTTTTAGAAGATAAAGCAATTATTGAATATTTATTTTCGATGACTTTACTACAATTCAAAAATAAAATGAAGGATACACCCCTTTTTATTAAATATGGCAATACATCTACTTACCAAACTTTTCGAGTAAAAGGAATGGATCAAATCGTTTAGTTGTTTTTGCATTATAATCAATTTTTTGAAACTTGACCCAGTCTCTCTTTAATGAACACCAATTTAACAAAAAGAACAATTTGCAACTAACTATTTTCGCTCTTAGTTTACAATTCTCAGAATTAGTTGTGTTGCAAATAGTTATCTTTGGAATCTAGTATTTTATTTTGGAATTAGTTTAAAAACCTCTTTATGTTACTTTGATATGGTTAACCAAAAGCGAGGCATTCAAGTAAACCAACTGATTTTTGTTTTTGAATAATACCATCAGGAGCACATGCCAACCATCGACTTCCTTCACACTCTGCTAATCCATAGATGCTCTTCTACCTCAAAACCTGACTCGAGCTTTACAATAGGATTGAAATATAGGCCTTCATGACCCATTCAGCATCACCAATTTTGAACGTGTATGAGTTGGAACACCTAGTTTTTTCAAAAAACAAAATGCCATTTTTTTTTTTTTTTAGTTGTTTAGAGTTGAAGTTCACAATCCACGATTCAAAAATGTTATCAAAAGACTGTTACAAGAGTTTATATATCCGCATTTTAAAAATTCAGAACTCATTAAATTTTAAGGGTCTTCGGAATTTTTAAGAATGTACTGAATTTAAGATGAAACGATTATTGGTTAATTTAAAAGACCACACCCATCGAAAAAATTTTAATTCTTACAAATAACAAGGACCAATTAATTATTCAAATGCGTGATGAATGGAAATTCAAATCAGTTGCTCATGAGCCATTAACATCTACGAGATAAGTAGGTAAGTACATCAGAAAAGTAATAAAGAAAAGTTGAATATAGATACAAAAGATATTGTCAATTATGACCAAACGTCTTCAAACAGGTACCCGTAAGGAAAAGTTTTTAACTATTTTCTCTCGAAGTAATAATTTTCCAGAATTTCTAAATAGTAACGACCCAATGAAAAAAAATCTAATCATTTTGAAGATACTTATTAAATGTGGATGTGTATGGCCTGAAACTAACCACAAAGTTTTGTTTACAATCGGCTGCATAAACGTAGCAAATATGGCTGTTCTAAATCTATGTCAAATATGCGACCTCATCATTTACAGCGAATTTATTTCCATTCAAACATTGGCTGCGATAACTGGATTATTACAAGTAGCTATATTTACTTAATTGTAGAAAATGCAGGTAACGTTTTTCACAGATGACAGTCAAATTGACGACACTTATAATTTACCGAAAGAAAATGCAAAAAATTATTTGCAAAATATGGTTCGAATTTTTACCGACTAAAGCAGCTACGGAGCGAGTGCAAGCTGAGCTAAACAAATTAGCTATGTTAAACGAGAAAATTATCTATTTTGGTGGTTTTGTCTGTTTTTGTACTGTGTTTCAGTTTCTTACTATTGAATTCATCGAAAACAGTCGACAATTACCATTTCCGTTATATTTTATGCCAACATCAAGTCCTTTATATGAAATAATTTACCTTTGGCAATTTTATACCGGCTTCTTTGATGCAATAATTGGAAGTACTGTCGATTTTTTATTCGTCACATTAGTTCTAATTTGTGTGGCCCAGTTTCAAATAATCAACTCGAATTTGAAACTTGTCGGTTCGATGGATGAAGCCAATAAGCGCAAATTTATGACGGATTTAATTTTTAATGATCGACGATTACCAAAAATATATTGCGATAGGCATCTAATAAATAAGTACGTCTCACAACACAATATGTTAATAAAGTATGACAACAAATCACATCATTGAGTAAAAATTAATAATAAATATTTTTATCCTATAGGACATGTTTAGAACTGGAAAAAGTCTTTCGGTATATTATCTTAGTTCAAGTACTAACAACAACGATTATAGCATGTTTTTCCAGTTTTTCAATGGTAAAACTTATCGATTCACAGTGAACATTATAAAAGAAAGTGTCATTGATTGAGTCAAATCAAATTTTGATTACAAGTAGTAGATGTAAAGGGTCAGGCATTGAAACGGGATAATTTGAGGTCGGGCTGAAACCTCGTTAGGTGGTGGTAAGGACGAAGGTCGACAATCCCTCACCATCATCACGAGTTACTATTTAGTTAACAATGGGCGCGTTCAGCGCACTCAACTGTTTAGACAGAAATTTAACTATTTTTTAAAGAATTAATTTTTATTAATTAATTAATATCAATTTATCGCGTGTGACAAGAAATTTAAATGGCAATAATGTTACGGTAGCATCGGTTCAAGTTGGGAATAACTTTTGCTAGAAGATGCTGCATGAAGTGAACTGCGCAACCTAAAAACCCTAGCGGCAACATGCTAAATTATTTACATGCGCAATGCACGGTTCTTCCCAAGTTAAAGGACCTTAACAACAATATATTTTAAAGTTTTGTGATGTTTCTATTTCCGTTGGTGTAACAATAATATTTGCTTTTTGCTATTTGCTTCAAAGCACTTCTCGAAATCTATAATCCACTACAACGCCAACAGTAATTTACAATGTAAAAGTTCAATTAATGCTATTTTGGTACAAAATTTGATTGGATTCCGAACATGACACTTAACGAGTACTTTTTGTCAGTAAATAGCTAAACTTTTGCACTTCCGGGACTGAAGTACAGTAAAATCTCTCTTAACGGACACCCCTCAATAGCGGACATCCCTGTACAACGGACAGTTTTTAATGCACGAAAATGTATTAAAGGGATTATGTAGTAAAGAAACCTCTGAACAACGGACACCCGCTACAACCGACGCGGACAGTAATTTTTATACCTTACCTATAATGTTACTCGGAATTTTAGCTCTCTACAACGGACAAATAAAAAAAAAAATTATACTGGAATTCACAGCTATGTCAACACATTTAGGGAAAAGACCATATCTGTCCAGATGTGACTAGGGTTTTATGGCACAGATGAACAAAACGTGCAATTCAGAGTACCGACGGTACAATGCGCGACCTTACTATGATCTTTCGTTGAAGAATGCGTGGGACCCGAGACATAATTAGTAGGGATGAAATACATTTTGTCGCACATAAAATTTGTTTGTAAAGAAACACTAGTTTAGTTTATAACTTTGGTCCAGCAAAATGCCTCCACCTTGTCCAATAAGGAAATTTTTAAGTGTCAAAGAAAAAATTGAAATTATTGAGAGTGCCGAAAAGTTTAAATTTAGTGTACGACAATTAGCAGCAAAGTTTGCAGTAGGGAAAACGCAAATAGCTGAAATTTTAAAGAAAATCCATTAGAAAAAGTTTCGCTGAAAATGGTAATTTTCGCCGTAAACGAAAATTTCCCAAAACAGAGAATGCTGCTGTAGATCAAATTGTTTTCAACTGGTTGTCTAAAGTACGAAGTAAGAATATTCCTATTTCGGGACCACTTCTTCAAGAAAAGGCTCTAGAAGTAGCAAAAGAATTAAAGATAGAAGCATTTAAAGCTTCAAATCGATGGCTGCAAAGATTTCGCCAACGTTGGAATATCAATTTAAAAACTATTTCTGGTGAAGCGGCACAAGTTAATATGGAAAACGTGTCAGATTGGAAAGAAAAACTGATCTCCATTGTTAGCGACTATTCACCTGAAAATTTTACTAATGCAGACGAAACTGGTCTTTTCTTCAGAGCTTTGGCAAAAAAACACTCATTTTGAAAAATGACAAATGTATTGGAGGAAAATTTTCCAAAGAACGACTTACTGTTTTATTTTGTAGCAGTATAGCGGAAGAGAAAGAAGAACCTCTTGTAATAGGCAAATCGAAAAATCCACGCTGCTTCAAAGGAGCTCATGTTAACAAATTACCAATAGATTGGCATTTTAATAAAAAAGTTTGGATGACCAGAGAGATAATGTGCGAATGGTTAGAAAAATTTGACCGCAAAATGCAAAGACAACAGCGCAAAGTGATTCTTTTCCTTGATAACGCCACATCTCATCCGAATATGCAATTAAACAATGTGAAATTAGTATTTTTTCCTCCAAACATGACAACCGTTTGCCAACCACTGGATCAGGGAGTTATTCGAAACTTTCAGGTAATTTACAGAAAATTTCTAGTAAAAAAACTTTTAACGTCAATAGAAAATTCAGAAGATACACAAAATTTGGAAAAATCTATTACTATTCTAAACGCATTGATATGGGTCGTTACAGCATGGAAAAAAATTAAACCAGAAGTAATAAACAAATGTTTTCTAAAAGCTGGTTTTGGACAAAAACACGAAAAAGTTATTGAATTTGATGAAGATGACCTACCGCTCTCAAAGCTTCTAGAAAATGCCTGTAACATAAAGCTTGAAGATTATACAAATATTGACAGTGAAGTGATTACAGAAAATCCTGATTTAAACATAAGTCAATGCGTACAGGAGTATAAGGAACAGAACAGTGATAGTGCTAAAAGTGAATGCGATTCTGACGACGAACTAGTTTTGCGTTCCAGTGTCAAAAATATAAATGACGCTTATGAAAAATTTAAAAACTTGCAAAACTTTTTTATGTTAAGCAACGATGTAAGTGGGACACAAAAAATGTCCGAAGTAATTTCACATGTTGAAAGTTGTCATTTTAAAAAATGCTATTGTTAATAAAAAACAAACAACCATTTCTGAATACCATTTTAAATGTACGCATAGTTAATAATTTAGATGTAGTAAAAATTACTTGCAAATTAAATACGTAGTAAGTAACACATTTAAATAAAATTTTATTATTTTTGTATCCGTCTTATGCTGTATACCAACATACCTAAAACATTTTTTTATACACCCTCTGAACAACGGACACCTCTCCACAACGGACAGTTTTAGGTTCCCCGTGAATGTACGCTATGAAGAGGTTCTACTGTAGTAACTTTAGTATCCGGTTGCAAGGACTGAAGTAATTTTTTCAATTGTAAAAGATATAGATTGATGCGGAAATGCCAAAAATGATATATACTTATACCACTAGACTGGGGTACCATTTTTTCGTCTTTGCTATTTTCTTTTCGGATTAAATGCTATACCTCAGTCCCTTAATAATATTCTTACTATTCATATTTTCAGACCCGGCATCCCGACCTAATGCAACAATATTTTCTTGTGCCTGCTTTAATTTTTCTGCAGCTTTCATGTTACTGTTGGTTTAGTGAACAACTAGCCTATCAAGTATGACTTCACATGAAATAGTGCGGTTTCACTTACTCTTTTTTAGTCCAGAAGTTGTGCTGCTGCAGCGTATGAATGTAGATGGTACAATTTAAACGATTTCCAGTTACGAAAGAGTTTAATTTTGATTATACAAAGATCAAATGACGAGATAGCTATGACAGTGGGCGGTTTCTCGAAAGTGAGTTTAAACACACTTGTGCAGGTGATCAATCACTAAAATTGCGGTGGATGTAACGAAAAGTTTTATTATAGGTTTTGAAATTTTGTGTGTCCGTTTATACATTGATGGGAAAGATCACGGAGAAGACAAATTTGTAACTTATTTTCCTGTTATTTATAACAATATAATGTATTTGTTATTTCTGGATTTTGTTGATTGATGGTTTATTTGTATATTGGAGAATTATACGATTGCTTTTGCATCAGTTCCATTTTCCGTGTGACACATGTGTTTGCATTTACATCAAGTTGTTTCCTTTATGTCAAAACAATTGCACAATTTGTTAGTTGCGATTCACTTTCATCCGAAAAAGCAAATAATTACGGCTGATCATGGTAAAAACAGACGTAATAACGAAATGGCGAATAATACCCGGTGACTAAGAATTTCAATTCGCAGTGCAGGTTGGTCATCAATTTGTACATTAAATAGAACATACAACATGGCAAGAAAAATATATATAGCACACAAGAATAAATCTGGAGTCAGTAAAAAATCTGGTGGAAAAAATTGTGGTGGATACAGATGGGAACCAAATTACAGATATGCATTATAAGAGACAAAATAATATAAAATATTTTTCATTGATGAATTCGCAAGAATACATCAACCTACTTTCGAAAAGAATAGTTAAGAATCGGTAATTACTCCATGAAAATGAACTCTATCGTAATTACTTCCAACATAGAGGTGGTCCATCGTGCAAAGAAGTATCTTTCTAATCCTCCTAAAAAAATGAAAGTCCGCAGTCAATAATCTGCAACTGCCGTTCTATAAAATCGGCGTTTTATTTCTTTGAATTTATTTTCAACGGTGCCAGGGCGCTATAAAGCTAAACAAATCAACTTCATTTTATTGTTTTTTAGGTCATTACGTACAAAACAATACAGACAACACATCGAAGATATTACAAGTTTCGATTTCGATTTCAAATTAATAAGTGTTTAAATCGTTTCCCTTGAAAGATCGTAAATTTTAAACGACAATGGTCGCATAAGGCTGCGTTATAGTAACAAAAACTGTGAGAATATTTTGCCTTTTGTGATTTCAAATAACTTTTTTATGATGTACTGCAGTATGTATGTACTGCTATATTTTCTGTATGAACTAGATAAAGTATTGGTTTCGAGTGGTGATTTTTTAAATTTACAAAATCGTAATTTTTGTAAGGCCTGTAGTTGTATAAAGAGGATGCGGTTTATATAACATTCCACTAACTTACAGGTACGCTAAAATATCTAAAATATCTAAAAATATCTAATTCCACCAAGATATTTGCATACTACCAAGAAGCTGTAAACCGTTTAATTTTTACGGATTCCGAGAATATCTCTCTGAATGGCGAATTAGACTTTTGTGGATACTCGGAATTGCAAACATATAGCCGAAGAAATATTGCGAATAGAAATAGAAATAAACTAAAAACGTCAATTTTAAATTTTCGACAGTGACACTGACAGAAGTTTCGGGCACCATACAATTAATATTTCAGAACGAATTAATTCAGATGACGGTTTTCACTATAACACAGCCTTAAGCGCTAGTTACTAACAGTAATCACAAATAGAGCACTCTACAAGGCAGGTAATTTTTACTTCAGTCCGGACCTAAAAATTTTAGTTTAATAAATTGAACTTTTTGAACGTTTCATCAAAAAAACTTTAAAAAACATTTTTGCTTCATATTTCATTTTCTTTCAAAAGCTCCCACAACATTTGCGCCTAATTGCACTACAAATGATTCAAATTCAAATCACGTTTCATTAAAACGGGCCTCATACCAAACCAAAAATCGAGAGGCGTAAAGTTTGGTGAACGTGCCGACTACCGAATTGGTCCATATATTCGTAACCATTTTTCAGAAAATTTAACTTCTAGACAATTACAATTAATTCTGGCGTTGCGTGGGGGTTCTGAAAATAAAATCCATTGAGTTTCGCAAGAGGCAATTCGAATCATAAAATAGTTGAAAATTTGAATGAAACTCTTATATTGACACTTAAATGACATTTACCACGTGAGGATCTTATTGTTTTCCGAGGCATGCTATTTTTTTTACTGGAAGCCCGACTTATTTTTATAAAGAAAAAATTTTTTCTCCTTAATATTACTTCAAGGTCAAGTTATTATATCATTGGATTAAGAAAAAAATCTTCTAACACAATAAATAAAAAAATGTATACATTGCCATTTGAAAAAAAAGTTGATTGTCGCTTCGCATTGAAGTTAATGTGGGAAAAATTCAAATTAATTAATACCTTCTTGTAGTACTTACTCCACTAATTAATTTTTTGTTTTTTTCGGAAATCGGGTAATAAATAACCGAGTTAGAGCGTGGGCCGTTTTTTAGGAATCACCCTGTATTATCGAAATGTTCAGAAATAAAATTTATTTGATTTCTCAAATAAATATTTTCAAACAAACCTTGCCAAGGAAAACAATATCAACAACATTCTAGATGTATTGAATGGAAAATAATTTATTTTATTGCCTTCTTTCAGAGAGAAATAATGAAAAATATCGTTCATTACGCAGTAGAAACTGCTTGACTTTCCGTGATTGACATCGTTTCCCACCGAGAACAGTGATGCTCACACGGGAAAAGCCTCTTTTTTCGCCTCCTAATTTAAGTCCTTTGCCATAAATACACTAGGCAATATTAGACAATAATTTATTCCGTTGCTACTAAATTCTAATTGCCAATTTGTCTATTACTAAAATCTACACCGTAACCGTGGGTGAGATTGAGAAAATAAATTCCTGATATCATTAACTGTTTGATAATAAACCGGTATCAAACTCAATTTTTAATATCATTTAATTTAAAAAAATAATAATCAGACCATTTTGTAACTTGCTAATTGAAAAATATTGCTTCCAAAAGGTTTTATCTCAAAAGTGTTATAGTTCATTTTTTAATTCGAAATAAAAAAATAAAAAATGAGGTAGTTGCGAAAAACAAAACTTTTAAGTTTGTTCATGTTAAACCACTCCTCTTGCAAGCTGCAAATAACGTTACGTGTGATCATTGGAAGAACTGCATCCAGCATGTTATAAAGATTGTTCTACTGTAGTTTGTTCTTTTTATTTTTTATCTCGAATTAAAAAATGAACCATAGACGACAAATCACCCTGTTTAGACATACATCTCGGTGAAACAAAAAAATACTTTCATATCTAGATAATTTCTTATTATTGGTTGATCATCGTGTGATGCTTTCTTGTTATTGGTTATTAAGATGTCACCTATTAAATTAAAATAATTCAAATTACACAGTGTCTAATATTCGACGTAATTTTGAGGAGACAAAAGCAATCTAAATAAGTGAAATGTATGTACATGGTGAAAACAATGGGAAAACTATGCCTTCACATCTAATTTGTGTGTATATCCTGAGAAATTTAGCACCTACTAGGACAATTATTGTTGCGGTAGTGATCAGCATCAGAAGTCACTAGAACTGTAAGAGATGAGTGATACATGTTTCTGCTCAACTTGGTTGTTAAACCTGGATCTCACACTTGCTGTAGTTATACCTAAATCCATAGGTTCGATCACATAGGCAATAGCGATTATTTTAGATGTAGGTGGTTTTAGAATGTACGTTAAGGTATTGAATTGTTATTATCACCAACATCCATTAATCAAATTTAATTGCCTACAACAGAAATTATTTATTTCTTTACTTCGCAATCTTTTAAAAATAGTATTTACTTACCTATGGTCGCATGTTTCAAGGTAACTTCTGCATTATCCTTGTCAAAAGCTGTTATTTCAAACAAAAAAACATTTTGTAATTATGTCACCAAATTTGATTAAATACTAATCAATACGGAATAAAATTATCTTATTATAAAACAGGATCGTCTCATACGAAGTTCCACAAAAGACTGGGATCCGACAACTGTTACTATAGTTAATTTATCTTTAGTGTAAAACAGAAGGCTCATTAAATTTTTACGATTATTCAGAAATTATGAAAACGTACTGAATTTAAGATCAAACGAATAATGACAAATTCAAAACTTAGAATTATAAAAGAAGTTCAACTACCGATCAGTTTTTTAATTCTTACAATATTGAACAAGAACCAATTAATTATTCAAATGCGCCACGCAATAAAATTAATGATCATTTCTTCATTAGACATCCAGCCAGTACAGTGGTAACAAGAAGGAGTAGTTCTAAAACAGAATTAAATATAACCGAAACCGCTGGTGTTGATAATAAAAAAATAATCAGAAACAATCGAAATACTGGCAAATTAATTATATTGATAACAACAGACTCTGCTCCAGTTTCGGTACCAATTATGACTAAAGAATTGCTGCAAGAAGGAGCTGGTAAGGAAATATTTATAACGATTTCTTATTGCACTAATGATATTTCAGAATTTTCAAAAACAATTACTAATGATCCCATGAAAAGGAATCTAGTGTTGTTGAAGATACTTTTTCAGTGCGGATGTGTATGGCCCGAAACTGACAACATGGTTCTAATTATTATCGGTTGTACAAACGTAGCAAGTATGGCTTTATTAAATCTCTGTGAACTTTACGACCTTATCGTCTACAAGGAATATTTTTCGATTCAATCAGCGGCTACGTTTATTGGTTTACTGCAAGTAAGTATGTTTATGATATTTGTACAAAATGTAAAAATCATATGTTTTACAGCTAGTAATTAAAATGTCGACTTTTGTAATGCATCGAAAAAAATTGCGTAAAATTGTGTGTAAAATATGGTTCGAATTTTTTCCAATTAAAGCAGCTACTGCTCGAGTTGAAGTTAAGCTGAATAATTTAGCAAAATGCAATAAAAGAATTATTTTCTGTTGCATGTCAGTCTATTTCATTGGTGCGTTTCAGTTTCTTACTACAGAATTCATCAAAAACGGGCAACAATTTCCATTTCAGTTATATTTTATGCCAAAATCAAGTCCGTCATATGAAATTATTTACTTATGGCAGTTTTACACTGGAGTATTTACTGGAGTAATGGCAACAAGCGTGGATTTGTTATTTGTTACGTTGGTTCTTATTTGTATGGGTCAGTTCCAAATAATTAACTCGAATTTGAAACTTGTCGGTTCGGTGGATGACCGCAATAACAGCACATTTATTGCACATTTTGCTTTTAATAATCAGAGAGTAACAAAACAGTATTTTACTAAGCATTTGATAAATAATTACATCGTTCAACACAATATGTTAACCAAGTATGACCACAACTTTCGTAAATAACAAAAATTGGTAATATTCTGTTGTAGGACATGTCTAGAATTAGCAGAAGTATTTCAGTACATTATGTTAGGACAAGTATTGACAACGACGATAACCGCGTGCTTTTCTAGTTTTGCAATGGTAAATTTTATACAAAAAATGAATTAACAAGCAAGTTTTAATCAAAATTTTCAGAAACAAGATCCCCAACAAATAATTCAATATTTACCTGTTCCCGTTTTAATCTTTCTTCAGCTTACCTTCTACTGTTGGTTCAGTGAGCAACTAACTTATCATGTATGATGTGTTAGCGTTATTTTTATTGACTTATTGAGTTCGCTACATTTGCAAGACTAATCTAGCAGTTTTGGAGGTGGAGAGGGGGCGAGCCCTCAGATGCCGTTGTCCCCACTCCACCGTACCCCAAGAGGTGAACATTCTCCCCCCTTGAAGTCAATGTACACAGTGTACTTCAAAACATAATGATTCTAAAGTTTAGGCATATACACAACAAAAAATAACTAAGAAATACAAAGGACGAAAAGAAGAGAAAAAAAAAAATTAAAGTGCAGTTACTCCTTTTCTGTTGGAATTATACAAATCTTTCTAACTGCGCGCTTAAAAACACCAGTATCTGTTTTAACGGACACTACCCGCACGAGACCATCACTGCCAGGGTGCACCTCGATGACTCGCCCGAGACGCCAATGCAGAGGTGAGGTATTTTCCTCAACCAAGACCACCAATGTTCCAACTGTGACGTTGGGTTGAGCCGATTGTTGACCTCGAGGACGTGTCTGTAGTTGGGTTAGGTATTCCCGTTGCCATCGTTTCCAGAAATGCTGCTGGAGCTGCTGAACTCGTTGCCATCTAGACAAGCGATTCAACTGGATGCCGGTAACGTCGCTTTCAACAGGTGCAGTAAGAGAGGCTCCAATGATAAAATGTCCAGGTGTCAATGCTTGAAGGTCGTTAGGATCTTGGGACAAGGGGGTTAAGGGTCGTGAATTTAAACAAGCTTCAATCCGAATGATCAAAGTATTAAATTCCTCGTATGTAAGGTAAGCATCGCCTAATATTCTTTTTAGATGATGCTTAACGCTTTGAATTGAACGTTCCCAAAGTCCGCCAAAATGCGGTGATCTTGCTGGTATGAAGCTGAATTTAGTGTTTACGTTTGAAAAATGCGTTAATAATTTGTCTTGAAATTTTTCCGATTTGAAAAATTCGCGCTCAGCTCCTACAAAATTGGAACCGTTGTCGGAAAACATTTCTACTACATGTCCTCTACGCGATATTAGCCGTTTGAAAGCTCCTAAAAAACTGTCAGTAGTTAGATCTCCTACTAACTCAACATGAACGGCCTTAGTCGAGAAACAGACAAAGAGAGCGATATAAGCTTTGACTTTCTTTGCGTTACGCAATTTGTTTGTTTTTATAAGGAATGGTCCGGCATAGTCTACACCGCAAATTAAAAACGGTCGTAAAGGTTGCAACCGCTCTTTAGGGAGATCACCCATTTTTTGAATTACAGGTTTTGGATTAGCCCGCATACACTTCACACACGAATGAATGATTTTTCGTATCATACTTCTGCCCGATATTGGCCAAAATCGTTCTCTAATCGCAGCTAATGTTGCTTCGTTTCCCGCATGAAGTTCATTCTCATGAAATTGACGAATAATTAATTTAGTTACGTGATGTTTCTGAGGTAATAAAATCGGAAATTTATTATCAAAATTGATTTGGGCGTTCTTTAACCGTCCGCCTACCCGTAGTACTCCATTTTTGTCAATAAATGGATCTAAACGTAACAGTTTGTTGGATTTACATTTTTCATTATTACCAATAGTCCGAATTTCGTTTTCAAAGGATTGCCTTTGGATATGTTTAATTATAACTAAATCGGCGTATTCGAGTTCTGTAGATGATAAATTTTTACTTTTATTCTTGTTAACAATACGCAAGCAATATGCGATGACTCTTCGTAATTTCATATAAGACGAGAATTTCGAAAATACCGATAACTCAGGTTCTGCTTGTATAACATTAATTGCCTTTGGCCTCCTATCCTCTAATATTTTCTCGGTTTTTTGAGAATTGCACCAGATCGGCGGCCATTCGGCGGAGTTTAGTTTTAACCAGTGCGGTCCATGCCACCAGAGCTCTGAATTTTTTAATTGATTTGGGAGCATGCCCCTAGAAACAATGTCGGCAGCGTTATCGTGTGATCTAACATGACGCCATTTAGATATGTCACTAGCCGCTTGAATCTGTCTAACCCTATTTGCTACATATTGAGACCAAGTTTCCGGTGCCTCAGACAACCAGCACAGAACTACGGTAGAATCAGTCCAAAAGAAATTCGATTCAACCTTTAGACTTGACTTGAAAACCTCATCAACCTTTGACATTAATTTGCAAAGTAATAAACACGCATTAAGTTCTAATCGCGGTAGCGTAATATTTTTGATTGGTGTAATTTTACTTTTGGCACATAGTAACGTTACTGAAGACGTCCCAGAATCGTAGTTAGCTTTGACGTACAGGGCTGCACCGTACGCTTTTAATGACGAGTCCGCAAAGCCATGCAACTCGACGGACTTCAAATGATTTGATAATAGTAATTTTCGCGGAATACTTAATTCGTTCAAATACGATAATTCATTTAATAATTTTTTCCAAACGATTTCGATTTCATCGGGTACGCGTTGATCCCAACCTAGTTTGAGTATGCACATTTGCTGTATGAGAATCTTTGCTTTAACGACAACTGGATTAATTAATCCTAATGGATCAAAAATTTTTGCTACTGTTGCCAGAATATTACGTTTTGTGATAGTTTTCAAGTCTGACGGAAATTCGACTTTATACTTAAGCTCATCATTATTGCAATTCCAGAAAAAACCCAGTACTTTGACATCTTCGCCTTTTGATAATTCGATTGTAGAGTTTGAATTAGAATTGTCGCTCAATAATAAAGAATTATTGGAGCTCCATTTGCATAAATTAAAACCTGCGGTCGCTAGAATGTTTGTAACCTGGCTTTTAATCGATGAAGCTTCGTTAAAAGAGTTGCTTCCGGTTAGCAAATCGTCCATATAAAAATCTCGATTTATAATCTGACTCGCTGTAGGATGACTTTCTCGCGTTTCTATTGATAATTGCTTTAAACAACGTATTGCACAAAAGGGAGCACACGTGAGCCCGTAGGTTAGCGTTTTTAGTTTATAAGTTTGGATAGGAGCATTTTTAGATTCTCTCCATAAAATACGCAAATAGTCGGTATCGTCAGAATGGATTTCTATCATTCTGTACATTTTTTTTATATCCGCAGAAATAGCGTATTTGTAAGTTCTGAATCTACAAAGTATGTCAAACAACCCATTTTGAAGGTTGTTACCCGTTAACAAATTATCGTTTAGACTTAATCCGTTAGAGGATTTTGCTGCACAGTCGAAAACAATACGAATTTGAGGCCCTTCGGCCGTTCGCTTAAAAACAGCCAGATGGGGCACGTAAAATGATTTTTGGTTATTTAACTGCGATTGAGGAACGAGCTGCATATGGCCGAGCTTCAGGTACTCCGCCATAAAGTCTTTGTACTCATTTCTCAATTTATTGTCCTTTTCGAACCTTTTTTCCTGGAAGATAAAACGGCTTAGTGCTGATGCACGGGACTTTCCCAAATCGACAGTTTCTCGGAAAGGTAGTTTTACAATGAATTTACCCGATACCGCTCTAACCGTGTTTTTTCGAAAATGCTCTTCGCATGCTTGTTCCTCTGCCTTCTCTACATTGTTTTCTTCGCCTAAATCCTCCATTTGCCAAAATTTTGCTACCTGGTTTTCCAAATAAGTTTCGGGATTACGAATCAAATTGCAACTAAATTTTGAAATAGAATTTTTAAAATCAAAGTTTCCGCTTACAATCCAACCCAGTTGCGTTTGTTGTAGGTATGGTTGATTCTTTTGTATCTGAACTGGAGCTCCAATTAATAATTGCCAATATAATCGCGCTCCTATTAACAGATCGATATCTGCAGAGATGTTAAAATTTGGATCCGCCAATACAACACCCGAAGGTATCTCGATCGGACTTTTATCGAATGATATAGCAGGAGTCGGCCGCGTAATTTTTGACAAAACAAAGCATTCTAGTTTAGTCTCAAATTCACCTACTCTTGATTTGATATTGATTTTACAACCCTGATTTGTCAGACTCTCTGTTACATTAACACCCGTAATTGAAGTACTAGTACAATATGTGCCTAGTTTCAAATTTCTACACATTTTTTCAGTTATTAACGAAACCTCAGAACATTGGTCAAGTACCGCTCGACATTTGCAATAATTTCCTTGATAATCTCTGATTAGAAGTACAACCGTTGAAAAAAGTACCTGATTGGTTTGAGCTACTAATAAAGTACTAGAGGACGTTCCAGGGTTGGCGTTAGGTACAAATTCAAACACGTGCAATAAAGTGTGATGCCTTTTGCCACACTCTTTGCATACACTGGCTGACCTGCATTTGTTCGCTTCGTGATTGTTCCGCAAACAATTTCTACACAGTTTTAATGAATTTACATGTTGAATTCTTTCGGCTATGCTTAATGCTAGAAATTCTTCACACTGAAAGACATTATGCTCTTTTTTACATATAAAGCACTTGTTTGATGAAATAACATTTGAAGTGAATTTATTAGGTTTCGCAAAGGTATTTGGTTTTGAATACTTATTTCCGTTTTTTGAATGAAATTTACTGTCTTTTGACTGATTATTTGCTGGACTATCATTGGGCCTTATATTGCTCAATGCTTCCAATACCTGATATCGTTTTTCTAAAAATTCATCAAATTTTGTATATGTGGGAACTTCTTTTTCCAAAGTGGCCTGCCACTCTTTTTTTGAAGAATAATCCAATTTCTCTAAAATAATTGGTATTAACAATGCGTCCCAGTATTGGACTTCGATTTTTAATGCTTTTAATGCTGCGATGTTGTTATTTACGTTATCAATTAATTCGCGTAGCTGTGTGTGTGACGATTTTAAGATTGGAGCAAAATTCAAGATATTGGAGACGTGATCTTGTACAATTAGCCGTTTATTTTCAAATCTCTTTTTTAATAATGCGATTGCGTTGTCATAATTATCACTCGACACCGATAGTGATTCTATCGCCCTAAGAGCTTCATCTTTTAAGCAACCCTTAAGGTAGTGAAATTTGCGAATGTTAGATATGCTCGTATCCTTTCCTACCAAACAATAAAATGACTCGTAAAACGTAAACCAATCGCTGTGTTTACCGGAGAACGTTGCTAAAGGTAAGGGTTTTAATATTACGCTATTTGACGGTTCTCTGTCGTGCCCGTTATTTGTAATATTAATTATAGTACCTGCAGTGTCTGCTTCTTTAGAAGCGGAAGCAGCTGGCAAATTTTCGCTCAAGAATGTTTTTATTTTGCTTACAATCGCCCGATATTGCGTTTCTATTTTGCCGCGTTCTTTGTCGGCTTCAGCCTCCAAGGCCGTCTCGTCGGCCGATGTATCGTTCAACTGAAACCGTTCAATGTCTGTCTGAATTTTGTTAAATTGTTTAAATAAGTCCGTTACCGTTTCTAAATTCGTTTGCAATTGAAAATTATTTGCTTTCGAACTATCTAAACCGTTTTGAAGTCGTGTGATAGCACTTTTTACGTTACGTCTATCCAGCTTCAAATCAACAAGATCATCCCTTTTCGGCATGGTTCTCGAAGTGAATTAATTAAAAGGAATTGACGAAGTTAGGTAATGAATGGATAATATAGGTCTGACCTTTAACACCCTTGAGTTTGATGATTCCCTCGCGATGATGTTGGCGTTGATGGCTCGCTTCCGATGATTTCGCACGATTTGTGATGCTTTGATGATTTTTCTTACACACGGGTAATTTCGACGATTATGAATGTTGCTTTGAATGAATCGTGGTTCGGTTGATTATGCTTGTGGATCGAAGGACCAAAATGTTAGCGTTATTTTTATTGACTTATTGAGTTCGCTACATTTGCAAGACTAATCTAGCAGTTTTGGAGGTGGAGAGGGGGCGAGCCCTCAGATGCCGTTGTCCCCACTCCACCGTACCCCAAGAGGTGAACATGATGACATAATAGGAAGTGTTGCGTTTATTTCGTCATTCTGTTCTAGGCTGGAAATAGTGCAGATGCAGCTTACGAATGTGCTTGGTATAATTTAAACAATTTGCTGCTACGCAAGAGTTTAATTTTAATTATACAAAAATCCAATAAAGAGATAGCGATGACTGCGGGTGGTTTCTCAAAAATGAGTTTGAATACCCTTGTGCAGGTAATCAGCCACAAAATTTACGTTCTAGTGTAACAAAAAATTTTATTACAGGTTTCTAAATTTTTTGTCTCAATGTATACACTAATGGGATCGGTCATAAACAAACAGAATGTGTAATCTCAGAAGAAAACCTCAAACAAGGCAGACATTTTATAAAAGTTAGTGGGTAATCTCTCGGCTCAGCCACGATATATCATTGTTAGGAAATTTTAAAAATATCTTAAAATTTGTAGGTGTTTATTAAATAATAACAACGCAGATTTTTCTAAATCCGTAAATATGTAACTTAAGGTCACGTACAAAATTATTGGTTAATTGCACAGATTAATGATTACCCAGCAAACCACAACTTATCACATTAATGTCGATTTTATATAAAATGTGTAATTTGTACATACAGGGTGTTAAAAAAAGATTGTGAAATATTTAAAAAGTCTTAATAAACATGGGTCCGCAAAGTAACGGTTTCGGAGATAAGAAAGTTTATTCTATGTCCCGCTCAGTTATAGAAATGTAAAAATATTGATGTAGCGTTTATGTAACTCTTCTAATATAAGAATTTTCTGTAGCACGCACTACACCGTGAATCAATTATGGTCTACTTCTGAATTTTTCTTAGACGCAACCAAACATACTAATTGAAACAAGCACTAGATCTCTAATTTTTCAAAAATTAAAAAATACATCTAGCATTCCATTGTTCTGACAATATTTAGATGACAATTTTACAAACGTTTGGATAGAAAGAGGTTCCGATAAGCCTTGGCCACCCAGAAGTCCAGACTTAACGCCTTTAGATTTTTTCCTGTGGGGCGTACTAAAACAAAGAGTCTACCAAATTCCTTTCCATACAGTCGAAGAACTCAGACAACGAATTTGTGAAGAGTGTATGGCCGTAACACCAGAGACATTACAATGCGTTCAAAGGCCGTTTTTAAACCGGACGAAGTTTGTTTGCTCTACAATGGAATGCATTTTGAACAATTTTTGCGTTAGTTTTTAAGTCCTTTACGTAATTTTGCTGCTTAAATTTCTTACATTGTCATTTTGACGTTTGTAGCCAATAAAGCAATTTTGATTCCATTTATAATTTAAATCAAAGGGAGTATCAAGTGGTAAGTGAAATTAGTATGTTTGGTTGCAACTAAGAAAATTTCAGAAGTAGACCATAATTGATTCACGGTGTATAAATGTAACGTCGTCGTGCGATGTTGTGTACAGATCTGGTACGAAGCAAAGATATACCTAACTTTTTTCTAATCATATTTAAGAATTCGCTCATTTCTGCTATGTTTTTGATTAAGAAAACTGTTCATTCTTCAACACTGTGGAGAAAATTGAACTCTTTCCACATGGGTACTGATCAAGAAGACGAGGAGATTTGACTTTTCACCACATAGAATTTATTGTCACCGTGGCGGTAATAGGTGCGACTGTTTAATAATTTCTAGAAAATTAATTCACATTGACATCTGTCTTCGAATCTGTGTTTGCTTTCTGTACGAAATATCAAGAAATGATTTAAATTGTCGATGATATAGGGAATTGTACCTCGCCAGACGTGCAAAAGACTGATAAACTTACAACAATTAACCTCTTGCCTCAAAAGTCGAGAAAGAAATACGAGTTATGTTACAGAACTTTCATGGATTGGCGCAGTACAAAGAACACTTCATTTTCCTGATTAGCAAAGAAATATACAGTCTTCTCATTATGGTTTCAACAAGATGGACTTAGCCAACAAAATTATCAACGCAGTTAAAGCTTCCAGCAGCAGTGTGCAAAATACAATGTAGTCAACAAGAAAAACTTAAACATGTAGGTAGATGTAAAATCACCTCCATTTACGAACGTTAACTACGGTACGGTTAATGTTTATGTTAGTAATTAAAGGATCTATAAAAAGATAAAATACAATAATTATTACCAGTACTCATTATTAGTTAATTAATTAATATGATTAGAAACAGTATGGTATTAAACTCGTGAGAAATGACCATTCACACTTGAATGAATTACTCCATTCGCCTTCTGTCGTATTGGAAATTTCATCCTCATGAAAATGGCCAACCTTCAAAGTAGTTGAACAATATACTATTGTTCCATTTATGTTACATCCATGTAACGACGAAGGTATCTTAGCAACATAAAAGTTAAAATATTTTATTAACATAACGTTGAACTATATACAGGGTCTTTCACAACTCGCGCCCTAGAGAAAACTGACATGTGCCGACGACAATAGGTTGTCAGAAAATGCAAGAAAATAAATTACTCCTGCTTGCATAACAGAGTCAATAGGATTTTAAATCCACCAATCCCGGAAGGGCAACACCAAGTGTTACTAAAAATAAAACTGGTTGCTAGGTTTCAAAAATATTACTAGTGTGCCTGTCGATCTGACAGATCAGAGTAAACACTGTCAATAATTTTAGGTTAGCAAGATTTTATCTTTGAATTCTTTAAAATTAAAACAACTATTGGCGGTTCAGAAAAGAAACGATTTTATTGCAAATCAAAATTATAATAACAGCATTTGGAATGGCTTCTTCATTCTGAACTGTACGCGCAGTCATGGGAGGACCACCAGACTCTTTTCGATTTGGTAGAACTTGACCTGTCTCGTGCGTCCTTGCAATCACTCGTAGTATTACCTTGTGATCAGGGTGATTTCTGTCCGAAAAACGTTCGGAAAAGACCCTCGCTGCTTGCGTGGCGTTACGACCACATTCTACAAAAATTATAATCATTTCGAGATAATCAGCCGCTAAATACATGATTATGGGCACATTAAAACGTTTTGACTTCACTTTATCAAATTTAATTTGACAGTGACATTTTTCAAAAAACCCAGGCACCCACATAATTTTAAAGATTTGCTTTTTTCTTATAACCTAGTAACGTAAAATTACGACACACACCTTGAAGGCGCCTGTCTCTGATTGGTTAACTTTAAGTTGTCTTTTCTCT
Source organism: Dascillus cervinus (assembly GCA_949768715.1). Classification (NCBI taxonomy): domain Eukaryota; kingdom Metazoa; phylum Arthropoda; class Insecta; order Coleoptera; family Dascillidae; genus Dascillus; species Dascillus cervinus. Next base: position 20,035,677 of record OX458320.1, read on the forward strand.
AATAGGTACCTTTCAAGTTAGATTTTCTTTTCTTTATACATATCGCTCATCCGGTAGAACAACGACGCAAGTGCAAAAAATAGAAAAATGAGATAAATATGTCATAAGATTCCTAAAATGTGACTCTATCTGGTAGGAAAATGACGTTTTCGTAGTTAGATTGGCTACTACGAGAGAGCGGTTATATCGTTGTAGTTTTATATACTCGTAGATGTAACAACGACACATTAAAATGCGATTTACGGAGAAACTTGTTTTTGCATTTGCGTCGTTGTTCTACCGGATGAGCGATATCTTAATGCCGTCTCGCGTTTCCTCATTTTCCCTAGGGCGCGAGTTGTGAAAGACCCTGTATGTTTATATGTTTAACACACGTTTGTTACAATTATGTTATGTATTCAACTCTAGGTAAATAATACAAATATTTTTAACACAATTTCATTATTTCGACTTTTATAATATATTTTCTACATAATTTTACAATGATTATTGACAAATATATGCTAAGCTATTATAAACAAACTAGTAGAAAACCTCAGCCCTAGAACGGGCTGACAGTATTTATTGTGTATTTATCCATTTTATTTGTCTATTTTATTTATTATTTATCTACTATTTTATTTATATACATTTGCATTGCAATATAATGTATTTTGCTTTACTTTACTTTAAGCTCCGTAAATTGACGATATACAAGATATAATTAGTCAATTGTTGACACTCAGCTTCGTCGCCTACTCTGATCCGTTCAAAAAAATTTGCGAAATAGACCACCATCGGGAATTATATTTAGAGATGTAACAATTTTTAGAAATGAGGTCATACATGGCGGTTAGCTACGCGGATCAAGTGACTACCAAATATTTAATTTCGATCAAATTTGATTGCAATGCAAAAAATGATCAAGGATACACTCCGTTTTTATTGGCAGCCAAGAATAGTAAAATAGATATACTGAAATATTTATTCAGCATAAATGCAGACGTCAATGAAAAATATAATGATGGATTCAATGCTCTTCATTTAGCGACTGGTTCCGCGGATAAAAAGACAACCGAATATTTCATTTCAAACAAATTTTATTGTAATGCAAAAAGTGATCTAGGATACACACCTTTTTTATGGATGGCACTAAGAGGCAAAATAGATACAATGAAATATTTATTTAGTATAAATGCGGATGTCAATGAAAAACTTCATAATGGAAACAGCGCTCTTCATTTGGCGGCTGCTTATGAGAATAAAGAAACCACCGAGTATTTGATTGCAATGCAAAAAATAATCAAGGATTTAATTTCTTTTTATTGGCAGCCCAAAATGGCAAAATAGATACAATGAAATATTTATTTAGTATAAATGCAGACGTCAATGAAAAGGATAACCATGGATTCAATGCTCTTCATTTAGCGGTTGGTTTCGCGAATAAAGAGACTGTCGAGTATTTAATTTCGAACAAATTTGATTGCAATGCAAAAAGTGATCTAGGGTTTACTCCATTTTTATATGCAGCCCTAAATGGCAAAATGGATGCAATTAAATATTTATATAGTATAAATGCAAATGTCAATAAAATACTTAATAATGGAAATAGCGCTTTTCATGTAGCGGCGTGTGTCGGAGATAAAGAGACGATCGAATATTTAATTTCGATTAAATTTGAATGCAATACAAAAAATGATGACGAATACACTCCCTTTTTATTGGCGGCTAAGAATGGCAATGTAGATATAATAAAATATTTATTTAGCATAAATGCAGATGTCATTGAAAAGGGCTATGAAGGATTCACTGATCTTCATTTGGCTGCTGGATACGCGGATAAAGAGACTACCGAATATTTAGTTTCGATCAAATTGGATTGCAATGCAAAAAGTGATCTAGTATACACTCCATTTTTATTGGTGGCGCTAAAAGGCAATATAGGTACAATGAAATATGTATTTATCATAAATGCAAATTTCAATGAAAAACTTAAGAATGGAAACAGTGCTCTTCATTTGGCTGCTGGTTACGCGAATAAAGAGGCCACCAAATATTTAATATCGATCAGCAATGCAAAATGCAAAAAATAATCAAGGATACACTCCCTCTTTATTGGCGGCGCTAGCAGGTAAAACAGATACAATGGAATATTTATTCAGCATAAATACAAATATCGATTAAATAAACGATATGTAGATATCAATGAAAATGACAATGCAGCTGCATATCTCAATAAAGAAACGACGGAATGTATTTACAACCTATCAATTTTAATTGTAATGCAAAAGCAAATAACGGATCCATTCCATTTTCGTTAGCTACTGCAAATGACAAAATAGGTACGATCAACTATATTATTTTATTTATTTTCTGGTTATTTTACTGCTTTGTTGTATCTAGTCGTTTCGTTGTAAATTTTGTTTCTGTGTAAATTTCTAGTGTAACACAAACCTAAATTCAACATTTTGAATTTTTACATATCATATAATTTTTATAATTATACAAGGTGTAAACGAAATAAGTACATTAATTTTAACTGGTAATAGAACTCTTCAAGACCAACAACTTTTCCTAATAACTTTGTTTTGAAAACGTTTTTGTTTCTGAGTTAAAATTATTTTAAAATCTTACACAATTTTCTTACACGCCACTGGAAGCAAAGTTACCTAATCAATAAGATTACCTTATGAAATGGTTGTCGATTTTAAACAATAAACCAATAAACACCAAAAAAAGTTTTATTTCAAATTTATTTTTAAACATTGACGCGAGAATTGCGCTAACGAAAATAAAGGAAAACGATCATAAAAATTGTTCAAAGTGCCCACCGTTGTTTTGTACACATGCTTGAAGACGCCGACGAAGTGATTCTTCTACCCTTTGTAACATGGCTCTGTTGTTACGAATCATTGCAGCACCAAGTTCCACCCGTTCTTGCAACATTTCAATGGTATCAATTGATATAGAGTATATTAAATCCTTCATGTATCCCCACAAAAAGAAGTCGCAAGGGTTCAAGTCCGGCGTTCGGGCAGGCCAGGGTGCAGGACTGCTTCGTCCTATTCATCGAGCACTTTTCGAACATGATAAGGATACAATTGCTGTTCTTTTAGTATTTTCCAAATTGTAGCATGCGATACTCCATGTGGCAGTGCTAGCCTTCTTGTGTTGAGTCCAGGTCGAACCTCGACACTGTTCAGAACAACCTCCTCAATGTTTGCAACTTGAACTGGACGCTGCCGACCACGATCGTAAGCTGCAGGCTGAAAAGATCCGTGATCTCGAAGATGCTGCACCACATTTACAAATATGCGAACATTCCGAAGACGACGGTTCGGAAATCGGTTCATGTAAATTCTTCGAGCTAAGGCTGCATTCCCTTGGCTCTCACCATAGGTTAACACAATATCAGTAAATTCGTTATTGGTAAATCTAGACATTTTTTCAGATTTCACTTGACAGAAGTGACAAATTAATTTTCAATAATAAAAAGTCATTATTTTTCTTTGTTGAAGCATTTCATAGAAGGCTCGTCAATTTGTGGGGGGGGGAAAATGATTTAAAAAAATGTGATTTCGAAAAAATGGTACATAAAAAAGGGCTTATCTCGACGAGTTCTACTACTGGTAAAAATTAATGTACTTATTTCGTTTACACCTTATATAATTTATATAATTCATTAAATATTTTCCTTAATGTTAATAACATATACTTAAATACTTAATTCTTGTTTAAAAGATCCCATATAATGGTGACATAACATAGTTACATAATATGATATTTTTATGGCTCGGTTTATTTTAATTTAAATAAATATTGTTCAAATGTTATTCTAAACCTTATTGTAAAAATTCAGTTGCAGCAACAATTTGTAATAATACTTGCTGTAATACCACTAATACTAACTATTGCGTATTTGTTCGAAATATATTTTTATAAATAATTATTGTTATTTAATTAATAATTATAATAAATTTGATGGACTGTTTCTTATTTTTACTCCTTTTTGATTGCTGTTGTTCCATTTTTAGTAATAAATGTTTGTATCCATAGATTTTAAAAGTAATAATTTGTATGCTATACTTAATTGTTGATTTTTTATTTAAAAAGGAGAACTTGAAATATTTTTACGTTTTACTAATTTGTAAATGTGTTTCTTGTATTAGTAGTGAAAAGTAACCTTATTCGGTTAGTAAACGATTAATTTGGGTAGCTAAGCAGTAAAAAATTAACCGGTTACCAACGTTCTTGACATTGAAAATTTATTATGTTAAGTTACTGCGCGCTTCTATCGTTTTTCTAAAAAAATTAACATAAGAAATACGATTTTCTGGACATTTCAATATAAATTCATAGTAGTTTTTAACATTTATTACATCTTAATTAAATTAAATTAATTAAAAGATAACACAAAAATATCCAAATTCGTATGAATAAAATATGTCGTTAAAAAAAAGATAAAAACGTCCGGTTTTCGTCATTCTTTTCGAAATTTTAATGAAAATAATATAGTGACATGAAAACAGTGGCTTACCATTTAAATTTTTTGAAAAAATTAAGTAAATTAGTAGTTACTCAAAAACTCGCCATCTGGTGGCTTTTCTTCATAATGCAATCGTAATCTACCACTTGATATCAATTAAGCCATTCAGTATCTTCCAAATGAGACTAAATTTATCAAAATGAGTGAAGTATTACCTAAATTGGCGTACTGTATTGAGTTGCGGAAATTTGTCTCACTCCACCCGTCAATTGAAGAGATGGTGAAAAATGTTATTAACAAATATAGTAGAGAATTTTTCGTAGCTAAAGAAAATGTTGTTGGGCGCCTATTATTCCCTTGCGGTAAAATTTGAAGCTAAAAATTGTAATGCTGGGGTAACCGGATTGATGGAAAAAGTTGCTCTAATTTACTGTCAAATTCCTGAACTGTCTTATCATTTTGCCTAGCTGTGTTTAATTTAATCTGTAATGCTCTATCTGATTTTACTGTTAATAGATGTGGAATATATATTGGCACGACAGAATAGGTTTTTTGCACGACAAGAAATCACACATTCAATAATATAAATTCACGTCAACTATAATTTTATTCACGTCAGTGTTCAAGCGACAAAAATAGTTGAGCCAGCGATAAAAAAAAATGCTTCAGCCCGCCAGAAAAGGCGAATGCACGACACGCTTGCGAATCAACCAATGCTGTTATCAAAAAGGAACACACGCTCCGGGAAAGACTTCCTGTGGGCCAATTTTCGAATAATGTTCAGGGTTTATTGCTTAAATGGTCAAAAGATAGAGATCCTGAATCCCCAAATTTTAAAAAGTTCAGTGAAGTTGTATCAGTATCTTTACAACAATGGACCGTTGCTTATCAGTGGGCAATGACAAACAAAAAAGTTTTGCAAGAAATAGTGAATAAATATTGTCAACTGTTTTATGTATCCTCAAAATCAACAAATCAACCAATCTCTACACAATTGCTTTCCGCATACCACGAAAGAGAGGGAAAGTGGGAAACATTCGATGAGTTTAAAAGCATATGGATTATATCGATTGATTACAACAAGCTAAACGAATCAGCATGCACATGTCCTTACTTTTTAAAACATCTACAATGTAAACATGTCTTGGGGATGAAGATACGACTAAAGTTGGTTGATGTACCCAATGAGGCAAAATTAATACCGTTAGGTCAAAAGCGTAAGCGCGGACGTCCAGCTAAAACAAAAAAAGCTTTGATTCTACAATAGAAAACCTTTGTTTTATTTTTTATGTTGTTTTTTGTGTTATGTTTATTTGCATTTTTATGTACGGTGGCACTGCATTACATATAATTTTGTGCAATATTACTACCAAATTATTATGTAAACAAGACTGAAAATAAATAATACGTTATCAAGAAATTTTATATTTTTCCCAGTCACCAAAGTTAATGGGTAGGTACCTACTGTCGTTAATATATCTATTTTCTTGTCGTTTATGTTTTGCCGTTCTTAGGATTTTTTTTCGTGCAATACAAATTTTTGTCGTGGAAAATTTTTTCTTGTCGTTCAATATACACTTTTGTCGTGCGATAATTTTTTTCGTTGCGCACATTCTTTTTTTGTCGCGTAAAAGATTGGGTGGTCGTGCTGTATATTTTATTGGCGTTGCAAAAACCTTTTTTGTCGTTAGTTTATCCTATTTTGTTGGGCCGATAAATCTATCCCTTAATAGATATTTCCTCATATCTTGTACTAAATTACCTGCTGTCTCGTATTTCGTAGCCAATCGTAATTTTGCAAAATTAGTTAACCGCGTCTTTAAAACAAAATTGATTAAATGGAGCTGATCCTCAACTTTTAACATTGATTCATACAATTCGATCGCATCAATAAGTTGTTGCATCGTTTCTTCCGATTGGTTCATATCAGGAAGTACTTTCAAATCAAAGCATGCCATTGCAACAGTTTTATTAATACCCTAATACCCTTACTAGACAAATCTACAATTTCTTGATACAATAGTCTAATTAACTTTACTAACTCGCGTATTTTTTCTACATCCTTTGCACTTAATTCTGAATTGTTTAGCGCTACGTTTAATAAATTTATAACGTTAGTGAATTCTTTAAACAATTCCTCAGCTTCTAATAATTTCCTTTATACTACATCTCCTTTTTTCCGACTAGCAGGACCTATTTTGCTCAAATAACTTTTTATACCTAACACTACTATGTATTTCTTTAAGCTTATTAATTCCCATTTACCTATTTCAAATTTCCTAACATAATACATAATCTAACCACATACGATAATTATAACCCAATAAAATAAATTTTAAAAAAATAATACAAAAATAATACAAGAATACAAATCCCACGTAACACATGTACCATTCCGGCCACCAAAATGTGCACGATATCTGACACAAAATTACCCTATTTTTCCATAGATTAAAGCTGACTTCATCCAGTGACTTTCGTGAAATAATATTTGTCATGAACAAAATAATATTGACATTTGGCTGATTTTTTTTAGGATGCCTATGAAGGCACGTCCGTCAAGTTGCAGTATCAACATTTCAATTTTGAAAAAAAAAAAGTCTACAATTTTTTGCTAATTCTTTGCCAATTTTTGCCGTTTATTTCAAATTCTTTGCCGCATCCCTTAAAAAGTTATAAGCATTTTAAAAATGATACTGCAACTTGACGCCCCAGTATCGACATTTCAATTTCGAAAAAACAAAAAGTCTATAATTTTTTGCTAATTCTTTGCCAATTTTTGCCGTATATTTCAAATTCTTTGCCGCATCCCTTAAAAAGTTATAAGCATTTAAATAATGATACTGCAACTTGACGCCCAGTATCAACATGTCAATTTCGAAAAAAAAATTAGTCTATAATTTTTTGCTAATTCTTTGCCAATTTTTGCCGTTTGTTTCAAATTCTTTGCCGCATCCCTTAAAAAGTTATAAGCGTTTATAGAATAATACTTGGCAACTTCCGTCAAGTTGCAGTATCAACATTTGCAAGTTGAAAAAAAAAAGTCTATAATTTGTCACTTATTTTAATTTTTTTGGTGCATCCCTTAAAAAGTTATAAGCGTTAAGAGATTATATTGGTATTTGATGCCCCCGTATCAACATGTAATTTAAAAAAAAAAACAAAATGATCTACAATTTTTTGTAAATTGTTTTCTAATTTTTACTGTTTGTGTCAAATTCCTTGCTGCTTCCCTTAAAAAGTTATAAGGGTTTAAAGAATTGTACTACGCGACTTCCGTCACTTTTCAATATCGAAATATCAAATTTGTTGAAACAAAATGGTTTATAATTTTTCGTTACCCCTTGCTAATTTTTGCCGTTTGTTTTAAATTCTTTGCCGCAACCCTTAAAAAGTTATAAACGTTTAAAAAATGATAGTGCAACTTGACGCCCCAGTGTAAACATTTCAATTTAAAAAAAATAAAAAAGTCTATAATTTTTTGCTAATTCTTTGCCAATTTTTGCCGTTTATTTCAAATTATTTGCCTCATCCCTTAAAAAGTTATAAGCGTTTAAAAATGATACTGCAACTTGACGCCATAATGTCAATATATTTTTAATTTTTGCTAATTTAATTTAATTGAAAAAACTGGAAATTGGCTAATTTATTGGTAATTGTTTACGAATATTTGTCATGCAATTTCAGTTTTGACCGTTTATATTTATATAGTGTCGATAAGTAAATAAATTTAAGAAAAACAGGGGCGGTTTGGCAGAAAACAAATTAAATAATTGTTAACTGAATTTAATGTTAATTGAAATTTATCTCACTTAATATATTTACTTACTAGGTAGAAGTCTTGGTGGTTAGGATAGTTTAAAACGTTAAACTTTCATATTTCTTAATAATGAATAAAAAAATTGCAACAGTAGAATAAACATTCCCAAATAACAAATAAATATTTTTTTCAACTACTACATTCGAAAGTACAATTTTATCGTACCCATTCAACGGGAAAAAGCGGTACTTTGTCTGTTTAGGCAGGTAAAGTATTTTACCTGACTCTAAAAGCGTTGCCTACATTAACGCCGTTGATTTAAGTAAAAATGCCAAATGTCAAACAACTACCAATATAATACTATAACTTCTTGGCTTGGTTGTGCCCTATTTAATTTGGGAATTTAAACGTTCCTTGTAACGTTTCCTTTTAAGATTTATTTATGAACACAAACACAAAAACAATGAGTGATATCGAGAATATTGATTTAACCCCTCCAGAAATCAGAAAAGACAGTGCCATGGCTAGTTTGGATATGATACCGAAAAAGTTTAAAGAAAAATATGAGAGGCAACATCACATCACCAAATATCGTGAAAATGCCAAGATGGGACATGTTGCCGATATGGCTGAAAAGTATTCGGCTCCAACATGTGATCTTATTCAATGTCATAAATAATGTTGACATTGGTAATTACAAGAAACTGGTATCATTTGTGTAAACAACAATCGAAAGTCTATACTCCTAAAAGATCAAAAACATTATCACCAGAAGCAACGGCGTAGCTAGGGGGGGGGGGCGGCAGGGGCGGCCCGCACCGGGTGCCACCCGTTTGGGGTGACACCCGACCGTGAAAAAAAAAAAAAAACTTACGCAAACCATCACAATGCTTTTCAACGATAAATCACTTAGGTTTGAAGCCACTTTAATCAAGGTTTCATACTATATAAATTAATTTATCACTTGTGATAACTCGGTCGGTCGGGCATTCCCCAAAAATTTTGTTGCTTTTATTTTCGTTGTTAGCTTTAACGATTGCTCGGTTGGGGATTCCCCTTTGTCATTGCTCATTTTTTTCGTAGATTCGGTACTACATTGATTGTAATTAACGTGAAGTGAATCGTTGCTGTTTTAATAGTGTTTTATGAAAGAGTTGAAAAGTGATTGTAAAGAAAAAAACCAAGGTAAGTGGATTGTCCCGTTCAATTCTTTTTTCCGCCTACATTCCGTACAAATACATATATTTATATATATAATTTATGACAACGATAGTATCTACTAATCGAAAATATTTTTTAGAATAAATATGCCACGAGGAGTTCATACACATAAAAGAAAAAGTGGGTTTCAGCAGAGAAAAGCCAAATAGGCTAAAATGGATGTAGTTCAGAGCATGTCTGGATCCATCTTTAAATATGCGAAAAAAAATGATGACACCCAAAGTTCATCAAAAGAAATTGATTCTGATATAAGGAGCGATTCTGATAATATTAGCTCAACTTCAGGAAGCAACGGCGACAATACGGAATTAATTATGATAACCCATGAAAAAGACAAATCTAAAATAAATTCTGAAAATGACAGTGGTAGTACTAATAATGCTTCTACTATCGAAGACAGTATGTGCATGGATAAATCACTTCAGGACTTAAGAGATGTCTCACATTGGAGTATACCCGTTCCTGATAATATTCGCATCGAGATAATAAAAAGAGGAAGTGAACATTTCCAAAATAAAGAAGGACCATTTACCACTGTATCTAGACACGGGTTAAAAATAAAAGGTGATGTTCGCTGTCTTTCAAAAGAATGGTTTTACAAAGTAATGCCTGATGGTGTAAAAATTCTGCGCTCATGGATGATTTATTCTCCTGTAACTAATAACCTGTACTCCTTCTGCTGTCGTTTATTTGCTGTCACCACTTATACAAAAACAGCATTTACGACTGGATTTTGGAAGTGGTGGAAACTAAATCCAAAAGTATCCGATCATGAAACGTCAAGTGAACATCTAGAAAATTTTGAAAAGTGGAAAACTTTGGGAATGAGGCTAAAATTGCATAAAACAATAGATCACGCAGCCTTGCAATTAATCGATACTGAAAAACAGAAGTGGAAGCATCTTTTATTTAGATTATTAGATATAAGTTTGTTTCTGGCTAAACAAAACCTAGCATTTCGTGGACATGATGAAGGACAAGTCTTTTCAAATAAAGGTAACTTATTAGAACTAGTTCAACTACTGTCAAAATATGATGTAGTGTTGAAAGAACACATCTTAAATTTGGAGCATATTAAATCACCAAAAGTATCATATTTATCGCCAGATATACAAAATGAATTCATAAATGTTTTAGCGACCCACGTAAAATTTAAGCTTGTCAATGAAATTAAATCTGCTAAATATTTTGGAATTATGTTTGATAGCACACCTGACATTTCACATATTGATCAAATGTCGGAAGTGATTCGTTATGTGAAAATTGATAATAGAAAAGTGGAAGTCAAAGAAGTATTCCTTAGATTTTTTCCTTTACATGGAAAAAAAGCTTCTGATTTATGTGATGAAATTTTCAAGATGCTCGAAAAGGACTGTTTAGATATTATGCTGTGTCGTTCCCAGGGTTATGATAATGCAGCTGTTATGAGTGGCATACATGGTGGAGTGCAAGCTCTTATTAAAGAAATAAATAACGAAGCAATTTTTGTTGGATGTATAGATCACTCAATTAATTTATGTGGCCAACACTCATTTTCACAAAATATATCATGTGTAACATTTTTCGGAACAGTAGATACAATTTTTAAAATTTTTTCTGCTTCCACTGGCCGCTGGGGAGTGCTTCTTAAACACAGCAAAGCATCAGTTAAAAGACTCTCAACAACGCGTTGGAGTGCTCATTATGTTGCAGTAAAAGTGTTGGCTGAAAATTTCGATGGGATTGTGGCTGCAGTTGAGGAATTATGTGATCAACAAGAAAATTTAGACACCAGAGGTGCTGCACAGAACCTTCTGCCTGCTGTGTGTAATTTCACATTTCTTTGCTTTCTTTTCTTTTGGAATGATGTACTAAGGGAAATAAATTGTGCTCAGATTGCATTGCAAAGTAAAGGCTTAAGTGTTGATCAATCAGCTATCAAAATAGAGGCACTTCGTCATTATATTGAAGAAAAACGCAGTCGCATTGTAGAAGAGGCAATAGATCTTGCTGTAAAAAAATCAAACGATTACGACATTCCAATGGAAAGACGAATTCGTCCTAAAAAACGAATGACCGGTGAGTTGGCCACCGATGCAGTCCTGACACTGAGAGCCGAATTTCAAAAGGATATGTTGGAATGTCTTGACCGATTCAATATTGAACTCCGAACTAGATCAAAATCCGTTCAAGATGTGGCTTCATTGTTTGAGGTTGTGCAAACAAATACTTTACTTTTGGCAAACATTGAAGAGTTGAAATTAGCTGTATCAAAATTTACTTCTTTTTATGATGAGGTATCAGAAACGGAACTTCTCTTAGAGATACCAAGGTTGAGGAAGGCATTTAAAAGCAGCCAATGTTACAATTTCTAATTGGGTGTCTCTAGATTTTTTGAAATTCATCGTGGAATGGGATTTTACAGAATCTCTTCCGAATCTAATGATCGCACTAAAGTTATTTTTGACAATTTGCGTATCAGTTGCTTCTTGTGAGCGGAGTTTCAGCAAATTAAAATTAATTAAAAATTACTTGCGAGCTACAATGACCGAAATGAGACTTAACAATCTTGGCATATTAACGATAGAACACCAGGCAACACAAAATATAAATTTTGAAAAGGTGATTTCCGAGTTTGCAGCTGTTAAAGCTAGAAAGAAGAAATTTTAAGTGTTTGTATGTAACATGTATATCGTCGGGTTACTGCAAAAACAAGATAACTCCATTTTATGCATGGATTAGTTTAGTGGTTCTCTAGGCCTCAAAATTGTCATTGAATGCACAGCCAAAACAAGGCAAGTGTTCGAAAGTGTTAAACGTGCTATGTTTCACGCTTTCAAACACTTATCTTGTCTTGGTTGTGCATTCGATGACAATTATGAAACCTAGAGATGAACTAAACTAATCCATGCTTAAATGGAGTTATCTGGTTCTTGCAGTAACCCGACGATATGAGAGTATGTTAATTCTACTCTTATTCTTTTTTCGTTATACCTGTTTTTTAATTTTATACATGAATGTCAAAGATATAATAAAGCAGTATTATTACTATCATAATTAATTATTAACGACTCTCATTTGTATTCATTCAAAATCATACTTTACGTTTATCGGATTTTTAATAATTTTAATAATTTTAATTCTTGGGGTGACACCTCAATATCCGCACCGGGTGCCACCCATGCTAGCTACGCCGTTGCCTGAAGAAATTATTAAATTTCTATTAAATGCATCAGATATTATACAGTGAGGACGCGTGGGTTGGAATAAATTCATTTAAAATTCATGGGTTTGGTTTTTGGAAAAACGCTCGGACACGTCGATTTTTGTTTTTAATACTGCATCTTTTTTGATATCTATACTTTTACGATCGTCTTTTGTTTTCGCACTATGACGTCATCAATATTTTTTTTAAATTGCACTCTATATTTTTGTTCACGAATTTGGATGCAGCGCATTTTTCTGAGTACAAAAATGCCCAATTCGTATGACCTTGAAGAGGAAAGTTTTTGACATAATCAGTCTTAAAGTTTCAAAAATTTATGATAAAATTGTTAGAGTAGACCACTAATAATATCATCAAGTAAGCGCTGGAAATCGAGCAAAACATTCAATTGTGTGTTTATTTTGTTTTTATGATTGTTGACACTTGTCAAGTACAGTTTCAAAGCTTGAAGAATGGCGCGTTTAACTGAGAAACAACGAATAGAAATGTTGATGATGGTAGGATATGACGATAATACTCGAACACAAGCTGAAGTTTGCAAATTTTTCAATGATAAGTACCCGGAGAAGCCTATTACACAATCAGTAGTTAGTAAGATAGAGAAAAAGTTTAGAGACTTTGGCCACGTAAGAGACAATTACAAAACCAACCATGGTACATTTCAAGAAAGCACACAATTGAATGTATCGCTCGATTTACAAGAAAATCGTCACAAATCAAGTCGACAAGTAGCTGCAGAACAGTCACTAACAATAAGTAAATCTTCTGTTCTAAAATATTTACACAAGAACAAATGGCACCCATACAAAGTACATTTTGTTGAGGAACTTATTGAAGACGATCTTGACGGCAGATTAGAATTTTGCGAAATAATGATGGATAGATGCAATGCCAACCCGGAATTTTTACGTAAGATAGTTTTTTCCGACGAGTCAACATTTTGTTTGAATGGTTCGGTAAACAGGCAAAATTTTCGATATTGGGCACAAGAAAACCCACATTGGAGAATGGAAAGTCATACACAATTCCCTCAGAAAGTAAACGTTTGGGCTGGAATTGTGGGTAACTCAATTGTGGGTCCCTTTTTTATTGAGGGAACACTTAATTCTGAAAAATATTTAGACTTACTACAAAATGACATAATACCCAGTGTAAGTGCACTCTATCTGAATAATGAAAACCCAAATATACCGGCAGATTCAATATGGTTCCAACAGAATGGAGCTCCCCCACACTATTCGAGAACAATACGAGAATACCTTCATAATATTTTCCCAAATAGATGGATCGGAAGGATAGGTTTTATCGAATGGCCAGCTAGGTCTTCAGATTTAACCCCATTAGATTTTTATCTATGGGGTTATCTGAAATCTAAAGTCTACTTCAATAAACCGGAAAAATAAGCACGCAATTAAATGTTTTGCTCGATTTCCAGCGCTTTCTTGATGATATTATTAGTGGTCTACTCTAATGATTTTTTCATAAATTTTTGAAACTTTAGGACTTATTATTTCGAAAACTTTCCTCTTCAAGGTCATACGAATTTGACATTTCTGTACTCAGAAAAATGTGCTGCATCCAAATTCGTGAACAAAAATATGGGGTGCAATTTAAAAAAATTATTGATGAAGCCATAGTGCGAAAACAAAAGACGATCGTAAAAGTATAAATATCAAAAAAGATGCAGTTTTAAAAACAAAAATCGACGTGTCCGAGCGTTTTTCCAAAAACCAAACCCATGAATTTTAAATGAATTTATTCCAACCCACGCGTCCTCACTGTATATTTGATGATAACTAAGTCTTGAAATTGCTGAGGCCTGTCATTCGGACGAATTGATTAAATTAAGTATTGATGAAATAGAGGATAAGGAATCTATTATTATTGTGCACATTCCAAAATCAAAAACAAATAAGTCCCGAACATTTTCCACCATCAGTACACACATCAAAAAAATCAATTTTGAGTTATGGTGCCGATTTCATAGCTAAAGGAAAAATCTGAAAAGTAGACCTATATTTATATGTATAATTATGTTCGTTTTTCATTTTTGTCAAAAGTGAAATATACCAGTGCAATACGAATACATTTAAGTCAATTTGATATTGCGCCCCAAATCCGCCACCCTATTTACTTATGCCGGTGGTGGAATTAAATACTTTCTTAGTCAATGAAAATACAGACATTTTACAAAATTGTGCAAAGGAAAAAATCCAAAAACTTGACTAATTAGCGAAATCGTGGAAAAGGAAAACAGTAGTTTTACTACTAACCTTCTAAAAAATACTTCCAAATCTTTTTCAGTATCTGGTTCATCAGAATTTGATATTAATTTTCATAATGCATCTGGCTGTATATACATAATAAATAATAATGTTCTAGTATTGAAAATTACATTTACTTTCTAAAATGTAAATACACAACTTCTAAACACTTAAAATTCAAGTAGTAGTAGTAGCCGAAAAAACATTGCATGTACTACGCCAGTAAAATGTTTTTATCAAACTCGTTCGATTACTAGGCCTGGCTTCGCATCGGCTCTTAATTTTGAAACTTAATCAACAAAGGGCCGGTTGTTCAAAGACAGCTTAAGCCGGGATTTAGTTAAACTCGGTTTCCTGAAGAAACTAGTGTTGTAGTAAACCGAGTTTAATTAAAACCTGGCTTAAGCTGTCTTTGAACAACCGGCCCAAAGTGCCATTTTACTATCTTAGTACATACATAGCTATTTTAGGTTGTGCTGCTTTATCGGCGTTATAAGTATAAATGAATAAACACTTACAACTCTTAAGGGATGCGTATAGATTTGCAAAAGACGCAGTAAATAATTCGAAACAAACGACAAAACTTCGCAAAGAATTAGCAAAAATTTATAGAACATTTTGCTTTTTCCAAAATTAACATGTTGATACGGGAGCATCAAGTACCAGTGTAATTGTTCAGTATAGATAGAATGCGTAGGTTCATTTATTTGTTCGACTGTCGAAATTCAAATTATCATATAAACTTTGGATAAATAAACAACAGAAAAATTTGACACAATTCACGAAACACAGAAAATTTTGGTCCTTTGAATTAGTCAAGGCAAGATTCTCGATTGTGAAACATTTTGGATCTGTCAATTTTATAACGTCTACAAGACTCCCGCAAACAACGTGCACTACATCTTCATTGTAAAACAGTAATGTTTTAAACGTTTATAACTTTTTAAGGGATGCGGCCAAGAATTTTAAACTAACAGCAAAAATTGGAAAAGAATTAGCAAAAAATTATAGACTATTTGTTTTTTTGCAAAATTGAAATGTTGATACTGGAGCGTCAAGTTGCATTATCATTTTTTAAATGCTTATAACTTTTTAAGGGATGCGGCAAAGAATTTGAAACAAACGGCAAAAATTAGCAAAGAATCAGCAAAAAATTATTAACTATTTTTTTTTTCAAAATTAAAATGTTTACACTGGGGCGTCAAGTTGCACTATCATTTTTTAAACGTTTATAACTTTTTAAGGGTTGCGGCAAAGAACTTAAAACAAACGGCAAAAATTAGCAAGGGGTAACGAAAAATTATAAACCATTTTGTTTCAACAAATTTGATATTTCGATACTGAAAAGTGACGGAAGTCGCGTAGTACAATTCTTTAAACCCTTATAACTTTTTAAGGGAAGCAGCAAGGAATTTGACACAAACAGTAAAAATTAGAAAACAATTTACAAAAAATTGTAGATCATTTTGTTTTTTTTTTAAATTACATGTTGATACGGGGGCATCAAATACCAATATAATCTCTTAACGCTTATAACTTTTTAAGGGATGCACCAAAAAAATTAAAATAAGTGACAAATTATAGACTTTTTTTTTCAACTTGCAAATGTTGATACTGCAACTTGACGGAAGTTGCCAAGTATTATTCTATAAACGCTTATAACTTTTTAAGGGATGCGGCAAAGAATTTGAAACAAACGGCAAAAATTGGCAAAGAATTAGCAAAAAATTATAGACTAATTTTTTTTTCGAAATTGAAATGTTGATACTGGGCGTCAAGTTGCAGTATCATTATTTAAATGCTTATAACTTTTTAAGGGATGCGGCAAAGAATTTGAAATATACGGCAAAAATTGGCAAAGAATTAGCAAAAAATTATAGACTTTTTGTTTTTTCGAAATTGAAATGTTGATACTGGGGCGTCAAGTTGCAGTATCATTTTTAAAATGCTTATAACTTTTTAAGGGATGCGGCAAAGAATTTGAAATAAACGGCAAAAATTGGCAAAGAATTAGCAAAAAATTATAGACTTTTTTTTTTTTCGAAATTGAGATGTTGATACTGGGGCGTCAAGTTGCAGTATCATTTTTTAAATGCTTATAACTTTTTAAGGGATGCGGCAAAGAATTTGAAATAAACGGCAAAAATTGGCAAAGAATTAGCAAAAAATTATAGACGTTTTTTTTCTCGAAATTGAGATGTTGATACTGGGGCGTCAAGTTGCAGTATCATTTTTTTAAATGCTTATAACTTTTTAAGGGATGCGGCAAAGAATTTGAAATAAACGGCAAAAATTGGCAAAGAATTAGCAAAAAATTATAAACTACTTTTTTTTCAAAATTGAAATGTTGATACTGCAACTTGACGGACGTCTTTTTAAAAGAATTGAATGAATAGTTCTTATCCAAAAATCATGAGCATGTTTGTCGTCCGGTGCAGCCCAGAAAAATGCCACCCTTAAGTATGCCCATTTGGACTCGAATTATGGATATTAATGGATGCACTTATAAAAGTTGCGGGATTAAAAAATAAGTAATAAATAAAATAAATAAAAAATAGAAAAGAGCATATATTCAAAAATAAATAACCTTAAAAAAATTTCTAAATTCAAAAATTTTTACATTGAACTTTAACAAATAGAACTAACCATTAACAAATTAAATAATATAAAACTTATTCTTAAAAAATACGTTCAAAGAAATACGTAAATTCAAAAATAACTTGCAGTAAAAAACTTTACCTATTTAACTTTAACTATTAACAAGCTAAATAACTAGAAACTTAACCTTAAAAATATACATATTAAAAAATAATTACCATACAGAATTTAACTAATTATTAACAAATTAAAGAACTAGAAACTTTGAAAAACAGCACCCGTCCTTTGTCACCATTTTCCCAGTGCAGCTTTAATGTCCTTTTCAGAGGAACTAAATTTACTTACCTTAACACTTTGTAAAAAAAGAAAATATTACTTACACATACTTTTTTTAAATCATTTCAACTTAACAAAGCTGCAATTACAAACAAAACTCACTTTTCTCTCCGACCTTGGGACTTGGTATTTGTTTCGTAAATTCATAATAAGCTGTTTCTCCCAATCGGGGCAAAATGAGTTGCCTAAAACATGTAAAAAATATTAAAGAAACAAACTTCAATACCTTGTCATTTGTACTTACGGCAGTCATGAAATTTCCGTGTTGTACATTAAAATTCATTTGCGTCAAAAAGAAATGTCCAGCAGATACACCTGTAAACAAGATACTTGAAAGAGGGTTCACAAGGCGTCACAAAGAGTGCATTCCAAACCAAAAAAATGGCAAGGTTACGGGATGTGTATTCACAAGAGTAACCTTCAA
Organism: Dascillus cervinus; assembly: GCA_949768715.1. Taxonomy (NCBI): domain Eukaryota; kingdom Metazoa; phylum Arthropoda; class Insecta; order Coleoptera; family Dascillidae; genus Dascillus; species Dascillus cervinus. The sequence continues at coordinate 20,053,950 of OX458320.1, forward strand.
CTGTCCAGGTGCTGAGTTTCTACAAAAGTTAAAGCGCTTTAACAAAACTGCTTTTATAGGAGCTCAGTCAATTTATACACCGACCTTCTGCAAGGTTGAGCCCCTTTTGTGTAATTGACTGGACTACTATAAAAGCAGAGTTAAACCGAATTACAATTACAATTAACCAAATATTTTGAGGTGAAACCCAGTGCGATCATCAATTCACTTATTTACCTGTAAAAATCCGAAGTGATGCAGAATTCAAGGGAGGTAGGATAAACACTAAATTCAAAAAAGTTTGCAATTGATTTAGTTATCAATTTAAGCCCTAGAAAACAATTTTGCCTCATTCTACGGTATTGTAATTATAAATTTGTATCCAAAGTTCAAAAGTTTAATTAATAATTCATTAGAAACTCATTATCTCGTAAATCTAATCAGGATATCAAAACAACGTATTCTTCATAAAGTCCAAAGTCATAAAGTCATAAAGTTCTGAGTTTAGTTATTACTTACATTTTGTTATTATTTCCATCATTTTCACTCATGTTTCACTTAAGTAGTGCTTTTTCACAAATTTTTACTACTACATTAAAAATTGTTACAGAATGGTTAAAAGTTGGTAAAAATTACATCACGCAGACACCGTGTTTGTCATTTATTTCACAAATTAAAAATTAAAACTGTAAGTTATTAAAGTTAATTGAGGTATTTTAAACGCACCTATTTTATCTTAACGTTACGTGCGTTTTGTTTCCATCATCAGTAAAATATCTGAGTTTAATAATGCTATCTGTGAGAAAATATTTCAAACTTTATTATCTTCCTCAAATATCACAGAAAAGGCTATCTTATTAGCTGGATCTGAACTTGAATCTGGAGCTTGGCTTGAAGCTCTTCCATCTTGTAAATTAGGTACTCTTTTAGAAAAAAACATCTTACAAATTGCTATTTCACTTAGATTGGGGATCAATTTCTGTCATCCTCATATCTGCTCGTGCGGTTCTTCTGTGAACTCGTTGGGTCATCATGGTTTATCGTGCATTAAAAGTGCTGGTAGACTCTCTCGTCACAGCTGTATTAATGACATTATTAAACGTGCTTTCTCTTCAGCCAACATTCCTTGTATCCTTGAACCTAATGGTATTCTGAGGGATGATGGCAAACGTCCAGATGGTATTACAGTTATTCCATGGAAAGTAGGTAAATCCTTAGTTTGGGATTTTACTTGTACGGATACACTTGCCCCTTCTCATTTAACTGATTCTTCATTTTCTGCAAGATCTGCTGCCCACTTGGCAGAAAATCTTAAGAAAAAGAAATATAAGTCAATTTCTGATGATTATTTTTTTGTCGCCTTCGCTGTGGAAACTTTGGGTCCTTGGAGTGCTGATGCCCTTTCTCTCCTTGAAGATTTGGGGAGGCGTATTGTGCAAACAACGGGAATTCCTCAAGCCAAAACATATTTGAAGCAACGAATAAGTTTGGCTATACAAAGAGGCAACGTTGCTAGTGTTCTTGGCACAGCCCCGCTTTCTTCTTCTCTTAATGAGTTATTTTATTTATTCTAGTTATTACTTATGTTATGTTATTTTACTTTGTTTGTTATATACATGTTACTTTTTACTATATATTATTATACAATGTTGACTGTACTAATCTAATGCATAATGCATAATTTATATCGTTAAAGTTTCAAATCTTTTGATACATGTCGATTCGTTTATGAATGCAGTATGCAATGATTACTGACGATGTTTGCACAAAACTGGAAAAAGTAAATGTTTAAGTTTAATCATTGTGAACTGACTTTTTTAAAATGCTTTTAAAATGTTTAATAATGTGTAATTGACAATGTGTTTTTTAAAATGTTTGTGAAGTGTTAAATTTGTAATAACTGAATTTAAAAAAAAAAAATGTTATGGAAAAAGGAAAAAAAATTTAAGTAATTAAAACAATTATTACATAACAAGCGAAACTTGATTTAAATTAAATTATTATTTTATGTTGGAATTTATTTTTGTCGTTCTTGTTATTAAACTACACAGTACTAAAAAATTGAAATTTTTTATATGAATTCCGGTTAAGATGGGCAGCCGCTTAATGGGGACAAAATTCCATTTCCCGATGTGTCCCCATTAAGCGGAATCGACTGTATTCCTATATTTCCCTGTTTCCGTCTTAATTTATGTTCAGCTAACATTATACTGTTCGTATTGACTTATCTTGTATGATGGCATCATACCAAATTGAACTGCTTACTGTGACGTGTTCTTTTAGGCTGAAAATAGTGCTGATGCGGCTTACAAATGTGCTTGATATGATTTGAACGACTTGCAACTGCGAAAGGGTTTTATTTTGATTATACAAAGATCAAATGAAGAGATAAGGATGACTGCAGTTGGCCTCTCAAAAATGAATAAATAGACTTGTACAGGTGAATTACCACTAAAATAGTTATTCAACGTGACGACAATGTTTACTGTGGGTTTTGAAATTTTCAGTCTCAAAAAAAACAAATTTGTAATCTAGATCATTTTAATTATTGTCGATCTTCTATTTGACTATCCTCAAAATTAGTTATGTCACAAATAGTTATCTTTGGAATCTAGTATTTTATGTCTGAATTAATTAAAACCCCTCTTTACTTTACTTTAATATGGTTAACCAAAAAAATCCGAGCGGTGAATTAAATCAACTAGATTTTTATTCTAAATAACACCATCAAGAGAACCATGCCAACCATGGACTTTCTTCACGCACTGTTAAGTCGTAGGTACTCCATTATCTCAAAGCCTCACAGAGCTAGATGGGCTTTGTAGATATATCTTGAACTTTTTTTGAAAATTTTCAGTTACATTTAGATACAAATGTTGGTCTTCATAACTCAACAAATATCATCAATTTTGAATGTGTACAAATTGGAACACCTTGCATTTTTAAACAACAGGAGGCATTCAATTTTAATTATTGTTGAGAATTTTTAACATTGTAATGAATAAATGACCCGATTAACGATAAATTTTAAACCTACAACAATTATAAAAGGAACACGCCTATCTAAAACTTTTGAATTCATACAAAATTTAATAGTAACCAATAAATTTATTACTGAAATGAATAATGAAGAGAAATATTTGATCAATTTCTCATTAGACAACGCCGTGATATTATCATTGCTAATTATGACTAAACATCTCCAAAAAGGCCCCGGTGAGGAAATGTTTTTAACAATTTCTTCTTGAAGTAACATTTTTTCTGAAATTCTAAACAGTAGCGACCCAGTGAAAACAAATCTAATCATTTTGAGAATAATATTTCAGTATGGATGTGAATCACCCAAAACCTATCACAGAGTTTTGTTTATAATCGGCTACTAAATACGTAAATCTGTCTAATTTGCGACCACATCATTTACACCGAATTTAGTTCGATTTAAATATTGGCTAAGATTATTGGATTGCTCAAATAGCTATATTTCGTTGACCTAATTCGAAAATCGCATAAGTCCAATTTTGGTGTAATTAGGAGTTTTGTAGCATCTGGTAGTGGAAATTTCACATACAGTGAGCGCCAGGCAAGTGGAATAAATTCAATATTTCAATTATTGTGCATATTGAGAAAAAAACCCGAACACGTCATTTTTAGTCTATCATATCCTGTAAAGTGAAAATTTCATCCCTTACCTCAATCCCCTTCGAGTGACAGTTGCAACTCCCAAATTTTTAAATGGGAAGAAAGGGCTTGTCATACCTCATTGGAAAGGTTTGAAAATGATATGGTTTAAAATTTTATTGCAAAAATGAAGAGTAAAAAAAAATTAATCTGTTTAACCAAATTCGCTAGAACACATTAAAAAATAAAAAAATTAATAGCGTTTTGTTTTTAGTAATGTAATACAATAAAAAATATATCAATCAGCGCTTTAAACTAAACTAACACTGTCAGCTAACGAAAAATGTTGATAAGTTTTTATGTCACTTTCTGAACATTTCGATTGTTTTTGCTAGCCTTCTCAATATCAAGAACCAAACGCTATTAGTTTTTGATTTTTTTAGTGTGCCGATGTCGTAATGAATTTCGTTAAAGAAATTAATTTTTGTTTGCTCTTCATTTTTGCAATAAATTTTTAAATCATATCATTTTTATACATAGCATGAAGAGACCTTTCAAACGAGGTATCACAAGCCTCTACTTTCTATTTAAAAATTTGGGGGTTGCAACTGTCACTCGAAGGGAGTTGAGGTTAGGAATTCAATTTTCACTTTACAGGATATCATATGGTAGACTAAAGGTGAAGTATTTCGGGATTTTTTTTCAATATGCACAATAATTGAGATAATGAATTTATTCCAGTTGGCTGGCGCACCCTGTATATATCGACTCGTTTTTCTCTTATCCAAAATGAACAACCAATAATAATAAATTATCAAGTTATCTTTTTGCACCGCAATGTATGTCTATACAGGGTGGTCCATCGTCTAGCACTTTTGAGATAAAACCTCTTTTTAGTAGTTGAAACATTTTGAAAATTGTAAGCAATATTCTTCAATTAGCAAGCTATAAATTAGCCAAATTATTTTTTTTTTTAATTAAATTATAACGAAAATTGAGTGTGATAAACATTTATTATCAAACTATTAAATCTATCGAGAATTTATTTTCTTAGTTTTAGATTTTAGATTTTATTAATAAGTAAATTGGCATTTAGATTTTAATAGTAACTGAATAAATCATATTCCAATAACGTTTATTGTATTTGCGGTACAGTATATATTCATTATAAGACAAAAAAGAGGTTATTCCCGTGTGAAGCGAAGCCAATCACGGGAAGTCACAATGGGAAACGCAGTTTCTGCCTTGTAATGAACAATATTTTTGATTATTTTTTTATGAAAAAAAGTCAATAAAGCCCATTTTAAAAAAAGGTATTTACCATAATTTGTTATCTAGAATTGTGTTGATATTGGTTTCTTTAGTCATGCTTCCTTGAAAATATTTATTTGGCAAGTGAATTTTGCACAAATAAACTTCGTTTCGAAATTTTTCGATGTTATAACCGAACAGTAATGAAAATTGAACTATTAAGATTAGCTTCCATCGCTTAATGTAAAAATCTCTTTATTTATTCATAATGTTTTCGTAAAAATATGTAAATATAAATAATATGGTATAGTAACAAGGAAAAAATAAGTACACGGGAAAAAATTGCCTGTCCTGACTTAGTGAGACCTACTTGTTTACCAGGTACCCATCACAATATATTTTTGCTAATCACCGATCATTAAAAATTAAATCCGTAATAAATTTGCGCTTATTGGCTTCATCCATCGAACTGACAAAATTCAAATTCGAGTTGATTATTTGAAAGTGGGTCACATAAATTAGAACTAATGTGAGAAATAAAAAATATATCATTCGGTCAAAAGCGAGTCAGACTCGCACAATTATGGTTCCGTACTAAACCAACAATTCCTTCAACTATTAAATTGTAAAAAAATACGCAGTTTTCCTGTAAGCTATAGCTAACCCGATTAAAATCAAAATTTTAGCTGTAGAAACCTAGGAGAACAGGGAGGGGGCGATTATTTTTTGGGCATTTTTAGCTATATCAATAACTTGAAATTGTAAAAAAAAATATTTTAAGAATTCTTACAGTTAGCTCTTTCAAATTAATGATAGTTGATTTAAACTTTCTTTTTAACCGACCCCCAATAAGAATTTAAGAATACATTTTTATCCAGTTATTGACGGGTGATATTACGTGCGCGTTAGCAAGATCTATCATTATGCTAAATTTTAAGTTTCTACGTTACTTAGTTTTCGAGAAAAACCTGTGACAGATGGACGGACACCTGAGTGATCTTCAAAGAGTTCCGTTTTTCATTTTAAGGCACAGCACCTTAAAAATTGACAGTACTTCCAATTATTGCGTTCAAGAAGCCGGTATAAAATTGACAAATGTAAAATATCTCATATAAAGGACTTGATGTCGGCATGAAATGTAATGGAAATGGTAATTGTCTCCTATATTTGATAAATTTTGTAGTTCGAAACTGAAACGCAGTACAAATTGATAATTTTTTGATTCACCATTTCCAATTTATTTAGCTCAGCTTGCACTCCAACTAATTTGTTGCAACTTTTTTCGATAAATTATAAGTGTGGTCAATTTGTTGTCATCTGAAAAAAACGGTATTTGCATTATCTACAATTAAGTTTAAGTGAAATATACCCGGCGAAAAGCAATTGAAAGACTCTATACATTAAAAAATATTGCGTACATCTAATTTCTGTGTCTATCCTGAGAAATCTAGTAATAAAAGTGGTTTCAGTTGACAGTTACTGCTCGAACTGGTAGTCAAACCTGAATCTTAGTTCATGAAGTCACCCATTGCTTTGATTATATTATGGTAAACTGCTAATAAAACAATTTATAGGTTTGATCACATAGGCAATAGTGATTTCTTTAGATGTAATTGAATTATTATTAAAATTAATTATCACCAACATGCATTAAACGAGTTTAATTGCTTACAACAGAAATTATTTATTTCTTTATTTCCAAATCTGTTGAAAATAGTAATTACTAACCTATGGTCGCATGTTTTAAGTTAACTTCTGTATTATTCTTGTCAAAAGCTGCCATCTCAAAAAACAAAACATTTTGTAATTATGTTTGATTAAACATATTAATCAATACAGAATAGAATTATCTTTTTATATTTATAGCACGCCCGTCTCGTAAGAAGTACCAGAAAAGACTGGGATTCGACAACTGTTACTATAGTTCATTTATCGTCACTGTAAAACAGAGGGCTCATTAAATTTTGAAGATTATTAAAAATTGTAAAAAAATTACTGAATTTAAGATCAAACGAATAATGACAAATTTAAAGCTTGTAATTATAAAAGGAGTTCACATACCGATTAGTTTTTCGATTCGTACAAAATTTAAAAAGAACCAATTAATTATTGAAATGCGCCAGGAAATAAAATTGATGATCACTTCTTCATTAGACATCGAGCCGTTACAGTTATAATAAGTAGTTCCAAAACCGAAAGAGCTTGGTGTGGATAATTAAAGAATAACGAGAAACAAACCAATTACTAGAAAATTAATTATATTGATGACAACAATTTCGGTAGCAATTATGCCTGAAGTTGTGCAAAAAGGAGCTGGTAATAAAATGCTTTTAAGGATTTTTTTATTGCAATAATAATATTTCAGAATTTTCAAAAACAATTACTAATGATCCCATTAAAAGGAATCTAGTGTTGTTGAAGATACTTTTTCAGTGCGGATGTGTATGGCCCGAAACTGACAACAGGATTCTAATTATTATCGGTTGCATAAACTTAGCAAGTATGGGTTTAACAAATCTATGTGAACTTTACGACCTTATCGTCTACAATGAATATTTTTCGATTCAATCAGCGGCTACGTTCATTGGGTTACTGCAGGTAAGTATATTTATAATATTTGTATGAAATGTAAACAACATTTTTACAGCAAGTAATTAAAATGACGATCTTTATAATGCATAGAAAAACAATGCAAAAAATTGTGTGTAAAATATGGTTCGAATTTTTTCCAATTAAAGCAGCTACTGCTCGAGTTGAAGTTAAGCTGAATAATTTAGCGAAACTCAATAAAAGAATTATTTTCTGCTGCATGCCAATTTATTTCATTGGTGCGTGGCAGTTTGTTACTGCAGAATTCGTCAAAAAAGGTCAACAATTACCATTTCGCTTACATTTTATCCCAAAATCTAGACCTTCTTATGAAATTGTTTACTTGTGGCAGTTTTACACTGGAGTATTTACTGGAGTAATGGCAACAAGCGTGGATTTGTTATTTGTTACATTGGTTCTTATTTGCGTGGCACAGTTCCAAATAATTAACTCAAATTTGAAACTTGTCGGTTCGGTGGATGACGGCATTAACAGCACATTTATTACCCATTTTGTTTTCAATAATCAGAAAGTACCAAACCAGCATTTTGTTAAGCACTTGGTAAATAATTACATCGCTCAACACAATATGTTAACCAAGTATGACAACAAGTCACGTGAATAATAAAAATTGGTAATATTCTGTTGCAGGACATGTTTAGAATTGGCAGAAGTATTTCAGTACATTATGTTAGGGCAACTGCTGACAACGATAATAACCCCGTGCTTTTCTAGTTTTGCAATGGTATAATTTATGCAAACATTGAAGTAACAAGCAAGTTTTAATTAAAATTTTCAGAAACAAGATCCCCAACAAATAATTCAAAATTTACCTGTGCCTGTCTTATTCTTTCCTCATCTTGCCTTCTACTGTTATTTCAGCGAGCAACTTACTTATCATGTATGATGACTTAATAGAAAAGTGTTGCGTTTATTTCGTGATTCTGTTTTAGGCTGGAAATAGTGCTAAGGCAGCGTACGAATGTGGTTGGTATACTTTAAACAATTTGCAGCTACGTAAGAGTTTAATTTTAATTATACAGAAATCCAATAAAGAGATAGCGATGACTGCGGGTGGTTTCTCGAAAATGAGTTTAAATACCCTTGTGCAGGTAATCAGCCACAAAATTTGCGTTCTAGTGCAACAAGATATTTTATTATAGGTTTCTAAATTCTTTGTATCAGTTTATACACTGATGGGATCGGTTATAAACAAACAAAATGTGTAATCTGGATAAATTGTATTGATATAAATAAATCTCAGAAGAAAACCTCAAACAAGGCAGACTCGGCTCAGTCCCCATCCGTCATTGTGAGAAAATTAATACATACTAAAATGTGTCATGGTTGAATAAATAGTCAAGTGAAAGCAAAATTACCTTGATTATGTATGTTTTTACGTCTTACAAAATTTGTATTAGCAAAAACGTTATAAAGATGTTGAAAATATCGACAAAAAAATTTGCTCGATCCCTGTTGCGATACGTCAGTGGTAGTACGTGAGTAAAAGCAAAATTGCGCTCGAAAATTCCAGTAGATGAATAGGGTAAGTATAAATAAATTTCGAATGTACCTATTGTAGAAATGGCTCCGTAACAAAACGTATCAGGAATCACCTCTCTCAACTTGTCAGTGTTAAGGCGCGTCCAGACTTAGTAATAAGTTATTGAAACCTTGTTTCCCTGTAACACTGGAAACTTTTTGACGTGTATAGGATTCATCGTTGACCCAAGAAAGACAGAAAAAAGGTTATTCCGAGATTCGAGATTTCGCCGAAAAGCACCAATTTGTATACTTTCTCAACCAATTTTTGTTACCGGCCAGTTGTCGGTAAATATCAAACGAAATTTGAAACATCTGGAATACAACTGTCGCAGGTAGGTAGGTTCGAATGCATTTATTTATGTTCGGTAATAAAGTACTTAAAGCATGAAGCTTCTGGTAGAACTGTATTTTGTATAATCGGTTGATACAAAAAAAAAGTTAGTCAAAGTATCAATGGTAAATCAGGAAGCCTTTCTTCTCGCGGCTGCAACATACGTAATTTTAAGTGGTGCACAGAAGAAGGAAAAGAAAGGATTCTTGATTCGCCCATTGTTAAGGTCTCGAAAGCGATACAGTGGCAGGGGATAGTGACATGATCAACGATTTAAAAGCCGACGACATTGTTCTGTTTGCAATTAACCCTTTGAGTGCCAAAATGATTTTTAGAGAATTAGCTAAAATTGCCAATTCCAAAAACAATAAACAATAAACAAGAATCGATAAGTATGAAAGAGAGATCGATCGTATTAGTTAGTGCGAGAGCAAAAGCGCGATCGCGCTCCTGGCATTTTCGGCCAGTGTATTGAGGAGCGCGATTAATCTGCTTGGCACTCAAAGGGTTAATGATCAATTGCGGTGTGACGGAAATTTTAAAAATTTTGCCAGAATACCAAGCACCGGTTTTGAATTTTTAATCAACGAAGTGGGACATAAAATATGTAAAACGATTTCCCAACTAAACTGCCAAATATGTAGTTCCTAAAGACGCAGTTAAAAGCTTTTAAAATAAGAAATTTATAACCATCATAAAATTTGTCACAGCACAAAAGAATTAGAAAATTTGCGATATTCAAGGCTGGAGCCCTTCGCTCTACGGACGATTTGCATGCCAATTGTGGTTGCTGGGGCCACTGACCTGCTTAAATAATGACAATTTTAAAAATTCCTGTTCTGTTGATTTTCAATTATCTTAAATTTTAGCCTTTTATAATGTTGAGCTTGTGTTTGTTTTTTAACCATTTAAGAACGTATGTCGTCCATACGCGTCACACTAGAAAAGAAGCAGTTTTCCCGAATTCCGCACATTCGCGGCACAAATCTAACGACATCAGAATAAATTCCGTCCCATGGGATCTGTAACCGAAAATAAATTCCGTTCTTAAAGGGTTAAAATGTTTAATTTGTGTGTCTAAATTGGTGTCTTCGGACGTATTTAATAAAATAATAATAAAGGAATTAACAATCACAATAAAATATTATTGACCTTCTGGTAGTCTAATTAGGGACGGTTTATCGATTCTAAGTTTATAAGGTCAGTAAAATTTGCCAGTCGAATAATATCATTTTTATATAAAAATAATATTAATATAATATTTAACAAACACTTCGATTCGCTGTCTATAAAAAAAAGGTTATCATAAGGAAACCTATCATTTTGATCTTACAAATGTGATTAGAAACGTTTACAAAAGTGAACTTATTGTTAAACTAGTAAAGCTGTTGCGAGATGCACTAAAAGGATAAAAAAGAAATTGGCAGTTATTGGGGACTGCCGACAGAAGTGAAGACTTAAAACTATGAAATAACAGTGGAATAATATTTTGATAAGGAAAATTTTAAGTATTTAGTTCATAATTTGTTATTATTGGCTCATGTAATTGTGGAACATAATTAATTTGAACTTGTGAAGGAATATCATTGTGAATTTTATCATCATAATCTGAATGTTACTTTGGAATGTATGGTTCATTCCGTGTTGATAGGCCCACAGTACGAGTATGGGCCTCCAATTTGTAAATTATGAAAATTCTGACATTTAGAAACATGCTTTACAATTGTTTTTGAGGATTGATCTGTCCATAAATTAATCAAATTAGCGGTAACTGCGTGACGTAACTAGGTGCGAACTCGTAAGATTTACCCCATCCAAAATTCGTCTAACGCGCCTAAAGAAGTTTTCACTTCAAAAATAACTTGTTGCTCTTCGTCGAAATTTTGATAACATGTAAAATAACTTTGTTAATAACAATGTTTCCGACAAGTCTGGACGCGCCTTTACTTTCAAGCATCCTATGCTGTATAGGTAGGTATTATGTTTGTATAATTTTGTACAGGCAAATTGGATATTCTTTTCGCTGGTTTATTTCACTTTCTCACTTAAATACATATTATTAATATAAAAAAATCTCATGCATAACAAAATAAAAGAAATAAATGTCATACAAAACATAATTATTTATAATTCATTCATTTTGTTCTACGTTGCAAAAATGAACCAAGATTCCCTTGTTTGGCTTCTACATTTATTATGCAAAATTTGCAACCATGTTTTATAGCACTCACTCTCTCGTAATTTTCGTCGTTTTCTTCAAACAACTCCAGCAGCTTTTTTAATTTTGTATTTTTGTTGGAAACTGTAGACTCGGGCAATTTGAAATTTCTTCCTACAGCTGTAAATTTACCACCACTTTCTACACTTTCTATCATTTTTAGTTTCATTTCTAAAGTCACTACATTGCGAATTTTGTTACTCGAATTTTCACAAAGGGTTAAAAAATATGTAGTCAATTTAATTTGCATTCATTTGACACTGCAGCTAAGATTACATACACTGACGAAGATTTGTATATACTCCCAAAGTACTTTTTAGGGGATGGATTTTGGATTTAAAATCTGTATATTATCACAAGGAGCAAATTTATTGTGTAGCTTTACTTAAAGATCTGCAGGTAAGCAAATTTTCATTGTGTACACTGGTTAAAGCGTGAAGTCATAAATGAAACGCACTAAATGTCTGGCCGAAGAATACTGCAATAAAAGTGAAATTGTAGGAAGGTCGTTTAATAAAATTCTACCGATTCTAGAACTGCCAACCGTTAACAGAGATCAGCCTTTTACACAAATTTAAAAAAAATAACAATTCGCGGTATAACGAATTCGCGTTTGCCGGGGGCGCGTTGAGCGGGGGTTACCTGTATTATGAAATTAATTAATTAAAATTATTGTATTATTATTATTCCACAATAATTTTTGTAAAATTCAATGACATTCCATTGACATTAATTCATTTATACTTAATTAATATAGTAAAATAATATTGTAAAACAAGTTGAAATTAAGAAATAATTTAATACTCACCAATTATGGAAAATTTCACCGGAAAATGTAAGAACTAGTAGGACACCCTTAAATGTATCCTCTCACAGCTGTAACGATAAAATAATAAAAATTAATGTCCATTTTGTAAAAGATATAATTTTTAAATACTCTATTTAGATATCTTGGAAGTTCTTAGTGTAAATACTAATTCGAAGAATTAAAATAACATTTAATTATGAAATCAGAAAAAAATAAATGAAAATGCTTACCATCTATTTTCTCTCGAAGATTCAAAATTTCAAAGTTTATATTGATTCCGTGATTCTGATTTAATCCAACAAGATAAAAAATGATATGTGCATATTATGTTGTTGTTTTTCTGACAGCAATTGGCAAACATTGAGGTAGATTTTACATATTTATTAAAGATCTGGAAGCCAGTAATGAATAAAAAAAAAGATCGATCCGATAATATAATCGAACAGATCGAGAAATCTTTCAAAAACCGGGTATAGGTCCTTTATAGATGAAGGCGCCTTTAACGCTAACTGGTTGTTAAGTAGGTTGGTAATATAGAAAATTTAGTTAAAAATGGTTGATTTAAATTTTTAATTAGTTAAAAAATAGATCGATAATACTGGATGTAACAGCTTAACTTATTTTATTTGTTACGTCAATGTTGTAAAAATTGCTTTTTATTCCAAAAACTACTAGAATTTCGAAGAATTGTCTCAAAGATAGTAAATAAATACATGTTCCTCAAATTTGTAAACATACTGATATGAGAACGTACATACCTCAGCAATACTTTTTCCATTGTTATTTATTTAAACTATTTCTATTTGTTATTGTTATTGTTACTTGGTTTCTGAAAAGAGGTTTATTAATTCGCTGATTAACCAGGCCAGAATTCTAAATTTTATACATTTCAAACTGGCTTGGTTCATATCAATATTTCCTACTTGAAATATAAACTTTAACGAGTAGCTTTCACTCCGGTGGTAGGCCACCCAAACAACGTACAACAAGGTATGATACATTGGACGCTCTCTCTCTTCTCAAAGCTTAATTAAAACTGTTTGTTTTGAATCTGTACATAGTGTATAATAAAGCAACATCCAGTAGGAAGCGTCCTAAAATCTATTTAATATTTGAACACGGCCTCACACGCGTTGATGTGTAAATAAACAAAGTTGTTTAATAACCAATTTTTATTTAGAAAGGATCACAATAACTTCAGCAGGTTTGGATGGAATTGCTTTATACGAATTAAAAAAAGTCACATTTTACAAAATTATTTAAAAATTAACAATATGATATAGAATTACTACCTTCTTCATTGCAAAATTCTTTAGTAAACTTATGATACTTAGATGTCTTCGACAAAAAGTTTAAAATTGCAGTTCGGTGCTTTTTATCTGGCACCTTGTCTGCATAGTCAAAACATTCAGTTAATAATCTGCGTTCATACACTTCGTACTCGTTAGATAATTCTAATTCTTGATATAAATTTCGAATTGCCAGTTCAGCTTCGACACCGGCTCCGCCATAATGACGCTCCAGAATATGTTTTTGGGCTGGTGTTGCTTTTTGCAATGCAGTTGTCACTAGCCAATTGCATTTGCCGTTAACCACATCAGCATCTGCTTTTTCTGCTGCAATTCGGTTACTAATCCATCCAACAAAGTCATTCTAAAAAAATGATTCATAATTATTTTCTTGGCCAAAACCCACAAAAAAAAAAAAATTTAATATCTTACTTAAAAGCGCCTTTCTGTAAAAGAAATGACCCTGAATGTGTCACTGGTCTTTTAACAAGCTTAACCCCCAAATTATACCATGAAAAAATTATAATATGTGACTCAAAATTCTCTTGAAATTATTTTTAGATAGATTAGCAATAATACTTACGTTTGCCAGTGTTAACGCACCAAGCTTTTTACCTAAAAAGTCTGCATGCAGTTCAAATGCCGCCGTATGTTCACCAGCCAAATAAGAGGCCAAAATAAATGGAAAACGTGTGAGCAGGTAACCAGTTTCAATATACGCTAATGTATTAAAACGTTCAAATGTATACAGTTCCAACTGTGGTCTACCATTCCTAAAAAAAGTCTCTCGGAACGATTGACCAGAAAAAATAGTAAATACGGTTTCAGGAAACACGTTCATTATCGAACTACAAATACTATTATCACGGAAATATTGTAATAGTACTAAATATAGGCTATTTTCCAGCATCATAGCATGATTTATTGCTTGTAATCCCACATCGTTGAGTTTGTACCAAGGGAGTTTGCCTCGACGAATGGGAGACCCATGTGTCATATCATCCAACATTAAACCGAAACCGATTAGCTAGAAGCAACAAACAATAACTGGAACAAGGTCACAACAACTCACCACTTCATAACACCATGCCAAAACGTTGGCCTTTTTAATATTTTCGCTAGTTAAAGCTTCTTTATCAGATAAATCTTTGTAGATGGAGATCATCTTGGACCCATTGATTTGCTCAACGTTATATTCAAGTATGTTCTTATATAGGTCACAAACTGGTGTGACCTCTGTGAATTGAGGAAGGTTTGTTAAATAACCAACGATTTCATTGTGGACCGATTTCAGCTCCTGAACTTCATTTTTCGTTGCATAAATATTAGTCAATGATTCGGCAATTTTAACATCTCTTTTCCTGAAAAGCAATATTATAATCGTTTATTTCGATAAAACAATATTTACCCATAATTTTTGTGACAAGTGGAAACTGTGTGAAAGTAACGCTGCCCCTGAATTTGGATGGACTTTAACATGTTTGGTGATCGTGTAACTAAAAATAAATGTTTTTATTAATTTTTAACAAGAAAAGCTATCAATAAAAAAGCATAACTTCATATTTTACAACTCGTTTATTTTAAGCATTACATTCTAAAATTCATAAAAATAATAAAAAAATATTGTATTTAGAAGTGATTATTCAATATAAGAAGGTTATCCACAATTTTTAAATATTCTCAAGTCTGACAGGAAGAATAAAAGTGATTGAAATCAACATGACCCATTCTTAAACGTAAAAAGAACGACACATTCTTAAATTTGTCAAGAAAAATCAAAATTCTTGAAATTAAGAATAACCTGTTCTTAAGAATTTGATAAATGAAATAAACATTATTGAAATCAAGAACATCCCATCCTTAAAGGGACACAATACACAAAAAATAAGTTCGTTTAGTTTAAAAGTACATTTAATTCCAAGAAAAATAGTATAGATGTGTTATGTTTCTACTCAGATTATTTGATGAGTAAAGAGCGGATTCCTAGGCATTATGCTTATGGTAAATATTGAAGGCATCAAGAATATTTTGTAAAATGTGCACGAATTAAGAAATATCTTGTAATTTGGCGCAAAGTTTTTTATGCCTTTTTTGTTTTTTTTTTTTGCTGTTTGTGCGTATATAAAATTGTTATGCTTATTTTTAAGCTTTTTCTTTATTTTTGGTGTATTCTTATTTTTTTTTTTAAATTTAACTCTGTAATTCTCTAAATACTGTCGGTGCAGCCACCAACACTTGACGAAACTGTGAAATTGGTACAGAATTCTAACCGAGCAGACAGATTCTCGCTACAATATTGTATCTAAAATCGCTGTAACCGAACTGACAGTAATCAGGTCAATCAGTTTCCAATGAACAAAATGAGTTTAATTTAGATCTATGTAAAACATTAATTAAATCGAAAATCCCGCTAAAAAAATGCAAAATAATAATTTCAAAATGTTTCTGAAGAAACATTGTAAAAAGCGCATTCCTGATGAAAGCACCTTGCGGGAAAACTATGTTTGCCCTGTATACAAAGAAACAATTCAGGATAAAACAACTGATATATGCGGGCGGTATATTGCTAATTTGATTATTGGGGTTTTGAATGAAGGAATACCGACTGAAGGGTTTCTAATAAACACAAAGGAATTAAACAAAACTAACAGTAACACTATAACAAAATTCATTAATGGGTTCACTAGCTTTTATTTACCTGATGCAGTGACATCTAACAACATATTACTGAAGATATCAGACGCAGCAACCTACGTGGTAAAAGCTGTTTCCAACATGAAAATTTTTTATGAGAACTTAATCCATTCCACATGTTTGGCCCATGGGCCGAACCGTATAGCTGAGACATTAAGATTGCAATTTCCATTAATAAATGACTCAATACGAAATGGGAAAAAAATATTTGTAAAAGCGCCTTTATGGGTACAGTTGTTCTGGGAGATATTACCTAATATACCACTACTCCCAGAACTAGTTGTGACAATGTGGGGAACTTGGCTAGATGCCGCCATTTATTATGCCAATAATTTTGAAAGTTTTAAAAATGTTGTCTTTCAATTTCTCGAATCGGTAGGTAAGTCAGTGAAACACTGCCAAACAGTTCTCAAAAATAAAGAACTTAAAAATAATTTGACTTTCATAAAAGCACATTACAGTTTTGTTACAGCCACGCCATAAAATCTTTAGAAAAACAAGAAATATCGTTGATTGAATCTGTAAAAATAATTAATGGTTTCAAAGATGCCATATCGAAAGTCCCAAGAAGTAAAATTAAAATCAGACGTTGTCTTTTTTTAAAATGAAGGATTTTTAACAATAAACAAAATTTTGAATGGAGACAACGTTTCGGATTTGTAAAGATAACATATAAACCAAGTTTAAGGCAGTATTACCTATCTAGAGATGTTGTTTTTTAGGTTTAGTTAGTCATTGTTTATTTGACAAGTAATTTATTTTAATAAATTACATTGTTATTAACATTGATTTCTTATCTATATTGTATTAAAGCATTTTTTAAAGCTTTTTTTGTGATGTTCAGACTTTTTAATGCTTTTTTGGGCAAATGTTCGTGCCTTTTTAAGCACTTTTTTTCATATTTTTAATGCCTTTTTATCCGCTCTTTATTGATGAGTTATAATAAAATAGGCGCGTGACGTCACTGGTCCCTGCTCATAACAGCGGCCTATCTTACACGTGTAAAAAGTGCTCCCTTCACTGATAATTTACCTACCTTTAAACTATATTTTCAAAATTTTGTTACAAGTATTTAAACTGTTCTATTGTACTGAAGACGATAGATCAACCAAAATTTTAATAGTGTCTAGTCGTTTTTTAAATATATTAAATTCGATGACGCGGCGCGATGGTTCGAATCACTTTTACGCGCTCTAAATGTTATTTCTACCGCATTAGATAGTTTTTTTTGCGTTACGTAAATGAACTACACTTTTGTACAAGTTTATTAAGTTACCGAATATAAATTAGCAGATGTAAACAAGGACGTTTTGAAATGAAGCGATTGTTACGCACTTTGCAAGGATTTCGTAAATATCGTTTTTTTTAACCTTTTTTACTAAGCGACGGGCTTCGCCGATTCTGCGTCTATGCACGAAGACTTCTCCACGTTGACCTAGGTGGGATCCGTTCGTTGTTCTCCGCAGGTTCGGAAGTGATGTTTATTTTATTTAACCAAGATGCAAATTGCTTCGGCGATTTTTCTCTATTAGGAAGACAGTGTCCCGTTGGTTCACTGCACCCTAAAACACTGCACTTCGGCATTTTGGACTCTCACTGTTCGCCGCTGTTCTTGTGGCTACGGTTGCAAATAACCCTGAGCTGTGACGTTTTATAAAGTTTGACTAAAGATATTCTGCGTTTATGACTTTTACTGATGATAATGAGGATTTGCTACAGGGTGCCACAAACCTCGTTGCTTTAAAAAATATTTTCGTAGATACTTTAGGACCGTACGAAGCGAATAAAAGTTATAGAAAATGCACTTATACAGAATTGATCAACTACCTAAGTTAATCAATAACTCCACATACCTACCTAATTACTAGAAGAGGTTTAATGTTTAATATCATATTTATCTAAGCATCAAGATAAAAATTTACCAAATACAGCCCTGGCTATTTTTGCCCATGTTGATTATTACGGCTTACCTATTTTTATGGACGGATTACTTATAGTATTGTAAAAGGTACAGTCATAAACGCAGAATATCTTTAGGTAAATTTTACGCACAATTAGATATAATAGGAACGGAACGCACAGTCGGCGGGGTTCGTGTTTAATATTTAAAGAAAAAAACTAAATACTGTATCGATATTCTGATTATTTTATCGTCTTTACCGCAAACGTTCACAGTCTCATAAAAAATTAAGCATTAAAAATATAATGTTTAGGTAGATAAATCATTGTGCGAAGCGAGTAGCTTTTACACGTAAAAGATAAGCCGGTCGTTTATTATAAATGTCTTAATATCTTCTAAAATAATTTTTTTCACATTAGATCTTTACCAAATAGTTTTTAATAGTTCTCCCTACAATAATTTAATATTAAAGAATAATTTTAAATTTTTTTTTGTGTACAGTGTTCCTTTAAATTTAGTAAGAATAATGAACGTTCTTAAAACTCAAGAATGACCAATTTTTGGGCCAAAATTAAGAACGCGCAATTTTAAATTAAAGCCGAATTTTCTTACCTGTAAGAATTTTTTTTCTGAGTGTGAGGTGCTGCTTGCTTGCTGTCAAACAGAGAGGTAAGTTTTATTGGTCCGATAACCCAGTTTTTATGGAGTATTGTTTGAAAATTGTATTGCAAAACATAATAACAATATTATTTTCTTATAAGCAGATGGAAATCACATAACACATAATAGAAAGTATTTTAATAGCAAGCACTTATTTAAAAAACTGAATTTGCCGCGCCCTGAATATCTGATTTGACTGGTGACATTCGCTTATTGTGATAAAATCACCAACTAAACATTACAGATTACATAATAACTATAATTTTTTTTAAATAATTTCAGTTTACTTATACGTGCGAGAGCACTTTCCTTGGTTGTTAAAGTATGAATGTAACTGAATGTAGCTATTACAAAAAACTAAATAAAGTAAATAACTAGGTACTCACATTTGACACTAATCCGCAGGTGCACAAAATTAAAATTGAATTTATAATTAGTTTTTAAAAAAAGTTATCTTGAAAGGCTTCAACGATATAAAACAAATATTGCTTTGGACATAAGAGGAAACTTTTTGAAATGTTAAGCTGGTCGTGTGATAATATAATCTGAAGTTTGAAAAAACATTATACAAGTTTTTGCTTTTTTAATCGCCTGTCCACTTTGTCTACGGTTTTTATTTTCCCCTTTTACGTCTCTGCGGTACTCAATTTCCTGTGAGTTTATTCTACCTTTCGTCTTATAAGAAATGTCACACGGAACTGCCATCAGACAATTGATGAACTCGTTCACTTATGGTAATTGTAGAAATTAGGTAGTTTAATATCAAAGACTTAATGTAACGTTTGAAAATCTTGAACTTGTGTTGTATAGATACAAGTGACAGTGCAGTAGGGGAGATCCTTGCACATAAGAACAGTTTTTTTATTATTCATGTAAAAAAATATGTATTCTTAATGTAACAATCATAAACATGGTCATGTTACATAGGAGGTATTCTGCATTGTAATATTATATTATAAAAGCCGTGTAACATATCAAAATTAATATTTTAACATATTTCTTCCAGAACTGTAGCAAGTGTCTCAAGGACAAGCCTAGGGTGTACTTTGGGACATTTTTAAAAAAAATTATTCGGCAATGCCTTGCTGCACCGCCAACTATGTTTGGATATCCCAATTTGCAAAGAAAATCTTCTAGTGGCAAATCACAAGCAACATCGTGACCAAGGACAAATTTGTAGCTCATGCTTGTGCAACTTGTGATTTTCTTTTTTAAATACTCTACTAAAAGGTGCTCTGCTTCTACACCAACAATTTTAGAGACGTAAAATTTTCTGCTTTTTATCGTTTCAATTTTAATTTTTTTCTCCATCTCTCAAAGTACATGCACAGGACTACTTATTATTGACATATAACTGTTCAAATACGAAAGTTAAAATTCAACATTAATAGAAAATAGTTATCCTTATATGTGTGTATTAACCTTCGCCCTACCGAAACCGGGTCAATGTTGACCCAGAATTTAGTTTTTTTCCTAGTAACTTGTTAAATAGTTTTTTTAGTTTTTTTCCTTTTGTGAATTCTCCTAAAATACTGTATTGAAACATAAACAATAATAACTAAAACGAATTTTTATTTTTTTTGCGTTATTTATATAAAAAAAATTAAATTACTAAACTCAGCGTTTTATTTAAAAATTCATAGGAAATTATATCAATACGAAAATATGTACCTATACATTTTAATTAAATAATAAAAAGGAGTGGGTCAATGTTGGCCCGGTTTTGGTAAGTAATGATTTTTAATTATTTTAGTCGGGCGAAGGTTAAATAATATTATATTCAACGAAATTATTATAAATAAAATTTACCTGGTAAAGATCTGGAGGTTCAGCGATTAAAATAATACTTCATTTACCTCGAAACACAAAATGCTAAACAACAAACACCTAAGCGGACATATGCAATTACTTTTATGGTGGGATGACGTATTATAGCCGTCAGTGGGATAACCTCTTGAAAAGAAACGTGCTACATTTCAATTTAAATATTAAAACATTCAATGTTCCAAAATACAAGCTATCCCAAAGTACAAGGATCTCCCTTATTATTAAATTACATTAGTAAATTTCGTTGTTTAACTTTATCCATTTCCGGACCTTCTTCTCTGTGTTAGATCAACTTAAAAACCGCTACTAATGCCATCCAATTGTTGTTTAAGACTATATTTCGGTTTTCTATGTTTCTATATTTCTCATTAATTCCGCAAAGGTGAAGTCTTGAAATTTAAACATGCCTTAAATGTGTCTTCTACTAATTCCCTCTAAAAAAAAATATACCCAGAAAATTTTGCATCAGCCTGTTCAACCAATCAGAAGCCTATCTTTTGAACCGCTACCAAGGCAACGCAAGTATTTTTTCGGAAATTTTTTCCGATTGGGTAGGACCCTGGAGTGAATTTTGGTGGAAATTTTTTGACGTCATAATTACTGTCACTAATACTTACATTAAGTACACGTAACCAGAATAAACGATGCCATTTGACATTAAATGCCATTCAACGCTTCCCATAAACTTGCAATCAAAATATTATATTATTTATAGCGTTGAGTGACGTTTATAGATAATATGTCAATACATAAATTAAATTGCAAAAAGGTGCAAAATTTTCTTACCGAATACCACTCGACGTTAAATTAAAATCCGGAATTTTTTTCTCGGCTATGCATATTTTGAGAAAATTCATACCTTCGAAAAAATTTCCGGAAATAATTTAACTTCTAGTGGTATTACTAGTGAGAACATTCGACAAAACTGCAAAAAATATACTGGATGAATTGCAGAAATTTAATTCTAAGAGTCACAGAATTAATTAGACTAACTATAATTTTTTAAAATGTTTTAATTTTTACCAATTTTAAAATTATTTTTATTATTCAGGACATACAATGCGTTCTGTGTGATTATTAAAAGAATCAATCTGAATTTCTGGTTGTGGTTGTTTTCGTTTTGTCATAACTGCTTCTGTGCGGATTTTTCGCTCAGTAAACGTTTTCTGTTTTTGCGTCTAATATACGATCCTTTTAACACTTAATCTTTCGTATCTAATTTATACAATTCCTTTTCTTTACTACCATCAGATTGCAGTACTATTGGACCACCAAATGTAGCAAAAATATGTAGTAAATATTTTATAACTTCTTCGACAGATTTTACTTTCAGGGTTCTTAACATCACAAATTTGATGGGGTGATTGTGACAAACCATAACAAATTTATATTACCCAACAGAAAATTTCTGAAAAAAATGACTCCCTACAATTCGTCGCCGAAAGAGAATTTGGCATTATACAGTGCGCGCCAGCCAAATGGAATAAATTCATTATCACAATTATTGTGCATATTGATAAAAAATCCTGTAATCCTGATAATATCCTGTAAAGTGAAAATTTTATCCCTAATCTCAACCCTCTTCGAGTGACAGTTGAAACCCCCAAATTTTTAAATAGGAAGGGGGTCTTGTGATACCTCATTTGAGAGGTTTCTTCATGCTCTATTCAAAAATGCTACGATTTAAAAATTTATTCCAAACATGAAGCATAAGAAAACATTAATCAATTTAATGAAATTCGCTACAACACACTAAAAACATGAAAAACTAATAGCGTCTCGTTCTTGATACTGAGAAGGAGAACAAAAACAAGTGAAATGTTCATAAAGTGGCATAAAAACTTATTAACATTTTTTGTTAGTTGACAGTGTTAATTTTTTTTAAAACGCCGATTGATTTATTTTTTATTGTATTACATTACTAAGAACGAAACGCTATTAATTTTTGATTTTTTTAGTGTGTTGTAGCGAATTTCGTTAAACAGATTGTTTTTTTTATCCTTCATTTCCGAATAAATTTTTAAACCATTTTTGAATAGAGCATGAGGAGACCTTTTAAATGAGGTATCACAAGCCCCCACTTCCTATTTAAACATTTGGGGGTTTCAACTGTCAGTCGAAGGGGGTTGAGGTTAGGGATGAAATTTTCACTTTACAGGATATCTTGTGATATATTAAAATTGACGTGTTTCGGGATTTTTTTTCTCAAGATGCACAATAATTGAGATAATGAATTTATTCCATTTGCCTGGCGCGCACTGTATAAAATGCATAGATAATATACAAAATTAAACTGGTTATACACTGTGCCTAATAATTATAGATAAGACACAGAGCACCGAATTACATACTTTGCCGATATCATTAATATTTTGATAAATTTCAAAAGAACTCTAACTTTAACTAAATCTAAATCAATATTTCAGCAATTTCTGGACAAGCACAAAACTTTAATTTTGCTTGATGGATTCAATGAGTTGATACCGAAGAAAGGAGTACGTCACAGAAATAATCAAAATCGAACATCATAAATTTTGATTAACTACCGATTTGTTCTGCTGCACAATTACATCTACAAGTTAAATTTAATTCATTCACTTACATACATGCAACCTTTAAAAATAATAGCAACAGAATAAGTTGCAAATAATCAAAATTGGCTTATACTTAACTTGTGCTTCAACATCGATCAAGATGCAATTTTTGTTTTAAGCAAAAGATGACCCTTGTTTTGGAATTTTAACGTTTTTAAGTGAAAATTCAACTTCGATTTGTCAAGAAGCGCCTATATTGCCTTTTTACAAATTGCAACGCCTGGAAAAATTCTTTTTGATTTGGTGAGCTCCAAGGGCCTGTACATGGATTCCAACCAGACTAATAAAATAAGAACAACAAATTATTGATCTAGAAAATGATAAAAAGTAATTGTGAAATTGTCGTAATGCTAAATTACTTACCTACACCAGTCGCATTAGAAATGACATAAAAGACTGTCATCGTATAACTGCTGTACTCATTTACAAGCATTTTAAAATTGCAGAGCTCATTAAATTTTTGTAAAAGCGTAATGAATTTAAGATCAAACGAATAATGATAAATTTAAAACCTATAATTACAAAATGAAAAGTTTTTTGAAGTCTTACAAATTTTATTGAGTAATAATTAATTATTCAGGTGCGTAGTGAACTGAAATTTGTAATTATTTCTTCATTAGACATCAAGACAGCACCGTGATAACAAGTGATAACAAGTAGTTTCATAAGATAATGATACAGAATCAGTTTGAAATAAACGCATTAAATGTAATTGTAACAACTTATTGGACACAACTAATAAATTAGCAACAAATAATTAATTGCAACTTCATTAGTTTACTAGTAATAGACGCTTCACCAGTTTTGGGTGCAATTATGACTAAACGTCTTCAAAAAGGAGCAGGTAACGAAATATTTTTAACCATTTCAGATTATCTAATCATCTTTCAGAATTTTCAAAAACCATTAATGACGACCCCATGAAGAAAAATCTAATCTTGTTGAAGATACTTATCCAGTGTGGATGTATTTGGCCAGAAACTGACAACAGGATTCTAATTATAATTGGCTGCATCAACGTAGCAAGTATAGCTTTAATAAATTTATGTCAAATTTATGATGCCATCATTAACACTGAACATATTTCCATTCAATCAACGGCTGTCTGTGTGGGATTACTACAAGTATTTTTTAATCCGGCAGCTGTGTAGAAAATAAATAATGTTTCTTCTAGGCGACAATTAAATCTACGACTCTTATAATGCATAGAAAAAAACTGCGGGCGATTTTGTACAAAATTTGGTTGGAGTTTTTACCGATTAAAGCGGCTGCGGGGAGGGTGCAAGTCGACCTAAATAATTTAGCAAACCTCAATCTAAAAATTATTTGCTACTTGCTTGTTATCATTTCAGGTGCTACGTTTCAATTTCTTGCGTTAGAATGGATTAAAGGGAAACAAGAACTGCCGTTTCCATTATATTTTATGCCAAAATCAAGTCCTTTGCATGAAATGATTTACATGTGGCAATTTCACGGCGGCGTATTTTGTAGCATTATTGGAAGTAGCGTCGATTTTTTATTTGTTGCATTAGTTCTAATTTGTGTAGCACAGTTTCAAATAATCAACTCGAATTTGAAACTCGTCGGTTCCGTGGATGAGGTCGCTATAAGCAAATTTATTACACGTTTCAGTTTGAAGGACCAGAAATATGTCGATCGATATTTGGTAAATAAATTTGTTGTTCAACACGATATGCTAACCAAGTACGACAATACATGATATCAATAATAAACAATTAACAATGCGTAATCGTTTCTTACAGGACATGTTTAGAACTGGCAAAAGTATTTCAGTACATTATGTTATGCCAAGTTTTGACAACGACGATGACTGCATGCTTTTCTAGTTTTGCAATGGTAAAATTTATAATTCTCGAATTATCAAATCGCATGAAATCAAAGTTTGTATGCAGGTAGTAGGCAATTAAGAAATTTAAAGTTTTGGTTCATAGCTTCTACTACTTGCATACAAATTATCATTCGATTTCAACATAAGAAAATTTTTATATTTTTAGACACAAAATCCCGAACTAATGTTTCAATATTTCCCTGTGCCCTTCTTAATTTTTCTTCAGCTTTTATTTTACTGTTGGTTTAGTGAGCAACTAACTTATCACGTAAGTGTCGCTTCACATCAGGTAACGGTGCTGATTTCTACGTTTTTAGGCTGGAGAGAGTGCTGCCTCAGCGTATGAATGTGCCTGGTATAATTTAAACGATTTGAAGTTAAAAAAGAATTTAATTTTGATTATACAATCATCAAATAAAGAGATAGCGATGACTGCTGGTGGTTTTTGGAAAATGAACTTAAATACACTTGTTCAGGTGAGTGAACGAAAAAAATGTTGTCTAATGTGACAGAAGAATTTATTACAGGTTTCGAAATATTTTGTTTCCATTTATACATTGATGAAAAAGGTTATGAAGGCAACAAATTTGTAAAGTCTACAATTTATAATAATATGGTTAATTGGCTAATTTTATTGATTAATGGTGCATTTTAGTAGACTGTATTTTTCAGCGCATCAACTAACCACTTGCTGAAACTATCGTTTTACGGCTCCTAAGCTCGTTTTATAAATAAAATATGAATGTTGTCTTAGTATTCGGAAATTAGTCATACGACTGGATTGCAAGTCTACGACGTACTGCTCCTAAAAAAATTAATCAGTACTCTTAGATTGAGCTTGATGGAAAATACATTGGTACAATTCAGAACTTAAACTGAAATCTGTGGTGTCACAGTTTCATTATGATATAAGAATAACAAAAGGGATCCGCCAAATTACACAGAATTACTGAATATACCTTATAAAACTAGTTATAACACAAAAATTCTTGTAAAACGAATAAAACTTATTTGTTGGATATTCTTTAAAAGAGAAAATCTACAATAAAAAATAAAACTGACAAATTGGCAGTTGTGTCACTCTTGCAGCTGAGGTGCGATATTAATCATAATAATAAGCCTCAGAATGTGCGTAAATTAATAAATAGTCCTTAAAAATAAGGAAATTTAAAAAAACTAAAATAGCAAAATAGAGCAAATGTTTAACTAGATCATTTTATTTAGAATTAGAAATTCATTGGTTTAATAATTTACAAGTAGGAAATGCTAATTATAAGTTCTATAAATACTTCAAAATATTTGAAACCTACCATTTTATGGGCTAAATATTTTTACTTACTTTTAAACTGTTTAAATGAATAAAAATTCCTACAAACCTAATTTTATTAGTTCACAATTTAACGCAGTCTTAGTCGAATATTGCCGAATGCCAGCAAAATCTCTTCGCCATCGCGTCTTCGTCTCTATTTTCTGAAAGTTACGGAGTGCCGGTGCTGAACACTTAAACGCTTAAAAAAATGCAGTAGCAAATAATTTTTTGATTCAGTGTATTGAAATGCTTAATTCAACTTGCATTCGGCCTGTAACTGCTTTAGTAGTTTTCGAACAATTTCTTGTAGTTGTTTTCTATACATCGCAAAGATCGACGACATTCTAATATATATTTGCAGGAAACGTTACGCTTGAAGGGTGATATAAGTGTTACCGCCGGGATGGAAAAATAGTCCATCAATTCTCATAAATTTTATGAATAATTTTATATTCCTAAGGCAAATAGGAAAAAGTAAAGAAATTAAATAAAAATCAGGTAAAATGTTTGCTTTCTCTCAATAATTATAATTATTACTAATTATTCAACTTTTTTATTTTGGGGTAGGAACATTGGGATATTTTTACACAATTTACTAATTAACGTTTCTTAAATAAAGACATTTTCGTATTAGAATGTATTTTTTAAATGATTGACGAAAGAAGGTGACCAAGTTACCCAATAATGTAATTAGTTAAGGGTACTTGACGTATTATTTTTGGCATACACATTTTCAGTATAATTCAAAAGTAGGTTCACCGCAGTTTTCGAAGACGCATCCGTGCATGCATAGAACAAGAGGGGCAACATTTTGAGTATATTTGGTGAAATAGTAAACTTAACATTCTGGTGAATACCGAAATTCAGTTTGATGAGTCAATCATAAACTATTATGCTATCGGTTAGGTAACCATACTTTCAATTCGCAAATAATAACATTTTTCGTATTTTCACATTAAAATTGATCTAATTAAGAAAATCATAAGTGGCAAATATTAATGCGATGAATAATTTGTCACAATCTGAAATAAATAACTAAATAACGAAATTTTCCGCAAAATTCTTTTTTTAACTTTATGGCTTCAAATAACAATATTTTGTACATTTTCTTGCACTCATCGAAAGTGTACATTTCAATTGCATACTTTGCCCTTCATTTTTAATACGTATTATGCCCGACGGTAAAACTTATAACACCTTCCCAAATAGGTCTACTTATAGTGTTCCAATAAAATGTGGTCACTGACTGAATGTAATATTTTCGCTGATAATATCGAGGTCGCAAATTGGACATATATTTTATAAAACCAAACTTACTACGTTTATTCAGCTAATAATAATAAAATATAATTTTGTGTTTCGACAAAACTAGATTTTTTTAAACAAAAAAGTTTTAAAATGTGTTATTAAAATAATCATAAAAGTGATGTTAAAGATTTGAATGAATTAACATAAATTAATTTTGTAATTAGAAATCCGGTTATTTATTATTCAAGGATGAGTTTGCAATTTGGTATGAAATTTTTGTAATGTTTTCCAGTTAAAAATTTAATTTTAATTGGTTCCTACTTCATATTAAATTTTGTTACTTGAGTATTATTCTTTCAAAAATGCAAAAATGAAAAGGAAGTTCAGGAACGGAATCGTCGGCTATTTATACAGTTCCATGCTGAGCTAGTTGTAAGTTTGTTGCGGTGATCAAATCGATTCTTAGAATATTACATTGGTTATAGTTTAAATGCTGTGTTAAATATAAAAATGCTATAATTATAAGAATAATAATAACATTTCTTAGTTACTTTATTGTTAGTTAGAAACTTATTCTGTTTCAAGTGGTTTTGACTATCAAATAATAATAGGTAAACTACCTGGTCGTTCCAGTTTTTGAACATGGTTTAAATTTCGTAGATGTAAGACACTTTTTCACTCCCGCAACAATAAACAACTTTAATCTTTTGTTAATTTTTATATACTTTTCGCGTTATGGTATATGTTATTACTTACTTAAATACAGCAATAAAAATATTGTAAGTAATCTTTTATTAAAGGGTTAACATTGTTTCAATGAGTGTATGGTTTACCGCAATTGAGTGACTTCAACAATATAATTTTATATATACATCAGTGACACATGACAAATTGATTTAATTGAGGCTGCGAATGTTATTTTTCTTAAAAAGTGGAGATTAGGAGTTTTGTAACTAGACCCCTAAAATGAAATATCATTAGTTTTAGAACAATCTATGTACTGTAAAAAAATTGAACTGAGAAATAACAGTTTTGCAATAAAAAAATATTTGCAATCATTTATGGCCACATTAAATTCTTAACTTATGTTTTACCAGATTTAGTTTCATATTAGCAGAAAAGAATACAAATTAATAATTTCGAAAACATGTTTCTAATATTAAATTTATTATTATTTACATCGTTTGTTCTTATGATCTTCAACTAAATCTTTGGATATCATCAATCAAGCGATTGTACAGTAGTGGAACAACATCAATCGCAGACATGAAATCTAAATGGTTAAACTTGTAGTACGGCACTAAATAATCCACTACTGGATTGCCCAATTGAGATTGAGTCCGTCGTACATCCTAATAAAACAAAATAAATAACATTTTAAATTGGACTGCAAACTTACCGGAACAGTAACGATTAAATCATTTGAGCTATAATAAAGCCCAACTGGTGCGGTTACCAAACTAAGGTTGTAATCCGGTGGAGTTAATCCACCGTAAATTAAAACATTCTTCATTGGGCCGTTATCAAATGGACGAAATCGCCCAGAGTTAATTAATTGAAAGGCATGTAACACCTCTTTAGTAGAGGCTCCTGCTGGAAAATGTCTAAGATGCAACGGAATACGGGTCTACAAAACAGAAAAATTTAAATATAAGTATAAATGAAAGTGAGAAAAGGCACTCATTACGAAACAAGAATGATCATACGAGTTTTAACGTATGTATCATATTATTTTCTTCCGTTCAGAGCAGTTGTAGATATTCTAAGAGATTTAACAATTTAACCATTGCGTGGCGAAAGTAAACACTTTCGTCACTAATGATGAAAGTGATTTACTTTCCTCACTAATGATGTCAGCGGCTACTTTCTTCAATGAATGAAGTGACACAAATGCAATTTCCGCATATTGAGATCTAATTTTTTGTTTAAATCCTTACATAATTTAGTTGCGGTGGGTCGGAACCGGCAGCTAGAAAGAAGAAATCTGCACATAGGTGTTGAGTTGGAGCTCTATCGTTGCACAAAACTTCAGCTAACTGTTGAAACAATCCGCAACTAGGTAATAATTCGTGCAAACCAATCAACTTTATGAGCATCTGCAATTGTAATTTAATTATAAATACAATACAAAAAATATTTTGGCAACAATGCACAATACAATCAAGATACCAAAATCGGAACACCCGAGACATGTTACAAAGGGAAATCACTATCAACTAGTCTTCTTCTTCCTTCTTGTATAATAGGCCTGTTTCTTCTTCAATTTCAGCCTCCTCCAATGTCTAGATTATGGCACCATCCCTTCCTTGGCTTGCCGATGCTTCTTCTGCCTGCAGGGGAGTTATCCCGTGCAATACGTACCAACCAATCGCCCGCCATTCTATTGATACGACTATCCAATTCTTGTTTTCTTTTTAATACATAGTTATTTATATCCTCTGTTTTGCACATTCCTTTTATCGCTTCATTTCTTTCTCTGTCCAATAGTGTGTTTCCTGTTATCCTTCGAAGTATTCTCATTTCTGTTTTCTCCAGAAGTCTCTTTGTTTTAGTTGTTGTTTTATAAATTCTAGATTTTGTTTCTTGGTTTAGCTGTTTGTTCCTCCATATTGTGCTGTTAAGACATCCTGCGGCTGTATTTGCTTTGATGACTTGTTGTCGTACCTCCTTTTCGATTTCTCCGTAGCTCGTTATATCCATTCCCAAGTAACTGAATTTAAGTTTCTGTTGTATTACCTTCTCATCAATTTCTATTTTGCAACGTAAGGGTTTTTTTGCTTCTGTCATGCACATTGTTTTCTCTTTTGAAATTATAATGTTGTAGTGGTTGAAGGTATGTACTAAGTTCATCTTCAGATTCACCGAGCAGAACGGTATCGTCCGCACAACACAGTACTGTAACTTCTTTGTCGCTCATCATATATCCCTTTTCTTGTCGGAGAGTGAGTTCAGTGAATATTTTAATAGCTCGTTAGGTATTCCGTCTTGTCCGGGTGATTTTTTATTTTTGAACGATTTTAAAGCTTCCTGCAATTCTTTGCTGGTTAACCTGTATTTCTTCTGTAATTTGGGGAATGTCAGTGTGATTAGTGTTGTTGTTACTTCCGCTAAACTGTTCCGTCAGGTTTCGTAAAAAGCGCCATATTTGTTTTTGAACACCATAGATATCACTCTCCAGTCTTTTGAAAAATTGTTCTCAATATTCATTATTTGTCCGCCTCACTAGTAAGCTTGTTTCATTTCCCGAGATTCTTGGATTTGTAGTGTTCTGTACTTTAGATAGGCCTCTCGTTTTTCCTTGCATTTGTTCTTTATATCATTTGTAAACCATCCTGTTATATTGTTCCCTTTTCTGTTACAGATGTTACGTTACGTATTCCTAAAGCTTTTTGCGCAGCAGATTCTATGTTCCTCTTTATCATTCTTATTCCAGCTCTCATTTATATCTTCCGTTTCGTTCATTCATTGTGTTCTGTTGTATCTTTTCCGACATCCTATCTTGGTATAATCTTTTTGCGAAGTCGTCCAACAATGATTCTACATTATTTTTTGTCTGGTTATCTTTTCTAATTTGCGCTATCAATTAGTACAGTTAGTTATTGAAGAGGTAGTAACAGGAACTAGAAGTGTAGGGAATAGAAAAAAGTCCTGACCCTTAACCTCATTAATTGATTCAATTGCATCCAAATTTAGAGCTGCTGCAAATATGGTGAACCAACCATTGTTAGGGAAAAAAAATATACACCAAACAAAATATATCATAGTCATTAATGTTGTAACTAGTTGTAACAAACAAGCAAGAAAGTGCCAGTGGTCAACTTGGTGACAGAAGTGATTGTGCTAATTCTATAAAACTACTTTTGGTAGAACGATGTCCCACTGGAGTTTTTCAAGTAATGGACAAGTTACCAACCCACCTTCCTAATTTTGAAGAAATATTACCAGATGGATATGATTTGAATAACATCAACTTCTTCCCATAACGTTGCTACGCACATATTAACGTGTTAGCCAGCTCGGCTGTGAGGAAATGGGTCTTAATTTGCATTGTGGAATTGATACACACAAATAGGGCACCACTACTTCTTTTTAAAATAAAAATGATACGAACGCAGATCAGAAGGGGAACCGCAAACGTCCGAACCATTAAGTTTCAGAAAAGTAATGACAGAAATAAATAAAACGGGTGAGTGATCCCAAGTCATCAAGTACTATAAGTCGCCAAAAGGACTAATAAGTTAATCGTTTTCGGTCAGTTAGGTCTTTTATATAGCATCATGAATCAAAATGTAATTAAGTTCCACTTACTTCAAAAAACCGCTCGAATGGGGCGGGAATTCGAAAAATGGGAGATTTGATGTTTGATACAAAAGCGACCGGTGCAAAGGCGGCCATGTAACGGATCTTTTTATTATAATCCGGTTTGAACGAAGCCATTCCAAAAAATTCAGCTGTTCCTAGAGAATGGCCGACATAAATTAAAGAATCCTGCCCTGTTTCCAGCAGCATGTAATCAATCATGGCTGGCAAATCTTTAACGGCAATTTCGTGCCCACTAAAATTATTTTATATCGTGAACCGTCCAGTGAATGAACACCACCCAGTGAATGAACACTGCTCAAATAAACTGAATTATTAAGAACAGTGGGGCATTTTCGAACTATCTTGAGTGCGAAATAGTTCCATTAGGTCTCTACAGATATGATCCAATTATTGTTTTTTTCTTATCAGTTTATTCCAAAAAAAGACATTGCTCAAATCAACAGTTGGTTGCGAGTTGCAGTCAAATGTAGAGGCAGGTCCTATTTCATGGTATCTTTGAACATAATTTATAATTTATAACAAAGAAACAAAATTTTCTTTATTACAAATACGTTTGAAGTTAATGTATTGTCATCCATATTGGGTGTTCATTTACTGGACGTCGCTGTTTTGGTTTTTGGTTTTGGTGTTCATTCACTGGGTATTTAGTACGTCTTGTATTTAAATGTCTTTTAATAAATTGATTTGTAGCGAGTCTTCCAAATGATGCAATAATCTTGTGCTCTAACAAAATATCTATCGATACAACAAGTTATTAGCAACAAAAGTGATATTGGGGACGGAGAAAATAATTCTGTGAACGCAAATGTGACAACCGAAATGCAAAGTGTTCATTCACTGGCAAGGTCACCCTAGTTTGTTTTGTTTACTCTCTGCATAGTTTACCTAAAATCCCAAAATTTCGCATCTTTGTCAGGATTTAAAGAAATGTGTCCTCGCGACCACACGTTTCCCCTCGCATTGCCCATCCATACGTCATATCCCAAATCGGCTAGTAAAAATGCTAGGGCTCTTCCTGGACCCGTTATCACCCAGTCCGCCGAGCTGGAGAGCAGACCGTGCATCAGTAACACCGGTGTGCTGGGTTTGTTTATAATGTTCGAGGGAATGCGATGCATTTCTAATAAATAACCATCCGAAGTTTGAACTCCATGCCTTTCAATCGGATATCCGTAATATTGTATAAATTCTACCTAAAAATGGATGATTTATTTTGACTTGATTAATTATTTCCTTACTGTGTTAAAACTAATTTCTGGAACTTGGTCACTTCTAGGCGGTGGAACAAGATCATTTCCGGGGCAAGTGTTTAAAGGAGGCTTTAACGATAATACTTTGTGAAAAACTGTGATAAAAAGAATGCTAGCTTTCATCATTAGTTGCAGGCTTTTCTAAAAAACAATTAGAAATAATCCGAAAATCCGTAAGTCGTGTTGCATTTAGTGCCTAAAAAAAAAAATTGTTACTAGAATGTAAAAGTTATGTGTAATTAACTTACCAAAGAACTTAACCTCTCTCTTGTCCTTTCTGTAAGAATAAAAAGTTCGTTCTCCAAGCTTTACTTCAATAACTGAAAACAACTAAATTGAGTAATGGTGTAAAGAATTCAGTTGTCAAAGGATTTAAAGTAAACAGAAAATCAGTTTCAAGAATTTGGAAAGCCGCGGAAGAACAACTTAATACGTAGAAACTACATATACACTGAAAAAAATCACATGTTACAAATTACAATAATGTAGCACAGATTTTGTAACAATTTTTGCTACAAAGAGAACATTTGTTACTTAAAATTGAAATACAATTTTTAAAACATTTGTAGTTAAAGCTTTGTAGCAATCTTATCTACAAAGTTTATTACTTTTTCCAAACAATTATGGTAATACATTTGTATTAATATTTGCTATGAGATTGTTGCAACTTATATTATATTTTGAGTGAGTTTTACCACAAAATAAATGAATTAACGTCATGAGAATTATTGCATATTTTTCCAAAATTTCTGGACAATACAAATTCATAATTGTTGGCACGTGCTTGCCGAATGAATTTATTGAAAGTTATCGAGCGGGTACGAACGGATTCGTGGATGCTGTGATCTCACAGTTGCATTTTTAACGATAATCGAGCTTCGAGTTTATTAATAATTATTTGTTTTGTGGCTTGTGATTTTGTGTGAGCTATGGATGATTTCGTCAAGACTACCGTAGAAAGCTACTGACTCTTTATCGGGAAGATCTCAAGGAATTAATTCCAATATTGAACACGCGAAAACTGTTTGGCCAAAAATTAGAAAAATAGGGTTTTTTTGTGATGACCTTACTGGGGTTATTCGGAGGGAACGCTAGGTCCAGCTACAAGGATACAATGAACGGAATGTTGTCAATTGGTTTATGACCGACATTTTTTAAAGCTTTACTGACAATGGATAAATTACTTTAGAATTTCTTAGAAGTTACCTCAAAAGCATCAGACCTAATTCGGCTTGTAGTAAGTAAATACATATTACGGTGTGCATTTTCTGTATTTTTAATATAAAGTAAGTATTAGTACCTTAAATAATTAGTGAATGTTTAATTATGAAGAAATGGGAAATATTACAAGTGGTTTAATGTGCCGAGATGAAGATGTTAATTTAATGCAATATTAAATGTCGATCAACAAAATAATCAGCTTCAAAGACCATTTCTAAAAATGATACTGTAATAATGGGGATTTTCTGATTCTGTGTGTGATAAATTCGCATGTAAGTAAATTTGTTGTAATTTTAATTTTTCCCACACTTTACCTTACCGAATGATTTTTTCAAACGTTTTTTCAGTGTAATAGCTATTAAATAAATTGTTTTTTAGTTTATTTCCGTCGGAACAAAAAGATACAACAAGAAAGGAACTTGCGAATCAGTTGCTTCGATAACAGAAATTATAGTAACGAGTAAGGTAAAAAAAAAATTTGATTATCTTTTATACATTTAGTGTTATATCTATCTTATAACAAATTTTACTTTTTAGCGGATGTAGAGTTCTTTGTAAGAATTTAACAAAATATAAGTGTGCCTGAAGTACGCGGATTTGCGGAAAGGAAATCTGCATAAAATGGAATGACACCACGACTTTTTGTTTATAGACGAAAGGTCATTATTGAAACATTCAAACTGGTCTATATTGGTAAATTTTTATAATAATATATCCATGGTACAATGTAAACATTTTGTTTCTTTGCTTTTAGATTGATGTAGATTTTGGCAATTATTTCTTGGGAGAAAAATAATTTATTTGCGTGGCGGCCAAAATTCATTGAGAAGGCTTCGACGAGCTTCCATTTCATATACTTACTTACATCTGTTACTAATTATTACATTACAATATATTATTTTGAATATTATTTCTTATATTTTTAAAAAACATTTAAAAAATATTTCGTCAAAACGTATAGAAAATATTTCTTCAAAATATTTAAAAAATATTTCTTTAAAACATTAAAAACATATTTCTTAAAAATATTAAAAACATATTTTTATGGCACTTTTGTTAATATTTTAGAAATATTTCTAAAAAACATTTAAAAAATATCATTTTAAAACATTTAAATAACATTTCTGAAAACCATTTAAAAAATATTCTTATGACAGATTTGTATATATTTTTTTAATCTTTTTAAGAAATATTTTTTAAATGTTTTTTAAAAATATTTTTAAAATATAAACAAATCTGTCATAATAATATTTTTTAAATATTCAAAAAAAATATTTTATAAATATTGCTTTGCTACTAGGGTAGTTTTATACTTATATTTGTATGTTTTATTGTTTAAAATATATAACAGATATCCTGTGATACTTAATTCTTGCGATTCATTTTTCCTGGTTCATTTTACGAAAAAAAAAAAAAAATGTAGCAAAATGTGATTCATACATTAATTAGGCGCAGAATCCTACTAATTCTTGCAAATTATGCTACAAAACCTGCAGTAAAAGTAACAGCAATAATAATAAAAATGGATATGTGTAACGGTAACTGTTTCTCTTTTTTGTCGCAAAATTTAGTCTCTAAAATAGTAATTTTTAGTATAAAATCTTTTACTTTTTGCTGCAAACATTTGAAACACATTACTCTTTATTTCTGTAAATTTTGCAATGACTGCGTAGTACACTTTACTATAATATTTGTCGAAAATCTCGATATACACGTTAGTATTATATGCCACAAATGCTGCAGTGAAAATAACAATAATTATTGCAAATGTAGCTACAACCTAGTTACTATAACTGTTAAGAAAAAAATGATACAATTTGTAACTAGTTGTGTTTTTAATGCAATTTGTGGTTTAAATTTTTACATTTGTAGTTTTATTTACTGCTTTTTTTTCAGTGTAGACAATAGCGACACAGATGTGGTCAACGCAAGAAATGCAGCTGGATGGTCTGTAAGCCTCAAATCACCTTCAAACAGTCCCGACTTGATTGTTTTGGATTTAAAATCATTGCAGCATCGGGATGCACCAAATAAAATTGACAAGTTAATTCAAAGTGTTCAAAAAGCATTTGAGAATTGTGAATATGCCAAATTGGATATTTTTCTAACGTTTCAAAGTTGTATGCATGGTGTTGTACCAGAAAATCGGGCGAATAATTATAAAATAACCTATTTGAAAAAGGAAAAACTAAGAAGAGAATCCAAATTGCCACAATCGTTAAAATATTCACAAGAAACAATGAGAATATGCATTCCGTAAAAATGACTAATTTAAGTAATGTAGGTAATAAAGTTTCAGTTTTTTTTGGCATTAGTTAGTAAAACTTTTATTTTGTTTGTTTGTTTTTTTTTTGTTTTTAATATCTTTTAATCCATAACATTGACCCTTAGTCCCAAATAACGCTGTTAAATTAAAATGAGTCTATTATTTTCGAACAATTTTTTGGTGAAAAGGGACTCTTATATTCGGATAGAGTTAGTAACAAATTTGGTATTCTACTTAAAAATTTTTTTTGTTATTTTGTATTTATACCAAGAAGTTTTGCGAAATTTTTGAACCAACTTCCCTACCAATAAATAAGCCGATACGGTATTAAAATAAAAATAAAATACTACTCTCCTCTGTTAAATTTACATACTGATTACATGAAGTGATTTGTCTTCTTGAGATATTGTATCACAAACAACTTATCCAAGATTTCTTCCAAGTTTGGTTTAAAACTTTCCATCCATTCTTAGTGTTACGATTACAATGTATACAATTTAAAAATTTAATTACTCAATTTATAATTCAGAAACTGATATCGATTAATTATTTTGCTTAATGAAATCAATTTTTAAATTAATTAATCGAATTGAAAATTATTAATGTGCATTTCACAATTTATTTTAATTTTAACTAAAACTTACGTCCCAATGGTATGAATGTAGTAGATATAAGATCACTTTAAAAACTAATCATAACCGTAACGATACATAGTTAAATAGAAATATAATCTACCATTAAAATAAAGAAAATGTATTTTTTATTGCAACTAAATTTAAAAATTACAGTTATTGACACATCGTTTCAACATTGCTGTCAGATCTAATTTTATTGAAGCTTCTTTATTTCGGAATATTTTATTTGCTACCATTAGTACATTTAATTTTACACATTCTGTGAATTTATATTTCTATAGTGCAACACGAGCCACCGTACTTTCACGCATTTCTATAGTACTTATAACGCCAAAAATATTCTAATGGAGAGTTGATAATTAGACGGTCAAACGCATTTGGGCAATTTTTTATTTAAAAATTACAATCTATTTTAAATTTAAACCTGTTATTTAATTTGTTTCCTTGTCTTTCATTTTCGACGCATCAGGATTAATTTATTTCGTTAACTAATTGATTAGATGCGTGACTTTCTTCCAAATCAAATAAACAGACATTTTACAAAACTTTTACTTTTACCTGTTACCCAAGCCAATTAAAAAATATAATTAGATTTATGATCTAAATGTAATAAAATTTAAAGATAATTCCAGCAAGCGAAAATATAAAATTATGTAGGTATGTAGTAAATTTTTCGCGATAGTAATCCAAAGTAACCAGCAAATGTTTTTTTCTTATCAAATTTGGTAAAATCAACATCAAATTGTGACAAATCAATTTCAAATTGACACTAATCGATATCATTGGATGAAAATAGTTAAATTCCAAGCTCACATTTCAGATGAAAATAATAATACATAATTTATTGCAAAGTATTTTATTTATAATAATTACGATAATTATTATGTGATTGTAATATTAATAAATTATAAGCATACAACACAATCTATCATATTTATTTCGAGCATACGCAATATACAGAGTTGGGATAAATTATGGAACCAATTAAATATTCTGAAAACGGACGAGACGATATTGACGAAACTTTGCAGCTTAATGTAGTGTAGTGGGTTGTCACTGTATTTCTGGTTTAACCGAAAGTATTCTCAACGTATTTTATTCAAATGGAACACCCTGTATATTCGTGCAGATTATAATACTATCGTGATAAGGTAAAGAGCAGTAAGTGCAAAAACTCTGAATTGAGTTATGACCGTTTTAGTTTTTTTCTCTCCACACATTTTATTCTTGATTATACTTTTGAACCAGTGCTAGTTCGGGTTATTTTTATGAGCAATGTGCACCAAGTTGTGCACCAAGTTGTGCAAAATTGCAGCACTAACTGCTATGCATATTTCAATAAATTTTTCATTTTTGAGAAAAAGTCACTTACTGCCTTTTACCTAATCACGGCAGAATAGACTTTGTTTTTCTGAATTAGTCTGTACACTATATAGTAATTTTATCTCTAACAATTAAAAATTAGTTTCATTAATTGCAATTTAAAAACAAAAGTAGCACTATCAAACTTAAACAAAATCATTTGAAATGTTCAAACTGCTTGCCGTTTACCTTCTGACAATATGCACTATGCAGGCCATTCAATGAACCATCTACGTTCAATCCAACGATTTCTAACAGTATCATCTAAAAAATTCCTAACTTTTTTATCATAGTGAGGAGGCGTTCCATCCTGTTGAAACCAATAATTTTCAGCTAACTGCCCATTTTGTTGAAATGCCGGAATAAGTTGATTATTTAATGGATCGAAATATGTTATCCCGTTCAGGTTTCCATCTATAAAAAATGGGTCTATAAGGCTGTTTTCTGCTATTCCCATCCAAACATTCAATTCTTCTGGGTAGTTGGTATAGGCTGCATGAATCCAGTGAGGTTTGCCATTTGACCAATAAGTGCCTTGAATTATGTCGATTAACTATTCCATTTAAATAAAAAGTTACCTCACCAGAAAACATAAATAAATAAATACATACATTTAATTAAACTAACAAATTTTTTTATTTTAGGTAAGTATACAACTTTTAGCACAAAACTCTCAAACCCATATAACATAATTTTGAAATATATTCGTTATCCGTAGCGGGATGGGTGCATTTCAAGACGCTCTTTTTTATTTATATGTGTCATTTTTTCAGTCGTATAAATAGTGATTAAATACACGTCCATTTTATAAATTTTGGTAATTTCTTTATTATTATTTTAATTTGCGAATTCAAAAAAATAAGGACTATTATAATCTGCACCAATATACAGGTTGTTCCATTTGAATAAAATAAGTTGAGAATATTTCCGGTTAAACATTCATGAAATGCGCTATGAATCACTACACTAACTTGCGAAGTTTCATAAATATTGTCTCCTCCGTTTTCAATGTATTTGTTTGGTTCCATACTTCATCTTAACCCTGCATGAGTAATTTGGTAGGTGGTATAAAATTATTTGAATTGGTATATCACTGAATCAAACGCAATTAAGATTGGGCCCTATGGGCATTGTCTTGATAAGCGACAATCAATAAATGAGGGCCTATTGGTCGATAGACCCTTTTTATGGGGTTCGTTTTAAATGAACTGCCATACTTTAAACTACATGCTCAAGAATTTTAAAGTGAAAATGGAAACACTGTGCTGAGTAATAGCTGCTTATGTAGTATGTTGTCACCTGTTTTGGAAGGGTTTGCGATTTTGTGAACTTTATGTTCTGCCCCTTATTACTTTTTAGTGTACTTTTGTTTTCATTTATTTACTCAAAGATGAGAAACCAGTTTACTAATATTACCATATATCTCGTCGTATAACACTCAGTTAAA
Source organism: Dascillus cervinus (assembly GCA_949768715.1). Classification (NCBI taxonomy): domain Eukaryota; kingdom Metazoa; phylum Arthropoda; class Insecta; order Coleoptera; family Dascillidae; genus Dascillus; species Dascillus cervinus. Next base: position 20,094,163 of record OX458320.1, read on the forward strand.
ATGTTGAACGATTTTCTTAGTCTCCTGCATACAGTGAGGACGCGTGGGTTGGAATAAATTCATTTCAAATTTATGGGTTTGGTTTTTGGAAAAATACTCGGACACGTCGATTTTTTTGTTTTTGAAACTGCATCTTTTTGATATTTATAATTTTACGACCGTCATTAATATTTTGTTAAATTGCACCCCATATTTTTATTCACGAATTTGGATGCAGAACATTTTTCTGAGTACGGATATGTCAAATTCGTATGAATTTGAAGAGGAAGGTTTTCGAAAAAATCAGTCCTAAAATTTTAAAAATTTATGATAAAATTATTAGAGTAGACCACTAATAATATCATAAAGGAAGCGCTGGAAATCGAGCAAAACATTAAATTGTGTGTTTATTTTGTTTTTTTTTTTTGATTATTGATTTGTCAAGTACTATTGCAAAGTTTGAAGAATGGCGCGTTTAACTGCGAAACAACGAATAGAAATGTTGATGATGGTAGAATATGGCGATAATACTCGAACACAAGCTGAAGTTTGCAAGTTGTTAATTGTTTAATGATAAGTACCCGGAGAGGCCTATAACACAATCAGTAGTTAGTAAGATAAAGAAAAAGCTTAGAGACTTTGGCCACATAAGAGACAATTGAGGACCTTGATGCAAAAGGGGATAAGTCAAAATATGAAAATTGGATTTATCGCCTTCTTGCATCAAAGACGCGTTATGGGATTATGACATTATAACTTTTCCCATTCTTACATCAAACGACACCTAATTTACAATACATTCAAGTGGCATACATAACTCGATATTGGGAAAATAATGACTTATCCCCTTTTTGCACCAAGGTCCTCAAATACAAAACCAACCATGTTACATTTCCAGAAAACACACAATTGAATGTTTTGCTCGATTTACAAGAAAAGTCTCACAAATAAGTAAGTAAATCTTCTGTTGTAAAATATTTACACATGAACAAGTGGCACCCATACAAAGTACATTTTGTTCAGGAACTTATTGAAGACGATCTCGACCGTAGATTAGAATTTTGCGTAATAATGATGGATAGATGCAATGCCAACCCGGAATTTTTAAGAAAGATAGTTTTTTCCGACGAGGAAACATTTTCTTTGAATGGTTCAGTAAACAGGCAAAATTTTCGATATTGGGCACCAGAAAATCCACATTGGAGAATTCAAAGTCATACACAATTCCCTCTGAAAATAAACGTTTGAGCCGGAATTGTGGGTACCTCAATTGTGGGTCCGTTTTTTATTGAGGGAACACTTAATTTTGAAAAATATTTAGACTTAATACAAAATGACATAATAACCAGTGTAAGTGCACTTTACCTGAATAATGAGAACCCAAATATACCGGCAGATTCGATATGGTTCCAACAGGATGGAGAGCCCCCACACTATTCGAGAACAGTACGAGAATACCTTCATAATATTTTCCCAAATAGATGGATCGGAAGGAGAGGTTTTATCGAGTGACCAGCTAGGTCTCCAGATTTAACCCCATTAGAATTTTATCTATGGGGTAATCTGAAATCTAAAGTCTACTTCAATAAACCGGCAAATATTTATTGAAGAACAGAATTATAGCCGCAATACAACAAATCCAGCCACAAACGTTAACTGAAGTGTTACGAGAAATTGAATTACGACTTGCCTATTGTCAGGAAGTTAATGATCAATATATTCAAAAATTATTTACCTTTTCCTTTGTTATACTCATGGTCATTTTAGAAAACATTTTTAAAAAATTTTAAAAAAACACATTTAACACAAACGAATGTTTAGTCACACACAAGTATTAAAACATTTTAATTTTAGAGATTTTGAATAGTTTGAATATTTAATTTGATTTGTTATTCTGTTTTTTTAATAAATCGGTCCTTTTCAGACCACAGAGTGAAATAAATTTTGTAGGATACAATCTCAGTTATTGATATGCAATCGTAAATTTTTCGATAACTGTTGAATTTGGGTATAGGACATATTACATAAAAATACTTTGAATTCGATGCAGAAAAAATAGGTCTTTCCTTTTGAAAAAATAAAGCTGATAGTCGTAACTTATTTTTGGGCCAGTCCTTGTACATGAATTTACCATCGACGTTTCTGAGCGTTTTTCCAAAAACCAAACCCATAAATTTTAAATGAATTTGTTCCAACCCACGCGTCCTCACTGTATGTGCTTAGAACAGCGATTTGCGGAGCTCATGTCTATTCCTATAATTCAACAAAACTATATTGTAGGACTTTCTCGTTGTTTCTCAGTTAAACGCACTATTCTTCAAACTTTACAACTGTACTTGACAAGTCAATAATCAAAAAAGCAAAATAAACACACAATTGAATGTTTTGCTTGATTTCCAGCGCTTCCTTGATGATATTATTAGTGGTCTACTCTAATAATTTTATCATAAATTTTTGAAACTTTAGAACTGATTATTTCGAAGACTTTCCTCTTCAAGGTCATACGAATTTGACATTTCTGTTATCAGAAAAATATGCTGCATCCAAATTTGTGAACAAAAACATGGGGTGCAATTTAAAAAAAATATTGATGACGTCATAGTGCGAGAACAAAAGACGATCGTAAAATTATAAATGTCAAAAAAGATGCAGTTCTAAAAACAACAATCGCCGTGTCCGAGCGTTTTTCCAAAAACCAAATTCATGAATTTTAAAGGAATTTATTTCAACCCACGCGTCCTCACTGTATATTCGGCGTATAACACGCATCTGTTATCCAGATGTGAAAAATAGCTAAGTACATAGCTTAAAGCCAACGACTCTGTAGGTACAAAAAGAAATTGCATTTGTGCAATTCCAGTGTATTGTAATAGTTGAGTTATTTATGACGGCTGACCGTAAGCTGTCTGACCGTCATAAATATAGGGGCGGTTTTGTAATATCTCTAATTTCTAAAGCAATCATTTTTACATCCGGCGTATAACACGCACCCGAAAATTTGAGCTCATTTTTAATCTTAAAATTGCGTGTTATACGCCGGGATATACGATACTTTTTTACATTTTTATGGCTAAAATATAATATATTTTTAATTTTCTTCAAAAACATGTTTCTTACCAACTAAAATGTTTGTTTATTTTATTTTCCCTTATTTTGAACCCACCAATTTCTCGGAAAAAAACTATCAGGCGGAAAAAAGGCCATTAACATACTTTCATAATTTCAATAACTTTCAAACAGAAATCAGTTATTTCATGAACTTTTTTTAAGAAACTGTTTTTTTAAATATCGTTACTCAAAACTTTCTTTGCTGTGTAGTTCAAACTATTTTTGGTAAATAGATATGAGCAAGCAGAACTTTTAAACTGGCTTTTTTCGAAACACCATTTTTTCATATGGGCCCTTTTACTGAATGGCCCTTCAAATTTCTTTTATTGAACCGCTTTATTGATAAACCATGTCCACGAGGTCATCAATTTCGCTTTTATTATGTTCAATTCCCAATTCATCTTTCCCAATGCACAATTTCATATTAATATCTCTGAATTTGAAGTTGATTTCACCAATTTGGATTTTATTAATCTCAATTTGAAATTGATTATTCAAAATTAGAAGTTGATACCTTGTATTGAACTAGATTAATTTTAAATTGAAGTTGATTATTCCGAATCTGAAATTCATTAGTTTTAATTTGAAATTTATTATTCGCAAAATGAAATGGATTAGTTTTAATTTGAACTTTAAGAATAATGAGATCTGCAATTTTATAAATACTGGAACACTGAAGAGCATACTTTTAAAAACGAATGCATTTTCAAATATTATTTTAAAACGCTATGAATTGTGCTCTTGAAATTAATAATTTTTTAACCATCACAAAGTAACCAACAATTATGCAAAAATTATGTTAGCGGAAATGATCTAAATTAGAAACTTGATTTCTCCATTACTTTTCCCATTAATGTGTAAATTGAGACACAAAATTTTGAAACCTGTAACGAAACGGTTTGTTATCCACTTATCAATGATGTTTTTAGCGGTTGATCACCTGTACAAGTGTATTCAAACTCATTTTTGTAAAACCACCAGCTGTCATTGCTATTTCTGCATTTGATCTTTGAATAATCAACATCAAACTCTTTCGTAACTGCAAATCGTTTAAATTGAACCAAGCACATTCGTACGCTGCAGCAGCACTATTTTCGGCCTAAAATAAATCGAAAGAGTAAGCAAAGCAATGTTCCATAAAGTCATTGTACATGGTAAATTAATTGTTGACTGAACCAGCAGTAAAATGTAAGTTGAAGAAATATGATGAAAGGAACGAAGTACAATTGAAATAATTGACCGGAATTTAATTTCTGAAAAATTGAAACTATATTTATGTACCAGCTTCAAGTGTCACTAATAGAATCAACTGAATTTTACTAAATAGAAATCTCATATTTTGATTCTTGCTTTTTCAGTTCACATTATTTCTGCCCCTAATGTAGATTGATCTGATGTGTAAGAAAATTAAAATAATAAATAATTTCATTAGATTCAAATGGTGACTCTTGAAGAGTGTTCCTTCAAAGTTGCTTTTTGGATAATATTTACCATTGCAAAACTGGAAAAGCACGCACTTGTAGCTGTTGTTAATATTTGAACTAACATAATGTACTGAAATACTTTTGCCAGTTCGGAACATGTTCTGAAAGATTGCCAATTATTAATTATCTGTTACTCAGATGACGTTTGGTCTTACTCAGTCAACATATTGTGTTGACCGACGTACTTATTTACCAGCAGCTGATCGAAACATATTTTTAATATATCCTGGTTATTATAATCAAAGTTCGCTATAAATTTCTTCTTAATGCCATCATCCACCGAACCGACTAGTTTTAAATTTGAGTTGATTATTTGAAACTGAGCCACACAAATTAAAACTAACGTGACAAATAACAAATCGACGCCAATTCCAATGCCACTGCATATTCCGGCGTGAAATTGCCAAATGAATATCATTTCATGCAAAGGACTTGATTTCGGCAAAAAGGATAATGGAAATGGTAATTGTTGAACGCCAATAAATAATTGTATAAAGAAGAATTGAAACAAACTAACGCAGAACACCACAATGAAAGAGCAAATAATTCTGTGATTAAATAGAGCTAAATTGCTTAGTTGAAGGCGCCTTGATTCTGTCGCTGCCTTAATCGGTAAAAATGCGTACCATAATTTCCACAAAATTGTTCGCATTTTTTTCCTGTACGTTATAAGAGTTAACACTTTAATTGTCATCTGAAAGGAAGGTTATTTATGTATTATACAACAGTTTTAAAAACATACCTGTATCATTCCAGTTAAAAAGGCCACTTCTTGAATCGAAATATATTCCCTGTTAATGATGAGGTCGAAAATTTGACACAGATTTAACAAAACCATACTTGCTGCGTTGATGCAGCCGATTGTAATCATAACTCCGTTGTCAGTTTCAGGCCATAAACTTGCACACTGGATAAGTAACTTCAGCAAGATCAGATTTTTCTTCATGGGGTCGTTATTAATTATTTTTGAAAATTCTGAAAGATTAGTGCTATAAGAAATCATTAAAAACTTATCCTTACCGGGGTGTTTCCGAATGCGTTTAGTCATAATTGCTTCGACAACAAATGAAAGGTTTGTTACCAATAGTCAAATTAATTTAATTTAATTATCCAACGAGTATTTAATTTCGTTATATTTATTGGAACTGTTGTAAATATTTGAAACCGTCTCTTAACCACTGCGTCTTATCACGGTGGTGACTTGTTGTAGAGTGAAGGAATAATTGGAAATTTAATTTCAATGCGCATATGAATATTTAATTGGTTTTAGTTAAATTTTGAAAGAATTGAAAAAAGTTTTCGGAGGATGTACTCGTTTTATAATTATAGGTTTTAAATTTGTAAGTAGTCGTTTGATCATAAATTCATTACATTTTGAAAAAGACCGAATTAATATGAAATTTTAATGAAGTCGTGGATTTTAAAATGAGTCAAATAAACGAGCGAAACACTTGTCTGTTGACATGATATTTCTTCAGTATCTGGTCTAATATTTAATGTTAACTCTTAAACAGTCTAATTGGTATTGTGTTAGTTTAGATAAAATTTAGAAGACAGATATTGGTATGAATCAATGGTAAATTGTCAGAAAAACATTATTTCAGAAATAAATAAATAATTCATTGGCAAACAAAATATTTCTAAAATTGTTTTCAAATACATGCAACAATTTTATTCTGCTGTTCAGAGTTCTGCGAAAATGATTGGTAAGCTTAACTCTTGGTATGTGATTAATTAAATTAACTTAATGCATGCTTTACATTCAATTGTATATAAAACTACGATTTATATCCCAGCAAACCACAACTTATAACATTAACGTAGATTTTATATAACATCCGTACTTTGAATGTATACAGTTATGTAACAAGTAACATACATGTAGGTTACATGTACCATACAATGTCCCGTCCTTTTATATAAATGTAAAAATATTGATGTAACATTTATGTAACTGTGATATATGCATGTTATGTAGTACGCGCTATAAATGTAACGTCGTCGTGCTACGTTGTGAACAGATCTGGTACGTAGCAAAAATATAACTTTTGTTCCATTTATGTTACATGCATGTAACGATGAAAGTATCTTGGCGACATAAACGTTAAAATATTGCATTTACATAACGTTGCAATATATATTTAACATATTTTTGTTACAATTATGTTATGTAGTCAACTGTAGGAAAATAATACAAATTTTATAACACAAGTTATTTATTTAGAATTTCATAATATATTTTTTACATAATTTTACAATGATTAGTGACAAATATATGTTACGCTAGTTTAAACAAATTGTAAAAATTTTTAGAAATGAAGTAATACATAAGTAGACTTAAATAAAATTTTTGAATATTTAGATACCTGATATCGCTGAAATAAGTAGTAATTTGGCAGTCTGTCATTAAACGTTGGCAGTGTTGTTTCTGGAATCAATTTTGAAAATTAGAAATATTACTATAATTTTGTTATACAGGCCGAATCTTAATTTTCTCGAATTCATTATAAATGCACATATTTCTTTCAAATTGCATATAAATGTTTATTAATATAACAGGGCTACGATCGCAAACCATTACGAAAACTAAATAAAATCATTGTTGCAAGTTTCATATTTCGAATTTTTATTTTAATAATTTTAAATCAGTATAGATAGTGCAGCATGTATCATTACTAACTCTGATGTAAGAAATGTATACAATTTAATATTTTTAATTTTCTCTGTAATTGTGAGGCTTACAATGGAATTATCGCTATTTCAAAGTTCATATTTATCTACAATAATTACAAACAATACTGATTTAATTCTTTTGTGACAAATCAATTACCTGAATAAAAATGCAACCTCACATCAGTAACTGTGGTCTTATTTGTACGTAATTTGTCAAAACTATGTATCCGCATGAAATTTGTTGGCGTTGTTGCACTTCCAATCTTAAAACGTTGCACTGTGAACTGGTCTGTAACAACCAGTTTGCAAATTCTAGCGATAGTAGAGTTCCTTTCTCGTATTCTTGGATTAATCTGTAGTCAAAACAATTTTATATTAATTTTAAAATAATTTTAGGCATACTTACTAAACTTACCTAAAGGAAACCATTCAAGCATTTTAACTAAACAAATGCTGTACATACACTGATGCAGGCCAGGCAGCAGTCAGGTAGAATATTTTTACAAAAAGGTCAGATAATGTAGGGTGGCTGCGTACAATATTGTTAAATTGAGTCTAATGCCGATACGACATACGGTTCACTTCAAATTTAATATTTCAAGTAGCATTTCGAAAGAAATTATAATTTTTATTTGCTGACGGGCATTTTTGTACACACCTCATATAAAAAATATGGGGAATTCCTTTATCAATAATATTGCTTTAAATACGTGGTGGGCCTCTAACTATTTTAAAAAATTAAGTTTTCATCAATATTTTAAAGTTTTTTTTTTGGTTCACTATAGTTCAGTTTAGTTTAACAACTCTGTTATGAAAAAGTGAAATAGTAACATAATTATTACTTTCAACTGTAAAAATTGCGCACAGATGTAAAAAATTCTAGTAAAACCAATTTTTTGACCTACTTTAGAATGTTTACAGAAAACAGGAAGAGCGTACTTTTAACTGTATAGTAACTGTATTGTATAGAATTGAAATTTTACGGTGACTTTTGTTCAAAAACTCGATTGGACCCCTTGACCATCTTTCGAACATCTGGTTTCAATAGAACCGACCGACCTTCTCTTTGAATTCCAAAATCTTACAATTTGTTTGGAAATTGTTTATTGTCCTTATTTAATGGATAGTGTGACACAATGAAACAATTCGTCAATAACCAGAAAGAAAGGATAACAATAATTCTATTTTATTTATATTTAATATCCCTTTTGATTTACATAGGGTGTAAGGGCAATTTATACTTAAAATTATTTAAATGTAAATAGAAGTGCAAATAGAATTAATTAACTCCAAGTTATATCCGTGTTTCCAATTTTAAATTTTAAATTTTTTTGGCATAAAAATATAATAGCCTCGATTTTGCATTTCTTACATTTCAGTTACACGATTGTTGATACTAAAAATAAACATTCATCGTCTGAACGATACACGCCAATAAAATAAGAGTACATTTCTATTGTAATACGTAATTGTACGACTTAATTCTGGTTGTATGCAGAAGCGGTTTCTATAAAAAAACTGTTGTAAATTAATTTTAAATTAATTACATTTCTGAATCCTTTGAAGGCCTAGAAATGGTCGATATTAATATTATATTCTCTATAAATATAAAAACAAAATTTTTTTATAACAATTGTAACGTAATTACAATATAATGTAACAAAATAACTACTTCCAACATTAAAAATTATGTTCTTGTAATGTTACAATGTAACCTAGCATTTACGTACAAATAGAATGTAACCGGTACATATCCATGAAGTATCAATAGTAATATAACAAGAATGTATAACTTGTAACACATATTTTACATAAATAAGTCATATCGTAATTATATCACTTCGTTAGCAATATTTTATGTACTAGTGAGATAAAAAGAACAAACTGATATAAATCTTACATAACTATTGAAACGTATATTCGCTGTAACCATTTTGGTATCACTAATGTAGCAGTGATGTTAGTAAAGCATTATAACAATGTTCTCTAGAAGATACGTAAATGTTATGTGTAAATCTAAAATGGTTTGCTGGGATATTATATGTATAATGTAGGTAAAGTTAAGGTATATGGTGCTCTCAAACGATGTGATGAATTTACATCCATCACCATTTGTAATGGGGGGAATCAGTCGCAAAAGCATTATTTACATGAAGTGGAAGCAATTCAAGCTTGAAATAGTACATTACGTACTAAGGTGGACAGTAATTCATCAAGTCCGATGATTAATGAAACTTTTCACTCGAGTAAGTTACACTATATTATTCACAGCCATCAAATTTTAAATAGTACGGCAAAAACAAAACAAAATATTTATTAACATATGACAAGAATTATAATTTGTAAATGGTTCAAATCTGTAGTTTTAAGTACACCGCCAAACTAAAAAGAATCGCCCAAAAGGGAAATGAAACGAGTTACACTTCTTAAATTGTTTTAAATTCATCATTGCCATCGATTGAATTATTTCCAAACTTTTAACTTAAATATTTACTTACACAAAATTTTTTATCATTTTCTTTTTTAAAGTTATTCTGCACATTTTTTATAAAAAGATTTTAAACGGCATTTTAAAACATTTTGTACACACCCGTTTAAAGTTTTTATTAGCAAACAACATATTATTAAGAAATGTTTTGTCAAAAACAACAAAAGTCAAAAAAAGTGAATTTTCAGGAGGTGCAAAAAATCGTTTTATATAAAAACTTTATTTATTTGGTGATTACAAAATAAAGGCAAATTACAGACTATTAAAGACTGAATGAAGCCTACGTGAAGACTACGTGAAGACTAAAGCTTAAACAATTTCAGTAACATTTATAGTATTTCTAATGTTCAGCTAAGCACATTTTGGCACCTGGCGTAAGACGACGCTAAGAGTAGAATGCGTCATTGATCACATTCACTGGATGACCATGACACCCGCAACACATTTTGTTATTATGACTGCAGAACTATGCACATAACTCATCTCTGCTTAAGACGAAGACAAGATGGTTGACGATTTGTTTTCGCAAACTTCTTTGTCTTTGGGGTTGTTATCGCTGTCTTGTCTGAGGGAACAATTCTTGCGAATATTGTAGACTATAAAGGTTGCCAAGATAGTTGCAAGAAGTACCAACAAGATGCTGCTAAGGATCCAGACCAAAGGGTGAAGTTTCTTGATTTTTGGAGCCTATAGAAATTGGACCCTTTCTTGTTGGATCTTCTCCGAATCGATTGATTGAAGGCGGATCGATTCCTCATTGGAATGTTGAGGGTAGAAGCTGATTGACTCTATTTTTGGAAGTGTGAGGGGATTGCCTTTGATAGAATCTTCTTTATTCCAGAACATTGATTTAGCAATTTCGATTCCACAATTATAAAGAATGACCCTTGGTTTTTCAATCCAAAGGCACTTGGTTTGATTACATCTTTTGTGTACTTTCAGTGGTTTATCAGCAGGGCTTACCAGAATATATTGATTGGTAATGGCCTCAATGATGGGATTAGCAATTTCGACTTTAATTGCTTGACAGTTTTGACTTTCTGCTGTTTTGATAATATCAATTATACAATTATTTGTCTGAAGTTCAAAATGATTTTGGCACACATGAATATCTTCGATTTTCGGGCACATTTCATCTTCGTATTGTTGTTGATTCGTATGGGTGATTGGGAATAATCATGGATTGATTAATTGGTATAGGGAATAGGTGGTAGCATTCAAAAGTTTCTTTAACAAAAATTGGAAAGTGCATTGCAAAAATTATTTTATCTTCTGATAATGTTACCTGCAATCCTGCTAATTGATAATAAGAAACTAAATTTTTAAAATGTAAAATTATATCTTCATTGTACAAGATGTCCAAATAAGATACGAGTTCACTTAATTCTTTTAAAACATTTACCTCTTTGCGAAGCGGTTTTACCTTACCTCTTGAAGCGGATCTCTCTACTAAATATTTGGAGGTGTTCGGTTCAAATTTTGAAGGTTCTTTGCGATTGTTGTTAAGTTTTTCAATGAGCTGGGATTTTCGTTTTCTTTTTGTACTAACGATAATTTGTGCCTTCTATCGAAAAGCGTTTTGAATATTTTTCGACAATCGTTGACATTTACGTTTACAATGATTTGGAATGGGTTTAGAGAATCAATTCGACCTTTAATAACGTCGAATGGGTTTTGTTTAGTGATGATAAATACTTCTAATGTAACGTTAGATGCATCAGGTGTGAGATATTGTTTAATATCGTCGACGTCAATATCGTCTGAATTATCAGATATTGAAATATTTTTGACCGTATGAGTTCCTAACCGGGATAAGGTGTCGGTGTGCGTATTTTGTTTGCTTTTATTCGTGAAACTTAACTTTTGATTTTTCTGATGAAAATCATTAGAAAATTTTTGACTAAGGCTTTTGTATCAATTTCTTTTCATCGGTGTTTGAACGATTGCAACAAATTAATTTAGCAATGTCTCGATTTGTTTCAGACTTTGATTTTGGAGGAAAGCTGTCAATACAAAACAAATCAGAATCTTCTTTGTTTTGGTTTAAAAAAGGTGAAACATTTTTAAGTTGCGGAAAAGTTATTGTTATCGGTTCATTTAAATTATTACGAACTTTAATTTTTGCAAGCCCGTTCTTTGCGGATGTTAATGTTTCAGGGAAATCTAAATTTCCCAGAGGGCATTCGGGAATTGTCATGTTATTATATTGCAAAATTGGCTGTTGGCCGAAACAATTTCAAATGTATTTAACGAAATTTCGGTTTGCTGGTTCATATAAAGTATCGGAATTTTCGCGTTTTTACTTCCCAAAACATGGTTTACCAAATCTAGTGAAAATTTCATTTCCTTTAGCTCATTTAGTCCTAAAATTCCATCGAAAAATGAAGGAAAGTCGAATAGAATAAAAGTTATGGCATGGTCGGGATTTAATTCGGGTAAAGCTGGAACGTCAGCCTTGAACCTTCCTTCTTTTTCGCCTATACTAGTCTTAATTCTGGTTGGTCGATGATAAATTTTATCCGAAAAATAATTTTCAGCTATTGATGGACGCATCATTGAATGATAACATACTGTATTAATCAGTAATTTCATGGGCGGATTATTAATTTTTACTTACGGCAAGCTGTTATTTATTTCCGTATACGTTTCGGATGTCACGTCGAATAATTTGCTTGGCCCGTTTTGTGAAAATTTTCGGTATTTTCACTAGTAATACCACTAGAGGTTAAATTATTTCCGGATTTTAATTTAACGTCGAGTGGTATTCGGTAAGAAAATTGTGCTCCTTTTTGCAATTTAATTTATATATTGACATATTATCTATAAACGTCACTCAACGCTAAAAATAATATGATATTTTGATTGTAAGTTTATGAGAAGCATTGAATGACATTTAATGTCAAATGGCATCGTTTATTCTGGTTACGTGTACTTAATGTAAGTTTCAGTGACAGTAATTATTACGTGAAAAAAATTCCACTATAATTTACTCCAGGGTCCTACCCAATCGGAAAAAATTTTCGAAAAAATACTTGCGTTGCCTTGGTAGCGGTTCAAAAGAACAGGCCGGTGCAAAAATTTCGATAAAACAATCACTGTTATCATTATTGAAATAATTTTGCTCCGGTTGTACCAAAAACTCGTTACTAATATTAGAACTAATATTTTGATTTTCATTGATTTCAGAATTTTGGTTAGAATCTTCATTGATTTGATAAAGTTCCTCTGATAGAAAATTGCGCGGACCTGTAGACTTAAAATAATTTTGTGGGTTAGTATTTTGCTTGGGGAAGCTATTTCGTGAAGTGATTAACATTAGTTCCGGATTGTTATTGGAAATTTGTCCCGTGGGTTTGAAAACATTCTTTTGTGGACCGAAAACTTGCTTATTAGTTGGATAGTTAAGATTTATAGGTCGTGATTGTACATTAACTGGTTGGTTCGGGAATAGTTGATTCTGTGAAAAAGCACCGGGGTGATTTTTAGCATATTTCATTGGTACCAATTGTGGTCTAAACCCGTGATTTTGTGAGAAATTTTGTTTATTACCGAACTGTTGGTGATTCGGCGTTTGGAAATTCCGTACACCTGAACCTAGATGTGATTTAGATTCTACCTTTGATTGGTAATTGGTAGGTGTCTTGAAGAGATTTTGTTTGTATTGGAAATTCTCTTCTTCAATAACGTATGTCATTGCGGTTTCCAGTGAATCAGGGTTCTTTAATCTACCCAAAGTTTGCAAGGATCCGGATAATCCTCTAGTAAATGTTCTTAAACTAATTTCCGTATATTGTTTTAAATAAATTGCTTTTGTATTCTTATCTAGAGAACTATCGTCATTGATTCTTTGTGTTAGCTTACTGCGTAATACTTGTAATCGTTTTCCAAAATCAAGTAGGGTTTCATTTTTAACGGGTTGAGCCAAAAATAAGTCCTGTTCTAAATATTCGAGATTTCGCCTATCACCAAAACATCGATCCAATGCTTTTTAATCGTTTCCCAGGTTGTTAATTCAAGTCGGCTTCCTACAAGTAATCGTACTCTACCTGTTAGTTGGGCTTGAATTACTCTAACTAAATAACTTTTTAATAAAGGATCATTTTATTGGCCCTAAGTTTTGAAAAGAAAATGACATGCCGAAATGAAGCTGATTAGCATGTTAGCATCGCCATCATAATTTGGTATGGTTTCTACGTACAATCTCAACATTGACGTATTTATTGCGGCGGCTACTTTTGCGTTTTGTGGGGTAGTCATCCTTGCTTATTATTTATATTGAATTTAAGACCTTTATTTAAGATTTCTTGCTCATTGTCGGTAATATGCATGTTTGTTAAATTAACAACGCGCGGGTAAAAATTACAAGTGTTTTGCGTTTTATATTCAATATTTCCTTTCTGCGTTTTTACTAAATAATCAAGTTTGTTTTTTAATTTCATATATTTGTCTTTTAAGGTTTTTTCGATTTTTTGCTCATATCTTTCCATCATGATATCCCACTGGACGTTAGGAAGGATATAATTTAGAAAAATTAATTATAGCTAGCGAAACTGCACTTTCAAAAGTGCCGTTCGAAGATCAAAACGAAATCAGATATAAATGCGCTAGCACTATAAAAAGCATAAGGAAAGAATACGGAAATAACAACAGGTTAAATAGGGAATGCCAACCTAAGGTAAACAGAGCACAACAGAAAGTAGTCCGAAATTTATTATTAAACAATCCGATAGAATTATACCAAAGAATAAACAAATATATAATGTAAACATGAACCCAATGGCTCCAAGACTTACAGCTTTACCTAAGATACATAAATTAAGCATACCAATAAGACCACTGATTAATTTCACAACAGCACCTATATGTAGGGTATCTAAAACTGTAGCTTTTGATTTAAATAATAAAATCGAGTTAAATAATAGGTACGTTATAAAAAATAATTTGGAACTAGTTCAAAAATTACAGTTTTTAAAAATAAATAATAAATCGAAACTGGTTTCTTTCGACATTTCTAATTTGTATACCAACGTTCCAGTCAAGGAAACTATAGCGATTATTATAACAATCTTGGAAAATAAACACTATGATTTAGTTTACATAGCTCAAATGGAAAATATGCTGCAGACAATTCTACAGCAGAATTACTTTCAATTTAATAATGGTTTTTATAAACAAAACGAAGGCTTGGCTATGGGATCCTTGTTATCAGGTATAATTTCTGAGGTTTTCCTGTACAATTTAGAGGAAAAAATAATGGAGACTTTAACAACGCGATATCGTGTTGTCAAGTGGTTCAGATATGTCGACGATACCTTTATAATTACAGAACATGACCCAAATGAGATCTTGACGTATCTCAATTCCGTGCACCAAAACTTAAAGTTCACTATGGAAATAGAAAAAGATAACAAGTTAAATTTTTTAGATTTAACAATTTCAAGGTATAACAACAAGTTATGTTTCGATATATACAGGAAACCTACGCAAACTGATTACGTTATAGACAATTATTCAAATCATCCCTACCAACATAAAATTTTTTAAAGATCTAGGTATTAACGTAGCTTATGTAACAAATAATAGTTTAGGGAAAATAATCAAAACTAATTTGGAAAGGAAAGATGTATATAAGTCAAACGGGGTGTATTCATTGAGATGTGGTTCATGCGATAAAATTTACGTAGGGCAGACTGGAAGAAGTTTCTATACAAGATACAAAGAACACGTTAATCTAAGAAACACAACATCGCTGTACACGAGGCATCTAGTAGATACTGGACATCAAAGTAGACCCATTAGTGACACGATGAAAATTGAAGAAGTGTTATGCAAGGGAAATAGGCTAAATGTTACAGAGAACTTGTATATTTAACGTTACAAAAATAGTCAGGAAATTTTGAATGAACAAGCGCACGCAGCTGGTGACGTATTGTTCAAACTGATTGGAAACTATAAATAATTGTTTTTTAAAAAAACCTTAAAAAAATAAGCATTCCTAACGGTTTTTCCAGAACATATAAAGGTCAGGACGAGAAAAATAAGACCGGAGATTTTATTGAGAATGCAATAGCGAAACACCGACTCAATATGTATAAACAATTATTGGTGTCTAAAATCTCTCAAAATAAAAATTTTAATATTTTGTTATGTGACTGAACAATGATTTGTGGATAAATGTGTTTTTAAAATGTTTTGAAATTTTTCAATTTTATAACAAAAGTGACCATGAGTATAAAAAAGGAACAAAAGGTAAATAATATTTGAATATGTTATTATTTAGCTTTAATTGCATTTAATGGATTTTGTTGTTTATTGTAATGATTAGAAAATATTAAATTAAATTAAATTAAATTTATCTGTTGTCAATTATTGTGAAACGCCTATTATTGAAAAAGTGCAGTTGCAATATTAATTTTAAACAACCCGCCGTTGTGTTTAGTTTATGTAGCGGCAATCGTAGCGCTTCAAGCGCACTCTTCCCATTTCTTTCTACTGAATGAGTGTTCTCTTTTTCTCTGTGTCCAGCTAAGCACATTTCGGCACGTGGCGTAAAACGACGCTAAGAGTAGAATGCGTCATTGATCACATTCACTGGATGACCATGACACGCGCGACACGTTTTGATATTATGACTGCTGAACTATGCACATAACTTGTATAACGAGAAATTGATAATTTTTATCTAAAATATACATGTCCTTACATAATTTCCGTAAACGCTAACCTGTTTGAGACATATTTTCTTTGGAAAAAAATTGTTTAAGTTTTGACTTACGTGGTTTTTGCACCGAATACCTTTTTCGTAACGGTGATTTATTTTGCATGCAATTTAATCAAAAGAAAATACAAAACTGCAAGGTTTATTTAAAGTTATGCAAAAATATAAATCAGCGGTAATTATTAATAATTTTGTTAACTTTAAGGCACATAGTCAAACTCATGGTCGTCTTCTACACCTGTTTCTGCATTTTGCTCTTTTTCTTCAGTTAAGCAACTCAAGTAAGTATACTATTCTGAATATGTTTAATAGAGACAATGCCATTAGGATACGCTCTTTCAACTGTCAATGAAATAGTAACAGCTTTGTTTCTTGCCAGATTAAGTGTGGCTGATAAACTCATCAATAAATGCGCGAGTCACCACAACTCCTTTCTTTCTTTCTTTCTTTCTTTCTTTCTTGGTCAATTTTTGCAGTAAGCCCGCGATATGTCAGAGCCAGTAAAAACCTAATAACGGTATGGTTTTTATTTTGACCTGGACAATTATCTGCGGATAAATACAACTCCTAAATATTACCATCCAGAAAATTGTCCACATAATGTAGAATAATAGAGCAAACTTCAGTGCTACCTTAATTTGCCAAACCTTCATGATATACGTAAGAAACAAGCTGATGGTGGCCTCGCCTCGCATGATGGTTCGTATAGTAACTGCACTTGATCTGTATTGTCAGTGCAGTCAACAGTAACCACATCTTGAGATGTTGGTGCTGGTTGCCTTGGGTTGTGGGAAGATGTCAGTCTGAAACATTTTAAAAAAACAAATTTTATATTTCCATTAAACAATGTACAAATAGTAATTACTTTTCCTTTCGGATGTATGGTGCAAGCCACATCATATTATGAAAATGCGCAAATCCAATTTTTTTTTCTTTCGCCTCTGAGCCAGAGGGAGGCTTTTCTTTATATGTCCGGTATGCCCGAACAAAACTTGTCCTCAAGTTGTCCCACCTCTTCTTCACTTTCTCAGCTACAATATAATATTATTAATATAAGATTTATTAAAAGATTAGTGGTACATACGTTCGCTTTCTAATTTTGAGGCAATCGACAGCCACGAATTTTGTTTCATGCCGTCGTCTTTATAATTTGGCGAGTCTTTTTTATACAAATGGACGCACTGTTCGACGTAGGCAATTAAAAGTTCGTCATTAATCATTTTTCTGTTTAAATTTAACACTAATTTTATGAAAAAAATAAAACACGTGTTCTTCTCACTCGCACAATAAACGTTTGATTTGAGGTTATATGACGGCCCGCACATTCGGGTGTAAAAATACCGATATCGGTATTCATCGATATGCACGAGCAGTAGCAGAAGGCCTTGAAAGTTAAAAGTTCGTGAACATTCCCGTTCTCGTTCTCGCTACTGCTTCGGTTTCTGTCGCTTTAGGACTGTTGTGCATGGGCCCATTGAAAAGCATGCGTTTTAACTTTCTTACCGTTCTCGTTCCTGTTCTCGTTACTGTTACAGATCAATTGTGCAGCGGCCTTTACGCAACTGTGAAGAAACCATTTTTGACTGATGCAAACAGAGCAAACCGACTACAATTGTCTAATCAGTTTATGGTGGTGGTGAATTATAGTGCTTGGTTTATGATAAAATGGAAGATTTTCGCCAATTTTTTTTTAACAGCGTTAATCGATACTTAAATGTTTAATCTGATACGAAACAAATGCAGTTAATTAATTTACCGGAATAATTAGTAGATATCAAATGAGGACTAACTATTCAAAACAATACATGTTCATTTTTTTTCAAAATTGAGATTTTATGCGTTTTTAAAGATTTACATCGGTTTTCGCGTCTAGATTTAAATAAAACGAAATATAAACCATAAAAAACACTACCTAGAATTTTCGTAGTTAGTAATGAAATTATGCTATAAGTTTAAAAAAAAACTGGGCTTATTTATTAATAGTTTTCACGCAAAACAAGACATATTATCCAAAATCTTTTTTTTTTTTTTAATCCTAAGTTTTCTTAATTTCTTTTCCACAGTACACTCATTCTCATCGCGGAAAGACGTTGTCTGTTTCCTGCAGTTCCTTGCATTTTACTCAAATTTAGTTTATATGGACATGTCTCGTTTTGCAAATATGCACCTACTCTTACGTAGAGAAAATACAATTTGAATGTCTCCAATTTTCACTTATTTTCTTTCGTTTTAGGAAATCAAACTGCAACATTATTTTTAGTTTATTGATACAATTGATATCGTTTCGTCAATCGTGAACATTATTAAACATTTTTAGTGATGAAGTGTAAATCAAAGTGTAAATTATTAGTTGGTGAATTCATTATTTTGATAAGTCAATGTTGAAAGTAAATTGTACACCACCTGGAACTTCTATTATTATTGGTTTCGCTGTCAATTGTAACGTTCGGCAGGTATATTCTCAATTTAAACATCTTTTTTGGCTCGGCAATTTCAAACAAATTTTGGCCGATATGAAAAAGTCCTTGTTGTAAAACGGTTCCTCGTGACCGACGTGATTATTACTACCATAAATTAGTGGCATTGTAGAACTTGAACCTTTCCTAAAAATATTATTACTGACTGGAGAAAAATATCCTTCTTTCAAAATCGCAAAAGCAAACTTTGGGGTGTTATGTAAAATGTCTAATATAAATTAATAGATTTAAATTTTACAATTTTTTTTTTTAATGGTACAACTTGTTTATTATACACCAAATAATATTATAAAATTATAACATATTATAAATTAAATTACAAAATACAAACTAAAAATTACGTTAAATTAAATAATTCGTTCAGAGAAGAAGAAATAGGCACAGTTCCCAGAACGCTGGTTGCGTTACCTCTCTGAATGGCAATACTAATTCGTTGTTTTAAGTATGTTTTCGCCTGAGGAATACCTGTGACGTCAATAATAAGTCTTTCCAAAGCATCCAACAACGATAGAGCGCTCATTCTCCAAAGACCAAAGGTTTCAACAGCAAAGCCAATGAAAATGTAGTGATTTGCTAACGAACTATTTTTTCTTCTTTTAAGATTTTCTGCTTTGTTTGCAAGCAGATCTAACAGATATGGACGACTCAGGTAAATGTGAAGGTGCAAGCGTATCTGTACAGGTGACATCCCAGATAAGGGATTTGCCTTCCTTCCAGGGAATAATGGTGATTCCATCCGAACGTTTGGCGCCATCTCTCAGAACCCCGTTGGGTTCAAGTAAACAAGGGCTGTTGCCAGATGAGAAAGCACGTTTTAAGATTTCGTTAATGTAGTTGTATCTTGGGATTCTTCCTACACTTTTTATGCAAGACAGTCCATGATGACTGTACGTGTCTACTGAAGAACCACAATTACATATATGAGGATGACAAATACTGATGCCGAATCTTAGAGAAACAGCAATTTGTAAAGTGTTTTTTTCTAACAAAGTGCCTAATTTAGAAGAAGGTAAAGATTCAAGCCAAGCTCCAGATTCGGATTCAGACACTGCTAATAAAATAGCTTTATAATAGCCTTATTTTATAATATGAGACGTCAACACTATTTTTTTTAAAAAGGAAAACAAGTTTTTTAAATTATTTTAATAGATCGTTAATCAAAAAATTAAGATGATTACTGTAAATTGAGTAGTGTTCAAGTTCAAAGGCAAATGTTCACTTTTATGAAAACTGACTTTTTGTTTAGTTGAATCCAAGCTAATTTGTAAGGTAAACTTGAAAATTTTAATTTGGGTGTGGTGTAAATGTTAAAAATGTATGCTTTGCCTTTACTTAATTTGTGTTCATTGAAAGTTAAATTTATGAACGCCCTTTCATCGATTATTGCTTTTGTATTATTTTCTCTAAGATCTAATTTCTTCAGCCGCTTTAAATTAACGAAGGTACCTTGATTTTCTTAATTTATTCCGCCTCAAATAAAGTTTCCTTAATTCGGTCAAATCGATGAAATTATCACATCTAAAGTTCCGTGAAATTTAACTGCTCCAACTTTTTCAACGTCTTAAAAGTATTTATAATAATTTTCGTACAAATTAAATTTTGATAACATTTAATATTTATTTTCGTTGATTGAAAATGAATAATGGACGATGACAAGAAGATGAAAGAGGTCTTTACTTAGGTAAATATTTTATAAATTATATAATTTCAACATAAAGGTGCAAATACTGTAGATATTATTAGCATTGTAAGTTTATTTTAGTTTACTTAGTTTTAAATATTATTGTTAACTATTATCACAACTATTTAACACGTGATTGTTAAAATATGACCCACCTGTGTGCAAAAATGCGATTTGTTTTAGTGCTAAATGCATGAAGGTTTTTCTCTAGCTTTGGAATGAAACGAATAAAAAAATTGCTACAAAAACTTTGCCGTTAATTTTATAATGCACTGAATCGTCGATATGAGTGAGTAAACAGAAATGAAAAACGTTTTTTCTTAGATTTATAGAAAATGAAAGAAAAGATTATAAAAATTCTGACGTGAATTTTACAACATCGGTTATCTGGTATTTACATACGAGTATGCATGTAAACGATACAATTTTAGATTAAATACAAAGTATCAGTAAAAATATTAAATGGTAAAGGAATTTATAAAATTGTCTACAATTTGAAATATCAATGATTGACAATTGTATGTTTTTAATTTTTTTGTGAATATTTATTTTATTTCTAATAATAATACATTTTGGATTGAATATCAGTATGTTAATCACATCATCATATATCCTCATCAACAATTAAAATGAAATATGTATTCAATCTCAAAAGTGGGCCAGGAATGTTACTTTGCGGTTCTTTTTGATTTCAGCAGATTATACAGTTTTTCTTTTGAACAAACAAGTGGCAGATGTAAATTTATTTCATTTATACTTTTCTTCAATATTTTATGATAAAATAGCAATTACAATTAATTAAAAAAATAAACCCCGGGTCATTATTGACTATAATCTATAAGTTACATACTAAACATACAATTTCAATGATCTGGCATTGCCACTGGATTCGTTAGAAAATTGTTCCAAATACTTAAAATATTCCGGCAGTTTCGCCAACACATAAAAGCCGCTGCGATGATCTTTATTACGAATTCCTTTTACATACTTAAAACATTCAATTAATGTCTCATGTTGATATCGTTGGTAATCATTTCCCAATTCTAATTCCTGGTATAAATTTCGAAGTGCCATTTCAGCTTCTTCACCAGCCTGGCCGTAATACTTCGCGATAATCTCCTTTTGGGTTGATGTTGCCTTCTGCAGCGCTGTTACCACTAACCAAGTGCATTTAGCTTCGGAAACGTCAGTGTCTCCTTTATCCTTTTGATTTCGATTATCAAAACAACCAATAAAGTCATTCTAAAATAATTTTTTTAATTAGTTTTAGATAAGCAACGATACTTACGTTTGCTTGAAATAAAGGGCCCAATTTTTTGCCAAGAAACTGAGCGTGAGTGTCAAATTCCTCTGAGTATTTACCGGCTAAATAAGAGGCTAACACGACTGATGATCGAATCGATGCAAAACCAGTTTTGAGATACGCTAATGTTTGGAAATGTTCCAGTGTGTATAAATCTAATTGAGGTTTGCCATTACTCAAAAAAGTTCCTTCAAAAGCCTGTCCACTGAACATGGTTAGAATGGTTTCATGAAACAGTTCCATTATCGAGATGCAGATATCAGTATTTCTGAAATATCGCAACAGAACTAAATACAGGCTATTTTCTAATATAATGGCATGGTTTATTGCTTGTAAGCCCACATCTTTGTGACTATACCAAGAAGGTTTGCCTCTGCGAACGGTCGACCCGTCTATTGCATCATCGGTCATTATAGCGAAACTTGTAAGCTGAAGTAAGTACAATAATGAATTTAGCCAAGAAATTTGTGCTAAAATCTTACCACTTCGTAGCACCATCCCAAAACATTTGCCAATTTAATATTTTCATTATTCAAATCTTCAATATTTACCATTGCTTTATACACGCCAATTACCGCATATCCACTGACATATTGACCAACATTGTATTCAATCATATTTTTGTACAGTTGCCGAACTGGGTTATTATTTAAATGATGATGGTTTGTTAAGTAATTAACGATTTCATTATGGACCAATTTTAAATCCGCAACATCTTTTTTTGTGGCAAAAATATTTGATAGAGACTTTGCCATTGTATCAACGTTTGTTCTGGAGAGACATTTTACCATTGGATTGGTTAAAAAAAAAAAAACTTACCCGGCATTTCGCTTATAATTTGAGACCACGAACATTGGGCTAAGTCGTCTAATTCCCCTAAATTTCCACATTTCGGATGTGTTTTTGGAAACGATCAAAGTGTCGCCCCAGGTGTGAACTGAAATATCTAGTAATTTTTTTTGCGGTTGCTGAATTGAATGTTAACTACTAATGTAACGATGTAAATATTAATGACTTCTGGGAACAATAAACAATTTAACACGTTAATACGTGAGTCGAATGGAATTGCAGCACGTCTAATAGTACGTCTTCCACGGACGAAATTTGCAGAACTAAATATATTATCACGTGTACATACATCTACCTGCGCCAAGTTGACGTAATTGATACGCACCTGCGTATCGTGGTGGGAGTATTATATGGTGTGCCAATGCGCATATATACAAATCTGTCCTTGTTACAGTGACGTCACCGTCGGAACAAGTTCAAATCCCTACCGAACCGAATTACACATAAAATGAAATAAAACCTGAAATGTTAAATTTTTTTAAGACTGCTCTCTACAGCGCCTGATCGTAATTTTAGTAACGATTTGAAAACTATTCAATATTTTGGAATGCGGTTTTTAGCATTACATTTAGGAATATTCGCAGAATCGTGGATACTAGTCAATATGCAGAAAATGTAACTTACAGAATAAAATAAACACAACGAAAAAAAATTCTAGCATAAACGGGAGTTTTCACCAACGCATATGTATTTTCAATGATAGAACATAAGTTAATTTCTCAATTACACAGATTGGTAATTATTTATTACAAAAAGTAAAAATCGCCCAGCGAGCTACCGCTCGGACCGAAATTACTTGCGGCGGAAGTGCAAACTCCCATGAATGTGACACATCGGCAACGTCGCGGCGCGTCAGAGATAACGCGTGCTGCACAGCTCAGATACAAACAAGGATTCCCGTCCTTTTTAGACCGATCGTCCCCTTTAGTTTAAAATTTTTTTGGATTCAAATTTCATAGGCAATTCCAAGTTCCGACATCGAAATCGGTAAACCCATGATCGACCGTTAGAGACCGGCACGACTTGGCGATGAGATCTCGCTGTCGGCCGTCCCGGTGAAAAGGGCCCATGCGACGTCGAACGCGAACGTCCGCCGCCTAATAGTCACATTTACAATTAGAGGCGTTCAGGCATAATCAGGTTAATTAATTAATCAGGTTTTTCAGCATGTTCTTGTCAGTATTGCGTTAGTGATTAGTGCATTAGTCACATTTCTGTTATTATTGAAATTCGTAAGAACAGGATGTTAGGTATTGATTTCTGTGGATTATTTTGCAGTTTCCTTATCGATTACGAATTTTAAATCATATTTACAAAATTATTTATTTGATGATTACTGATTCAGCTTCCGTTATTGCGATTTATAAGAACAGGGTGTTATTCACTTCTGAAGATTATTTTTTGCAATTTCCTTGCTGATGCGGTTTTTTTGTTAATGAACACAAATGATACTTACAATTTATTACGCGATTATGATTCAGCTTCCGTTATTCCGATTTATAAGAAGAGGATGTTATCGACTTGCAATTTTTTTTGCAATTTCCTGGCCGATTACGGATTTTTTTGTTACATATACAATTGAACTTGTGATTACTGATTCATGAGAACAGGATGTTATGGTCGCCAACATACATATAAAAATGAGAAGCACGGCTTCAAATTTTCACAGTCCTTTGCAGTCCGTGTTATGTTAGTAGTTATTAATTTGAGCTTATTGGGTTATTAACATATAGTTAGGGTATTCTCCCTGGTGCAATTCTACCGAAGTATGTTAGGGAGTCGCTATATTTTTTAGTGCATGTGGTATAAAGCTGTTGTTCAAACATAGTGTGATTTAGACATTTGAGCTTTTGTGTTGTCTTTGTTTTATAAAATAATGGGTCGCATAAAAGCCAGTCAAGAATCCCACGGCCGAAAAAAATTGTATCTCTCCAGTTACAGACGAAGTCGAAGAAAATCGGGTTTAAAGTAAGCATTTATCGCAATGTGTTCTATAGGTATATTAGCAGAACTTTTTCTTCGCATCAGTTTATAGATATACCGTATATTTTTCCAGTCGATCAAGAAATATTTTGCTTTTCTATTGCAGATCTCGCTTACTAAAAAATAAACGGTTACTAGAAGTTATTAATAATGAAATAGATGAAAGTCACAATGAAGAAAGTAATATTGCTTCATTGGCAAATAGCAACGATTCTAGCAGGTAAATGTTCCGGGCATTGGCATTTTTATATTTGTGTATAAATAAATAACTTTACCAATCTTCTTGTCCAAGCAAATTGCGGATTAGCAACAACTCGTAACAGTTTATGTTGCATCATTAAATTTTTTATCTTAATTGATTGATTTACTTAATTCTAGTACTTCTGTTGCACTTACTAGAGAAATCCCCCTGGAGGGTAGGCGTATTGTGGATATAGGATATTTTCTGAATCAAATACTCAATGAACCAAAACATGAGCCATTTGATTGTACTATAACTGACATGTATCCAATTAAAGAATTACGTGAAGGGTTGCAAGATAATATCACCTTAAAGTGCAGAATGTGTGGAATTGAAAAGAAGATACAATTGAACAACAATAACGACCATAATGTCGACATAAATAGTGGAATTGTTTTGGGCATAATATCTACTGGTATAGGGTACTCCACATGTGAAGAACTCATGTCAACAATTAATATCCCCTTCATGACACAAACTACTTATCAAAAATATCATGAAAAGGTAGCAGATATTATTCACGATACAGCTCTAGCGAGCATGCTAGAAGCTGGTGCTGAAGAAGCGGAATTAGCTCGAGAATTTCAAGAGATCAGTAAAGATGGCATTCCACATATAACAGTTGTGGCTGACGGGGCATGGAGCAAGCGCTCCTATAATGTTAATTATGATGCTGCGTCTGGAGTTGTAAGTACCTTTTTTGGCAACAGACATTGTGCAGTTTCATTCTCAAATTTTAGGCATGTATTATTGGACAGAGAACGGGTAAAATTTTATTTTTGGGTATACGCAACAAATACTGTTGTGTGTGTGCTCAGGCAGAAAGTAAAAAAATTAACCCCGTGCCAGAACATACGTGTTATAAAAATTGGAATAGTACGTCAACAAGTATGGAGTCTGATATTATTGTGGAAGGTTTTCGACAAAGCATTAAAATGCACGGAGTACGTTTTCTACAACTAGTGGGAGATGGTGACAGTAGTGTCAGCAAAAAACTACTAGAAACACGTCCCTAAGTTTGAATTATATTGCGACATAAATATTCTGTTTGTACCTGTTGCTCAACTTGGTTTATTTTAGACCGTAAACGCAGTAATGCAACAAATTCACCAGTGCCGCCAATGCTGAGAAAACTTGTTGGAGAAAATTCTGCTCGACTAAGAACAGCTATTAAAAAAGCCCTATTTTTCAGAATCAACGAAGAAAATTCATTTTCAGAAAAAGTAACCGCAATTACCAAAGATTTAAAAAACGTTGCCTCACACGTTTTCGGTGAACACAAAATTTGCGAACAATTGGGTTATTTTCGCTGTGCAAACAGAAATGTTGAAAAAAATTTTGTACCAGAAATGCAGGAATGCGGTCTCTATCAAGACATAGAAATTTGTTTCAATAGACTAGTATTCAATGCTTCTAGCTTAATTACAAATATGGATAATAACCAAGCTGAACAATACAACTCAATAATCTGTAAATTTGTAGGCGGTAAACGAATCAATTTTACTTTGAGAAGGTCATATGAAACACGGTGTGAGGCTGCTGCAATCTCACGAAATGCTTCAGGAGATTATCATCGAATTTTGGAAAAAGCTATGACAGACAAAAGTCCTTCTGGATTCAAGAAGAAATACATTGACAAGATGAAACGGCGCAGACAAATGTTGAGGAAGAATATTGAAGCCAGACGCAAATTGTTTGTTCCAAGGAAAAAGTCAATAGCTCTTCCTGATGAAGATTATGGTCTCGAACAACATGAACCTGACATGTCTGTGGAACAGTTCCAACAAAAAAAAGAGGAATTTTTGTCCGAGTTAAAGAAAACCAAAGAAGAAATACTCAATATAGAAATGCAAACAAGAGGTCAAGGTGACAACCCCATATGGAGACAAGAAAGGTCTGTACGTCTCACGGCATCAAACTTCGGTAATATAGGGTTTTCCAATAAGAGGTGTTATTTTGAATAGCCCGTTATTTCGGTAGATGTAACTTTTGGAGCTGTAATTTTTTGACATTTGACAAGTAGAAACTACGCCATTAATAAAAATGGAACGATACACGCTTCAACAACGCATTGAAATTATTAAAATTCACTATAAAAATGGTGAAAATTTGGCAGAGACGGTTCGTAAAACTCGAACATTTTTGGGTCGTCGTGAAGCACCTTGTCGGACCGCAATACAGAAATTGGTGGAAAAATTCGAGCTGTTGGGACAAGTTAGTGATGTGAAGAATAAAACCCGTGCACGTCGCTCAAGAACAGCCGAGAATATTGCTGCTGTAGCCGAAAGTGTTGAAGAAAACCCAGGTTTGTCCATTCCTCGTCGTTCTTTGGAATTAGACATTCCAAAAACGTCATTACACCGTATTTTGCATAAAGATTTGGGTCTTAAGGCTTATAAAGTTCAGTTAACACAAGAACTCAAGCCGGCCGATCATCAACAACGTCGTATCTTTGCCGATTGGGTCCTTGAAATGCATGAAAATGATCCGTAATTCCATCGAAAAATCATCTTGAGTGATGAGGCCCATTTCCACCTGGATGGCTTCGTCAACAAGCAAAATTGTCGCATCTGGGGCTCAGAAAACCCAAGAGTTATTGTTGAAAAGCCTCTCTATCCTCAACGTGTGACTGTTTGGTGCGGTTTATGGTCCGGCGGGGTCATTGGACCTTACTTTTTCGAAAATGAGGCTGGAGCACCAGTTACGGTTAATGGATTGCGCTATTTTTTAATAATTTCAATGCGTTGTTGAAGCGTGTATCGTTCCATTTTTATTAATGGCGTAGTTTCTACTTGTCAAATGTCAAAAAATTACAGCTCCAAAAGTGACATCTACCGAAATAACGGGCTATTCAAAATAACACCTCTTATTGGAAAACCCTATATATGTAAAATGCGGGAAAAAACTTCCTGTGAGAACAAAGTAAAGCAATTACTATATTCCAAGTTTTTTGGCAATGAGTACAGCAAATATGGCACCGAACAAGAACCTTTTGCCATTAAATCTTTTGAAGAAAAGTATAACTTCAAAGTTGTACCTTGTGGATTCTTCATTGATCCTGACAACATCATATTTGGAGCCTCTCCAGACGGTTTAATTGAAGACACGGGCATAGTCGAAATCAAATGTCCCTCAACAATTAAGAAAATGGCTCCCACACTAGGCATTCAAAATAAACTAATAACCTTTGCAACTATAGATGACAATGGAAATATGCACTTAAAAGAAAATCATAATTACTACTATCAAGTGCAAGGGCAGTTGCATATAACCAATAGACTATTTTGCTATTTTGTTGTATGGTCTCCTTTTGGAATGCTGGTGGAAAAGGTTTATATGAGTTACTTGCGGATTATTTCAAATCAAATCATTTTTTTTTAGATAACGCGGAACAGATTGTTTTGGGAAAACAAAATGGCGACACCGTTAAAAAAATTTTATTACAAGTGTATTTTACCGGAACTTATAGATCCTCGACATCCAAGAGGTTTAAAAATCAGAAATCCACCACGATGACTACATCGTTCAGCTTAAAGCTCCCCCCCCCACTCAACGTTAATAATTACCGATTCTTTGGTAGCGTCAATGTCAACTTTTTTAAATTTTTCTTTTAGTAACTGATTTTATACCACTAGTATAAAAACCATAGTGTTAGCGCCGCGGTGGAGCATGTCCTTCGTCCTTAAGTAGAGTCGTCGCCCTTAAGTGTACAGTTCCTGTTCGACTATGGGAGCGAGGGGTAACCCGGACTTCACTATAAACGGTCTAGAAAAATTTGTAGAGCCTCTTTTTATTGTTTTTGAATTTCGATCAATCAGTTATAAAAAAGGAACGTTGTTTAATATTGAATTAACGTAATTTTATTTATCTGTAAATTTGAATTATTTGATTAATATCTTTAGTGGTGTAAAGTGTGAAATTAGTGACTACCGTGTTCGACACCCTTTTTGTATTCGTTCTCTCGTTTACTCTATTCAACCTCATCGTGAATAATGTCCAACTATCCCACTAGTTGAATAATAAAATGTAATTTTGAAATTTGCTTTTTGTATGAATTAATCCCATTTCAACTATGTTTAAATACAATTAAGTTATCAACAAATATGTACAGTTTGAATTTTTTAATTCTTCATTCGAGTCGCTTCGATTGACGGAGATACAAAATTTTCATTTTAGAACGGGCTGTTACTAAACACGTTGTAGCGGGGAACTTATTACGATTAATTAATTTGTCGTACGTACACGAATTAAAATATTTCGCGATACCAGTCGCATAATCATTCATAGTAGCAACGTAAACGAAATTCCTCCGGTCCTACGAATGCAACGTTGTCAGCGTCAACTTGCGCGAGAAATATCTTGATCGATGCTTGATCGATCAATGACAGCCTCTCATAGCCGTTCTTTCGCTTGTAATGGTAAACGTGATCCCGTTCCGAGCAGCGTGTGTTGTAGCTTGTAGCGATTAATTATTGGGAAGCGGGGAGCGGGGTTGCAATAATCACGTGGTAATGAGCGGTCTTAAGAGAAAATGTTATTCAGCTAATCAAGAAAGATTTATCATTTTTATACTATTGGTGCGTGTGTTCGTGTTTGATTAACTAAAATACACTTATGCATTAATAGTTTATTTTATATTATTTTTAAGTAAATAAATAAGAAACAATTAAAAAGTTACTTACCTTTTTGTTCATTAATTCTCCATAACTTCTTTACGTTAAATCTATAACTGAAAGAAGTTGTGAAAAATTAAGGAACAAAAAAATAAGTAATTTACAAAATACCATAACAGGAAAAATCAAGAAATTAAAAAAACATTTACAATTGTACATTATGTCGCCAAAAGATAAAAATTACCGGTTGTTCAGTTGCAATAGTTTTGAATTAGTATTTTTTTTCATTTTATTGTCCAATTTTCTTTTGCAATTTTGGAAACTATTTTTTTAATTTATATGTTTTAATCTAATGTACGTTCTTGTTCGGGCCTTGCACATAATAATTTCGTTAGTGACATCACAATGTAAATTTTTGTAGTTCGGGTCACTTTCGACAGCATCACACAATTCTTTAAAAACAAATTTATCTTTAGATAACGAATTGCCATGTAAAAGTTGAAAGTTTTGATCCACGATGCGAGCTAATGATAATAATGAATCACTGGGATACATTAAATTCCCTTTGGACAAATATTCCCTCCAACGTGGAGATCCGGACATACTTAGCTTTTTCGTAGGGGTTCCCAGATTCAAATTTCGATTTTTATTATTAAATCTATAAGGTAACGCCGGGTAACATTGACACCTGTTTAGAAAAAAAAATTTTTCTTACTTATTTTTCGTCATTAGAAATTTGCAAATCTGGCTTTGGGTAAAGCAATATATTGTGCGTATATATTAGGTTATAACCCTAGTAGCATACAATCTTTATTATATATTTATAAAATATTTAAAAAATATTCGAATCTTTTCGAATATTTCTAATGTTTTTAAAATATTTTTAAAATATATTTAAAAAATATTTATTTATGGATATTTAAAAAATATTTATTTATGGATATTTAAAAATATTAGATTTACATAATAAAAAAAATATTTATTTTTGTACATTCAAGAAATATTAGATTTATATCAAGAAAAAAATATTAATTTTTGCATATTCAAAAAATAGTTGATTTACATAATGAAAAAAATATTTATTTTTGTATATTCAAGAAATATTAAATTTAAATCAAGAAAAAATATTTATTTTTCCATATTCAAAAAATATTAGATTGTTTGTTGTGTTTATTTAATGAAGACGATAAGAATAATTCGATTTGATTTCTTTGATTTCTTAAAGTACCTACGTACTTATTTTTCGGTTAGAGAAAAAATACTAGGTATGTTTTAGGTGGATGAAGAGTAACTTTGTTTGATATCCCATCAGACGATTTAAAAAACGAATTGTAAACAAATCACTCAACTTAAATCTTTCCTTTGTTGAGGAACTGTTGCCGGGTTGAACATGCAAAACAAACTTCACAACACAAATTAAACACTGGATCTTGTAAAAGGACGTCTTATTATTTAACTTTTTCATTTTTCCCTTTATGTGGACATATAAGATTATAAATATAAGTATAAGTAAACTTACTTTTTTATTATTGTTCCTTGATTTTCCACAAAAAATTATTAGTAGACTTAATTTAAACATAAATTTTAAGTTACGTCATGTTTTTAAATACACTTTAAAAAAGTTTTTTGTCACAGATACATTTACACACATACAAATTTAAAATACACTTTAAAACCTTTAAAAGTTTTGTCATACATTATTACACATTACTAACACATCGATAATTATAACTGTTTTTTACTATTTATAACAGTTTTCGCTTATTAGCATCTTCAGTAATCATCGATTGACTGTATATGTTCTTTTCTATTTAGACTGATGTTTCACTTTTCCCCTCCCCATTTCGACCCATTTGTACGTTTTTGTTATGTTATCTTTATTTTATTCTTATTTTACGCCGTTATTTATACTTTAATTTTGTTTATCATTTTTAGTAATATGTCATCTTTAATGCTAAGTTGTTCATTTATAAGTTGCATGTTATTTTTATTCTTGTAAATATGTAAATTTTCCGCAATATTCATCCTAACACCTTTCTGCATAATTTTTTCGATTTTCATTGTTTCTTCGATTGTTCCGTATTGGTGTTTGTCATTGTATAAATGTTTAGTATAGTTGGATGTTGTATTATTCTTATTAGTATGCTCTTTATACCGTGTATAAAAGCTTCTGCCTGTTTGTCCGACATATTTTTTATTGCATGTGTTACATTTGATCGAGTAAATTCCATTCAACTTATATTTATCTTCAATTTCTATATTTGGTTTAAAAAATTTATCTAATTTGTTGTTGGTTGTTAAACCTATTTTTAAATTATAATTTTTGAATTTTTTTATTAATTTATCCGTATTATGTCCATGATAATTGAATCTTACCCATTTTTTATTTTGTTCACTGTTTATTATTTCCTGGTTATTTTCTTGATTATATTTGCTTCTACTGAATTTGAATCTATTTATTAATTTATATATAACTTTAGTGTTATATCCATTATTAACTGCTATTTGTTTAATGGTTTTTAATTCATTGTTAAAATTGTCTTTACTAAGTGGTACGTTGTATAGCCTGTATATTAAGTGTCTAAAAGCTGCCATTTTATGTTGATATGGATGATTAGAATTAACGCGTATTACATGGTCAGTTTGTGTACTTTTCCGATATATGTTGTAATTTATTTTGTTGTTCTTTTTCTCAATATTTAGGTCTAAACAGTTTATGGAATTATTTGATTCTAACTCCATCGTAAATTGTATCTTTTTGTTAATCGTATTTAAATATTCTAAAATTTCATTCGGATTATCGTATTCAGTAATAATGAGTGTATCATCGACATATCTTATCGACGTCTTATTAGTCTTTTGTGAATAAAGGTGACATTTGTTTATTTTTCTTCCCCAAGGCAAGATGTAATGCTTATGATACTTACATTAACCAAATGGAACTGATTATCAAAACAATTTTAAATCAGAACTATTTTCAAATTAATAATAAATTCTACCGATAAAACGATGGATTAGCGATGGGATCACCACTGTTAGGGATTATGTCCGAAATTTTCTTACAACATATGGAAGAAAAAATTATGGATGTGTTTGAAGATAAATACAAAATTAAGAAATGGTTTCGACATGTAAATGACACATTCTTTGTCACAGAACATGCAGACCCAAATGAAATATTACAATACCTAAACACTATTCATTCTAAAATTAAGTTTACCATGGAAAATGGAAATGGAAATAAACAACAATATAAACTTTCTTGATTTAACCATTACTAAAATATACAATAAATTGGAGTATAATATACATATATCGCAAACCAACACATACTAATCAAATAATACAAGCCGATTCTAACCATCCATATATATACATAAAATAGCAGCGTTTCATCACTTAATACATAGGTTATATAACATACCGATGAGTAGATCAAATTTTAGAAAAGTGCTTAACATCATTAACCTTCCGGAGCTAACAATACGGTCTCAGAGACCGACATTTACGATTTTTGCCAAGCATTTTTTCCCTAGTTGAGGCAAATTTCTGCCGTCCTGAGTACCTTTCGATCTCAAATAGAGTCAGTTACCCTCAAGTTGTCAGAGTTGAGCGTTGAACAGTTCTTAAGTTATAAACGCTTTAGGTCTCACAGACCGATGTTAGTCTATTAGTTATATAATTGGCTAAGTTCGTCTGTAACTCTATATTTACCTTAATCAACGCTGCTTTGCTAGCATTAATATATTATTTTATTCTTGAAAATGTTTCTTCCAACTAAACAATATTTTATCAACTCATTGCGTTGCTGCTAGTTTAGTTATAATTATTCAGCTGTTGAAATAAGTTCTATGCTGTTTCGTTAGGTGTAATATTTTCACTTTTCCATCAGTATATAAAAAGTGGCTGCCTGCACTGGTGAGGAAGTACAGAAAACACTTTTCGACTCTAATAAATTTACCGTACATTTTCGAAACTTTAGGACTGATTATTTCGAAAACTTTCCTCTTCAAGGTCATACGAGTTTGACATATTCCTACTCAGAAAAATATGCTGCATCCAAATTCGCGATCAAAAGTATGGGGTGCTATTTAAAAAAATTGATGATGACGTCATAGTGCGAAAACAAAAGATGATCGTAAAAATTATAAATATTAAAAAAGATGCAGTTTTAAAAACTAAAGTTGACCGGTCTGAGGATTTTTTGTGAAAATTTTTCTAAAATGTTTTATCGAATTTATTCCATACTTTACGAAAGCACTGTATATAAACATAATAACTCGGAAGAAAAAATTCTAAGAAGATAATTTTTAGAACTTCTTGGACACCAGGTAGTTGAGGAGCATATTAAAAATCGAGTTACTAGTACCGGCGTTTCGAAAACTATTAAATTACGTATTCAAGAAATTTATAACATTTCTGATCCTAATCCGAAAACCCCAATCTATGGAAGATGTTATTATTGCTGCAACAAGAAAAATATAAATTCGAAATACAAATGCCAGAAATGCCCAAAATTTATGTGCTTAGAGCATTTAGTACCGATATGCCAGACATGTGTTCTCCAAGAAGAACAGTAATTTGGACTGCAAAGTTTCAGTTCCTCCGAAATATTGGGACAATTTGTTTCTTTTATATTTATTTAACAAAATGTTAAGTTTCGTTTGCGTCCTATTTTACAATAAAGGAAAGTAATCATGTCGTATTTTGTAATTTTCTAATATTTTACGTTTCACTAAATTTAATTTTTTTTATAATTTTATAAGTCTTCACTCAGCTCTTTACTTAGCCTGTAATTTGCCCTTATCTTGTAATCAACAAATAAATAAAGTTTTTAAAATACCTCTTCGGGTTTTTGAAACTTAATTTGTGATACATGTAAACGGAAATACGTGGGATAAACTGGCAGAAGCTTTTATACAAGGTATAAAGAACATATAAACAAGAAGAATGAAATATCTAATTATACAAAACATCTAATAACGAAAGGACATATGCATGGTCCTATACAAAACATTATGAAAGTTGAAAAAGTAATACCAAAAGGATCCAAAATGAATATCGCTGAAACAATATATACAGGGAGCGTCAGCCAACTGGAATAAATTCATTATCTCAATTATTGCGCATATTGAAAAAACATCCCGAAACACGTCAGTTTTAGTCTATCATATGATATCCTGTAAAGTGAAAATTTCCTCCCTAACCTCAACCCCCTTCGAGTGATAGTTGCAACCTCCAAATTTTTAAATGGGAGGAGGGGTCTTGTGATACCTCATTTGAAAGGTCTCTCCATGCTCTATACAAAAATAAAATGGTTTAAAAATTTATTGCAAAAATGAAGAGTAAAAAAAATTAATTTGTTTAACGAAATTCGTTATGACACACTAAAAAAATCAAAAACTAATAACTGTTTTTCCAGGTTTGTTTCGAAACCATTAGTCTCTGGATGAGTACCATATTTTGCTTTGGCGTTAAACGTATCAAACCAGTCATTAACCACAGACAGAAATTTACTTGTTTCTTGCCACGTGGTATTTTTAAAAAGTGATCGCATTCCGCACCATTCAAGAGCTTTTGCACGAGTATTTCAAAAAAATTGAGCTGCCGGTTTCACTTTCTGAAGTTCGCTGCCTCGAACCGATAAATGATAGTCACTCACTTTATGCACTAACTGCAGCAATAAATTCTTCGGTACCGGCTGTGTTGATATACTTTCCATCCAGAGTCTATGAAGTGGTTCCTTATTAGTGTAAGTAAATATAAGGTACGTCTGCAAACACAAACACTTTTTCGTCGTGATTAACGGGGTTTTAAAAAAAACAGTTTTTATTATAACCCACATTCAACTCTGACCACAACTCTTACTTGCCAATCTCCATGTCGCTTACAATCGAAACAAAATGATGAAGAAGATGCAGAAGTAGAAGGAAACAGGGGCGAAGAAGTAGAAGAAAACGACTCATAATAGGCCTTATGGAAACACCATGTAATAAAAAACGCGCCTTTCATTTTACCTGAAACAGATGCATCGCAGCGCACAAGTTTTCTTTAGAACTATTAGTTCCAAGTAAATTTTTTGTAGAACCTTTTTTGTGGAAATTTTGATAGTAAACAAATTTTGTAATAACCGAAATTCAGGTAAAACTAATATTTCACGAGATATTTGAGAAAAACTGATTTTCGCTGCCTTCGTCCTTCAATAATTTCTTTGGCGGACAGGATTTTTCAACGGACTCTTTGCACAGTGTTTCTTATAGCGATGCAAAGAAAATCGCGAAGAAAAATTTTCACTTGTAATTTTTTAGAAGATGAATACTAAAATGACTGGACTATAAACAATTTGAACTATGAAATTTTAATCCAAAACATTTTAAACTGGAGGGGACGATAGGCCTAAAAAGGATGGAAATCCTTGTTCTAGAGCATAATGTTACATTACATTTATGTTTTTTAAATTATTATGTTTCGAAATAAAGAATTCAAATTCTCATTTCGAACGATCGTTCAAATTTCCTTGCTTCACCCAATGATATTTGTTCCGTGTCTGACGTCATGCGCAAACTTCAACGAAATAAGGTTTAGTTTGTAGCACACCATATAATACTACCACCGCGGATGATATAACAATGACCCCATTCCAATAAAAATGTTTAAAGAATTTTTAAAGAATGTCGAAATATAGCTGCTTATTATTCGTTAACTAAATTTAAAATTTATTTAAATTTTCTCAACGAATTACGTTACGTTACGTTATTATTGGAGCTACAAAGTCGATTAAATTAGGAAAGAATTGGTGTGTTTTTTCACTGATTACCATAATTAAAATAGTTTTCCGTGGAAAAAATCTTCAACACATCCGTTTTCAAGATATTTGCTTGATTACATACATCATCTCAATCCTATATGTGTAATTAGTTATGTGGTATACTTGAATTCCTAAATCACTGAATCAAACGCATTTAACCCTTTATTGCATTCCGTTCCCATTTGGGAACACAGTGCATTGAGTTCCAGAAATTCTCTACTAATCAACTGATAAACTTCAAGGGCATGTAGCCCACCTGGGAACACAGTTCTTCAAGTTGGAATATATACTTACAGATGACAGCACCTAGTAGTGTCAGTAAATATTTGCACAGCTGCTGATGTGTAGTTGGAGTTGCATTTTTGTTGGTGTGTTTTTTTCTACAAAAACGTGCTATTGAGTTCTAAAAAGTTCTAAAAAAAATCCTGTGTGGGGTACTACAGTCTTCTCAAGGTAATTACGTTTTGGGTTTTAATATATCTCATGTACTTAGCAGTAAATTTTGACATTGGTAGTTGTGCCCATTTAGGAACATCGTGTGTAAATTGGACTAAATTCAAAATTTGCAAAATGGATGGAACATGGAAACCCATCAATCCACAATTATTTTATGGTCAACATATCAAATCCGAGACATTCCAAGCGATAGTGACGATTCAGCTATCGTAGATGATGAGGGCCCGGAGTTCGAAAATTTAGATTTAGAACACTTGAATGATAATGTGGATATTGAGGAAAATTTTGTCTCTGAAGATGACTTACCATTGATTCACTTGGCAGATGTGGCACATCCCAAAAAATCTAAAGTTGCAAAACTAATATAGCTGGAAAAAGAGACATTGAAAACGATAAGGTACGATTTTCTGGCAATAGTGATTTGCCACAAAATATTTTAGACCTCACTACGCCTTACTTGATCTTCAAACTATTTTTTACCAATGCATTCATGAAGCAGGTAGCAGATATGTCCGCACTATCAAATCAATCCGAATCGTCCATTTGTTACTACACCTCATGAAATACAAAAATTTATTGGAATGTTATGTGGATGTCTGTCATAAAACTGCCTAGTACAAGAATGTACTGTTCTGCAGCGACGCGAGTTCTTCAAGTCGCTGATGTGATGCCAGTTAACCGTTTTCAAGCAATTAAGAAAAATCTACATTTCAATGACAACGAGCAAATGGAAAAGAAAACTGAGAAAATTCAACCCGTTATCGATCACATTCAGTCAGTCTGCAGCAAAATACCAATGGAAGAAAATTTGTCCTGCGATGAACAAATAGTACCTTTCAAGGGCATAATTTCTATCAAAACATATAATCCTAAGAAGCCCCATAAGTGGGGCTATAAGCTATTGGTACTTTCAGGTGTCAGCGGTTTTTCTTATGACTTCGAATTATTTACTGGCAAGGTAGATGTAGCAGAAGCAAAGGAAGATTTTGGTTCTGCAAGTAATGTTTTTCGACTAAGTCGCAACTTACCTAAACATCTGCATCATAAGTTGTACTGTGATAATTACTTTACAAGCATTCCTTTGTTCTGTTATCTATCACAAAATGGAATTGATTGTGTAGGAACTGTAAGAACAAATAGGTTGAGGGGATGAAGCTTTCCTACTGTAAAAAATTGGAAGCAACAAGGTAGAGGGTCATATCTAGAAAAACTGACCAAAGACCAAAACCAACAAGTAGTGAAGGCTATACAGTTGTATGGCAATAAAATTGTGATGCTGCTATCCACTTTTGCTGGTAGTAACCCATTTCATTAGGTTAAAAGATTTTCAAATCTGAAAAAAGTAGGAAAAAAATTATCTATCCAGACATAGTGAAAGTATACAATAAACATATGGGGGGAGTCAATCTCCTCGATTCCTTGCCAGATGCAAAAAATGATACTACAAATTATTTTTTCACATGTAATTCATGGTTGTATAGAAGAATACTCCAACACAAAAGCTTTGGCGAAATGACTCCTTTGCAATTCAAGATTGAATTGGCACAAGTACTAACTATAATGGAAACAAGTAATGAAGAAAATAGAAAAAGAGGAAGGCCAAGCGATTCTTCAAAGGAGACTCAACACATGAAAAGGAGATGCAAAAAAGCATTACCTGCAACTGAAACCAGAAAAAATAGAGTTGACCAGCATTCTGAACAGCGCAATCGTTGCCGGTTGGAGGGTTGCAATGGGAAAAGTCGCATGTTTTGCGGAAAATGCAAAATATATTTATGTCTGTATGAAAAAAGAAATTGTTTTATTGATTACCATCAATAATTTGTGAGCAAGTAGATATTAGTATTTTTTAGTCATTATTGTTTCTAATACGCATAATGTTTCCGATTGGGCTTGACAAGAAAAAGTGTCAAAATTTTCTAAATAAAAGAAACAATTCTTTAAATTGTGCAAGCTAAAAGACCTACCATGAATTTTTTTCGATGGAAAATAAAATTATGTGCAATATATGGTTAAGATTGGGCTCCTTTATTGAACCATTTTATTGACAAATCATGTCCACGGTGTCATCAATTTATTATCTATTACACTCAATTTGAAATTGATTTTTCCGAATTATCAATTTGATATTAATTTTCTGAATTTTAAGTTGATTTTTCCAATTTGGACTTTATTAATCTCAATTTGAAATTGATTCTTTAAAATTAGAAGTTGATCTCTTGTATTAAACTAGATTAATATTTTAAATTGAAATTGGTTATTCCGGATCTGAAATTGATTAGTTTTAATTTGTCATTTATTATTCGCAAAATAAAATTGAGTAGTTTTAATTTGAACTTTAAGAATAAAGAGATTTGCATAATTTTAAAAACGGATGCATTTACAAATATTATATTAAAATGCTGTGAATTATGCTCTTGAAATTAATAATTTTTTAACCACTACAAAGTAACCAACAATTACGCAAAAATTATGTTAGCGGAAATGATCTAAATTAGAAACTTGATTTCTCCATAACTTTTCCCATCAATGTGTAAATTGAGACACAAAATTTTGAAACCTGTAATGAAACAGTTTGTTATCCGCTTATCAATGACGATTTTAGCGGTTGATCACCTGTACAAGTGTATTCAAACTCATTTTTGTAAAACCACCA
Source organism: Dascillus cervinus (assembly GCA_949768715.1). NCBI lineage: Eukaryota > Metazoa > Arthropoda > Insecta > Coleoptera > Dascillidae > Dascillus > Dascillus cervinus. The sequence continues at coordinate 20,133,680 of OX458320.1, forward strand.
GCTGTCATTGCTATTTCTGCATTTGATCTTTGCATAATCAACATCAAACTCTTTCGTAACTGCAAATCGTTTAAATTGTACCAAGCACATTCGTACGCTGCAGCAGCACTATTTTCGGCCTAAAACAAATCGAAAGAGTAAGCAAAGCAATGTTCCATAAAGTCATTCTACCTACATGGTAAGTTAATTGTTGACTGAACCAACAGTAAATTGTAAGTTGAAGAAATATGAAGAAAGGAACGAAGCACAATTGAAATATTTGATCGGAATTTAATTTCTGAAAAAACAAAACTATATATATGTACAAGTTTCAAGTGTCACTAATAGAATCAACTGAATTTTACTGCATAAAAATCTCACATTTTGGTTCTATCTTTTTAGTTCACATTATTTCTGTCCCTAATGTAGGTTGATTTGATGTATGAGAAAAATAAGGTAATAAACACTTTCATTAGATTCGAATGGTGACTCTTGAAGAGTGTTCCTTCAAAATTGTTTTTTGGATAATATTTACCATTGCAAAACTGGAAAAGCACGCACTTGTAGCTGTTGTTAATACTTGAACTAACATAATGTACTGAAACAATTGCGCCAGTTCGGAACATGTTCTGAAAGATAACCAATTATTAATTTTCTGTTACTCAGATGACGTTCGGTCGTACTCAGTCAGCATATTGTGTTGAGCGACGTACTTATTTACCAGCAGCTGATCGAAACTTATTTTTGATATATCCTGGTCATTATAACCAAAGTTCGCTATAAATCTTTTCTTATTGGCATCATCCATCGAACCGACTAACCTCAAATTTGAACTGATTATTTGAAACTGCGCCACACAAATTAAAACTAATGTTACAAATAACAAATCGACGCCAATTCCACCTATGCTGGTGGATATTCCGGTATAAAATTGCCAAATGAAAATCATTTCATACAAAGGACTTGATTTCGGCAAAAAAGATAATGGAAATGGTAATTGTTGAACGCCAATAAATAATTGTATAAAGAAGAATTGAAACAAACTAACGCAGAACACCACAATTAAACAGCAGATAATTCTGCAATTAAATAGGGCTAAATTGTTCAGTTGAAGGTACACTGACTCTGTCGATGCCTTAATCGGTAAAAATTCGAACCACAATTTCCACAATATTTTTCGCATTTTTTTCCTGCACATTATAAGAGTTAACAGTTTAATTGTCATCTGTAAGTAAGGTTATTTACTTACATACTATACAACAGTTCTAAAAACGTACTTGTAGCATTGCAGTTAAAAAGGCCACTGATTGAATCGAAATATATTCCCTGCTAATGATGAGATCGAAAATTTGACACAGATTTAACAAAACCATACTTGCTACATTGATGCAGCCGATTATAATCAAAACTCCGTTGTCAGTTTCAGGCCATAAACTTGCACACTGGATACATAACTTCAGCAAGATCAGATTTTTCTTCATGGGGTCGTTATTAATTATTTTTGAAAATTCTGAAAGATTAGTGCAATAAGAAATCATTAAAAACTTATCCTTACCGGGCTGTTTCCGAATGCGTTTAGTCATAATTGCTTCCACAACAAATGAAAGCTGTGTTACCAATAGTCAAATTAATTTACAGATCCTATTTTAATTATCCAACGAGTATTTAATTTCGTTACATTTATTGGAACTGTTGTAAATATTTGAAACCGTCTCTTAACCACTGCGTCTTATCACGGTGGTGACTTGTTGTAGAGTGAAGGACTAATTGGAAATTTAATGTCAATGCGCATATGAATTTTTAATTAGTTTTAGTTAAATTTTGAAAGAATTGAAAAAACTTTTCGGTGGATGTACCTGCTCATTTTATAATTATAGTTTTTAAATTTGTTAGGAGTCGTTTGATCTTAAATTCATTTCATTTTTGAAAAGACCGAATTAATATGAAATTTTAATGAAGTCATTGGTTATAAAGTGAGTCAAATAAACGAGCGAGACACTACTTGTCTGTTGACAGTGCTTTATGATATATCTTATGTATCTGGTGTAATATAAATGTCAGTTCTATATTAATTCTAATATTTAATGGTAAGTCTTTCATCTGAATAATAACTACCTTAGTTTTAATTAAACATTCTAATTGTTGTTGTGCTAGTTTAGATAAATTTGCTACGAATAAATGGTAATTGTGAGAAAAATTTCAGGAATAAACAAACAATTTATTGGCAAACAAAATATTTCTAAAATTGTTTTCAAATACGTGCTACAATTTTATTCTATTTTTCAGAGTTCTGCGAAAATGATTGGTAAGCTTAAGTCTTGGTATGGATTTAGTAAATTAAGTTAACTGATGGTTTGCATTCAATTGACTATGAAACTATGATTTATATTTTAACAATTACCCTCTTGAAATAAGACAACCAGTAGCTGAAACAAGAAAACTAAGAAGGAAATGGCATAGATTAAGAGCACCAGATGATGAAACCAGACTAAACAGAGTCACCCAAAAATTACGAAAAAAAATTGCAGAAATAAAAAACGAGTCCATTAATAAATATCTATTAGAAGTAATAGCTGATAGTGCAACAAATTACTCCCTCTGGAAACCAACCAAAAAATTAAAAAGGCCACTGACACACTATCTACCAATCAGAACTGCAAATGGAAGCTGGGCTAAGTCAAATCATGGAAAAGTCCAAACATTAGCTAATCACTTAGAACAAACTTTTCAGCCAAACGAAAATCGTATCATAGTGGAATTGCCGTCGTATGAGGGTGAATATTTGCACATCAATTCAGTAATACCGAAAGAAATAGTAGATGAAATTAAGAAGAATGTATAAATCCATTAAAAGCTTCCGGCTAGGACCTTATAACTAGAGCAATTCGTAAGAAGTTAGCTAGAAAAGCGTTGGTTAAACTCACTAACTCATTAAGTGCAGCATTTTGTTTAAAACATGTACCCGTTGTCTGAAAAGTAGCCGAGGTAATAATGATTGTCAAATCTAGCAAACCGCCAAATGAAATCTCCTCGTATAGGCCTATTTCGCTATTACCAGTTGTGTTTACGCATCAATTTGGATTTCGGAGTAAACACTCTACCATGGACCAAATTCACCACATAATAGACATTATTGAAAAAGCATATGAGGGAAAGCAAATATGTTCAGTAATATTTTTAGATGTGGCCCACGCATTTGACAGGTTCTGGTATGCTGGACTCGTGAATAAGTTGGAAATAATGTTACAAAAACAATATGCTGAGATATTGAAATCATATATTTCGGGTCGAGTGTTTCGGGTCATGTAGGAGGAGACATTTTATGCGGTAAGAAATGTTAACGCAGGAGTACCGCAAGGTAGCGTACTCGTGCGAGTACTTTACCCAGCGCCGGCTTAACCTATGAAGCAAAAGATCCAAAGTATCGGAGCGCCACACGAAGCGGGCGTTAAAAAATCCCAAAAGGGCGCTAAAATCCAAACTCGGCGCGCCTTGCATCGGGGCGCTAGCACCCCTAGAGCCGGGCCTGACTTTACCAACTCTACACCTGCGATATACCCAAAACAGAATATGTTGCGATCTCTACTTATGCTTACGATACAGCTATCCTAGTAGTGGCACATGACAACAACGAAACTGTATCTAAACTCCAAGAGGCTTGTAACAATGCAATTGAATGGACTAAGACGTGGAGAATAAAAATAAACCAGAGCAAATCGTAAAAAAAAACAATTACAAATAGTAATGAATAACAAGGAGATACCATACTAAGATACAGTAAAATACCTGGGAATGAACCTGGAAGTTCGATTTAATTGGAAGGATCACATAATAAAGAAGAGAAAAGAACTCGATATAACATATAAAAAAATACATTGGCTATTGGGACGGAAATCCCAACTCTCTGTGCATAATAAGTTGCTGTTGTATAAACAGATTTTAAAACCAGTCTGGCTGTATGGAATACACTTCTGGAGATGTGCAGCAGCTGCCAAGAGTAATATAGAAAAAGTTCAAGTTTTTCAGAACAAGGTGCTCCGAGGTATTGTGGACGCACTCTGGTACTACAGAAACGACCACATTCACAAAGATTTAAAGATATCGACGGTCAAAGAAGAGATCCGGAAAATGGCAGTCAAACATGAGGAACGGCTCCACCAACACCGCATCATAGAAGCTCTTCAGATGTTGGATTATTATCAACTCCGCAGATTGAAGAGAATGAAGCCACTAGGCATAGTGTATATGTTCTAAAACGATATGATGAATTTAAATACACCGTGAATCAATTATGGTCTACTTCTGAAATTTTCTTAGTTGCAACCAAACATACTAATTCCACTTACCACTTGATACTGCCTTTGATTTAAATTATAAATGGAATCAAAATTGCTTTATTGGCTACAAACGTCAAAATGACAATGTAAGAAATTTAATCAGCAAAATTACGTAAAAGGACTTAAAAACTAACTCAAAAATTGTTCAAAATGCATTCCATTGTGGAGCAAACAAACTTCGACCCGGTTTAAAAACGACCTTTGAATGCATTGTAATGTCTCTAGTGTTACGGCCATACACTCTTCACAAATTCGTTGTCTGAGTTCTTCGACTGTATGGAAAGGAGTTTGGTAGACTCTTTGTTTTAGTATGCCCCACAGGAAAAAATCTAAAGGCGTTAAGTCTGGACTTCTGGGTGGCCAAGGGTTATCGGAACCTCTTCCTATCCAAACGTTTGTAAAATTGTCATCTAAATATTGTCTGACATTTCAAAGTCAAACTTGACAATACTCAGAACAATGGAATGGTAGATGTATTTTTTAATTTTTGAAAAATTAGAGATCTAGTGCTTGTTTCAATTAGTATGTTTGGTTGCGTCTAAGAAAAATTCAGAAGTAGACCATAATTGATTCATGGTGTATACCACCTTTTGTCCTCGCGAAAATCAGTGACACCATTACATATCCATCATTACATGAAGTGAAAGGAACTCAAACTCGAAATAGTAATGAAGGTGTAAAAGCGATTGACATTCACCAGGGACTTAATAAAAGGTTTGAAAAAGAATGTTTATCACTCAGAACAGTCCGTTGAGTGGTGTAAATCCTTCCAGGGCAGTCGTGAACACTGTCGAACTTGCCGCATGCTCCCCGTCCAGCGTCTGCTGTGAATCTAAGGACGCTATTGGACCAATTTACGTCTATTTTCTCGAAGAAAAAAAAACGATTAATTTAGCTTATTACAGTGAGTCTTGGAAAGGTTAAGCTGGCCATAAGAACATAAAAATGAGGTTATTCTCCTACAAGATAACGCTGGCACACATGTAGCCCATCTAATGAAGAATATATTAGCAAAATTGGGCTGGGAAGTACTGCCTCACCCCCATATAGTACCGACATGGCCCTAACTGACTATCATCTCTTTGGGCTACTCAAAAGTTTTTAGGATGTAAGCGATTTGACTCTAATGAGGAAGTGAAGAATGTGGTGCATACTTAGCCACGTCGTCAACAAAAAAAATTTTTTCGACGGAAATACAGAAGATACCGGAGCAATGGAACAAGCGTATTTTAAAGGGGGTTTTACTTAGAAAAATGATGTATATAATAATAGTTATTTATAGTTTGTATCGACCAGAAAATAATAAAATGCTGGTAAAATTTGCACATCGTATGTCGTAGAGGTAATTGCAATAGGTTGTAAGTCAAAAACCTTTTCATTTTAGTTTATTTTGAAATCGTGACTAATCTAGTGAACTACACCAAGTGCAATATACCATACATAAACCAACAAGAAGTTGCAATTTCCTCTTTTGTATAGGACGAATAAAAATCATAATTATAAAAGCACTGGGGAAAAAAGGAGAATGCGAGAATGAGAATGAAAATGAGAACGTTTGTTTGTCGTTTCGATAAAATTTAATATATTTGACATGCAACCTATTGCTGTTACCACCACGATATCCTCTTTAGTAAAATAACAACTTTCTTAAAAATACGCATTGACTTGACAGCTTGTATTATATTAAGTGTACACCATTGGTAACGTTGTTATTATTGGAGCTACATAGTCGGTTAAACTATAGAAGAATTGTTGTTTTTTTACTGATTACCAAAATGAAAACAGTTTGCGGTGGAAGAAATGTTTCAACTGTTTCATTGGCTTTTGGTAGTTAATTGTAACCTCTAAGTATTTCATTTAATAACACTAATATGTATTAAGACTTTTTCACTCAGCACTAAACATCTCTTCGAAATATGTAAAAAATTCTAGGGCATTCCATTTAAAAGCGTGGTATTTTCGTGAATATCTCGAACAGTTGATTTTCGATTGTTTTCTTGATTTCATTGTAGGAACAACAGAAAAAACATCACTTCTTTGCCAAGTTAACCGACTTTGTAACTCTAATAATAGTAACGTTACTAATGGTGGACGCGTCATCTTTATTTGTCATTTTATTCGTTAACTTGGACAAGACATCACTAGGTGTTTCCTGGTTTTCACCAGTGTTCATATTGTTCCTTATACACATGATCCTTTCTACTATATTTTTACAGTTGTTTTTTTTTAATGGAAAAAACGAATGAACGGTTGTGGAATACAATAGTAATATTATTATGTATTAATTTTTGATATTTTATACTTTTCTGGGCTCACATCATTTACTTTTATTCATTTTTTATTGTCGTTCTTTTCTTTGTTGTCCAGTAGATATTTTTGTTTATAACTACGGTATTTAAATGTATTTATTACTTTATAAGGTAAATTGATATGTCCAGTCAATCTACGATTTCTAAGAAGGGCATAGATGCAAAAGGTCGAGTAATTCTGATTTTTTGGTTATTAAAAAGGTCAAGATTTCGAACTTGCCAGAGTGCCGGCGCCGTTGCCGGCATCGAAAAACGGCGAAATTTCTGACCTTATTCTAGTTTTCTCGAATTTTTTGCATGAAGAAGTAGTTTTCCAAAAAAACATTCAGTCCTTTTGTAAAGTACAGTAAATTTTTCACAATTTGAAATAAAAATCATCTTCCTGAGGTATAGCTATTCAAATTTCGAGCGAATTTTCAAAAGAACATTGTACGGTTTCCCTGTTGATAAGTGGCTCCTGATATTTTTTTGAAAATTGTGCAGGCTATCTTTTAGCAGATGCACTGTGGTACAAAAAATCCCCGAAAAATGTTATTCTAGGGTGACCGGTTATAGTGACGTAACACGCTAAAGGAGGGCCATTCTGCTACCCTTTACAGTTTACTAAATGAGATATTGAAATTTTTGCTACGGGGCTAAGGCCTTAATTTTGCCTATAGACTATAGTAAAATGAAGTTCATGCCTTTAATATTTAATCAAGGAAGCCATGAAGAAAACTGAAAAATGAAAAAAAATTCTTTCAACTACATGCGATAAAACACTTGTAGTGAACGGCATTACACTACATTTATATGTATAACCAACTAAAATACAAGGTGGGAATGCGACGAAACGGCACTCATAAAAGTTACGCGTAATATAAGGCAGGAAGATAATTTTTGTTTTAAATTATGAATTTTTTTTTAATTTTTCTTCTTCATGGCTTCCTTGATTAAATATTGAAGGTGTTAACTTCATTTTACCACAATTTATGGGCAAAACTAAGACCTAACTTCTGCAACGAAAATTTAAATATCTCATTTAACTTAGCTGTAAAGGGCAGCAGAAGGGTCCTCCTTTATCGTGTTATGTCACTGTAACCGGTCACCCTAGAATACATTTTTTGGGGGATTTTTTGTAGCACAGTGTATCTGCTAAAAGAAAGTTTGCACAATTTTCAAAAAATATCTGGAGTCACTTATCAAGAGGGAAACCGTACAATGTTGTTTTGAAAATTCGCTCGAAATTTGAATGGATGTAGCTCAAAAACTATTATTATCAGAAAGATGATTTTTATTTTAGATTGTGAAAAATTTACTGTACAGGGTGTCTCATCACTTGTGGCCACCCCCACAATTGAGCTTTAATTGAAAGCTATGAATTTGAAATTTAGTGCACGTATGACTCTGGTATAAGGCTAGAAATTTCCGGTTTTAAATGTTAATTGTCGGCGTTAGTTTTCGAGAAAAAAAAAAACTGATGTTTTATAAAAATACTATCTCCCAATTTCGTCAAATTTCACTTTTCAGGATCAGTATTTTTGAGACAAAGATGTTTAAAGTAAAAAAAAAATCCAAAAGCTGTAATTAGCCTAAAATTCCCTTCTATTCGAATCTTAACAGTAAATGTAATGATTTATGGCCCTAACGATTCTCAAGACCTGTCCGCAAAGTCAAGTACAATTTAAATGTATGGCATTGTAAAAATTTGTCAGTGTTTAATGGAAGCCAGGCGAAGAGAACGTCAGTAGCGTACCTAAATCGAACCTTTTTACATTCCTGTAAATTTCAAAAATTTTTGTAAGTCCTCTAATAAATTATGATTATGAGAACGAACATGATTTAAAGTGTGGATGTTGAATTATTTTTTTTAAGTCGAAGAAGACTTATTACATTTTGAATTAATGTTTGAGTTCAAAGATGAATGCGAAAGATTTTGAACTGAATGATTTTGGAACTCGTTCGAGACTCACTTTGTCGTCCCCGTAAATTTATAAATTAGTTTCACGGATTATTGTCGTCGTACTGGTTGAATCTTTCGTGGGAACCTGTTCGAAAGCACGTTTCATCCATAAATATTTAATGACTTTATCGCTAAAATTGCTTCGGAATTGCATTTTTCAATAATAAACGTAGGTAGTCATAAAAATCGACTGTCAGTTATAAACGTAGGGTGGGTGTATTACTTTTGTTATCAGTTCAACTTCAGCTTTTGAAGATCAACTTTGTCCAAAAAGTTTTTATCTGTGTTTTAATTAGTTTTCGTTTATAATGCTGGTTACCTTTACCTTCGAAGAAAAGACTGATATGATATTAATTTATGGAGAAGCACGACAAAATTCTGTTCAAGCTGCTCAAATTTACGCCCAACGTTTTCCGCTAGGAAGAAAAATTATTCAAAATCTTTCGCATTCATCTTTGAACTCAAACATTAATTCAAAATGTAATAAGTCTTCTTCGACTTAAAAAAAATAATTCAACATCCAGACTTTAAATCATGTTCGTTCTCATAATCATAATTTATTAGAGGACTTTCCAAAATTTTAGAAATTTACAAGAATGTAAAAAGGTTCGATTTAGGTACGCTACAGACATTCTCTTCGCCTGGCTTCCACTAGACACTGATAAATTTTTACAATGCCATAAATTTAAATTGTACTTGACTTTGCGGACAGTTCGAGAATCGTTAGGGCCATAAATCATTACATTTACTGTTAAGATTCGAATATAAGCGAATTTTAGGTTAATTACAGCTTTTGGATTATTGTTTTTACCTTAGACATCTTTGTCTCAATAATACTGATCCTGAAAAGTGAAATTTGACGAAATTGGGAGATAGTATTTTTATAAAAAATCAGTTTTTTTTTTTTTTTAGAAAACTAACGCCGACAATTAACATTTAAAACCGGAAATTTCTAGCCTTATACCAGAGTCATACGCGCACCAAATTTCAAATTCATAGCTTTCAATTAAAGCTCAATTTTGGGGGTGGCCACAAGTGATGGGACACCCTGTACTTTAAAAAAGGCTTGATTGATTTTTTTTGTCAATTACTTCTTCATGCAAAAAATTCGAGAAAACTAAAACAAGGTAAGAAATTTCGCCGTTTTTCAACGTCGGCACCGACGCCGGCTCACTAATAGCGCCTCTATACATACAACATACTGGTAATACTTCGAGTTAGGATTTTACGGAAAGAAAAATTGGAAAAGTTGCCCGGAAAAGTGAAAAATTCGGGAAAACATGAAAGTGATTTTTTCTACAAGTGCGCATGAGCAAATATCGTTTGACAGTCGACAACTGTGATTGTAAAATTGTGAACGAAGTCACGCGGTTTTACATAGTGACGAAAAATTGATTCAGTTATTTAGTTTCAGTTCAATTGTGATTCTGTTGTAAGTTCATAGTTAACACAATTTAATGGATTTAATGGATGTATATATGTATGTACGTATGTTCCCTATAGACTCGGAAATCGCTGAACCGATTTTGATGAAATTTTCAGGAAAATTCTAACATAATCTGGAAAGTGTTCCTGTGAAGTTTGGTACCGATCGGGGTGGGGGTTATCGCAAAACAAGATTTTTGTGTAGAAATAAGTGTCCTAAAGGCACCAAATTGTTTACACAAGTGCATCTTAGTAGGGGAAACTTAGTTTGATGCCGATCGTGTGCGGGGTCCCTAAAAAAAATCGCACAAGGAGGGATCACTGAAATATATTTTTGCATAGAAAGAAGTGTTCTACAACCACCAAATCACAATTGCATCTTAGCGGGGGGGGGGGAGGCTTACCACCCTAGCATATTTTCGCATAGCAAGAAGTGTTCTACAGCCGCCAAATTTTGTACACCGAGCGAAGCCGGGTACTTCAGCTAGTACACAATAATAATAACTCATTATGTTTCAATTTTTACTCAAAAAAAATTGTCTATAGTGGGTCTAAATCTAATATGGGGATATTTATGGGGGATTTATATGTAGCCCGCGGAGTTATGTTGCATTTCCAAAGTGGCCCGCAAGATCATTTGGGTTGGCCACCCCTGAACTAGACTAATATTATTAGTAGTTGTATTGTAATTTTAGGTTTCAAATTTATCGTTAATCATTTCACCTTGAATTCATTTCCCGATCATTCGCAATACTTTAATGAGCTCTGACGACTGTCCATAGTATTTCTTAAACGAGTTGAATTATATAGAAAAAATTTTAAATAATAATTTTGAACGATCCGCCGCTTCACATGAGATAAGAAGCAAAACATGTAACGAAGACAGCGAAGACGGATATAATAAAAAACTTGTGCTCTTTTCAGCCTCCGTCCTTCAGTTACTTAAATGCAAAACTCGCTTAACAACATTTCACCTGTCCCTGTGTAATAAAAAGCAAATTTAAATAATTCTTGCAGGTGGTTGTGCAAATGTTTATTCATTTCCGTTTTTAAAACAGAGAAAGTGGTTCAAATAATCTAATCCTTAAATTAACGGTTAAGAGCAATTTTTATGGCGCTCACTTATACACGAAATTACAGGTAAGCTTCTTCCTAATTAAATTATAATGTAAGTTTTGCAATACTTGTTGTACATACTATCAACGATGGCAATATTATTAAGAAAAACAAGGGTTGAATTAACGATTAATCCAAATAAACACCTGGGGAATTCATTGGAAATTAATAAAAATGAATGCCTCTCAGTGTTATTATGTTTTGAGGATAAACCCGAAACTCAATTAGTACCACCACTTGTATGTTCCACAGTAAGTAAGTTGTTAACGGTTTATATTGTTTCCGAAATTAGTGAGCCACTTAGACAAGCTTTATAACGTTTAGAATGTAAAATGAAGTGACGGTACAAAGTGCTCTAACTTATTAAAAAATAATAAAAAATTATCGAACAATTTTCTTTAATTTAAAGCAATTTCGAGTGTTTTTACATTTAACAAAACTATCCAAACTTGTCAAAAATAAAGTAGCCTAAATCTGTTCGAAAAACTATTTTGCAATTTAGGCAGAAAGCTTATAATATAAACATGAAATCAGTTTTACATCACGTAAATCTGTCTGGTTCATCTGTAAAAACATTCTTTCAAATGTTAAACTTCTATAAAGTAGTTAGCGACTACAACTTACGTCTGATTATTTAAATAATGAAATTCTATTTTTAGAATAAATGTTAATGAAATGGTAACATAATTATCGAAAATTTATGCAACCGAAAATGAAGTTCAAGAATTGAAGACGGTTCATAATGACATTTATGTAGTTACTTAACAAACGTTGCGTTGGTTATTTACAACAGATTCGGGCAGTTCGTGAACTTTACGAGAATATGATTGAATATAACGTAGGCCAATATATCACAGGTTACCTGGTAATTGCCATTTATAAAACTTTAGCTAATAAAGAAGATTTGACCAGCGAAAACATTAAACTAGCTAATGTTGTGGAATGGTGTAATGAAGCGGTGAGTCATAACATTAACTTTGACGAAACTAATATTTTAATTTCAGCTTGCGGGTTTCGTTTTCATGGTGGACGATCTAACAGATGGATCGTCCATTCGCAGAGGCAAACTCCCTTGGTACAAACAAAACGATGTTGGATTACAAGCAATAAATCATGCATTAATGTTAGAAAATAGCGTACACTTAGTTTTGTTAAAATATTTCAGGGAAAGAAATATTTGCAGTTCGTTAATTGAGGTATTTTACAACACAATCTTGTCCTTCTTTGCTCGTCAAACGTTAGAAAGCACTTTTGTAAAGGATGGCAAACCACAATTAATTCTATATACGCTTGAAAATTTCCTTGAATACTCAACTATCAACACTGGGTATATGGCAGTTAGTAACCAATTTATTTTGGCGTCTTATTTGGCCGGAAAATACTCAAAAGAATTTGAAGGACACGCACATTTTTTTGGTTAAATATTAGCTCCGTTATTGCAAGCAAATGTAAGATATACGTATAATCGGATTACTTAATCAATTAAAAAATAATAATTTAAGAACGATATGGCTGGTTGCTTTAATAATGGTAGTGAAGTAGATAAATCAAATTCTGATATTGCTCGAGGTAAATGTACTTGGTTGATGGTACAGGCGTTACAAAAGGCAAACCCATCACAAAAGCAGGTTATCGAAAGGTATTATCGACAACCAGGTACGGAAGCTGAGAGGGCAATTCGAAATTTATATGAGAATTGGAATTGCCTAAAGAGTACAAACTATATGAACATGAAACGTTCACTCAATGTAAAGAATATATAAAGAATTTAAATAATGAGGAAAACCGTAATGGTTTTTCTGCGTTGTTGAAATTGAATAAATATTTCCAGTACTTGGAAGAAACTTCCGATAACACCAGCGTAAATGCAAGAGCGATGAAATTGTTTTCTTAGCATCTTACTGGGTTTATTTTTAATGAATACAATGTACGAAACGAACAAGATAAGTGAAGAAATAAATAAAATCATAATTAATCAATTAAATACCTGATCAAGTAGCAATTAAGTATGCCATTAGGCAAATTACAAATTATAAATCTATTTACCTCGCAACATTTCCTCAAAGCGTAAACAGAAATACAAAATTTGTAAACCTAGAATAAAATATTCCACCTCATCCAATTATAATCTTTGTAATTGATCATGTGCACTAGTGTATATAGTCTCATTTTTGTATATAATCACAATGAAACTCTTTCTTTAGTCTGAATCGCATAAATCACACCATTCACTGTTGCATGCTGCAGCAGCACTATTTTTAGCCTAAAACAAAATTTAGAAGTAAACTAAATGTTCACTAAATCAACAGGATAATGTGAACCGAAGAAAAATAAAAACTGGAACAGGGCCATCATAAAATATTTATTCGGGATTTAGTTTCTGAAAGTTTTATTTATGTTATTGGTAAGAAACATTCTTTAAAAATCCGTAATACTCTTTAAAAATCCGTAATACATTGTTGCTTTTAGAATAAAAATTTCTTTCAGAATTACTAAAGAACAGTAATACCTACTTTCGAATTTGAATAAAAATATTTTGACAATTTAGCCTTAATTCTCTTTGGGTTATACGTGATTTTAGTAGGTTATTTTATAGCCTATTAACAACCATTTAGTTTGTTGTATGGATGATAAATAAGGAAGCTATGAACTCGACTTGCCAAAGGTAAATGCACTTGGTGGTAAAGGCATTACAAAAGGCCAACCCAATTCAAAAACAGGTTATCGAGAAGTATTACGGACAAGCATGTGCCGATGCTGGGAGGGTAATTAAAAATGTAAACGAAAAATTGAAATTGCCTAAAGAATACAAAGTATATGAACAAAACACGTTAACTCAATGTACCAAATACATAGAGAATTTAACTAATGAGGAGCACCGTAATGGTTTTTCTGCACTGAAAAAAATGCTACCTAAGAATTTATCAAGAATCCGCTTCTAACTTTGAGAATGGTTGAGTTCTTGCTTTTTAGCACGTTTGTGCTTAAATTTAAAACGTCCAATATTAAACCAAGCCTAACGGATTCTTATTTTGTATCGACGGCAGTGGGGGGTATTGTTTGGGGCAAGGGGAAAGAGGCCTAAGGTAATAATAACTTCATCCGTATAAATATTGTTAATACAAGAACTGTATCAATAAATTGATTTTACGTTTGTAATTCTTGATAAAAAATTGAAATCGATAAATAAATATAAGTATTTATTTGATTAACGCCCAAACTATAATATTAATTATTTATTAAGGATGTGGACAGGAGGAGGAAATTAAAGAAGTAATGTTTACTTCTTTAATTTAAACTTTGTTAATATTTTTGTGAAAGTTTATGAACTGCCCTTGAAAAAGCTGCAATAAAATAACAGCGAAACGTTGGAGTAATCCATAGTTTTATTAGAAGGTGACATTTTCAATAATTTAATGCAGTTAGTTCTCGTCTTGAACAATCAGTCTGGCTGCCGATAAAAACAATATAAAATATGTTCTACTTCCGTCAGTGGTTAGCTTTAATTTATTTATATTAATTGTATATTTGTGAGAATTAATTTTTAGATTTTCCATGCCTGTTTAAAACATCAGTCTACTTTCTCCGAGTGCAAATGAATGATTCTAAGTACCTATAATAAATTACAAATATATATTACTGAAAACTTTTTATAATAACTCTTCGAAATATTGTTTCTTTATAGAAGTTACTAGAAGGATACATTTTGAAAAAATTTGAAAAAACGCTTCATTAGTAAAGTAAATATTATTAATATCAAAGAATCTCATACATAACATAATAAGATTAGATACGCTATTTTGTACTCCCACAATAAATTCCGGTTTTCCAGTATTTTTTTGGTCTATTTAAAAAATGTAACGGTTAGATTTAACGGTTACTTTAAAAAGTATTTTTATTACCGAAACGTGCTCAGTTTGCAACTGTTAACTAAGGGATGGGTTCTTAACAAAAATTTGAAGGAAAAGTTCGGAGAATATAAATCTGAGTCACTCAGAGCCAAACAGTATTAAATCACATATCACTTAAAGGCGTATTTTGTGTGACTTAATAGATACTGTTTGGGTGCATGCGTTATACAAAGCTTGTAAAACAGACAAGTCGTACAATGAAAGCAAAATCTCAAGAAATAATTTTGTTACAATATTTTTCCCTTGTATCCTATTTCCTAGCGGGGTTCGATGAGTGTAAATTATTTTATTGTCGGTAATTTTTCGGCAACGGGCCGCAGCCTTTTAGTTTTAGTTTAGTTTAGATAACGTTACAAGTGGTTTAGTGTCGCACGATGATGATCTAATTCAATGCAATTAATCGATGAACAGAATGACCAGTCGTTAGAAACGATACAAATTGAGAGTTTATTTCCATCCGAACGAAAAGTAAGTTTGCGGGTATCTGGAACGCCGTAATTTATTTAGGACATGCATTTTTCTCGCCAACGATTATATATATATATAAGGCGCCAAACAGCGCATGTAATTTAAACAAGTTATAGCGCCAAATAGGACGCACAGTTACAGTCGGTTACAGCGGCAGTAACGATTAATAAAAATTACTTATATTCTATAAAAAGTATTGCGTTCTGCTGAATCTTCTCGGAAAATTAGAGAAGGAATAAAAAATAAATGTGAACAGTGGAGTTTCAAAATTATTTTTTATTTATCACCTAATTTTTTTACACAACGCCGTTTTCGTTAATCATTTGCGAGAAAAACGCATGTCCACTGAATAATGAATCATGGTACTTGTCACAAACAAAAATTATATTCACAAATGTTAATTCCAGCAAATTTATTACGTTCCCCGTAAATTTGATAGCAATCCGAAGGGAAAATTATACGACAAACTTCGAAATATTAAGCATCAAATGGTAAATAAAGGACTTATAAAAAGGAAGTAACGTGCGAAACCCGTTGCTTCTGTAACAAATCATAGTAACGAAGAAGGTAAAGAAATAATTTTGATTATCTATTATACTAACTATCTTATTACAAATCATCCATTTTAGCGGATGTAGATATAAGTTATTTGGAAGAATGTAACAAAACAAAAGCGTGGCTGAAATACGCGGATGCGAGAGTTTTCTGGGAAGAAATCTGCGTAAAATGGAGAGACACCACAAATTATCGTCTAAAGGAATATAAAAATAAAAGTATTGATCAACTTATAGACGAGTGGTCATTATTGAAACATTCAAAGTATTCAATTTTGGTAAATTCTTGTGATATCTGTAGAACAATGTAACTATTTTGTTAATGTTTTTTAAATTGATGTAAATTTCGGCCAATTATTCCCATGGAAAGAAAATAAACCAAAGTGCAGGATTTGTAGCAAAAGCAACAAAAAAAATTGGAAACCAAGCATTAACTCAACGCCCTAACACTTATTCAACAATAAATACTTAGAAAAAAGGATAGATCAAGTGACTATTATAATTAGCAACTAAATGTATTAACACTGTATTGGACTGTGTAGTTTTTTGTGATAAGTTTATTTTTATAGTAAAATAATAGATACACATTTCAATTTACTTTTGGTCTGAAGAAAAAACCTATTATCGTTTTAAAGTGAACTTTAGTACGTAATTATACAATAATTTCTCAAATATTTTTTTATTGCGTTTTACAGTGAACTTTAGTAGTTATACAATTATTTCTAATATCATGTTTTATTGAACTTATTATTATTAAATATAATGAGCTACTCAACAAAAGAATGTGATGTGACGTTGTCAAATTTTTACTTTTAGTACTGTATTTGCCTACTTTTAATAAAAGCACGTATGTTAAATAACTTCATATTTTAAAACTCCTTTAATTCATGCATTCCATTCTAAAATTCGTAAAAATAATAATACTTCTTAAAATTAGAACGACGCATTCTTGAATTTGTCAAGAAGAATCAAAATTCTGGAAATTAAGAATGACCCGTTCTTAAAATTGATAAATAGAATCAACATTCTTGATATCGAGAATTGCCCATTCTTAAATTCGGCAAGTAGAATAAACATTCTTAAAATCAAGAATGATTCATTCTTAAATTTGACAAGAAGAATGAACATTCTTAAAACCCAAGAATGACCAATTCTTGGGCCAAAATTAAGAACGCGCAAGTTTAAATTTAAGCCCGATTTTTCTTGCCTACGAGAATGTTTTTTCTGAGTGTGTGTTGTTGAAATTGAATGAATATTTCAAGTATAGGGTTTTCCATAAGAGGTGTTATTTTGAATAGCCCGTTATTTCGGTAGATGTCACTTTTGGAGCTGTAATTTTTTGACATTTGACAAGTAGAAACTACGCCATTAATAAAAATGGAACGATACACGCTTCAACAACGCATTGAAATTATTAAAAAATAGCGCAATCCATTAACCGTAACTGGTGCTCCAGCCTCATTTTCGAAAAAGTAAGGTCCAATGACCCCGCCGGACCATAAACCGCACCAAACAGTCACACGTTGAGGATAGAGAGGCTTTTCAACAATAACTCTTGGGTTTTCTGAGCCCCAGATGCGACAATTTTGCTTGTTGACGAAGCCATCCAGGTGGAAATGGGCCTCATCACTCAAGATGATTTTTCGATGGAATTCCGGATCATTTTCATGCATTTCAAGGACCCAATCGGCAAAGATACGACGTTGTTGATGATCGGCCGGCTTGAGTTCTTGTGTTAACTGAACTTTATAAGCCTTAAGACCCAAATCTTTATGCAAAATACGGTGTAATGACGTTTTTGGAATGTCTAATTCCAAAGAACGACGAGGAATGGACAAACCTGGGTTTTCTTCAACACTTTCGGCTACAGCAGCAATATTCTCGGCTGTTCTTGAGCGACGTGCACGGGTTTTATTCTTCACATCACTAACTTGTCCCAACAGCTCGAATTTTTCCACCAATTTCTGTATTGCGGTCCGACAAGGTGCTTCACGACGACCCAAAAATGTTCGAGTTTTACGAACCGTCTCTGCCAAATTTTCACCATTTTTATAGTGAATTTTAATAATTTCAATGCGTTGTTGAAGCGTGTATCGTTCCATTTTTATTAATGGCGTAGTTTCTACCTGTCAAATGTCAAAAAATTACAGCTCCAAAAGTGACATCTACCGAAATAACGGGCTATTCAAAATAACACCTCTTATTGGAAAACCCTATACTTGGAAGAATTTTCTGATGAAACAAAGGGAAATGCTAGAGAGATGAAATTGTATTCTTAGCACTCAAATGAATTTACCGTACGCATATAATTTACAAACTAGAAAGGTTAAATAAAGAAGTATAAAATTAATCAATTGAATAACTACACAAATAGCTACCAACTACATCAATTAGAGATTGTTTTGCTCCATAACTTTTCCCATCTAGGCGTAAACTGAGACAAAGCGTTTGGAAACGTAGAAGGAAACATTTTGCAAAATCAAAATAAACTTCGTGGTTGATCACTTTCACCAGTGTGTTTAGAATAATTTTTGTGAACGCACCTGTTGTCATCGCTATCTCCTAATTCGATTTTTGTGTAATCACAATGAAGCTTATTCTTACCTTAACGGCTTTCTACCCTAAGATTTTCAATACATGTAAAACGTTTATTTTTAATTTTGAAAAAGAGGTCGATACTTCATCTTACAGAGAATACCAATCTACTTTGAACTGACCTCAAGCCATAAATAAATAATCATAATTAACCAAGTTATTAATTAAAACAGTAAATTGCGAAATTCCTGTTTATGTCTTCAGTTATCAAAATTTTGTATTAAAATTTTTGGGACTCGTAGGTTAGACTTTTATTTTGAGCCGACCCCTAGTTGTTTTAAACAACGCAATAGTTGTTGATTTATTCAATGTCCTTTAGATCAAGAACCGAAATTGAAGTAGCTAATTTTTTCCGATTTCCGACCTACGTCAAAAAGATTCACAACGTCGCAGCAGGGATACTTTAATAGCAATAATATCCGATATACTTTTAAAGCCAGGTTTCGTTTTCAAACAGTATATTTGAAATAATTTATAGTAAAAAAGACTTTTTTTAAAAAACAAGCTTTTATTAAGACGCAGTAAAAATGTAAAATTAATTTTGATATTGACCTAAATAATTAAAAATTGTTAGGGTTTCAAATCTGGCGCCCTTCAACAGGCCCTTTACCTTCAAGTAGAGAAGCCCGCAAGGGTGCAACCGCGCAAGGCTTCTAAACACTTATATTGTAACACTTATATTGTAACAGAAGGTTACCGCATACCCATTGAAAAAAGATGCAAACTACCTACGTCATCAGAATACCCTGTCCTCTCACTCGTACGCATACACTAAGTAACCACAACAATATCTTTTACGGTGCTCCCTGAAAATTTAATTAATTTATTCTGCATAAAGTTATATATTGCATCAAAAAGTGAACAAATAGTTATTACGTTTATTTATATAACATTTTATTTATAACATTACTTATAACACACTTTTTCAGGAGTACAAAATAAATCTAAATTAAAAAATAAATTATTTTCAATAGACAGCAAAGCATTTAAATTAAGAACCACTAGAATTGTGCAGGACATAATGATTTTTAATAAGATAAACAAAAATTCCCATTTAAGGTAAAAGATTATTATTTTAAAGTGAAATCTCTTTTTATATTGTTGTTAAATGATGATATTTCAACAGTACGTTTTTTTTTTATATTGACAACCAATTTATGTTGTTTACTTAAACAACAGCAAAGTTTACAAGGGATAATTATTTAAACAATCATAATTTTTAAAAACTACAAGCTTATCGATAATTCACAGTCGTTAATCGATTATTTCAAAAAAACATGCACCAAAGCAGTCGTAAAATTAAAAGTGCAAAACCTCTATTGTACTCTCATCTAAAAGAAACACACATTGAACATTTTACAGCACAATTTTTTTATATTTTTGCGGCTTTCTTATTAAACATTTATATATTAATTTGAATTCTTTACATCCTTATTATGCTTAGCTTACTAAGTATACTACATTAAATTAACAAACAATACAAACACACAAACAATAATAACATAAAAACATGAACTTAATTAATATATATATATATATAATTATCATAAATTAACATTTAATTTAAAACTATAAATAACATAACTATAAAATTTTTTTAACATATTTTATAATTCTTATTTTATTTCATAATGTCATGACGAAAGATTCGGAACGCTTCAAAATTATCACTATTAATAAAATTATAATAAACTCCATCAAAGTTTAATTTATTTTGGAATTTATTATATTTAATGCAATTATTGATTTTATGACGGATGTCATCCGTTACACTGCAAATTTCACAAATAGGATGGTTTTATTTTAAATCGGAAGAGTTATGCATGTAATCTCCCACGACTCATGATTTTGTTCTCTGTGATAGACTATAGGAACGAATAATTTTGTGATAGATGCTCGTTTGTGTTTATCGAAATTGTGTTCCGCTCCTAATTCATTATTTTTTTCAAATTTATTTAAAATTATACGATGAGAATTTATTATTAAAAAGATGAATTTAACAAATGTTTTTTAATTTCGTTATTTATTTTTTGAACAAGAAATTTTAAAGTGATTGATGATGAATTACTAAACATTTATAAGCAATTGAAAAAGAGTGCGATAAAAGGCGATGCGATGTAAAAAAGAAAATTAAATCTTGGTCCACGCCCTATTTTTCTTTGGTTTATTTAAAGTAAGCGCTAAAATAATAGCTTTCTTCTCACAAGAGATGTTTACACTTTTGAATGGATTATCAATAAATATTGATCGTTTGCATCAAACCTAATTTGTCAAACTTTTTTGGCGGTATTGACAATATGTGTATTGTCATTATCATATATATATATTGATAATCTAAACCGCACTTATGACAGAGAAATACGAAGAAATAAACAACTCGCTGCAAACCCAAAGCCCAAACCAATGACCACAACAGTGAATAGAAACGAGATACAAATAAAAAACTGAGATGGAATGAGTATACGGCCTACGTCACAGTTCCGTCTCCAACTCTTCAGCCCCTTGATCTAAAAACTGGTCCCTTGCGGTAACCTCTACTAATATATTGTTTAGAAGCCTTGGCAACCGCGGTCATTCCTGACCGACTATCTTTTTTTTACATCCACTTTCAAGTCAACTTTGTTACTGTGCGGACGTTACTTTGTATTTTGAATAAACGGTTAAAAGATTTGTTGTGTCGTTCTTTGGGTTTTTCGCGCATTTAAAGCTCCACTCATCAAAAATAAAGACACATTTTAATAAAACGTTGTTTTATTGAAAAAGTTTTTTCACTATAAACTATTTTTTAGTCTTGAACAATTTTAATCTGTATTATCTACATTAACTTAATAGGATATAAATTCAACTCTAAGGCCATATTAATTTTAAAAATCGCTCGTGAAGACCCCTTTAAAAAAATGAATGAGAATAAGTTTAAATTATAATTTCTTTCCAAAAAAATTGTTTGGCTTTTTTATCCCACATTAATTAAAAAAAATAAGCTGTAATGGTAATAACTTATAATAAGCTAAAACTACAATTTTCTGCAAACAAAAACTGTGCCTTAAGGGGTTAATCTTTTACTCATTGTGTTTTAATTTGATAAAAAATATAAATACAAAATTCGGCATCTGTTCCGAGCTCTGAACAGAATTTTCTCGAATAAGTAATAAAGTTATGGCGGTTCACAATACAGGTTACTTTGCCAGTTGCATTCTACCCTCTTTTTGGTCACCAAACTGAAAATATCTAACTGTTTGAAACAGTTTTTTTCAAAGCTGTTTTATTACATCCATTTGTGAACCTGTAAACTGTTCTTTATAAAAATTTACATTTTTCATGCCTACTTATCAATTGAAAATTAGGAAACTAATTTTATTAATAACAAAACTTCTTTACCAAGTAAATAAAATTGTTAAATTTAACGAATTCTTCTTGCACATTATTATTTTACTTCGCATTATATCGCTCTAAATTATTGAAGATACAATTTTTTTGCATCTGTTAAACAAGTATATTGGAATGCAACCCTTGAAAGTCGTTTTCATTGTTATGCATAGACCTAATATCGACTGCACTTTAGCTTAATTATAGTGATATCTGGATTATAAAAAAGTCTGATGTGTTGCCTGTAAATAATAGCAATAAAAGCAAATTGCATTTGTCAACAATCTTCAGGGTGGAGCAACCTTAAGGGGATTCCTACCTCCAGCCGCCGCTACCATTGCTTTTATAATATTCCTATCAATAGGTATTCTGACACTCTGCTCCCGATCAGGTTTTCAGGATCGTGGAGTACATTACGCAAGGACTCAACAACGACCTGTACACGGGCGCTGTTTTTCTCGACGTCGCGAAAGCGTTCGACAAGGTCTGGCACGACGGACTCGTTTTCAAATTAATTAAATTCAACTTTCCTTTACCCCTTGTGCGCCTTATCCGCTCATATCTCACAGAACGCGAATTTAGAGTCAAGGTTGATGGCACGGTTTCCGCCATAAAACCAGTCTCTTCTGGAGTCCCTCAGGGATCGATCCTGGGGCCGACTCTGTTTAACATCTACATGACGGATATTCCAATTCCGCCTCACCAAGCCATTTTAGCGCAGTACGCTGACGACACTGCCTTCCTAACTCGGTCTTTCTATCCAGAGATTGTCACACGGCGCCTTCAGCACGTGGCTGATAGCCTGGAGGAATGGTACTCCAGATGGCGTATAGATATAAATCCCGCGAAAACGCAAGCCGTACTATTTACAAGGCGGCGAAAAGGCCCGTCAGGCAACGTCACACTATTTGGCAGTTATTTGTATTTGTTATCCATTGATAACAAGCTGTTACTATATAAAACAATTATAAGACCCACTCTCACATACGCGATCTCTGTCTGGGGATATGCGTCTCCCGCCTACATGGCGGCGGTATACGCCGTACAAAACAAAGCTCTTCGTCTGGTTACGCGCGCACCCTGGTTCGTTCGGAACACACACATCCTCCGTGATTTAAATATCCAGTCACTTCGCGAACACATCGTCTCTCTTGCGGAAAATTTTTTCGAACGCGCGACAGTCCACCCGAATCCCTTGATTCGGGCGTCAGCGGACTACGTACCCGATCAGCGTGATCGGTATCGTCGTCCGAGGTCCATCATCGTATAATCCCTGCCCCCGCGGCTCTTTCTGTGCGTCCACTTCCCGTTCTTTTGAACAGCCACTCACAGCGTCAGAAGTATAGAATAAATATTATTCCAAGCTTCCTGTTCCCGGCAAAACAACATCAAAGCCTAGAGGGGTTTTTAGTCAGTAACATGTTCCCGCTGGGTATGGTCTGATGGCTTATTGATATCCCATTGCTGGCAGCACATGCTGCCGGCAGTGGGCCGTTGGTGGGCTGGCATATTGTACCCCTTGTGGAAAACCTGGCTTGTCTGTTGAAGTTGGGCCGACAGACGTTTTCTTAAAAATTTTCCTCTCTCCCGAAGTTAAAAAAAAAAAAAGAAAAATAGGTATTCTTTTTTTTTCAGTAAATCTTCTATCCAAAACACCATGTGATGTTCCGTTTTCTCTAAGATAGAATTTCGACAATAAGATTTTTTGGAACTGAGTTTCGATCCAGAAATTATTGATTGTCGAATTGAATTCTCATTTTTTTCTTATTGGTGTTACAGTCGCTTCGTTTAAACCAAAAGTTTTGCCAACAGATGTGGAACTTTCGCCTCTCTTTAGACAGTCTAAGATTTTTATTTTAGTTTCTAACGAAATTGCTTGTCGCTTCGGAATATTTTGTTGTTGTTTAGGCATTTTATTGTACTATAAAAACAATGTAATATAAATAAATAAACTTTTCTAAACCGAACTGAACACTTTAACACAAAATATTGTACTGCTGTGTTTAAATTGAAGTACAACGAGATAAAGAAAAAAATGATTATAAAATTCGGGTATTACCCGTAACTTCAGGAATACAAAGTAACCAAGCATGTGTGGGTATAAACCGACCGTCTTCTGATTACACTGTCAAAATTAGAATTAAAAAAAAAAATTTGGGATTCGTGCTCGAACAAAAAATTTAGGTAAAAAAGTATATTGATGAACCCTGTTATTTCAAAATTGTGTAAAGAAAGACCGTGCAAAATTTAATGTACTTCTCCAAC
Organism: Dascillus cervinus; assembly: GCA_949768715.1. Taxonomy (NCBI): domain Eukaryota; kingdom Metazoa; phylum Arthropoda; class Insecta; order Coleoptera; family Dascillidae; genus Dascillus; species Dascillus cervinus. Next base: position 20,157,947 of record OX458320.1, read on the forward strand.
GACGATCCGTCCAGAAAATACTCATTTTAGCCCAAGGACGAGGAAGCTCTTGGTAAATCCGATATCATTACCTACGCATACGAGATTTGCAACGTGACACTTCGTACCGACCAGGAAACCGCACTGGCACAAGAGGAACAGCTAACCGACCCCCACTTGAACGAGATCACCAAAGTATTAGAATCTCCCACCTATGACGGTCGCAAATGGTGCGAGCGAGGATATTTCATGGAGCGGCGAGTTCTATATCGATGCATTTCGGACGACGAGGACGAAAAACTAAAGCTGGTGCTACCCAACTGTGCACGCAAGAAAATCCTTTGCCAATACCATGATTCTGCTATAGAAGGACACTTTGGAATCGACCGAACCCTGCACAAGTTTAAACAAAAATGTTATTTTTCGGGCATGCCTAAAGTCATAATCGAGCACATGAAGCCCTGCGTCAAGTGTCAGCATTGCAAGTCCAGCAACTTGAAACCTGCAGGAGTGTCTCAAACTCCTGTTGCGGCTCAACGCTATGAAGCAAACGCAGCGGATCTCTTCAGACCGTTGCCGGCCACATCCGATGGGATACAGGTAGGTCCACTCCAGGGGGAGCATCCAGACCAACTCCGTTCTCTCTTTGATGTTGTCCGAGATCTGCGCCCAATCGTCGATAAAGAAAACTTCGTGCCACAAATAACTCCTTATCCCCAATATTTTGCAGACGTCCGTACAGAATCCATGAAACGGACCCTGGCTGAAAAGGACTGCCAAACAGCACATGTGGACTCAAAGCGTCGTGACGTGGCACCGTTTAGACCACTAAATCAGGTAATCGTTGCGACCCACCTTCTAAGCCACGCCAGCCAAGACGGACCTTATCGGATACTGAGGCGGAAATGGTGACTTTGTCATAATTCCAAGTGTAAGCGGAAATTTTTCCCAAAAAGCAGCCGAGGGAAAAATAATGGTCGACAATTAATCAACGGCTCGCCGCGTCAACTTTGTTATGCAATTCTTTGAAAGTTGACTTTGCGACGAGGTGGTTAAATTGGATGAAGGACCGAAACATCCAAGCCATTTAGCGTAGATAAGTTGAAGCCTTACTTGTTCTATTTGCTTGTTTTTTTTAATGTATATTTGTGTTTTGCACTGTTCGCAATGTAGGTCTTCAGACGTGTGTCAAGAATCTCTTTTATGTTTTGGATATTTTTGAGACTTGAAAGATAACATTGACTTATGTACCGTACCATTATATCAATTTGTTAATATAGTTAATGTGTGAAGTTCAATTGAGCTATTCCTTTTGTAACCCTACATTAAGGAAGAGTTTCTGCCTTTCCCTTGATCTTCGATTGAACATCGATCACCCGAAGAAAGTAGTAGCGCCCCCAACATCTCCGGTTCAAGAAAGAAGGAATACATCCGGAAAGTAACTCGTGTAAGTGACACCGAACCATCCCTCGCCAACTAGAGTTGACCGAGCACAATTGTGTTACGCGAGCCCTTGCGGTCGTAACAAAGTATTGAACTTGATTTATCTTAATTATTAAAAAACACTTGTATAATAATTGAGACAATGTGGAACATTATCCCGAATGATTTTTCTTCTAGACATTGATAGCTCCGAATCTCTCACGTGCAAAAGCTACTCGCTTCGCACAACGATCCATCTACCTAAAAATAATATTTTTAATGCTTAATTTACATGAGACTGTGTGAATGGTTGTGCCAAAGACGTTAAAAGTATCAGAATTTCAATACGGTGTTTAATTTTTTTTTTAAATATTAAAGTCGGGGCGACTGTGCGTTCCGTTCCTATTTTATCTAATTGTGCGTAAAGCTTGGCTAAAGATATTCTTCGTTTATGACTGTGCCTTTTACAATACTATAAGTGATCCGTGCATAAAGGCAACGAGGTTTGTTGCACCCTGCAGTGAACCCTCATTATCATCAGTAAAAGTTGATTGCGATTTGAAGTCGTAAATGCAGAATAACAATTATTTGCAACAGTATCCACAAGAGCATGGCCGACCAGTGTTGAAAATGCCGCAGTGCAGTGTTTTTGGGTGCAGTGAACCAACGGGACATCGTTTTCCTAATAGAGAAAAATCGTCGAAACGATTTGCATTTTGGTCAGAATTTTGTAAAAGGAAATCATTTGCAATAAACATTTTTTAGAAAGTGATTTAGACGAATCGTTTGTTCTAAGAAAAAAATTTCTACCAAATTCAAAAGAACCTTATTTAAAAAAAAGTGCTGTACCATCAGTACATATTTACTTATTGGCTCCAAAAAAAAAACAAACTCGTACATCAAGGACCTCCAACGTAATCCAGACAAACCATACAACCGCATTAGAAAATCTATTTATTAATCAGGATAATGAAAACAAAAAATGTGAAATTGGTATTCAGTGTGAATTAGGTAAAGAAACTATAAAAAACAATGACGACCGAAACTTTTGCGGTGGTAATGAATGTATGAGTATCTCAGAAGAAACATCTTTTGAATTTTTAGATAATTCTCTTGACGGTGATGTTTTAATAATGATAATGCACAAAATGAATCAACCTGCAATTCTGAGAAAAACGAATGTTTTATCGATTATTGGAGCTATCTAAGTGAGTTATTTAAAACATGTCGATCTTTTAAGTGTTCGGTTGTTAAATACAAGCTTATTTACAAAGGTGAACATAACACACAACAAGTGAATTGGGTCAAATTTTAAAATGGAGTTCTCAATCACAATATGGAAAACTTCCTTGACGTAATGTTAATGTGGTTCCCGGGGTGAGGAAGACGTAAAGGGGAGGAAGTTCGAAAGATTTACCTCCTCTACAAAAAAAAGGTAATGTATTGATAACATCGTCCTTAATGATATCTGGCATAAATTTTAATTCGTTTATTGAATTTTGCACTATATGTTTACGCGTGCTATATTCGACAGACATATAAATCGTTACTTTACTCCTATAATTAATTTTGTCTATTGCAAGAAGCAAAACGAAATATTAGAAAAAGTACGCAAGTTTAGTGATATGACTTGGCTAGCCGGAGATAGACAATTTGATTCGCCAGGATGTTGTGCCAAATTTGTTACATACTCGATCATGGATCTAAAAACAGGAAACATTATCGATTTTTCTATTATTCAGTAGGGTATGGTGACAGGCGATTTAGAAAAGTCTGCATGCAAATATATTTTAAACGATTTAATTGGAACAAAAAAAAATAAATATTCAACTATTTCTTACCGATCGATATGTTGGAATAAGGTCTATGATGAAAAAAAAAATTCCCAACATATTACACGAGTTCGATGTTCGGCATTTGTCAAAAAGTCTCATAATGAAATTTAAAACCGTTGATATGTACAAATATCCGGAAGTAATAGAATGGCAAAAAATTATAATTAACCATATGTGCTCAACTGAAACCTGTAATGGCGATGGTAAAATATTAATCAACAAATCTACTTCAATTTTACATCACATAAAAAATGAGCATCATTGGGAAACTGAAGGACAAATGACTTGTGAACATGACGAAATACCAGAAGAAGTGCAGAGAGAAAAGAAATGGATTCACCCACATTCAGAATCGTATAATGTTTTAAAAACATTATTAACAGATAAAAGGTTTTTGAATGACTTGCAACATGCCAGTAACTATGTACACACTGGAAAATTAGATTCATATCACAATGTAAGATTAAAGTATGTACCAAAATGTACACATTTTCCATATAATGGTATGGTACTAACAAAGATCAAAAATAGCGATTTTGGATCACAACGCTTACTTAACTAAAAGACAAATTGGCGATAAGGCAGAATTTTCGAAAGCTACATGAAGTTGGGTTTTAAAAAATAAATACGCAAAATCTACTAATATCTGGAAAAATGAAATCATGGAAAAAGTAGAGCAATTTTGCACCGATAAAAATATTGACCAAAATTAATTAACATAGTGTTGAAATACCAAATCGTATTGCACCGGTTCAAAAACCCCGATTAGAAGAAATGAGAAAAAAATTAATTTTCTCGATTTTCACAAGTACAGTAAAACCTCGATATAACGGACAAAAAATCCGGTCAAATGTAAAAAAATTAAAAATGTCCTATTAATATTATACATGCTTAAATTCAAGTGTCGCCACAGGTAAACAATTTTTAGCGGCTCTGATAATCACGTCATACGTCTAGGACTAGAATTTGAGACATAATGCTCGTAGACTGCAGCAACGTCACTTCACGACGAGTGTCCGAAGACAATTAAATAAAATTTTGTTTGTGTTTTGTATTTTTTATTTATATCTAAATACAGTATATTTCAAAGAAAAGTTTTTTGATTTATTTTAAACCTATTTTTATATAACGGACTTTCGGCTTTAACGGACACCGCCTCCCCCCAATTGGTCCGTTATATCGAGGTTTTACTGTATAACTACGTAAGTAAAAGAAATATAAATACATTTTTATTTTATTTAACACTTTTACTAAATTATAGAATAACGAAAATAATTGAAAATAATTGTATTAATTAAATTGTATTTTCTTGCCTAATTAGCATGTTTGTCGCTCGAACGGAATCCAACATAAACGCCGTTTTCTTCTGGAAAGGATAGTCTAATCTCGACAATTGAACATGACGGAATCGTAACTCGGTTCCCTTGTCCAATTGCAGTCCACGCATTTATCCATGATGTAAAATTTTTATACGCCAAATACCTCCACAACTTATTTGCTGGTTCATCTACACTTAGTAATCTTCTTTTAGTTTTTTTTTTTAGATTTTAAAATTAATTTATGACGTGATATATTTAAAACATCTTTGTCAATAACCAATTTTTCAAACAAATTATTTTTTCTACTTTGGTATCATAAGTGAGTTTTTGTGAAACTAAAAGTAGTGTCACAAAGGAACTTTTTGTGAAACCGCTTTTGTTTTTTTTTGATGATAGTTATTACGTTGGTATTGCTGTAATAGCACGCTGGCCGGCGTCGAGCATCTCTACCGAGCTCCTGTCAAGGTCAAGCCAAGTGTTCAGCTTAATTCTTCCATGACTTATTCACAAAAATATCAAACTCGAGATTTTAAATTTGAAGTTTTAGTTGACATACGACACATGACAAATACCAGCACAACCAGTACCTAATTCTAAAAATTTCTAGAATATTTAGAAAGCACAATTTTCAAATTTTCATGAAACTAAGAGCACCAAAGTAGAAAAAATAGTATATTACAGTCGTTTAATAAAACGTATTGTCGCACTCATGACATTGGTGCCCCAAACTTGTTCGTGCGACAATAGATCGTCTTATAAAACTTGTATAATAATATACTATTGTGTAATGCATGTATTATTACCAATTAAATGTTTTATATTAACATATTCTTGACAACAGACTCTTCATCTGTTGGCATAGCTACACATTTTCCACACTTACACCAATTACAAATTCCACTTCGATTTTTTTAATTTATGTTTACACTACTAGGTTCAAAAAAAGTATCAACTTCGTAGTTATCTGTGTATTCAGGTTCAAATAAATAAGGAGTTTTCATAATTAAATACCACCGAACAAGCGTCTCAGGTCTAGAAAAAGTTTTCTTTTTCGAACCAAGGCATGGAGGGTCCACCGGAGCGGAATCGCGTTGAGAGGTGGAGGGAGGAACTCGGTCAGAACAATACGGAACTGGTTAAAGAGGAACTTGCTTTCGGAAGCCAATACCCTTACCCTGTGTGGAGGACTTTAAATCGAATGAGAGTGGGGGGGGGGCAAACAAAAAACGCAAGGGGGATCACTGAAACTTATTTTCGCATAGAAAGAAGTCTCCTACAGCCAACAAGTGCATCTTCGTAGGGGGGACTTAGTTTGATGCCGATCGTGGGGGGAGGCAAACAAAAACGCACGGGGGATCACTGAAACTTATTTTCGCATAGAAAGAAGTCTCCTACAGCCAACAAATTTTGTACACAAGTGCATCTTAGTAGGGGGGACTTAATTTAATTCCGATCGGGGGGGGGTGTCCAAACAAAAATCACACGTGGGGATCACTGAAACTTATTTCCGCATAGAAAAAAGTGTTCTACAGCCAACAACTTTTGTACACAAGTGCATCTTCGTAGGGGGGACTTAGTTTGATGCCGATTGTGGGGGGGGGCAAACAAAAATCGCACGGTGTGATCACTGAATTTTATTTTCGCATAGAAACAAGTGTCCTACAGCCAACAAATGTTGTACACAAGTGCATCTTCGTAGGGGAGGCTTAGTTTGATGCCGATCGTGGGGGGGGGCAAACAAAAATCGCACGGTGTGATCACTGAATTTTATTTTCGCATAGAAACAAGTGTCCTACAGCCAACAAATGTTGTACACAAGTGCATCTTCGTAGGGGGGGCTTAGTTTGATGCCGATCGTGGTAGGGGGGGGGACAAAAAACGCACGGGGTGATCACTGAAATTTATTTTCGCTTAGAAACAAGTGTCCTAAAGCCACCAAATTTTGTACCGAAGTGCACCTTAGTGGGGGGGGGATATCCCCGAAACATTTTCGCATAGAAAGACATGTCCTGCAGCTACCAAATTTTGCACACAAGTGCAACTTAGTAATAGGGGGGGGGGGCTTATCACCCAAGCATATTATCGCATAGAAAAAATATCTTACAGCTATCAAAATTTGAACACAAGTGAATCTTATGGGGGGGGGGAACGCCCAAACAAATTTTCACGTAGAAGGAAGTGTCCTACAGCCACCAAATTTTGTACACCGAGCGAAGCCGGGTATTTCAGCTAGTTGTTAAATATTTGTTACTGCATTCTTAAAAATATAGCTTGCCGGGGTCAAATTGTCCGAAGACGAATTATCCCGCCTTTTTGCTACATAGTCTTTGATGATCTTATCAACAACACGATGAGTTTATTTAATGCTAGAGTATTTTTACGGAATCTTGCCCGTGATCAGGTCGTAGCCGGGTGCCTTGCGTGGATTCAAGTTGTTAATTTCAGTTTTGGTTTCCGTGATAGTAAATTGCTTTATTGGTAGTGACATCTTGAAGGGCTTTAAGAAACTGTTGGATTTTGTTATCTTCTTCGTGTGAAATTTCAGACGGATAGGGCTGAAACACCTCCGTTACATGATTTGCAAACGCCAGAGCTTTTTCCTGATCAGTACGGGCCCAATTGCCATCACTAATACGTACAGGCTCTTTATGTTGTTGTGACTTCCTTAGGCCTTTGGTTGCTCCCTAGAGTGAATACTCGATAGTTTCTGTTGGTGACAAAAATTTCAAATAATTTTGTATAGATTGGTTTTAAATGTTAAAAATTAGCTGTTTCAGAGCCGTGGTTGCTTGATTCAAATTTCGCTTGTCCGCTGGATGCCTTTTTTGGGCAATACCATTTTAAATTTCTATAAATAAATTAATATTAAAGAATTTTTAATAATTAATTTGTAAAATAATAAAATATACTTAATAAGAGTTTAAAAATCATAATTCCTTGAGAAAATAAATAAATTTTAAATTTTTTTAATAAATAATAAGCAATTATGTTTCGACATTCCTCTACCATTACAACATTTTAAAAATTTGTACTGGTCGAGAGTGAGCTACAGTCTTTGTTGTGTCAGGTAAACTCAAAATATGTATAGCACACTGGTTGACAAAAGCGTGTTGAATAGAAATACTTGCCTATTTTGTTACAAGTTTGCGGCCATAAAGTAAGCATTGAAATATTTAGTTTCATACATTTCGTCCGTGGAGAATGGTACTGTTTATCGATATTTACTTCGCAGATGATAAAGCCTTAATTAAAGCGGTAGGTACATCTCTAATAAAATATTATATTATAAACTAAAATATATTTTATATATATTTTACTGATATTATTTACATTAATATATATTATTATAACATACTAGTAGAAAACCTCAACCCGAGAACGGGCTGACAGCGACTACGTTGTATCAGTTTTAGTCCTTAAAATCTTCTTTTGATAAAAAATGGGCAAAACTCATGAGTTTCGATTTCAAATTTACTTACCTTTAAGCTCCGTAAATTGACGATATAATAGTATATTATTATACAAGTTTTATAAGACGATCTATTGTCGCACGAATAATGTCATGAGTGCGACAATACTTCTTATAAACGCGTGTAATATACTATTTTTTCTACTTTGGTGCTCTTAGTGTTAAGAAAATTTGAAAATTTTCCTTTCTAAACATTCTAGGAATTTTTAGGATTAGGTACTGGTTATGTTGGTATTTATCATGTGTCATATGTCGAGTTCGATATTTTTGTGAGTAATGGAAGAATTCAGTTGTACGCCTCCAGAACTACGCGCGGCTGCTCAAACTGCAGTTAATAAATTGCTGCCCCCTAAATCACACTTCTTCCGGAATATGGCAAGATTTTAGAGAAGATTATTCGCTGTCGCCTGCTGGATGCTGTCACCCCCTTCCATGCGCTGAATCAGTATGGCTTTGTTGCGGGGAAATCAACCACTGATGCCTTGCTTACTTACCAGCGTCTGATCTCTGTTGTTGGTCCCAAGTACATTTTGTCTATCTTCATTGATATTTCTGGGGCCTTCAATGACCTTTGGTGGCCTGGGCTTATCCAAGCCCTGAGGAACAAGGGAGTATCGGGAGCCCTCATTGCTACCATTGTCAGCTACCTGGATGGGCGGAAGGTGGAACTCTCTGCGAACATCACCGTTGGAAAGGTTTGCACGAAAGGTTGCCCCCAAGGTTCGGTGCTTGGTCCGACCCTTTGGAACTGCATTGTAGATGTCCTGTTGGAGGAACAGCTTCCTGAGGGCTGTGATATCATTGCGTATGCGGACGACCTTACCTTTGTGGTGACGTCCACCACCAGGGCTGACTTGCGCCTGCATGTATACTAAAGATGTCTATAAGATAACGAATAACTGTAGTTACGGATATCTACTGGACAGACCGGAATTAGACATCTTCTAGATATCTTAATATCTGACGACAATGTCCTCTACATATCTTGTAGGCGAACTTGTGTTGTGTGAGAATTGTCTATCGACATATTCTTTGATATTAATGGCGAACATTGACGAGAATAGCTAAGTTTTTTTCAGCTTTGATATATTATATTATTGGGCTAAAAGCAGAAGTTTAACATAAATACTAGCTCTGCTTCTACTTCCTTGAAGACTTGTTTTGGAGTTTTGTTGACCAATAACAAAAACGTTAATGTTAAATTTTGGAATCAGGGTAGATAGTAATAAATGTAATTACAATATCAATAAAGGACCATTTTATTTCAATTGATTTGTAACCTTCCGTGCGCAAAAAATATTTCGTCACTTATTAGGAAAAATCGAACTCAAATAAGTATCGAAATGTAACACTTTTTCTAATTATTAGAAAAAACAATTATAAAACACATTTCATTTGTAGAAATTGAACAAGATATTTACTGAAGAAGATATTTATATTACAAAGTTGCTTGCATTCTCGGCTGTTGTAAAAAAACCCTAGGTAGATTTTGTTTACAGAGTTATCAATTAGAGATATCGGCAAATATGTTGCTGCTTCGGTTAATAACGTCGACTAACATCGACACCGCATAATTTACAAAAAAATTATATAATTCTGTAAACTGAAATTCAATCTACAAACTAATATCTAATCTATGCGCACAACATATTGCTTTACCCAAAGTCAAGTTTGTAAATCTCTAGTGACGAAAAATACGGAAGAAAAAAAAATTGTTCTACGAAGGTGTTAATGTTACCTAGCGTTACCTTATAGCTTACATACTTTCATTAGAAATTATCCTTCAAATGAGTTAAGTAACTTATCTTTTTCGTGTTTCAAAAATCTTATCTTTGATAAAATGGGATGTTATTGGATTCCTTTAATACGTAGCTTCATATAGCTAACAACTTTTACAAGTATCACATAAAGAATTACAAAATTACAAATTGGCGTCATTATTGTCTGTTAACACCAGTTTTGTCCATCACCTTTCCCATCAACGTGTAAAACGAGACACAAAATTTTGAGACTTATAAGGAATTATTTTCATCAAATTCATCCACAATTTTCCACATTTCATCACCTGTACAAGTGTATTTAAACTTATCTTTGCAAAACCACCCGCTGTCATCGCTAGCTCTTCGTTTGATTTTTGAATAATCAAAATTAAAGGCTTTCTTAACTGTAACTCCAATATATTGTACCAAGCACTGCCGTATGCAGCAACAGCACTATGTTGAGCCTAAAACAAAATGACGGGGTAAATGACGCAATTTATGGTGAAGTAATTTTACATGATAAGTTAATTGTTCACTGAACCAACAGTACAGTGCAAGTTGGAAAAAAACTAGGACAGGAATAAAGCAACATTGAAGTATTTGTTCAGGATATAATTTCTGAAAATATTAAATTTTATTTATATGATTTCAAGGAACTCTAATCAAGTGTCTCCAACGATATAGTATAAGAATAGTAGATGATGATTTCACTACATTTCACACTTTAACTTTACGATAGTGGGACATTGATTTGATTCATTTAGTGTTACTTGAAAAGTGTTCCTTTTAAGAAATTATTGTATAAATGCTACCATCGTCAAGGCAGAAAAACAGGCAGAAGTTGTCGTTGATAATACTTGAATTAACATGATATACTGAAACACCTTTTTTTTTGTTTTTTAAAAACATAATCTAAGTTAACGTTATTATTTTCTGAGGTTGACGTTTCAAAGTATGTTTGGTTGCATACATTGACGCAGTGACAAAATTTATTTTAAAATTGAACATAGGGATAATTATTTGCATTGTATGTTCAATTTTAAAATAAGAACCCGGTATATGGGCAATACTAAAAAGACCCAGTTTTCGACCTCGCCTATGCGCCGGAGCCGACGTCGACGAAGGAAAACGTCTAAATTTCTGCCTTCGGTGCATTATCTAATAACAGCAAGTTCCGACTCTGTAAAAATGTTGTTACCTAAAGATTTTATTATAGTGTTTGTTAGGTGGGTATTTTAACACAGCATGAAACCATGCTCTAAAAATTTTCATTGTCATCCATACCGTCCTAGAATCTCTGTAATGAACAGGACAATTAAAATTTCGAAACGCCCTAGGTTTTTTGGATTTTCCTAATGGCTTCAACTTATGGTTTCCTGTTGCATTTGCACGCACCAAATATGTAATAAGAAGTTTTTCTGCCTGGTACAGTTTTCTCGGAAAATAAAACATAGATTTCGCCAGGTAATAGTTTTCAATAAAGTCCTGTTTCGCCGGCGTTGTAAATTTGATCTTTTATTAGAACAAGGTCGAAACTCATTTGTCTTAACTTATCTTTCAACGGATCAACTAATTCGGGTTGAGAAGACAATATTTCTCCAGTTATCTATAGAGGTTGCACATCATAAGGTTTTTTAAATCTGTTTAGCCATTGGTAGCAGTAAGTAATGAAGTCTCGTCAATTGATTTTTGCAAATTCTTAGTCTTTTCTTGTAGCATTAGTCCACTAACAGGTACATTTCCTTCTCTCAAGTTCAGAAAATGTAGGTACAAAGCTTTTTCCATTCTCCGATATGCTGATGCTTTTAAATACCTTGTTTTTCCTGAACGCTTCAAATTTTGTGTAATTCTCTGTGGGCGTCTTTATACTGACGCATTTTTTCTCTCTAGTTGCGTAACGTGTTCGCAGTCATTTTTCGTTTACTGTCCTAAGTTTCGGTTTTTGTTTATAAATAAATAAAGTGTATTTTAAAACATCAAAATCAAATATATCAGAAGATCAAAAAATTTATAATATAGTCCACAAAAATAGTTTTCCTCTTCAATTTACCATCAACTGCAAGAGAAGAAAACGACACTCTCGTCAAAATCATCACTTTTTTCTTTTATATTCGACATACTATAGACTTTACTATTGCATACCTTTTAGCAAGCACGGTCGCACATTCTCCTTTACTCAAACATTTTAGCACTTCACTTTTTTGTTTTAAATTCAAGTATTTTCGTTTGTGTGACATTTTGATTTATAGAAATTGGAAAACAAAAATTAATGTCTTTCTGTTTCGAGATTTGCCTCTAAATAAAATGTGAATGTGTTTACAAACAATCAGCAATAGGAAAACCACGTATTTAAGGGCATCCCTGTAGAAGTAACGCCAATAAATAACATAGTTTACTGTTGTTCACTAACGGGTATTCACTAAATCGCGACTCTATTGAAGAGCGGAACGGAATTACTATTTCAATTTCTATTGGTCAATTGTGGCGAGGTAATCTACTTTCTCTATTCTTTAATGATAATATTGTTAAAATTAATTAAAAATTGCAATAAAATGGTGTGATCTAAAATATAATTTTTTTATTTTTATTTATCACCATGAAATTACAATCTGTACAATACAATAAGTAATTGGTTGGATATTAATAATAATAATTAACAATAATAATAATAATAATGACATGACGGAGATACTTTCAGTGAAGATTCTCCTATACAGGGTGCGCCAGCCAACTGGAATAAATTCATTATCTCAGTTATTGGGCATATTGAAAAAAAATCCCGAAACACGTCATTTTTAGTCTATCACATAATATCCTGAAAAGTGAAAATTTGATCCCTAACCTCAACTCCCTTCGGGTGACAGTTGTAACCCCCAAATTTTTAAATGGGAAGGGGGGGCTTGTGATACCTCATTTGAAAGGTCTCTTGATACTCTATTCAAAAATGCTATGGTTTAGAAATTTATTCCGAAAATGAAGGGTAAAAAAATTAATCTTAATTAATCAACACTAAAAAAACAAAAACTAATAGGGTGTCGTTCTTGATGTTGAGAAGGCAAGCAAAAACAATTGAATTTCATCAAGTGACATAAAACATTTTTCGTTAGTTGACAGTGTTTCTTTTTGTTTAAAACGATGTAGCAACTTGCTGTGTGACAGTAATTGTTAGTGTTGTACGTGTTATTTGAATATTGTTAATTTGAATTCAGAAACATGGCTTATTTAACAGAAATGCATAAAATAACAATTCTGCAGATGGTTGGTTACGGAGATAGAACACGAACACACGTCGAGGTTGCTCGCCTATTTTAACAAAAATTTCTCGATTTACAGCCTATATCCCAAGGGACAATTAGTAAAATTGAAAAGAACTTTCGCGAGTTTGGACATGTAAGGCAGATAAAAAAAAACATCTAATGCACTAACAATAAGTTATTGTACCAAATTGGATGTAATGCTAGAGTTTGAGGAAAATCCACATACTTCGAGTCGACAAGCAGCTGCAGCATTGAATATTAGCCAAACTTCAATTCGTCGCATCTTAATGGAAAATAAAATGCATCCCTATAAATTGATACCAACTCAGGAGCTCTTCGAAGACGATTTTGATAGAAGAACGTACTTTTCTGAACAAATGATGGCAATGTTAGATAACAATGACATCCAAATAGAAAATATATTGTTTTCTGATGAATGCACTTTTACACTTCACACCCATGCAAATCGTCAAAATTGTCATTACTGGTCAAGAGAAAATCCTCACTGGATGAGAACATTAAACACGCAATACCCTCAAAAGGTTAATTTTTGGGCAGGGATAGATGTCATTGACCTCTTTTTCATTGAATAAATTGAAATTGAAAGTATGTTTTCTAATTTCTACATAAATTCCTCATGTGGAAATAATAATTAATTAATTAACTTACAGTTTTCTTTTTGTTCCTTTTTTCCGCATCCACTTTTTTATTATAATACATATAAATTTAAATTTAAACAGTCTAACATACACAACATTTTAAAATTAATGTATTTAACATTTCCTCCTACACATTTTTAAAATTTTCATTGTATTTTTTATACTTCGTTAACTGTTTTTTATGTATTTTATTTCTCTAGAACTTCCCGATTTTTAAAGTTGGGAAGTTTTCGTATATCTTCCTCAGTAGAGAAATAAAAGGTGACTATAATCTAGGCGTTATTTTTCGTTGTTCAGGAATTCACTGAACTATTTTTATTTATTTTTGTTTTTCAGATATTTAAAATTTTTTCATTTTAGTTTATTTATTAATTTGAACATTACATCTTTTGTGGTATTTATTTGTTCGTTTATAATTGGTTGTACTTGTTTGTGTTTATAGATGTATAGATTTTCTGCGATGTTTAGTTTTATTCCTTTTTGTAATATCTTTTCAACTTTTAGTGTGTCTACGATAGGCCCGAATTGATGTTTCTCTTGTTGCAGGTGTTTTGTGAAATTCGATGTTGTATTGTTTTTATTGATGTGTTCTTTGTATCTCGTATGGAAACTTCTGCCTGTTTGGCCAATATATTTTTTACTGCAAGTGTTACATTTCAACGAGTACACTCCGTTGGCTCTGTAAATATCTTCAGTCTCGGTTGAGGTTTTTAGGAACTTTTGTAATTGATTATTTGTTGTTAAAGCTACTCCTAAATTTTGGTCTGTAAATATTTTTGTTATTTTTCTTGTTTCATGGCCGTAATAATTGAATTTTATCCAATTCCCTTCTCTATATTTATTGTCATTTTGCAAGTTTTTAACATTGTTTTTATTTTCATTTTTATGTTTGGTCCTATTAAATTTAAATCTATTAATTATTTTATAAATACTTCCGATGTTATATTCGTTGTTGACGGCGATTTGTTTAATAGTTCTTAATTCTTTATTGAAGTTATCTTTACTCATTGGTATGTTATAAAGTCTATGTATGAGATGTTGGAATGCTGCCATTTTTTGTTGTCGTGGGTGATTTGAGCTGTTATGAATTACTTGGTCAGTCTGGGTGTTTTTTCGATAAACGTTATAATGTAGGTGATTTCTTTCTTTCTTGATGTTTAAATCTAAGAAATTGATACAGTTGTTTTCTTCAATTTCTAACGTGAACTTTATTTTCTGACGTATTGAGTTTAAATAAGTTAAGATTTCTGCTGGGTTATCGTGGCCTGTAATAACTAATGTATCATCTACATATCGAAACCATTCTTTGACTTTGAATTCCTTTTTGAGTGTTTTCATTATTTTTTCTTTTAACGTTTGCAAGAATATTTCAGATAATATCGCGGACATTGGCGATCCCATTGTTAACCCGTCTTTTTGTGCGTAGTATTTATCACAGAATTGGAAATAATTTTGGTTGTGGATTAATTCAATATTACTAATTATTTGTTCAGAGTATTCTTCATGAAACTCTTCCTTTGTTAAAGTATCTTTAATTATGTTTATTGTTTCTCCGACTGGGATATTTGTATACATGTTGATGATGTCGAATGAAAGTAATTTCGAGTTTTTGTTTATTTTTACGGTTTTTAACTTATTAATTAAATCTATACTATTTTTGATCGTATATTTATGTTGTAATTTTACAGCGTTTTTTAGTTCTTTTGCGATAGTTTTTGAGATTTTATACGCTGGTGCAGTTGTATAGTTTATAATTGGCCTGATCGGCATATTTATTTTATGAATTTTAGGTAATGATAACAATTTTGGAGCAGTTGGATTCATATTTATTTGTCTCCATTGAATATCTTTTGGTATAATTCTGTTTGAAATTTTTACAATGTTTCTTATTTGCGTTTGAAATTTTGCAGTTGGGTCACTATTTATCTGATTAAAATTATTGTTTTCTATGAACGTTATTGTTTTTTCAACGTAATCTTCTTTATTCATTAGTACCATTGCTTTTGACTTATCTGCTTTTGTAATAATGGTGTTATTGCTTTTTATTTTCTTTTTTAGATTTTGTACTATTTTATATTGGTTATTTGTTTTTCATTACTTTTGTTTTCTCTGTTCATTTTTTCGTTGTTATATGTTTTTATCATTTTATCGATTATAGAGACACAATGTGATCTTACGACGTCTTGGTTTTCGGCCTCTACTCTTGTGATCGCTGATTCGCAATCTATAATTATGTTTTCGATGTTTTGCTTATTATTTTTATTGCCCAGATTATAGTTAAAACCTAGTGTAATGACCCAAATTTGCCGCCGAATTAATTTAAATGTTTGAAATATCCCGAACGCTCGAGAATGAAACCGCGAAATTCAAATTGGCCAAAAAAATTGTGATCGTCTAGAATGTCGGTAGGACCCCTCGTTGCGTTTACACAATGCGGCAAGCGTTCTGGATGCAACGGTGAGACTTTTAGGGGAAGAGGTGTCTTCAATAAAACAATATCATAGTGGAGGATGCCTTTTTAATTAAATCAAAATAGTGAGAGCGGAGAGCTCATGCAATAAACTGGAATCGGTGAAACCTCCACGCAAACCGATTCCTCAGGCATGTTAAAAAAACAAAAGCATACACAACAATATAGAAAAATTAACACCAAACCGACATACAGAACACCGAGAAATCATCCACGAAAATACCACATCAACGAAATGTGGTCGTACGGTATAAAAAACGCCGTACTTAATACGCGTTTACGTTGTAAATCCACGAATCCCCTGAATCCCACCCGCTTGCTCGAAGACCTGTAAAAGAAACAGAAAAACAAGTCCCTGGGCAATGGCGGAACAGTCCAGTTTCTATTACTGAAATGCTGCTCCTGTCCCAAGGACTACAAGGAAAACACACAGAAAAACATGTCCCTGGGCAATGGCGGAACAGTCCAGTTGCTATTACTGAAATGCTGATCCTGTCCCAAGGACTACAAAGGAAAACACACAGAAGAAAAATAGTCACAAGAGACAAGTGCTGCCCATCCCAGTACGGAAGAATCCACATACAGATGCGCGACAGACCCCTCTCGCGGGACGCCACTGGCGTCTTTTCGGTGACACTGGGAACAGTGCACAGCGTTGGTATCAAATGCCCGGTCTTACAATAAATAAACCCGGGACGATTCCTCAGTGTTTACAATAAAAGCATACAACTATTTACACAAACGGGTATGGTACGAAACGGCCTGTAATTCTTCGTCAGCGCGACAAACAAAATGAAACATCGTGGTGGAACACTGCCCTTCGCCCCCGTGGCAATTCATCTGTTGCGCGGCTTTGTATTTTTAACTACGCCACTGGGTATCGCGGTCAACGCCCAAATAACAGTCGGATAATTCCTGGTATGCGAAGCTACCACAAACGTCGGGTGGAACACTGTCCTTCGCCCCCGTGGACGCTTCCTCGGTTGCGCGGATTTGCGTTTTTAACTACGCCACTGGGTATCGCGGCCAACGCCCAAATAACGGTCGCGTCCAAGCGGTACGGTCGGGCCGCTGCTTTCTCTAAACGGCGTCATCTTCAAACCGAAATTAACCGGAGACAATCTCGGGACCGTAGTGCCTAAATTACGGGTACTCTCCGCGTCTCAAGTACTAACAATTTCAACTGCTATTGCGCGCTTTGATCGCGCGCCGCGGACGCGAAAGCGCGTGCCTTGAACTCGCATTTATTCTTCCCTCCCAACAATTCCGCGGATGATTCCCGCTCTGTCGCGTGTACAAATAAACGCGGAAAACGTTCGCTAAATTTATCGCGTAAGCAGGCCGTTCCGTCACCGACACACTCTAATCAAACAAAGGGCCAACACCCAACTATCCCAATAAGCTAAAAAAACAGTACTTAACTGCGAAAAGGGAGCACAAACATCCACTATCGGAGTCGGAAGAATCTTCACCAGTTACACCACTAATTAAAAAACCACCCCCCAAGCAACTAGACATTTTTAAAATAAAAATAAACGACTTCTTGCTCGAACGCGTCTTCTCGGTTCCGGACACGCTAGTTTCTCCCCGCACCCTCGCTTCGCGTTCCTAAAAAAAAAACGGGCCCCACTCCACCCTTATTCTCGTGGCTTAAGAATCTCGCCGCTTAAGTCGGTGCGTGTGTCGGGTTGCCGACGGTGCAGGCGTAAATTTAAATTTTTAAATTCAGTTCACTACACTAGGTTCAATATTTCGGCTTCATGTTGGTTGAGGACCATATTTGAAAGGTTAACTATTCTTGGTTGCCACTCGTTACTACTGTTGTTGTTGATGTATTCTGCGTTCTTCTTTGTTTTTTGTGCTACTAGATTTTGGATCTTTTTATTTAACTTTATATATTTAATGTCGATGATTTTTTCTATTTTTTCCCTGCACTTTTGTGTTTATAGATGTATAGGTTTTCTGCGATGTTTAGTTTTATTCCTTTTTGTAATATCTTTTCAACTTTTAGCGTATCCTCGATAGGCCCAAATTGATGTTTCTCTTGCTGCAGGTGTTTTGTGAAATTCGACGTTGTATTGTTTTGATTGACGTGTTCTTTGTATCTCGTATGGAAACTTCTGCCTGTTTGGCCAATATATTTTTTACTGCATGTATTACATTTCAACGAGTATACTCCGTTGGCTTTGTAAATATCTTCAGTCTCAGTTGAGGTTTTTAGGAACTTTTGTAATTGATTATTTGTTGTTAAAGCTACTCTTAAATTTTGGTCTGTAAATATTTTTGTTATTTGTCTTGTTTCACGTCCGTAATAATTGAGTTTTATCCAATTCCCTTCTCTATATTTATTGTCATTTTGTAAGTTTGTAACATTGTTCTTATTTTCATTTTTATGTTTGGTCCTATTCAATTTAAATCTATTAATTATTTTATAAATACTTTTGATGTTATATCCGTTGTTTTCTTTTTCTTTTTTGTTGTTCTTTTTCATTGATGGAAACTTGAATGGAAATAATTATTTAGCATTGCTCCAAAATAATGTCATACCCACTTTGACAAATTTATATCCTGCTCGAGCAAACCCACAAGTTCTATCGAATGTAATATGGTTTCAACAGGATGGAGCACCACCACATTACCAAATCAATGTTCGGCAGTACCTCGATTTAATATTTCCAAATCGGTGAATAGGGAGGCGAGGATCTAAAGAATGGCCGGCACTTTCACCTGATATTACACCATTAGACGTCTTCTTATAGGGATATGTGAAAAGTATGGTATACAAAACTAAAACATGCGATCTAACTGAATTAAGAAGAAGAATAACGCTTGCTATTAGGTCGGTCACGAATAGGATGATGTCAAGACGTCCGGAGCATGCATTTTGAACATCTCCTACATTAATTTTTTTTATTAATTTTATTACATTACTAAGAACAAAACCCTATTAGTTTTTGTTTTTTTAGTGTGTTGATTAATTAAGATTAATTTTTTTACCCTTCATTTTCGGAATAAATTTATAAACCATAGCATTTTTGAATAGAGCATGAAGAGACCTTTCAAATGAGGTATTACAAGCCCCCCCTTCCCATTTAAAAATTTGGGGGTTGCAACTGTCACCCGAAGGGAGTTGAGGTTAGGGATCAAATTTGCACTTTTAAGGATATTATGTGATAGACTAAAAATTACGTGTTTCGGGATTTTTTTTCAATATGCCCAATAACTGAGATAATGAATTTATTCCAGTTGGCTGGCGCTCCCTGTATATCCTAACAAGGTTACTAATTAAACCTGGCCATTAGGTTATTAGGCTTAAATCTCTTTAGCCGTTGCACTGAACCAGTGGGTTCAAATAGTGTTCGCGCAAGCACATTAGGGTGCACTTCAGTTCTAGCACAGCAATTAGCACTAAATCGATGAATTTCCTCTTTAATCGTAGGTATGGGTAAATCTTCTGCTATTCTAGAGTTTGGAACATACCAGGGGGCGTCGAGTACTAGTCGTGGTACTTTATTCTGAAAGCGCTTGTAAGATCTCCAGGTTACAATTACTCGCTGTGCCCCACAGTTGAATCCCGTAACACCATATGGGTTTAAGAATGACCTTATACATATAATATGTATAGTGTATATAAGATAATTATTATTGAAACAATTAAAAATTAATTAATTTGACACATTGTTTAATTTTCGTTGAAATAAAAAAAAAATACTAGAAAAGTAAAGAATGAACATTTTAACGAATATCCACTCTATAGAAAATATAAATATCTAATAGACTAAAGATGTTCATAAGATAACGAATAACTGTAGTTACGGATCTACTGGATAGACCAGAATTAGACATCTTCTAGATATCTTAATATCTGACGACGATATCCTCTAGATATCTTGTAGGCGAACTTGTGTTGTTTGAGAATTGTCTATCGACATATTCTTTGATATTAATGGCGAACATTGACGAGAATAGCTAAGTTTTCTTCAGCTTAGATATATTAAATTATTGGGCCAAAAGCAGAAGTTTAACATAAATACTAGCTCTGCTTCTACTTCCTTGAAGATTTGTTTTATTTCTATGTAACTCTTTTTATTACGTATTTTATTCAAATTATTTGTGCGTTGAATAAACAAAATAGCTAAAACTTGATAATTGTTTTCTTTTTTCTCCCTCTTCGTATCTATGAAACAAATTTTATTAATAATTCACTCAAAAAAGTGATTTTGTTTGTGGATTTAGTGTAAATAAACCGATTCAATTAGTTAATTATTTTTTTATTAGCCAAGTTCGACGCTTCATACTGTAAAAAGCAAAATATTTTAAAAATTCCTCACAGTATAGTTTTTAAAATGGTATAACATTTGTTTTATTTTACCGTAGAAAAAAAATATTGCTATTTTTTCGCAAAAAGAGATCATTGTGAAATTATTTATTTAGAAATTGAAATGAAAACACTTGTTAAATGAAAGTGATAGGTATTTAATCAAAACTAAATAAAACACAAATGAAAATCACATATAATATGTCTTCAAAATTTTTCAGAATCGTTCAAAACATATTTATTTGAGAATTCTCAAACTTGGACGAATTTTAACCTTCACTGTCCACTCGGCTATTACCATTTCCGACAATATGACAGTAATAAATGTAGGCTTGAGAGCCTCTATAAACTCAGCGGGCGGTGACAGGGTACGGGGGTACACTTCCAAGGCGGTATGAAAAATCTATTTCGAAGTTATGCAACCTGTATAACTTCGAAATAGATTTTTTTTTCAGTGATTGAGCACCTTAAGAGACACATTTTCAAGGAATATCAGCAAGACAAAAAACAAGAGCTTAAATCTACCTAAAGGCGCGTCCAGACTTAGTAATAAGTTATTGAAACCTTCTTATCCTGTAACACTGGAAACTTTTTGGCGTGTATAGGATTCCTCGTTGACCCAAGAAATACAGAAAAAAGGTTATTCAGAATATTTTTGAGATTTCGCCGAAAAGCACCAATTTATATATTTTTTCAACACATTTTTGTTACCGGCCAGTTGTCGGTAAATATCAAACGATATTTGAAACATCTGGAATACAACTGTCGCAGGTAGGTAGGTTCGAATGCATTTGTTTATGGTCGGTAATAAAGTACTTAAATCATGAAGCTTCTGGGAGAACTGTATTTTGCATAATCGGTTGATACAACAAAAAATTTAGTCAAAGTGGCAATGGTAAATCAGGAAGACTTTCTTCTCGCGGCTGCATCATATGTGATTTTAAGTGGTGCACAGAAAAAGGAAAAGAAAAGATTTTGGATTTGCCCATTGTTAAGGTCTCGAAAGCGGTACAGTGGCAGTGACATGATCAACGATTTAAAAGCCGACGACATTGTTCCGTTTGCAATTAACCCTTTGAGTGATAAAATAATTTTTAAAGAATTAGCTAAAATTGACAATTCCAAAAACAATAAACAATAAACAAAAATCGATAAGTATGAAAGAGAGATCGATCGTATTAGTTAGTGCGGGAGCAAAAGCGCGATCGCGCTCCTGGCATTTTCGGCCAGTGTATTGAGGATCGCGATCACGCTCCTTGGTACTCAAAGGGTTAATGATGAATTGCGGTGTGACGGAAACTTTAAAAATTTTGCCAGAATGTCAACGAAGTGGGACATAAAATACGTAAAACGATTTCCAAACTAAACTGACAAATATGTAGTTCCTACAGACGCAGTTAAAAGATTTTAAAATAAGAAATTTATAACCATCATAGAATTTGTCACAGCACAAAAGAATTAGAAAATTGCGATATTCAAGGCTGGAGCCCTTCGCTCTACGGACGATTTACACGTCAATTGTGGTTGCTGGGGGGACACTGACCTGCTTAAATAATGACAATTTTAAAATTTTCTGTTCTGTTGATTTTCAATTATCTTAAATTTCAGCCTTTTATAATGTTGAGCTTGTGTTTGTTTTTTAACCTTTTAAGGACGTATGTCGCTTATAGAAAAGAAGCAGTTTTCCCGAATGCCGCACATTCGCGACACAAGCCTAACTACATCAGAATAAATTCCGTACCATGAGATGTGTAACCGAAAATAAATTCCGTCCTTAAAGTGTTAAAATGTTTAATTTGTGTGTCCAAATTGGTGTCTTCGGACGTATTTAATAAAATAATAATAAAGGAATTAACAATCACAATAAAATATTTTTGACCTTCTGGTAGTCTAATTAGGGACGGTTTATCGATTCTAAGTTTATAAGGTCGGTAAAATTTGCCAGTCGAATAATATCATTTTTATATAAAAATAATATTAATATAATATTGTTACCTAAACGGTCTTATGCAGCCACGGCGGCTGCTTGACTGAGCACGGACGTTGTAGCTGGCCATGTTTTACTGTTGCCACGGGCAAATAAAATAAATAGAAACGTCACCTTTTTTTACAAAGGGAATGACCAGACGTGTTTTACATTTTATTCCGTATTTTATTTGTGTTTACATGTGAGTTATTATTTAATGTTTCAATGAGTTTGTAACATTTGACGGCCCAACGTGGGGCACAAGGAAAAGGGCTTTTTCACCGAACTTTCACCAACGACTCCGATGCCGCGATGCCGCGACGCCCTTCTGGAGGGGGATCAAATCCTAACATCAGGAACCTCCAGTGGCGCCCGCAACCGATGATCGCTACACGATTCAGCGCTAACAGCTGCAACAGGCGACTCCACTTCCCGGAGCTCCGACGCACAGCGTCGAACTACAAGGGGATCGTCAGCGACCGAACAGCGCCGCGAAGAGCTGCATTCCGCCGCCTTCCCCGCTTTCGGCATGACACGAAAGATGCCTGCGTACTAGACCCGCGTCACTCCATGGGACTATGGATGCCTGCAGCAAAGTATGAACAAGTAGCAAGCAACCACGCAACCGACCACCGCTGTACCGACCCGGTAACAGAGTGCAACTACGCACCACTGCAAGAACCATTATGTTGAGTAGAAACCGGAAATTACGAATATAGGTTGATTTTGCGATGTCGCCAGGTCGCCAAGACCCGCTTTGAGAAACTACGTTCTGACGTTTTGGTCAAACTGGAATTAGTACTCGAAAACAAACACGTGCAATCTCTCGGTGGGCATTTATCCAAATTGATAAAAGGCCTCGCAGAATTGCACAAAAACACTCTTGGACTACTGTCAGTACCTCCGCTATTTCCGATAGAAGTCGATTTGTCAAACAGTGCTTTGCAGTACAAATCGACAACTCCAGTGGTTCAAGATAATGATGAAGAGCATGAAATAGAAAATGGGGAAGTGCAAGAAGTGCCTGAACCGAATTTAATTTGTAACCTGGATGTTTTGGATGACGCCGAACCAGTTGAACTGAGTCATCGATGCCCGATTTCGGAACTATCCAATTAGAATCTGATTATAGTGTTATGGATAATCTTACTCTTTTGATGACCCTGCTTCCCGGAGTCCCAACGCACAGCGTCGAACTACAACGGGATCGTCAGCGACCGAACAGCGCCGCGAAGAGCCGCATTTCGCCGCCTTCCCCGCTTTCGGCATGACATGAAAGATGCCGGCGTACGAGACCCGCGTCACTTCGAGGAACCTGCAGCTAATAGCTAACCATAAACTATTTTCTTTATAATATAAATAATCCAAGGCAACAGCTACTTCCAACACCGTGCTCAGCCTTTAGCGAGGGGCGTGTTACCTAAACGGTCTTATGCAGCCACGGCGGCTGCTTGACTGAGCACGGACGTTGTAGCTGGCCATGTTTTACTGTTGCCACGGGCAAATAAAATAAATAGAAACGTCACCTTTTTTTACAAAGGGAATGACCAGACGTGTTTTACATTTTATTCCGTATTTTATTTGTGTTTACATGTGAGTTATTATTTAATGTTTCAATGAGTTTGTAACAATATTTAACGAACACTTCGATTCGCTGTCTATAAAAGATGAAAAAAAAAGGTTATCATAAGGAAACCTATCATTTTGATCTTACAAATGTGATTAGAAACGTTTACAAAAGTGAACTTATTGTTAAACTAGTAAAGCTGTTGTGAGATGCACTAAAAGAATGAAAAAAATAACTTGTTGCTCTTCGTCGAAATTTTGATAACATGTAAAATAACTTTGTTAATAACATTTCCTATAAGTCTGGACGCGGCATAAGATAACTGAAACAATAGCCACAAAAAATAGTTCCTATGTATCTATAAAGACTTTTAATAGTCTTCCAACTGAGTTTAAGACAATACATAGAAACAAATCTTTTATTGAAGGAAAACTCAAAAGTTATTTTGAGACAAACAACTTAGATTGTGAAGATAGTATTAACTAGCAATATTTTTGTTACAACTGCGTGAATATATAATATATATTATGCTAAACTTATTTTAATAAATTTTTTGAAAACCTTTATTACGCAGAAAATATATATGCAGACTTCTAGTTTTAAGGATTTAGTTTTAAGAATTTTGTACCATTGCTGTATAGAGGCAATTTCATTTGCCTCTGTAGGGTGCCATGCTTTTGGCATTTGTAAATGGTATTTAAATAAATAAAATAAATAAATAAATAAATAAATAAAAGTTTATTCAATTTAGAACAAACCGAACTATCGTGTTATTAAGTATTTATTTTGCTTAAAGAATTTTTTTTAAAGGTGCTAATGTGTTTTTTAAATTTTGCACTTTGGCTGTAACATAAACAAAATTTGATACCATTCCGTTAGTGTCGTTTGAAGGTTATTTCCTTTTCAACTTATTTATTTATAATTTTATTAGTGCAAAATGACCAAAACACGCCCTTGTAGCCATTGTTATTAGTTGAAGTAATCTCATTAACTGACATACTTTTGGCAGTCTTAAAGATGCCCTGTAAGAAAGAATTCTGAATAGTTTTCTTTAAGTGATATGGTTTGTTACCATACTTGGTTTGAACATTGTGGTGATCAACGTACTTTTTTACCAATTGCCTATGGAAATATTCTCTTCATTGTTCATATTCGTAGGGAATATTGACGAAAATAACTAAGTTTTTTTCAGCTTCGAAACACTAAAGACAAAGGATCGTTTATACTGACTGAGATTCTTAACACAAAGGGAAATGTGCGAAGAGAATCTGCAATTTCCAGCGGAGACATTGAAGGTGCAAATCTTGTAATATTTCTAAAATATTTTTCTCTTCGCCCAGCTCTAATTGAAAATAAAATATTTTTATTTGAATTTCGACGCGGAAAATGGACAAAACAAGCTGCTGGTATAAGTAAGATTGTAGTCATACGTCGAAAAATTAAAAAAATTTTACGTTGCCGAATTCTTCTAACTGTACCGGGCAATGCTGATGCTGACAATGGTCATCTAAATTATTGGGTCAAAAGTAGAAGGCCAATATAAAATCACTGTTTCTACTTCCTTGAAGAGCGATTTTGGGGTTTTGTTCGCCAATTCCAAAAACGTTATTGTTAAGATTTATAATCACGATAAAAAGTAATAAATATAATTACAATATTAAAAAAGGCTATCTTATTCTAATTAATTTATAATCTTCAGTACGGGAAAATTATTTCCGCATTTGTTAGGAAAAATCGAACTCAAATTAGCGTCGAAATATTAGGAAAAAAAACTTCTACAAAACATTTCATTTGTCGAAATTCAACAAAATCGCCCTTTTTATTCTCGGCTTAATTAATATTATAAAGGGTCCGGCAATGAAACGGGATGATTAGAGGAGGGGTATACAGCTCGTTAGATGGTGGTCGAGTTCAGCGCACTCAACTATTACGAAGAAAATTTAACGGTTTTTTAAAGAATTAATTTTTTACTAATTTTTCACGTGCAACAAGAATAGCGATTTAGTATTATTTCAATCTCGTTTTACGTTTTTTTTTAATGGGGTATCTGAAACCAAAATTTTTTTGAGCGCATGGATAGTTCTGGGTGGATCGGCCTCAAAAATTTTGCTTTTAGGTACCCCCACAAAAAGCCGTCATTCAACGGTCTTGATGCAATATCCGTCAATATGCTACGAGAGGTCATGTAAAATTTCCAGGACCAACTCCAAGAATGCACAAATTCTAATAGAGGACATTTGGCGAACTTAGTATTTAGAAATTAGCTTTTTTTATTGTACGCCAAAGGGTTATTCTTGTTACACGTGCTAAATAAATAAAACATTAATTCTTTAAAAAATAGTTAAATTTCTTTCTAAGCAGTTGAGTGTACTGAACGCGACTACTTTACACTAAATGGTAACTCATGATGATTGCCAGGAGTTGTCGACCCTCGTCCCTACCACCGCCTAACGAGCTCTACGCCCCACGTAAAATCATCACATTTCATTACCGGAGCTTTATAATTAAAAACTCTAGGTAGATTTTGTTTAGAGAGTTAAGTTATCGGTTAAAATATCGACAGATTTGTTCGTAATTCGGTCAATAACGTGATATAAACGTGTATAGCTTGCACTAAATTACATCTTTTGCGTGTTCCAAAAATCTTGTCTTTTATAACATGGTATGTTATTCGATTTCTTTAATGAATTCCTACATGAAACCATCTTGGTATAATTTCACAGTTAAATGTAGCGTCATATTAGCTAACACCTTTTATAAGGATCACAATATTTGGTATACACAACCTACACCATAACATAAATAGACTAATAGGTCATTAAGCTAATAGAGAAATGTTTAATTAAAAATACGCTGCATTAATTTGAGTTTACATCTGCCTTTTCCATCACTTTTCCCATCAACGTATATAACGAGACACAAAATTTTGAGACCTATAAGCAAATATTTTCATCATATTCATCCACAATTTTCCAAACTCTATTACCTGTACAAGTGTATTTAAACTAATCTTTGAAAAACCACCCGCTGTCATCGCTAGCTCTTCGTTTGATTTTTGAATAATCAAAATTAAAGACTTTCTTAACTCCAACTCCTTTATATTGTACCAAGCACTGTCGTACGCTGCAATAGCACTATTTTGAGACTAAAACAAAACGACGCGGTAAATGGCGCAATTTTCAGTGAACTAATTTTACATGATAAGTTAATTGTTCACTGACCCAACAGTACAGTGCAAGTTGGAAAAACGCTACGACAGGAATAAAGCAACATTGCACTATTTCCTCAGGATGTAATTTCTGAAAATATTAAATTTTATTCATATGCTTTCAAGGAACTCTTATCAAGTGTCTCAATGATACCATCGTCAAGCCCGAAAAACAGGCAGTAGTCGTCGTTGATAATACTTGAATTAACATGATATACTGAAACACCTTTGCCAGTTCTAAACATACTCTGCAAGAAAAGATTACGAACTATTAGTTTTTTATTACTTATTAAATTTGTGTCTTACTCGGTTAACATACTGTGTTGGGCCACGTATTGATTTATAAATCGCCGTACAAAAATATTTTTCTGTACTTTCTGGTTAGTACCATTGAAATCTACAATTAATTTACCATCATCATCTGACCCGACAAGTTTCAAATTCGAGTTGATTATTTGAAATTGGGTCACACAAATTGCAACTAACGTGACAAACAACAAATCCATGCTAGCCCCAAATATACCGGCGAACGAGGCGGTGAAAATTTCACAGAAGTAAATCAGTTCATATAAAGGACTCGACTTCGGCATAAAATTTAATGGATAAGGTAATTCTCGACCACCGGTGATTAATTCTACAAATACGAAGTCTAACACACAAGCAGAAAATACAAAAATGTAGGAGCAAATAATTCTGCGAATCAACTTTGCTGAATAGTTTAGCTTTGATTGCACTTGGCTTGCAGCTATCTTAATCGGCAAAAATTGGAACCATATTTTCAACACAATTTTTTGCAATTTCTTCCTGTACATTATGAGAGACGTGATTTTAATTGTCATCTGTTAAAAAAAAAATATTTATATGTTATACAACCGTTGCAATTTTTTTACCTGTAGCACTCCGGTTAAATAAGACAATGACTGAATCGAAATATATTCGCTGTTAATGAGGTCGAAAATTAGGCATAAATTTAATAAACCACAACTTGCTGTGTTGATACAGCCGATTATAATTAGAATCCTGTTAGTCGTTTCGGGCCATACACATCCGCACTGGAAAAGTATTTTCAACAAAACTAAATTCTTCTTCATTGGGTCGTTATTAATTGTCTTTGAAAATTCTGAAAAGTCAGTGCAATAAAAGATAAATACAAACAATTCATTACCAGCCCCTGTTCGAAGACGTTTAGTCATACTTGCTCCCAAGATTAATCAAATTAATTAATTTGCAAGCAATCTGTATGTTTCAGTATATTTAATTTTTTCCAATTACATTTATTTTGAATTGTTACACTGTTTCTCGGTATGTAACTACTTGTTATCACGGTGTTGTCTTGAGCTCTAATGATGAAATGATCTGAAATTTCATTTCATTGCGCACGTGAATAATTAATTAAAAATTTAAAATACTTTCCGGTCGATGTACGCCTTTTGTAATTATAGGTTTTAAATTTATCATTAATCTTTTGATCTTAAATTCTGGACTGTTTTTACCGAATGAAAGTGAAAATTTAATGTCATTTGTAATTTTAAAATGAGCAAGTGCAGCAGTCGTTCAATTTCCGTCGTGATGTTAATTGTGTTGCTTACATAATTTCTTTTATCTTGAAAGTTTAATTTGGTACTGTGAACTGTAACTGTCACGTTACCAATTATGTAGCAATTTGTTCACATATTATACAAAGCTGAATGGCCCGTATCTACATTAAACAAAGGTTATTTTACAATTTTTCAATTATTAAAGTATTCATTATATTACTAATTAACAGATTCAATTGTAGCTAATTCAATATACAAGGAAGTAAGTAGAATGTGGTAAGATTGTATTTATTTGCCAAAATGTCGACGCCAAATTCTCCAGTTGTAGTTTATCCCATGAGTGGTGGCCCTGTAGCGTATTATCTTGGAACCGAAATGTACGCATAGTCTAGCTGCTTCTGTTACATGCACTTGCTTATTTGCTTAGCGAGAGCAAGCAGTACGATAGAAACTGTTACATGCAACAGTTAAATACATAGTCAAGTTTGAGCTGAAGTACACTGGGAAACGACTAATACTTTAGACCAGGTAACCAACGATTATAAATAACAAACAGTTGTTTTGGACAGAATACACAATATTTCAAAAATAAATAAATTTTGTTAGAGGAAATGCAACATCATGCTCATTGTCAACGAAATATTTCTTAAAGAGAATTTAAGTTATGTATAAATATTGTTCTCGTATTCAGAGTTCTGCGAATATGGTTGAGTAGCGGGATTATTAATATTTAATTTATTATATAAAATTAACTTAAGCTTTACAATTACTATTTGCCAAATTTGCTATTACAGCTTGTCTCTGATACTGCGAACACATACTAGGTAGATAAACTTCAAGTGGATGGTGTTGCCAAGCGATGCGATGAATTTGAATCTGCTGCCTATGTTCTTGGCGGAATCAGTGGCGCAAAAAATACATGAAATAATAAAGAACTCAAGTTTCAACAACAGTAACCAACCTGTGGCTCGCGAACATATGCGACCTTTTACGGGGTTTAGTGGTGCTCAGCTAATAAATAATAAGTAGGTATTTGTTATTTAATTGATTTAATAAATGTGTACAAATTGTCAAAGTAAATACATTTCGGTGCGGCTCCTAATATTTTCAGGTAGGTAACTATAGCTCCTGTTGCAAAAAGTCGCCATCCCTGGGATATTACATACCAAATTGAGAAGTATTTTGTTACAGCCAAGATATATTATAACATGTCAGCAATAATTTAAAATTTTTCTATTGTCATCCTCTGTTTTACACTCATGAGTGATTCTTTAATTAATATCTTTCATTGCCTGCTTCCATATGATTCTGTCTTATGCCGCGTGTATTGTTTGATACTTTGTCCTGTCATTTCTTGCAATGCAAACATCCATCTTAGTGGTGATCTTCCTCTTGGTTTCTTGCTTTCAACCTTCACCTTTATGATGAAATTTTCCATTTCGCCTGTTCATCTGTCTATATCTCAGAAATAGTTGTGGTAAGCGATGGTGCTTAGATTTGTTTATTAACCTGTTCTTTATGTGTAGTTCTTTTCGAGGTAGCTATTGGAAATGTTAAAGTACAGGAATTTTGAAATAAAGCTATTTTTCAGTAGCCAAAAAGTTCTTAAAAGTTAAAAGCAATACTCATCAATACCAAACTATAGAATGGCCGCTATCGCGTAAATGATACTATTGACTTCGGAATCCTCCGAAATAAGTTCGATTTGGAAGAATTTGTTTGTTTTTTATTTCTTCTTATAAGTAATGGATTATTTCAAATCAGAAATATTTCTACAGGCGGACCTGATTATGTATATTTTTTAAACAAATATTTTTAATTTATACGAATAATTAATTTTTATTTCAGATGAGATTCAATAAAAGTGATAATTTTTGGTGATAATACATATTTAAAAAAAAATTGAATAAATATTATAATGTAAAATAATATATAGTCAGCAACCTATAGCATATAAAAAGATAACAATTCATTGACTGACTTACAGATTGATCTTCATTATCCTGAGTTTCAATTCTTAGTTCTTCAAACGAAAGACCATTTTTCGATTGACGTGTTACTCAAGGCTGAATAAAGATAGACAGAGAGAGGGTGAGAGAGAGAGAGAAAACAAGAGGGAAGTTAAATTATAATTCCACACAATCTACCAGAAGATACGCGCAAATGTAGGAAAATATTGAAATAAACTTTTTTTTACTAATGTTAACTCATTTCCAGTTAAATATAGCTCGGTCAGATGTGTCAAACCTGCAAATGCATCGTCGTCAATTGTTTCGATTTTGTTGCTGTAAAGACGTAGGTACTTGAGTTTCGTCGAATTCTTGAACATCGGTGAAGTGATTTTAGTCAACTGATTTGCCTGTAATTGTAGATTGACAACTTCTGTTAAACTAGAGAATGCATAGTCATCAAGGGAGGAAATTAAATTTTCACCTAGAGTTAAAATTTTTGTTTTGGATAAACTATTGAAGACAACGTTATTTATAGTTTTCAGTTTGTTTTGTTGTAAATACAGCTCTTCCAAGTTTATCAAGTCTGCAAATGCATCGTCGTCAATTGTTTCGATTTTGTTGCTGTAAAGACGTAGGTACTTGAGTTTCGTCGAATTCTTGAACATGGGTGAAGTGATTTTAGTCAACTGATTTGCCTGTAATTGTAGATTGACAACTTCTGTTAAACTAGAGAATGCATAGTCATCAAGGGAGGAAATTACATTTTCACCTAGAGTTAAAATTTTTGTTTTGGATAAACTATTGAAGACAACGTTATTTATAGTTTTCAGTTTGTTTTGTTGTAAATACAGCTCTTCCAAGTTTATCAAGTCTGCAAATGCATCGTCGTCAATTGTTTCGATTTTGTTGCTGTAAAGACGTAGGTACTTGAGTTTCGTCGAATTCTTGAACATGGGTGAAGTGATTTTAGTCAACTGATTTGCCTGTAATTGTAGATTGACAACTTCTGTTAAACTAGAGAATGCATAGTCATCAAGGGAGGAAATTACATTTTCACCTAGAGTTAAAATTTTTGTTTTGGATAAACTATTGAAGACAACGTTATTTATAGTTTTCAGTTTGTTTTGTTGTAAATACAGCTCTTCCAAGTTTATCAAGTCTGCAAATGCATCGTCGTCAATTGTTTCGATTTTGTTGCTGTAAAGACGTAGGTACTTGAGTTTCGTCGAATTCTTGAACATCGGTGAAGTGATTTTAGTCAACTGATTTGCCTGTAATTGTAGATTGACAACTTCTGTTAAACTAGAGAATGCATAGTCGTCAAGGGAGGAAATTAAATTTTCACCTAGAGTTAAAATTTTTGTTTTGGATAAACTATTGAAGACAACGTTATTTATAGTTTTCAGTTTGTTTTGTTGTAAATACAGCTCTTCCAAGTTTATCAAGTCTGCAAATGCATCGTCGTCAATTGTTTCGATTTTGTTGCTGTAAAGACGTAGGTACTTGAGTTTCGTCGAATTCTTGAACATCGGTGAAGTGATTTTAGTCAACTGATTTGCCTGTAATTGTAGATTGACAGCTTCTGTTAAACTAGAGAATGCATAGTCATCAAGGGAGGAAATTAAATTTTCACCTAGAGTTAAAATTTTTGTTTTGGATAAACTATTGAAGACAACGTTATTTATAGTTTTCAGTTTGTTTTGTTGTAAATACAGCTCTTCCAAGTTTATCAAGTCTGCAAATGCATCGTCGTCAATTGTTTCGATTTTGTTGCTGTAAAGACGTAGGTACTTGAGTTTCGTCGAATTCTTGAACATCGGTGAAGTGATTTTAGTCAACTGATTTGCCTGTAATTGTAGATTGACAGCTTCTGTTAAACTAGAGAATGCATAGTCATCAAGGGAGGAAATTAAATTTTCACCTAGAGTTAAAATTTTTGTTTTGGATAAACTATTGAAGACAACGTTATTTATAGTTTTCAGTTTGTTTTGTTGTAAATACAGCTCTTCCAAGTTTATCAAGTCTGCAAATGCATCGTCGTCAATTGTTTCGATTTTGTTGCTGTAAAGACGTAGGTACTTGAGTTTCGTCGATTTCTTGAACATCGGTGAAGTGATTTTAGTCAACTGATTTGACTGTAATTGAAGATTGAAAACTTCTGTTAAACTAGAGAATGCATAGTCATCAATGGAGGAAATTAAATTTTCACCTAGAGTTAAAATTTTTGTTTTGGATAAACTATTGAAGATAACGCTATTTATAGTTTTCAGTTTATTTTGTTGTAAATACAGCTCTTCCAAGTTTATCAAGGCTGCAAATGCATCGTCGTCAATTGTTTCGATTTTGTTGCTGTAAAGACGTAGGTACTTGAGTTTCGTCGAATTCTTGAACATCGCTGAAGTGATTTTAGTCAACTGATTTGACTGTAATTGAAGATTGAAAACTTCTGTTAAACTAGAGAATGCATAGTCATCAATGGAGGAAATTAAATTTTCACCTAGAGTTAAAATTTTTGTTTTGGATAAACTATTGAAGATAACGCTATTTATAGTTTTCAGTTTATTTTGTTGTAAATACAGCTCTTCCAAGTTTATCAAGTCTGCAAATGCATCGTCGTCAATTGTTTCGATTTTGTTGCTGTAAAGACGTAGGTACTTGAGTTTCGTCGAATTCTTGAACATCGCTGAAGTGATTTTAGTCAACTGATTTGACTGTAATTGAAGATTGAAAACTTCTGTTAAACTAGAGAATGCATAGTCATCAATGGAGGAAATTAAATTTTCACCTAGAGTTAAAATTTTTGTTTTGGATAAACTATTGAAGATAACGCTATTTATAGTTTTCAGTTTATTTTGTTGTAAATACAGCTCTTCCAAGTTTATCAAGTCTGCAAATGCATCGTCGTCAATTGTTTCGATTTTGTTGCTGTAAAGACGTAGGTACTTGAGTTTCGTCGATTTCTTGAACATCGGTGAAGTGATTTTAGTCAACTGATTTGACTGTAATTGAAGATTGAAAACTTCTGTTAAACTGGAGAATGCGTAGTCATCAAGAGAGGAAATTAAATTTTCACCAAGAGTTAAAATTTTTGTTTTGGATAAACTATTGAAGATAACGCTATTTATAGTTTTTAGTTTATTTTGTTGTAAATACAACTCTTCCATGTTTATCAAGCCTGCAAATGCATCGTCGGCAATTGTTTCGATTTTGTTGCTGTAAAGACGTAGGTACTTGAGTTTCGTCGAATTCTTGAACATCGGTAAAGTGATTTTAGTCAACTGATTTGACTGTAATTGAAGATTGAAAACTTCTGTTAAACTAGAGAATGCATAGTCATCAATGGAGGAAATTAAATTTTCACCTAGAGTTAAAATTTTTGTTTTGGATAAACTATTGAAGATAACGCTATTTATAGTTTTCAGTTTATTTTGTTGTAAATACAGCTCTTCCAAGTTTATCAAGTCTGCAAATGCATCGTCGTCAATTGTTTCGATTTTGTTGCTGTAAAGACGTAGGTACTTGAGTTTCGTCGAATTCTTGAACATCGCTGAAGTGATTTTAGTCAACTGATTTGACTGTAATTGAAGATTGAAAACTTCTGTTAAACTAGAGAATGCATAGTCATCAATGGAGGAAATTAAATTTTCACCTAGAGTTAAAATTTTTGTTTTGGATAAACTATTGAAGATAACGCTATTTATAGTTTTTAGTTTATTTTGTTGTAAATACAACTCTTCCATGTTTATCAAGCCTGCAAATGCATCGTCGTCAATTGTTTCGATTTTGTTGCTGTAAAGACGTAGGTACTTGAGTTTCGTCGAATTCTTGAACATCGCTGAAGTGATTTTAGTCAACTGATTTGACTGTAATTGAAGATTGAAAACTTCTGTTAAACTAGAGAATGCATAGTCATCAATGGAGGAAATTAAATTTTCACCTAGAGTTAAAATTTTTGTTTTGGATAAACTATTGAAGATAACGCTATTTATAGTTTTCAGTTTATTTTGTTGTAAATACAGCTCTTCCAAGTTTATCAAGTCTGCAAATGCATCGTCGTCAATTGTTTCGATTTTGTTGCTGTAAAGACGTAGGTACTTGAGTTTCGTCGAATTCTTGAACATCGGTGAAGTGATTTTAGTCAACTGATTTGACTGTAATTGAAGATTGAAAACTTCTGTTAAACTGGAGAATGCGTAGTCATCAAGAGAGGAAATTAAATTTTCACCAAGAGTTAAAATTTTTGTTTTGGATAAACTATTGAAGATAACGCTATTTATAGTTTTTAGTTTATTTTGTTGTAAATACAACTCTTCCATGTTTATCAAGCCTGCAAATGCATCGTCGGCAATTGTTTCGATTTTGTTGCTGTAAAGACGTAGGTACTTGAGTTTCGTCGAATTCTTGAACATCGGTAAAGTGATTTTAGTCAACTGATTTGACTGTAATTGAAGATTGAAAACTTCTGTTAAACTAGAGAATGCATAGTCATCAATGGAGGAAATTAAATTTTCACCTAGAGTTAAAATTTTTGTTTTGGATAAACTATTGAAGATAACGCTATTTATAGTTTTCAGTTTATTTTGTTGTAAATACAGCTCTTCCAAGTTTATCAAGTCTGCAAATGCATCGTCGTCAATTGTTTCGATTTTGTTGCTGTAAAGACGTAGGTACTTGAGTTTCGTCGAATTCTTGAACATCGCTGAAGTGATTTTAGTCAACTGATTTGACTGTAATTGAAGATTGAAAACTTCTGTTAAACTAGAGAATGCATAGTCATCAATGGAGGAAATTAAATTTTCACCTAGAGTTAAAATTTTTGTTTTGGATAAACTATTGAAGATAACGCTATTTATAGTTTTTAGTTTATTTTGTTGTAAATACAACTCTTCCATGTTTATCAAGCCTGCAAATGCATCGTCGTCAATTGTTTCGATTTTGTTGCTGTAAAGACGTAGGTACTTGAGTTTCGTCGAATTCTTGAACATCGCTGAAGTGATTTTAGTCAACTGATTTGACTGTAATTGAAGATTGAAAACTTCTGTTAAACTAGAGAATGCATAGTCATCAATGGAGGAAATTAAATTTTCACCTAGAGTTAAAATTTTTGTTTTGGATAAACTATTGAAGATAACGCTATTTATAGTTTTCAGTTTATTTTGTTGTAAATACAGCTCTTCCAAGTTTATCAAGTCTGCAAATGCATCGTCGTCAATTGTTTCGATTTTGTTGCTGTAAAGACGTAGGTACTTGAGTTTCGTCGAATTCTTGAACATCGCTGAAGTGATTTTAGTCAACTGATTTGACTGTAATTGAAGATTGAAAACTTCTGTTAAACTAGAGAATGCATAGTCATCAATGGAGGAAATTAAATTTTCACCTAGAGTTAAAATTTTTGTTTTGGATAAACTATTGAAGATAACGTTATTTATAGTTTTCAGTTTATTTTGTTGTAAATACAGCTCTTCCAAGTTTATCAAGCCTGCAAATGCATCGTCGTCAATTGTTTCGATTTTGTTGCTGTAAAGACGTAGGTACTTGAGTTTCGTCGAATTCTTGAACATCGTTAAAGTGATTTTAGTCAACTGATTTGACTGTAATTGAAGATTGAAAACTTCTGTTAAACTAGAGAATGCATAGTCATCAATGGAGGAAATTAAATTTTCACCTAGAGTTAAAATTTTTGTTTTGGATAAACTATTGAAGATAACGCTATTTATAGTTTTCAGTTTATTTTGTTGTAAATACAGCTCTTCCAAGTTTATCAAGTCTGCAAATGCATCGTCGTCAATTGTTTCGATTTTGTTGCTGTAAAGACGTAGGTACTTGAGTTTCGTCGAATTCTTGAACATCGGTGAAGTGATTTTAGTCAACTGATTTGACTGTAATTGAAGATTGAAAACTTCTGTTAAACTGGAGAATGCGTAGTCATCAAGAGAGGAAATTAAATTTTCACCAAGAGTTAAAATTTTTGTTTTGGATAAACTATTGAAGATAACGCTATTTATAGTTTTTAGTTTATTTTGTTGTAAATACAACTCTTCCAAGTTTATCAAGTCTGCAAATGCATCGTCGTCAATTGTTTCGATTTTGTTGCTGTAAAGACGTAGGTACTTGAGTTTCGTCGATTTCTTGAACATCGGTGAAGTGATTTTAGTCAACTGATTTGACTGTAATTGAAGATTGAAAACTTCTGTTAAACTGGAGAATGCGTAGTCATCAAGAGAGGAAATTAAATTTTCACCAAGAGTTAAAATTTTTGTTTTGGATAAACTATTGAAGATAACGCAATTTATAGTTTTTAGTTTATTTTGTTGTAAATACAACTCTTCCATGTTTATCAAGCCTGCAAATGCATCGTCGGCAATTGTTTCGATTTTGTTGCTGTAAAGACGTAGGTACTTGAGTTTCGTCGAATTCTTGAACATCGGTAAAGTGATTTTAGTCAACTGATTTGACTGTAATTGAAGATTGAAAACTTCTGTTAAACTAGAGAATGCATAGTCATCAATGGAGGAAATTAAATTTTCACCTAGAGTTAAAATTTTTGTTTTGGATAAACTATTGAAGATAACGCTATTTATAGTTTTTAGTTTATTTTGTTGTAAATACAACTCTTCCATGTTTATCAAGCCTGCAAATGCATCGTCGGCAATTGTTTCGATTTTGTTGCTGTAAAGACGTAGGTACTTGAGTTTCGTCGATTTCTTGAACATCGGTGAAGTGATTTTAGTCAACTGATTTGACTGTAATTGAAGATTGAAAACTTCTGTTAAACTGGAGAATGCGTAGTCATCAAGAGAGGAAATTAAATTTTCACCAAGAGTTAAAATTTTTGTTTTGGATAAACTATTGAAGATAACGCTATTTATAGTTTTTAGTTTATTTTGTTGTAAATACAACTCTTCCAAGTTTATCAAGTCTGCAAATGCATCGTCGTCAATTGTTTCGATTTTGTTGCTGTAAAGACGTAGGTACTTGAGTTTCGTCGAATTCTTGAACATCGCTGAAGTGATTTTAGTCAACTGATTTGACTGTAATTGAAGATTGAAAACTTCTGTTAAACTAGAGAATGCATAGTCATCAATGGAGGAAATTAAATTTTCACCAAGAGTTAAAATTTTTGTTTTGGATAAACTATTGAAGATAACGCTATTTATAGTTTTCAGTTTATTTTGTTGTAAATACAGCTCTTCCAAGTTTATCAAGTCTGCAAATGCATCGTCGTCAATTGTTTCGATTTTGTTGCTGTAAAGACGTAGGTACTTGAGTTTCGTCGATTTCTTGAACATCGGTGAAGTGATTTTAGTCAACTGATTTGACTGTAATTGAAGATTGAAAACTTCTGTTAAACTGGAGAATGCGTAGTCATCAAGAGAGGAAATTAAATTTTCACCAAGAGTTAAAATTTTTGTTTTGGATAAACTATTGAAGATAACGCAATTTATAGTTTTTAGTTTATTTTGTTGTAAATACAACTCTTCCATGTTTATCAAGCCTGCAAATGCATCGTCGGCAATTGTTTCGATTTTGTTGCTGTAAAGACGTAGGTACTTGAGTTTCGTCGAATTCTTGAACATCGGTAAAGTGATTTTAGTCAACTGATTTGACTGTAATTGAAGATTGAAAACTTCTGTTAAACTAGAGAATGCATAGTCATCAATGGAGGAAATTAAATTTTCACCTAGAGTTAAAATTTTTGTTTTGGATAAACTATTGAAGATAACGCTATTTATAGTTTTTAGTTTATTTTGTTGTAAATACAACTCTTCCATGTTTATCAAGCCTGCAAATGCATCGTCGGCAATTGTTTCGATTTTGTTGCTGTAAAGACGTAGGTACTTGAGTTTCGTCGATTTCTTGAACATCGGTGAAGTGATTTTAGTCAACTGATTTGACTGTAATTGAAGATTGAAAACTTCTGTTAAACTAGAGAATGCATAGTCATCAATGGAGGAAATTAAATTTTCACCTAGAGTTAAAATTTTTGTTTTGGATAAACTATTGAAGATAACGTTATTTATAGTTTTCAGTTTATTTTGTTGTAAATACAGCTCTTCCAAGTTTATCAAGTCTGCAAATGCATCGTCGTCAATTGTTTCGATTTTGTTGCTGTAAAGACGTAGGTACTTGAGTTTCGTCGAATTCTTGAACATCGGTAAAGTGATTTTAGTCAACTGATTTGACTGTAATTGAAGATTGAAAACTTCTGTTAAACTAGAGAATGCATAGTCATCAATGGAGGAAATTAAATTTTCACCTAGAGTTAAAATTTTTGTTTTGGATAAACTATTGAAGATAACGCTATTTATAGTTTTCAGTTTATTTTGTTGTAAATACAGCTCTTCCAAGTTTATCAAGTCTGCAAATGCATCGTCGTCAATTGTTTCGATTTTGTTGCTGTAAAGACGTAGGTACTTGAGTTTCGTCGAATTCTTGAACATCGCTGAAGTGATTTTAGTCAACTGATTTGACTGTAATTGAAGATTGAAAACTTCTGTTAAACTAGAGAATGCATAGTCATCAATGGAGGAAATTAAATTTTCACCTAGAGTTAAAATTTTTGTTTTGGATAAACTATTGAAGATAACGTTATTTATAGTTTTCAGTTTATTTTGTTGTAAATACAGCTCTTCCAAGTTTATCAAGCCTGCAAATGCATCGTCGTCAATTGTTTCGATTTTGTTGCTGTAAAGACGTAGGTACTTGAGTTTCGTCGAATTCTTGAACATCGTTAAAGTGATTTTAGTCAACTGATTTGACTGTAATTGAAGATTGAAAACTTCTGTTAAACTAGAGAATGCATAGTCATCAATGGAGGAAATTAAATTTTCACCTAGAGTTAAAATTTTTGTTTTGGATAAACTATTGAAGATAACGCTATTTATAGTTTTCAGTTTATTTTGTTGTAAATACAGCTCTTCCAAGTTTATCAAGTCTGCAAATGCATCGTCGTCAATTGTTTCGATTTTGTTGCTGTAAAGACGTAGGTACTTGAGTTTCGTCGAATTCTTGAACATCGGTGAAGTGATTTTAGTCAACTGATTTGACTGTAATTGAAGATTGAAAACTTCTGTTAAACTGGAGAATGCGTAGTCATCAAGAGAGGAAATTAAATTTTCACCAAGAGTTAAAATTTTTGTTTTGGATAAACTATT
This sequence comes from Dascillus cervinus, assembly GCA_949768715.1. Classification (NCBI taxonomy): domain Eukaryota; kingdom Metazoa; phylum Arthropoda; class Insecta; order Coleoptera; family Dascillidae; genus Dascillus; species Dascillus cervinus. Next base: position 20,197,821 of record OX458320.1, read on the forward strand.
GAAGATAACGCTATTTATAGTTTTTAGTTTATTTTGTTGTAAATACAACTCTTCCAAGTTTATCAAGTCTGCAAATGCATCGTCGTCAATTGTTTCGATTTTGTTGCTGTAAAGACGTAGGTACTTGAGTTTCGTCGATTTCTTGAACATCGGTGAAGTGATTTTAGTCAACTGATTTGACTGTAATTGAAGATTGAAAACTTCTGTTAAACTGGAGAATGCGTAGTCATCAAGAGAGGAAATTAAATTTTCACCAAGAGTTAAAATTTTTGTTTTGGATAAACTATTGAAGATAACGCAATTTATAGTTTTTAGTTTATTTTGTTGTAAATACAACTCTTCCATGTTTATCAAGCCTGCAAATGCATCGTCGGCAATTGTTTCGATTTTGTTGCTGTAAAGACGTAGGTACTTGAGTTTCGTCGAATTCTTGAACATCGGTAAAGTGATTTTAGTCAACTGATTTGACTGTAATTGAAGATTGAAAACTTCTGTTAAACTAGAGAATGCATAGTCATCAATGGAGGAAATTAAATTTTCACCTAGAGTTAAAATTTTTGTTTTGGATAAACTATTGAAGATAACGCTATTTATAGTTTTTAGTTTATTTTGTTGTAAATACAACTCTTCCATGTTTATCAAGCCTGCAAATGCATCGTCGGCAATTGTTTCGATTTTGTTGCTGTAAAGACGTAGGTACTTGAGTTTCGTCGATTTCTTGAACATCGGTGAAGTGATTTTAGTCAACTGATTTGACTGTAATTGAAGATTGAAAACTTCTGTTAAACTGGAGAATGCGTAGTCATCAAGAGAGGAAATTAAATTTTCACCAAGAGTTAAAATTTTTGTTTTGGATAAACTATTGAAGATAACGCTATTTATAGTTTTTAGTTTATTTTGTTGTAAATACAACTCTTCCAAGTTTATCAAGTCTGCAAATGCATCGTCGTCAATTGTTTCGATTTTGTTGCTGTAAAGACGTAGGTACTTGAGTTTCGTCGAATTCTTGAACATCGCTGAAGTGATTTTAGTCAACTGATTTGACTGTAATTGAAGATTGAAAACTTCTGTTAAACTAGAGAATGCATAGTCATCAATGGAGGAAATTAAATTTTCACCAAGAGTTAAAATTTTTGTTTTGGATAAACTATTGAAGATAACGCTATTTATAGTTTTCAGTTTATTTTGTTGTAAATACAGCTCTTCCAAGTTTATCAAGTCTGCAAATGCATCGTCGTCAATTGTTTCGATTTTGTTGCTGTAAAGACGTAGGTACTTGAGTTTCGTCGATTTCTTGAACATCGGTGAAGTGATTTTAGTCAACTGATTTGACTGTAATTGAAGATTGAAAACTTCTGTTAAACTGGAGAATGCGTAGTCATCAAGAGAGGAAATTAAATTTTCACCAAGAGTTAAAATTTTTGTTTTGGATAAACTATTGAAGATAACGCAATTTATAGTTTTTAGTTTATTTTGTTGTAAATACAACTCTTCCATGTTTATCAAGCCTGCAAATGCATCGTCGGCAATTGTTTCGATTTTGTTGCTGTAAAGACGTAGGTACTTGAGTTTCGTCGAATTCTTGAACATCGGTAAAGTGATTTTAGTCAACTGATTTGACTGTAATTGAAGATTGAAAACTTCTGTTAAACTAGAGAATGCATAGTCATCAATGGAGGAAATTAAATTTTCACCTAGAGTTAAAATTTTTGTTTTGGATAAACTATTGAAGATAACGCTATTTATAGTTTTTAGTTTATTTTGTTGTAAATACAACTCTTCCATGTTTATCAAGCCTGCAAATGCATCGTCGGCAATTGTTTCGATTTTGTTGCTGTAAAGACGTAGGTACTTGAGTTTCGTCGATTTCTTGAACATCGGTGAAGTGATTTTAGTCAACTGATTTGACTGTAATTGAAGATTGAAAACTTCTGTTAAACTAGAGAATGCATAGTCATCAATGGAGGAAATTAAATTTTCACCTAGAGTTAAAATTTTTGTTTTGGATAAACTATTGAAGATAACGTTATTTATAGTTTTCAGTTTATTTTGTTGTAAATACAGCTCTTCCAAGTTTATCAAGTCTGCAAATGCATCGTCGTCAATTGTTTCGATTTTGTTGCTGTAAAGACGTAGGTACTTGAGTTTCGTCGAATTCTTGAACATCGCTGAAGTGATTTTAGTCAACTGATTTGACAGTAATTGAAGATTGAAAACTTCTGTTAAACTAGAGAATGCATAGTCATCAATGGAGGAAATTAAATTTTCACCTAGAGTTAAAATTTTTGTTTTGGATAAACTATTGAAGATAACGCTATTTATAGTTTTCAGTTTATTTTGTTGTAAATACAGCTCTTCCAAGTTTATCAAGTCTGCAAATGCATCGTCGTCAATTGTTTCGATTTTGTTGCTGTAAAGACGTAGGTACTTGAGTTTCGTCGATTTCTTGAACATCGGTGAAGTGATTTTAGTCAACTGATTTGACTGTAATTGAAGATTGAAAACTTCTGTTAAACTGGAGAATGCGTAGTCATCAAGAGAGGAAATTAAATTTTCACCAAGAGTTAAAATTTTTGTTTTGGATAAACTATTGAAGATAACGCTATTTATAGTTTTTAGTTTATTTTGTTGTAAATACAACTCTTCCATGTTTATCAAGCCTGCAAATGCATCGTCGGCAATTGTTTCGATTTTGTTGCTGTAAAGACGTAGGTACTTGAGTTTCGTCGAATTCTTGAACATCGGTAAAGTGATTTTAGTCAACTGATTTGACTGTAATTGAAGATTGAAAACTTCTGTTAAACTAGAGAATGCATAGTCATCAATGGAGGAAATTAAATTTTCACCTAGAGTTAAAATTTTTGTTTTGGATAAACTATTGAAGATAACGCTATTTATAGTTTTTAGTTTATTTTGTTGTAAATACAACTCTTCCATGTTTATCAAGCCTGCAAATGCATCGTCGGCAATTGTTTCGATTTTGTTGCTGTAAAGACGTAGGTACTTGAGTTTCGTCGATTTCTTGAACATCGGTGAAGTGATTTTAGTCAACTGATTTGACTGTAATTGAAGATTGAAAACTTCTGTTAAACTAGAGAATGCATAGTCATCAATGGAGGAAATTAAATTTTCACCTAGAGTTAAAATTTTTGTTTTGGATAAACTATTGAAGATAACGTTATTTATAGTTTTCAGTTTATTTTGTTGTAAATACAGCTCTTCCAAGTTTATCAAGTCTGCAAATGCATCGTCGTCAATTGTTTCGATTTTGTTGCTGTAAAGACGTAGGTACTTGAGTTTCGTCGAATTCTTGAACATCGCTGAAGTGATTTTAGTCAACTGATTTGACTGTAATTGAAGATTGAAAACTTCTGTTAAACTAGAGAATGCATAGTCATCAATGGAGGAAATTAAATTTTCACCTAGAGTTAAAATTTTTGTTTTGGATAAACTATTGAAGATAACGCTATTTATAGTTTTCAGTTTATTTTGTTGTAAATACAGCTCTTCCAAGTTTATCAAGTCTGCAAATGCATCGTCGTCAATTGTTTCGATTTTGTTGCTGTAAAGACGTAGGTACTTGAGTTTCGTCGAATTCTTGAACATCGGTGAAGTGATTTTAGTCAACTGATTTGACTGTAATTGAAGATTGAAAACTTCTGTTAAACTGGAGAATGCGTAGTCATCAAGAGAGGAAATTAAATTTTCACCAAGAGTTAAAATTTTTGTTTTGGATAAACTATTGAAGATAACGCTATTTATAGTTTTTAGTTTATTTTGTTGTAAATACAACTCTTCCATGTTTATCAAGCCTGCAAATGCATCGTCGGCAATTGTTTCGATTTTGTTGCTGTAAAGACGTAGGTACTTGAGTTTCGTCGATTTCTTGAACATCGGTGAAGTGATTTTAGTCAACTGATTTGACTGTAATTGAAGATTGAAAACTTCTGTTAAACTGGAGAATGCGTAGTCATCAAGAGAGGAAATTAAATTTTCACCAAGAGTTAAAATTTTTGTTTTGGATAAACTATTGAAGATAACGCTATTTATAGTTTTTAGTTTATTTTGTTGTAAATACAACTCTTCCATGTTTATCAAGCCTGCAAATGCATCGTCGGCAATTGTTTCGATTTTGTTGCTGTAAAGACGTAGGTACTTGAGTTTCGTCGATTTCTTGAACATCGGTGAAGTGATTTTAGTCAACTGATTTGACTGTAATTGAAGATTGAAAACTTCTGTTAAACTAGAGAATGCATAGTCATCAATGGAGGAAATTAAATTTTCACCTAGAGTTAAAATTTTTGTTTTGGATAAACTATTGAAGATAACGTTATTTATAGTTTTCAGTTTATTTTGTTGTAAATACAGCTCTTCCAAGTTTATCAAGCCTGCAAATGCATCGTCGTCAATTGTTTCGATTTTGTTGCTGTAAAGACGTAGGTACTTGAGTTTCGTCGAATTCTTGAACATCGGTAAAGTGATTTTAGTCAACTGATTTGACTGTAATTGAAGATTGAAAACTTCTGTTAAACTAGAGAATGCATAGTCATCAATGGAGGAAATTAAATTTTCACCTAGAGTTAAAATTTTTGTTTTGGATAAACTATTGAAGATAACGTTATTTATAGTTTTCAGTTTATTTTGTTGTAAATACAGCTCTTCCAAGTTTATCAAGTCTGCAAATGCATCGTCGGCAATTGTTTCGATTTTGTTGCTGTAAAGACGTAGGTACTTGAGTTTCGTCGAATTCTTGAACATCGGTGAAGTGATTTTAGTCAACTGATTTGACTGTAATTGAAGATTGAAAACTTCTGTTAAACTGGAGAATGCGTAGTCATCAAGAGAGGAAATTAAATTTTCACCAAGAGTTAAAATTTTTGTTTTGGATAAACTATTGAAGATAACGCTATTTATAGTTTTCAGTTTATTTTGTTGTAAATACAGCTCTTCCAAGTTTATCAAGTCTGCAAATGCATCGTCGGCAATTGTTTCGATTTTGTTGCTGTAAAGACGTAGGTACTTGAGTTTCGTCGATTTCTTGAACATCGGTGAAGTGATTTTAGTCAACTGATTTGACTGTAATTGAAGATTGAAAACTTCTGTTAAACTAGAGAATGCATAGTCATCAATGGAGGAAATTAAATTTTCACCTAGAGTTAAAATTTGTGTTTTGGATAAACTATTGAAGATAACGTTATTTATAGTTTTCAGTTTATTTTGTTGTAAATACAGCTCTTCCAAGTTTATCAAGCCTGCAAATGCATTGTCGTCAATTGTTTCGATTTTGTTGCTGTAAAGACGTAGGTACTTGAGTTTCGTCGAATTCTTGAACATGGGTGAAGTGATTTTAATCAATTGATTTGACTGTAATTGAAGATTGACAACTTCTGTTAAACTAGAGAATGCGTAGTCATCAAGCGAGGAAATTAAATTTTCACTAAGAGTTAAAAGTTTCATTTGGGATAAACTTTTGAAGATAACGCTATTTATAGTTTTGAGTTTATTCTGTTTTAGATCTAGTTCTTCTAATTTGTTTAGGCCTTTAAATGCGTCATCATCAATATATATTATCTTGTTTTGATTGAAATGTAATGTTTCCAAAGATTTTATAAATTTCAGCGATCGTTTCGTTAGTTTTACTAGTTTGTTTTTATTGAAAATAAGAATTTTCAAGTGAGGAATCCCTTGAAACGCATTATTTTCGATATCTGAAATCGAATTACTTGATAATGATAGAGTTTCCAAATTTGGTAACAATAGTTTGTTTGGAATTTTGACTATTTCGTTTAAGTCTAAATAAAGATGCTGTAATCTTGATAAGTTCTTGAATGCATTATCTTCAATTAACCGTATCTGTGTACCTGACAGATTTAATGTTTTCAAACAATTGTCTTGAAGTAAATCAGCTGTGAGGTTGGTTATTGTACAGTTTTCGAAGTTCAGTTGATTGCTGTTACAATGGTTATTATGAATTGTATTATATTGTTCATTTATATTTCCTTTGCATGTAGTGTAGTTATTGGATACATTGTTGTGAGTTGTGGAATAAATTGTGTCGCCTTTGATTATTTCGATGATCGAAGTGAGTACAATTAATATTATGCTATTTTCTATTCTTCTTGCCATCATTAATCTGTAATTTGTAACATTGTAATAAATTCCTACCATTGGTTATTGTTGATTGCTAAGTTACGCGTTCCTTACAGTAACACTCACAAATGCTTGCGATTGTAAAGACATATTTGTGCTTACTGTAAACAATGTTTATCATTTTCAAGCATCTTAAAATTTAATGGAATATTTATATTTTGGCAAGGATTCACTTAGTCGATATGAACTAGCCGAGATTAAAATTGAGCGTAGCAAATCTTTGACTGATTCCAAAGTTTAACTTTTGCAATTTTTTCATAATAAATTTTGCTTACCTTGACAATATGATGAAATTTGTTAGGTTGTAATCACATTATTATAAGTAACATAAATTAATATTGTAATGCCAATACGAGTTGTAAGTTTTTAACTACTTATTATATTTCCCTAACCGTATCGCAACTTTGTTAATCATGAACCTGACCTTATCATTTGACCTCTGTCTGATATCCAGCAATCAGCGGCAATTTTGCAATACCAAACTACTGCTCCGATATTTAGTATCCATACACTTTAAAGTTACAATTAATTAAATTAATCTTGTCCACAAGATTTAATTACATTGAGGTAATTATTTTGTTAGAGATCGAACCTACTCTTGAATAATTCTGAACTATATTCGGAACATCACCTAATAAAATTAAAATAGCTATGTAGATCGGCCATATCTGATAGCTGATAGACACATCAAGAAGAATAATTGAGGTTCAATTATAAAATTTGAAATTAGATAATAACCTCGAAACGACAACAGAGTTTTCTTTTCATATCGACAAAAGAAAATTCAAACAAAAATACCTATAATGCAGTGGTGTGGATATAATGACACAATAAATACACAATGTTTTCCTCCCGTTTCTTGATGAAAGTATAATCAATGCAATAATAAGAAAAAGTAAGAAATGCAAAGTACCTGCACCAATTTATGTGAAAACGGTCTTAGATAGCAAGCCAAAAAGCAAACACGCGGGGGTAAAATTAGGTAACCATCAACTAAATACTAATTTTCAGTTGCGCCAATGCATTTATCCTAAGCAAATGTACCATAGATTATTATTTTAAAAGAGGTCGAAAACTTCCTGATAGTCGCGACACTGCATGAATGCTGATTTTTAAGTATTGAAAGACAAACTTTTGCGGAAGAATCGTATTTGGTAAGTTATTAATAAATCCGTCTTTATGAGTTTCTTGCTTCGAGATTAAATTGTCTGACTTTTCTCAAATCTTTCGTAGTGCGCTTCTGTTCATTGAAAATGCACAAACGTCTTGATACCGATTGATGCTATAATTTAGTCGCGAAAAACTTTTGAAGACAACGCTATTTATAGTTTTCAGTTTATTCTGTTGTTAGATGTAGTTTCCAGGTAACACAGGACGTACATGTTGCTCCATTTCTTATCCATTTATGGACGAGCCACAGGCGTGTCCTATAATGAACGTACAATGGACGTCCAAGTCCATCCATAAATGTACACTACAGCAATGGATATAAAGGGGACGTCCACTGAATGTACATTCATCGACAAAATCACATGGTAGTAGTTTTTCTAAACATTCCATGCTTATATTTTATTCAATAAATCCCACATAACACAAACGGATCACTGGACGTCTAGCGGTGGACGCTTATTGGACGTTGTTGGGACTACATTTGGAATCTTTTCGGACGTTCAATGTACCATTACGGCCACCGAAATGTAAACGATTTTTTTTAGCAACTTGATTTTTGCTTTATATCATAGGCGTCCTAAAAAACATCAGGCAAATGTCAATATTATTTTGTTTGTGACAAATATTTGCAAACGACGTAAAAAATGCCACGACACCTTTCACGAGAGCAAACAAGTAGAGCCGTTGCAAAATTAGAAGAGAACTGGTCATTAGCTGCTGTAGCTGCAGATTTAAACGTAAGCAAAAGTTGCATTTTTCAATTGAAAAAACGTTGGCACGAAAATAGACTGCAACGACCAGTTAGGATAGGAATTGGAAGAGTATCTGAACCTCATGAAGATGAAGATTTGGTCAATTTTATCACACAGAATCCATTTTCGACAGCAGCTCGTGAGGAAACTCATTTTCCGGGTTCCGTTAGGACGTCAAGGCGTCGAATTATACAGAGCGGTTTAAAGAATTATGCAGCAGCGAAGAAACCATTTTTGACTGACGCAAACAGAGCAAACTGACTACAATTTGCTAATCAGTTTTTAAATGCCGATGATGAATTTTGAAGTTCTGTAGTTTTTTCAGACGAAAAATGTTTCCAATCTTGTAATAATGGAAAATTACGCGTTTATAGACCAGGAAATTCTAGATTTCATGAAAATTACACACATGCGACTACAAATTCTGGTCGATTTTCGGTTAATTTTTGGGGATGGATAAGTATTCATGGACCTGGAGTATGCTGGAAAATAGATGGACGTTTAACGGGCGAACACTATAGAGAAATATTGGAAAATGTTATGTTACCATCCGTGAGAACTACCTATCCCAACAATTTCGTTTTCCAACAGGCAAGAAAAATAATTTAATTTTTAGCTTAAAAATACATTTACAATTTTTTTTTTCTTTTAAAGGACAAATCTCCTGTTCACACTGCAATGATTAGACAGTGGGTGGATGAAAATGAAATTAATTTACTACCTTAGCCTTCCAAAAGTCCGGATCTAAATCTTATTGAAAATATCTGCGGATATATGACGAAAAAATTATATTCTGCGGATTTTAGGCCTAGAAAAGCAGTGGAACTTCAGGACACTATTGAAAACGCTTGGGAGAACCTTATGGAGGAATATTACATGAGGAAACTAATTTTATCCATGAGAAGAAGGCTAGAGCTTGTGATTGCAGCTAACGGCGCTGCTATACGTTATTGAAAAACTCCAAATTAAATTACTTTTCTTGCCTGTTGAAAAATCCAATTGTTGATTAGCAAATTGTAGTTGGTTTACGCTGTTTAATTCGACGTCCTGACGTTCTAACGGAACCCGGAAAATGATTTTCCTCACGAGCTGTTACTGCTGTCAAAAATGGATTCTGCGTGCTAAAAATTACCAAATCTTCATCTTCATGAGGTTCAAATACTCTTCCAATTCCTACCCTAACTGGCCATTGCAGTCAATTTTTATGCCAACGTTTTTTCAATTGAAAAATGCAACTTTTGCTTACGTTTGAATCTGCAGCTAACGGCCAGTTGTCTTCTGATTTCGTAACTGCCCTACTTGTTTGTTCACAGAACTCCGAAATTCTTCATCGGCATTTAAAACTTGATTAGCAAAAATTGTTGATTTTCTAATTTTTGTAATAAACTTTTTTAACTAATTTGAATTTATTATTGCCTAATTTATTTGTTTTGATTTTTTAATGTTTAATTTATATATTATATATATATTTTACAAAATAAAAACATTTGCCCTCTTTCACGAAAGTCATTGGATAAAGCCAGATTTAATGTATGGAAAAATAGGGAAATTTGTGTCAGGTATCGTGCACATTTCGGTGGCCGCAATAGTACGTCCATGTCGTTCCGGTTCATGGACATCCATCGACAAACGCTTATTGTACGTCTTTGGGATTGTAAACGGATTCGCTTTGGACGTTCACTGGACGTCTTATGTATGTCCATTTGGAACCGAATTATCGACGTCTTTCCAAGATTTCCAAGAAGCAAGAATAAATCTAAAAATTGATTCACTTCAGCAAATGTGAAAATAATATGTAATCATATAAATAAGGCAATGTTGACTAGGTTTCTTTCTGCGCTGTTCGTGTACTTGTCGTTGTGAATAAAGGTTAAACCAAACTGTTGTTATATTATGATTTCCTAAAATTGCATCTTATGTACGATTAATGTAAGTAACTTGGAAATTCTCTGTAACAAATATGCATTATTATTAGAAAGTGATTTCTAATAAATTATTTACCTGCATCATCGAAGTTATAATTGATAATGTTCCCATTAATGCGTTTAGAAATAAATACCACAGTTGAGTATAAATCAACCAAGCAAGATTTACAATCGTTGCATAACCCTAGAAGATAATAAGTTTGCGGTCAAAGGCCGGTCAATTATTTTCACCAATATCAAATCACATTTCACAACATCGTTTTTATCGGATGATAATTCAAATTCCAATTTAGCCTGAAATAACTGTTTAATGTTACAACCTAAAATTTTTAAACTGGTGTTCTCATTTTGCGTCCGACCACTTTCAACTGCAGATGAAGACTGTTCAAATTGGTGTATTTTATATATTAATCGATTAATCTCGTTAACATTTATGATAAAGTGAATATTTAATTAGCTGAACCCTCTAATTATTGCTCGTTTTAAATAATTTTGAACTTGCCCACTTTTCTTTGATCTTACATTGCCAGGTTGTCAGGTTCACATAGAAATAGGCAATTTTAATTTAGAAACGAATTAACATCATTCATTCTTAGATTGAGCGTCTGATGTGTAATTGTGCACAACTAGTAATAAAATACTGAAATTTAAAACACAATATTGGTTTGCTCCTTCGAGTTAAAGTTACAAAAGAAGACTTAATTTATAGTTGAATGTTTTGGAACGGTACGTATAAACGACTTCTTCATTTTTGCAGAAGGCGGTAATAAATTATAATTTGTGAAATAAAGTGATAAAATAAAACACAATATTACACCTAGTACGTTATCGGCTATTAAGGTATGTTAAAATTCTATATAACTACACATTTCATTGTTGAAAATAACAGAAAGGGCAAGTATACCAACAATCGGAATTAATAAAATGTGGCACATTACAGTAATTTAACTCATGATAAAATAATAATTTTGGATTTGGATTGACAGCGTCTATTGAAAAAAAGTAATCAACTTAAATCGAGGTACATATAAACAGATAAACGACACGATTATGGTAACTTACCTTCGAAGTCTCCCTAACCTAATTGTCGGCATCAATCTCTTTATCTCACATTAATTCTGTCCAACTTCAATAATTGCTGTGGCTGCTACTCTTGTATTAATCCTTAAACATTTCATGATTGTGACCTACACTTCTGTCCAAATTGGTATTGTTATAATATGAAGATTTTTCAACTAACAAATAGTAATTATTTACTTATTGATAATAATTTACCTTCTTTTTAAAGTAATAAAAATACTTTTCTGCTTCCAGAACAAATAAATTTAATTAATATTGGTCAAAATCTAGATCTTTTTCGCGCGTATATTATATTAAATGTCCACCAACAGTAACTTTGTTATTATTGGAGTTGCAAAGTCGGCTAAATTCGCAAAAAAATAGTGTTTTATCCGCTGATTACCATAATGAAAGCAGAAAAACAATCGAACGTCAACTGTTCGAGATATTCACGAAAATAACATTCTTTGAATATTTCGAAGGGATGTTTAATTCTGAGTACAAAAGTCTTAATGTAATACTTCTATTAAATTAACTACTCAGAAGTTTCAAACAATTGAATTCTTTTTCAGCTTAATTTTTTTTTAACTGTTATTTTTTGCAAACAATTTTTATACCATAGGATTTTTGAATAGAGCATGAAGAGACCTTTAAAATGAGGTATCACAAGCCTCCACTTCCTATTTAATAATTTTGGCGTTGCAACTAACACTCAAAGTAGGTTACAGTTAGGGATGAAATGTTTACGTACTTCAGTTTTTTTATAAATATTATTACCCACTCGATCACGACAGACGACTATCGCCGCACGACGGTTGTTTAAGGAGTCAAGGCGATGGAAAACATTTTAATTTATTATGAATCCGTCACCTTTAAAAACGAAAAAAAGGCGGACGAATAAACATCGTTCCACATAAACTGTGTTTTATTCGTATAATAGTGTGTTCGTTTGTAACATTTGGCGTACAACGTGAGGCTAGGACTCGAGGTGAGTCCACGAATCCACCCCCTTTCATCCTGCGAGATGACAGCCCCAAGGCGCGGTACGAGGGCGTACCCGAACATTAACGTCGCCGATGGGCAACAAGACCTGCTGAGAGAGGCCCAAACCTCTCAGTGGCGCCCAGATCAACAACAGCTAATACAACATCATGACAAGACCATCCAGAATCTCCGTCTTCAACTGGAGGCATTAGAGACGCTCCAGCGTCGAACGTCGACTCTAAGATCGCCACTTCCCGTACCGTCCCGAACGAGTCCTTCAGCGTTACCAGGTCCGAGGTCACTTCCTCCACCGGTAGCCCCCAAGCTACCCAAGTTCGCCGGACGTGCAAAAGAGGATCCAGAAATCTTCATGAGTCGTCTGGAGCGTTACTTCAATGCGTGTGGAGTACATCCTGACGACCAGGGGGAGATCGCTGCCGAACAGCTGCAAGAAGAGGCGAAGAAGTGGTACCGGGTGTACACAAACATGGGGTACACATTTCTTGACTTCAGTAAGAGGTTCCGCGAGCAATACTGCTCCCCGGTCGCTCGGGCTAAACTCGCGGAAACGGAACTTCTGCACGACGAACTGCGTCAAGAGAAACTGGCAAAGGAACGACTCCTGCGAGAGAAGGAAGCCGTCACGACGGAACAATACGTCACGGAAAGCGCTCTGGCCGACGCGAGATTGGAATCCGAACTGAAGGACGAAAAATTGCTAATGCTGAGATGTAAATTGGACGAGCTCGTTGGGCAGGTGCAACTGTTGGAGCAGGCCAAGTTGAGGCTGGAAATGACTCTGGAGTCGCAGCGCAAAGAGTCCAAGAGGGAAACGCAGCAGCGAGACGAAGAACTGGAGGAAGTTCGACGCAACTCCCAGGAAAAAGTCAAAGCTCTCGAGGTTCAATTGGAAAATGAGCATGAAGAACGGACGCTACTCTTGCGGGAGAATCACGAGTTGGAGAGACGGTTGGCGGTGTTTGCAGAATCCAATCGAAATGAACGGGCCGGTGACGAAGCTTTGGTCCAGAGGCTCAAGCGAGACCTGGAAAGGACTAAAGTGTTGCTCCGGGACGCACAGGTTCAGCTCGAAAGACAGAAGGTCGACAATCCTAGCAAGATACTTATACGACAGTTGAGGAACCAGATCGAAGACCTGGAATGCTCTCGAGCCGTCGCCAACAAAGCGAAACAGAGCATCGACATCGAACTCGCAGAAACACAAGCTTCGCTCGAAGAGGCTCACAAAGCGCGACGCGAGGTCGAGGACAAGGCAAACGGCTTGAGCCGGGAGCGCTCAGACTTGCAAGCGCAGCTGGAAGAAAACGAAGAAGAACTGGCGGAAGTTGTCAAGAAGTATAAGGCTGTCATTCAGCAGATGTCCTCGGATCAACTGATCTTGCAGGTACAAGCATCGCTGGTGTCCGAACTGGAAGGGGAACGAAATTCATTGAAGGACCAGTTGGTCGAGCTCACCACGAAGCTGGAAAGCGCCGAAAGCTTGGGAGACGCTTCCTCGAATCTGCTGGCCAAGCGAATGGAACTGAAAACCAAAGAATTGGAATCGAAGCTGGAACTTGAGCAGACGACCAGGTCCAGTTTGGAGGTCCAGATCGCCCGCCTGAAGGAGGCCGTCGACAAGCTGCAGAACGACCTTGCCGGTTCGAAAGTGAAGGAACAGCAGGCGCAAGAACAGACGAAGAAATCGCAGAGAAGATTCCAGGGAAAGCACTCCTTGGTTACAATCCTCGCCTTCCAGGTGCCTGGGACTCGGACGTCAAACGTCCACCCACCCCGGAGCTCGAGGACATTCGCCAGAAGGCGCGTGACAACCAACGAGCCTACCTGGACCGTCGCCACCCCGTACAGCCCCGCGCAAGAACCTTTGACATCGGTGACCTCGTCCTCACCAGAAAAGCCCCTGGCCGACAGCGCTTTGGACCAACCTGGCTGGAACCCTACTCGATCGAAGAGAAGATCACCGAACCACAAGCATTTAATTTCTTTGTCAAAGACCCGTCGGCGACCGTCGTCTCGAAAAAGGGGGCGAATATTACCCACTCGATCACGACAGACGACTATCGCCGCACGACGGTTGTTTAAGGAGTCAAGGCGATGGAAAACATTTTAATTTATTATGAATCCGTCACCGTTAAAAACGAAAAAAAGGCGGACGAATAAACATCGTTCCACATAAACTGTGTTTTATTCGTATAATAGTGTGTTCGTTTGTAACAATATGCACAATAATCGAAATATTGAGTTTATTTCATTTGGCTGGTATAATAGACCACGATTATTCTAAATTATTTCTGTTATAGAAAATTGGAGAAATTTTGTAGAAAATTCATGTAACATTAGCAACGATGCCAGTTTTGATTAGAATGACATCATTACATTTTCAAACAGTTCCAGGAATGTCACTTCATTTTCATTAAGGGAGTCGAGTACGCTAGGCAGCTTCCAAAAGGAACAAAGCATTACAAAAGTACACCTTTTTCAAGAACCGTTAAACGAATTTTAACCAGATTTTGCACGCATTTAATTTTAAGTCTTTCTGAGCTACTGAATTATCAATTTTTTTTATTTCCTATACTCAAAAGTCGTCATGTTAAAAAAGGAAAAAAATCACACTAGAATTTTTTTAAGCTAATTCAATCAATTTAATCGCTTCAGGTATAAATGTTTTACAACATAAAAAAATTCCAAGGCTCTCTCTTTATCCGTGTTGTAGAAAAATGTACCTAAGTGGAAAAAGGTATATTTTTCAGTAGAAACTGACCGCTCTGTGGAAATCGCACGACTTGCTGCCTTTGTCATAAAATTTGGGACACCTTTAGATATCGCAGATATTTCTCGGAATAGAATAGTTTTGCTCAGAAATTAATGCAAAAAAATAAGTTTTCTTCAATATTTTCGTATCCGACCCCTTAAAAATAAAACATCAAAAGGAGACAATTAGATCTATATTTTTTAAGTAAGAAATACTTTTATTATTGGTTAGAAACAAACCATAATGCCAATGAACAAAAGTACGTTCGATAATTTATGTGACATTGGTTTATATGATTTGGCGATTACTTCTTAAAATTCTAAGAATATTAACAAATAAAATTAATAAAATTACCTTAAATTGAGGATAAAAGAGATCTTACTTTACTTACACATAATGGTTATTATAAATTCGGATGTTTACAATACTCGTCTTCGACAAAGGCTCTCGGAATTAATTGAGATGGCCTCGCTTCGACCCGTATTTGCAAGTATTTGTCTTCATCATTAGTAGTTTATATGATATTATTATTGTTATTCGGATTATATTATAATCCACAAAAACGATTTGCTTTAAGATCAACAGTATTTCACTGTGACCATTCCATCTGCAAAGAAAAGTAGAAAACGGAAATGTCATATTGAAGCATTGAACAAGGGTGACATCATCGTCAATTTATTCATCGTTTTAAATTTATAAAATGTAATGAATTTAAGATCAAACGGTTAATGACAAATTTAATCTAAAACCTATAATTATATAACGAGAATATTCACCGAAAAGTTTCTTCAATTCTTCAAAAATTTAACAAATTCCAATTAATTATTTAAGTGCGTAATGAAACGAAATTGCCACTGTTTCCTTCAGTACATATCCAGACAACACGGTGATAAGAAGTGGAAGAAGAATTAGTTTAAAGTAGACGATTATCATACAAGTCTAATAGACCCAAATTATTTGCCAAATCAAGCATAATCTGAAACAACCTAATTACTTACAAATTTCCGAATTATTTCGATGATGGCAGACCTTGCATCAGTTTTGGGATCAATTATGAATAAACCCCTTGGTCCAGATGCAGGTAATAAAACGCTTTTAACTATTGTTTATTGCACTAAACTTTCAGAATTTTCAAAAACAATTAATAACGACCCTATGAAGAGAAATCTAGTGTTGTTAAAGATAATCATCCAGTGTGGATGTATATGGCCCGAAACTGACAAAAGGATTTTAATTATAATCGGTTGCATAAACGCAGCTAGTATGGTTGCAGTAAACCTGTGTCAAATTTGCGACCTCATCATTAACAGGGAATATATTACAATTCAAGAAGTGGCTTTTCTTTCTGCATCCCTGCCAGTAAAGAGTTGCAATGTTGTGGTTGTTGCATAAACGTAAATAACGTCTTTTCCAGATGACATTCAAACCAATAGTTCTTGTAATGTACAGAAAACAATTACGCAAGATTGTTGGCAAAGTGTGGTCGAAATTTTTACCGATTAAAGTAGTTACAGAACGGGTGCAAATTGAACTGAACAATTTAGCAACGTTCAATCGAAGAGTGATTTGCACCTTCATTCTTTTCATTTGTATCAGTTGCTTTCAGTTTTCTTATTCAGAGTTATTCAAAGGAAGTCATATTCTACCGATTCCATTATATTTTATGCCAAAATCAAGTCCTACGTACGAACTGATTTACTTGTGGCAACTGTCCGCAGGCTTCTTCGCTGCAACAATTGGATGTAGCGTCGATTTGTTATTTGTCACGCTAATTCTAATTTATGTTACACAATTCCAAATCATCAACTCAAGCTTAAAACTTGTCGGTTCGATCGATAATAACACTAAAAGAAAATTTATTGAGCATTTCACTTGCCAGAAGGTTTCAAAAAATAAATTCGACCAATACTTAGTAAATAAGTACGTCGTCCAACACAATATGTTGACCAAGTATAGATCCCATTGAAATTAATTAAGAATTGCGAATAACTGCTGCTTTTTTCTTACAGGACATGTTTAGAAATGGCTAAGGTGTTTCAGTACATTGTTTTAATTCAACTGCTGACAGCAGCGATAAATATTTGCTTCTCCAGTTTTTTAATGGTAAACTCTTTATTTCTAGCAGTATCGGATTTAATTTTGAAAACAAGTAGTAAATGATGATGTATGTTCATGTATAAAGGGTGACAATTTTTTCTACTACTAGCTATATAGCGCATCAAAATAATCGGAACTATCCTGAGTAAATATTGGTCAGAGATTAAGCATGTCTGTTGTCTGTTTTTAACGTTTCAGGTAAGAATTTTGACTCGGTTGGAAACATGTGAAATTTAAGCGTCATTTTAAGTGCAAACATCCACTCAAAATCAACTTTAACAAAATTTTAAAATGATCCAGAATTATCAGGAAATTTCCGCTGATTTAAAAACATTTAATTCAATGTAATTTAATACCATATAAATTTCTGTGGCATATTAATAGAGAAATGCAGGTAATACAATAAAATAAATAGTTTTATAGATAGAACAATATAAAGGGTGGCCACTTAGCACGTGGACGGTCCATATCTCTATTGTTAAAAGAAACATGGAAAAATGTTATATATAAAAGTTATAAGATTCGTCGAGATGCACATTATTAAAATATTTTATAGTATACCGAGTGACCCAAAAAAGCGGGGCGCCAGAAAGATATTTTTTTTTAAATGGCAACCTCCATTTTTTTTTACAGAATAGAATTTAGCATAAAATTCTACGTATAAGTACAGTATTTTAATGTAAGGTTCATTGCGGTGTTGCCAAGTTATATGTAATTTATAAAAAAATGTGGAAAAAACAACCTATCCAAAAAGTCGTTAAAAAAATTACTAGTTTAAATGTAATAATACGGTGTTACCCTTTTATAAACATCAGAAATGTCGGAATAATTCTGCAAAAAAAAACTGGTTATAACTTATACAGGACATTTTTTACGGCGGTGTCAATATTGAAATTTTAAAGTAGCAAAACTTAATTTTTTTAAGAGGATCACTATGTATTTTAATCCGGAATGTTATGCAGTATGTTATGCTCTATAAATTTGCAATTACAACTAATGTTCTGAAATAGGCCGATTTACCACAATTTAGGTTTTATTTGAAAATGCACTAAAATATCGCTGTTTTTTGTTGTTTTATTCTCGTGGTATATAACATTTTTCCATGTTTCTTTTAACAATAGAGATATGGACCGTCCACGTGCTAAGTGGCCACCCTGTATATTGTTCATTCAATACATCAAAAATAAAAATGCATATCAATTAGTGTTGCAAATGTATCGTATGGTTCCCTATAATGTTAACATAACAATGTCGAGTTCGACCTTCCAGTTATATCGGCCCTTTTTACTGAGCAACCCATCCACATGAGTTAAGTCACTGACCGACGAAATAAAAATGTAAATATACACATTTTATGTTATTAAATTACTATTAATTATTAATATTATCACTTAGTATTATTCCTTTCGATTTGATACATTTTTAATACTAATTTAATATGCATTCTCACAACGTCGGTGTAATTAGCAAAATGTCTATCTCCATACGGCGTAACTTTTCAGGGGGGCAATAAGACTATTTTAAAAAATTACAGATTTTGGTAATAAAACAAAATTAGTTTTATTATATGATCAATATATTTTGACACACATTGTAAAGGGTCTTTCAATAGGGACGCTCGATTTTAAAATGTAAATAAAACAAGTTGTGTGTGAGATATCCACTCAATTTTTTTTCATTTGGAAGTATATTTTATGGTAATAAGTGTGGAATATATCGTCGTTCAAATATCCGTCGCGGTTTTGCTTGGTATCACGTAACCAGCGATCAATAATCAACAAGTTTACATGTTTTAGTGGTCTTATTACAATCTTAGAAAGAAAATACTTCTGGAACGATTTGCTATAATGGGCAGGTACAATTTACTGGCATTTTATCTACTAAAATCGTTGTTTAACTAAATTAATTAATTTTGAAAACTGACCTATATTTCGGTAAACGTTTCCTAAAATGCCAAAAGTACAAAAGGTGGAATTTAATATGTATAATCATACGATACACCATCTGCAAGTATTTTACCATTGCGGCAAATCCTATTTAAGTTAACGTTTCTTTACTGTTAAGTAAATGATCTACAATTTTCCAAATTTTTGGCGGTGTAAATACAATGTATACCTTCACTCATCACTTTTGCAAGGCACTTTTAAAGAATTTCTGCGAGGTGTCAAAAAACTAGATTTAACTTTTATGTTAAGAAATGACATATTTGCAAAGAACTGCCGTGGCAGAGGAACAAACATATATTTTTGTTGCAGCTTAATGTAGTGTAGTGTATTGTCACTGTATTTCTGGTTTAACTGAAAACATCTTAAATTTTTTTAAATTAAATGTGTACTGTATATTCGTGCCACTAATACCTTCGTTAGTTGCGGGCAGCGGTCTTCCAATTTTTGGCAACGTTTTGACAGTTATTCAATAATTATCTACTAGAAAGTACATATCTCGGTATATCTTTAATTTACAATTTTTTTTATTACTTTCTTTTAATTACAATTTCAGAAAATAATCTATTATAATCTACACGAATAAAAAAACTTGAGGATATTTTTATTTAAGCCGGTGAAACCGGACATACAGTAACAACAAAACAACATTCATCAAAACGATCATCTCGTTCGTTTTAAAGATATATTTACTTGGTTTCATATTTTATTCCAACCCTGTAAAAACTGTAAAAACCGTCTGTGATTTAAAGTGTTGTATAAACCGTTGTACAAAACCCTAACATTACGAAATTGAGCTTATTCAAAAAAACTCGGCGCTAAGGGCCTCGTGGGTAAAATTTTTTATTTGATTTGATTGAAAATTAAATATTCCTTCGAAATAAAAATAAATAGGACACTTCTCTTACGAAAACGTCATAAAGCAATTAATGTTCGATGCTAATCAGCGGAGAAGTCAATCATCCGTTCCCGTACAAAGATCTTATCGTCATCATCTGCTACTTCTACAGCAAGTCCATTCAATTATTAAGGGTTCCTTGTCCTTGCAAAAACAAAATTTAATATTTTCAGAAACTGTATCCTGAGAAAATGTTGCAATGTTGCTTTCTTCCTATACTACTGTTGTTTCAACTTGGAATATACTGTTGGTTTAGTGAACAATTAACTTGTCATGTACGTTCACTTCGAAGGAAGTTGCATCGTTTAGTTCTACGTTTCGTTACAGGCTCAACATAGTGCTGCTGCAGCGTACGAATGTGCATGGTATAATATAAATGATTTGCAGTTACGAAAAAGTTTAATTTTAATTATACAAAGAGCAAATGAAGAGATTGCAATTACCGCTGGTGGTTTCACGAACATCAGGTTAAACACATTTGTACAGGTAATCAGCCACCAAAATGATTCTGATCGAATATAAGAAAAAGTTTTATTATAGGTTTCAAAATTTTGTGTCTCCGTGTACACATTATTGGGAAAACTTATGGAAGAACCAAATTTGTAATCGAGATAATTGCTGAGTAGTCTGTGGTATGAATCCAATACAACGTCGACGGTCTTTATGCGTGATGCATATATAACATTTATCAAGTACGTCTCTACTACATTTCAAAAATGTGTAATTTAAGAGCTAACTTTTAATTTTAATAGTTCATTATTTAAGCATAATATAAGTGCACTTTGGCCATAATTATAATACACAATTGTAAATACTGACTAAACTTTCAAATCTGTCAGCGACTAGACAACCCCCATAATCAAAATAAAAGCGACAGGTGAGTGTATGAAAGCAACATGGTGCCATGGAATATGAAATAACAAGGCAGAATAGTGTACTAAGAACAGCTTTACACATTTACAGTTGAATAGATAACGTGTGCCACATTAATTAATAGTCCTAACTATGTGATTATTGATAATAAGCGCGCATATCAATCACAATAGGGAGTTATCCCAGAGACCCCGTTACGTGAAACGCAGCGGTTATTCTCAATTTGTGGTTAAAGCGCATGCTCAGAAAGTAACGAAAATTGAAGTATTTAACCGACCGCCTTACGTTTGCTGAAATAGAATGGGGAAGCTCGGATCGTTTTTGGAAAGTTCTCGAAGGGATCACGTGACGCGGACACAGCCCGGCTGTTCTCAATTTTTTTGTTAACGCGCTTGCTCAGAACGTGAAACATTTACACGGACCCGATATATTTGCTAAAATAACCGGGAAGAAATTCTAAGTAGTTCTAAGTAATTTTTTTTTTACATGTTATAAAATGTATTAAAGTATCATTATCTTAAAAAAAATAATAACAAAATATTTTTATAACACAATAATAAATAATCAATATGGATTACATATTATGTAATTCATGCGCCTACTTGTGCAACAACATAACAGGCGCCTACTGAAGGGTTAATCACTCCTATTGATTAACGTTTTTGCATCTGCCGTTTGTTCTTATAATTTTAAGTGAAGGTTGTAAAATACTTAAATCATAAACGCATTAAATACATTAATAAAATCTTCATTTTCAAATTTCAAAAAGTTCTGTTATCTTTGGTTTCGTATGCTTTCAGATGTCAAAATAAATTAGAAGAAGTTAAATTTTTGATTTTCAATTCCTTGCATACTGTACAATTGTGAAATGACAACATTTTTTTGTACAAATAACCACAAACGTAAAACAAAGCATTTTCGGCGAGGAAGTCAATTTCTCTGAAATCAGTGAAATTGAAACTGAGTTAATTATTTGAAATTGACACCGGCTGCTGTTCATTAACAAATTTTTCTAAAATATTTTCATTTATAACAGTTAACAATTGATCAAAATCATTGGCACAGTTTGCACTTTCATTATTATCTAAGTAATTTAATGAAAATAATTTTTTAAAAGTGTTCTGAAATATTTGTGGAGTAGGATTTGGACTGTTGCCCCCTGAACCCCTAACAGTTCCAAACCAATTTACAAGAGCATCTTGATTTAGCCTTCTGGTACACAGGAACGAACGGCCTTCATTTTTTAATTCGACCCACAGAAATTTTAAAGCCTTAATCGTTATAAGCCAGCTTTCAAAACATTTAATTTTGTTTGTAATTAATTTACCAGCACTATCAAAAAATTTTAATAGATTTTATCAAATCTACCAATTTTGTTTCGTGGTAACGTCAATTTGCAAAATTACCAATTACTAATTAATAATTAAATTTAACGCACCACGTAGATCGCGAAAAATATTAACACTGCTACAAAAAAAATTATAAACCACGTCTTTGTAATGCATACATAAATTTGTTTCCTAATTTATTTATTCTTTGGTATAATGCTTAATGTAAATGGTTTTCTGAAATGTGTACTTATCTGTTATTTACGTAAGTAACCATCTACAGAGGACGAGTAATAATTTATAAACACTCCCAACAAACTTCTAACAGCCATTTAAAAACAATACAAAAGTAAAATCCAAAGTTCCATAATTTTCAATAAATTTCTCTGACTTTTTTCAAATTTTAAAGTATCCCTGACAAGTTCGGTTTTCTACATTCGCGCCTAATATTTAAACTTCCATGTGCTTTTGAAAGTTTCGCCATGTTCATTTATGTATCTATTCTTTGGTAAAAGGCCACCCAATAAATGTAAATTGCATCATTCCATTATATGCCCGAGAAAGAAACAGGTTCGATGACCTAAATAGTTTGAAGTTGGGTCAGGTAATTTTAAAAGCGTTAGCGTTCACGGAGAGACTGCGATAACTCTGGTTAGGTCAATCTCCGTAACTGCAATTTCGGACTGGGTCACGTGGTATTTCACGGAGCGGAGACTTTAACGGGGTCTTTGCGATAACTCCCTAATGTATCACAATGTTAAGTTCCCATTTATTTTGTTCTCTGTTACTAGTCTCCCTGAACGCACTGTACATTATTGTTTTTAATGTTATTTTGTGTTATGTGATTGCGTATTCAAAGGGTTTTTTTTTAATTTTAAATTTAAATGTGTAGTTGTGCGGTGGTCAGAATTGTGTTGCAAGCAAATGGTGGCATGTGATTGTATGGAACGCTTACGACGTCAAAAGAGCGTACCCCTGAAGTAATGCGTCGTCGCAGTTCCGGGGTGCATGGCGCTTTGAACAGTGATTAATTGTGTCTTTACAGTGTTGTTTTTAGATTTGTAACTTTGTAACACAATTAACTTTAATCAAAATAAAAATTTGGCATCAAATCTAAATATTACTGCAAATAAAATATGGAAACCAAAAACTTTTATAAATTGCACACTTTATACAGTGCACCTTCGCTACTTGGGACATATGGTAATTCGGATACTTCAGTCATTCGGACATTGTTTCAATTCGGACAGTTTGGTGTCAGTTGCCTCTATTTGCCGGACACACAGGATGTTACTAAAAACTTACACGTATCGTGGAAACCTATAATTGAAAACAATATTAAGACTAGTTAGAGGTTACTGTGGGCTAAAGCAGAAAAAAGGTGAATCAGCAAAAATAAATTTAAATACCATTACAGAAATGTTGAATTCGATTGGCACACCAGTCAGTTCTGAAGAAGATTTTAATTGCGCATTGAGGATTATCAATTTCAAATTTCGTTGATATCCGGTAAATATCTGAAATTTTCAATGTTAACCTTTTTGCAAATGTTTTATTAATCGGGAAATCACTCTGGAAAGTTTCAGTTGAAAATAAGTATTTTAGAAATTAAGGTTTGTTGGTTTGTTCACAATAAAAAATATAGCAGCTTGGATAAATAAAAAATAACAAATAATATTAAACTTAAGTATAAAAAGTTGCAGAAAATAGTGTTTTAATATTAACTGCATCTTATACAGTGAAAATCGTTTATAATGACGGTCAAGGGACCGAAAAATTTCATCCTTATATCCGGACGTCGTTATATCCGAATTAAACATTTTTTTTTAGTAAATATTTGTTCATTGGTGTAGTTCTTACGTATTGGTGGAAAAACGTTTTTTAACCATTTTTCAGCTGTATGTTGAGGTGCAGATGTAGATTTACTAGAGACAGTGCCATCCTCAACATTGTGACTACTCCTAAATCGTTTTATCCAACTTTCTGAGCACTCAAAATCTTTCATTCTTAAACATTTTCCAAAATGGTTGGTTTTGAATTGTAAAATAGGCCCGTGGCTTGGTTTTTCTTTAAACCATCTCAAAAGTGAGGCGTGGATGTGTTGCATTATCAGGTAATTCAGCGCAAACGACGCGATTGTGGTGTTCAGTTTCGCGTGGTTTGTCTTCATTTGCCATAATCAGAAGCATGTGCATGTGAGGAAGCCCGCGTTTCTGCCACTCAAACACGTAGATGTAGCCATCAACCTCACCAAGTACATGCCGGACAAAAAGTTTTTCTTTAGCTCGTTGATTTAGAGATTGAATACGCGAGAAATCAAATCAGGCCGGTGTGCCGCTTGTTCAACTTGCTGTAAGGAGTCTGTTATCTCGCGCCAGGTGGGATTGCAAGTGAAAGTGATGAAGTAGTCTGGTTTGCCGTGCATGCGTACAATCGCCATGGAATCTTGGTAGTGTTGATGCATATTACGGGGACTACCAACAAATGACGAAGGCAGCACAACCATGCGACCTACTATGACGCTGGCGGCTTCTGCCCGTGTAGCCATATGTTCGGCAAGTCCTCGATATGAATCAACTCGAAGGTTTTGCTGATGTGTCGAAATGTAATCTCAACGGTTGCCTTCTATTTTTAAGTATTCATCAACCACCCACTGTTGGAACAATTTACGACTTGCGTGAAGGCAGTTGAAATAGCCAGGCCACACCGAAAGCCTACTGCTATAGAACTGACAAGTTGTAATGCTGTTTCTTTGCGCAGCTCGATTAGACCCGATGTGTAGCATGTTAGTGGTCCAACCGCCGCGCCGTCACTGTATGGAAAGAGCAATGGATAGAGGAGGGGATCTGAATGCACACTGAGGATGGAGATACGGCTACATGAAGGACCGTCATCAATATCGCGGTCTGCAGGGTTGGGCGGCTCGCCGTCGATCGTGGTGTACCCTCCGTTGGCAGATTGAAACGCCGCTGGTCAGAACATTCTTTACGAACCAGGTACATGACGACGTCATGCACTGGACGCCGTTCGTTGTGTGCAGCATACCTTTCCGCTTCCTCAAATTCGCGCATTTGTCGGTATTTTACAGCATACTGGTTAGTGATCATCGTATTTTGTAGCAAGAGCATCACTTCCGCTTGGCAATTTGTATTGGCAGGATGGCCCATGCGCTCGGTCAATGCGCGATGGGGATCCAAATAGTAGAGCTGACCAAATCATTGAGAGTGGCCGGATTGGGGATGCAATGGGCCAATGTTGCGATACATTACGCCGTGGACTCGAAAACATGGTGGGCCATAAGTGAACGGACTCGTTTCCGGAAATTGAAGCGTTATCGAGCCACATGCAAGTGCCACGTTATATTCGCGGATGTTGTTTAAAAAGTTAGTTTTATGAAGCGAAGTTGTCATCAGTTCTTGGATTGTCTCGTGCTGACGAATCGGTGGCAGTATTATTTTCCCGTTGTGGCAACTCTGATTATAATGACCACCAACTTTTTCTTCCAAGAAATGTAAGGCGCCGCAATTTTCACAGACATCCGTGAACGGGCCAAGATTGTGAAGTTCTTGCTCAATCTCGTTGACAAAAATGGCCTAATAAAAGGACAAATATTTTCTCCAAGGCCTCGACCGCGGCCACGTGGTCGTCCACGATTGTGAACAACTTGCGGCTCAGGAAAATCAACATTCATTGGTTCGGGCTCATTCATCAATGGATGTGAAGAGCTGCCGAGATTCGAGAAGATATGTGAATCCCAGTGAAAAATCAATTAAATAACTATGTTTGTATTTCAGATGGTAATGACCTAGCTAAACTAAAATCATATGATCAATTAAATTACGTCATTATGAAAATGTGACGTCACGTGCCTGAAATTGTGAGAATTAATTTTTAGATTTTTCATGCCTGTCTAAAACATCAGTCTACTTTCTCCGAGTGCAAATGAATGATTCTAAGTACCTATAATAAATTACAAATATATATTACTGAAAACTTTTTATAATAACTCTTCGAAATATTGCTTCTTTATAGAAGTTACTAGAAGGATACATTTTGAACATGGTCGCAATAAAATTTGAAAAAACGCTTCATTAATAAAGTAAATATTATTAATATCAAAGAATTTCATACATAACATAATAAGATTAGATACGCTATTTTGTACTCCCACAATAAATTCCGGTTTTCCAGTATTTTTTTGGTCTATTTAAAAAATGTAACGGTTAGATTTAACGGTTACTTTAGAAGTATTTTTATTACTGAAACGTGCTGTTAACTAAGGGATGGGTTCTTAACAAAAATTTGAAGGAAAAGTTCGGAGAATATAAATCTGGGTCACTCAGAGCCAAACAGTATTAAATCACATATCACTTAAAGGCATATTTTGTGTGACTTAATAGATACTGTTTGGGTGCATGCGTTATACAAGGCTTGTAAAACAGACAAGTCGTACAATGAAAGCAAAATCTCAAGAAATAATTTTGTTACGATATTTTTCATTTGTATCCTATTTCCTAGCGGGGTGCGATGAGTGTAAATTATTTTATTGTCGGCAATTTTTCGGCAACGGGCCGCAGCCTTTTAGTTTTAGTTTAGTTTAGATAACGTTACAAGTGGTTTAGTGTGGCACGATGATGATCTAATTCAATGCAATTAATCGATGAACAGAATGACCAGTCGTTAGAAACGATACAAATTGAGAGTTTATTTCCATCCGAACGAAAAGTAAGTTTGCGGGTATCTGGAACGCCGTAATTTATTTATCATAGGCCATGCATTTTACTCGCCAACGATTAATAAAAATTACTTATATTCTGTAAAAAGTATTGCGTTCTGCTGAATATTCTCGGAAAATTAGAGAAGGAATAAAGAATAAATGTGAACAGTGGAGTTTCAAAATTATTTCTTATTTATCACCTAATTTTTTTACACAACACCGTTTTCGTTAATCATTTGCGAGAAAAACGCATGTCCACTGAATAATGAATCATGGTAGTTGTCACAAACAAAAATTATATTCATAAATGTTAATTCTAGAAAATTTATTACGTTCCCCGTAAATATGATGGCAATCCGAAGGGAAAATTATACGACAAACTTCGAAATATTAAGCATCAAATGGTAAATAAAGGACTTGTAAAAAGGAAGGAACGTGCGAAACCCGTTGCTTCTGTAACAAATCATAGTAACGAAGAAGGTAAAGAAATAATTTTGATTATCTATTATACTAACTATCTTATTACAAATCATCCATTTTAGCGGATGTAGATATAAGTTATTTGGAAGAATGTAACAAAACAAAAGCGTGGCTCAAATACGCGGATGCGAGAGTTTTCTGGGAAGAAATCTGCGTAAAATGGAGAGACACCACAAATTATCGTCTAAAGGAATATAAAAATAAAAGTATTGATCAACTTATAGACGAGTGGACATTATTGAAACATTCAAAGTGTTCAATTTTGGTAAATTCTTGTGATATCTGTAGAACAATGTAACTATTTTGTTAATGTTTTTTAGATTGATGTAAATTTCGGCCAATTATTCCCATGGAAAGAAAATAAACCAAAGTGCATGATTTGTAGGAAAAGCAACAAACAAAATTGGAAACCAAGCATTAACTCAACGCCCTAACACTTATTCAACAATAAATACTTAGAAAAAAGGATAGATCAAGTTACCCTACAAAGTTTGACTGTGGTCGCCTAGATAGCGCCTAAATTATTCTTGATCTTTTGTTTGACAGAAGTGTAAGTAATATTTATCGCTGCCTTTTAGAGTCGTCTGGACCGTAGAAACGTGATTCAAAGTAAGTATTAATTTTTTTTATGAAAGCCTCATCTTTTAGCTACAAATTAATGTAAAAATTATAATGTGAGTTTTTAAAGTTAAAATAAATAATCTGGTTTTCATTTTAAATTTTGGCTTGGGGCTAGTTGTCACACTGTATGTAATAACCAATATCAAAGATATTTCTGTATCATTTCAGATGGTTAGAACGTACAAAATGTACAAAAGAAACAAATCGGTCTACTTCACCCACGGATATTTTAATCAGGGCTGCACGAAAAGTTAGGATCAGAGACCCGTCTCTTTCAATCAGAAGGCGGCAGAAGAATATGGTGTTCACTACGAAACATTGGCCAGATTTTGTCAAAAAGTGAACAATGACAAACTCAACGCAGGTACTACTGTTCAAGCTGCACCAGGTTATAAAAAACCTAGACTAATATACTAAAAATGACGTGCTTTGGATTTTTTCTCTTAAATACTGAATTTATTCCATTTACCACGTAATACATGTACATCCAAATTGGACGTATTGGATTTGATCTTTGACGTCTTTGGGATTGTAAACGGATTCGTTTTGAACGTTCACTGGACGTCTTATGTATGTCCATTTGGAGCCGAATTATGAACATTAATGGACGTAGGTACGTATAAACGTTGTGGGATTAAAAAATAAATAAATAAAAATGGAAAAAAGAATATATTGAAAAATAAATAACTTTAAAAAAAGTTCTAAATTCAAAAATTGTTCCAATAACGATAACTTTAATAAATATAACTAACCATTAAGAAATTAAATAACATGAAACTTATATGTAAATTCAAAAAAAAATTTGCAGTGAACAAGTTTACCTATTTAACTTTTACTATTAACAAACCAAATAACTAGAAACTTAACCTTAAAAAATATGCATATTCAAAAATAATTACCATACAGAATTTAATTAATTATTAAGAAATTAAACAACTAGAAACTTTGAAAAAAGTCATTTTACAACAACACCGGTCCTTGGCCACCATTTTCCCATTGCAGCTTTAATGTCCTTTTCGGAGGAACTAAATTTACACTTCCTAAAAAAAGAAAATATTACACACACCTTTTTAAAATCATTTCAACTTACCAATATAATCAAAGTTGCAATTACAAAACCCCCTTTTTCTCTCCGACCTTACATTATAGGATTCACTTCAAATTCACGTAGGCATTATCAAACGGACTTGGAATTTGTTTCGTAAATTCATAATAAACTATTTCTCCCAATCGGGGAAAAGTGAGTTGCCTAAAACATGTAAAAAATATAAAAAAAAAAACTTAAATACATTGTCATTTTTACTTACGGCAATCTCCAAAAACTCTTCAAATGGCATTCACTACAACTGATGAAATAATCGTACAGGCACCAAATGCATCAAACAAAATATTAACGGTAAACAAGTTACTCCAACGAAGGTTCTTTGTTGCGATAGGCGTGAAAATAAAGATATTCCGAACCTTCATAAAATTGCAAGGTTACGGCATATTCACAAAAGACTAACCTCCACCTTTCCAGGCTGTGATTAATAGATGAATTTTTTGTTTTAAATTTTTAAATTTAAATATCTTAAAAATATTTATAATCTATTAATACAATTATCTAACTCAATTTTTTTTTCTCAATTTAAGTTGTTCAAAAATCTAATTAATTCACTCCGTTTCTTTTAAAAGCGAGACATACCCTTTGTGCAAAATTTTAATTAATATTTGAAAATACACTACTTTCCCAAATTGAAATCAAAATACCGGGTCACTTTGAGTTGTATGATTGTGTTTTTGTGTAACGTAGAATGGGGTTAAATTGATCACTGTGGATTTTAAATTTCCTACAGCGTTTTACTTTACCTACAAAGTTTATTAATGTCATAAATTAGTTGATAATTTGAAAAGTACGCCTTGAAATTAGTGTGACGTGTTAGATCTGGTCCCAAATAAATTTACAAATTTCGATTAATTTTGGTGTGTTTTTTGTTATAAAGTGTTCAATTCTGTTAAACTAGTGTTTGGGTTGTGTTATTGACTGGTTCGTTTCGTTCGTTTCACATTTTTCATGCTTAAATACATTTTGAAATTTTTCTTTGACATTTCGTTAATGTCAATTGATTAATTGTGCGAGTCAAGTGGGCGGTCAACTTTAACGACGAGCTATGGTCGTATAGTGCGACTTGGAAACTGTCACTGACATTGACATTGACAGGAGAGTTCTCTGTCGGAACCAATTTTGAACTAAAACTCAATGATCACACGTTCACAGTCAACCTCCAATGGCGATTCGGAAAGTGAAGAAATTGTACCATTCTCAATTCCAAAGAAACTACATTCTTCAGATATTAATTTGGAATTGCAATTGCCGTCTAATTCAGTGTCACATTTGTCCTGAAACTAGATATTTTAAAAATAATAATGGTTTAAAGATACACAACTCGAGATGCCACAAAAATACGTTGATTCCTACTTCAAATCCGGATCAGTTACAAAGTTTTACTGATAAAATTGGTTACCTCAAATCCAATGTTTGCATCCTGAGAAGAGTTCCTCGTGGTGCAAGAATATCTGTGGCTAGCAAATTTACAAAAGTTATGAATGACTGTGTCTCTATCAATTCTCTTTTGGCCTGGGAAGACCTTTTCTTTTTCGCTTTTCGAGTTCTTCATATTCCATCAAAAAATGTGACTAAAAACAATTCTTTGACTTCAAGTGTGAAGAAAAATGCCGAAGGAAATGCGGATTCACTACATTACTCTAAAACAGATTTCTCTAAATTCTCTCGTTTCAAATCAGCTGAAAACAAAGTAACTGATGGCGATATTAAGGGTGCTGTCCGTATTTTGTCGTCTGATGATACCTTTGCAAGCGATAACGCCGATACTTTTGAGTTACTGAAATCAAAACATCCAATTCCTTCTAGATTAAACCAGTTCCTTCATCAAATTGAAGAAAGTGCTAAACATCTAGTTGTTTCTGAAGTCCAGCTTTCTAAAGCTATTTTATCTTTCCCTAATGGTTCGGCTGCGGGTATGGACGGACTCAGACCTCAACAACTTAAAGATTTGTTAAACAAATGTACTGGTGATTCTGGACAACGGTTATTACACGCTATTTCCAATCTTTGCAATCTAATGCTTTTAGGTAAAGTAAATTCAGAAATAAGACCTTTTCTTTATGGCGCCTCTCTTTGTGCACTTTCAAAAAAAAATGGAGG
This sequence comes from Dascillus cervinus, assembly GCA_949768715.1. Lineage (NCBI taxonomy): Eukaryota > Metazoa > Arthropoda > Insecta > Coleoptera > Dascillidae > Dascillus > Dascillus cervinus. The sequence continues at coordinate 20,228,796 of OX458320.1, forward strand.
TATTCGTCCAATCGCTATTGGTTCAACATTTAGACGTCTAACTTCTAAATTATGTAGTCTTCATGTAAAAGATACGTTATCTACCCATTTCCACCCTATCCAATTAGGATTTGGAATAAAAGGCGGTTGCGAGGCAGCAGTTCATTCAATTAGATCGTATATTAAAAACCAATCTGATGCTGAGGTTATTCTTAAAATTGACGTCAAAAATGCTTTTAATTCTGTTGAAAGAGACTCACTCCTTTCTATCGTCAAGGATATCATCCCAGATCTTTACCCATACCTCTGGCAATGTTACGCTTTTCAATCTAATTTATTTTATAATAGTAACGTGATTGAATCTTTAGTAGGATGCCAACAAGGTTATCCATTAGGACCAGCCATTTTCAGTCTTGCTATTCATCGTTTTATTAAAGAGCTAACTTCAGAATTAAATATTTGCTATTTGGATGATAGTACTTTAGGAGGTAAAGCATCGGATATTTTACATGACTTAGAAGTCATAATTTCCGCGTTTAAAAAAATTGGTTTAGTTCTCAACTCTAATAAATGCGAACTTTACTTTTTTGATAACATTTCACAAATTGATAGGTCTATATTATTAGATAGATTTGATTCCTTAACCCCAGGAATACGTATTTGTGATAATGCAAATTTTGTTCTAGTCGGTTGTCCCATTCTTGATGAAGCAATCCCTGTTTTTTTTTCTAAAAAAGTTGAAACATTTTCTTTACTTTCCACAAATCTCTTTAAATTTAGCCCGCACATCAGTCTCTTTTTGCTTCGTCATTGTTTTTGGATGTCAAATTTCATTTACCTCCTTAGATGCTGCCCTGTTTGAAAATTTAAAAATTTATGTCAAGAATTGGATAATGTTATTCATTCGACTCTTGAAAAAATTTTGAACATAAAATTTACAACCAGGTCACGGGATCAAACCAAGTTACCTATCCGTTTTGGTGGTCTAGGTATTCGATCTGTTGCAGATATTTCAACTCTAGCCTTCTTATCTTCTATATTTGCTAATTCTCGGCTCATTAAGTCTATTCTACCTTCTCGTTTTTCCAACTTCGAGATTTCTTACTCCAGTGAAGTCATTGAAGAATGGAAAATTATATCTAATTCCTCGTCTTTACTATCGACATCTCCCTCCATTCAACGAAATTGGGATTTGCTAATTATTAAAAATAACTTTCAAAAGCTATTGTCTTCTTCAAATGTTACTCAAAAAGCTATTTTATTAGCAGTGTCTGAATCCGAATCTGGAGCTTGGCTTCTTCTAAATTAGGCACTTTGTTAGAAAAAACCACTTTACAAATTGCTGTTTCTCTAAGATTAGGCATCAGCATTTGTCATCCTCATATTGTATGTAATTGTGGTTCTTCAGTAGACACTACAGTCATTCTGGACTGTCTTGCATAAAAAGTGCAGGAGGAATCCCAAGACTCAACTGCATTAACGACATCTTAAAACGTGCTTTCTCATCTGTCAACATCCCTTGTTTACTTGAACCCAACGGGGTTCTGAGAGATGACGGCAAACGTCCAGATGGAATCACCATTATTCCCTGGAAGGAAGGCAAATCCCTTGTCTGGGATGTCACCTGTACAAATACGCTTGCACCTTCGCATTTACCTGAGTCGTACATATCTCTTAGATCTGCTGAAACAAAGCAGAAAATCTTAAGCGAAGAAAATATAGTTTGTTAGCAGATCACTACATTTTCGTTGGCTTTGATGTTGAAACCTTTGGTCCTTGGAATATGAGCGCTCTATCGTTGTTGGATGCTTTGGGAAGACTTATTATTGACGCCACAGGTGTATTCCTCAGGCGAAAACATACTTAAAACAACGAATTAGTATTGCAATTCCGAGGCGTAATGCATCCAGCGTTCTGGGAACTGTGCCTATTTCTTCTTCTCTGGACGAATTATTTAATTTAACCTAATTTTTAGTTTGTATTTTGTAGTTTAATTTTTATGTTATAATTTTATAATGTTTTAAATAGTAATAAGATTATAATAGTAAAATAAATGGATATATTTTTTGTAAACATGTTGAGCTCACTATCCTTATCGATGACTAGAAAACCATGCTTATCACACCAGCATGCGGAACATAATTCCCGAAAATTCGTATAAGTCATATCGGTATTGACGTGGTCTTCGTAAATATGCTTGAGATTCATATCATCCTGTTTAAACAATACCAATAGGTTAGCATTATCGCGAACTAGATGTTTAGGAATGCGCGCATATGTCTGACATAGGTAGAAGCAATCTACGGTTTTATGACGTCCCATGCAAAAGTAGGCCCGAATATTTTCCTGCTTCTCGCACGCAACATCATCAAAGATCATAATTGAATTGGGGCGCGCATCATCCGGCCGCACCACTTGTTCATGTTCGCTGAATGGGAAATACTCGATGCCATCCACTGGTGCGAGTAATTGTGTTAAAATTTGATATTTCGGCTGATTGAGTGATTTCGAGTAAACGTACACATTTTCAAATCTTAACCCGTTCGGTTGTGTTAACAGTGCTAGTAGGACATTGGTCTTGCCACAATTGGACGGACCGCAAAATATCGCCCTCACACTATTCGGCAATAATTCACCGTGTCGTTTCTCTTTATTTGAACTGGTCTGCTGCATGAGGTCATCAAAATTTATCGTGGGCAGTCTGTTGGACTGTTCCTCGAAGCTAATTTGGGCCATGACTGATGGAAAGACCATAAATATCGGGGTTATAAGCGTTTACAATTCAGTCGTATTGCGATCATGGTCGCGCGTGCATCTTGACGTAAACCAGCTGGTGAAATAAAGCGCGGTAAAGGGTTTATAAACAGTATTATAGACAAACTCCCGGTGGAGGTTCATATTCCGGGCTATCAATACTGCGGGCCGGGCACAAAGTTGTCGAAAAGACTCGCACGAGGAGATCCAGGTATTAATCCTCTCGACGCGGCGTGTAAAGAGCACGACATTGCTTATTCCAAAGATCGTAATTTGGATGCTAGAAGCGCTGCCGACAAAATATTATTAGAGAAAGCCTGGGAACGTGTTTTAGCCGAAGGCGCCAAGGTCAGCGAGAAAGCAGCTGCTTGGGCGGTAACGAACATCATGAAAGCTAAGAGGAGGTTCGGCATGGGGTTGAAGAAGGGGCGGCGGCGGCGGCCCTCGACTGTGCTGCGAAAAATTGTTAATGCCGCTAAGTTGGCCATGCTACCGAGCAGGGATGCCAAAATTGCGGTCAAATCCGCACTAGCGGGCGCCCGAAAAGCTGTTAAAGAGGCAGGTGGAAAATGTAATGTACGATCACCGCGTATTCTGCCCATTCCGTCAAAAATTGGAGGTTTTCTACCATTTCTTGTACCCATCTTTGCGGGCCTTAGCGCAGCCGGCGCGTTGACAGGTGGCGTTGCTGGAGTCGTTAAAGCAGTGAACGATGCAAGTGCAGCCAAGCGGGAACTAGCGGAGACTCATCGTCACAACAAAACGATGGAATCTATAGTTCTGGGGAGCTTTACAATCTAATTCCGAGGCTGTACTTTTTACTATTTTCTCGTTTCGTTTCTCATATTTATAACATGATTCGTAATTTATGTAGATATTTTTCTCACCAATGAAAGGAACCATGTAATCGCTTTCCCAGTCATTACATAAAAATTGAACTAAACCATCTTTGAAGTTAATGTTTTTTAATTCGTTGACAATATTTGATGGGCGCACTTGATCCGGACTTTTTATGTTGTAATGTTGACCAGACGTCGTACCTCTCAATGAATGTTCATTGTCTTTTATAGATGGACAAAAGTAACGATCGAATGTTATTATAATAGTGCGAGCATTTGTAGCAGTAAATGTTGAAAGTAATTGTTGTGAAATGTTTCCAAATGTAAGTGGAACGTTTGTCATGGAATGTATTATAAAAAAACCATCATAGATCATCCATCACATCACATGCTTCAGGTACATCAAATTCGATATTTTGTTATGTATCCATGGCTAGCATATGAAATGAACGTATTATGTCATGATTGTAGATAAACTAATATATTTCTGCATAAAAGGTAAATATTGAATAATTGTCATACAATTGAAAATTGACCACTAGATTGCATTTAAATTTCTAAGTCGCTAATTGAATCGGAAAAAAATAATTCAAAAAAAATCGAAAAGGACCATGAACGGCAAGCGGTACGATTACAAACGACTTTCGTTCCGAAAATTACTTTCTCAAAAATTTAATTTGCGATTTACGAATTTTTGAAAAATCACTATCAAATCCGATATGGCGAACATGACCTTAAACTTAAACTTAAAACATAAATGGTAATGTTTGTTTATATTTCCGGTTTTACTTAATTTCACTGCGTAGTTGAATAATTTTTAAAGTGAAGTCAAATAAAAAAAATTCTACGTCCAAAGTTAATCGAAGCTTAAGTCAAGGTAAATTACTCATATCTTTCAAATCCGTCTGTCATTTCATTACTGTATGTTAGGTAAACTCAGAGCATATTACAGAACGAATGTGGCGATTTGACTTTGCATTCACGCAAATGTCACACGAGTCCAGAAAATTATTTATCCAATGTAATTTCTTGGCGAGTTTAGTATTTGTTCTCAAATTGCATAACTAAATTTTAGCAAATTTTACTTCCTGATCGGTTTAGCTTATACTGCCGGGGGTCAACAAAATTGAAGTTTCCTGATCCACAAAGTTACAGTAATTGATACACTACCCACGATTTCAGGCACGTGACGTCACATTTTCATAATGACGTAATGGAATCGATCATATGGTTTTAGTTTAGCTAGGTCATTACCATCTGAAATACAAACATAGTTATTTAATTGATTTTTCACTGGGATTCACTTTGAAGATTTTACAGCCAATTATCGATATGTCAAGAGGCCGGCCTTCCCGCCAACGTATCTTAAGAAATCTCGGCAGCTCTTCACATCCATTGATGAATGAGCCCGAACCAATGGATGTTGATTTTCCTGAACCGCAAGTTGTTCGCAATCCTGGACGGAACAAACCAACAAAGCTTAATTTCTGAAATACAGTAGAGCGTCGATTATCCGAACTAATTGGGACCGACTACCGTTCGTGTAATCGAAAATTCGGATGACCGAACAGTCATAGTTTATGAGGGAGGGGGAAGCACTAAAACGCTCAAAATGATAGAATATAAACATATATTGAACAACAAATAATATTTCAATCACATTATAATTTATGTACTTTATAAATCAAATTTTTAAATCAATCTTAAAACTTGAAAGTTTAAGTCGCGCAACAATGTAATGGCAAAGTTAACGACGATTCGGATGATTGACGTTCGGATAATCGACGCTCTACTGTACTTATTTTCAACTGAAACTTTCCAGAGTGATTTCCCGATTAATAAAGCATTTGCAGCAAGGTTAACATTGAAAATTTCAGATATTTACCGGATATCAACGAAATTTAAAATTGATGATCCTTTTGGAATACGTGAGTAACATTTGCAAATCTCGGTTTTCTGTTAGTAAAGTGTCCAAAAAATAAGATACTGAAAAAAGTGTTGAGAAAATTCAATGAGGGCGGTACGCCCGCGGGTTTAACCTAGTACGATATAATATTGAACACTGTTTACGGCTTTTTTATTTATCAAGTTTACTATTTGATTTTCTTTTTTACAATATTTTTTGTTTCTTTGTAACCAAAGGGATATTAGTGTTTTTTTGTTTATAAATAAACATTGCCTTATTTTCTGCCATTGAGTGCAGTCGATAATAAGTGTCAGTCCTTTATTTTCGATAATATTACATATTTTCGTGCTATTAAGTGCAGTTGAGGTTCAATGCGTAACCTTTACTTCGATTATATACAGTCCATTATATTTATTGGAGTTCTTCGTCTTTAACCATCTCGATTTGCCATTGAGTGCAATAGAAGAACAAAACAAACACTAATAAACTAAATAAAAAAAAGTAAAAAATTAATTTGAAAATTCCCCAGTTTCGTCCACGCACACAAGATTGTTGTAAAATGATCGATAAATTGTTGGATTTTTTTTTGGATAAGAATATTAAATGATTATATATTTATTTTACTTATTGGTATTGGCTCTACTTAAAGGTATGTCTTCGTGTTTCTCCTTTTTTGTGGCTGTAGATTTTTTTTTTTTTTTTGAACTGGTAAAGTCGACGTTTACGTACTCCTGTCCACTCAAGTCGTATTTTAAATATAAACTGTCTGGTTCATCCCCATTTATTTTCATTTCCTTAATAGCATTCCATGAAACGTTTTTGTTTGTTGTGTTACCTAAACGGTCCTATGCAGCTACGGCGGCTGCTTGACTGAGCACGGACGTTGTAGCTGGCCATGTTTTCGGTTGCCTTGACGAAATTAAATAAAACAGAAACGTCACCTTTTATACAAAGGAATGACCAGACGTGTTTTTACAACAAGCTCCGTATTTTATTTGTGTTTGTGCCGTGAGTTCTTATTTTATGTGAACTGATTTGTAACAGTTGTGTCTTGTTTGAAATTTCCATGGCTTTCTGCTATCGTCTTAAAGTAAAATATATCCTCTTGACTCGTCTCCTTAACGTTGTAGGATTTCCCTCGAACTTTGGCCATTTTCACCAACATTACAAATTGATCTGGGGTAAAAAGCTCTTTCCCTTTCTTGTTTCGTTCAATAGGAGCGTGAATACTGTCATTTTCATTTTGAGTATGCCCTTGTTCTAAGAAGCGATGCTGAATAGTTTGTTTTTTAACAACAATTGCATACATGGATACAATTACTTTGTTTTTATTCTGACCAACGCAATTGTCAGAATACAAGGAAGAATATGATCTTCCTTGTGCTATATTATTTTCTAGGAAGTGCATAAGGCAGCTTCCAATTTCGTTGGCACCTCTTTTTGCGACCTGTTCATGCCAAATATAACAAAAACCTTCCTTGGTATTTAAATTAAAGACGGTAAAATTATAGTTCGATAATTTACACTTATAATAAAAAGAAGATGTTTCTGAGCATGGTATTAATATCACTTTCTGCCGGTCAAAACATGCTACACAAAGCCCTTTGTTTTTTTTAGATAACTCTTTATCAGCATCTTTCAAACATCTTACGATTTCCTTATTTACCTGGTGTTTCTGTTGCATCTCCTCGTCCTTTTCTGTTCGAACTTCTTTTATTTCATAGCTGTTGCAAACCTCGCATTTGTCGTTTTTCGGAACAAAGAAACTAATGTTACACTGTTTATCAAATACCTCGCGATACTGCCTCAGAGTTGCTACCTCATTTATTTGATTTTCTGCTACCCATTCAAGCCTTCTTCTAAATAAGTTTTATTGGTTTTTTCACGACAATAGTGTGTAGGCATCTTCGGAAAACTTTCAATGTGGTCCTTTACACCTTTTATTATCCCATTGGCAATTTTGTTAGATCTATTATTGTGTGTTCCTCTCTTATCTGGCGTTACAATTCCAGTTCCTGAATTATCAAATTTTTTCAACGTTGTCGTTACCGACATGTCAGTTATACCTAGAGTATTAAGGAACATTTGTTTGCATACAGTTACGCTTTCAGTATCATGTTTTAAGTTATATGATAAGCTAGATTTTCGTCTAGATTCACTTCCACCCTCCTTCACTATTTGCCTTTTTTTTTAAATTCTTTTCACGTTATTACCAATTTAGGACGACTCTTTATTGTAATTTCCTAGGCTCCAAAATTTATCAAATATTGCTTGTCTTTGCTGCTTTTAAAACTTTTCAAAACATTTTTTTATAGTTACAGCTTGACTTCATTGCCCTCTTTCCTATTGGGTATCCTCTTGAATTTGTGTATTCCTGTCCTGAATTTTTTTTTAGTTTTTGTACGTTTCTTTTCCAAATCTCCGGAATTCTTTATCTTTTTTTTCCAGGATTTGATTTTTTTGGTACTTCCCGTTTCGGTCTCTTCCTGGGAACAATCCTTTATTTTCTTCTATATTTTTCTGAAAATCATCTGTTGTAGATGAAGCTGGTTGCAAGCTTTTATCAAAACTTCTCTACTCGATATCTACCACTGCGGTGAGGGTAGTTAACGTTTCTTGTTTAGAGTCATGAAATTGATCAATAGCAGTAGTTGATGAAAGTGGCTGAATTAAACTATTGTTACACGAAGACTCATCAATTACTGATAACGGAGAATCATTGTTATTACTATTTGAATCTTCGAAAATATCTGAAGAACAACAAAGTCTTATTAGTTACACCACCTTGAGATTTTCAGAAAATCAATTTTTCCTTTTCAGCTAGATTTATTGTTTATACTTTGCAGGATATTTTAAGCGTTTAACCATTTGAAAGTTCAAATTATTTTCGGAGTTGTAGCAATTTGAAGGAGCGCAGCAAAATACGGCCGCATTTCGGGTACTTTGTTCAAACTGGTGTTCCAGATATCTGGAAATTTACTCAACCAATTTTGATAAAACTTGTACCACGTATTCTTTATATTATCTAAAATGTAGCATAGGACTTTTATGATTTTAATAGCTGCGTCAAAAAAAAATTATATTTATACTCATTTTTCCGAGCGCCAAGGTGGTGTCTTAGGCGGTCGTCTGACTTCAAATAACGAGGTTAGGTTGAACCAATGCACATTGTATGCTTTGGTACAATTTTATTTAAGTAAATTTGTTAGTTCTTGGAAAGGTAAAGTATGTTACAATTTTTAGATCACATGTTAAATTTCAGTAAAATTCTTTACCATGTTTTATTTATTGGTAAATACGTTATTGCAGATACAATGAGATAAAAATTGATTTTTTTTATAATAAAACAAAACATAAAAAATAATTTGAGTTTACTAAATCATGTAATCACACCCAAGATACCAAATGTGAAAAAAAGTGAAAATCGACAAATTGTTAGTTACAATGTTGTTAATTGCGCTTACCGAGTTGTCATCTGTCAATGTACTATTAAAGTTATTATTGGTGTTGTAAAATGTTTGTCTGTGCTCGAATATTGTCGTCGATGTACAATGAAATGGAAGGCGTCAGTCGGGTCCTTTCAAATGGAAAGGTAAATTACAGGTATTCCTGGTGCATTACGGGCCTTCCTGAAAGGTAGGCACATTACAGCAGAATCTAACAACTTTTTGATTTCTAAATACAATAAAGACAAATTTTATCAAAACTTTATTTAAAGGTAACTGAAACTAAACAAATGTTAGACAAAATTTGAGAAAATTAGTAAATTAAAACAATTTTAGATCTCATTAACATCGATTTCCATTTGGTTTACTCCCACTATCTGATAAAATGTTAATGGGTCCTACTGTTACAAAACTTGGTTTCACAAATTAGGTTAACAACATAAAAAAAAAACTCTTTAGGGTAATTTTATTAGGAAAGGAACTTGTGTCTGCCTTTTCGTAGGAAAATGGGACAGCCTTGATTATTTTTCCGTCACTAAGGCATCTCTAAAAAAACATCGCCGACTTCCTACCGTGCTCAGTTAGGCGGCAAGCTTGTCTGGCCGTTCAGGTAACACGCCTCTCCCTGAAGGCTGAACACCGCGTGGAGTTGCCGTTGCCTTGATTCAAGAAGGAAGAGAGGAAGATAATGATCAAAAGAAACAAAATTCTGAACACTACGCGGCACTCACTAGCGGCACTAATTGTTTTTTGCACTAATGGCGTCGGGGTGCAGGGCGGATCTTGTCCAAGTGGTACTGCACTTCCTTGTTTCGGACCTGGATCCAGTACGTGGTGTCGCTGGCAGGGCGTACGATATCGAAGGGCCCGTGCCAACTTGGACCGAATATTCGGTCTCCTCTCCGAGGTACCCACTTGACAAGGACCTGATCTCCCGGATTGTAGTGGATAGGCGGTGGTTGGAGGTCTTCTCGCTGTTGTACATATTCCTGCTGGTTCTGCCGTGCCTCCTCCCGTACCTCCTCGACTGGACGTCTTTGTGGGTTCGGCGCTTCGTCCCAGGCTCCCGGTAGTTTCGGGTTGTACCCGAATAGGGCTTCCCCCGGGGTCTTCCCGGTAGCGACATTTCTACGTCGGCGCAGACTGAACAACACAGTTGACAGTTGAGAGTCCCAGGAGATCCGGCGTTGTTTTGCCAACCGTAGGCGTAGCCCCTTTTTGATTTCCTGGTTCCTTCGTTCCGTTGGGTTCGCGTGAGGATGGTAGACGGCAGTTTCCCAATGGTTTGCCAATGTTGGCAATAGTTTTGCCACTGGCGAAACGTGAACTACGGCCCATTATCTGTAATCAAGCTTCGCGGAAAGCCATATCTCTTGAAGACTTCCGTCTCCAGTTTCTCGCAGATGGGAGTCGTTGTTGCGTCGATCAAGGGAAAGGCTTCTATCCATCTCGTGAAAAGGTCGGTTAGAACCAGAATGAACCGGTTACCACTGGGTGTGGCCCGGTATGGTCCCATGAGGTCACACGCGACGGTGTTCCAGGGTTCCAGGGTTCCTGTGGTTGACGGGGTCGTTGTGGAGCTCTTGCTCTCGTCGGTTTTCGCTTATACTGTGCGCAGAGGAGCCAGATTCTTACATAATTTCTCACCATGTCCCGAATCCCAAGCCAGTAATAACCCTCCTTGTTGGCGCGTTCGGTTTCTTCCGCCCCAGGATGACCAGCTAGTAGGATGTCATGGTGGTGAGTGATCACGTCAGTTTGGAGGTTTATAGGCACCACAAGCTGTTGGTGCGTTGCCTGGATCCTGTAGAGCAACCCATCGGTGACGGTATATATTGCGGCAAAAACTCTATCGCCTGGTCGTTGCGGTACTTCGTCCCGAACTTTTCCCCATCTGCGGATGATCTATTGCACTTCGGGGTCGTTGCGTTGACTTGCTCGTACTTCCTCTTGGAGAGTTTGGAACTCGATCGCGTTCAGTTCCGCGATGTCGGGGTTACTGGAGATGAGTCTGTGCCTCTCTGGTGGTAACAGTCTCGTTTCGTCCGGTGTTGTTGTTTGCGGAGATATTCGCGGGTTCCGCGATAAGACATCCGCCAATTCGTTCCTCTCTCCAGGGCAACGCTCAGTCGAGAAGTTGAAGTGTTGTAGGAGGAGAGACCACCTCGTTAACTTGGCGTTGGTGTCCATGGAGTTGGCAAGCCATAGTAACGCCCGATTGTCGGTAATCAGCTGGAAATGGCGGTCCTCCAAGTAAGGTCGGTATTTCTTCGCCGCCCAGACGATTGCGAGGCATTCTTGTTCGTTAATATGGTATCGCTTCTGGGTCTTGTCGAACCTCGAGCTGGTGTAGGAGACGACGTTGCGACGACCGTCTTCTGTCGGTTGATACAGTACAGCGGCCATTCCTATGCCGCTAGCGCCCGTTTGTAGCACAAACGGCCTTCGGGGGTCTGGTATTGACAGGTGCAGGGAGCCGCACCCGTTTTCTTAACCGTTCGAAACGCCTCCTCCTGTTTGGGGTCCCAGGACCATCGTGTCTTCGTCGACAGGAGGTCCGTAAGGGAGCGGCCTTGACGGCGAAAATAACTACATATTTACAAAAATAAACGCCACAAATTAGAAAATTTTCTGCCACGATTTGCTAAGCTAGCCATGGAAAACAAATTGTTATAACTGAATTGAAAGAAACAAACAAAATACTGTTATCGGTAGCGATAATATTTGGGAATTAAAACACTAAAATGGTCGGATTCAAATTAGCGTGACTGACTTTTTAGTAAAAAAAGTGCCCGACTAATTATTTTATTTATATATTGCCCCAGGCAACTCACGTCGCCAACTAATAAGTTGCGTTGTCGTCTACGTCGGGGTACAGTGGGTGTAACAATTCTCCCCCCCTTTGAAGACGACAACCACAACTCGAACAGAATAAATAATAAACGCTTAACCTAACTTAACTTACTTAAACTAACGTAATCTAACTTAAAACTACAATAATAAACGATTAACCTAACTTAACCTACCTAAACTAACGTAATCTAACTTAAAACTACAATATATACATCTGTTTAACGACGAGGCGGGGCTGGTCGTATTCGATCCAAGTGGTATTTTACCGCTCGGTTGCCCACCTGAACCCAATATGTCGTAGTTCCCGCTTGTTCGATGATCGTATAGGGGCCGTGCCATTTAGGTCCAAAGACTTGTAAGCGATATGCTGGAACTAATCGAACGAGAACGAGATCCCCGGGGTTAAAGCGAACTGCTTGTCGTGGAGCTTCTGCCCTCTGTCTCACGTACTGTCGCTGATGTTGGCGAGCTGCTTCGCGGATCTCTTCTACAGGCTGACGTGCGTTGACCGGAGGAGTATCCCAGGCGCCTGGTAATTGGGGATTGTAGCCGAAGAGTGCTTCTCCTGGCGTTTTTCCGGTAGCCGCATTGCGTCGTCGGCGGAGGCTAAAAAGCGCTGCTGGTATTTGAACGTCCCAAACTGTCGAGCGTTTGTTGACTAACCGCAAACGTATACCCTTCTTCAATTCTTGATTTCTTCTCTCAACCGGGTTTGCTCGTGGATGACAAACGGCAGTGGCGAAATGGTCGGTCTTCCATAAACAGCAGTGTTTGTCCCATTGACGGGATTTGAACTGCGACCCGTTGTCACTGATGATACAGCGTGGAAATCCATATCGCACAAATACTTCGTCTTCCATCTTCTTGCAAATGGATAAAGTAGTGGCGACAGGTATCGGAAATGCTTCGATCCATCGCGTAAATAAGTCAGTGACTACGAAGAGATATTTGTTGCCTTGCGAGGATGTGGGGTATGGTCCCATCAGATCACAGGCGATGGTGTCCCAGGGCTCTTGAGGTTGTCGTGGTCGTTGTGGGGCTCGATCTCGAGTTGGCTTCCTTTTGTACTGGGCGCACAATAAACAGCTTTTAACGTAGGCTGATACTGTCTTTGTCATGTTTGGCCAATAAAAATGCTCACCGATGGATCGCTCGGTCTCTTCTGCACCTGGGTGTCCCATTAAGAACGTATCGTGATGTTGTGTCATCACGGTTGTTCTTTGATCCATGGAAACTACTAGTTGCCTGTGCGTTGACTGTACGCGGTATAGTAAACCATCAGTGACGGTATATGTTAACGCGAACACTCTATCACTGGGCATTTGGGGTCCTACATTCTGCACGTGCAACCACCGCTGAATAATGCGTTGCATCTCTGGATTCCTCCGTTGCGCTTCCCGTACCTCATCATGGAGTGTACGGAAATCAATAGCGCAAAGAACCATAATATCCGTTGACGCTTTTTTATTCAAAATTGTTAAATCGGGGGGGACTAGACGCTCTTCGTCTGCAACATCTCGTGAATCTTCAATCAGTTGAGGATCTCTGGACAGTACGTCCGCCAGTTCGTTCCTCTCTCCCGGACAGTGCTCAATCGTGTAGCTAAAATGTTGAAGAAGAAGTGCCCACCTGGTTAATTTAGCGTTGGTGTCTCTTGTGCTGGTGAGCCACAGGAGCGCTCGATTATCCGTGATGAGCGTAAAATGCCGATCCTCAAGGTATGGACGATATTTTTTTACTCCCCATATTATGGCAAGACACTCTTGCTCATTTATATGGTACCTCCTCTGCGTGTCATCCAGTCTGGCGCTGGAGTAAGAAATGATTCTGCGGCGTCCGTTGGAGTCTAGCTGATAAAGTACGGCCGCCATGCCAATTCCACTAGCATCTGTTTGCAAGACGTACGGTCGGCTCGAATCAGGTCTAGATAAGCGAAGTGGGGCAGCCACAGCTTCCTTGACTTTCGCGAAAGCCTGTATTTGGGGTTGTTCCCATTTCCAACGATTTTTTACTGAGAGTAGATCAGTAAGTGGAGCAGCCTTCTCCGCAAACCGTGGAACGTACTCGCGAAGCCATCCGCAGATTCCGAGGAAACGTTTGAGTTGTTTTCGGTTTTGCGGAGTTTCAGCATGGGCGACCTGTTCTAAATGTTGTTGCTGAGGTGTGTTGCCGTCGTCGTTGATGACATGACCTAGATACTCAATCCGCTTCGCTCCTAAATGGCACTTCTTCGGCGAACACCGGAGCCCGTGAAGTTGAAGTCGTTCAAGTACAAGTGCTAGGTGACGCAGATGAGCGTCAGCATTTGCTGAATAGACAATAATATCGTCTAAATACACCATGGTGAAATCGTGTAGATACCCTGCCAGGACCTCCTGGGCCATAAACCGTTGGAAGGTGGCGGGAGCATTTTTCAAACCAAACGGCATGACTTTGAACTGGTATTTTGCCCCATCCGGAGTAGCAAAAGCAGTAAACGGACGGCATTTTCGCGAGACAGGTATTTGCCAATAACCGCTTTTTAAATCCAAGACGCTGAAAATGCGTGCCTGGCCAAGATCTCGTAATGTTTCCTGGATGATAGGAAGTGGGGCGGCCTCGTTGACCGTGATTGCATTGAGTTTGCGATAGTCAACACAGAATCGTGGAGAGCCGTCCTTCTTCTTGACAATTACAACCGGTGAACAATAACTCGATGTTGAAGGTTCAATGACCCCTGCTACCAGCATCTCCTGGGTTTGTGCAAGGATCAGCTGCTTCTTGGCATCGCTGTACCGATACGGAGCAACATTAATGGGAGAAGCACTGGTAAGTGTTAAGGTATGTTCAGCAGAACGGGTGGTCGTTATGGCCGCACTGTCCGCAAACACTTCGCGATGATTGTTAATAATGTCACACAAAGCGTCTTTGAGCGCGGATGGAAAGTCGTTTTTTAAGTTTGGAGGAAAAGGTGCGTCTTTGGGTATGGGAGTAGGATGTCCAAAGAACACTGTGTATCGGTGCTGTATGCCGAGATGGATACAGTGACGATTGATATCGACAACAGCATTCTGTTCCTTTAGCCAGTTGTACCCGAAAATGACATCTTCGCGAAGATTTTCCACTACCGCGAATTCAGCCACCAATGTTACGTCCGATAACGAATAAGGCACTTTAAGTGTTCCTAATACTCGCGGTTTCACAGTATTTATTGCTAGAGTTAATTCGCGGCCGTCCACTTGTTTCATCGGGCTCGACCAGATGCCTGCCCTGACAAAATTGTGAGATGCACCGGTATCCACTAAAGCCCAATAGTCGTGTTCGTCTACGGTAATACGTAGACGTGGTACTTCTCCGTGTTGGTCGATCGTGTTTATAACTTCCCGCTGTTCCTTTACTCTAGTGACCTGCGGGCCGGTCCCTGAGTTGATCCGTTTCCCTGATGTTGTTGTGGTAGCAGACGACGAGATGGTCCGCATCCTTCAATACGGTTGACTGCTTCTATAAGCTCCTCGACGTTACTCGGTAAGCATGGAGCTAAAGCGCGCTGTAGATCCATATCGAGTTGCTTCCATAGCATTGTTACGAGGGTTTTTTCGTTTATTGTTAATTTTAAACGATCTTTATATCTGAGCTTCCTAATAATGAAAACTTCAGCTACTTCTTGACGTCCGTTATGGTTTTCTCCATATAATCTCGCGGTAAGATTCGCCATTGCTTGATCGGAACCATATTCCCTTCGTAAGCGGTGGATCAACTCATCGTAGGTAAATTTGATCGGCTGAAATCGACGAAGCCAGACGCGAGCATTACCATCCAATTGAGCTTCGGCAATTTCGGCCCAGTCCTGTGGTTCCGTGGCGGTGGCGACGAAGTAGCTTTCGAGTCGCTCAATGAACTGTTGTGGATCCTCTTCAGGACATCCAGAAAATCGCGGAAGTCTTGGTGTAGCTCTGACGGAAACTGGCATACATGTAGTAGGTGTTACTGCTGGGACGGAGGGTTGAGTTTTCAGTTCTCGTATCTCCTGGAGGAGCTCTCGGAAGAATAGATCCTGATTGCTCACCTGAGCGTCGCCAGCATCGAGAATGGGGTTGACACTATTGGTTGGGCGCCACTGGGAGTCTTCTGGAACCTCTCCCAGAAGGTTTATATCTTCGGCGGTAGCTCGTGTGCGTCGGGTCATGTTTTTTTTTTTTTTTTCTTTCACGGGGGGGATACGTCAAGCGCAATGCTTATTATTAAGGCCCCACGTATTTGGGCACCAAAATGTTATCGGTAGCGATAATATTTGGGAATTAAAACACTAAAATGGTCGGATTCAAATTAGCGTGACTGACTTTTTAGTAAAAAAAGTGCCCGACTAATTATTTTATTTATATATTGCCCCAGGCAACTCACGTCGCCAACTAATAAGTTGCGTTGTCGTCTACGTCGGGGTACAGTGGGTGTAACAATACATTCGGCGATCCGAAGCGTTCATTTTTTCCATACATTGCTCACTTCACTAGTCTGTCCTAGGACGGGAAAATGTTTGTCCAACTCAGCTTCCGTAGTATAAATACCTCCGCCGCTTCCTTCCTGCCGTCGTGTGCCTTGTTGTAAAGGCGGTCAGTCAGTTCGAAGGGCATCGCCTCAAAGCCGAACTTCTGTTGCAGGCTATCCTTCATCGTTGCGTATGAGAACTGCAGACTGCTGTACCGCTGATACCAGTGCCGGGCCTCTCCTTGAAATTGTTCAATAGTGATGTCGACCCAGTCCTCTGCATCTGTCCCGGTTGCCTGGAAATGCGCTTCCAGTCGCACAAAGAAACGGTCCAGGTCTTCTTGCGACTGCCCCAAAAATTTCGGTAGCCGTGGAACCGCTTGAGGTTGTTGTGTTAACGGCGGTGATGGCTCTAGCGATTGTTCCGCGGCTTGCGCGGCCCCCGTTACCTTTATATCCCTTAGCTGCGTCAGGAGTTCTTGATAAAAATCTTGTTTCGTGATGTTTTCTGGGCGCCACTGGAAGGATTCTTCGACATTCGTGTCGCCGGAATCGTTACGGACTTCTTCCAGTAAGTCGGTGGCGACGGGGTTGGAACGTGCTGTGTTCCGCGTATCCATACTAGCTCGGTCGGTCGTGGTGAGTTCGGGAAATTTAAATAACTTCAGGCCCCACGTTGGGCGCCAATTGTTACAAAACTTGGTTTCACAAATTAGGTTCACAACACAAATAAATTCTTTAGGGTAATTTTATTAAGAAAAGAACTTGTGTCTGCCTTTTTGTAGGGAAAGGTGACGGCCTTGTTTATTTTTCCGTCACCAAGGCAACTCTAAAAAAACCTCGCCGATTTCCTACTTTGCTCAGTTAGGCGGCAAGCTTGTCTGGCCGTTTAGGTAACACTACGACACTTTTCCCAGCTTCTACAATAATTTTATGCCATTTGATATTTTTGTAGTTTCTACAAGAATTCTTTGCCTTTTGATATTTTTTTTTGCTGCTCGGAGGTGCAGAAACACACAAATTTATACAGTCAAATTTTCCTACAATGAACCAAATATTTTGAGCTAAAACCAAGTGCGATCATCAACCCACCTATTTACCTGTAAGAATCCGAAGTGGTGCAAAATGCAAGGGCGGTATGATAGGCACTAAATTTAGAAAGGTTTGCAATTGATTTAGTTATCAATTTAGCCCCCAGAAATCAATTTTGCCCCATTCTACGATATTGTAATTATAAATTTGTATCCAAAGTTGTATCTCGCATTTTAGATACAAATTGCTCAAAAACCATTGAAAAGTTCAATTAATAAGTCATTAGAAACTCATTATCTCGTAGATCTAATTAGGATATCAAAACAACGTATTCTTCATAAACTCAAAGTCATAAAGTCATAAAGTAGTGAGTTTAATAATGCTTTTAGTTCCAGTTTCAAATTTTTTGATACATGTCGATTCGTTTACGGACCGAACAATCAAGAACACGAATGTACGTCCAATCGACGTCCATACTGATCCGTTTATGTACTGTCCGTTTATTTCCATGAATGTACGTCCAATGGACTTCAATGTCGATCCGTTGATGGACGTCCAGATTAAGTCCATAAATGTACATCCAGTGGACGTCCCATTTATATCCATTGCTGTAATGTACATTTATGGATGAGCTTGGACGTCCATTGGACGTCCATTATAGATCCGCTTGTGGATCGTCCATAAATGGATAAGAAATGGACCAGCATGTACGTCCATTGGACATCCTGTGTTACTTGGGATGCTCTATAAATTTGCAATTACAACTAATGCTCTGAAATGGGCCGATTTACCACAATTTTAGGTTTTATTTGAAAATGCACTAAAATATTGCTGTTTTTTGTTGTTTTATTCTCGTGCCATGACTTGAGCAAAAACGGCCATTATCAGACGTTAGAAGTATGCTTTTAATTGTTTTTCTATTACTTCCTAAAAAACGGACTAACGGAAATGGAAAACTTGCTCATAGATGCATGAACAAGACTTCGTGTTACAAACTAGAAATAAATACGATACGTAGTTATTTTAACAAGTGTTCAAAATGTCTTCCTTATTGTTCTAAGCACTTTTCAATACGTTTAGTAAACGAATCCTTAACTGTTCGAAGCATCACTGGTGTTATGAAAGCAAATGAGGCGCTTCTTACAAAAACGACCATAGTCCAAAAATGCGAATTTCGCGGTTAGTGTTGATTTACAGAGTTTCTTGGACGTCCAATCGAATGGTGTGATCGGTTTCTGCAAGAAGATACATAGTCCAACGTTATAGTTAAGTAAATATTTGCTTGTTCTGCAAAAACAGCCATTGCCCACTAGATATTCATAAGTAATATCACAAAAAAAATTAGGACTATGGTTGTTTTTGTAAAAAACGCTTCAAATGCATTGCGAATCCCAATTTTCATATTTTCTTTGGTAAACGATTTATTTTATTTAAGTATGACTTACGTGTCGATTTTTGTTCCTTATTTCATATCTTCTTTTTTCTTTTTTCTTTTGGAATGTTTTATTTCTTGTCACATTTTTATAAACTATTTACACTTAACACAAACATTTTAAAACTTTTGAAAACACTTTAAAATGTAAATAGTTTATAAAAATGTGACGAGGAATAAAACATTCCAAAATAAAAAAGAAAAAAGAAGATATGGAATAAGGAACAAAAATCGACACGTAAGTCATACTTAAATAATTAATTCCATATCGGGAAAAAATATCGTTAAAGTTGAATTTAAATTTAAGTTTACTATTATTATTTGATTTATTTTATGTGCTCCTATAAATAAAAATCTAGTGGAATTAAGTCGGGCAATCGTTTAATAATTTGAAATAAAAAAATAGCGGTACACTCCTGAAGGACGCTTCTGAATATTTTTTAAGTCAGAAATACTGCACCGGCACTCCGTAACTTGTTACAAGCATACATTGTAACCTAACTACAAACCGTTGTTGTGAAATAATTAATATCTCTTAATTGATAAAAATATATGCATTTAAAATATTCCATGATCGAGTGTTTTTTTTAAATGCGAGAAAAATGTTTGATGTGACTTCTAAAATATTAGTAATATAAATTTCCTTTTGTTCCCAATTCTGCAAAATATATTTTTAACACATATTTCATGCTTCATTTAAAGCCAAAATTTTTGAGCCAGATGCAGTCGTAAAAGCAGGTAAACTTTGCTTCCCGCTATTGTATGTGTTCACAAGAGGCTCAACCAGTAAGAAAGAACGACTCCGAAAAGCACTGTAGTTAGACAGAGGTAAAAAATTGCAAAGAGATAAGCCAGTGGTTCGAAGGTGTTTTTAACGAGCTTTGACTCGGAGCAGTCGAAAATGTACGATATTACGAGAGTTAGATGAGCGTACACACAGGAAAGAGATCCATGGTTGATCGGATTACAAAGGGCCGGTGCCGAATACAAATACCGTGAAATGTTTCCATATTCCGTCTAGCGAGCTCGGCCCGAACTATTCGAAAATATACGATTGTTCAAGCGACACACGCGCGATAAGTTCGAGGAGGAGATTCTCCTCCCTATCGGCTTACGGAGTACCGGTCCTGATTTTCAATGTTAGAGCTAAACCACCTGTCAGTGAACATAAACACATACGCCATTCTATGTGAAGTTAGTTTATGTGGTCCTGGTTGTTTACCTATCTAATTAATTTTTAAAGGATTTACAATTTTCATAAATAAAATAATTAGAGTTACCTTAAATCGAAGATAAACGGTCTTATTTGATTTGCACTTAATGATTATTATGAATTCAGTTAGCAATACTCTTCTTTGATTCATATTTGCAACCATTGATCTTCTTTAGTAGTAACATAGTGGAATTCTAACATTGTTAAGAAACGATTTGTTAGACGATTAATGTTCCTTTTATTGTACATTAATTTATTGGGACCAGGTAATCTGGAAAGAAAGTAGAACAACATACATAAGTACTATCACGTACGAAGTTTTACACTAAACTGACATCAGGCAATTGCTACAAATGTTCGTTTATTCATAGTTTTATATTTGTTAAAGCAATGAATTTAAGATCAAACGGTTGATAACGAATTTAAAACCTGTAATTATGAAAGGCGTACATTCAAGAAAGTTTCCTTAATTCTTACAAAATTTAACAAATTCCAATTAATTATTCAAATGCGTAATGAAACGAAATTTCTAATCATATCTTCAGTAAACATCCAGACAACACGGTGACAAGAAGCAGGAGGATCAGTTTAAATTAGAAGTTACAGATATGATACAATTGTAACTGAAACAAATATTTGTATAATTATTTCAACTATGAATAAACGCCTTCGAAACGACGCAGGTAATGAAATGTTTTTAATTATTATTTATTACACTGACTTTTCAGAGTTTTCAAGAACAATTTATAACGATCGTATGAAGAGAAATCTAGTTTTGTTAAAGATAGTAATCCAGTGTGGATGTATGTGGCCCGAAACCGATAACAGGATTTTAATTACAATCGGCTGGATAAACATTGCTAGTATGGCTTCACTAAATCTATGTCAAATTGGCGACCTCTTCATTAACACGGAATATATTTCGATTGCAGATGTGGGATTTATTGCTGCATTTCTACCAGTTAGTAGTTACAACATTGGGATCGTTGAGTAAAGGTAAATAGAGTCTTTTACAGATGACAATCAAATTGGTAGTCCTTGTAATGTACAGAAAAAAATTGCGAACAATTATTGGCAAAATATGGTCCGAATTTTTACCGATTAAAGCAGCTACAGAACAGGTGCAAGTTAAGCTAGACAGTTTAGCAACTTTCAATCTGAGAGTTACTTGCACCTTCATTCTTTTCATATGTATCAGTTTGTTTCAGTTTTTTTATTCAGAGCTATTCAAAGGAAGTAGTAATCTTCCGTTGCGATTATATTTTCTGCCAAAATTGAGTCCTCTGTACGAAACGTTTTTCTTATGGCAATTATCCGCAAGTATCTTCGCTGCAATAATTGGATCTAGCGTCGATTTGTTATTTGTCACTCTAGTTCAAATTTTTGTTACACAATTCCAAATAATAAACTCAAGTTTGAAACTTGTCGGTTTCGTCGATGATGAAAATAAAAGCAAATTTATTGAGCATTTCGCTTGCAATGGTCAGGACGTATCAACAAAATATCTGGACCAATATTTGATTAATAAATACGTCGCCCAACACAATATGTTAACTAAGTATGGATGCCATGCAAATTAATTAAAAAGTGCGAATAACTGTTAATCTTTTCTTACAGGACATGTTTAGAAATGGCTAAGGTGTTTCAGCACATTCTGTTATTTCAAGTGCTGACAACAACGATAAGTATTTGCTTCTCCAGTTTTGCAATGGTAAACACTTTATGTCTAACAATATCGGACTTAATTTTATAAACACGTCGTAAATGGTGATGAAGCATTATTTACAAGTGTCAAAAATTTTTAAATTATTATTTTGATATTTAAAAGATCCATTTGGTTTCTACTTGTAAAAGTCTATGATTACGTTGTTGCTTTGACAAGAAACGCCATGTACATATATAGGGTGTCTGTAAAATGTTTTGTCAAACTCAAAAATATTATTATACACACATTCGGACAATTAAAAACGTCTATATGAACGTTCATCTCGACCTATTCATCGATCACCAAAAACTTGAGATCAATACTGTTTCACAACGGCGACAAAATTTGGCGGAGCTTCATC
This sequence comes from Dascillus cervinus, assembly GCA_949768715.1. Taxonomy (NCBI): domain Eukaryota; kingdom Metazoa; phylum Arthropoda; class Insecta; order Coleoptera; family Dascillidae; genus Dascillus; species Dascillus cervinus. Next base: position 20,250,780 of record OX458320.1, read on the forward strand.
ATGAAAGCTACATCGTCCACAAGGCTAGAAAGTTTATTTTCAAAACAAATTGCGGCTTCATCGGAAAACAAAATTGAATTGGGAAAATGTGCATTTGGCAGAGCTCACCTCTTTGGACCTGTTAAACGTGGAACTGGCATAGACAACAATTTCATTAGAGACTTGCAATACAATTTGGTGTAAGTACACAAGTTTCAGGATCTACTTTTGTATGGTACATCACCTTTTCCATTAAATCAGGAGTACACACTGACCTCTGCATATCTTTCCCTATTCCACTTGTTTTCGTCGACCAATTTTGACACAACTTCAACTGAATTCTACTGAACATACCTCTTTTTGGAATTCTTCGGTTACTAAAACGCTTTTGCTACAGACGTGTCTTCGTGGCATTTTCATGAGCCCAACCATGCATAATGTGCAAGTCTGCTAACTCTGTATTTGTGTATGTTTTTTCAAAATTTATGAGACATGAATTAAACAATTAATAAACAATAGCCAGATGTTTCGAAACGGAAGGCAGTAACTATTAATCAGAAATTTGTGGAAAGATGGTGGAGATTTTGAACATCTACGCTGGATACCAAACATAAACGTAACGTAATTAACACATAACAACTGTCATGAAGATTACATTAATAAAGTTTAATACAATAACCGCTAGTAATACTAAAAGGCATGCTTCTTGAAGACATCTTTATATCGACTTTTTAAATTGGTTAAATCTGTAGAATAATATCCTTGAGTTTGGCGAAACATTTTACACACAGCGTGTTGGTAACTTTGTTAGTATTGGAAATGCAGTTGGTTAAATTAGCAATGAATTATTGGTTTTCTCGTTGACTACCATGGTGAACCAAAGAAACAATCAAAATTCAAAAATAACAGCTTTTTAAATGGAATACCTATTCAGTTCTACCTACATTATTACGAAGAAATACTTCAATTTTAAAGAAACGGCCTTAATATAACGATACTATTAAATTGAATATCTAAAAATTAGAAGCAATTTCAGTTTATATTGCAGTTGCCTGGCCAATGAAACAACAACAAAAATTATTTGTATGCCTAGGCCCCAAAGTTAAATTTTTTACTTGTTATTAATTTGTAAATGTCATTCAATGAAATTATTTTCTGTTAGTGAAAAGTGATCTTAGGCAGTTACTAACCGGTTAGCAACGTTGTTGACATTTGAAAATGTCTAATTATTGAAAATAAATTTGCACCCTCGCTATTATTGAAAGTATGACATAAAATATTGAGGTATTTGCTGCGTTTATGCTAAACTCAATGCGCATTAACAAAACTGCTGCCTAGTAAATTTATACACCGACCTTCTGCAATGTTGAGCCCGTTTTTGTGTATAAATTGACTGGGCTACTGTAAAACCAGGGCTAAGCCGAATTACCGAATTCGTATTGAAAATGTACAAGGTGAGTCAAGATTTACACTCACCCACTTTAAGCATATTAAATATTAACGAAAAATAATCAAATTTACACACAACACCAAATTGATGTCATACTTTATGATAGAATAATAAGTGTTTTGATATAATTTTATTTGGCGTTGTAAAATTATAAAGATTTGTATCACCTGCTTCTATCATTCATGCGTCACAAATGCTTAATGAAATCAATTGAAGCGTTTTTTACAAAAACAACCATAGTCCTAATTTTTTTTTGTGATATTACTTTTGAATATCGAGTGGGCAATGACTGTTTTTGCAGAACAAGCAAATATTTACTTAACTATAACGTTGGACTATGTATCTTCTTGCAGAAACCGATCATACCATTCGATTGGGCGTCCAAGAAACTTTATAAATCAACACTAACCGCGAAATTCGCATTTTTGGAGTATGGTCGTTTTTGTAAGAAGCGCCTCAATTGGTAAAATTTTCGCAACAAAAAAATGATTGGATTTTGAATTAGAGCCACAACTATCGTTGCTCCACACCAACCAGTATATAATTATGGTTCTTGAAGATTTAATTCACACCAATTACACTGCTTTCTTTTTACTAATTTTTGAAATCGACGTATTCTCGCTCGTATCTTGCTGGAGATTTTTCTGGCAACAAACTTGAAGCCACGCTCATAGTTTTGTTTACGGATAACTTCTGGCGCGTACATTTTTGTCAGTAAAAACAAACTATTCGAATCATAGTTTACGACAAAGTTTCCCAAACACTTGCTGCATTGCTCCACTTTACAAATCCTATAATTGTAACGGGACACTTTAGTTGTTTTCTACGGTTGTTTACTGTTCCTAGTTGGTGTAAAAATGGAATTTAATGTTTTCAGAAAGTATATCCGGACCAAATATTTCAATGTTCCCTTGTTCCCATAGTAGTTTCCCTTCAACTTGGATTCTACTGTTGGTTTAGTGAACAATTAACTTCTCATGTACGTTTTTTTGAAATAAAATTGCGCCGTTTACTTTTACGTTTCATTTCAGGCTGAAAATAGTGCTGCTGCAGCTTACGGATGTGCATGGCACAATACAAATGACTTGCAGTTAAGAAAAAGTTTAATTTTATTTATACAAAGAGCAAATGAAGAGATTGCAATGAACGCTGGTGGTTTCACGAACATCAGACTAAACACATTTGTACAGGTGATCAACCACCAAAATTCTGATCGAATATAAGAAAAAGTTTTATTACAGGTTTCAAAATTTTGTGTCTCGGTGTACACATTATTGGGAAAAATTATGGACAAAACAAATTTACAATCTGGATAATTGATCATTTTTTCCGTATTTGCTGACCAGCGTATTGTATGAACCCAGTAAGCACAAAGCGATTGTAGAACATTCATGACGTTCATATTATGGTGCATATGCAACATTTTTTCAAGAATAAACTAACTAAAACTAACTTTTGTTTTAACAGTTCATTATATAAGTAGGTATTAATAGGTATAGAGTGCGAATCAGCCAAATAGAATAGAGTCCGTGTCTCAATTATTGTGCGTATTGAGCAAAAATCTCAAAACACTTTATTCTTAATCTGACATAATATCCTGCAAAGTGAAAATTTCATGACAGTTGAAACCCCCAAATTTTTAAATAGGAAGTGGGGGCTTGTGACACCTCATTTGAAAGATCTATTCATGATCTATTGAATAATGCTATAGTTTAAAAATTTATTGCGAAAATTAACAGTAAAACAAATTTAATCTGTTAAACGTAATTCGCTACAACACACTAAACAATTAAAAACTAGTAGCGTTTCGTTCTTCATGTTGAGAAGGCAAGCAAAAACAATGGAATTATTCATAAAGCGTCTTAAAAGTTTATCAACATTTTTCGTTAGTTGAAAGTAGTAGTTTTGTTTAAAACGCCACCGGTGGATATATTTTTTACTGTATTACATTGCTAACAACGAAATGCTATTACTTTTTGATTTTTTGGTATGTTGAAGCGAATTTTGTTAAGGGGTCCCCTTAACAAAATTCGTCGTCGTCGTCGTCTAAAAAAACAAAAAAAATTGAGTTTTTTTTTTTAATTGCTTAATGTTTTGTGTTTCTTTCTGAATCAAATGGTATATCACACAAAGGTCAAATAGAAGTATTTGTGTTTGAAAATACAGTGGAAATTCGAATTTAGCGCTCGCAGAGGCTCGCCGCGATGATAATATCTGTTTTTATTATGTTTCATTATGAATTATGAATTAACTCTTTTTTTCTTTGAATTCTAAAACCATGTCTGTTTTGGCAATATAACCTTAGAATAACCTACATTGATTATCCATTTGAAAATAGTTTTTCTTATAAATTGTTATAAATTGTGTACGCAATAGACCTTACTCGTAATAATGGGTAGAATTACAAACTAAGTAAGTTTCGTGGAAATAGATATACAAAGTGTAAAAAACAAGTGAATCAAAAATCATACAAAATATGAGTAAGGCGAAGAAAGAATCTTCTTCAGAAGAAAACTAGATTTAGAAGGAAAGAGTAATACAGATGCAGATAATGAACAATTTGGTCATGGTATTATAAATTTACATATTCTTTTTGATGCTATAAAAATGTTTGGTGTTTGTCGGGTTTGTAAAAGTAGTAATATTGAAGTGGTTGAAGAAGTTTCTGAAAGGATAAAGTTATCGATGTATTTCCGGTTGATCTGCAGAAACTGTTATCATAAAGTTAGATGTTTAAATAGTGTGAACCTTGTTTGTTACTGTTTTCCAGTTTATAAAAGTTTGTAAATATTTGTTTTCATTCTTCTTCTGAGAATATATTGCATTTATTAGTTCTGTTAGAACTTTCGAAGTGAGCAGACGTTCTTTCTTCTGTGCGCTTCGAATTTTCAGCCAGTTCTATCGGTCCCTTTTGGGGCCATTTATGCAGTGTAGAGTGTGCAGTGTCCGACGAGAAATAAAAGTCGAAATATTTAGTCTTATTATTTTATTCGAATTCATTCCATCGGAATCTAACGGTGCATCGCCCTCGCCGGCGATACAGGGTCCCCACGCGCGCGCGGTCCTCCTATTTATTATCGAGGGTTTGAAAAATGGAAAATTGTCTCCCGAGCGCTAACTGACAGGAAGTTTAACTTCCTGAAGGCCCAAAACATCGCCGACGGGGTGAGAATTCACCCGGCGACGTCAATGGACTATCGCGGAATCGTCTCTCTCTTTGAAGCGAGGGAGTGGCAGTTTCACACTTATGAGCTACAGGAGGATAAACTCCTGAAGGTCGTCCTAGGCGGCGTCTGTCCCAGTATCCCGTAGGCTGATGTCGCTGCCGCCCTCGAGGAACTTCACTTCCATCCGGTTACGGTTCACCGACTCTCCAAACGTGGAGATAAAAAGATCCCTATACCACTCGTCATGATTACGCTCGCCTGCACGGGGAGTAAAATCTTCGAGCTCACGCGGTTTTTCAACCTGTCCATCAAGGTTGAAAACAAGAACAAATCCCCGCTTCCGACACAGTGCCACCGCTGTCAAAAGTACGGTCACGGGAAAAAGTGTTGTCGCGCAGCCGCGAGATGCGTCAGGTGCGGGGGTAACCATACAACCACCACCGGCTCCAAACCCCGAGAACTCCCCGCTAAGTGCGCAAACTGCAGCGGGTCGCACCCACCAAATTACTGCGGTTGTCCTTCGGCTCCCAAGGCCCGCGATCCTCAAGCGCAAAAGGCGGTCTCCCCCAACGCAGCACATCGCCACGCCCCTCAGGCAACACCCCGTCCGGCTCAACCGACAACCCAACTCGCACAGCAAATCACACCTACCCTTACTTACGTCAAGGCTGTAACCCCAAAAGCTACCGAAAGTCTCGACCCAAGCGGCATCATCGCGATCTTAACTATGCTGAACAAAATTCCCCGAGAGCAACTCCAAGTCACTCTCAATATATTATCCCAAGATATTATCCCAGACCCTCGCGGCTCCCATCGAAGTGTCCAACTCCTCTCGTTACTGGCCCCGCGGAAAAGGAAACCTGAATCGTTACAAATCGCCCTCTGGAACGCGAACGGTTTACTAAACCGGAGGGACGAACTCAAAGAGTTCGCTGTCAGATTCCAGATTGATGTAATACTAGTGTGCGAGACTCGCAACGATCATGAACACGGCCGGGCCACAACCGGGATCGCGATCTACGTCAGGACTAATATTGACCATCAATCGGACCAAACGCTCGATCTCGCTTCCACAGAGACCACCTGCGTAGTGGTAAACACCGCCGCCGCCGACCCGATCCGAATCGCAGCGGTTTACAAACCCCCAGACAGAAGGCTCGAAGTGCCCGATCTTGACGCTCTATTCGATACCCCCCACCCCGTAATAGTCGCGGGAGACTTGAACGCGAAACACACTGCATGGTAGTCCCGTCAAACCAACCCCAATGGAAACATTCTTTTCGCATTTCAAAGCCGGCGCACTGACATCATCATTGACGGCCCCGTAGATCCGACACACCACACTGCACACGACCTCTCTGATGTGCTTGATATCGCAATTTTGAAAGACATTCCGATTAGCTGGGAAATTGTTCAGCTTACCGGAACTAAGCTCGAATTATTTTCTTCAATATATTTTATTCAAATTAATAAAATATTTTGCTTAATATATTCATATTATCAAAATATTTTCCTTAAAATATTTTGTTTGCAATATTTTCTTGAATATATTTTATTCATATTGATAAATTATTTTCCTTAAAATATTTTTTCAATATATTTTATTCATATTAATAAAATATTTTCCTGAAAATATTTTCTTCAATATAATTTATTCATATTAATAAAATATTTAAATATTCAGAAAAGATTCAATATTTTATTAATACTTTTAAAATATGAAGAAAATATTTGTGGTCACTAGGAGAATAATAAAAACTCAAAATTATGGAAATTATGATTAAAACAAATAACTTGAGCAAGCTTCAGATTTATTTATTTGTTATATTGCTAACATTGTTTCAGTTTGGAACTTACCAAATAAGTAATGCATCTAAAGAAGAGCACAATATAAACTAGTATGACATCGGTAGTTCCTCCAATATTTTCGGGTGTAAGTTGTACTCTGATTAGAATCATATTTAAATATTCCAGAACTGCTACAGTTATAGTTGCAGATATTAATATTATATGTCCACCAAATATTTTATTAAATATTTCAATCAATTCAGTTAACGTATTTTATATTGTTATAATTTTGTTTACTTTGTGACCACTACTTCGAAAGTAATCTCGATCGTTTATTAGAACTCTAATGGTACTAACTAATGGTAGTTGTCAGTTTAAATATTTGTTCGTTTAAAGTTATATCTAACATGTTATTTAGGGCGCGAAATCTAAACTTAATTGCCAACGCAAAATTGTATATAAGCAGTACTGCCACATGTTGGCAATACATGAACCAATCTTCAACTATCAAAATATGATACTCAACATACTTAATCGCACTATAGCCTTTGATTTCAAAACATAATATAACTGTTACATGTACCAATATCATCTCTATCATAAATACTGTGTTCGTTGTGCTATCGAGCTTTGCATTGTCAAGTTGTTGGTCGATTTTAACGAACGTTTTAAGAAAGACATACCAGTGTTTTGCATGAATCCAGCAAGAAATTAATGTAAATAAATTTAATGCCATTAACATGAATATTAATGTCGTTGTCAAAATCGGTTTATAACATCGAATCGTTGAAGTAGGTTAATTATATATACGATGCATCCACTTATGACAAAAACTGAAACGGCCGCCGGAAAATATCTGTATTTCTTAATGTATATTTGGGGCAATTTTTTCAGATTGTAAGCAGAAACTAAACCCATACGGGTAGCTAATTTATATAATAAAGTTAAATAGCGAATATTAATATTGCGAATTTTGACTTTTCGCCTCTTGTATAGTACCTCATTATTAATAACTGAAGTAAAGTTCAATGTAAGCACCTCGTAGAAACTAATTTCAATATATTTACGATGCAAATCTAGATCCCTTAGTCATAAAATAGTTTATTACTGATCTTGAAGGTGATAACATACATGTATTTTATATTTATATATTTTTTACGTTTAAAAACTTTCCGTTATTGATATTATCATTATTAGTTCATTTAAAGTTATATTTAACATTTTATTTGAATGATGTTTAGCAATAATGAATTAGTCGACAGTTTATAAGAAAATGAGTTAACAAATATTATGAATCGTTCTTAAGCTGTCATATGTGAAGCCATAATAGAAATTTTACTGCCCTATAATCGAAATAATGTCAACCCACAAACGTAAACTGTAATGGGCGAGTCAGACGTTCAATATATATTAACAATATTCCAGTTTCTTCAATATTATTGAACGTGTGACATAAAATATTGATGTATTGACAATATCGAAAATATTGATGAGATACATTGATGAAGACTGGTATTGACAAAAATTATTGATCGTCCGACCAGGATTATTGTCAATACTTCAATACTTCATTATTTCTAGAGCACTGCTAGAGATCATATGTACACTGTAAAAAATTGGGTCAATTTTACAGATCCTAATTCTTAGAATTCACTGAGAAATTCAGATAATTTTACCTAAAATTTTAATTAAAATTATAAAACCAAATGAATTGCTACAAATAAAATTATCTTACATCAAGATCATTGATTTTACAAAAGACACTTTGTGGTTTTGACACACAAAGGGTGAAGTTGCTCTTCAAAAAAAAATTAAGGTTTCAATGTAAATGAAACTATACAAATTTACTGCTTGAAAATCAAATACAAGATGCAAAAAATAAAAAACATTCTTTCGTGCCGATTAGATGCGCTTCTAATTATTTAATTTCACAGATTTGCATTGTCGAAGGTGAACCTATCCACAATTATTGTGCGTATTGTAAAAATTCGTACAGTCCAGACTTTCGCTTTCTTGGAACCGTTCATTTAATGTAACTTTCGAATAAACTAAATCAAGGATGACAATAGATAAACGACCTTTCTAGGGCAAACTGGAGAAAGTGACTTTGGTATAACATAAAGTATTACAGAAAAGAATTAAATAACGTTGACCCCTTTGACTTATTTCAAAAGGTTCGTTGCTAAAAGTGAAATTTCAATTATACAGAATGCAGTTTTGTTCGCAGGGTGGCCCAGTTACTCGAAAATTTGTGGCAACTGGACCACCACCGTGTAGTTTCCCATCAGAGTGCATTGTGTAGAATTTTAGTTAACTGAGACACGCCATTGTTTATTGCTAAAATTCTTGAGAAGTTTGGTGTGGATATTCTGAAAAATAAGAAGAATATGCAAGATGCAAATAAATCAGCTACAAGTGTACAAAAATGAAAAAATTCGTATTAAAAAAATAATGCTTTTTCTCTCATTGATGACTTTCTAAGTCAAGAAACAAACTTAAAAATCATCGACAATACAAAAATAGTCTGAATAAATTAGAGAATCTCAAACATAGCTTACATTTAAGTAAATGTAATATTGTCCAATATTATGAATTATATTATTAATTATATTATGTATTATTCATCCTTTGTGAGAGACTGTTATAGCCGTTTTATCACTATGGTCGGGTTTATTCGGTGACCAGGATTTTGTAACATTCTTGACCTTAGACAGTCAGCAAGGGAATCGATTGCCCAGATGCCTCATTTTGACAAAATGTACCACCCATCGCCAAAATTTAGATAGCGAACATAATTTCAAAACTATTGCATAGAATTTCACTCAAATGTATTTACCAGAAAATTATTTCTACCATCGGAAACAACAATGTTTCGTGCAATACGTTTAACAAAATTAAAACTCTTTCGTGCGTTTCACTTTCAATTGCGTTAGAAGGTTTGGTAACTAGTGATACGAACAAAATTTTTAAAACTCGCTATTGACTATAGGAAAGAAAATTCAAAGGGTGCTCAGATGCCTCTATGGTCCAGTTAATCAAACTGACCTTACCTAGAAAACTAGAAAGCTAGAAAAGCAAACTGGTTATGATGTAGTCAGGTGCAGTAGACTCAATTTCTTTTTCCACAGTCATATTCACATTCAGAACCTATTCTTCTTATCGTGCCCATTCCTATTTTGTCACATCAATCAGGATTGTTATGGTTTACTATGTTTCCTTTTTAAATAATTTTTCTAAAATACGACCACGTAACAAGAAAACTATTTTAGTACCAGTCACCACTACCATTTCAGTCCACGAAGCCAGATTTAAAAATGGCAGTTCGTTCACTATATCTTGTCATGTAGATGGAGGGTTCACTACAAACGTTCGCTGGTATAAGAGCAATAAGGTGATTCAACAGTCAGATTCTGTAAACATTGCTGGTGAATAAGAATAAGTATAAATGTATGTAAAGTTCAAAATTCATTTATTACTATAGAAAATTACAAACTTACAATTTTGGAAAGTAATGAGATTTATTCCGGGAATTATAGCTGTGCAGCAATGAATCAATTTTCCATGTTACTTATAGCGCTACTGTTGTGGTTAAAAGTTAGTATTAACTACTTTGTTAAGAGCAGTGTGCTACGGGTTTCCCGGCCGCGTAGATACATTTGCTTGGCTAAGCTCAAGTCGGCGAGGGGTAGGTTGAAATTTAATCCTCGAGGTTATGTGGGAAGCGTTCTCTCATTCTTCTCCGGAGGTTGTTAGGGCGCCACTGCTTTGGGGTGGTCGAAATATCACGAGAGGAGACAAAGCAGAATTCTCTCTCGACAATGGGTTACAGAAACAATCACGAACAAGATAACAATGTATTGACTAGTTAAGTGATTAAACAATTTACAATTAATTGATAAAGTTAAATGAAAAAGTTAGGGTACCCAAAAGGCTGAAAGCCATCAATTTGCAACAATGCATCACAAATGCTCGAATAACATTAAATACAAGATATGTTTCAATTACACGAAAGCATCAAATTCGACAAATATCAATACGGTCAACTTAACTACAACATCGACACGGCTCCATACGCTGGCGGCTTTTCCTCATTTATCCCGTACTGGAGAAGTCATCCGTGTAGATCGCCTGGACTGCTGGTATCCCGGTGGACCGGCAGTTATTTACGGCACCATATTTTTCACTACTTGCACTGAGAATTCCCTTTAGGAAAACATCAACTTGTCGACGCTGAATCCACGCGTGACCATCCTTCAACACACCCAGTCAGGTTCTCCGCTCACTTTTTGATGTTCGCGCACTTTCAATTTTTGACGAACTCCGCGCACTGACCTCAACGACCTTAAGATTCCCCGCTTGTCGAGAGAGAGAAATTGACTTCCGCGCGAATTTGAAAATTAATTAATGATTCGTAGACAGCACCGTAAAAAGTGCTTATTGATTTCTCTCTCAGACTGCACCGATAATGAGTTTTTCGCTAATTGCCAACTTATTGTAGAAGCAAAATACTGTATACAAAATTACTATACAAGATTTTGCTGCCGGTCTTGTCGGTCCATTTAGTTTTCCGCTTCAGAGCACGGAAGGTTTAGTCAAATAGAAACCTCATAAAGTTGTTCTCAATCCTTCTTTTGCTAATTTTCTACGGCGTTACTGAGAATACTAAAAAATACATTATGTCTCTCTTTACTTCGGGAACCAAACCCATCCAGAAGTATAGTAAACAATAAATAAATTTCCTTGGTTTCAGTAACCTTCAAAATGTTTAATCTGCAACTAAAATATGATAAACTTAGTAAGGCACTCCTCAATCACTAAATTCTTCTCATAACGATAACGGCGCCTGGCTTAATGGCGTATAGTACCCTCAGAACGTTGATATGTTTAAATCTAAAATAATTTGTAAGTCAATTATAATTATATTTTATTATGTAGTTTTTGTAACATTTTACTTTATCATGCTATAATTTTATTCAATAAATTAGATTTGTTTACAATGCTCTTTAATCGTAAATGGGTTATAACAATCGATCCTTATGTCACAAATACCTCTTGCAGCGCAGTCCATAAATTTTAGCGTGACAATATGTTTGTTATAAGACTTATAAGAATCTATTTCGCTTAATTGTAGATAAAAAATTATTACTAATAGTTTAGAAGTTAGATTTATTTATTCTCTCGCATATTATTACCCTTTTATTCTTAAAAAAAAATAATTACTTTTTACCATTCTATTATTTTTATTATTTTTTATTTTATCAATTAAGAGATATGAATTGTTTTGTAATCCCGTGAGTAACTGACTACGATGTTTGTGACATCTACGGCACTTTACAATATCTTTATCCATTTGATACTTTAACGGTAATTTATTCCACGTTGCGTCGATACTATAGGAAGCGAGTATGGTAAGGAAATCCTTCAGTAAACATGCGATATCTTCAGACGTCATAAAAACCAAATTTTCAGTTTGAAAGTATATGTTGATTGATTTTTCCAATGATGGTGTACTATCCGCGTTGGTAAACCATACTTTTAACAACTTTACGTTTACAACAGCACAATTAAACTTTGACCCGTTTCCATGGGATGTGCAGGATGATTCACTATTCAATTGATTTAGCGATGGACAACCAAACTTGTCTAAATTAACGATGTGGTCAAACCCAGTGAGCTGTTGCAACCCCATTACTTTCTCTTCTCCTTTGACGAAAATTCTAGTCGAATATTCAAGATGATTGGTTACTGTTTGCTTCACATACTTATAGGGTACATCACCAGAAATCCATGAAATTCCGTGATAATTTTCTTCTAACCATAAATTAGTTGATTGAAATTTATCAGACAGTTCATTCCATTGAAACGGTGGTCTAAAGAGAAAACTCACTGGTTGTGACGTTGTATCATCAAGTGGGAGCACAGCAAACTCTTTCAAAATAAATTCATTCGGATATGTCTTGAAACCTTGCATATATCTACAATCACCTCCATTATACACAATAGTTGTGAAGGAACTAAGAACGCACATCATGACGAGTGGCATAGGGCTGTTTTTATCTCTACGTTTGGAGAGTCGGTGAACCGTAACCGGGTAGAACTGGAGTTCCTCGAGGGCAGCAGCGACATCAAACTCCGGGATACTGGGACAGGCGCCTCGTAGGACGACCTTCAGGAGTTTATCCTCCTGAAGCTCATAAGTGTGGAACTACCACACCCTCGCTTCGAGGAGATAGACGATTCCACGATAGTCCATTGATGTCGCCGGACGAATTCTCACCCCGTGGCGACATTTTGGGTCTTCAAGAAGTGAAGCTTCTTGTTGGTTAGCGCTCGGGAGACGATTCTCCAGTTTTCAAACCCTTGATAATAAATCGGAGAAACGCACGCGCGTGGGGACTGTGTGCCGCCGTCTAGGCACTCCATTTCCTCGTCGCAAGGGGGCTCCGGGACAGTTTCAGCTTCACCCCCATTTTCAGGTTTTGAATCTGAGGGAAGTGCTTGAGCGCGTGTCCATTTTTTTGTTTTTTTGTTTGGGATTGTAGTGAAGCTACCGTCCGCGAATGTGATTATTGCCTGTTCTACTACAGGTCGAACCCGGTTCTGTATGGGGCAAGTTTGCACAAGATGGCGGCATTTCCGTGTCGAAACACGTGGGATGAACGTTCATACACTGGGGAAAAACGAGGTCGCGGTTTTCACCGGAACGAAAGGGGCGGAGAATTCCGCCCGGGCTCTGGGTGTTTTGCTGCCTGACGAGGAGCGCGTACGAGACCCTTTTGGCGGCGTGGAGTTCGTCGTTTTACGTTGGGCCTCGGGTAGGGATCGCATAAATTCTTCCTTTGCAAATTTGATGATTTCGCAAAGGAGGTCCGCGGAAATGCCTTTGGCCACGAAGGCTTCAAATCGCGGGTTTTCGCGCAACTGTATTTGGTGCATGTTTTTCGCCGAGGTCTCGGCGAAGGCAATGGACCGTTAGATTCCGATGGAATAAATTCGAATAAAATAATACGAATAAATGTTCTGATCTTAATTTCTCGTCGAACACTGCACACTGCATAATGCGTAAATGGCCCCAAAAGGGACCGATAGAACTGGCTGAAAATTCGAAGCGCACAGAAGAAAGAACGTCTGCTCACTTCAAAAGTTCGAACAGAACTCACTGATGTAATTGAAAGAACTGTAGAAGAAAAAGAAATATGTGGAATCGTATTTTTAGACGTGTCCCAAGCGTTCGATAAAGTATGGCATGAGAGCCTCAAATACAAGTTAGCTAAGAAACTGCCTAGGAAGATGTACCAAATTCTTATATCACACATCTCTGCTCGCCGCTTCAGAGTGAGATACGGCGAAGAGTATTCAGAATTAAAAGATATTGCCGCGGCGTACCGCAAGGAAGCGTCCTTGGGCCAATCTTGTACCTGCTTCATACCTGTTATATCCCTAAATATGATGGAGTAACAACAGCTGCATTCGCTAATGACACTGCATTAATCGTTACAAGCAAGAAAATCGAAACAGCTACAAATAAATTGCAAGCAGCTGTCAATCATGTCACCAATTGGACTAAGAGATGGAGAATTAAGTTAAACGAGACTAAGTCTACGCATATAAACTTTACGAATACCAGTGATAATTAATCATCAAATAATCCCTCATGCTAACACAGCGAAATACTTAGGCATGACACTGGATGTCAAGCTCAAGTGGAAAGAGCATTGCAAGAAAAAACGCGAAAAACTTTGAATTAGATTCAGAAAAATGTGGTGGTAACTTGGGCGGCATTCCGAGCTGTCTCTGCACAATAAGCTATTGTTGTATAAACAAATTCTAGAACCAGCTTGGACTTGTGGAGTGCAACTGTAGGGATGCACAAAGAGATCTAATGTTAAAATTATACAAACCATTGTCAACGCTCCATGGTACATTAGTAATGACGACTTCCACAAGGACCTAAACGTGACTACGGTCAGTGAGGAATTTAAATGGTTCCCGGAAAAACATGAAATTAAACTACATGAACACGAGAATGTCGAAGTGCTACAGTTACTCGATAACAGTGGACTTACTCGTGGGTAAAAAGGTTTAAGTTAAGAGTGATTAAAACATGTGAAAGAAGTGTTTAAAACATATGTTGAATGCGCCATTGGAAGTACATCCATCAACCACTGAGACTTCCCTAGATTTAGACTTAGCAATAAATAAGATTTAAATCAAATTGCTAGATAGTGAAAGCTTTTTTTTTTTTTTTTAAGAGGAGGTAACCTGTGTGACTACTAACTTCCTCCCCCATACGTCTTCCTCACCCCGGAAACCACATTAACATTACGTCAAGTATTACTTCGAGGTGAGTGACTGTTTAGTTCCATTTACATCTTATCATTAGATCACATCTTTTGGTAAGCTTTCACTCACACTTTTTCACCTTTCGTTTTCTTTCCCTTTTACCTATCATTCTCACTCTCTATCACTCTCTCCCTCTATCATCAAAAATTGCCTCTTATTAGTTTGCTTTCACACACACTTTTACTCATTTCATCTTCTTCCTCCTTTACCTATCATTCACACTCTCTTTCACTCTCTCCCTCCTTGATCATCTTCGATTGAATTGTGAAGAAGGCATCCCTTGACTCCCCTTGGTAATGGACCCTCTGGCTGTCAAGGCTTCACATGAACTTGCATCTTTAATTGTGATGTTCGTTACAACCTAAATGACTCAGTAAGATTGGTTAAATATGATTCAAAAATAATTAAAAGAAATAAATAAATAATTAAAAATTTTAAACCTAGGAGGCTTAGAATTTTTACTATTCAAATCAAAGTAGTATATTAAATAATTTTTTTTTGACGTTTCTAAAATTTTTACATTTTTCGCCGTAACTTTACAAATAAACCGATGGAATCCGTCTCGCGACTTTACAAAAATTAAATGAAACTTATTTGCTCCTAATAATTACTATAAACGCTAGTTGCAATGTATGCGCGAATTGCGGGTTTTTAATAACAAAAAAAATTTACTTATTAAAAAAAAAATTAGCATCACTTATAATTTTAAGAAGTATCACAATGGCAACCTAAATAATTTTGTACCATATTATGAATTATGAATTTTGACAGAAAAAATTGATTACTATTTCCATTTACTCTAAACTTGTGGCACTCTTGCAGCCGAGGTGCGATATATTAGTACATATAGTATGTAGTCTTGCTTCCGAAGCACAAAAAAACATAATCCACTCACGGGCATTTTTCACTTAACTGCGACGGTCCGGTCCCAATTACGCCGTTATTACAACGTGCCACTATATTTGAATTCCCTTTAAGAAATATTTCGTTAGCAATGAAGATGATGTTGTATTTCCTACAACATAATTTATTTATTCCTGAAATATTGTGTGTTCTGTCCAACACAACGGTTTGTTATTTATAATCGTTGGTTGCCTGGTCTAAACTATTAATCGTTTCCAAGTGTACCTCAGCTCAAACTTGACTATCTATCTAACTGTAGCATGTAACAGTTTCTATCTTGGTGCTCTCGCTAAGCAAATAAGCAACTGCATCTAACAGAAGAAGCCAGAGTATGTGCATGTTTCGGTTCCAAGATAATGCGCTTACCACATTCAACTTACTTTCTTGTATACTGAATTTGCTACAATCGAATCTGTTGATTAGTACTGTAATGACTTTATTGAAAAATTGTAAAATAAAGTTTGTCTAATGTCGATACGACACACAATTAACATCACGACGCGACGGTCATTGAACGACTACTAAACTTGCTTATTTAAACGAATTTTAAAATTAAAAATGAAATTAAATATTCACGTTCACACAGTTATAATTTTAAGATCAAAAAATTAATCATTTTAAAACCTATAATTACAAAAGGCGTACATCCACCGGAAAGTTTTTTAAATTCTTAATTAATTATTCAAGTGCGCGATGAAATGAAATTTCAGATCATTTCATCATTAGACCTCAAGACAACCCCGTGATAACAAGTAGTTACATACCGAGAAGCAGTTTAAGAATTACAAATAAATGTAATTGGAAGAAATTGCTTGCAAATTAATTAATTGGATTAGTCTAGGGAGCAAGTATGACCAATCGCCTTCAAGCAGGGGCTGGTAATGAAATGATTTTATTCATCTTTTATTGCACGGACTTTTCAGAATTTTCAAAGACAATTAATAACGACCCAATGAAGAAAAATCTAGTTTTGTTGAAAATACTTTTCCAGTGCGGTTGTGTATGGCCCGAAACGGCGAACAGGATTCTAATTATAATCGGCCGCATCAACGCAGCAAGTATCGGTTTATCTATATAAATAAAAATGAAATGCCGTGTGTTGGTAACGCCATAACTTCAGAACTACTAGACAGATTTGGCTAATTCTTTTAGTAAAATTTTAGTAATACTTCGAGCCAGGTTATGACGGAAAGATATTTTTTAAAAGTTGCTTTGAAAATAAAAACCATTTGGAATAATCAAACTGGGTCCATAGCTAAATAAAGTAAATAAAGATGGCGTTCGAATGACAGTCGACAACTGATTGTCAAGTGACTACTGCAACGCGCTAATACAAAGTGATTAATTCAGTTATTTACTTTCAATTCAATTGTGAATTCAAATTGGTGCCATTGGTTCCGCCACCAGAGCCATTACGGTCATTTGTTTCTGGAACAGGGCCAGATTCTATACATTTCCTGACACAAATACAGAAATACAACAGTTGCTTCCAAATGACTTCATTTGGCGCAACAAATGTTATTCGAGGCAATTTTATGCCTACCTTTAAGGTAATTGCAACACAATCATACATAGAATTATTATTTATATAGGTTACGTTTACAGATTCAAGGTCAAATATATCATCGGGCAGGTTCGCTGTTGCCGCTGCCAGATGCAGACTATAAATTTCTGCAGATTTATTTCATGGGCAATTCACCACAAGAAGTAGATCGCCGTTGCGCACAAAACAGTTCGGTGAAAAGACCAATTATCAAACAACTACAAACTTTTTTTCACCAAAACAATGCATTGATTGCATTGTTCAAAACTGCACTGGACCGAATGCCATCTAATAATCACAAAATTGTTATTAGAGCCGATAAGACGCCTGCGGGAGAACATGCAAGACGTTTCAACGCGCCAACAATTGATGATGTAGCCATTGTTGTCGTAGGGGAAAAAATCGTTTGTTAATTCTCTGAAAATAAATCCATTATATTCGAACATATTGCCAAATTGCAAATTGACAAAAAGTTCTCGAACTTATAATTTTGCAAGTAAAAGTTCGAACAAAACTGAACATGAAACCAATTGTTTTCAAAATAAAACTTAAACAATCAAAATAAGTGATTGATTGTTATTGATTTTAAAATTTTAAGAATTACAATTTACAACCCAATAAATCAATTATTAGAAACAATCACATATGTGAATAAAAATCTACAGCATAATATTGTAGACTGGGGTTCACAAATTTGCTATACTAACGTTACTGTAGCAATACTCAATTAATTCGGTTATTGAGAACCAAAATAGAAATTTTGAACATGCAACAAACAATAAAATTACAAAAAAAAAAACATTATATTATATTGTCTAGCATCCTATTAAACGAGCACAAAATACCATGTTGCTCGGTTAACACAATTTATTATATTGCTATATCACCGCCAACAATGTTAACTTAAATCAAAAGCAAAATTTGGTGATAAGTAATAGTTGAACTTTGGAAAATAAAACAATATGTGGAAGAAACGCATTTAAACTGGCTACTGATTCACTGGCACGCTGGTGATGTTCCACACCGTATTGCAAACAAGAAGAAAAATAAAACTATTATGTGGAAGAAACGCATTTACACTGGCTACACTGATTCAATTGCATGCTGATCAGGTTCCAGGCCGTAGTGCAAACAAGAAGAAAAATGAATGTAGAAGAAACGCATTTACACTGGCTACCGATTCATAGGCATGCTGATGAGGTTCCAGACCGTAGTGCAAAAAGAAGATCTACGTACAAAAGTATAAACAATGAACCACTGCGCTGCACAGTTGAAAGTTAAAATATTAAAAAAAAAAAAAGTTTCGGTTCCACTATTGTCTTCAGTAAAAAAAGAGAAAACACTGCTTTCATTTGAATGGCGACTTTTGTTGCAATCGACATGGCGTTATTGGAGTAGAAATTATTGGTGAGAATCACGAGTGGGACATTGAATCCCTTCTTTTTAATCGCAGCATATCTATCGGCTTTGTTGTTGCTAACGGCGCACCTAATTGAGGCTTTAAAGTTGTGTACACCTCTTCCAGCTCTTCTAAATGATCTCCAGGCAATTCATCACGATTCTCATAACACAGAAGATGGTCGATGTAATTATTAAATCTACATATATGAAGAAAAATTGACCGACTGATGATCAACGCACAGCTCATACCGTTTAAGCTAGAAATGTTGACTGTATAATTACCTATTTAAATAAAAAAATTGGAAAAAAATAAAGTGCTTTTTATTGAAATTTGGACAGGACAACGTCTGTCGGGTCAGCTAGTTAAATATATTTCTAATTTTCGACCTCATCATTAACACCGAATGTAGCTCTGCGTTTGTTGGTATTTCCAAAAACGCTTCTATATGAATTCAATGGACTGTATATATGATTTTTGTGGAGCAAAATAAAATACGTGTTGAACGTTTGATCGTAAATTTTACTCTGTCTTTTTTTATATCAATAACAACAGTTACTAACATTAACAAAAATATAAAACATGACAAAAAAGGTGAAGACATGATTAAAGTAATAAACACCGAATATATTTCGATACAGTCATTGGCTTATTTAACCGGAGTGCTACAAGTAAAAAAATTTGAACGGTTGCATAACATATAAATATTTCTTTTAACAGATGACAACTAAAAGCACAACTCTCATAATGTACAGGAAGAAATTGCGAAAAATTGTGTTGAAAATATGGTTCCAATTTTTGCCGATTAAGGTAGCTGCAGGCCAAGTGCAATCAAAGCTAAACAATTCAGCAAAGTTGATTCGCAAAATTATTTGCTCTTACATTTTTGTATTTTCTGTTTGTGTGTTTGACTTCGTGTTTGTAGAATTAATCACCGGTGGTCGAGAAATGCCATTTCAATTATATTTTATGCCGAAATCGAGTCCTTTATATGAACTGGTTTACTTCTGGGAAGTTTTCACCACGTTGTTCGTTGGTATATTTGGGACTAGCGTGGATTTGTTATTTGTCACGTTAGTTGTAATTTGTGTGACCCAGTTTCAAATAATCAACTCGAATTTGAAACTTGTCGGGTCGAATGATGATAGTAAATTCATTGTAGATATCAATTGTACTAACCAGAAAGTACCAAGAAATTTTTTTGTTCAGCGATTTGTAAATAAGTACGTGGCCCGACACAGTATGTTAACCGAGTAAGGCACAAATTTTCTAATAAGCAAAGAAAACTAATAATTCGTAATCTTTTCTTGCAGGGTATGTTTAGAACTGGCAAATGTGTTTCAATATATTATGTTAATTCAAGTATTATCAACGACGATTACTGCCTGTTTTTCCGGCTTGACGATGGTATAAAATGATTTCTTATAAGGAACACTTTTCAAGTAACACAAACGGAATATATCACTATCGTAGAGTTATAGCGTGAAATTAGTGATGTAATCAAGTAATATTCTTATATATTGTTAGAGACACTTGATAAGAGTTCCCTGAAGGCATATAAATAAAATTTAATATTTTCAGAAATTATATCCTGAACAAATAGTTCAATGTTGCTTTATTCCTGTCGTAGTTTTTTTCCAACTTGCACTGTACTGTTGGTTCAGTGAACAATTAACTTATCATGTAAAGTGACCTCACTGTAAATTACTCCATGTACCCCGTCGTTTTGTTTTAGGCTCAACATAGCGCTGTTGAAGCTTACGGCAGTGCTTGGTACAATATAAAGGAGTTGGAGTTAAGGAAATCTTTAATTTTGATTATTCAAAAATCAAACGAAGAGATAGCGATGACAGCGGGTGGTTTCACAAAGATAAGCTTAAATACACTTGTACAGGTTATGAAATTTGGAAAATTGTGGATGAATGTGATGAAAATATTTTCTTATAGATCTCAAAATTTTGTGTTTCGTTTTACACGTTGATGGGAAAGGTGGTGGAGAAAACAGGTGTTAACAAACAATAATGCAGCGAATTTTTAATTAAGTAATCATGTATAAGGTAACGCCGCGTAACATTGACACCTGTTTAGAAAAAAAAAATTTTCTTACTTATTTTTTGTCACTAGAAATTTGTAAATCTGGCTTTGGGTAAAGCAATATGTTTTGGTATTAGTTTGATGATTGAATTTCAGTTTACATAATTATACAATTTTTTTTAATATTATGCTGTGTTACCCTCACGTCGGCTAACATTGACGGGCTGTAAATGTTTACAAAGCGCAATGTATCACTGACATGAAGTATGATGTTTACACACAATTTTCGACTATTTGTTTTATTTGAATAAATTACAATGAATACTATAGCTTATAAATGTATATTGCAAAGGAACACGCTTATGTATTATTACAAACTTATAAGGAATTTTTCCGGGTCCAACGTATTGAACTGGCTGTTGAATAGTTGGTTCTGAAAGAACCCTCACTACATCTTTGAGCAGAACTGTAGCTTCATCTGCCATATTTGGATAAACAAAACACTTTTGCTTCTTTCTCAAGAATCTCACTGATACTTCGACACCTTCTGTAATTACTTCTGTTACTTTTCCAATGTAATGATAGACTTCATCTTTAGACGCGCGATGCTTGTCAACTGTAAATTTAACAAGAACCCAAGAATTTACTCCACTTTTGTTGGGATCTATCTGTGCTGACTCTACTTCTGTGTTATTGGAATCATTGTGCTCTTTTTCTATGTCCGACACATCTAAATCGGAGTCGCCATTCATCTGTAAACTCGAATCACTAGCTTCAACTCTTTGATTGCGACATGCAAACTGAAGAAAAAATCGAAATTGAATTGACACAACAGAGTCGGGTAAGATTGACATCTGTGTCAATCTTAACTTAAAAATCGTATTTTACAGTTTTTCTTAACTACTGGGTTATGTGACAAAATAAGTTATTATCTTTATTAAGGGCAAGTAGTACCCTCAGAACGTTGATATGTTTAAATCTAAAATTTGGCTTATCAGCAATAAATAAAAGAAAGAGATGCATGGAATATGTTATAAGAATCTATTTCGCTTAATTGTAGATAAAAAAATAAAATTATTACCGATAGTTTAGAAGTTAGATTTATTTATTTTCTCGCATTCTCAACCCTTTATTTCTTAGAAAAAAAATATTTAGTTTTCACCATTCTATTAAGAAACATGTTCTCTAGGAACTCCCCCAATATTAATGCGTATTTTTTTTATCAATTATTATTATTTATCAATTATTTTGTAGTCAGTTACAATTAATGACTACGCACGGGATTACAAAATAATTCATATCTCTTAATTGATAAAAAAAATACTAATTAATATTGGGAGAATTCCTAGAGAACATGTTTCTTAATATAATGGTGAAAACTAAATATTTTTTTTCTAAGAATAAAAGGGTTGAGAATGCGAGAAAATAAATAAATCTAACTTCTAAACTATTAGTAATGATTTTATTTTTTTTATCTACAATTAAGCGAAATAGATTCTTATAACATATTCCATGCATCTCTTTTTTTCATTTATTGCTAAAAAGCCAAATTTTAGATTTAAACATATCAACGTTCTGATGGTACTATTCGCCCTTAATATTGATGTAAAATAGCTTACCTTGCATAGAAATTGAACACTTATTTTAAAGTATTGATTATAAACAAAGTTGTGTTGCCGCGTAAACACTGGTTTTTGTCAGTTGTCAATTAAAATAACCGTAGAAATCCATCAGGTAGTTGCAAACAATTTTTCAGCTATTCCAAATAAATGGCGGGACCCTAAATGACATTTTATATCAATAAGCGAGAACTGGAGGTGTTATTTAAAAATATGTCAAAAATTACCACCGTGTCAATGTTTTCAACCTTTTTCAATAACAGTTGGGGCGATGTCGTTAAAGTTTTTATCCCGACTTTAAGTAATAAAACTGTTATTTAGGTTATTCAGGTAAAAATTTGGATACTCGAAAATTTGTACAAAATTATTTAAAATTTTATATTTGTATATTTACACATTAGGATTAGTCACTATGCAAAACTGAAAGTTTAGTTCGTTTCGTTTAATGTAGTAAAATATTTTAAAGTTACCGATTGTAAGTCCGGTATTGTTCGCAGTTATACCTGAGCAAGCTACAATTCAATCTTTTGTTACGATTACTAGCGTACAATCATTTATTTCTTATCTCTTACGACATCACCTCAACTGATATTGGAAAAAGTTTACCTTACCAAATATTGTGATACTTGTAAAATCAATTCATTTCAATATGGTTTCATGTATGAATTTATTAAAGAAATCCAATGATATAAACCTTATACACTTTCAGTTGGGGAGATGTCGTTAAAGTACTTATCACGGCTTAAAGTAATAAAGCTGTTATTTAGGTGTGAATTCTTACCGGACGTATTCAGGTAAAAATTTGGATTCTCGAAAATCTTTTGTTACGTAAAGTCATTTATTTCTTATCTCTAACAACATCGCCCCAACTGAAAGTGTATAAGGTATACCATTTTGCCCGAAGAAGTATTAAATTGTTCATTCGTGATATAATCTGACGAATACAATTCGTGGAATCGTGACTATTAATAATCGCATGGGTTGATGCACTCAACATGTTGTCAAATAATTTCACTCCTCTTCGACTCGTGAAATTAATTTTTGACTACATGTTTCGTGTCCCAACTCATGCGATTATCGATAATCTCCATTTCACTTGTTGTATTATACAATATGAAAATTTTGCACCATATTACTGAAATATATTCCTTAAAATATTTCCTTCAATATATTTTAATCATATTAAAAATTAAAATATTTTCCTTAGAATATTTTCTTCAATACATTTTATTCATATTTGTCAGATATGTCGCGTCGCGCCCTCCATATTCCATAACAAGAGACGGACCATCCCGCCTATATAAGTAGACAACAACGCGACACCACAGAATAAGTCGTACTCTACCTTTTAATATGTTAACATTGTGTGTGTTCGCATAACCTTTGTAATGTATTATGTAGGGTCAGTTGTTCAACAGTGAACCATCTAATTTTGTGGTCGAGTTTGTAGCTTATCTACTGGGATTTCATTTTTGCAAACTGTTTACTAGTTAAATATGATAAATAATCTTAAAGTTTGCAGTGGGCTAAATCTATGGAATCATCAAGTTTTTGAGATATAACTGTTTTTTTCTTTTATGTACTTTGGTTCACTGTGAGACACGGGTGTGATACAGCGAACCATGACTGTGTACACACCGAACCAGATAGATAATAGGAGTTTTAGATGGAAATAAAAAAATTTATTAGAAAAGTATAGAACAAATATTGAACCACATCCAACCCTATCGTAGAGAAACTTAATAAATTTGGCGTACAACTGTTTTCTTCTTAACCATTTCTTTTCTACGCTTGCTTGCCTGTCTTGCTTCTTCAATCACATTCATTTCGGGTGTATCCGTCACAATCATGCATTTGCCAGTTTTGCCGCATCCTGTATGCACAGTGAACCTGTAGTTCCACAGTGAACCAGTGGTTCACTGCTGGACACACAAACATGGTTCACTGTGAACTACCCGGCAATTTTACAAAAACTAAATTCTAGAAAAAAAACCGTTTGATAAAGTAATTCATTTCGCTGACTAAACTGATAGAGCTTTATCCATTTATAATAGCAAACGTTAGCATAAACAATAGCTACAGAAACAAAGGTAATATGAAGATTTCAACTTAGCGTTTGATTTTTACTTCCGCACTCACAAAACACGTTGCTGCGGGTTTACCAACGATGCGTCATTACAGTTTATCAGTAACTACAATACAACTTTGAGGTAAGATCTAGCAAATTACAACAGATGTCGCCATAAACGTAACATTTTAAATTCGTTGAAATGAGGGGTGGTTCACTGTTCCTGCTTGGTTCACTGTTGAACAACTGACCCTACTTGTATTTATTAAAGCTTGATTGTAATGATCTTAGTGTATTCCACTGAGTTCAAACCTATCACAATATTGACAAAATATTTGCCTTAAAATATTTAAATATTCAGAAAAGATTCAATATTTTATCAATACTTTTAAACTAAGAAGAAAATATTTGTGGTCACTAGGGAATAATGAAAACTCAAGATTATGGAAATAAATATTAATATGAATAACTTGAGCAAGCTTCAGATTTGTTTATTTGTTACATTGCTAACATCGTTTCAGTTTGGAACTTACCAAATAAGTAATGCATCTAAACAAGGACACAATCTGGACTAGTATGACATCAGTAGTGTGCTCAATAATTCCGGGTCTATGTTGTAGTACGAGTAGGTTAGCATTTAAAGATACCAGAATTGATAAAGTTATAGTTGCAGATATTAATATTATGTGTCCACCAAATATTTTATTAAATATTTCAATCAATTCAGTTAACGTATTATACAGGGTGGCCACTTAGTACGTGGACGGTCCATATCCCTATTGTTAAAAGAAACATGGAAAAACGTTATATACAAAAGTTACAGGATCCGTAGAGATGCACATTCTTAGAATATTTTCTAGTATACAGAGTGACCCAAAAAAACGGGGCGCCAGAAAGATACTTTTTTTTAAATGGCAACCCCCATTTTATTTTACAGAATAGAATTCAGCATACAATTCTACGTATAAGTACAGTATTTTAATATAAGGTTCATTGCGGTGTTGCCAAGTTATATGCAATTTACAAAAAAATGTGGAAAAAACAACCTACCCAAAAAGTCGTTAAAAATTACTATACCTTTTTTTCAAAAATTCTTTATACGTAAAAAGTTAACGTATCATATTTACTTCTAGTTTCGTACACGAACAAGTTTTCCATATCAGTTAGTTCATTTTTTAGGAACAAATATTTTAATAATATTATAAACACGAAGCAATAGAAATGCAATTAAAAGCACACTTTTAACGTCTGATAATGGTCGTTTTTGCTCAAGTCATGGCATACCACGAGAATAAAACAACAAAAAACAGCGATATTTTAGTGCATTTTCAAGTAAAACCTAAAATTGTGTTAAATCGGCCCATTTCAGAACATTAGTTGTAATTGCAAATTTATAGAGCATAACATACTGCATAACATTCCGGATTAAAATACACAGTGATCCACTTAAAAAAATTAAGTTTTGCTACTTTCAAAATTTCAATATTGACACCACCGTAAAAATTGCCCTGTATAAGTTATAACCACTTTTATTTTGCAGAATTATTCCGACATTTCTGATGTTTATTAAAGCGTAACACCGTATTATTACATTTAAACTAGTAATTTTTTAACAACTTTTTGGATAGGTTGTTTTTTCCACATTTTTTTTGTAAATTGCATATAACTTGGCAACACCGCAACGAAACTTACATTAAAATACTGTACTTATACGTAGAATTTTATACTGAATTCTATTCTGTAAAAAAAATGAGGGTTGCTATTTAAAAAAAAGTATTTTTCTGGCGCCCCGTTTTTTTGGGTCACACTGTATACTAGAAAATATTTTAATAATGTGCATCTCTACGGATCCTATAACTTTTGTATATAATATTTTTTCATGTTTCTTTTAACAACAGAGATATGGACCGTCCACGTACTAAGTGGCCAACCTGTATATTGCTATATTTTTTTTACTTTGCGGCCACTACTATTAAAGTAATCTTGATCGTTTATTTAAACTTTGATGGTACTAACCGTCGAATGAAAAGTTTTGGTAGTTGTGAGTTTCATTATTTGTTCATTTAAAGTTATATTTAACATGTTTAGGGCGCCAAATTTATACTTAACTAGCTGAAATACCCGGCTTCGCTCGGTGTACAAAATTTGGTGGCTGTAGGATACTTCTTTCTATGCGAAAATATGTTTGGGCGATAGCCCCCCTTACTACTAAGATGCCGTTGTGTACAAAATTTGGTGGCTATAGAACACTTCTTTCTACGCGAAAATCTGTTTAGACGATCCCACCCCCCATAAGATTCACTTGTGTACAAAATTTAGTAGCTGCAGGACACGTCTTTCTATGCGAAAATATGTTTCGGTGATATCCCCCCCCCACTAAGGTGCTCTTGGATACAAAATTTGGTGGCTTTAGGACACTTGTTTCTATGCGAATAAGTTTCAGTGATCACCCCGTGCAATTTCTGTTTGCCCCCTCCACGATCGGCATCAAACCAAGCCCCCCCTACGAAGATGCACTTGTGTACAAAATTTGTTGGCTGTAGGACACTTCTTTCTATGCGAAAATAAGTTTCAGTGATCCCCCCGTGCGATTTTTGTTTGCCCCCCTCCAATCGGCATTAAATTAAGTCCCCCTTACTAAGATGCACTTGTGTACAAAATTTTGTAGCTTTAGGACACGTCTTTCTATGCGAAAATATGTTTCGGTGATATCGCCCCCCCCCACTAAGGTGCACTTGTGTACAAAATTTGGTGGCTTTAGGACACTTGTTTCTATGCGAATAAGTTTCAGTGATTACCCCGTGCGATTTTTGTTTAACCCCCCCACGATCGGCATCAAACTAAGTCCCCCCTACGAAGATGCACTTGTGTACAAAATTTGGTGACTTTATGACATTCCCCCCCCCCCCGATCGGTACCAAACTTCACAGGAACACTCTCCAGGTTATGTTAGAGTATTCCTGAAAATTTCATCAAAATCGGTTCAGCGGTTTCCGAGTCTATAAGCTACATACACACATACACACATACATCCAATTTTATATATACAGGTTGTATTATATTAAGTGTTCACCATTGGTAACTTTGTTATTATTGGAGTTGCAAAGTCGGTTAAATTAGCAAAGAATTAGTGTTTTTTCCGCTGATTACCATTATGAAACCAAAAAAACAATCGAACGTCAACCGTTCGGGATATGCACGAAAATAACATTTTTTTAAATGGAATACCCTATCCTTTTTTGCATATTTTGAAAGAATGTTTAATTTTGAGTGAAAAAGTCTTAATGCACTATTACGATTAAATTAACTACCGAGAAGTTACAAGCAATTGAATTTTTTATTTCAATTAATTACAAAAATCACGTAGGCACTGAAACAATTGAAAATTGTAATTATGAAAACGTCAAAAACAATTGAATGAATGTGTTAGTTAATATTTTCATCAAACATTAACGTGGTATATTCAACATTTATTACTTTTGGTGTGATTTAGTAACAGCTGTGTTCAATTTTGGTTTCCGACATGGCATTTTCACATTTAGAAAAATGTGACATGTTAGAAGCATATCTTATGTGCGGCAAGAACTCGGCGAGAACTCGAGATTATTACCAGCAGCAGTACCCGCTTCGATTGCAACCAATTCAACAGTATTTTCTGAGACTGTATAGAAAGTTTAGGAGTAACGAAACAGTGTTTCAAAAGGGAAGAGAGAAGAAAAAATTTGTAATTTCTGAAGAAGTCGAAATTAATGTAACTGCGTATTTTGAGGCATATCCTAGAAATTCAATACGAGATATTTCAAGGGAGTTAAATTTAAGTTTGAACAGCATTGAAAGGATTTTAAAGGAACATAAGATGGTTCCTTATCATTATCACCCGGTGCAAACGTTACTTCCAGGCGATTTAAATCGAAGATTAACTTTTTGCAGCTGGTATTTAAGTTACTGCCAACGACACTTCAATAGCGAGTTTCATTTTCTGTGGACCGATGAATCGAATTTCTCAAATTCTGGAATGTACAACAGAAAAACGAATCTTTATTGGGCCCGCGAAAATCCGTTGCAAGTACACCCTATAAATCCACAAATGCTGTTCAATCTAAATGTGTGGTGTGGAATTGTAGGTTCAAAAATTATTGGACCATTTTTTTACCGTGGTAATTTGACTGGAGTGAGATACGTAGAATTTATGAACACTGTCCTGCATAACTGTTTGGATGAAATGGATTTAATTTCAAGACAATACATCCATTTCCAACAGGATGGAGCACCGGCCCATAATTATCACGGAACAACCAATTTGTTAAACAGATTATTCATTGATAAATGGATAGGAACTAATGGGCCCGTGCGTTGGCCACCACGTTCGCCAGATTTAACCCCCATGGATTTTTTTCTGTGGGGGTATGTGAAAAATTTAGTTTACAGGGAGAGATATGCAACAGTTAATGAATTGGAGAATAAAATTTTAACAATAATTAATACATTGGATGGTAGAAACATTTTGAAAGCAGCGCGGTGTGTTCAAAAAAGAGCCCAAAAATGTGTTGAACAAGACGGTGACATTTTCGAACATTTATTATAATGTCTTGGTCATGCAATATATTTTTCTAAATTTCTATTCTCAGTTTGCCGTGGAAGAAATGTTTCAATAAATACCATTTTCAATTGTTTCAGTGCCTACGTGATTTTTGTAATTAATTGAAATAAAAACTTCAATTGTTTGTAACTTCTCGGTAGTTAATTTAATCGTAATAGTGCATTAAGACTTTTTCACTCAAAATTAAACATTCTTTCAAAATATGCAAAAAAGGATAGGGTATTCCATTTAAAAAAATGTTATTTTCGTGCATATCTCGAACGGTTGACGTTAGATTGTTTTTTTGGTTTCATAATGGTAATCAGCGGAAAAAACACTAATTCTTTGCTAATTTAACCGACTTTGCAACTCCAATAATAACAAAGTTACCAATGGTGAACACTTAATATAATACAACCTGTATAGATAGATTGCCAATGCAAAATTGTATATAAGTAGTACTGTCACGTATTGGTAATAACTGAACCCATCTTCAACTATCATAGTATGATATACAACATACTTAATCGCAATATAGCCTTTGATTCCAGAACATAATATAGCTATTAAATGTACCAATATCATCTATATACAAGGTGTAAACGAAATAAGTACATTAATTTTTACCAGTAGTAGAACTCGTCGAGATAAGCCCTTTTTTATGTACCATTTTTTCGAAATCGCATTTTTTAAAATCATTTCCCCCCCCCCCCACAAATTGACGAGCCTTCTATGAAATGCTCCAACAAAGAAAAATAATGACTTTTTAGTATTGAAAATTAATTTGTCACTTCTGTCAACTGAAATCTGAAAAAATGTTTAGATTTACCAATAACGAATTTACTGATATTGTGTTAACTTATGGTGAGAGCCAAGGGAATGCAGCCTTAGCTCGAAGAATTTACATGGACCGATTTCCGAACCGTCGCGTCGTCTTTCGAATGTTCGCAGATTTGTAAATTTGGTGCAGCATGTTCGAGATCACGGATCTTTTTAGCCTGCAGCTTACGATCGTGGTTGGCAGCGTCCAGTTGCAAACATTGAGGAGACTGTTCTGAACAGTGTCGAGGTTCGACCTGGGCTCAGCACAAGAAGGCTAGCACTGCCACATGGAGTATCGCATGCTACAATTTGGAAAATACTAAAAGAACAGCAATTGTGCAAAAGTGCTCGTTGAATAGGACGAAGCGGTCCTGTAGCCTAGTCTGCCCGATCGCCGGACTTGAACCCTTTCGACTTCTTTTTGTGGGGGTTCATGTATCATGGTATCAATTGATACCATCGAAATGTTGCAAGAACGGGTGGAACTTGCTGCTGCAATGATTCGTAACAATAGAGCCATGTTACAAAGGGTAGAAAAATCACTTCGTCGGCGTCTTCAAGCATGTGTACAAAACAACGGTAGACACTTTGAACAATTTTTATGGTCGTTTTTCTTTATTTTCGTTAGCGCAATTCTCGCGTCAATGTTTAAAAATAAATTTGAAATAAAACTTTTTTTTGGTGTTTATTGGTTTATTGTTTAAAATCGACAATAATAGTCGCAACTAATGGTAACCGTTTCATAAGGTAATCTTGTTGATTAGGTAACTTTGCTTCCAGTGGCGTGTAAGAAAATTGTGTAAGATTTTAAAATAATTTTAACTCAAAAACAAAAACGTTTTCAAAACAAAGTTGTTAGGAAAAGTTGTTGGTCTTGAAGAGTTCTATTACCAGTTAAAATTAATGTACTTATTTCTTTTATACCTAAAACAAATTGGATGTATGTGTGTTTGTATGTCGCCTATAGACTCGGAAACCGCTGAACCGATTTGGATGAAATTTTCAGGAATACTCTAGCATAATCTGGAGAGTGTTCCTGTGAAGTTTGGTGCCGATCGGGGTGGGGGAGGTTAATCGCAAAACAAGATTTTTGCACAGAAAGAAGTGCCCTAAAAGCGCCAAATTTTGTACACAAGTGCATCTTAGTAGGGCGGGCTTAGTTTGACGCCGGTCGGGTTGAGGAGGGGGGGGGGCAAAAAATTTGCACACAGAAAGAAATTTCCTGCAGTTACCAAATTTTGTATACAAGTGGTCTTAGCGGGGGGCTTAGTTTGATTCGGGGGGGGTCTGCAAAGAAAGAAGTATCCTACAGCCACCAAATTTTGTACATAAGTGCATCTTAGTATGGAGGTCTAAAGTTTGATGCCCGTCGGTGGGGGGAGAGGGGTTAGTCCACAATTTATAAGAAATGAGTTAACACACATTATGAATCGATCGTAAGCTGTTATAAGTAAAGCAAAAATGATTCAAGCCATAAAATAAAGTTTACTGTCCTATAATCGAAATGTCAACCCACAAACGTAAACCGTAATAGGCGAGTCAGACGTTCAATATACAGGGTGAGTTAAGTCTTACCGCCCGTGGCAATTCTCATAAATTGCATGAATAATTTTATATTATTAAGGTACATAGAAACCAAGAAAAAATCTTTTCTTTTAATCAGGTAAAATTTTGACTTTCTTTCAATTACTAATTATTCAATTTATTAGTTTTTTTGATGTACGAACAGTAAAATATTTTTACACAATTTAGTGTAAAAGCCATTTCCGTATTAAAGGATATTTTTTTAGATGATTTACGACATAAGCTGACCAATTCACCTAACAATGGTATTCGTTTGGGTACTTGGCTGATTATTGATGACAGTCAAAAAATTAAGTTTAAAAGTACAACGTTACATTTTACAGGACAGGAATAAGGGTCTTCGCTATTTCTTTAAAAGTTCACAACATCGTAACTAACAGCTACACGGTAATTATAATCATAATAAAAAATGATTTTTGCAATATTATATTTTAAGCTTGATAGGTAAACTTACGAGCTTCTAATTTTCGTTAGTATATCTGTCTACAATTTTGTGTTTTAATTTTGCCGTCTGCAAAGTCAATATACCTATCCGTTATTGAACCTTCCCATAAAATAAATTGCGTAACTCACCCAAAGTTTAAAAACCGTGATCACAACCCTAGGTCACTTTGTGAATAAAGAAACATTCACATTCGCAACAAATCTTCCAACACCTAAACATCGTTGGTAAAAAGTGAAAATTAAAACTTTGCTTTGTGGAATAGTGAACATTTGTGTTTAGTTCAGCTATAATCATTTCAATACTCAGTCGAGGAAAATCTTGAAATGTTTTTAATTTATGGGTAATGGGGCATCACTTTGAGCATCTTTTATAAAATAAATTCAATATTTACCTATTAAAAACTTATTTTATTTTTCTCACAAATTCCAGAATTCGGGTCTGGCAACAACTAAAACGCTGTGCTCTTCAGTTTTATGGGTCGATCATCAGGTATTGTTACGTGGTAGACCGTATTATCCATTGTTGGAAAGTCATAAATTAAAGTATTTTTCGTGCTTTATGTTAAATTTGATTTAACTCAAAAGGTAATAATTTTTTAACGAATCAAATTCAAATTAACAATGCTAGGAATAACTTGACAAATTTTGAAATAAAAAACCAAACATGGAAATTTTATCCGAAACTCTTTGTTTTACTTTTTTGGCTTCAAATAAAAATAATTTGGAAAACTTGTAGCACTAATCGAAAGTGTAAACTTCAACCGATGTAACATGCAAATTATTTACTTTCCCCTCAATCTTTAATAGGTATTATGGCCGGGGCGGTAAAACTTAACTCACCCTGTATATTGACAATATTTCAGTTTCTTCAATATAATTATTGAACGTGTGACATAAAATATTGATGTATTGACAATATCGATAAGATATATTGATGAAGACTGGTATTGACAATAATTATTGACCGTCTGACCAGGATTATTGTCAACAGTTCATTATTTCTAGAACACTGCTAAAAAATTGGGTTAATTTTACAAATCCAAATTATAAGAATTCACTGTGAAATTCAGGTAATTTTACCTAAAATTTTAGATAACCAATATATTTTCATTAAAAATTTTGGGTAATTTTACAAAACCTAAAAGAATTGCTATAAATAAAATTAATTTACATCAAAATCATTGATTTTACACAAGATATTTTGTGGTTTTGACACACAAAGGGTGAATTTGCTCTTCAAAAAAATTTGAGATTCAAATGCAAATAAAACTATACAAATTTACTGCTTGAAAATGAAATAAAAGAAGCAAAAAATAAAAAAAATATTTCGTGCCGATTTGATGCGCTTCTAATTATTTAACTTCACAGATTTGCATTGTCGAAGGTGGACCTATCCAGAATTTTTGCGTGTATTGGAAAAAATGCGTACAGTCCAGACTTTCGCTTTCTTGTAACCGTTCATTTAATGTAACATTAAAAAAATAACTAAATCTCGGGTGATAATAGATAAACGACCTTTTTAGGGCAAACTAGAGAAAGTGACTTTGGTCTACCATAAAGTATTAAAGAAAAGAATTAAATAACGTTCACCCCGTCGACTTATTTAAAAAGGTTTGTTTCTAAAAAATGAAATTTCAGTGACAATAAATTATAAACTACCCTTTTAACAAAAATAAACACATGTATGTTCCAACCGGCTGGTTTAGAAAACGAATTGTAAAGTAATAACTTAATTCGATCCTTTTATGTACGAATCAGGCAAAATCTAAATTCTTCCAGTAATCAGACAACTTTCTTGCATGTATTGTCCTTTAAAATGTTATTTTTGGGAAATATGAAAACCATGCTACCCCATTGGACAAGAAAACGAATTGTAGTATAAATACTTAACTTGTACCTTATTGACGTCAAAATCGAATCGAACATGAGTGAGAGTGATTTGTTCAACGACAGCAGCAATAATTACGAAGTGCTTTTCTCATTTATAAAAATATATAAAGAATTACCTGTACCATGGAATGTGACCCTTAAAGAATATTCAAATAGGGACAGAAAAAATGAGGCAAGAAAACACTTTTATAAATATATTTTTTCAAAACTTTTTCGCCAGTTTAGGATATTGAATTGTAATCTATTCGATAGTTTAATGTTCCAACTTTGTTCAGAAAATGGTTTAAATATTTTCATCAGAACAAAAGTTAACACGGGGTACAATTTTTGCCATGCTCTATGGCAACAGTTAAAAAAAACGCACCGTATATGAATTCCCTTTAAGAACTATTTCGTTGGCAATGGGGATGATGTATTTCCTACAACATAATTTATTTGTCATTTTGTTTGTTATTTATAATCGTTCGTTACCTGATCTAAAGTATTAGTCTTTTCCCGGTGCACCTCAGCTGAAACTTGACTATGTGTCTAACTGTTGCATGAAAGAGTTTGTATCGTAGTGCTCTCACTAAGCAAATCAGCAAGTGCATGTAACAGAAGCAGCTAGACTATGCACACAATTCGGTTCCAAAATAATGCGGTAATTCTTCCAGGGCCACCACTCGTGGGATAAACTACATCTGGACAATTTGCGTTCACATTTTGGCTTGTAAATACGCCTTTACAACATTCAGCCTACTTCCTTGTATATTGAATTAGCTACAATCAAATCTGTTAATTAATGTAATGACTAATTGAAGAATTGTAAAATAAAGTTTCTTTAATGTATACACGAACCATCCAGCTCTGTCTAATATGTGACCGAATTGTTACATAATTGGTAACATGGCAGTTACCGTACATAGTCTGAAATTAAACTTTTAAAATAAAAGAAATTATGTAAGCCACACAATTAACATCACGACAGACATGGAACGACTGCTGCACTTGCACATTTAAACACATTTTAAAATTACAAATTACATTAAATTTTCACTTTCATTCGATAAAAACAGTTCTGAATTTAAGATCAAAAGATTAATGATAAATTTAAAACCTATAATTACAAAAGGCGTACATTGACCGGAAAGTTTTTTAAATTCTTAATTAATTATTCAAGTGCGCAATGAAATTAAATATCAGATCATTTCATCATTAGACTTCAAGACAACACCGTGATAACAAGTAGTTACATACCGAGCAACAGTGTAACAATTAAAAATAAATGTAATTGGAAGCAATTAAATAAACCGAAACATATAGATTGCTTGCAAATTAATTAATTGGATTAGTCTAGGGAGCAAGTATGACCAAACGTCTTCAAACAGGGGCTGGTAATGAAATGATTTTATTTATCTTTTATTGCACCGACTTTTCAGAATTTTCAAGGACAATTAATAACGACCCAATGAAGAAAAATCTAGTTTTGTTGAAAATACTTTTACAGTACGGATGTGTATGGCCCGAAATGACGAACAGGATTCTAATTATAATCGGGTGCGTCAACGCAGCAAGTTTTGGTTTATTAAATTTATGTCTAATCATCGACCTCATCATTAACACCCAATATATTTCGATTCAGTCATTAGCTTATGTAACCGGAATGCTACAAGTAGAAAAAATTGCGACGGTTGTATAACATATAAATCATTTTTTTTAACAGATAACAACTAAAATCACGACTCTCATAATGTACAGGAAGAAATTGCAAATAATTGTGTTAAAAATATGGTTCCAATTTTTACCGATTAAAGTAGCTGCAGGCCAAGTGCAATCTAAGCTAAACAATTCAGCAAAGTTGATTCGCAGATTTATTTTCTACTACATTTTTGTATTTTCTGCTTGTTTGTTTGACTTTGTGTTTGTAGAATTAATCACCGGTGGTCGAGAATTACCACTTCCATTATATTTTATGCCAAAATCGAGTCCTTTCTATGAACTGATTTATTTCTGGGTAGTTTGCACCGCCTTGTTCGCCGGTATAATTGGGGCTAGCGTGGATTTGTTATTTGTCACGTTAGTTGCAATTTGCGTGACCCAGTTTCAAATAATCAACTCGAATTTGGAACTTGTCAGGTCAGATGATGATGGTAAATTAATTGTAGATTTCAATTGTACTAACCAGAAAGTACAGAAAAATATTTTTGTACGGCGAATTATAAATCAGTACGTGACCCAACATAGCATGTTAACCGAGTAAGATATAAATCTAATAAGTAATAAAAAACTAATTGTTCGTAATCTTTTCTTGCAGGGTATGTTTAGAACTGGGAAAAGTGTTTCAGTATATCATGCTAATTCAAGTATTATCAACGACAACTACTTCCTGTTTTTCTGGCTTGACGATGGTAACATTTATAAAATAATTTCTGATAAGGAACACTTTTCAAGTAACACTAACGGAATCAAACCAATTTCCCACGATCGAACAGTTATAGTGTGAAATTTAGTATAGTCATCATCTAATATTCGTTGGAGACACTTGATTAGAGTTCCTTAAAAGCATATAAATAAAATTTAATATTTTCAGAAATTATATCACGAACAAATACTTCAATGTTGCTTTATTCCTGCCATATCTTTTTTCCAACTTTCACTGTACTGTTGGTTCAGTGAACAATTAACTTATCATGTAAAATGACTGCACTGTAAATTACGCCATTTACCCCGTCGATTTGTTTTAGGCTCAACATAGTGCTGTTGCAGCGTACGACAGTGCTTGGTACAATATAAAGGAGTTGGAGTTAAAAAAGTCTTTAATTTTGATAATTCAAAAATCAAACAAAGAGCTAGCGATGACAGCGGGTGGTTTTACAAAAATAAGTTTAAATACACTTGTACAGGTAATGAAACTTGGTAAATTGTGGATGAATGTGATGAAAATATTTCCTTGTAGGTCTCAAAATTTTGTGTCTCGTTTTATACGTTGATGGGAAAGGTGGTGGAGAAAACAGGTGTTAACACACAATAATGCAGCGAATATTTAATTCAGTAATTATCTATACCAAATATTGTGATCCTTGTAAAAGTTGTTAGCTATACAGTGCTTTCGTAAAGTAAGGAATAAATTTGATAAAGCATTTTAGAAGAATTTTCACAAAAAATCCTTTGACCAGTCAACTTTAGTTTTTAAAGCTGCATCTTTGTTGATATTCACAATTTTACGATTGTCTTTTGTTTTCGCACTATGACGTCATCAACATTTTTTTTAAATTGCACACCATATTTTTGTTCACGAATTTGAATGCAGCACATTTTTCTGAGTACAGAAATGTCAAATTCGTATGACCTTGAAGAGAAAAGTTTTCGAAATAATCAGTCCTAAAGTTTCAAAAATGTATGGTAAAATTATTAGAGTAGACCAATAATAATGTCATCAAGGAAGCGCTGGAAACAAAAGAGGGATAGCAAGATTTGACACACTTTGATTACTTTCGGTGGGGATACTTAAAAAGTAAAGTGTACGTTACTTGGTTAGAGAATTTAGAAGATTTAAAACAAGAATTCGTCACGAGATACGACGAATTCCTCCTGAAGTTATTGATAATGTTCAGAAAAAATTTATTCATCGTATTGGCTGCTGTCAGAAAATCAACAGTGCACAATATTTTAATTTCGTTGTTTTTTGAATTTAATCATTACTTAAAATTAGTATTTTGGGATAGCTAAACCGTTTGCTTTATTTTTTTTTGTTGTAATCATTGAGTTTGTTCTAATCGTATTTTAAAAAGTTCGCTACTAAAAATAAAATTTGACGGATTCGAGCGTTTTCCCAATAAATTTTGTTGATGTCAAAACTGTCTTTTGTTTCCAGCGCTTCCTTGATGATATTATTAATGGTTTACTCTCATAATTTTACCAAACATTTTTAAAATTTTAGAACTGATTATTTTGAAAATTTTCCTCTTGAAGGTCATACGAGTTTGACATTGCCGTACTCAAAAAAATGTGTTGAATCCAAATTCGTGAAAAAAAATATGGGGTGCCATTTAAAAAAATTGTTGATGACGTCATAGTGCAAAAACAAGAGACGATCGTAAAATTATGAATATTAAAAAAGATGCAGTTTTAAAAACTTAAGTTGACGGGTCCGAGGATTTTTTGTGAAAATTCTTCTAAAATGGTTTATCGAATTTATTCCTTACTTTACGAAAGCACTGTATATGATAACATAACATTTTGTAAAAGATAAGATTTTTGAAATACACACAAAAAATATAATTTAGTTAACTCATTTGAAGGATAATTTCTAATTCATGTATGCAAGTATACACCTTTATATCACGTTATTAACCGAAAAAGCAACATATCTGCCGATATTTCTAACTAATAACTCTTTAAACAAATCCTATCTAGAGTTTTTTTACAACAGCCGTGAATAAAAGCGATTTTGTGACATAAATATTTTGTTCAATTTCGATAAATTAAATGTTTTGTCGAATTGTTTTTTCTAATAATTGGAAAAAATGGTATATTTCGATACTTATTTGAGTTCGATTTTTCCCAAGAAGTGAGGAAATATTTTTCCCGCACGGTAGGTTACAAATCAATTAAAATAAGATGGTCTTTTATTGATATTGTAATTACATTTATTACTACCTATCCTAATCACAAAATTTAACAGTAACTTTTTTATAATTCGTCAACAAAACACCAAAACAGGTCTTCAACGAAGTAGAAACAGAGTTAGTATTTATGTTAAACTTCTGCTTTTGGCCCAATATTTTAATATTTCGAAACTGAAAGAAACTTAGTTATTCTCGTCAATGTTCTCCATGAAATCTATAAGATGTCTAATTCTTGGCGGCGACAAACGTCAGACATCCACTAAACATTCATTTCTCACAGATTCGGACATCCAGGGGATATCAGGTACAGACATGTACACTCTGCCGCCAATTAAATGTTACATGACGTTCTGGCGCTTTGCAGGCCATGTTATAAGGCATGGTTGTACATAAATTATTAGGTCCGTATGCTGTATTTGATATTGGCGATCAGAGTTATAAAGTCAAAAAATCGAAATAAGTAAGTTAATCGAGAGAAACAGTCGAACAGTTTCAAGAAAACAAGTTCAAATTTGTTACTAAACAGTATTTATTATTAATAAAAGTAATTCATTAATTTGTTGTTATTAAATATATAAGAAATATGTATACACGCACAGGAAGCTGAAGTAACTGCTTTTAAGCGCGAGCAGCCTTTTGGATACCGTCGTAGCGTCTGTTTTAAATTTAAAGGAGCACATTACACAAAAAACTTTTTTTTAAAATTATTATTTAATGTTAAATTATTGTAGTCAGAACTATTAAAAAACTATTTGGTAAAACACCAATGTAAAAAAAAAATGTTTTAGAAGATATTAAGACATTTAGAATTGCTTGTGACGTC
The DNA here is from genome assembly GCA_949768715.1 of Dascillus cervinus. Lineage (NCBI taxonomy): Eukaryota > Metazoa > Arthropoda > Insecta > Coleoptera > Dascillidae > Dascillus > Dascillus cervinus. Next base: position 20,289,822 of record OX458320.1, read on the forward strand.
ACTGAGCCGAGCTCACCGAAGCTTCGTATCTCTCACGTGCAAAAGTTACTCGCTTCACACAACGATCCGTCTACCTAAATATTATATTTTTAATGCTTAATTTATATGAGACTCTGTGAATGTTTGCGCTAAAGACGGTAAAATAATCTGAATTTCGATACAGTGTTTAGTTTTTTTTTAATATTAAATAAGAACAGCGCCCCGACTATGCGTTCCGTTCCTGTTTTATCTAATTGTGCGTAGAGTTTGGCTAAAGATATTCTTCGTTTATGACTGTGCCTCTTACAATACTATACGTGATCCGTCCATAAAAGCAACGAGGTTTGTTGGACCCTGCAGTAAACCCTCATTTTCATCAGTAAAAGTTGATTGCGATTTAAAGTCGTAAATGCAGAATAAAAGTTATTTGCAACGGTATCCACAAGAACATCACCGACCAGTGTTGAAAATGCCGCAGTGCAGTGTTTTTGGGTGCAGTGAACGAAAGGGACATCGTTTTCATAATAGAAAAAAGCCGCCAAAACGATTTGCATTTTGGTCAGAATTTTGTAAAAGGAAATCATTTATACCAGGATAAAATGCTAGAATTTGCAATAAACATTTTTTAGAAAGTGATTTTGACGAATCGTTTGTTCTAAGAAAAAAAAATTCTACCAAATTCATAAAAACCTTTGTTAAAACAAGTGCTGTACCATCAGTACATATTAATTTATTGTCTAAAAAAAAAACTCGTACATCAAGGACCTCCAACGTAATCCAGACAAACCATACAACCGAAATAGAAAATCTATTTATTAATCAACATAATGAAAACAAAAAATGTGAAATTGGTATTCAGTGTGAATTAGGTACAGAAACTATAAAAAACAATGACGACCGAAACTTTTGCGGTGGTAATGAAAGTATGAGTATCTCAGAAGAAACATCTTTTGAATCTTTAGATAATTCTCTTGACGATGATGTTTTAGAGAAAGAGGATAATGCTCAAAATTAATCAACCTGCAATTCTGACAAAAACTAATGTTTTATCGTTTATTGGAGCTGTCTAATTGAGTTATTTAAAACATGTCGATCTTGTAAGTGTTCGGTTGTTAAATACAAACTTATTTACAAAGATGCTTTAGTAAGTGTTTTAACAACATGTAAATTGGGTTATATTTTAAAATGCAGTTCTCAACCACAATATGAAAAACTTCCTGTAGGCAATGTATTGATAACATCGTCCTTAATGATGTCTAGCATAAATTTTAATTTATTTATTTAATTTTGCACTACACTTAAACTTAATATGTTTACTCGTGCTATATTCGACAGACATATAAACCGTTACTTTACTACTATAATTCATTTTGTCTATTGCAAGAAGCAAAACGAAATATTAGAAAAAGTACGCAACTGTAGTGATACGACTTGGCTAGCTGGAGATGGACAATTTAATTCGCCAGGATTTTGCGCCAAATTTGTTACATCCTCGATTATGGATCTAAAAACAGGATACATTGTCGATTTTTCCATTTTTCAGAAGGGTTTGGTGACAGGCGATTTAGAAAAGTCTGCATGCAAATATATTTTAAACGATTTAATTGGAACAAAGAAAATAAATATTCAACTATTTCTTACCGATCGACAAGTTGGAATAAGGTCTATTATGAAAAAAGAATTTCCCAACAAATTACACGAGTTCGATGTTTGGCATTTGTCAAAAAATCTCATAAAGAAATTTAAAACCGTTGATAAGTACAAAGATCCGGAAGTAATAGAATGGCAAAAAAGTATAATTAACCATATGTGGTACTCAACTGAAACCTGTAATGGCGATGGTAAAATATTAATCAACAAATGTACTTCAATTTTACATCACATAAAAAATAAGCACCATTGGGAGACTGAAGAACAAATGACTTGAGAACATGACGAAATACCAGAATAAGTGCAGAGAAAAAAGAAATGGATTCACCCACATTCAGAATCGTATAATGTTTTAAAAAAATTATTAACAGATAAAAGGTTTTTGGATGACTTGCAACATGCCAGTACACACTGGAAAATTAGAGTCACATCACAATGTAAGATTAAAGTATGTACCAGAACGTACACATTTTCCATACAATGGTATGGTACTAAGATCAAAAATAACGATTTTAGATCACAACGCTAACTTAAATAAAAGACAAATTGGCGATAAGACAGAATTTTCGAAAGCTACAGAAAGTTGGGTTTTAAAAAATAAATACGCAATCTACTAATATCTGGAAAAATGAAATCATGGAAAAAGTAGAGCAATTTTGCACCGATATAAATATTGACCAAATTAATTCACATGCAATACAAGGACATAGTGTTGAAATACCAAATCGTATTGCACCGGTTCCAAAACCACGATTAGAAGAAATGAGAAAAAATAAATTTTCTCGATTTTCACAAGTATAACTACGTAAGTAAAAGAAATATAAATACATTTTTATTTTATTCAATACTTTTACTAAATTATAAAATAACGAAAATAATTGAAAATAACTGTATTAATTAAATCGTATTTTCTTGCCTAATTAGGATGTTTTTCGTTGGAACGGAATCCAACATAAACGCCGTTTTCTTCTGGAAAGGATCGTTCAAGAATTGAACATGATGGAATTGTAACTCGGTTCTCTTGTCCAATTACAGTCCATGCATTTATCCATGATGTAAAATTTTTATACGCCAAATACCTTCACAACTGATTTGCAGGTTCATCCACACTTAGTAATCTTCTTTTATTTTTTTTTTAGATTTTAAAATCAATTTATGACGTGATATATTTAAAACATCTTTGTCAATAACCAATTTTTCAAACAAATTATTTTGTGTAATGCATGTATTATTACCAATTAAATGTTTTATATGATCATATTCTTGACAACATATAGACTCTTCATCTGTTGGCATAGCTACACATTTTCCACATTTACATCAATTACAAATTCCACTTCGATTTTCGCAATTTATGTTTACACTACTAGGTTCAAAAAAAGTATCAACTTCGTCGTCATCTGTGTATTCAGGTTCAAATAAATAAGGAGTTGTCACAATTAAAAATTAAATTTATAAGTGCAACCAACCAATTTAACAGTAAATACTGACTGATACGGACTAACTGCTATCATTGTGTTTTCTACTAGAATACTATTGCGACCTAAACATTCAAAACATTCAAAACTCCACGATGGTCAGGCGTCTTAAAAATAATTGCTTTATGAGCTCTGTCTGGGCGGTAGAAATAACCTTTAGAAACGCCTAAAAATGGTACGAATGACCGCACCTTGTCATCGCATTTAATATATTTTTAAAAAAACTAGACAATATATTAAAATTTTGGTTGCACTATCGTCTTCAATACAAAAAAAAACAGTTTAAATACTCGTAACAAAATTTCGAAAATATTGTTTAAAGGTAGGTAAATGATCGTGTGAAGCGAGCAATTTTTGCATGTATAAAATAGGGCGCTACGCACAGCTCGGCCCAATGACGTCACGCGCCGATTTTAAATTTATTGTAACTCATTAAATAACCTGAGTAGAAATAAAATACATATACCATTTTTCTTAGAATTAAATGTACTTTTAAATTAAACGAACTTATTTTTTGTGTATTGTGCTCCTTTAAGATGTGGTAATAGTACAATTGCTCGCTGTTTGTACCGTCGCGGCTTGCATTGCCGACGTCTGCTATAAAAGTAGACTTTACAAACGATCACGCTCTTCGGAGATTAATGTTTGCACAAGATAATGTCGACACTGATTTTAGTCGTTACATTTTCTCCGATGAAAAGGTTTTTAAAAGTAACATGGAGATAATTAAACCACTTTGGCGTCCACAGGTAACGCGTTATCAACCTGAAAATGTAGCAAGGTCACGACAGAGTGGATGCATAACTTTGAGCACGTGGGGATGGATATCATCTGCTGGACCTGGTGAACTTGTGCGCACCAGTTCGCGCATAAATGCGGTGGAGTATATTAGCATCTTGGAAAATATAATGGTTCCAAGTGTGAGAAGACTCTACCCAGAATCTCATGGCATCGTATTCGTGCAAGATAATAGCTCCGTCCACAAATCTCGATTGGTACGCGAGTGGTTTGGCAACTAACGATTAATTGATTTAATTGATTGGCCTTCTAAATCACTCGATCTGAATGAACCCCATCGAAAATTTTTGGGCAGCTGTTGTGCGCACTTGGGATGACAATCGTGTACGAACAGCAAATGCACTATTTCTGCATGCCCAATGGGTATGGAAGGAGGCGGCAACCTTTGCCAAAATTTAGTAGCATCCATGCCCAGTCGATTGTTAGAAACAATTCAAAATAACGGCTTTTGGACTCACTATTAATTTATGGTACATGTTGTTCTGGAATATTTTTAGTTTTTTTAACGTGTTTTTACTAAGTACAATTTTGTCATTTTTGAGATAATGTTGCGCAATCTATCTAGAATTTTACGCTCCATTGACTGATTGAATCAAATTAGCTGTAAAAAAATTTTGAATATTTAAAAATGGATTTTTTGAAAACATGAAAAATGCATTTTATTTTTGTAACTATGGTAGTTAAACGTTATACTGTTAATATTTTACATTAAATTTATACATTTTATACATTTTAACTTTTTATAGCACATTGAACTCTTAAGGAGGCGTGCACCTTTTTATAACGTAATTAGACGCGTTGTTGTATTTTATACACTCAGTTTTTGTACATTTTTCTTACTTTATAATCTAAAATTTAAAAATTTTTGTTTTCTTTGTTGTGAATAATTATTAGTTTACCAAACCACGTATTTTTAAAATGCCCATTGTGACGTTATCAAGGGGAAAATTAATACAATACTTTATAATGAATAAAAATTTACAATGGAAGAATAGAAAGGTGATTTGAACAAATAACTACCATAGGTTGCATAGACATAAATTACTACCGTTCCCGGTGCCTACCCGCCTCTCGGCTTCAGGCTTTACCCCTTCATCCAACCCCCTAGTAACGGAAACACCGTCAAGGTCACACCGTCCTCCAACCTCGACCTCGCCGTAGGAAAATGTTAGCGGGGGGGGCCACCACCCACATGTGGCCCCTCACTCATTCATCCGTTCTCTCACTCTTTCAGCAACTCATCCGCTAATTCATTAAAAACTACTAACGTCTCTATCGTGTCTTTTTCCGTTCCACCTAGGGTTTGTGGCCACTGGAGTTCTTTCTCCGCCAATTTTGTTAGGGCTTGGTTTCTTATTGTAACTCTGTCCGGCACAGTACATTCATTCAACACGTGTCCACCAGTCTCTTGTCTGCCGCACTCACACCGGCCCGTCACTCCCGGTTTCAACTTGAACCTTTTGATGTACGCATCAAAAGGCCCGTGCCCCGTGAGGAGCCATCCCAGTCTACGCCCGATTGCTCGAGGCGTGGTCGCGACCTCCGGCACCCATCTCGACAACTCGCGCCCGGTCGTGTCCTCATCCCAGCTTCGGCCCCACCACGTCAGGGCCTCCGCCGTCCACTTGTCTCTAAGGGCACTCGCGGTCATCGCATCGTACACGCACATCCCCGCACTCTCTGCCACTGCTCTAGCCGCCGCGTCGGCTCTCATTGTCCCCTCTACATGGTCTCTTCTCCTACAGGCTCGTAGACGCACGTGCCTGCCCCTTTGCTCGAGGTTCACTATTTGTTTGTAAACTTGGGCCACCACGTTATTACCCGCACTAACCGCACATATAGTTTGGAGTGCTGCCTCGCAGTCGGTCACAATGGTGAAACTCCCGCGACCTCTGGCCCCGCTTTCGATTGCCATGCCTATGGCGTGCACCTCCGCCTGGACCGATGTCATCTCGTTCCCGAGTTTCTCCCCTTTGGTTGTCCAGGCACCTTCCGTAAACGTGGCTATAGCCGCCCCTACGCCTGTTACGGTCTTCGAACCGTCCGCGAAGATTTCCCTCCACCTCGGGATTTCTTCCGGGTCATGTATTCTCCATCTCTTGATGCCCCTTAGCGCCGGGTGCACCAGTTCCGCCCCATGGGGCTTTCTCTCCACTATACGTTCGGCCCTCTCGTCCTTCATCCCCGATCGTCTATAGCATTCAAGCTGTAGAGGGAGGACCCCGGCCAACACTTGTAGCGCCGACGTTGGTGCTGTCTTATAAGCCCATGTTATGCTCAGTAAAAATGGTCTCTGAGCCGCGTTCAGGTGCCTACGCACTCTTCCATCGTTATACCGGCATCCCCATACGTCGCCTCCATGCATAATCATAGGGAGGATTGCCCTGGCATAGATCATCCTCCTAATATCTTTCTTGACGCCCCAGGTACCGCCAGCCACCACCATTAGTCGCCTTCCGATGGTGACCGCCTTTCGTCTGACTTCCTGTGCGTGCTGCACCCACAGGAGTCCTCTCTCGATGATCAGGCCAAGGTACTTAATAGCTGGCCTTAGGTCAATGCTGCAGGTTTGATCTAACCGGAGATCCGGTTCTACTACCCCTCTGCTGGTTTTGGTGCAGACCATTGCCTCTGTTTTTGTGAGGTTATACTTGAGTTTATATCTCTTGGCCCATTTCTGGCATTGCTGCCATGCCGCTGCCCATTGTCTTTGGACTTCGTCGCGGGTTCGGCCTGTCACGATGAGCACCTGGTCGTCAGCGTAGGCTTGCGCCCTGCCCACGACCAGAACTCTCCCGAGTTTTTGAAACCAGTCCTCCATGAGGACTAGCCATATAACTGGGCCCATACACGAGCCCTGTGGGCATCCCAGGTCTACTTCTCTACGCTCGACGCCTGCCAGTACGGCTCGATCTTGCTAGAAGCTCTGAATGGTTCTTCCCAGGTCTCCCGGGCACTCGTTTTCCTTAAGGAAAGCCGTGATCGCTGCGTGCCATGCCGTATTGAAAGCGTTGGCGATGTCCAACGTCACGACGCAGCATATGCGCCCCTGGTCCCGCCATTTGGTGATGTCATCGACGAGTTTCTCGACAGCTCCGGCCGTGCCCCTCCCGGTCCGGAAACCATACTGTCCATTCGACAGCAGGCCTTTTGTCTCAAGTCAGTGCCCCATCCTGGCGGCGCATATTTTGTCCAGCAGCTTACCCAGGACTGGTAGCAAGCACACTGGCCTCACGCCCTTTCCTCCAGGCTTCGGTATCCAAACTACTCGAGCCGTTTTCCACACTCTTGGGAATATTCCATCCCTCATGCACGCCCGAAAGACCTTGGCCACCTTGTCCCCCCACTTTTCCGCGACCCTCTTCATCGCGGTTGTGGGGATCCCGTCTTCTCCTGGTGCTTTACCGCTTTTGAGGCTGCCCGCCGCTCTTCGGACTTCGTTCGTCGTTACCGGTGTGTCGCTTAATCGGCTCCAAGGGCGCTTGGCCGCTTCCCTGACTTCGGCGTGATCTTCGCTTTCCCCGTCCAGGTTGTCCTTCGGAAAGTACTTCCGGAGCAGTTCGGCGTCGATCTCCGCCTCCGTCTCCGCCCATGTGCCGTCCTCTCTCTGCAAAGCCTCCACCTTCTTTGCCCTGCGGGATCCATATCTCATAATTTTGTAGGTGAGGCCCCACAGGTCTCCCTCGCTATTATCCTCGCAGAACCGTCTGAAGGCAGTTTGCCTGCTTTTATGTATCGATTTCTTGTACTCATTTCTGGTTTCAGTGAAGGCACCTTTTAGGGTTTCCCTCCGCTCGGGGTCCCTCTCCCCCTGCATGGCCCGCCTTTTTCTCCTGACCTCTTTACGCAGTCTGGTTAGGTCGTTGGTCCACCAGGGGTTACTCTTCCTGTCGGGCTTTCTGATCTTTCGCCTCCTCATCGCCGTGTTACACGCTGAGAGGCAGGCCGCCTGCAGTTCTTCTGCGGCTCTTTTGGCGCCTCCGACTGGTATGGGCCCTTCTAGGCGTGTTGCGTATTCCGCCATTACCTCGTCGAAGGTCTCCCATTTGACACCAGCTTCGCTATAGAGTCTAGTACCTCTGTCCGTCGCCATCTCCGGGCTAGCCGTAACTTCGAACAGGATGTACTGGTGATCGCTGAGGCTCCCCTCCTTCACCCTCCAGCTCACAACCTCTAGCCCCCTGCTCATCGTCACGTCCACCCAACTGCGGGCCCGGGTCGTGAGGAAAGTTGGCTCTCCGTCGTACTCATTCTCTACGTTCAGTCCCCCTTCAATGGTGGCTTCGAACAGTCGTTCACCTCTTTTGTCCGTCTCGCGACCGCCCCAGCACTCGCCCTTGGCATTAAAGTCGCCTGCTGCCAATATGCCGCTTTTATATTTCCTGGCCAGGGTCACCAGTTTGTCCACGTCCAGCTCGACATTTCTCTCCGGCCGCACTCCAGCCGGACCACTGTCCAATTCTCACTATCCCACTCTGTCAGGCCCGTGCACTTCCACTCATTCCGGCGCACCACCGTAAGCACTTTACTGTTTTTGTCTTTTCGGAAGGTCTTCGCTGACCCCCAGCCTGCCTCGTCCCTGCATGGCTCTTGCACCATAATTACGTCCAGGGACTTTTCCATGGCCATTTGCTGGACCGCTGTTGTGGCCAGCCGCCCTCTGCCCACGTTTATTTGGAGCACCGTTATGGTATTATCCATGGGTGATCCTGAGTGCGGCCCCGAGTCTCTTTCTGTATTCTGAGCATCTAGCGTCGCAGCTCTGAAGCCCTGTGTCCCTTTGCCCGGCTCTTACGCAGGTACTGCAGCTCGGGCTGTTTGTGCATCCGGCCCTCTTGTGGGGCCCTCCGCAGCGGAAACAGGCCACTTCCTTTTTGTCACAGTGTTTCGCTACGTGCCCGTATCCGGCGCATCGGTAGCACCTCGTCACTCTAACTTCTTCGTCGACGTGTAGCCTGACGAAGTCGAGGCACAGTCTCCCAGATGCCATGACCAGGGTACCATAGGTTGCAGCAGGAATCAGAAAACTAAACGTGTGGTACTTTTTAAAACAACGCGCATCCTTAAGGGTTAAATAGAGTGAAATATATTCTAATAAATAAATCAGATATTATTGAATATCGTTGGATATAAAAATGAATTATCCGTATAAATTATTGTATTATAAGAAGTTTACAAAAATTCATCCAAATCCGACCTTTTACTGAGAATTCCAAAGACAAAGTTGATTCATTTGACTCGACTAAAAACAATATAAGGGTAAAAATCAAGAAAACCGCCAATTTGAAATCTGAAAAAAAAAATTAAATCTATAATTTGTTATCCTTTCGATACATTCTGTAGGGTATGTGGAAGAGTTATATAATAATCATCGTGATCAAGAATGTACCTAGAATTGTGTAATCAAGCTTTTCTCAACTAAAACATAAAAAAATGTCTTGTCGGTAACACAAAATGCAATGTTCAGAAACTACCGACTAGAATATTTCCATATTATTAATTTCATTAGCAGGCAGCATTAAGTAGTCATTTATGAACAACAATATCATTGAAATCATGAATATTTAGTGCAGCTAGGTATTGATTGATCTTTATTGAACATTAGATTATCACAGTGATTCTGTGGAACAAACTGTACAGTTCGCTTAATCAAACTTTCGTGCTCTAACATTGTATCATGGGCCTATCTAAAGTTAAAAATGCAGTTGAATTAATTGATATGATTTAACTGTGTTTTATGGGGGGAAAAACATTAAACTTGTTACCGATAAGACAATCGCGTTACCGAGAAGACAGAGTAAAAATATACGGTATGTTTTCCAACAAATATTATTATTAATCAAAGCAAATGTGATAGAAACAACAACTTATCTCCTCAACGCAATATTAGGACACTTCAACGCACCATTAACAAATGCAGTGAGCTACTTTAACGCACCCTGGTAGATTTAGGTGGCATTTTAATAACGTGTTACCGACAAGACGGAATGCGCTGGACATACATTCCTAATGGTAAAGAGTTTACAATCTTGAGACAAATGACAAGACAATCGCATATTCAGAAACCAGACAAAATTTCTGATACAACGATATAGGACAAGTATCTTGATTACTTTATCTTAGCATCTAAATGCTTAATTAAGGATTAGAAATACGACTTCGGACACGTTACCGACAGGACAAAATCGCACTTCTAACTAATTTTAATGAACTTTTTATCGCAATTTTGGCTATATTATAGCAATATAAGATTGAGATATACATTTAGAGCTGCTTTCAGCTCAATATTATTGTTTTTCTTTAATGTATTGCATTTGGACACAGATTTTTTGATTTCGACCCATAAACACTTGCTGCAAATCAATGGTTTGTTGTTTGTCTTTATTATTACATTCTCTCATAAGCGCTTTTTTGGTGTAAATGCAAAGCATAAAAATCTAAATGAGTATTTTTGAAAAGTGAAATTATACAAAAAGAGGATACCTTAATGCTACTACACCAATTAGTTAATGCATTGGGTTACCGAACCGTTCGTGTGAATAACTCTCAAAATGCTCACTAACAAATTATTCAAACATAACATGTTCTTCTATGATATTGTTATAAAAAATGGTATTCATGAATTTTTGACGTATAAATTTACAATTTCACCATACCATCACAGATTTTCACCGATTTTATTTGTAGAAAGTAAAAATTTTAGGAATTTACTAGGTAACAGTAACCTGAGTCATTTAGGTTGTAACGAACATCACAATTAAAGATGCAAGTTTATGTGAAGCCTTGAGAGGTGGAGAGAGGAACTCGGTCAGACCAATACGGAACTGGTAAAAGAGGAACTTGCTTCCGGAAGCCAATGCCCTTACCCTGTGTGGAGGACTTTAAATCGAATGAGAGTTGGAGTTCCGAAATGCAAAACCAATATGGCTAGATGGGGAATACTCCCGGACAACGAGGACGTGAGATGCGATTGTGGTGCAATTCAGGATCCGAATCATCTTTTGATCTGCCCTATGCTTGAGCAGCCCTGCAAGATGGAGGACTTGTTTCTTGGAAATGACAAGGCCATCGCGGCCGCTAATTATTGGAAAATGAGGGTCTGAACCGGACACGGAATTATTATTATTATGTGAAGCCTTGACAGCCAGAGGGTCCATTACCAAGGAGAGTTAAGGGATGCCTTCTTCACCATTCAATCTAAGATGATCAAAGAGGGAGAGAGTGATAGAGAGTGTGAATGATAGGTAAAGGAGGAAGAAGATGAAATGAGTAAAAGTGTGTGTGATAGCAAACTAATAAGAGGCAATTTTGATGATAGAGGGAGAGAGTGATAGAGAGTGAGAATGATAGGTAAAAGGGAAAGAAAACGAAAGGTGAAAAAGTGTGAGTGAAAGCTTACCAAAAGATGTGATCTAATGATAAGATGTAAATGGAATTAAAACAGTCACTCACCTCGAAGTAATACTTGATGTAATGTTAATGTGGTTCCCGGGGTGAGGAAGACGTAAAGGGGAGGAAGTTCGAAAGATTTACCTCCTCTACAAAAAAAAAAAGGTAACAGTAACTATGTTCTATCAAAATTGATAAATTTTAGATTCCCCATGCTCATGGCAACACTTGATAGTGACCAAATATTAGTGATGTTGCTTTTCCGTTGGTTAATTTTAATGAAAGATTTCTATCTTAATGGATATAATTAAAATGCAAATATTAAATGTTTAATCAATTAAATTAAATTTAATTTAATTAATGTATGGGCGCAGAACAAAATAGTATCAAAATTGTTAGTTTTATGGTAAGCGCTTGTCGGTGCTATGTAATCAAACACTGACCTACTTGTACGGGAAATGTAGGTAAAACCTTTAATTATCGTGCGACAGGTTAATGCAAGAAATCGATATTGTTTTCCCGTAATTAACGTTACAGCTGTCCACAATACAAAGACAGTTATGTAAGGCACTTTTAATTGCGCTGATGGACATTTTCTATAATATACTTAACACAACGAAGAAATAGTGTGGTCACGTGAACATTGTATCAATTAACTTTTTGTAACTCTGCCTCTAGTCAGTGTTACACTATACAAAATGCTCCTTAGGTAAAGGCAATTTTAGGGCTAAATTTAAAATGATGCTTTAATTCTAACGAACATCAACTTGGAGAAGGAAGATACTTCATTTCGGAAAAAAGAGAAATAATAATTTCTTGTTATTAATTTCTTTTGCGATATTGACAGATCGTTCTCTTTGATAAGTTTTGACGTGTTGAAATTCCTTTGTCGTCCCGTTTTCTTTTAGAAACAAGCAGAATAGGTCTCCAGTTACGACCTGGTTTTAATTGTTGAACGCGAAGTAGTTAACAAACGCATTGATGAAGGTCGATTTTCCGATACTAGTTTTTCTCCAACAAAAGAATGTTAATCTCCGGGTTGACTCCTTCTTTGCTCGACTTGAAAAGTTGAACTTGTGGTCGCCAGTACCCTGATAAATCCAACTAGAAGGCAAAAATTTACAATTGCAGCCTCTTATCTAATTTGTGAATTAATGTGAATGATCAAAACATTGATTACGCAAGAAATGACCGCTTTGTAGTCAAAATAGGCAACACAAATTTCAGCCACACAATCAATTTTTCTCAAATTAAATTAAGTAATTTTAGAGGTGACTAATGTTTGTCAATCAATTAAACTTGATGATTTTAAGAAACTTGCCAATAGACGGAAATCGTATTAATTGGAGAATCAATTTGGATCTTCCGATTTGCAGAATTAACGCAATAAAAAAATTACTATCCTTGTCAGGAACTGTTTTATTTACGGGCAAGTGAAATTTATATTTTTAACTAAAAGTATTCAGTTGTTCCAGTAACAAGTTGATGTTATCTTGAAGTTCCTGTTGTTCTCTTTTATGTGTGAAAGTAAGCGCATTATTTAAATCCTAAACTCATTCAATTTTTGTCAATTTTTTATAAGTTCTGGATCGGTAGTTTTTGAACATTTTTGAACTTGTCGTGAAATTAACTTCAATTTAACTTTGAAGTCGCCCAGTTTCTTTGTGAACGCCGTTCTTCTGTTGTTTGCTCCTCACGTTCTGAATCATTTAATACCTCGATTTTCGTGCATTCTGTTCTTTTGTGCAACTTTGTTTATTTTGTCGGAACTAGTAATCCGGGTATGAGGAGTTGAATTGCAAAATGTGACATATCCAAGAAACATAATTTTGACTAAATTGGGAAAAATTCTGGGACTGTTACTGCTGAAAATTTAATTTTAATTTTTTATACATAATATGAAATGAAGATGTAGCATGGTAGGGGTAGAGTATGAATTTTCAATTGTTATTCCTTATTTTTGTTTTAAATATTCTGTTTTAGATATATCTAGTTTTGATTTGACATTAAGGATGCATCAACTTTTGATTACAAATAAAAGGCCTCTGTTCAGTTTTTAAATGAAAAAGGCAGGACTTGACGTAAAAGTATTTTATTGTTGAACTGTTTAACATAAAAATTGAATTACGCATGTATTGCGTGATGTTCATCAGCACAATTGAAGGGTTTGCTGCAAAAAGGAGATAGCTCCATCCTATCGCTGTTGGGAGGTAGCTCCAAGAATCATCCACGTACCGTCACCTGGATGATATTTTTTGAATAAAAATACTGTTCTAGTATGTAAACACCATAATTGAAAGTAAGCAACAACAATATTTTTACACACCTAACTTAAAATTTGAATTTATTAACCTTTTTGTTTGGTTTCCCAACAATTGGCACAATTGGAGCTACCTCCTTTTTGCAGCAAACCCTTCAATTGCATTTCTCATTGATATCTACTGCAGCTGTTTCTTCTGGATTCTCCTCATTGTTCTGAAAAATATTTCTGTAGTATTTTCCCATCCTTCTCCAAAATGCTTTTGTAATAGGTTTCTGTCATCAACTAATTTGTTTTGTTTAATTTTTTTCCCAAGTGATAAAATTGTAAACGGGATTGATACTTTTTTCTGCGCACGGTTTAAAATTGATTTGAAAGCCTCATCAGCTTCAAATCGATAGTTTTGCAGACATTTAATCAAAACCGCAATGTTATGTTTATTCGTCTAATAATTATTCGTTTCAAACTTTGGATCCCATTTACCTTCCTACATATATTTTTTTTCCAGTTCTTTAATATTCTTAATAGACCAATCTTTTTTTAATTCTTTTACATTTCCATGTGTTTGGTACATCTATATGTATTGTTTTTTTGTAGTTAATGTGTCTTCTTTTCGGTCTTTTTCTACTCCCCGAACACTCGGTCTGCTGGCAAGAAGCTGTGTTGTCTGACAGGCAAATAAAGCGGATTTCTCTTATATTCAGATTAGCTCCATGAGAGCATGTACAATATAACTATTTTTGTTTTGCCCCCCACATCCATCGCAAAACAATCAAAAAAGTTTGATCGCGGAAGGCAAGATTACTAAATCAAAATAATGTTCAAGAAGTACATGCATCGGTGACAGGTCACGAAAATCCGATATTATAGTTGGTGATAAATATTTCATAAAAGATTGATATTTAACTTGGAGATCGTCATGGATTTTTGCATTATACATTTTCCATAATTTCCTTATGTTTAAATTTGCTGCTAGGCATATACGTTTTGATAGTCAATGTAGACTATTCTAAGGTTATATTGCCAACACAGACATGGTTTTAAAATTGAAAGAAAAAAAGAGTTATTTGATAATGAAACAAAATAAAAGCAGATATTATCATCGCGGCAAGCCTCTGCGAGCACTAAATTGTGATCTGCGCCGCGCGCTGTATTGTACTTTACATTTTCGACTTTCCGCTGGATTTTCAAACACAATTACAGTAAACCCTCGTTAACACGAACTCGATTAAGACGAACACCTCGTTAACGCGAACGAACACTGTGGTCCCGGCTGGTTTCTTACTGTTTCTTATGAAATGTCGCTCGGTTAACACGAACTTCGAACAAAATTTTGGAACCTAAAAGATAAAATCTCTTAAATTAAAATGTGTTAATGTTTGTGTATGACTAAACAATCATTTGTGGTAAATGTGTGCTTTTTTAAAAATTTTTAAAATGTTTTCTAAAAAAGTGACCATGAGTATAACAAAGGAAATAAGGTAAATAATTTTTTAATAAATTTAACTCATGTGTGGACAATAAAGTTAATAATAAAAGATAACAGTTTCGTTTAGCACGAACACAAAACATGTTTTACTGTCTTACTTTGATTTTGTTTTATACATTTAGTGTTATTTATCTATCTAAATCTTTTTTTTATTTATTTATAAATTTATATAATATTTTTAATTAAATGTAACATGTATATAAGTAAGTAATAACTAGAATAAATAAAATAACTCATTAAGAGAAGAAGAAAGCGGGGCTGTACCAAGAACACTAGCAACGTAGCCTCTCTGTATATCCAAACTTATTCGTTGCTTCAAGTATGTTTTGGCTTGAGGAATTCCCGTTGTTTGAACAATACGCCTCTCCAAATCTTCAAGGAGAGAAAGGTCATCGGCACTCCAAGGACCCAAAGTTTCCACAGTGAAGGCGACGAAAAAATAATCATCAGAAATTGACTTACACAGTAAAACCCCTCATAGTGGACACCCCTCTAATACGGACACCTCTCTTAATAGACACTTTTTTATCAGTCCCGGCATTCCTCCATAAGATTACATTATACAAACACCCCTCTAATGTGGACACCCCTCAATTACGGACATTGGACACTACTTGTCTTCCCGTACTTGGAATTTCCCCCTCTATTGTGGACACTTGATAAGCATTTTGGAGAATTTATATCATGTTTTCAAAAAAATACTATTGCAACTTGTGGTGAATTAGACACACATTAAAAGCGTTTATTTTAAATAAAGGCAATGAACCTGCTCTGTATTAATTATCAAATTTGGAAATACATTTTGAACAGAAAAATGTTCTAATATGTATAAACATAATACATGTTTACGTATAATGTTTAATAAACTGCTTAAAATTTGTACAGTAGAACCTCTTCATAGCGGACACTCATGGGGAACCTAAAACTGTCCGTTGTGGAGAGGTGTCCGTTGTTCAGAGGGTATATAAAAAAAATGTTTTAGGTATGTTGGTATACAGCAAAATACGGATACAAAAAAATTAAAATTTTATTTAAATGTGTTACTTACTACGTACTTAATTTGCAAGTAATTTTTACTATATCTAAATTATTAACTATGCGTACATTTAAAATAGTATTCAGAGGTTGTTTGTTTTTTATTAACAATAGCATTTTTTAAAATGACACTTTCAACATGTGTCCCACCTACAACGTTGCTTAACATAAAAATGTTTTGTAAGTTTTTCAGTTTTTCATAAGCGTCATTTATATTTTTGACACTGGAACGCACAACTAGTTCGTCGTCAGAATCAAATTCAATTTTAGCACTATCACCTTCACTGTTTTGTTCCTTATACTCCTGTACGCATTGACTTATGTTTAAATCAGGATTTTCTGTAATCACTTCACTGTCAATATTTGTATAATCTTCAAGCTTTATGTTACAGGCATTTTCTAGAAGCTTTGAGAGCGGTAGGTCATCTTCATCAAATTCAATAACTTCTTCGTGTTTTTGTCCAAAACCAGCTTTTAGAAAACATTTGGTTATTACTTCTGCTTTAATTATTTTCCATGCTGTAACGACCCATATCAACGCGTTTAGAATAGTAATAGATTTTTCCAAATTTCGTGTATCTTCTGAATTTTCTATTGACGTCAAAAGTTTTTTTACTAGAAATTTTCTGTAAATGACCTTAAAGTTTCGAATAACTCCCTGATCCAGTGGTTAGCAAACCGCTGTCATGTTTGGAGGAAAAAATACTAATTTCACATTGTTTAGTTGCATATTCGGATGAGATGTAGCATTATCATTTGCATTTTGCGGTCAAAATTTTCTAACCATTCGCACATTATCTCTCTGGTCATCCAAGCTTTTTTATTAAAATGCCAATCTATTGGTAATTTGTTAACATGAGCTCCTTTGAAACAGCGTGGATTTTTCGATTTGAAGAGGTTCTTCTTTCTCTCCCGCCATACTGCTACAAAATAAAACAGTAAGTCGTTCTTTGGAAGATTTTCCTCCAATGTATTTGTCATTTTTCAAAGTGAGTGTTTTTTTTTGGCAAAGCTCTGAAGAAAAGACCAGTTTCGTCTGCATTAAAAATATTTTCAGATGAATAGTCGCTAACAATGGAGATCAGTTTTTCTTTCCAATCTGACACGTTTTCCATATCAACTTGTGCCGCTTCACCAGAATTAGTTTTTAAATTGATATTCCAACGTTGACGAAATCTTTGCAGCCATCCATTTGAAGCTTTAAATGCTTCTAACTTTAATTTTTTTGCCACTTCTAGAGCCTTTTCTTGAAGAAGTGGTCCCGAAACAGGAATATTCTTACTTCGTACTTTAGACAACCAGTTGAAAACAATTTGATCTACAGCAGCATTCTCTGTTTTGGGAAAATTTCGTTTACGGCGAAAATTACCATTTTCAACGAAAGTTTTTCTAATGGATTCCTTTTTCTTTAAAATTTCAGCTATTTGCGTTTTCCCTACTGCAAACTTTTCTGCTAATTGTTGTACACTAAATTTAAACTTTTCGACACTCAATAATTTCAATTTTTTCTTCGACACTTAAAAATTTCCTTATTGGACAAGGTGGAGGCATTTTGCTGGACCAAAGTTATAAACTAAACTAGTGTTTCTTTACAAACCAATTTTATGTGCGACAAAATGTATTTCATCCCTACCAATTATGTCTCGGGTCCCATGCATTCTTCAACGAAAAATCATAGTAAGGTCGTCCATTGTACCGTCGGTACTCTGAATTGCACGTTTTGTTCATCTGTGCCATAAAACCATAGTCACGTCTGGACAGTTATGGTCTTTTCCCTAAATGTATTAACATAGCTGTGAATTCCAGTAAAAATGTTTTTTTATTTGTCCGTTGTAGAGAGCTAAAATTCCGAGTAACATTATAGGTAAGGTATAAAAATTACTGTCCAAGTCCGTTGTAGCGGGTGTCCGTTGTTCAGAGGTTTCTTTACTACATAATCCCTATAATACATTTTCGTGCATTAAAAACTGTCCGTTGTACAGGGGTGTCCGCTATTGAGGGGTGTCCGTTAAGAGAGATTTTACTGTAGTAGTTTTGTAAATTTTTGACAAAAATAATTAGGACCCCCTCGAATACGGACACCCCTCTACAGTGGACAGTTTTGTCCAGTCCCTTGAGTGTCCACTATGGAAGGGTTTTACTGTATTTCTTTTTCTTAAGATTTTCTGCCAAGTGGGCAGCAGATCTTGCAGAAAATGAAGAATCAGTCAAATGAGAAGGGGTAAGTGTATCCGTACAAGTAAAATCCCAAACTAAGGATTTACCTACTTTCCATGGAATAACTGTAATACCATCTGGACGTTTGCCATCATCCCTCAGAATAACATTAGGTTCAAGGATACAAGGAATGTTGGCAGAAGAGAAAGCACGTTTAATAATGTCATTAATACAGCTGTGATGAGAGAGTCTACCAGCACTTTTAATACGCGATAAACCATAATGATCCAACGGATTGGTAACTTGGCTTGAGTCCAAATTGTAAATTTAATATTCAAAATTTTTCCAAAGAAATAACAATATTATCCAATCAAGACACTCATTTTTAAATTTCCAAAAAGGAAAACTATGATTATAAGTGGTAAATTAGTATAAAAAAACAATGGCGGAGTAAAAATAAACTAATATGAGGATTAATTTCACACAGATTTGAGGAAAGTAAAGACAATGAATCAATTTTTTTAGAAATGGAGGAATTGCTGCATCGAAAATAGGACAACCAAGAATAAAAAGGTCTTCAACATTACAAACGTGAATACAAGTAGCTAAAAAACGAATCTTTCCAAAATTGAAGGCTTGTCTAATTCCGAAACATTATTACGAAAGAAAAGTTCGCATTTATTGAAATTAAGAACGAAATTTTCTTAAATTCGGAAATTATGGTTTCCAAATCTTGTAAGACATCAACCACCTAAAGAACCATCATCTAAGTACAATTTATTTTCCCATATAAACATGAGACAAAGCAAAAAAATTGAAGTAATTTAATAACTCGGTTAACGTGAACAAATATAACACCAACTCGGAATTTTCCGGTCCCTTCGAGTTCGTGTTAACGAAGGTTTACTGTACTTCTATTTGACCTTTATGTTATATACCATTTGATTCAGAAAAGAACACACAATATGAAGCAATTAAAAAAAAATATCATTTTTTTTTTTTAGAGGACTGGTCCCGTTAACGAAATTCGCTACAACACACCAAAAAATAAAAAATTAATATCATTTCGTTCTTAGCAATATAATACTTTAAAAAATATATCCATCGGTATTTTAAACAAAACTACCACTGTCAATTAAATAAAAATGTTGATAAGCTTTTATGACGTTTTATGAACACTTCAATTGCTTTTCTTGCCTTCTCCACATTAAGAAACAAACGCTATTAGTTTTTGATTTTTTAGTGTGCAGTAGCAAATTTCGTTTAACAGATTAAATTTGTTTTACTGTTAATTTTTGCAATAAATTTTTAAACCATAGCATTATTGAATAGAGCACGAAGAAATCTTTCAAATGAGGTGTCACAAGCCCCCACTTTCTATTTAAAAATTTGGGGGTTTTAACTGTCACTTGAAGGGGGTTGAATTTAGGGATGAAATTTTCACTTTGCAGGCTATCATGTCAAGAATGGCTTGTTTCAGGATTTTTTCTCAATTCGCACAATAATTGAAACACTGACTTTATTCCATTTGGCTGATCCGCACTCTATACCTACTAATACCTACTTAAATAATGAACTATTAAAACAAAAGTTAGTTTTATTTAGTGAGTTTATTATTGAAAAAAAGTTGCATATGCATCATAATATGAACGTCGTGAATGTTCTAGAATCGTTTTGTGTTTACTGGGTTCATACAATACCCTGTTCAGCAAATACGAAAGAAGTGATCAATTATTCAGATTGTAAATTTGTTTTGTCCATAATTTTTCTCAACAATGTGTATACCGAGACACAAAATTTTGAAACCTATAAAAAAATTTCTTATATTCGATCAGAATTTTGATGGTTGATCACCTGTACAAAAGTGTTTAATCTGATGTTCGTGAAACCACCAGCGGTAATTGCAATCTCTTCATTTGCTCTTTGTATAATTAAAATTAAACTTTTTCGTAATTGCAAGTCATTTGTATTGTACCATGCACATTCGTACGCTGCAGCAGCACTATTTGCAGCCTGAAACGAAACGTAAAAGTAAACGGCGCAATTTTATTTGAAAAGAACGTACATGACAAGTTAATTGTTCACTAAACCAGCAGTAGAATGCAAGTTGAAGGGAAACTACTATGGGAACAAGGGAAGATTGTAATATTTGGTCCGGATATGCTTTCTGAAAATATTAAATTCTACTTTTGCACGACCCAGGAACACTCAACAGTTGGACGGACTTTTTGTATAAGCAGCAAAAAACGTCGATATACAATGTCTTCAAGAACCATGCATTTTAGAATTGAGGACCGTGGTGCAAAAAGGGGATGAGTCACAATATGTAAATTGGACTTATCGCCTTCTTGCATCAAAGACGCGTTATGGGATGAGTCAAAAGTAGTTTTAACTTCATTATGACATTATAACTTGTCCCATTCTTACATCAAACGACACCTAATTTACAATACATTTAAATGGCATATATAACTCGATATTGGGAAAATAATGACTTATCTTCTTTTTGCATCAAGGTCCTCAATTACTAGCGGTTATTGTATTGAACTTTATTAATGTAATGTTGATGACAGTTATTATGTGTTAATTGCGTTGTTTATGTTAGGTATCCAACGTAAATGTTCAAAATCTCCACCATCTTTTCACAAATTTCTGATTGTTGATTACTGCCTTCGTTTTTGAAACATCTGGCCATTGTTTATTAATTGTTTCATTCATGTATTATAACTATTGATAACATGTACAGAGTTAGTAGACTTGCACTTCATGCATGGTTGGGTTTATGGAAATGCCAGGAAGACACGTCGTCTGTAGTAAAAGCGTTTTAGCAACTGAAGAATTCCAAAAAGAGGTATGTTTACTAGAATTTAGTTGAAGTGTGATCAAAATTGGTCGACAAAAACAAGTGGAATACGGAAAGATAGGCAGAGGTCAGTGAGTACTCCTAATTTAGAGGAAAGGGTGATGTACCATACAAAAGTAGATCTTGAATCTTGTGTGCTTAGAGACATTGTTTTGAAGAGAGTAAATGTATGCCAATTCCACGTTCAACAGGTCCAAAGTTTAGCTGTTACAATTACTGTCACAAAAAGTGAGTTCCGCCAAATGCACCTTTTCCCAGTTTAATTTTGTTTTCCAATGAAGCCGAAATTTGTTTTGAAAATGATGTGTGATGTTGTGGATGATGTAGCTTTTATGATAAAGCTCCGCCACATTGCATCGTCGTTGTGAAACAGTAATGATCTCAAGTTTTTGGTGATCGATGAATAGGTAGAAGTAAACCTACTCCATGGACGCCATCTTCACCAGATCTTAATCCACATAATTGTCATCAATATTAGATTAATAAACGTTAAATTTGTTTGATACTTTTAATGCAACAACCGCTCGTAACTTCGAAACGCGTGGTTTTCGATCATACATGTTCTTATAGATGTTTTTAATTGTCCGAGTGCGTATATAATAATATTCTTGAGTTTGGCTAATTAATTTACAGACATCCTTTATATGTATAGGGCGTTTCGTATCAAAGCAATAACGTAATCATAGACTTTTACAAGTAGAACCAAATATATCTTTTAATTATCAAAATTATAATATAAATTTTTTTGGCACTTGCAAATAATCCTCCATCACCATATACTAGTTGTTTACAAAATTGAGTCGAATATTGTTAGAGATATAGTGTTTACCATTGCAAAACCGGTGAAGCAAATACTTATCGTGGTTGTCAACACTTGAAATAACAGAATGTACTGAAACACCTTAGCCAGTTCTACACATGTCCTGTAAGAAAAAATTAGGAATTATTAGCACTTTTTAATTAATTTGAATGAGATCCATACTTGGTTAACATATTGTGTTGGGCCACGTACTTATTTACCAAATATTGGTCCAAATATTTTGTTGATACGTCCTGGCCATTGCAAGCGAAATGCTCAATAAATGTGCTTTTATTTTCATCATCGACGGAACCGACAAGTTTCAAACCTGAGTTTATAATTTGAAATTGCGTAACAAAAATCTGAACTAGAGTGACAAATAACAAATCGACGCTAGATCCAATTATTCCAGCAAAGACAAGTGCGTATATTTGCCATAAGAAAAACGTTTCGTACAAAGGACTGAATTTTGGCAGAAAATATAATCGAAGCGGTAGATTACGACTTCCTTTGAATAACTCTGAATAAAAAAACTGAAACGAATTGATACACATGAAAAGAATGAAGGTGCATATAACTCTTAGATTGAAAGTTGCTAAACTGTTTAGCTTAACTTGCACCTGTTCTGTAGCTGCTTTAATCGGTAAAAATTCCGACCATATTTTGCCAACAATTATTCGTAATTTTTTTCTGTACATTACAAGGACTACCAATTTGATTGTCATCTGTAAAAGACTCTATTTACCTTCGCTCAACAACCGCAATGTTCTAAGTATTAACTGGTAGGGATGCAGCAATAAATCCCACATCTGCAATCGAAATATATTCCGTGTTAATGAAGAGGTCGCAAATTTGACATAGATTTAGTGAAGCTAGTACAGCTATGTTTATCCACCCGATTACAATTAAAATCCTGTTATCAGTCTCGGGCCACATACATGCACACTGGATAAATATCTTCAACAACACTAGATTTCTCTTCATTGGGTCGGTATTAATTGTTCTTGAAAATTCTGAAAAGTCAGTGCAATAAATAATACTTAAAAACATTTTATTACCTGCGTCTTTTCGAAGGCGTTTATTCATAGTTGAAATAATTATACAAATATTTGTTTCAGTTACAATTTGTATCATATCTGTAGCTTCTAATTTAAACTAATTCTCCTGCTTCTTATCACTGCGTTGTCTGGATGTCTACTGAAAAATGATTAGAAATTTCGTTTCATTACGCATTTGAATAATTAATTGGACTTTGTTAAATTTTGGAAGAATTTAAAAAATTTTCTTGAATACACGCCTTCCATAATTACAGGTTTTAAATTCGTAACCAACCGTTTGATCTTAAATTCATCGTTTTAACAAATATAAAACTATGAATAAGCGAACGATTGTAGCAGTTGCCTGATGTCAGTCTAGTATAAAACTTCGTAGGTGATTGCACTTATGTATGTTGTTATACTTTTGTTTCCAGATTAACTGGTCCCAATAAATTAGTGTACAATAAAAGTAACAGTAATCGTCTAACAAATCGTTTCTTAGCAATATTACAATTCTACTATCTTACTATTGAAGACCAATGGTTGCAAATATGAATCAAAGAAGAGTATTGCTAACTGAATTCATAATAATCATTATGTGCAAATCAAATAAGACCGTTTATCATCGATTTAAGGTAACACTAATTATTTTATTTATGAAAATTGTTAGTCCTTTAAAAATTAATCAGATAGGTAAACAACCAGGATCACATAAAGCAACTTCACATAGAATGGCGTATCTGTTTATGTTCACTGGCAGGTAGTTTATCTCTAACTTTGACAATCAGTATTTCTGACTTAAAAAATATTCAGAAGCGTTCTGCAGGAGTGTACCGCTATTTTTTAAGTTCAAGTTATTTAACGGAAATAATGGACAATTTTGAGTAAAAAAGATAAACTTTTTTCAAATCGATAGGTTCACCCATTTTCAAGATTATTACAGATGCCTCGCGCTTCCCAAAGAAAAAATTTTGTTGCTTTGATGGCCATTGCTTGTTGATTTTATTCGATGTATGTCTTTAAAATTACACACGAAATACTACACACTACTTACCGTTTGAGAACTTCGTGGTCATCGAACAACTTCGTTTTTTGGGAAATTTTCCTTAGGTGAAATAAGTGAAACCGGTAAAATACCCAGCAAACCACAACTTATAAAATTAACGTAAATTTTATGTAACATGCGTACTTGGAATGTATACAGTTATGAAACAAGTAATATATATGTAACTTTCATGTACCACATAATGTCCCGCCCAGTTATATAAATGTAAAAATATGAATGTAGCATTTATGTAACTGTTATACAGGGTGGGGAAAAAGTATGGAAACCCCTAGAAATCTCGGGGGATTAGTGAAAAAAAAATAACCAAAGTGCATCCCCTAAGTAATTTTCAACGAGGAATCCAAAGGCGACCTTGAGTTTGGCATTGAACCACATTTGCAAGATCATTTTGACGGCAGCATTGTTTTTTTTTTAATGGGAACCCATACTATCGGTGCCAGAATCGGAATGAGCGGGAAATTTTAGGCACAATTATGTGTTTAGATCTGGTCACATAAAGGTCAAAGTACGCTATCTTGGGACCTCACAGAAATATCGGGGAATTAGTGAAAAAAGAAATAACCAAGATCCATACCCTAGGTAACTTGGATTTGACCTTTTACCTCATTTTCAAGGTCATTTTGAGGTCAGATTTGTTTGGTTGATCAGGATGCTCGGATTAACTTTAATTATTGATGTTGAAGTAAAATTTATAAGTCAATTCTGGTAAGTACATTTGTGATAAAAATATGGAAAGTATTATTAACATTTCGTTTACATCTTGAGAGAAATCCTATATAATAGTTTTCAAGTTATGTTCACTGTCGAAATTTTGGCGATGGATGGTACAGTTTGTCAAAATGATGCATCTGCGCCATCGATTCTCTTGTTGGCCATCTTTAAATGCAAAAATTTGATAGAATCCTGGTTACCGAATAAACTCGACCAGTAGTATAGCTATGCCGGTTCGGGCGCACTTTACATAGGGAATTAACATGTGTTAAAATATGTCGTTTGGTGTAACGTGGGTTGCCTACTTCGTTGTAGCATCCTTCGCGTTTACCCCCACCCCTTCCCCCTCTCTCTGTTGCAGGTTTATCGTGGATTATCGGAATTTATCGTGGATTATCGGAATTTATAGTGGATTCTCGTAATTTCGCGTGATTGATTAATCAATTTTGCAGATTCTTGGAATTTCGCGTGATTCATGTGTTAATGAGATCATTAACCTAATGAGTTATTAATGAGTCCTTTCGGTTTCAAGGTCACATGATGTCATCAGGCAATTAGCATAATGAGTAATTTCAAGGTTGACAGGTCCATTCATGCATGATGATGACGTCACCATGTAATTAGCTCAAGATCACCAGGTGCATTCTTTCATAATTAGCTTAATGATTAATTAATGACCTCTAAGCTTCAAGGTCATGAGGTGTATTCTTTCATGATGAGTAATAATTCATGATTTAATTGATTTCGCGAGATGCGCGCGCAGGAGTTGGTGAAAAAGAACACTGATAATATTACATAAATTTTTATTAAGATATTAATGCTAAATACATTACTAAATACACTTGTTTGATAATGTTTGAAGTATAATCAACATACTTACATATCTAATTGGAACTTCAGAGATAACTTATTACAATCTCAAACCCTACAGATGCTGCAGAGCATCCTCACCGTAACGCTTTACACCTATCAGCCATCCT
Source organism: Dascillus cervinus (assembly GCA_949768715.1). Classification (NCBI taxonomy): domain Eukaryota; kingdom Metazoa; phylum Arthropoda; class Insecta; order Coleoptera; family Dascillidae; genus Dascillus; species Dascillus cervinus. The sequence goes on from OX458320.1 coordinate 20,315,513, forward strand.
TGTAACAGACGTGTGATATCGGAAAATGTCAGTTATCAAAATAACTCAAACTTGTTGTATGTGAATCGTGATTGTGTTGAATTCCAACTACATTAGTAATATAACTAATTACAAATATGCTCGTTAACCTCATTAACTCAATATTGAAAACATTTATTGAAATAACTCAAACAATATCCATTATTCATGTGTGTTAATAGTCAAAAATAATAATTATGGGTGATGATAACAAAATGAAAAATTTTCCACTCATTAGTATGATGAGTCATTATGAATAACCCTGGTGGTCATAATAGAAAGTAGATACTTGAGTTAAAAGTTTGGAAATTTCTTAAACCTGACAATAAATTTTTAAAGTTCCTTCTAATTGAAAGGAAATTCCAGGAATGTGATTAGAAATGTGACTGTTAACCTCATTAGAAAGTACCAACAAAATCAAAGTGGAAAATCATAATTGATCCCAACAGCCTAACTGATAGACAACCTTACAGTTGCACAATCTAATGAGTGATAAACAATTTATAAGCATGCGAATTCTATAATCGCAAAGAAACAGCCAAATAAGGTTACAATATACACAATCCTTCTGAAGCATAATCAACAATCAATCACACCCATATCTATGTGGAATATCTGATGTAACCGTCATCACATCAATCTAAATAATTGTGAGCTATGATAACAAATTCCCGAAATATTAGTACTATGACTCATTACAAAGATGCGATATCAAAAACACTTCATTGTTTGAAATAACTCAAACATTATTCATAATTCTGTAATATTAATATAAATTTAATACAATAACTATAAATAATAATTATGTGTGTTAGTAGGGAATCTACAAATTTTCTACTCGTTAGGAATATTAGCAGTAACCATTCTAGTGTTATATCAAAATAATTGTAAGCGGTAGTTATCAAAATAACTTAAAAAACTAATTACAAAATATGCTCGTTAAACACATTAACTCAACATCAAAAACATTTATTGAAATAACTCAAACAATATCTATTACAAAAAAGTATATCAATCTTACTTATTGAATATAAATACATTCTTTTAAATGCTTTTTAAGATAGCTGACCCCTGATTGCTAACTCCTAACAATTCAAACTGTACGTACACTTGAAATAATAATTCATTGGATTGTATTAAACATTTAATTGTACCGCACAATACATATAAATAACAAATTCAAATAGAAATATGATTTCACTGAATTAGAATCTAATTTTATGAGTCACAATAAACTTTTTCTGAGTCAGAATAAGCTTTTTCTGAGACATAAGCTAATTTTCTGAGTCACAATAAGCTTTTTCTGAGTCACAATAAGCTTTTTCTGAGTCAGAATAAGCTTTTTCTGAGTCAGAATAAGCTTTTTCTGAGACATAAACTAATTTTCTGAGTCAGAATAAGCTTTTTCTGAGTCAGAATAAGCTTTTTCTGAGTCAGAATAAGCTTTTTCTGAGACATAAACTAATTTTCTGAGTCAGAATAAGCTTTTTTCGGGAATTTGTCATCATAGCTCACAATTATTTAGATTGATGTGATGACGGTTACATCAGATATTCCACATAGATATGGGTGTGATTGATTGTTGATTATGCTTCAGAAGGATTGTGTATATTGTAACCTTATTTGGCTGTTTCTTTGCGATTATAGAATTCGCATGCTTATAAATTGTTTATCACTCATTAGATTGTGCAACTGTAAGGTTGTCTATCAGTTAGGCTGTTGGGATCAATTATGATTTTCCACTTTGATTTTGTTGGTACTTTCTAATGAGGTTAACAGTCACATTTCTAATCACATTCCTGGAATTTCCTTTCAATTAGAAGGAACTTTAAAAATTTATTGTCAGGTTTAAGAAATTTCCAAACTTTTAACTCAAGTATCTACTTTCTATTATGACCACCAGGGTTATTCATAATGACTCATCATACTAATGAGTGGAAAATTTTTCATTTTGTTATCATCACCCATAATTATTATTTTTGACTATTAACACACATGAATAATGGATATTGTTTGAGTTATTTCAATAAATGTTTTCAATATTGAGTTAATGAGGTTAACGAGCATATTTGTAATTAGTTATATTACTAATGTAGTTGGAATTCAACACAATCACGATTCACATACAACAAGTTTGAGTTATTTTGATAACTGACATTTTCCGATATCACACGTCTGTTACAAGGATGGCTGATAGGTGTAAAGCGTTACGGTGAGGATGCTCTGCAGCATCTGTAGGGTTTGAGATTGTAATAAGTTATCTCTGAAGTTCCAATTAGATATGTAAGTATGTTGATTATACTTCAAACATTATCAAACAAGTGTATTTAGTAATGTATTTAGCATTAATATCTTAATAAAAATTTATGTAATATTATCAGTGTTCTTTTTCACCAACTCCTGCGCGCGCATCTCGCGAAATCAATTAAATCATGAATTATTACTCATCATGAAAGAATACACCTCATGACCTTGAAGCTTAGAGGTCATTAATTAATCATTAAGCTAATTATGAAAGAATGCACCTGGTGATCTTGAGCTAATTACATGGTGACGTCATCATCATGCATGAATGGACCTGTCAACCTTGAAATTACTCATTATGCTAATTGCCTGATGACATCATGTGACCTTGAAACCGAAAGGACTCATTAATAACTCATTAGGTTAATGATCTCATTAACACATGAATCACGCGAAATTCCAAGAATCTGCAAAATTGATTAATCAATCACGCGAAATTACGAGAATCCACTATAAATTCCGATAATCCACGATAAATTCCGATAATCCACGATAAATTCCGATAATCCACGATAAACCTGCAACAGAGAGAGGGGGAAGGGGTGGGGGTAAACGCGAAGGATGCTACAACGAAGTAGGCAACCCACGTTACACCAAACGACATATTTTAACACATGTTAATTCCCTATGTAAAGTGCGCCCGAACCGGCATAGCTATACTACTTCGACCATAGTGATAAAACGGCTATAGCAGTCTCACACAAAGGATGGATGAATACAGTAATTCTTAAAAAATGATTTGAGCAATGCTTCCTCCATAATATTGGACAATATTACATTTACTTAAATTTAAGCTATTTTTGAAACTCTTTAATTTTTTCAGATTGTTTTTGTATTGTCGACGATTTTTAAGTCATCAATGAGAGAGAAAAACATTATATTTATAATTTATTTTTTTCATTTTGTACACTTGTCACAATTTTATTTACATCTTGCGTATTCTTCTTATTTTTCAGAATATCCGCACCAAACTTTTCAAAATTTTTAGCAATAAACAATGGCGTGTCCCAGTTAACTAAAATTCTACACAATGCACTCTAATGGGAAAATTCACAGCGATAGTTCAGTCGCCCTAAATATTGAAGTAATTGGGCCACGCTGCAAACAAAATTGAAAGAATTTATATTTCATTCCGTATATTTCCCTGTGACCTTCTAATTTATTATGGTTGGTAGCTTAATATGCACAGGGGCTACGATCAATAAGGCTAGATTCTATGTTACTTGCAGCAAAAGTGGTGGTGCTTCAAAAATGGCGCGTTATAAAAGGGTGGCCCAGTTAGCCAAACAGATCTTATACAATGTAAAGGAGCCTACACACACTACGGTATATCTGTCAGGTTTATCTCTCCGGTCTGTCGAATACGATCTACGGGATACAGAAGTGCATCCACACGATTACGGTTTTTTTGTCAGTTCTGTGTAAAAGCGATGGCGTCAACACACGATGCTTTAGCGGTAGTAGCATTAGTATTATCTATGAAAAAGCGCCCTACACGCAAAATAAAACGTAAACAGTGGTGTAGAGATTGGTTAAAAGAAAGAGAGCGGTATTCGCATGTAAATTTGATGCAGCGATTAAGATTTGCGCCGAAAGATTGGCACAATTACATGCGAATGGACGAGAATGGACGCACAGTACACCCTTTCCACTGCCTTTTTTAGGGCCCATTCTATCATTTTCTAAAAAGTAAAATCTGAGTGATAATGGAGTTTTTAAACTACCCTAGCAATTTAAACAGTTAACCCCCATTTGATTTTTTTCAAAGGCCATTGAATACCACTTTCAGAAATATCAGCGATTATTTTATTCTACTACCATTGTGCTATTTCAAAAATGAACACGGTATTATACCGATAATTCTGATATAACTTCGTGTTGGTCGAAATAGTTCAATTACTTACTATTTAGCCAAGAACTTATTTACCTACTTTAATTTTTCTTATTGTTAGTTCTTCATTCGTAAAATAATCTAATCAAATACCATTCAAATTTTGATATTTTTCTTATTAATTACATTACATTCAATTGTACAAATTTAACAATAAAATCACTCAGCTACGTGTCGTATTTTTAATACATACAACTAATTATTATAATTTAACCAATAAATTCAATTCAGTGAAGGTACGGCAGCGTATTGTATATGTAGATTATTTAACTTTACAGATTTGCGTTGTTGAGACCTATTGAGGATTTTTGTCTGTGTTATAAAAATGTCGCTTTTGAAAAAACGAAATTTCGGTGACAATTGATAAACGAGCAATTTAAGGTTTACTGGAGAAAGTGATTTCGGTCTCTCATAAAATGTTAAAAGGAAAGAATTAAAGATCATTCACCATGTCGTGTTTTTTAAGGGTTAATTTATTGCAGAGTGACCTTCGAAAAAAACTAAATCTCGATTACACAACGTCAATTATCAATGATAAACAACTCCTTTAGGGGAAACTCGAGAAAGCGACTTTCAATTTCTGTGAAGGGTTCATTTATTGTGACTTGAAAAAACAAAATCTCAATGATAATAGTGTTGTTAAAATACACAAACAATTTAAACAGAAAGTGGCTTTGACCCTTCATCAAAATAATGTTGAAGAAAAGAATGTTTTTCAGTTTTGGACACGTGCAACCAATGTATTAAAGAAACGAGACGTGCGGGGCGCGAGACCTTGTCTCTGCGGCAAATTTAAAAAAACTGAGACGACCGGATTGCTTCCCTATACACAATCCGATATGCCTGTACGGTTTTATTTATCGAATGAAAATATCTATTTGCTCAGGCGGCCTGTGCAGGCGGCCGGAGCGTCTCCGTTTTATTGTCCACACGTTCTGGTATACCTGCACAGGTGCACCGGAGCGACAAACCGGACAGATATACCGTAGCATGTGTAGCCCGCTTAACATCCTAAATCGTCATTACGACCCTCGCCCCGAACAATTAAGCCGATCGGCCAGCCCAGTGGTTGGACATGGCTGGGTTCGGTATTTTTGTTGGTAAACGGGCGCTACAAACTTAATTAAATTGTCCGGATCCTGGGGATTGGTTGCTTGCCTGTTAAGCTTCAAAGAGAGCGACTAATAAGGGATACTCCACCGGTGAAGTTATTCACTGGCGAGATCGAAAATAAATACACTTAATTGTAAAATCAATATATTGCCAGCTCGCAAATTAAAATAAAGTCAAATTTTCACTAATAAAGGAAAAGAATCTACAACTACAAAGAAAATAATATAAATATATACACGGTTAATAATGACAATAATGTGAGTTTGAATCGACAAAAAATTTCTCTGAGGTGACGTCAGCTTATTGTCTAATACTTCACGACCGCATAATTGAGTACAATGCGGTTAGTGATGGGGTGAAAAAGCTGATGTAATCCATCAGTCGTATTGAAGTTGTTGTGCGTGATGAATGTTATCGCTGACATTCAGTGTTTTAAAGCACCGCCGTCGCCCAACAAATTTGTATTGAAAGAGTTTTATGCGGTCCCAGTTGACGACAAAACGTCAACACCAGTGAATTTTATCTTCAAGCCGCCATTCCCATGAAATCGAAAATTCGGAGGTTTCTTTTCAAACGTTTATTTAGCGTAAGCGCCTAAACAGGAGTAACTAACCTATTCATAAAGTATTACATTTTTATATTGAAATAAATTGCTAAATCAGCACCGGATGGCACGCGGCTGTTGACGGCGCGTGGTTGTTGATTCAGCGATGCGTTTCCTTGTGGACTTTGAACTAGTTATATAACTGTACTAACGCACCAATAATTGAATAGAACATAATTATCTTGATATTTCATGGAGCTCAGGTGATATTCCATACGATTCGGTAAAGAAAACAATAATCACACAACTTGAAGATGCCGAAAGAATTTTCATCAAGGGTGGAGAGAAAGTAATGTGGTTGAAACAAATCACGGGGTTTCAACATATTGCCAATATAGAAAATCTTGGCTGCCCATCATTGAACAAGTTGCATAATGTGTATCCCGCCTTTCATGATCGCGGTTTATAATTTCACCGTGCTGCTACAACTGTTAAATTGTTAAAAGCATGATATACAATATCCTATATATAATATGATATATGTTGAGGGCACGCCGTCACTGGAGCGATCAATCCAAATATATTTTTAAACTGAGAATTTAGAGCGTATGGAGACCCGCGCTATAGCGTGTCTACCAAAGGATTTCCTTACTGTACTCGCCCCAAAAAGCATCCATGCTGCCTAGGAAAAGTTACCTCTAAAGTTCCAATTAGATAAAGATGTTGCCGATTGTCGACGATGCTTAAAACAGTATAACACCTGCGGTGACGATAAAATCGACGGTGTGCCACCTATGAATAAGGACTGTACACGTTGTAAATATAATATATGATTTGTAACCATAATGTGTTAATTATTGTATTTAGTAATATTTAATAAACTTAGTGTAATCGTCATAGTTCTTTTTCAACATCTCCTGCACGTGCATCTCATCCACAGACATGTTTCAAATTACAAAAGCTTAAACATGATAAAAATGCAGTTTTCAACATTAACTTTTGTTTAATTTAATAATTCAATGATTGACATTCCGATGTCGGATGTCAGATATCCTACAATCCGAGGTCAAATCCTCAATTATAGAGACAATTGCGGTAGTGAATCACAAACCGCGAAGAATTCCGCGGAAAATTCCACGAAAACCGCGACAGATGGTGGGAAAGCACGAGGAACGCGACAACGTCTGCGAAATAGACAATTCAAGTTACGCCAACCAACATAGTTTTCCTCATGTTAAATTCGTATCTAAAGTTTTTATTATTTTCATAAGTGAAGTAAATTTGCGTAAGAGTTGAAAGTCCACAGGTGGATATAATCCAAATGGGAAAAAATGTAAAATACTTGGATTTGTCTTCAACCCAAAACCCAGTCCATTGAATTAGTAATTTCAGCAAAAGAATATTCTTCTTGTTAGGATCCTTTTTAATTCCAAGAGAAAATTCTGCAAAATAACGTTTCAATTATAATTACATTGTACAATAAAGTTAAGTATAGAAACCGGCGCTTCTTTGGAACCGTTTCAACAGCATTCTGCTACTTAACCTGTCTAACAATTGAAGTGATCCATTTCTTGTTTATATTCGCTGGTCGTGAAATTATACATAGATTGTTGGAAATGGAAAAGCTGACAATGCACAATGCTGTTCATAACAAAGATGGAATGTAGAAGCGTTTGTGCTGCGGAGTTTTTAAAATTAATTTTAATCTTATATCGGAACTGTTTACATAATAAATAGTGTTTTAGTATGATAAACTTTGAAAATATTTTTTACAAAATAAATAGCTTAAGAAATTTTTATTTACTTGAATTATTAGCAAAGTAATATTGTAATGTTTGTGAAAGGTGTATCATATGTAATGAAAATGGATGCGAAGTAAAATTTTTGAAACTAGAAATATTTCAGCAGTTTGTATTAATGTAGATAACATATCAGTGAATCTCATACAAAAATTTTATTTCATTATTTCATAAACATTTCTCATGCAAAACGCAATTTTTAAGAGCTCCAGAAGTCGTGAAGATAAGAAAGTATCCAACGCAGTATTTCTTTTTCCGTTGCATTCCGGATCTATACTCCGTATAGCCACTACTCCGTGATTGAGAATACAATACCACTATTGTACTTTTCGTGGAAGTAACAAGGCCTGCATGCAGCACTTACATATAAACGCCACTAGCATCAGCAAGATCTGCATTGGTTTATTAACTTTGTAACTCGCATGTGAGTCAGATTGTGCCTTGATTGATCGACACTGGGTGCTATACACCATTGACACACTGCGAGCGACAAAAAATGTTACATCGTAGAAAAACTCAGATTTAAACAAACGTACAACATATTTATAAATAAATATATGTATATATACAGTGAGTCCTAAGACAAACTAAAACGAAGAAAAAATATGTTTATTTTTAACTTTATAAACTACTTAGATTGTACATACCAAAGCTAATGATTCTCCAAACATAATCCAGATATACAATATACAAATAATATGGGATTATTAAAATAAAATTAAACCATTTATTAGATGTAAAGTCCCATAATAATAAATTAGCATTACAATTTTATATATTTTTATCACTATTTTAATGAATCTAATACTTTAATCATCTAACGTTGTCCAATAATAGTTATTTATGTATTTTCATATGTTCTACAATCAGACACAAGACGGTTAACACCGGGCCGGTAAAGAATAATTTAAGTTTGCTATCGAGGCTTAATAAACAAAATATTCTAAAATTAAATAAGTGTTTGATGCAATGTAATTTTCGCAATTCTTTAAGTTTCATAAATTAATGACCTCACAACCACCTCTTACAAAATATATATAATAAATACACTAATCCGATAATTTTTATGTCTAACACATTTTACAATACAAAAATTTAAATTGCAAATTAAAAATAATATATTAAACAAGATACAACACAAACAATAATTCAAAGCATTAATACTTCTTAGTAGGGTATCTTAACAGGGTTAATAAAATCAACCATATAACCTATTTAAAAAAAATATAAAAGGGCAAACTCTCCTTCCGTAAACGCACATACCAACTATCAATCTCTTTTAATTTCAAACGTCAAATTGCAAGTTGTAACTTACTGTACTCTAAAATTTTCTATTATGTTCGATTGTTTTTGAAACGTTTTCTGTTGTGACCTAACATGTGCATTTTAAGATGGCTGTCCCTTTGCAAAGGCTTTATATCACATTGGTTACATTTAAGAAATTTCTTGTCTTCATGAACTAATATTGTCATTAGCTATTTTATAAACTAATGTTTGATTTTTAAGATTTAAATTTCTTGTAAAAGCTTAGTCTAATTGTTTATATCGATACCTCAGTTCTAAAGTGTAGCAACTCAAAAAAAAACACACTTTTGTGTTAACCACATCATTCAAAAGGAAAAAGTGTATTTTTTATTCAAAATCAAACGAGTAACAAGTCGAAGTTTCAAAATTCGTCTGTAGATGACGCACAAAACGAAATTTTGCGCAGTTCAATAGGGTAACAACTTAATTTTTTTTTTAAATTTTCAAAAGTGGAAGTGTTATTAAGGCAATCATAAATTAATGATTAACTGTGCTAATTATTATCCGTAAATTCCTTAGCATAAAAAAGTTATGATAAAGTCAAGAAAACCATTAATTTATATATTTTCCCTACTTAAACCCATCAGCTAATTTCGGACTCTCGCCAGTAAGGACGAAACTAGAATAAGCGTCACCGAAATGAGACACGTAAGAAGAAGAAGAGAAGAGAAAACGATAATAGAGAGGACAAGGAATGAAAGCAAGGTCCGTAAAAAACGGTAATGTTAGCTTACGTATGAAATAATTGATAATATCCAACTGCTTCGAACTGAAAATACAAATTTAGTTTGCTCACGATTAGAAAATATTTATAAACGAATATCATGATATGTTACCTCACTGTGTTAAGGCGCGTACAGACTTAGTAACAAGTTATTGAAAACTTGTTTTCCTGTAACACTGAAAACTTTTCAGCGTGTATACGATTCCTTGTTGACCCAAGAAAAGCACCAATTTATATGCTTTTTCAACAAATTTTTGTTACCGGACAGTTGTCGGTAAACATCAAACGATAATTTAAACATCTGGAATACAAGTGTTGCAGGTAGGTATGTCCGATTGCATTTGTTTATGGTCGGTAATAAAGTATTTAAACAATGAAGCTACTGGGAGAACTGTATTTTACATCATCGGTTGATATATAAAAAAATTTAGTCAAAGTAGCAATGGCAAATCAGGAAGACGTTCTTCTCGCAGCTGCAGCATATGTAATTTTAAGTGGTTCACATAAAAAGGAAAATAAAGATTTTGGATTCGCCCATTGTTAAGGTCTCGAAAGCGGTACAGTGGCAGTGACATGACCAACGATTTAAAAGCCGACGACAAAATTAGAAAATGGTAACGTTTTTGATTTACGGACTTCTGCATATTTTTTATTCTATTATTTGCGCCGCTGATAGCACCGCGCAAGGCGGTTCCTGTTCGAGTATGGAAGCGAGGATGTAACCCGGACTTCACTATAGACGGCTTGGAAAACCACCCGCTTTGTGGAGCTTCTTTTTATTGTTTTTGAGTTTTGATCAATCGGTTATAAAAAGAAACATGGTTATTGTTGAATTAACGTAATTTTATTTTTCTGTGAAATTGAACTATTTGATTCATAAATTTAGTGTTGTAAAGTGTGAAATTAGTGACTATTGTGTGCCACATCCTTTTTATATTCGTCTCTTTTATTGTTTTTTCGAGAAATTCCATAAAACTCTAACACTATAACTTGAGACTGTTGAGAAACGATTTCCCAACTAAACTGCCAAATATGTTGTTGCTACAGACGCCGATTTTAAAATAAGACATTTATAACCATAATAAAATTTGTCACAGCATAAAAGAATTGGAAAATTTCCAATAGTCAAGGCTAAAGCCCTTCGCTGTAGGGACAATTTGCACGTCAATTGTGGTTGCTGAGGACACTGACCTGCTTAGATAAAGACAAGTTTAAAATGTTTTGTTCTGTTGATTTTCAATGAACTTACATTTCAGTCTTTTATATTGCTGAGGTTTATATTTAATTAGTTCTTAATTTGTGCTTGTTTTTTAAAATGTTTCTGTAATGTATGTGTCCAATTTAGTGTCTTCGGGCGTATTTAATAAAATAATAATAAAGAAATTAAAAATCACAATCAAGTTTTGAAAATAGACCTTCCACTAGTCTAATTAACGACGGTTTACCAATTCCGGCAAAAGATATAAATGCTTAGTTTATAAGACCAGTAAAATTTGCCAGTTGAATAATTCATTTTTATATAAAAATAATATTAATGTAATATTTAATGAACACTTCGATTCACTGTCTCTAATGGCTAAAAACAAAAAGTTGTCATAAGGAAACCTATCATTTTGATAGTAAAAATGTGATTAGGAACGTTTACAAAAGTGAATTTAAATTAGTAAAGCTGTTGTGAGACGCACTAAAAGGATGGAAGTATTGAGGTAAAAATAACTTGTTGCTTTTCGTCGAAATTCTGATAATATGTTAAATAACTTTGTTAATAATATTGTTTCCGATAAGTCTGGACGCCGCCGCTTAAGCTGGACGCCTCTTTAAGCAGTGGAGCAATTTAACGTCCTTAGCACGAAAACTGGTTTTATATTTAACGATTAGATTTTGCCCCTTTCGAGCGAAGCAACTTAATCACTGAATTACGACGTGCAATGTCCAAAGGAGTGTTACCTTTATTATCTTCAGCATTAATATTCGCTCCGTTAGAGAGGAGACATTTAATGCTAGACGCCTGACCTATACACGCTGCCGCATGTAAAGGTGTACCCCCTTCATTATTTCGAACACTTACTATAGCTCCCTTCGAAAGGAGTATTTTTATGATTGAATAACGAAAAAAGTAAGCTGCTTTATGTAAAGGTGTATCACCAGCATTATTTTGAAGATTCACATCACCTCCTTTTGAAATTAGTATTTCTGTAGTTGAACTACGCCATCGACAAACTGCTTTATGTAAAGGAGTATTACCTGCATTATTTTGAAGATTTACGTTGCTCCCCTTCGAAATGAGTATTATTGCAACTGATTTACGACCTCGTAAAGCTGCTTTATGTAAAGGAGTATTACCTGCATTATTTTGAAGATTCACATCAGCTCCTTTTGAAATTAGAATTTCTGTAGTTGAATCACACCATCCACAAGTTGCTTTATGTAAAGGAGTATCACCAGCATTATTTTGAACATTTACATCGCTTCCCTTCGAAATTAATGTTGCTGTAGTTGAATCACGACCTCCTAAGGCTGCCATATGTAAAGGAGTATCACCTGCATTATTTTGAATATTCGCGTCATATCCCTTCGAAAGGAGTATTTTCGTAGTTGAATAATTACCCTGGTAAGCTACAATATGTAAAGGAGTGTCACCTGCATTATTTTGAAGATTTGCATCGCTTCCATTCGAAATTAGTATTTCTATAGTTGAATCACGCCATCCACAAGCTGCCTTATGTAAAGGAGTGTCACCTTCATTATTTTGAATATTCGCATCACATCCATTCGAAAGGAGTATTTCTGTAGTCAAATCGTTACCCCGGTAAGCTGCTTTATGTAAAGGAGTATCACCTTTATTATCCCGAAGATTAGCACTTACTCCCTTCAAAAGGAGCAGTTCAATAGTGGCCGGTTTGTCATCGAATGCAGCTTCATGCATGAGTGTTGTAGAACTTTCATCAAGCTCAATTTCAATATTATTCACAATTGAAATAAGTAAATTAATTAAATAATATTTCTTACTCTTAACTAGATTATTTAAAATGTTTCTATTGTTTACATCTACTCCATTAAAAAGGCACAGTTCTAATAACTTCACTTCACCTTGTTCAAACATATCAATTATTTCGTATTTGTTATATTCGGAAACTCTATAAGGTTCAATGACAGAACGTACCTTAATATTATCTATATTTTCAATAAATAACTTAATTATTTTAGATTTTTGGAGTAATATTGCCGATTGGAAGAGATTATAATTATCATCATCGTATCTTAATAATAAATTGTTAATTTGATTCTTTGCTTTCGGATATTTTCTAAAAATTGTCGAAATTAAATTAACAAAATCATATTCGACACAATAATATAAGTAAGCACTTAAATACTTATTCGGAATATCAATATTGTTAATATTTCTTTCCAACCCATTTAATATACCTAAACAGTGATTATTACAAACATATTCAATATTTTTCGAGTCTATATTACCCAAATTTGCTTCTATTAATAATTTTGCAATTTCTACTTCGATGTTAATTGAAATATACTTTTGAATACCAGGGAATTTAATTTCCTTATCGAACTCGTTTATCGGATAGTGCTTTGAGTACCTAGATAATAAATACAACGGTGTTCTATCTAGTTTGTCTTTTTCAATTACAGAATCAATTTTATTTCCAATAATATTTTGAACTTGTTCTAAATTATAATTTAATACAGACGTATGTAACGGTAAATCTCTTACAATTATTCGATCAAAGAAATTACGAACCAATTCAAAACCGGGCTCAAATAATTTATTCATCAAAAATTCAAACTGTGGGTTGTGATAATTTTCACTCAACCAAAGTGCCGCGTAAAATTCTGCAAACGTTCTGTGAACGAAAAACAAATTTAGTTCATCTTGAACAGTTACGAAACCGATATTTATTGAAGCATCTTTAACATCTTCAATGAAACGATTTAATTTTTCTTTCCTTTCGGAAATAATATCGAAACGATTAGCTTTGAAAGGAATTAATTTTGAAGTGAATCGTTGCAATTGATATTTTATCATCGAAACAATACTCGTTAAATGTTCGTCTTGGAATATGATTTTAACCGCATACAGTTTTTGATACTCGTCTGTTGATTTTATAATTGGTAAACCTCTTTCACGACCGACCTTCAACATAAATGCGTTTTGTTTCAATTCGATAAACTGTTGGTACAAGTACAAAATATCGAGATTATATTTCGAAATTAATTTTCCACTTTCTATGTAATCTTTGCAATCATTTAGGTACACCTATGCCAACATTTTGGTCTGAAGTGGTACGCCCATGAAACAGAGGATGTTGGCACCCAAATTACTTTTTGCTAATTCAAGCAATTCCTTAATGAAAATATTGATTTTATCTGTTACTCTATCCTCAAAATGAGAAACAGTCCTTGAAAAATGTTTAAAAAGAAAATCAATTTGATTTCGTTCCGTAAACAGATTCAGAGAGTAACCTAAAGAATTAAATTGTTTCTCGACATGAGACTTCATCACCGGACGTGTGGTTATCCAGATAAGATATTCGTTATCTTTAAGGACGTGTATTAGTTGCGTCACATTGTCCTTATAAGCCGGAGCAATCTCGTCAAATCCGTCTAATAAAACCAAAACATGCTTTTTATTTAAAAAATATTTAAAAATCTCTTTGTTCAGTTCTAAATTACATTTTTGACTTTCTAATAATTTTGAATTGAAATATTCTAAATGTGTCGAAGGTTTATGTGATAAGCCTAAATTTTGAAAATAATCAAAAAAATTGTTAAGATCTATTCGCAAAACCCACCGATCAAGAGGAGCACGTGACGCAATCACATTCATCGCGACAGATTTTCCCATTCCAGGCCCTGCGCTTATTATATTCAGTGTGTTCGGAAATTCAATTAAAAGTTCGTTTGAATTAGTTTCTGCAATTTGTTCTAACCAATAATAAAATCTATTTTCTGGCACGTCTTCGATATATGAAAGGATGGGGATGATATCACCGCACGTTTTTAACCACTGAATATGTTGTTCGCCATCGAGAAGTTTTACATAATGAGTATTGCGTCCGAATAATTTTGTACCTGAATTGAAATGTTTACAGTGTGACTCAAAAATAACCAAACATTTTTTTGATCGCAGATCAGAATCTTTTATTTCATATCTATTATCAAACAACGAATAGTCTGAAATAGATTTAATATTACTTCGAAATAGATCTTTATTCTCACACATAACAACAAATACAGTTTCATTAATTTTGAAAACGTTAGAATTTATAATAATTTTTGGTAACTTTCGAGGGATGTAAATTTCAGGAAGTGATGGTAATGCATCTCCGATACAAAACGTACCATTCAAAATATTAATTATGTCTTTAGTTGTTACTAATTTATTTGAATCAGGAATATTTTCAGTAATAGTACACACTTTGATGGAACCCCTTCCCTGAAATTTCACCTCTCGATCCAAAACTAAATCCAACGTTGTTCCATTTAAATCCTTTAAACTACGCAAAACTGCAAAGTTATCAAATGTCACCTCCGGGCAATTGTCAAATGAATCTAATATTATAAATTGACGTTTACATTTTAAATAATCTAAAATTTGTTTCACGTTTGAATAATCTTTATAATTTTCGATTACGAGAATTCCTTGAATGTAGCCTAACTGGAATAATGCCTTGTACACATCATACACTTTAATTGCTCCACTTATTATATTTTTTTCTGAAATTTGATGATTCAAACCTACAAAACGACCACACAATTCTTCAAATTGATCTAAATTTAATTTATCAAACATCTGCAAAAGATTCTCACTAAAAATGAGAAATTGGTTTACCCAGCTTCGCAAATATTTCAATATATTACTATCGTAATTTCTTACTAAAGTTATATCGAAATTGTCGACAATTTCATTAAATATGTCTTTATTTATATTAACAACTTCTTGAGTTAAGTGAACAAATTTTAAAATGTGTGAATCGAGCAATAATCCTAACAATTCCTGCACAATTCTACTTCTGGTAAGGACGTAATGACCACCTAATTCACCTTTAGCCCATTGAGTTATGAATTGCAGAAACTTATCGATAACATTCTTATCCGCATTTACACCAATTTTTACCAATTCCTCTAACATTAATTGATAAACAATATTGACATCTGCTTGTTTAACAAAACAATATAATCGTTTCAGAAACTCCTTTGGATATGGTTGTAAAAGATAATTGTCCGCATCAAAAGAGTAAACTTTACAATTTTTGTTATTCGTTTTTAAAAAATGATCTGAATTGTAATAATTTAAGAATTCACAAGCTTCATAACCAGCTAATTGTCCTGACACGTAGGCGTCTCGATTTGTGTACAAAACAAACTCTATATGATTAATACCATCGTCATCGAACATGTCTTTTACAACTTTAAAATCATCTTTCATCATTTTCTTCACTCCATTCGAATACTTCGTTAAAGAGAAGTTACCACTTTTGTTTAGAAAATTGTCGAGTTGAATGTATCTGGGTCGGTCCTGGTGTTTCAATTGTAGGAGAGATACAGTTGCGGCCTTCTTACCTTTCATCTTTGTCATCGAAGTCCGAACAACCTTCAGCATTAAAGGCGATTCCGGCTTCTTCGATTTGTGAAGAGACCAACCTTAAGGCCATAAGCGCAGTCATTTGATACTCATAGTCCCTCCCATGGTCTATGGCCCCTTTACGTACTGTATATGACTGAAATACAAACTGAATTATTTCTTTCCATGTAAAACGTAACAATTTTGTTTACTTTGGGAGAAAAAGTCGTTGTTGATATCGATGCCATTCTTGAATTTTGTAAACGTTAACTTGATGATAAATACTGAAACAATAAAATGTAATATTTTTAATCCTTGAATTCCAGATCAATTATTATCCTTTTCCTTTTAGTTAAGTACAATTTGAAGTATTGAGGAAAGAACTGCTTAAAATATAAACTGATAAGATTAAATAAATAATAAGTGTTTTGATCCTACATTTGTTTTTACGCCAGTAAAGGCCACACCCAACCCACCTTAATGCATTTTTGCAGAAAGAAACAAATTATATGAAGTACCTTGAATCAATTGGTTACTTAGAATACAGAAATATTAATTGCTCTACCAATGTTTTGTCAGTAACAATTTGAAAAAACGTGGACCTACTAGAATTGTAAATACGGTACTTTAGTAGTACTTTCTCTCAATTTATTCGTTTTATTATTCAAATGTTGAATATTTTAGAAATGTAAAACAATTAATTTATATTAATTCAATTTTTATGTTGAGAAATTAATTAATCAATTATTACTTATGTAATATTAAATAAAGTGTTCCGTTCTTTCCACAAAATTTTTTGCAAAATTCAATGACATTAATACTCAATTAATACTTAATTATTATTCCATACGTAATAATTTTGTAAAACATAAATTGAAATTATAAAATAATATAATATTCACCAATTACCGAAAGTTTTACAGGAAAATGTAAAAGCTAGTAGGACAACTGTAACGATAAAATAATAAAAATTAATTTCCATTTTGTAAAAGAAATAACTTTTAAATACACTATTTAGATATTATGAAAGTTCTTAGTGTAAATACTAATTCAAAGAATTAAAATAAAATGTAATTATGAAATCAGAAAAAAAAAAATGCTTACCATCTACTTTCTCAAGATTCAAAGTTTCAAACTTAATATCGATTTAGTGAAACCAATCACACAAAAACTCGTTGTTACTTGAAAGACGTTTAGTCACGCAATTAATAAACGTACATATCGATCAGAAGCTATAAATAAAATTTCAAAATACATTCTAATTGAAAAGATAAGATTGACACACACAAATTAAGGTGTCCTGTACAAATAGAAAAAATGCTGAAATCAGCAAGATTGAATAAATTCCTAAATAAATACTCTTACTTGACATCACTAGATATTCTTAACCATTGTCGACATATGTGGATATTTCTGTTATTAGTGAATGAACACAATCGAAAGAAAATATACCTCCTTATTTGATTTACGTTTATTTTGTTAGGTTTGAGGAGAATAATTAGAATGTATGCTGAACAGTGTAATTGCAATAAAATATTGTGCAGACTATCAATACAGTAAAATTTATAGTCAAGTAGACAAACAAATATATCCGTTATTAGTGAATCAACCCCAAATTCACTCCCTTATCTGATTTACTTTTATTTTTATTAGGCTCGAGAAAAATAATTAGAATGTATGCTGAATAGTGAGTAATTTTAAGAAAATATTATGCAGACTATCAATGTAAAATCTATAGCCAAGTAGATAAATAATTATACGCACATGCCGATGTTTCTGTAATTAGCGAATCAACATAATCGTAGGAAAATATACCTCCTTATCTGATTTACGTTTATTTTTGTTAAGTTTAAAATAACTGCTTAGAATTTGTGTTCAATAGTGAATACTTCATTGAAATCTCAAACAAACAAAAATAATCACGCAGTTAGGCGCGTGGATTACATTTGTAATCCAGTTGGATAAAATAATTTTTTTCGATACCTAGCTGATAAGAAAAAAATTACTTGATGCAATAATCTTGTAGAACAGTCTTTTTTAGGAAGGTACTAAAAGATTGTTGGTGTATCATAAGAAAAACAAAAATAGCACTGAAAATAAGAACGCTGGATTACATATGTAATCCACGCGCCCACTCTAGGTTTAATGGAGATCATTGACAAGAGTAACTAAGTTTTCTTCAGCTTCGAGACATTAAATTATTGGGCCAACATCAGAAGTTTAACATAAATAATAGTTATGCTTCTACTTGCTTGAAGACCTATTTTGGGGTTTTGTTCACGAATTACAAAAACCTTACTGTTAAGATTTATAATCAGAACAGAAAGTAATAAAATGTACTCACAATATTAATGAAAGGTCATCTTATTTTACCTAATTGATTTATAATCTTCCGTGCGCACAAAGTATTATTTCTGCACTTGTTACGAAAAATCGAACTCAATTAATAATTATCGAAATATTGCACTTTTCCAATTACTAGGAAAAAAACTTTCGACAATACATTTAATTTGTCGAAATTGACAAAGTTATTTATATTACAAAATCGCTTTTATTCTCGGCTGTTGTAAAAAAACTCTAGATAGATTTTATTTACAGAGTTATCAATTAGAGATATCGACAGATATGTTGCTGCTTTGGTTAATAACGTGATATAAAGGTGTATACTTGCAAATGAGTTAACTAAATTATATTTTTTGTGTGTGTTTCAAAAATCTTACTGATATCTTTTATAAAATGGTATTTTATCATATCGCTAACACCTTTAACAAGTACCACAATATTTGGTATAGATAATTACTTAATTAAAAATTTGATGCATTATTGTGTGTTAACACCCGCTTTCTCCACCACCTTTCCTATCAACATGTAAAACGAGTAACAAAATTTTGAGACCTATAAGTAAATATTTTCATAACATTCATCCACAATTTTCAAAGTTTTATCACCTGTACAAGTGTATTTAAGCTAATCTTTGTAAAACCTCCCGCTGTCATTGCTAGCTCTTCGTTTGATTTTTGAATAATCAAAATGAAAGACTTTCTTAACTTCAACTCCTTTATATTGTACCAAGCACTTTCGTACGCTGCAACAGCACTATGTTGAGCCTAAAACAAAACGAGGGGGTACATGGCGTAATTTACAGTGAAGTCATTTTACATGATAAGTTAATTGTTCACTGAACCAACAGTATAGTGAAAGTTGGAAAAAAGATATGACAGGAATAAACCAACAGTGAACTATTTGTTCAGGATATAATTTCTGAAAATATTAGATTTTATTTATATGCTTTCAGGGAACCCTTATCAAGTGTCCCTAACAATATATTAGAATATTAGACGACGACTTCACTAAATTACACACTATTACTCTATGATAGAGGAACATTGATTTGATTCCGTTTGTGTTACTTGAAAAGTGTTCCTTCTAAGAAATTATTTTTAAATGCTACCATTGTCAAGCCAGAAAAACAGGCAGCAGTTGTCGTTGATAATACTTGAATTAACATGATATACTGAAACGCCTTTACCAGTTCTAAACATACCCTACAAGAAAAGATTACGAATTATTAGTTTTCTGTTATTTATTAGAAGATTTGTGTCTTACTCGGTTAACATACTGTGTCGGGCCACGTACTTATTTACAAATCGTCGTACAAAAAATGTCTTCGGTACTTTCTGGTTAGTACAATTGAACTCCACAATTAATTTATCATCATCTTCCGACCCAACAAGTATAAAATTGGAGTTGATTATTTGAAACTGGGTCACACAAATTACAACAAACGTGATAAATAACAAATCGACGCTAGCCCCAAATATACCGACGAACAAACAGCTGAAAACTTCCCAGAGGTAAATCAGTTCACAAAATGGACTCGACTTTGGCATAATATATAATGGATATGGTAATTCTCGACCACCGGTGACTAATTCTACAAACACGAAGTCAAGCACGCAAACAGAAATTACAAAAATGTAAAAGCAAATAATTCTGCGAATCAACTTTGCTGAACTGTTTAACTTAGATTGCACTTGGCTTGCAGCTACTTTAATCGGCAAAAATTGGAACCATATTTTCAACACAATTTTTCGAAATTTCTTCCTGTACATTATGAGAGTGGTGATTTTTGCTGTTACCTGTTAAAAAGAATATTTATATGTTATAGAGCAGTCCCAATTTTTTCTACTTGTAGCATTCCCATTATATAAGCCAATGACTGAATCGAAATATATTCGGTGTTAATGATGAGGTCGAGAATTAGAAATAAATTTAATAATCCACAACTTGCTGCGTTGATACAGCCGATTATAATTAGAATCCTGTTCGCCGTTTCGGGCCATATACATCCGCACTGGAAAAATATTTTCAACAAAACTAAATTTTTCTTCATTGGGTCGTTATTAATTGTCTTCGAAAATTCTGAAAAGTCAGTGCAACAAAAGATAAATAAAAACATTTCATTACCAGCCCCTGTTTGAAGACGTTTGGTCATACTTGCTCCCAAGATTAATCGAATTAATTAATTTGCAAACAATCTATATGTTTCCCTTTATTTCATTTCTTCCAATTACATTTATTTGTAATTCTTAAACTGCTTCTCGGTATGTAACTACTTGTTTTCACGGTGCTGTCTTGCGGTCTAATGATGAAATGATCTGAAATTTCATTTCATCGCGCACTTGAATAATTAATTAAGAATTTAAAAAACTTTTCAGTGGATGTACGCCTTTTGTAATTATAGGTTTTAATATCATTAATCTTTTGATCTTAAAATTATAACTGTGTGAACGTGAAAATTGAATGTTACTTGTAATTTTAAAATGTGTTTAAATGAGCAAGTGTAGCAGTCGTTCAATGACCGTCGTGATGTTAGTGTGTGTCGTATCGACATTAAACAAACTTTTCAATAAAGTCATTATATTACTAACTAACAAATTCGATTGTAGCAAATTCAGTATATAAGAAAATAAGCTGAATGTGGTAAAATTGTATTTACTTTCCGAAAAAGGAATAGCGCATTATCTTGGAACCAAAATGTGCACAAGCTCTAGCTTCTTCTGTTACATGCACTTGCTTATTTGCTTAGTGATAGCATTACGATAGAAACTGTTGCATGCAACACTTAGATGCTTAGTCAAGTTTGAACTGAGGTATACTGGAAAACGACAAATACTTTAGACCAAGTAACCAACGATTATAAATAACAAACAGTTATGTAGGACAGAAGACACAATATTTCAGGAATAAATAAATTATGTTGTAAGAAATGCAGCATCACCACATTGCTAATGAAATATTTCTTAAAGGGTATTCAAATATAGTGATACCTCGCAATAACGGCGCAGTTAAGTGAAAAACGCCGGTGAGTGAATTAAGTGCCTCGCGAGGGCAAAACAACTTACTGTATGCACTAATATAACGCACCCCGGCTGCAAGAGTGCCACAAGTTTAGAGTAAATGGAAATAGTAATCTTAATTTTAATTTTCTTCTGTCAAGTTTCAAAATTGTCTTCTGTTAAAATTCATAATTTGGTACGAAATTATTTAGGTTACCATTGTGCTACTTTTTAAAATTAGAAGAGTATGGTAGTAATTTAATTTTAATATATTTTTGCGGACCAAAGTATTTGAAAATTTTTCAGTTGTCACTCTTGCAGCCGAGGTGTGATAAATTAAGTGCAATAACGCTAGCTATAAAACAAGGAACGAAAAAGAAATTTACATAATGTTTACCGTCGTGTATTTTCCGCGCACAATACTGAGTACATACATAGTACATAGTACCGTGGGAGGAGATTTAAGGGTGCCGTTATTGCGAAACGCCGTTAAGCGAGGAGCGGTTTAGTGATTGAGGCGTGCCTTACTATATTTGTCATATTTTAGTTGCAGTTAAACATTTTCAAAGTTATTGAAATGATGGAAAATTGTAATTATTTATTATTTTCGATGGCTTTGGTTTCCGAAATAAAGATAGGTATAAATTATTTTTAAATATTCTCTGTAACGCCGTAGAAAATTAGCACAAGAAGAGTTGGGAACGGCTTTACGCGGTTTTGATTTGATTAGGCTCTCCGTCCTCTGAAGCTGAAAACTATATGGAAAAGATATTTGCCCTGCGTCTCTGCTAGAGCTATACCAAAATCTTGAATAGTTTATGTAGTATCAAATGCAGTAGTTCGCTTTTACTATAAGTTGACAATTAGCGAACTTATTATCGGTGCAATCTGAAGGAGAAATCAATAAGCACTACTCTTAACAAAATAATTAATACTAAGTTTTAACGACAACAGTAGCGCTACTAAGTGACCTGGAAAATTGATTCATTGCTGCACAGGTATAATTCACGGTATGAATCTCATTACATTTCAAAATTTTAAGTTCGTAATTTTCTAATGTAATAAATGAATTTAGAACTTTACGTACATTTATGCTTATTCTTATTCACCAGAAATGTTTACAGAATCTGGCGGTTGAATCACCTTATTGCTTTTATACCAGCGAACATTTGGAGTGGGCCTTCCATCTACATGACAAGACAAAGTGAACGTATTGCCCTTTTTAAATTTGCCTTCGTGGACTGAAATGGCGGTTTTGACTGGTACTAAAATAATTTTCTTGTTAGAGTTTGGCTAAAGATATTCTACGTTTATGACTGTAAACCGCAATCAACTTTTACTGATGATAATGAGGGTTCACTGCAGGATGCCACAAATCTGGTTGCTTTAAAAAATATTTTTGTAGATGCTTCAGAACCGTACTTAAATATTTTAACTTTAGTTAAGTTCAGAACAAATAATCAATTACAAGTCATCAAGTATCTAAGTTAATCAATAACCCCACAAACCTACCTAATTATTAGAAAAGGTTTAATGTTTACTCATAAGCATCAAGAAATTTATAAAAATTTACCAAATACAGCCCTGGCCACTTCTGCCCATGTTAATTATTACGGCTTACCTGCTTTTATGGCCGGATCACTTATAGTATTGTAAAAGGCACAGTCATAAACGCAGAATATCTTTAGCCAAACTCTACGTGGTAGTGTTTTAGAATAATTATTTATAAAGTAAATGTGGTAAACCATAACATTCCTGATTGGTATGACAGAATAGGAATGGCCGCGGTAAGAAGGATGGCTTCTAAATGTGAATATAACTGAGAAGCAGACTTTCATATTGTATGTTGTCCATTTTTACAAATTTTCAGGAGAAGCAAAATACTGTTACAAACTAACTAATCGCGAAAAAAAGGCTGATTAGTATAATAATAATGTCATCAGGTGTAATTTATCACAAGTTTTGGTACAAAGAAGTCAAAACACAACTGAAAAAATCCAAAAAAAACTTTTGTACATCAAGCACTTTGTTTGGATTGATTGGACAAAATACGATTTGAATGTCGCCAAGTCAAATAAACAAAACAAAACTATAGTATTGTCTGGAATTTTAATAATAAAACAGTGATATAACGAAGAAAAAGCTGCTATATTAATACCAAGAGCAACCTTAGGTTAAAATAAATTTTATATTATTAAAAAAAAAAATTGTTTCCATTAAACTTTTTAAACAAATTATTATCATCATTTTCAGCGCATTTACACACTTCGTCAGCCTCTTCTTGCTCTTGAAGATCTTCATTTTTACTGTTCGCTGCAACAGCTGTTTCAAAAATTTCAGTCATCCATTTTAACTCCGGGTCTGTGTCGTACCATTCGTCTCCAGATAACGTGACAAGTCATTTTTTTAAACTATCAAGTTTTTTTTTGTTTGATTTGATGTCCTAGAGGTACTTCAGAAAGTACGATTTGATCCAAACGCTTACGAGGTTTTAGCAAAGTTTGGAACGTTTTTGTTGGATCATCGGATCGATATAAGACTTCAGATTTCATCACTACTCCTGAAGTCGGCCTATTTTTAATGATTATTCTCCTACTTGAGCTAATTCCTATAACTTTTTTTAAATAACCTGATGCATTTTTAATATTCACTAATGACCAGTCAGTTCCAAGCTTTCTAATTTCTCCCACTTTTGAGTAAAGTTCCCAATATTTTTCAGGAGTTTTTATAACCGCATGGCGTCTTAAAATTTTTTCCACCCTCCCAAAAATTCTATCTGCAAGGAGATATGAATGTCCACGCACCGGAAATGTTACCTCTATTTTCTTAATCGTTTCTGGAGCGCAGGTATGTAGCCACAACATGAGCATATGGATAATGAAACTGTTTTTATTTTTCCCTGCGCATCCATCAGAAAAGAAACGAAGAGTGTCTATATTAGGTGGAAAATTAATATTTTTTAGAAAATGAAGTGGTGCTGAAGATATTTCTGTGGCTCCCCTGGCAGCTTGATGCTCCATCCATGAATAAAATATTGGATTTTTACAGGTTGTAGATGTAATACAAAAAAGTAAAAGGACAGCTGCTGTGCATAAAAAGCATGCTGTAGAATCTGAATTTGCTACAGGTCAAAAAGAAATGACATTGAGTTAGGTAATTCTTCCTTCCTTGGGAGGCTCTAAATTTGTGAACTTTTAACTGGGTCATTAATTGGTCTTTATTGGTATTATCCTTGGCATTACTGATTTGTGTGCTTGTTCTAACACAATATTTACATACGTCTGTAGTCGGATTACCAAAACCTATGTTAAAGTTATTGCTAAATATCCTGCTAAAGTATTTGTAATTAACTTTTTTGTCTTCGCTCACTTTTGCATTGTACAAATTCCAAAGCTTTTTTTTTGCGGATAAGTATATTCTTCTTGATTTCCGACGACCATAATGGCTTTCTTTACCTTTTAATTGAGTAATGAACCTTTTCACCTCCGTGAATTTTTCAATATATTTTTTGGACTTTCTATCACCAGCTCTTGTTTCAACAAGTTGAGATCCTATTGTTATTTTTTGGCATATTGTATTTATGCGCCTTTGCGAAACACTAAACAGAGCTCTAAATACTTTCTGGCACACCTGGTTTTTACTACCTTTTATAAAAATCTGGGAAGGATGGGAAATCAAGAGTAAAATACTATTGTTGACAAACACTTTCAAATGGTTACTTACAAAATGTTTAACAGCAAAATTATGAGCTTCTCCATCTTCTTTCCGACTTCGTTTCCGCTTTGGTTTTTTAATTTCCATATAGCTTGCAAGCATGCTGTCTTGCGTAATTTTGCTTGGAATTTCAAAAAAAGTTTTACGAATTTTTAGCATATCTTCTTTTAATATTTCTTGGCAATCTAAGTTACTATTATTATGCTTCCAAACTATGTTGAAATTGTCCAAGTTAATGTCCAAATTTGAATATCTTTAAAATTAACAGCAAGACATTAATAACATTTTTTAAATTTTTAACCTTAAAATTACCTTATTTTTTTTTTTTTTCAAGCGATGTTGTAGACCTTTTTCTTTTTCTACTACCTCTGTCCATGCTATCACCAACAACATGTTCACCTTCTAGAACTTCCATTTAAAATAAAAAACAACTTCTATTGTTAATAATGTATCCACAGCACAACACACTAGAAGGTTGAATCGAATTTTTGGTTTGTTGAACGTACGGTTGAATACTGTGACGATTCATTATCTCTGCTGTCGTTATATCCCCGGTAATGCTTTCCAGCAGCTATCCAATACTTTCCGTTGGGAAACACGTGTCCTTACAAATCGGCGAAACAATGTGCCGCTTAAAAGCCAGTAATTACTTAACGTGCTAATACCTGATATGATAATTTTGACGGTTAAAATACTGCCTCCGCGTATTTGTTCTTTATTCGTTGCTTTCTAAATACCCACATGCCAGGGAAAGTCACCTTTGGTTACATAGCTTCCACCGTGAATTGCCGGAAATCCTTTAGGACACTTTTCCCCACATACTGAAATAACCCAAACTGGGTATGCACTCTTCAATAGGCGAATAGGCCCTCAAAACAAATTCGTAAAGGACTTAAAAAGTAACTTTATTCTTCGTGTAATTGTCTGCAAGAATATTCTGCAATTGTACCGTGTGCTGGTTCGTCGCAAGTAGTACTAATAGAATCTTTTGTGCACTTTATGTCGATGGCATTAGATGAAGTTGATGTTGGATAAGTGGCTAAACGTTTGACAAACTGTGAAACATTTTTTTTTTTAGTTTTTGGTAATATACTGGTACTTAGCCACTGTGGAGCGGATGATGACCAGTTACCATTTACACAAAAGAAATCAATCGTGAACGGATATGCATTGAATTGCGGTTAGCATTCAATCTTTAACACACCAAATTGTGGACAGTTTAATCCCGGTCTTCTTTATCGGTGTTACTAATAACAACTTTCCATTAGTTGGATGGTGTGGAATATACAGTCATTTCTGAAATAGTTCATTCTTGAGTTTCTACGGAATTTTTTAAATACTTTAAACTGTAAAAAGGCACAGCACCTGAGATGCCACTTTAGGGTACGATGGTACAGCAGTATTTTGAATATTTCACGTCGTTATAACTGAGAGATTAGCATTGAACATCTTACTTCCTATTGTATAAAAAAATACTTGTTCTAAGTTATGCAGTTATGATGTAACTTACAGAAAAATTCGCTTTAATATCGGTGGTTAATTCGATAAAAATTGAGAACTCCTGTCATCTCAGATACAATTCCTTTAATGCAGCATATTTACCTGCTTGGGTTCTGATAAGAATGTGTTTGGGATGAATTTGAAAGTTGATGGTTGTCAGTGGCCAGTACATATGCTATCGTAAAAATAAAACTGAAACCTTAAAAATACATAATAGTGTCAATAATCGACTAACAGATGGTGACAGACAACTTTAGTTATTATAGTTGAACGATTAATTTATTCAATTACAGTTGAAGGGGTGAGTGGATAAAGGTGTCATGTACATAAACCTAAGTTACGAAATATAAGCATTTGAATATAATTTTTTGGTACCTTTTCCCTATAACTTAACAACTTTAGCATTTGATAAATCTATACCTAAGTGAAACTGAGCTTCCAAAAATTAATCAATGAAAGAATACCGCAAAAGGAATTGTTTTAAATAAAAAAATCGATTTTCATAAAAATGTTACATGACACCTTTATCCACTCACCCCTTCAGTTATGGTTATTTACAATTAAAACCTTCAGTCAATAGTTTTGTGTTTTTTTGTAAATCAAATGTTTTTGTTTATTCGTTGCCCTCACTTTTTCGAACCGAGCGCTGTGCCGCGGCAGTAGCCAGCAACGCCACACAACACTAAAAGTGTCTTTGTCGTAGGACTAGTACAAGACAAGTTGCAAAGACAAATCTTAAGATTTGTTGTATTTGTTTAAATGAGTTGAGCCGTTTAAATTATCCGACAAATATTAAGACAAGTCGTAACTTACAAATGTCAAAGTATAATTTTATTTATGAAAATCACGCTTAGTATACCGACAATGTGTGAAAAATACAAGCAAGAATTACTTTCTGTTGCTTTTAATTTATCTTCTCTTCCGCATTCATCATTGAGAAAACCGGGAACCCTTACCATAACCTCAATTATCAAAACAAATTACGATTTGCAAGCGATCACATCGTACTATTCGTAACAAAGTAGGGATGTGCTACTTTCAGAAATATCCCAAGAGTTGTCGAAAGTCAGGAGTAGCAGTTTTTTATTAGCGAAATGCCTGTAAACTAGCTGTCACCTGTAATATTTCTAAATGTTCCGGGAATTGGTTCAACAAGTCGTAAAACCATTTCTTCTCCAAAATTATTATTTTTGTATGAACCATCAGGTTGTGTGCCGACGTAAGTTTCGAGATTTATTGTATATGCGTCCACAAGAGCAAACATTTTTACACCATACTTGGCCGGTTTATGTGCGATATACTCTTTCAATGAACACCGTCCTCTAAAAGCCAGTAATTGTTCGTCGACTATCAAACATTCAGTTATTGCGAGGTATCACTATATTTGAATACCCTTTAAGAAATATTTCATTAACAATGTGGTGATGCTGCATTTCTTACAACATAATTTATTTATTCCTGAAATATTGTGTCTTCTGTCCTACATAACTGTTTGTTATTTATAATCGTTGGTTACTTGGTCTAAAGTATTTGTCGTTTTCCAGTATACCTCAGTTCAAACTTGACTAAGCATCTAAGTGTTGCATGCAACAGTTTCTATCGTAATGCTATCACTAAGCAAATAAGCAAGTGCATGTAACAGAAGAAGCTAGAGCTTGTGCACATTTTGGTTCCAAGATAATGCGCTATTCCTTTTTTGGAAAGTAAATACAATTTTACCACATTCAGCTTATTTTCTTATATACTGAATTTGCTACAATCGAATTTGTTAGTTAGTAATATAATGACTTTATTGAAAAGTTTGTTTAATGTCGATACGACACACACTAACATCACGACGGTCATTGAACGACTGCTACACTTGCTCATTTAAACACATTTTAAAATTACAACAAACATTAAATTTTCACGTTCACACAGTTATAATTTTAAGATCAAAAGATTAATGATTTTAAAACCTATAATTACAAAAGGCGTACATCCACTGAAAAGTTTTTTAAATTCTTAATTAATTATTCAAGTGCGCGATGAAATGAAATTTCAGATCATTTCATCATTAGACCGCAAGACAGCACCGTGAAAACAAGTAGTTACATACCGAGAAGCAGTTTAAGAATTACAAATAAATGTAATTGGAAGAAATGAAATAAAGGGAAACATATAGATTGTTTGCAAATTAATTAATTCGATTAATCTTGGGAGCAAGTATGACCAAACGTCTTCAAACAGGGGCTGGTAATGAAATGTTTTTATTTATCTTTTGTTGCACTGACTTTTCAGAATTTTCGAAGACAATTAATAACGACCCAATGAAGAAAAATTTAGTTTTGTTGAAAATATTTTTCCAGTGCGGATGTATATGGCCCGAAACGGCGAACAGGATTCTAATTATAATCGGCTGTATCAACGCAGCAAGTTGTGGATTATTAAATTTATGTCTAATTCTCGACCTCATCATTAACACCGAATATATTTCGATTCGGTCATTGGCTTATATAATGGGAATGCTACAAGTAGAAAAAATTGGGACTGCTCTATAACATATAAATATTCTTTTTAACAGGTAACAGCAAAAATCACCACTCTCATAATGTACAGGAAGAAATTTCGAAAAATTGTGTTGAAAATATGGTTCCAATTTTTGCCGATTAAAGTAGCTGCAAGCCAAGTGCAATCTAAGTTAAACAGTTCAGCAAAGTTGATTCGCAGAATTATTTGCTTTTACATTTTTGTAATTTCTGTTTGCGTGCTTGACTTCGTGTTTGTAGAATTAGTCACCGGTGGTCGAGAATTACCATATCCATTATATATTATGCCAAAGTCGAGTCCATTTTATGAACTGATTTACCTCTGGGAAGTTTTCAGCTGTTTGTTCGTCGGTATATTTGGGGCTAGCGTCGATTCCATTAATTTAATTAATGCTCTTGGCTCCTCCATGACAACCTTTAAAATCTAGTGTACGATTTGAGCATCGCACCAATGAAAGATGGTGAATGCGACTCAAGCCAATATGCGGCGTATACAAAGCTTTCGTCTCACGTTGATTTCATCCAAAAAATTGAACTCAGACACCGGCTTCAAATCCAAAAGTACACGGAAAGTAAGTAAGCACCATCTTAAATATCGTCGTTGATACTGCAATAGGGCCTATGTGGAAAAATCACACCTTTCAGGAAACACAAAAAACTGCCCTTCTTAATATGGTATTATCAAAAATAGCCGGATACGAAAAGTAGAGTATCTACTAGAAATTCACAAACGACCTTTTACAGGGTGGTGGAATGATTTTTTTGGATACATTGGCATATTTATCTGAATAAACGTTTTGGGTACATTGGCCCTATTGTAGTATCAACGACGATATGTTGTATTAAGGCTCCTGAACCCTGGGATCTGCGAATCATTGAGAAATTAATGCGAGATATTTTTGTTAGCCTTAAATTTGAAGAAAGCCTTGCATCATCTACTTATGTAGAATTTAATAATCTATCCAGCTCGTAAAATCAAACTTTGAAAAACTGATCTGATTAAAGTATATTAATTAAAATGTCAAAATAGTCTTTACAAGTTTTCTCAATCATTGGTTACCGCAGAATTTTTTGGTTTAGTTCATGTTAAAAATTGAACAAAAAGCTATCTGGCTTGACACTTACTTTTCTTTCAACTATTCTGTACGTTGATTTAAATGAAAAAAATCAATCAAACATTTTGCTCTCAAGTCCTTATTTCGTGACGGTGTCAAGAAGATTTACAATGTCTATTAGTGTAACGTCGCTTCTTAGAATCTTTAATTTATGACTGATGGCAAGTTTCGACTTTATGCACACTAAGTCGGTGATTATTACCTACCATAAAAATAGTATTATTAACCAGAGAAAAATACGCTTCGTAAAAACAAACTTTAGAGTGTTACTTAACCCCTTACCGCCTCATTTTTTTTATACCGTTCAATTAAATATATGTTATTAATTATCGTTATTGAACAATTTAAAAAATACTAAAAAAAAAATTTATCGCGATTTTTGATAAAAAAAAGTTCAAAATATTACTCGCGTCAAATATGTCATATATTGCGGTCAGGGCCACGTAATACCGTTTATGATGATCATATAAAACATTTGAGTGTGCCAAATACGGGAAAAAAGGGGTTAAAATGTCTGATGTGAATTAATAGATTTAAATTTAAAAAATTTAAATACAGTTGAAATCCCGTTTAGTGATGCTCGAAAAGCCACGAAAAAAAAACCACTATAGAGAAATTTAATTACTAATAGAATTCACGATGAATCAAAAAATTAAGAATTAATACGTTTGAAAAAATATTTGTTCATTTAGATATACACACAGTTATTAATAAAAAAACACAATTGTTCATCATATGTCATTGAATAGTTACATTGTATGTACTTATTGTTGAAAAAATTTGTCCAAAGTTTATTGCACAGCAGGTAAGTAGTCGGAATTTGGGGAAAAAAACAGATGTTCAGTATTATATTTTCTATTACCGAAAATTTCGTTCCCCGAGAATTTTGGTAAGCCTTTTTTAAAGAATAATCACTATATATGTATCTTGAACAGTTAAAAGGGACCTATTTTTTGATTGTGTTAATAAATCGACAATCAGAAAATTAAGATGGTTGGATTTGATCGTTTTAGGAGCTCAAGGCCTATTTAAAAATTGATTTCCACGATGTGCTGCTTTCGTGAATATTAAGTTTGCACATTCAGAACATTTTGTCGATAAATATTCATTTATCAGCTCGAATGAACGTATTATAAAAATAAACGTAAAACCGGGTATTATCTACATTAAAATGAAACGGGACTGCAAAAATTAGACGCAAATAACGGGAAAACGTGAAATGTGGGGACGTAAAAACGGGGTTCCACTGTATATCAACGAAAATCGCTGATTGTCCATATTAACCCTAGAGTAACGATCGTCAATTTGACAAATTGCTTACATACAATAAGCGACTTTAGTTTTTATATTTTGAATCGTATTGAATTACAGATAAAAAGCTATTAACTCGCTATAAACCAGTGCCCATCAAACAATTCTTTACTTTCTTCAATAGAATCACCCATCTTCAGTAAATGGTCTGAATTTTTGTTCAAAAGCTTTGAAGCCATATTTATTTCAACAAAATTAAACATCTGCACGTTCAAATTTAGGTATCAGCATCGACGAACTTAACTAACAATATTAAATGCGATGTTTGGAATTTTTACTACCATTGTTTAGGATTTATAATATAAATAAATAAATGTAAACTGAGCAGGAACTCCTATCTCTTATCTGTAAACCGTAATATCAGCAATATCGGCCATAGTCGAATTTTGTTTGACAGCAAACTATTAATTCCAGTAACGTTAGTATTCTACGGTTAAAGAAAAATTTTAAGTTGTGAGTGTGAGTAGTCAGGGAAGTAGGAAAAGACAACGGGATGGAGGTGGGTGAATATAGAAGACTTGATATTTTTTTGTAATCAACAACTATTTTGGTTTATTTCCTATATTTTTCAATGATTTTCAATAAAGTGTAATTTTGTAATCTATAGTCGCTCCACAATTTACCTATACCAACACTTTTCTCGGTTCAATTTCTATTCAAATGAAGTTTTATCCTGGTTTTTAGTTCAAAAAGAGTTTTATCCAAATCTATTTTGCAAGAAGTCCGCCATTGGTAATCTCCAATTTCTGTTAAAACCGCTATTATCTCCTGAAATTTAATGGAGTAGTTCCTTGCATGTATTTGTTTTTTATGATTTTCAGTATTGCTGCTATTGAAAAATCTTTGCTTTCTCCAATAATTTAAAAATGGATATTATTCCTTTTGAATTTAAGCTCCTCATATATTTGCGCCAGTTGTTGTTCGGTAGACGGTTCAGTTTTTATTACTTTATCTAAACTTTGCTTCATATAATATACACAATATCTGCATATCTATATACTACATAAAATTGGATGTATGTAACATAACCTGGAGAGTGTTCCTGTAAAGTTTGGTGCCGATCGGGAGGAGGGGTGGGGGCGAAGTGTCATAAAGTCACCAAATTTTATATACTTTTTTTATACTTGTTGGGTTAACAATTTTACATTGTCCATACTTTCCAAAAATAATTCTTTGTCTTATTGGTTAATAATTTTCGATCTTTTCAACCTTTATTAATGTCCAAATTAATTAATATTTGGTTTGTCATTTGGTGAGTATTAATTTGATTTTAAAGTAATTTTCCACAATTAGATACCATCTACACTTATTTCAGTTACTGCCTTGGATTGTAACCTGCAACAAACATCAATTTATTTATTAATGAACTTACCATTCATTCTTAATCAATTTACAGTTAAACAATTCAATAAACAATTTTAATTCTTGTAATAAAATGACTGTTACAATACTGACATATTTAAAAATTTTCATCAAATACATTTTAATGAAATCAAATTTATTTTAAACTAGCTGAAGTGCCCGGCTTCGCTCGGTGTACAAAATTTGGTGGCTGTAGGATACTTCTTTTCATGCGAAAATCTAGTTGGGCGATCCCCCCCCCCAATATTTGATAGCTGTAGGACATTTCTTTCTATGCGAGAATCTGTTTCGGTGATACCCTCCTACCAGAATGTACTTGTATACAAAATTTGGTTGCTGGAGGACACTTCTTTCTATGCGAAAAAATGATTGGGTGATAAGTCCCATCCCCACTACGTTGCACTTGTGTACAAAATTTGGTGGCTGTGGGACACTTCTTTCTGTGCGAAATTCTTTTTGGGGTAATCTCCCTCCGCCCGGCATCAAACTAAGACCCCCCTACTAAGATGCACTTGTGTACAAAATTTGATGCCTTTAGGACACTTTTTTCTATGCAAAAATCTTGTTTTGCGATAACCCCCCCCCCCTTCCGATCGGCACAAAACTTAGAGTTTTCCTGAAAGCCCCCTACTAAGATGTACTTGTGTACAAAATTTGGTGGCTGTAGGACACTGTTTTCTATGCGAAAATAAGTTTCAGTAATCGCCCCTTGCAATTTTTGTTTCCCCCACTCCACGATCGGCATCAAACTAAGTCCTCTCTACGAAGATGCACTTGTGTACAAAATTTGTTGGCTGTAGGACACTGTTTTCTATGCGAAAATAAGTTTCAGTGATCCCCACGTGTGATTTTTGTTTGGACCCCTCCCCCGATCGGCATTAAATTAAGTCCCCTCTACTAAGATGCACTTGTGTACAAAATTTGTTGGCTGTAGGAGACTTCTTTCTATGCGAAAATAAGTTTCAGTGATCCCCCGTGCGTTTTTGTTTGCCTCCCCCCACGATCGGCATCAAACTAAGTCCCCCCTACGAAGATGCACTTGTGTACAAAATTTGTTGGCTGTAGGACACTGTTTTCTATGCGAAAATAAGTTTCAGTGATCCCCACGTGTGATTTTTGTTTGGACCCCTCCCCCGATCGGCATTAAATTAAGTCCCCTCTACTAAGATGCACTTGTGTACAAAATTTGTTGGCTGTAGGACACTGTTTTCTATGCGAAAATAAGTTTCAGTGATCCCCCCCGTGCGATTTTTGTATGGACCCCCCCACTCCACGTTCGGCATCAAACTAAGTCCCCCCTACTAAGATGCACTTGTGTACAAAATTTGTTGGCTGTAGGACACTGTTTTCTATGCGAAAATAAGTTTCAGTGATCCCCACGTGTGATTTTTGTTTGGACCCCTCCCCCGATCGGCATTAAATTAAGTCCCCTCTACTAAGATGCACTTGTGTACAAAATTTGTTGGCTGTAGGACACTGTTTTCTATGCGAAAATAAGTTTCAGTGATCCCCCCGTGCGATTTTTGTATGGACCCCCCCACTCCACGTTCGGCATCAAACTAAGTCCCCCCTACTAAGATGCACTTGTGTACAAAATTTGTTGACTTTGGGCCCTCCCCTCCCCAACGGCACCGAACTTTCCAGGAACACTCTCCAGGTTATGTTAGAGTATTCCTGAAAATTTCATCAAAATCGGTTCAGCGGTTTCCGAATCTATAAGCTACATCCATAAATACATACACACAGAAAGAAATAGTCAGTCTAATAGTAAAAAAACGTGCATTTGCAGCTGATTTATTTATGTTTAAGTATTTAAATTGTCGAAAAGTACACTTTATTAACTATAGCTGCCCCGACAGACATTGTCCTGTCCAAATTTCAATAAAAAGCACTTTAAGTTTTTCGAAAATTTTCAATTTTTTAATTTAAATAGATAATTGTACATACAACGTTTCTAGCTTAAACAGTATGAGCTGTGCGTTGATCATCAGTCAGTCAACTTTTCTTTTATATAGATTTAATAATTACATAGACCACCTTCGGTGTTATGAGAGTCTTGATGAAATGCCCGTAGATAATTTAGAAGAGCTTGAAGAGGTGTAGACAACTTTGAAGCCTCAATGAGTATTGTGCGCTGTTAGCAACAAAGCAGATAGATATGCTGCGATTAAAAAGAAGTGCGGTGTCCCACTCAAGTGATTTTCGCCAAGAATTTGTACTCCAAGAACGCCATGTCGATTGCAACAAAAGCCGCCATCCAAATGAATCTAAATAAAACCCGAGTGTTTTCTCTTTTTTTACTGAAGACGATAGTGGAACCAAAACTTCTTTTTTTTAATATTTTAAATCCAACTGTACAGCGCAGTGGTTCATTTTTTTTACTTTCATATGTAGATTCCAGTTTTCTGTTCTTGTGAACATGAAGAAATGTTTTTTCTCATTACTTATTTTTCTTCTTTCGTGCAAATACGGTCTGGAACATCAACATCATGCCAGTGAATCAGTAGCTAGTGTAAATGCGTTTCTTCCACATAATAGTTTTATTTTTCAAAGTTCAACTGTTACTTATCACCATTTTGTTTTTGGTTTAAGTTAACGTTGTCGGCGCTGATATAGATTACTCGTGACCACCATTGAAATAACTTTTAGTATCGTTAATATTTAGGTATGTAAATAATAAATTGTGTTAACCGAGCAACATCGTGTTTTGTGCTCGTTTAATGCAATGCCAGACAATATAATATGCTAGAAAATGATTTCCGCTACAGAGACGCAACACATCGCTTTACGTAGAGGGGCCAGCCATTTCGTTAACCAATTGTTAAGTTTAAAAAGTTGAAAATGTCTCGGAAATTAATATTCCTAATCTTATAAAGTTAATTTGGAAATGAACAAAATACGAAAAGATTATAACTCGTTCTGAATTTACGTACTGTCACTGAAAATATAGGATTCGGAAAACAAACTTAAATTGACCATTTCCAGACACCTCGTACATATTGCCAAATTGAAAATTAACAAAAAGTTCTCGAACTTATAATTTCGCAAGTAAAAGTTTGAACAGAACTGAACATAAAAACAATTAAAATAACTGATTGATGGTTATTGATGTTATGAGGCTCTCAAAAAATAACTAACGCTTAACAAAAGAAACAAAGAAACACTACGACCTTAGGTACTTACAATTATTTTGAATGGCGATTTTTATTACAATCGACATGCGTTCTTCCCGTTTGTTTGCGAAAATCACTTCAGTGGGACACAGCACCTCTTTTTAATCGTAGTTTATCTATCCGCTTTCATGTTGCTAATAGTTGTGTACATCTCTTCAAACTATTTTAAATAATCTGCACGAATGTCATCATAAATTGTCGAGTTTCCCAAGCGCCACATATCTATCGAATTGAGAAAAATTAGTCTGAACCGCCGACAGCTTGCCTCAGTTGCCATAAGTTTAAAAGAAATAAAATGAGTAGCGTAGGTTTTGGAGGGTTCATCGATGACGTTAATCGGAATCGCTATCCTGGCCCCCGAGCTGATGTCAGTGCAATCGATAGGAATCCGTATTGCAGATGTTCTCGGCTGATCCAATACGGAAACGTTCCTGATGAAACGGTTAACGGTTGAACAGGGAAGAACTTCCGAGACTCAAGGTCGTACTTGTTTCTTCCCTTTATCGATGGTGGGTGTTCGAATCTGTTCAGTGCGATCGGATGTTGTTGAAGTGATCCTAAATTAGTTTTGTTTAACACTAAACTATTAAATCCCGTAATGTTGGCTTTCTAAAAATAAACTAATTCAGTACTTCCTTGTAAACTGCATTAGTGGTATCACCCAGCGGTTGTCCAGTTGCTACAGCTCTCGTCTTTCATGCAAGGCCAATTGTGATTTACGGTTCCTCTGGCCCATGTATCATGTTTGACCTGACTATATCGTAAAGCTAGCTGACCCGACAGACGTCCTGTCCAAATTTCAAACACCATTTTGTTTATTGTAATGCTTTGTGATACATGACCTTTAGTTGTGTTGTCTGGCGCGTAAATAAACAAAACTGATGGTTTCCGCCCCGGGGACAGGCGACATACAATTGACAATGCACGAAGCTATAGATTTTGTAGGTTAATGCCGCAAACGCTCAATGACTGCCCTTATAATTTGTTTATTGTCATTGCGAATGCAAGCCGCACTGGAAATTGCAAGCATTTAAATTCGAATATCACAACAGAATCACAATATTGAACTGAAATTAAATAACTGAATTACTTCACTAAAACCGCATTGAGAATGACAGTTGTCAAATGTCGAACTATATTTAGCCTCGTTCCCAGTTTGATGTTTACAATTTCTTAAAATTTTAAAGGCAACTTTTAAAAAATACCTTTCCGTCATAACCTGGCTCGAAGTATTACTAAAATTTTAATAAAAGAATTAGCCAAATCTGTCGCGCCGTTCTGAAGTTATCGCGTTACCAACACACCATATTTCATTTTTATTTATATAGATTATTTACATGCTTATAAATTTGAATCCTTTTGAACTGTAATAAATGATCAAATTAATTGTCACTGATTCATTTTCATTTCATAAACCAAAACAAAATTGTTTCGTTTAGAAGTTGGTGGGCGAATAATTTGATTTGTGAATAATTTCCCATAACCAGGTTCTACCTGCACTTATTATAATTGCTGCCGTGGATTGTAATCTGAAATAAGCATTAATCCATTTATTAATGTACTTACCATTCATTCTTCATCACTTTAAATTTACATCAAACTTGCACTTCTTTTAAATAATATAGGGTTTTCCAATAAGAGGTGTTATTTTGAATAGCCCGTTATTTCGGTAGATGTCACTTTTGGAGCTGTAATTTTTTGACATTTGACAAGTAGAAACTACGCCATTAATAAAAATGGAACGATACACGCTTCAACAACGCATTGAAATTATTAAAAAATAGCGCAATCCATTAACCGTAACTGGTGCTCCAGCCTCATTTTCGAAAAAGTAAGGTCCAATGACCCCGCCGGACCATAAACCGCACCAAACAGTCACACGTTGAGGATAGAGAGGCTTTTCAACAATAACTCTTGGGTTTTCTGAGCCCCAGATGCGACAATTTTGCTTGTTGACGAAGCCATCCAGGTGGAAATGGGCCTCATCACTCAAGATGATTTTTCGATGGAATTCCGGATCATTTTCATGCATTTCAAGGACCCAATCGGCAAAGATACGACGTTGTTGATGATCGGCCGGCTTGAGTTCTTGTGTTAACTGAACTTTATAAGCCTTAAGACCCAAATCTTTATGCAAAATACGGTGTAATGACGTTTTTGGAATGTCTAATTCCAAAGAACGACGAGGAATGGACAAACCTGGGTTTTCTTCAACACTTTCGGCTACAGCAGCAATATTCTCGGCTGTTCTTGAGCGACGTGCACGGGTTTTATTCTTCACATCACTAACTTGTCCCAACAGCTCGAATTTTTCCACCAATTTCTGTATTGCGGTCCGACAAGGTGCTTCACGACGACCCAAAAATGTTCGAGTTTTACGAACCGTCTCTGCCAAATTTTCACCATTTTTATAGTGAATTTTAATAATTTCAATGCGTTGTTGAAGCGTGTATCGTTCCATTTTTATTAATGGCGTAGTTTCTACTTGTCAAATGTCAAAAAATTACAGCTCCAAAAGTGACATCTACCGAAATAACGGGCTATTCAAAATAACACCTCTTATTGGAAAACCCTATATTTTGTGTAAACGTTTTATCTATAGGAAAAAATCAGTTCAATAATATTGTTTTTCTACAAACACTGTTAAAAGTTGAACATTTAACACCCCATAGGAAGAGGTGGGTCAAAACCACCTAGTTGGGTCAAACCGTCAAAATAATTTGAATTTATTAAAAAATGATTTATATGTATTGTGCAGTAAAATAAAATGTTTAATACAATCCACTAAATTATTCTTTTAAGTATGTGCACAGTTTGAAGGGTGAGGGATTAGTTGTAAGACTTCAGGGGTTAGAAGTTAGCTATCGGAGGTCAGCTATCAGGCATCAGACTTTAGGGTCAACTATCATGGGTCATACTTCAGATGTTAAATATGCGATTGTAGAATTCGCATGCCTATAAATTGTTTATCACTCATTAGATCGTGCAACTGTAAGGTTGTCTATCAGATGGGCTGCAGGGATCAATTATGATTTTCCACTTTGATTTTGTTGGTACGTCGTTAAGCTAATTATAACATGAAGAATGCACCTGGTGATCTTAAGCTAATGACATGGTGGCGCCATCATGCATTCATGCACCTGGTGACCTTGAAGGTAATTAAAAACCCATTAAGCTAATTACCTAGTGACGTCTTTACGTAAGAATGCACCTGGTGGCCTTCGGCTAATTACATGGTGACGTCATCATGCAAGAATGAACCTGTTAACCTTGAAGGTCATTAAGAACCCATTAAGCTAATTACATGGTGACGTCATCACGTAATAATGCACCCGGTGACCTTGAAATGTAATTAATTACTCATTGTGCTAATTTCCTGATGACGTCATGTAACCTTGAAACCGAAAGGTCGTTAATGACTCATACCTGGTGACGTCATAGAGGTAATTAATTACTCATTAAGCTAATTACTCATTAGGCTAATGACCTCATTAACCTAATTACACACATGAATCACTGATCGATTAAACTGATATCAATTTGACATCAAAATGTCCCAGAAACCGCTTAGCTATACTACTGTAATGACCCAAACTTGCCGCCGAATTATTTAAATATTTGAAATATCCCGAACGCTCGAAAAATAAACCGCGAAATTCAAATTGGCCAACAAAATTGTGATCGTCTAGAATGTCGGTAGGACTCCTCGTTGCGTTTACACAATGCGGCAAGCGTTCTGGATGCAACGGTGAGACTTTTAGGGGAAGAGGTGTCTTCAATAAAACAATATCATAGTGGAGGATGCCTTTTTAATTAAATCAAAATAGTAAGAGCGGAGAGCTCATGCAATAAACTGGAATCGGTGAAACCTCCCCAAACCGATTCCTCAGGCATGTAAAAAAAAACAAAAGCATACACAAACAAAGAAAGCAATTAATACCACCGACATACACAACATAAGAAATCGTCCCTTTTTATAAATAAACAACATACAAAATAAAAAACATAAACGAGATGTGGTATGTGATAAAAAAAACACATGTTAAATAATTAGGTTGTAATGTCGAATCATCTGAAACATATCGGAGATCACACCGAAGACCTGGATAAATTTTGATTGGCAAGGCAGTACGAATGATGGACATGATTTCATCATTATTATCACTTGAAGCATGAAATAACAAGAACTATTTGTTATGATA
Source organism: Dascillus cervinus (assembly GCA_949768715.1). Lineage (NCBI taxonomy): Eukaryota > Metazoa > Arthropoda > Insecta > Coleoptera > Dascillidae > Dascillus > Dascillus cervinus. Next base: position 20,356,038 of record OX458320.1, read on the forward strand.
AATTAACCGGGCTACGAACTGTTGCCTTTCCAGGCCCACGATCCAGCACTACAGTGCGCCGTAGAGGGCGGTCCGTAACTCTGCCTTAATGCCTTTTTCGAACGGTGGAGAGAACGGCACAGCAATTAGACACAAATAAAACAACAATCTCGGCCTATAAATGATGTCCCGCCTGTTATTGGCTAGGTTCCCCACCACCGAGTACAAAAACAACACCGTTATAAACAGCACATACATAGCATAATAGACAAACAAAACCTTTTCGATCATACTCACAACCGAGGAAATGGAACACAAATTCCAGCTCGCCGCCACTGGTAAGAGCTGCAACCAGTTCCCGGGGGTGATAACTAAATGTCCACATTACGCGCAGATGGTAATTTAAATTAATAAAAGGACGATTTCTCATGTTTACAATTAGAACATACAATATCTAACCAAGGAACACACATGCGACGAACCGGCCTATAATCACGTTCGACCGGTCGTTCCCAACGAGGTCTTCGTGTAGAATTGGGCGCCTCCGCATAACCCTTTAAACCTTGCGTCGGTCCAAATCTGGTTCAAGCGCTCCCGAGTGCGCGCTTAAGTAACGAGCCCTCCCGATACTCCGGCACTGGAAGGCACGCCCTAACGGAGCGGCTACATGACGCCGCGCGGAGATTTTGACCCTTAACGACACGTAACCCGCGTCCCCTTTACAAACAACGGAAAAACCCCGCGTTTCTTCGCCCCCGCGATAAAAAAAACGCATGCTAACCCTTGCCGTCCCCGTACTTAACCAAAACTAACGCGCGATTAGGCCGATTCGTTATCTAACTACAGTTTCATACTACTAAATCTAACATGCTAACTAACCTACCCCACGCGCTGTAACCGTCAACAAAAACTACCAGATACGATACCCGGATTAAGAGATCCTGCACAAATTGCTCCACTAATTAAAAACCCACCCCCAAAACAACAAGACACTTTAAAATAAAATTAAAACAACCACTTTTTCTCGAAGCGTCTTCTTCGGTTCAGGGCCCGCTAGCTTCTCCCCGCACCCTCGCTTCGCGTTCCTAAAAAAACCGGCCCCACTCCACCCTTATTTTCGTGGCTTAAGAATCTGGCGACTTAAGTCGGTGCGTGTGTCGGGTTGCCGACGGTGCAGGCGTAAATTTGAATTTTTAAATTCAGTTCACTACACTACTTATGTTAAATCTAAATTTATAGTATATTGGAAACTGCGTCCTTTCTCTACAATGAATACAACTAGATTTAATATAACATTATTTTTTTTAAACAATTCTAAAAAAAACAAATCATTAAACTTTCTTTCCAAAATAAGTTTAGTGCTAAGTTTTAACACAATAAGCTATTAAACAAAATTTAAAAAAAAAATTAAAAGAAAATTGTATTCAACTTATTTTACTTACATACCGACAGGCGTCGGGCCTCACAGCCGGTGACTAAGCAAAACACAAAAACAATATGTCTTCACACGTTGCTATCATAGGAAATACTGATGATAGCGCTGACGAAATGAGGCAGCTACCCGAAGAATCAGCCAAATTTATTAAAAGATTAAAATATTATTCAGCGTTTCCAAAAAAAGTCGGTCTCTGACGTATGGCGCCAGCTCTGTCGTGTTAAAGCGGTTCCAATGTCGACTTAACATTCATCGTGTTCTAGTCTCCTCAGCACCTACATTTTAATATCGTTCGAAATGCTTTTTCGTGTCATTTTGGTTTCATTACCACACTTATTCATTCTGAATAATCTAAAAAAATTGTACGGATTTATTTTTAATGAACAAATAGAATTTTTATTGATTTCTTACACAATCATATCGAGAATTACAGCACATAAATTAATAACTGCCAATGAACAGGATACGCGAAAATAAACGTACCAAGCAAACATAGATTTAGGGGAATTACGGCGCTACGATAAATTGCCACCTTTCGCTGATTGTTCAGAAATAATCGTACTATGTAGCTATATACGAATCAACGAAATGCCGAAATAATTTAAATCAGCGTAATGTTTTTTTTTTCAGACTTCGAACAAACAGCGTTATATCGAATCAGCTTTAGACGAGAAAGCGCTAAACGAGGTTTTAGTGTACTTTCATTTGGGAGACCAAACCGTCGTTGCACCATGTAATTTTTAGAAAACAAACTATAAAATAAATTTGAAAATTGTTATGTGTATTTCAATAGCGTTACAGTTTTGTAAAATAAAACGCAGCTGAAAGATTTTTAGCTCTGGTTTCGCTTTGTAGATGGCACTACTGAAAAATCCACGGTGACACCGTTAGAATTCAAAATGAAAATGTTTTAATTAGTTTTGTAAAACGTCAACAAACTGTTAGGTTGTACTTGTTGTTCATACGTTGCTTTCAAACTGGTTTCATAACGTTCATTTTGTTTTTGACCTAATTCATGCATGATTTACCTTAGTTTTAGGTTTTGGTTGTTTCAATCCTTTACAAAAAAAAAATTATTCAAATTTTAGAAACAAAATACTGTAAGTACGGAAATTATAAACAATCGGTTGGCTCATTTTGAACATAAAAAAAATAAAGAATAGAAAAAACATCATTTTTAATTTTTCTTTTAGTTGTGTATTATATGATACCTATATTTATTAAGTTTTTAATTTCAGTAGGGGTGGGTGGGGCAAAACCGCCTACTTAAGCTTTGACTTATGATTTCTAGGTTATTGCATAAAAATTATTTGAATAAAATATCAGAACAAATTGCTTATAGACTTATTATCATTAATCATATTATTCATTTCAAAATTAAACAAAAATTAAAAACAAAATTTAATTAAAAGTTTAATTAAAAATACAGATATTGCAAATAAATTCATCCAAATCGTCCTATCCACATCTAGTGCATAGATACTTCATAAATCTATTTTCTACACTTTCGGTATTTCACCCATTCTTCCTGTGCCTTGGATTTTAAACGACATTTTCCGCAATACAAGCAGAGGGGATCTTCTGGCTCATCTTCCGCTTCACAATGACTGTCACTAGCATCAGCAATTTCTTGTTTCTTACGTTTGATTCCTTTTTCCGTAAAGCAAACCATTTGTACAGATTTTTCATTTGGGTGAAATTGCCCTAGATGCGAATAGGCGGTTTAGCCCCATAACACAGAAATTGTAAATTATTTTTTCTAACAGTAAAAACGGCTGTTAACACTTGGGTATTAGCCCAAACTGTGCTGTTACAATTGAAGCGTTTTTTACAAAAACAACCATAGTCCTAATTTTTTTTGGTGATATTTCTTATGAATATCGAATGGGCAATGGCTGTTTTTGCAGAACAAGCAAATATTTACTTAACTATAACGTTGGATTATGTATCTTCTTGCAGAAACCGATCACACCATTCGATTGGGCGTCCAAGAAACTCTGTAACTCAATACTAACCGCGAATTCGCATTTTTGGACTATGGTCGTTTTTGTAAGAAGCGCCTCAATTATTATTTTATAACTATTTAATTTTGACCGGTCTCAAACTTTGGCCTAAACAATAAATTTGCGTCGCTAATGATTGTTCCGTTTTTGAAGTTTTCTGCGCATAACTTTTGGTAACCTACCTTACGAGACCTCCTCTACTGACAATGGTTCTTACTAATAGATGAGGACCATATTTCAAATTATTCTGACCTAGGCGGTTTGACCCAACTAGGTGGTTTTGCCCCACCTTTTCCTATGGGGTATTAAAAGTTCAACTTTTAATGGTGTTTGTAGAAAAACAATATTATTGAACTGATTTTTTCCTATAGATAAAACGTTTACACAAAATATTATTTAAAAGAAGTGCAAGTTTGATGTAAATTTAATACAAAATACAATTTTAATCGCATTTTTGTCCTATAAGTCTCTGTGCTGCTAAACAAGTAATATTTTGCAATCTTTGTGTTTTATGTAACAGTTTATACAATACTTCTTTTTAATAAGTTGTTACGGTACATTAGGCATTTCGAGACACAACAATTTATCGCGTTACGACACTGTTGCAAGCATCGAAAACTTTTGAAGTAAGTTTCGCTTCTCGAAAAGCAGAGTTTACCTCTCAAAAACGCAGGGATCTATTTGTACGATTTTAGTTGATAAGCAGTGACGAAAATGTCGAGAAAGTGTTCCGGAGAGAGCCACCGAATATTCATCCAAGGGAAAAATAATGGGTCTGAATTACTCGACGGCTCTCCGCGTCAAATTTAACATTCGATTTGTCGAAGGATGACTTCGCGGTCAAGAAATAAATCTGGATGAGAAGCTGCGGCGACCGGAGCACCCATTCAGTGAAGCGTAGATAAGTCGTACTCTTTCCTGTTTTATATTATTTTAATGTATTCTTGTAAATTGCACTGATTGAATTATTGGTCCTCAGCCGCGTGCAACGCGGTCCCTGGGTATGTAGCGGCGGCTGTATTATTAATAGCGCGTCAATTGACGATCGATAAAAAATAATTTGTAATAAATAAATCAATCAAACATCGAGTTAATTACTACAAATTGGTGACCCCGACGTGATTTGAAAAACATGTTAAACGAACAACAGCCACCGCCGCTATCAGAAGGCCGACAAGAGCTCCCGCTTTATGCTTCACTGGATCAGACTTCAGTACAAGCGGCCCCGTTTTGCCCAACAAATCCGGACCTCTGGTTCCGCTTGTTGGAGGGCCAATTCCAATGCAAACGGATGACGAACGACACGACCAAGTTTTGGGCAGCTCTCAATGCCATGGGAATTCAGTACGCGGCTGAAGTTGACGACATCACGCGTAGCCCCCCCGAAAATGATAAGTATTTAACCCTAAAGACTACGCTCATCCATCGTCTCACAGGATCCGTCGAATTACGGATTCGCCGATTATTGGAACGCGAAGAATTAGGTGATCGGACGCCATCGAAGTTCCTGCGACATTTAAGGACTATAGCGGATATTCAGGTTCCTGATAATGTTATTAGGTCCCTGTGGTTTCAAAGACTACCTGCAAATGTGCAGTGTATTTTAGCTGTTCAAACTAATAACACACTCGATCAACTAGCCGAGTTAGCGGACAAAATCTGTGAAGTTATGCCACAACCCACAGTCGCCTCCATCGCCACACCGCTTTCTCACCAGCAGGTATCTGTTACACCTGTACTTGGTCAAACTGCAAGTACGACAGCTGCCGTCTCTGCTCCTGCATGTAATACCATCGACAAACTCGTGAAACAAATGGAGGCGTTGACTCGTCAAATGGACGAACTATGCAGAGATCACCGTCGAGTACCATCACGTACCCGTAGTCCTAGTCGAAATCGACAAAGCAGTTCGCCTTCACCTTCTGGTTTGTGCTGGTACCACAAAGAATTTGGAACTCGTGCTAAACGCTGCCGTTCCCCGTGTAAATTTTCGGAAAACTTCAACAACCAGTAGTAAGTACGACCGAAACTGCTGGTATCTTCGCGAGTGGTCGTCTTTTCTTGACAGATCTTTCTACTAAATTAACGTTTCTTGTTGATTCTGGCGCAGACGTCAGTATTTTTCCAAAGAAACTTTGTAAATGGAATCGCGAGAAAACAGAATTTTCACTCTATGCCGCCAACGGTACAAAAATTGACACTTTTGGAACAGTAGTGCTATCCCTTGATCTCGACCTTCGTCGGAAATTTCCGTGGACATTTCTGGTTGCTTCTGTCGATAAACCAATCATAGGAATCGATTTTCTCAGTTTCTTTAATCTGCTCATCGACGCCCGTCATCGACGCCTGATTGACGCCACAACCCGACTCACTACTTCAGGTACCCTTCCCAGCAACCTATCAGTTGGAAGCATTAAAACAATTTCAGGAGACTCACCATATCACAGCATCATTTCCGAGTTTCCTGAAATAAGTCGACCCACCTGGCGATCCACTTCCACCAGTCACGGTGTGACGCACCACATCGAAACGACCCCTGGCCCACCGGTCACATCTCGCCCCCGTCGCCTCGCCCCAGAACGACTTTCAATTGCCCGCAAAGAGTTCGAGCACCTCTTAGCCCTCGATATCATTCGTCCTTCAAAGAGCAATTGGTCCTCCCCCCTTCACCTGGCTATTAAAAAGAACAATGAGTGGCGCCCCTGCGGAGATTACCGTTCACTAAACGTACGAACTGTGCATGATAATTATCCGATACCGCATATTGAAGATTTTGCTCAAAATTTATACGGAAAGTCAGTGTTCTCAACAATAGATCTACTTCGAGCATTTCACCAAATTCCCATTAATCCAGAGGACATTCCGAAGACAGCAATAACAACACCTTTCGGCTTGTACGAATTCGTATACATGAGTTTTGGTCTTCGAAACGCTGCACAGACTTTTCAACGATTTATCGACCATGTCCTCCGCGGACTTGATTTTTGCTATTCATATATCGACGACATTTTAATCGCGTCCTCCTCGCCTGAAGAACATTCATCGCATTTAAAAATCTTGTTTAATAGGCTGAAAGAATTTGGTGTGATTATCAACCCCTCAAAATGTTGCCTGGGTCAGCCCGAGGTCCTGTTTCTTGGCCACACTGTCAATGCGACAGGATGTCACCCCCCTCAAGATCGTGTGGAAGCTATCCGCGACGCTAACGTCCCGACTACCGTCAAGCAGTTGCGTCGTTTCCTTGGAATGATAAATTTCTACAGGAGATTCATTCCCAATGCAGCATCTACGCAGGCACCACTGAACAATCTTTTGACGGGCCCAAAGTCAAAAGATAACCGCGTCATCGATTGGACTTCCACAACACTTACAGCTTTCGAAGCTGTCAAACAATCCATCATCAGTGTCGCTCTGTTGGCTCATCCTTCACCAACTGCAGTTAGATCAGTTATGGTCGACGCATCGGACTTTGCCATAGGAGCGGTGCTCCAACAATACATCGATGACGCATGGCAACCGATAGGCTTCTTTTCTCGAAAATTATCTCCCACGCAACAAAAGTACAGCGCGTACGACCGAGAATTATTAGCTGCCTACACCGCCATCAAGAAATTCCGTCATTACCTCGAAGGTCGAAAATTCACACTTTATACGGACCATAAGCCGCTGACGTTCGCTTTCCAACAAAATTTGGACAAGTGTTCACCACGTCAATTCCGGCACCTTGATCTTATTGGACAATTCACTACAGACATTCAACACGTCAGTGGCAAAGAGAATATACCGGCTGATACACTCTCGCGTCTCGAGTCCATTAGCACGAACCCTGTTAATTTTTCTGACCTTGCTGCAGTCCAAGAAACAGATGTCGAACTTCAAGATTTGGTGAATTCCAACCAAAGCTTACACTTCGTCAAGATTCACTTTCCTGAAGTCAACCGCGACGTTTTGTGTGATATCGCAACCGGTAAAGCCAGACCAATTGTACCTAATGCATTTCGCAAGAAAATTTTTGACAATCTACACGGGCTTTCACATCCTGGTGCACGAGTAACTACTAAATTGATTACATCTCGATTCGTTTGGCCTTCCATAAATAAAGATTGCAAAACCTGGTGCCGACAGTGCATTGAGTGTCAAAAGAACAAAATTTCTAGACACGTTAAATCGCCGCTGTTCCCCATTTTTCCACCAAATGCTCGCTTTGAACACATTCATGTTGATCTAGTGGGCCCTTTGCCGCCGTCTAGAGGAAATTCCTACATTTTAACTTGTATCGATAGATATACAAGATGGCCAGAGGCTGTGCCCATTCCAGACATTTCCGCCGAAACCGTCGCAATTCATCTTTTGCACTGCTGGATAGCTAGATTTGGAGTACCATGTCGAATCACGACTGATCGAGGTAAGCAATTCGACTCCAACCTCTTCCAGAGTTTATCTCGACTAGCAGGCATTCAGCATCTCAAAACCACTGCGTACCATCCACAATCGAATGGGATGGTCGAACGTTACCACCGTGTGCTAAAATCTGCTCTCAAATGCCATGGTCATGCTAATTGGGTCGAATCATTACCTCTCGCTCTGCTTGGTATTCGCACTGCATTGAAAGAAGATCTTGGTACCTCAGCTGCAGAGCTCGTTTACGGTACTAGCCTTCGATTACCAACCGAACTTTTTTTATCAACTCCACCCGAATCAACATCTGAATTTGTTCTTAGACTACAAGAACATTTTTCAAAAATCCGACCAAAGCTTCCACGATTGCATACTCAATCGCCTGTTTTCGTCTGGAAATCTCTTCATACGACCTCGCACGTTTTCATTCGTCACGACGCAATACGGAAACCCCTTCAGCCTACCTACCAAGGCCCATTCCGTGTCATTACCCGAGGTGAAAAAACGTTTGAAGTAGATGTCCGTGGACGTACTCAGACCATCTCAATTGATCGCCTCAAGCCAGCTTTTGTTGCTGCCGATGAAGTCATCTTCAATGACACTTCCAAACCTGCTACTAAGAAGGAGAAGCGCGTGACGTTCCAAGCGCAGCCAGAATATTTTTAACATTCTTCCGCGCTCTCACTGGGAAGGAGGTGATGTAGCGGCGGCTGTATTATTAATAGCGCGTCAATTGACGATCGATAGAAAATAATTTGTAATAAATAAATCAATCAAACATCGAGTTAATTACTACAGGTACTTTAGGATAATGGGGCCCCTATGGCTATGATCTGACAGAGGACTATTTTATTAACAACAGGTAAACGAAGTAGATAAGCAAAATTCTAGATTTATTCAACTGTTATTGACGGGTTTCATTTGGTGATCTGGTGATCTGGCAGGAACTAGGGGCCCCCATGGAGCGCGGGGCCCTGAGCACTTGCCCAGATTGGCCAATGGAAAAGAGGGTGTTGGCCGCGTGTGGGTACCCGTTAAATTATTATCTTGTACTGGCTCATGTTTTGATTCATTTTTCCAAGCTGGTAATATAATTATTGTGTGAATTTCAATCGTAGTATTTTGTAACCCTTGCACCATCGAGAGTTTCTGCTTTTTTCCTTGATCTTTCGATTGAGCATCGACCACCCCAAAAGGCAGTGGCACCCAGTTAACATCTCCGGTTAATAGGAAGAGAGAACGCACCTGAAAGTAACTCCTGTAAGTAATACGAACCCACCCTTCGCCGACTTGACCTGACCGAGTACAATTATGTTACGCGAGCCTTTGGGACCATAGCCAAGTGTCTTTCTCGGTTAAGCCCTCTTTATATACTGATTCTATGGTACAATGAAATGATCAACAAAAAAAAACCTTGTTTATCATTTACTACAAATATTTATTGCACTAGTAAATAACATGTCATATAACGCGTCACTAGCGGTATTACAAGTGTGTCCAGCTAGTGACCGGTTCAATTGTGGTGTTACATTGTAAAAAATTATATATTCTTAACTTACCTCATATAATAACATTAACTACTTCAATCACCACTTTGTTTTATACTTCAATCACCACTTTGTTTTATTCACGAGTGATTGGGTCAATGTGTAGATCGAAAATGACAGTTTCATAATCTAAAATTTGAACATAATAATAGTTTTGTCTCAACACAGAAACAGAATATTAACTTTAAGAAAATTTTCGAGGTTTAAATTTATTAAATTTGCCCCCGATAATACCATTTCTTGTTGCGACATTTCGATTATTAGTAAAATAACCTTTCTTAATCCTTTATTCGCAAACTGTTCCCAGTTCGATTTGTACGCAGCATCGGCAAGCAACAATCCCTAAAATATAATCAATTCAATTGGTAATTTAAAAAAAAATTATTTGGTGAATATCCCAAAAACTTGGCGTTCGATTGCTTCTTTGAAAAAGGCAATCTTTTCTGATCTAACCTGCTTTTTAACTTTAACACTAACAAAGTTACCAATATAAATCAACCTATTCAGAAAATTAGGCAACACATCTTACTTCCCAATTGCTATAAGAAATGAAATAGTAAATGACAATAATATCTATTGTAGAATACATACACTCCCTTTTTTGGAATTTAATTAAACATTTACGTCAATTAGAAATAAAAAAATGAATTGTTGAAGTTTAAGTTCGCAACTTAGTTATTAAAATGTATTTAAAAGAAGAAACAGTTAATATTGTGAATTCGTCTACAAATAACAATGGTTTGAGTCAAGTCAGAGATTTATTTTTCATCACTTATGCCGACAGATCGATACCATTTTTTCGAACAGGTATGAATTAAATCCCATTCATTTAGGAAATGCAGTGCAGATTTTTACATTCTTTTAGCTTATTGTTTAGATGAATTCTACAATTGAATCGTTCGTTTCAAAAACAACATAAGTCATTAAAATGGCAAAATGATTTTGTTTCGGGAATCGCTTATTTGGAGGCCCTTACAAGTTTGATGGTTAAAACCACAGATTTAAGACTTTCACTGTTAAAACAACTGTAGTAAGTAGCTCATTTTATTATACTTTTTTCGCCTCCTGAAAAATTTGGTTTTCTTGACTTAAGTTGTTTTTTAAGCGAACGATTCAATTATTGTGAAGGAGGACAATTCGAATGTTTATTGAATTGTTTTTTTAAATAAATCGTTCCCCTGTTCTAATGTAATTCAATAATACGTAACCTAACATAAGTTGCTATGAGAGTACGATTGGTTGCATGCATTAACTGATTAATTTCTTTTTAGTCGAATATTCGGATATTTACAACCAAATCGATTGTAACTATGCAGTGTGTGTTTTAAAAAAGCATATATGCATACAGTCGAACTCTGTTATCTTTTACATCATCAGAAGAAATTGACAACATACTTCCGATTGTAACTGACTTCCTATCCAGCAGTATAAAAACAAAGGTGTTAAAATCAGGATCACAAATGTGACCATTTTTATTCTTTCCTCGGGTACTATTGCCTAAAACAAAATGTGATTTTTCATTATTTTCTTAATTATTTAATTTTTCAATTAATTGTAACTTACCATGGTAACACAGCTAAAAGTTATTGATATTAAGGAACTTAAAAATTGTACTATTATCAGAAACGAGTACACAGATTTTATTGATTCAAACATTCTAAACAACAAACCAAAATTTGAGTAAACTGTGAACTAAGATATAGGACTTACTGTATTAATAAGTTGTGATGTTCGATGCATTTAATCAAAATGTGGTATCTTACCAAATCATCGTTTAAAATACTTTCTACCAGAAGGAAATATTTTCTAATTTTCTCTGAAGGCTGTTTCATATCTCCCAAAACTGAGGTCACTATCCACAATTGTGCAATGTACATTTTGATGAAAACCAAAAATAAAAGGTCGCAACCGTTCATCAAGAAACAAACGGCCAATATGACAAACGATTGCCACAGATAAACTAATTCAAATGCAGGACTTTGGCTCGCTTCGAACCAAAAATCAAATTGGGCTGGTAATGTTCGTTGACCAGTCACAAAATTCAAATAAAAGTATACTATTACCAAAAACGTAGAGCCCATCAGTCCTGCGATAATTATTTTTACAAATTTATTATCTTTTTCCATACGAATTTGCATATCTTCGTTGGCCAAAATCGACGGCCAAAAATCGTTCCGAACTGCCAATAACATTGCTTTTATTTGCGAATTGTATGAAACTAAAGTCGCATACTTTGCAAACATCTGAAAGTGACATGCAGGAAACTGAAAATATTAGCAAACGTTACTTTCATACCTGCAACGACCCTGTAAACGCAAGAATTGTGAATATTATCGCAGTCGAGTCATGGGAATTGTTTCGACAATAAATTAAAACACCCATAACGAGTAAAGCGTAAGAAACCATAATGATAAACGCCAGCAACTTTTCTGGCATCGTCTGATTTTCGGGCCAAGTACCAGTTCCTCTCATAATTATCTTCACCGGAATCAGCATCCACTTGGCTGCATCGTTTTTCAGATTTTTAATCGAATCCACTGCAAAAATTAAAACTAATAAAGTTATTGGTCAAGAGATGTATTTACCTTTGTCTTTCTTGAAATTCATTGTGGAAACTTTAATTTCGACTGTTCAGGAGCAGCGTTCTCTTGCAAATGAAACTGGAGGAAGTAATTTTTTAATCGAAATAAAAGTTTTTCCGATATCGTGAATTATTAATGTTTTAAAATTTCCATCTGTTTAGGCCTCTAATTATCGTTTAATTAATTAATTGAAATATTTCGTTAAAAAAATAATTTAAAAGCTTTGACATAATGAAAAGTGGTTAACATATCAGTAATGAAGAAGTCGTTCAGTTACAAGAACCAAAAATTTGTACTGCTTTGCTGAATTACAAATTAATGAAGAACGAATGGAAAGTACATTCATAAATAGATTAATGTTTCTTTCAGATTACAATCCACGCCAGCAATTATAATAAATGCAGATGAAACCTGGTCATGGGAGATCATTTTCAAATCAAATTATTCACCCACCAAATTCAAAACGAAACAATTTTGTTTTGATTTATAAAATGAAAATGAATCAGTGACAATTAATTTGACCATTAATTACGGGTCAAAAGGATTCAAATTTATAAAGCAAATAAATTTGCTTTCTTCAATGAAAATTGGTTATTATCAGCATTGTAACAGGAATTAAAATTGTTTAATTGTTAGTTTTTAATTGTTTAAATTGATTAAGAATGAATGATAACTACATTAATAGATAAATAAATTGATTTTTGTTGCAGGTTACAATCGATGGCAATAACTAAAATAAGTGTAGATGGTATCTAACTGCGGGTGATTACTTTCAAATCAAATTAGCATTCATCAAAATGACAAACTAAACATTTTTGTTCTGGATATTAATCAGTGACGATTAATTTAGCCATTACTGAAGCTTTAAAGGATGAACATTTATTAAAATGATTTAAAATAAATTTGATTTCACCAAAAAACTAAACCTTCGACCAACTATTTGTGCAATCAAGATACAAAATTATTTTTGGAAATTGTTAACAATTTAACATTATGCGTCCAAAAAAGTAAGTACAAGTTTTTCAACGATTCAAGATTTTGAAAATAAATTCAAGTGTGAATTGGTTAATTGCATCGTTTTCATGTAATTTCAAATAAATACCGACAACCTTTCCATCTGCATACTTTGGGATTAATTTCTATTATTGATCATTTCACAATTTTATAAATAAATTTAATTAATTTGTGATTGCAATAAATTGATGGTTAATGGTTTAAAAAATTTGTTTCTGTAAAATTATATTTTTGAGAGGGTTTACTTGACTTTAAGTTGATAATAAATTTTTTCTACTTTGGTATCATAAATGAGTTTTTGTGAAACTAAAAGTAGTGTCACAAAGAAACTTTTTGTGAAACGGCTTTTTGGTGTTTTTGTTTGATAATAATTACGTTGGTATTGCTGTAATAGCACGCTGGCCGGCGTCGGGCATCTCTACCGAGCTCCTGTCAAGGTCAAGCCAAGTGTGCAGCTTAATTCTTCCATGACTTCTTCACAAAAATATCAAACTCGAGATTTTAAATTCGAAGTTTTAGTTGACATATGACACATGACAAATTACCAACCCAAGCAGTACCTAATCCTAAAAATCTCTAGAATATTTAGAAAGCACAATTTTCAAATTTTCATGAAACTGAGAGCGCCAAAGTAAAAAAAATAGTATATTAAACGCGTTTATAAGACGTATTGTCGCACTCGTGACATTGGAGCACTCCTCGCTTCGCTCGTCGTGCCCCAAACTTATTCGTGCGACAATAGATCGTCTTATAAAACTTGTATAATAATATACTATTAAAAATTAAACAAATATTTAGAAGCAGATGTAATTTGGGTGGTCTGATTTTAGGCGCTTGTATAATGAGATCGTCGTAATGAGAGGTGAGGCCATACACGATCGCTCCATTTGGATGACATCCGAATGGATGGAGGACATCTAAAAACTTAGCACATACATAACCATCACTCCAATTAACCGTAGAGTCTAGTTTCCATTCTCGATGGATGAAGAACCTGAGAGACAAGGACACAGATACTCCCACTTGGCGAGTTATTTAAGATTGCTTTTATTCACTACTCTCACTACAGAAATTACACATTCAAAATTAAAGTTAATTAAATAACACTTATTAACAAACTCTTATACAGTCTACAAGCCAAATGGAATAAATTCACTATTTCAGAGAAAAATCCGAAACACGTCATTTTTAGTATATTACATGATATCCTGTTCATAGAAACAAAACACAATTTTATGGATATATTTCTTGGAATAAAGAAAGGAAGTTTTCACCAAATTTTCAACATATTTACCTATCAGATATCTTTAATAAATCGGTACCAGAGAAGCAGATGTCCACTTTTTCCCAAAACGGAATTTTGATGTCTACTGATTAAAGTATGTCCTATCTATACATTTCAGAATGAATTATGTTCAAACTTAAAATTTGTGTTGCATTATGATGTATCTCCAAGAATTACTGTAAGACAACACACAAGATATCAAGATATATACTAATTTGCGTTTAACATTTAAACTTTTAACTTTTGAACATACATTGTTCTGCTTCCCTGGTGCTGAAATATATTAACCAAATCACTTTGAAAAAGAAATCAAGTTTTGTTTGCACTTTTGAAGTTTGCTCTTTTTTTTATAAACAACTCTCGAAAATTACGAAAATGCATATAATATAGTTGAACTTCGTTATCTGACGAATAGTCAATAAATGTTATTAGATCGTCGAGATGTGATCTTATCACTGATAACTTCATTTTTGGCAGTATTGTTTCCTCTTCTTCGCTATCTTCACTTCCATCCTCATTTTTTAGGTTAATAACTTCATCTGCTATTTCACTTTCAGTCATGATATTATACCCAGGGTCACTTTCATCTACTTCTAGCTATTGTAAAACATCTTCCTCAGCTACTTCTTCTCCGGCATTATTATGTATTGTCCTACAGAAATCAGGAACTTCTAACCCTTCTAAATCTATGTCTGCATCTTGGCCATCAAACAAATTCTTCCAACCATTTTTTAATGTTTGCTCTGTCACCTCTTTCATGCTGCAGCCGTACCATTTTAAGATTGCTTCTTCAAGTGAAGTTTCACGAGCCAATTTCATTCGTTTTCTGGCATTGTTGTTCTCTCCTACATCACACATTAACACAAATTTATTTATTTTGCTTTTGTTCTACTAGTAGATGTACTGAAGATGGTGGCATAGCCACCGAAACGCGTCTATGTGAGTAATTTTATATTATTTTATATAAAATTTTTTTGTGATTAAAGGTTCTTGTTTTTTTTTTTTTTTTTTGCGTTCATTCACTTCGAGTAAACAAGTTAAACTGTTGTAGAATTGCGTGAATTCCCGGTCAGCATGGCAAACACCAGTGTGATGTGTCGAAACCCACGCGTCATTATATCAGGGAATCCCCTAATATACTATCGCGCAGGCTAGGTGCAGTCTACGAGCATTATGTCTCAAATTCTAGTGCTAGACGTATGACGTGATTATTATGGCCGTTAAAAATTGTTTACATGCGGCGACACTTGAATTTAAGCATGGATAATATTAACAGGACGTTTTTAATTTTTTTACATTTGACCGGATTTTTTGTCCGTTATATTCGAAGTCCGTTAAATAGAGGTCCGTTATATCGAGGTTTTACTGTATTGAGTTTGTAAATACAAATGTAGAGAAGTCTAATGAATAAAACATGGTAAAATTTTATTCTATTCAAATTTTATTAAAATATTATAGTGTTAGCGCCGCTGATAGCACCGCGGTGGAGCTCGTCCTTCGTTCTTAAGTAGCGTCGCCCTTAAGTGACTTGCACAAGGCGGTTCCTGTTCGACTATGGAAGCGAGGTTGTAACCCGGACTTTAATATAGACGGCCTGGAAATTCACTCGCTATGTGGAGCTTTTTTTTTTATTGTTTTTCAGTGTTGATCAATCGGTTATAAAAAGAAAGATGTTTATTGTTGAATTAACGTAATTTTATTTTTTTGTGAAGTTAAATTATTTGATTAATAAATTTAGTGTTGTAAAGTGTGAAATTAATGACTATTGTGTGCCATACCCATTTTTGTATTGGTCTTCTTTATTGTTTTTCGAGAAATTCGATAAAACTCCAACAATAGGGTCAATCTGGGTTAATATAATACACCAAAAAAATAGGGCTAATATGAGACACCTAAAAAAATAATAGTTAAGAATGGACAAAATTTACGAAAAGAACATTTTTTAATATAAAATATAATACAAAAGCGCATGCTATTAAAATTTTATTAAAATATTATAAACTAAATTGACAACGAATACAATTTTTAATTAATGGAGCTGGTCCATCATAATCATCACCGCCGCTTGTTTGATAATGTTTTGGACATCTACTGCACTGTGCAATATCTTTATCCATTTGGTTCTCTGTAGGTAATTTATTCCAGGCCGCATCGATACTTCGCAAAGCGAGTATGACAAAGAAATCTTTCGGTACACACGCGATATCTTCAGACTTCTATGAGCTAAATTCTCAGTTTGAAAGTAAATTTTGATTCATTATCCGCGTTTGTGAACCACGCTTTTAACAACTTAACGTTTTCAACAGCACAATTAAACTTTAATCCGTTCAATTCAATTTCTTTAGCGATGGATAGCCAAGCTTTTCTAAATTCAAACCTAGTGAGCTGTTTCAACCACATTACTTTCACTTTTCCTTTGATTATTTTTTAGTGATTTCATTCACCAATCGTTTGGCAGTATTTGGGCATACGTGTTTAATTCTGTCCAATCACAACATTATTATAGTGAGAATTTTCTACTGTAGAAAATTCCCGCGAGAATTATCTGACATCTGTCACCAGTTTCAGTTTAAACTGTTAAACTGTATTTATTATGTTGCATTTTTGATTCAAACATTAAAAAATAATCTTCCGAATACCACTCGAGAGTGCGAATTAATTAGAAAATAATTCTCCAGTTATTTTTTCAAACTTGTTGCCAGGGAATAGACACGAGAGCCTGTAGGGCTCTCGTGTCTATTCCCTGGCAACAAATTTTCGAAAATCTGTCGAATTATTTTCAATTTATTCTCACTCTTTTGTGATATTACTTATGATAAAAATTCCAGTCGAATCTTCAAGATGATCTGCTACTATTTTCTTCGCCCCTTTATAGGGTGCATTACCAGAAGTTCATTAAATTCCGTTCAAACTATAAATTGATTGATTGAAATTTGTCGCATAGTTAATTCCATTGAAACGGTGGTTTAAAGAGAGAACTCACAGGCGTTGATGTTGTACATCAATGGAGAGCACAGCAAACTCTTTCAAAACAGTTCCAATCTTGAATATCTACAATAACCTCCATCACACACACACACCAGTTTGAAAGGAACTAAGCACTCACATCAAATTTATCAATTGTTCTCAATTATCAATATGACGTCATCTCATTTTAAATAATCACACCAACTTTCTAATCGGTCCTCCACTACCACTTAATTGTACTCAATTATTGATATTATGTAGTCTGATGTTCTATGATTTTCTAAGGTGGAATCCTGAGTTAGAATTTATAAGTTGCTAAGTTGTAGTTCTGAGTTTCATAATTGAAGATTATAAGATAGTGTATGAATATTGGTCTGCAGTGTCGTTTTGGATTTAGATAAGTGAACAAGCCGATATTCTGCATATAATGATTCAACGAAAACATAAAATAGTTAAAATAAATAAGGTTAATAAGTGAAATAATTAAACCTGCGCTGAACGAAGATGGAGAGATGGATAATGTGAGAAAGTATGATTTCCTCAATCAGTACCTTAGGAGGTTAATGATTGATAATAAGAGAGGATTAAATACAACTTTTTTATTTGATTAACGTCCAAACTTAATTTTAATATTCATTATTTATTCAGGAAGTGGACAAGAGTACAAAATTACGGATTATTCTAACGTTTTGCTGCTATTTTATTGCAACTTCTTCAAGGGATACAGAGAAGAAGTGAGAAGTTGTTGTTCAACTTTTGTGTATTTAAGAATGGCATCAGAACTACCGGGGGTTGTATAGAAATGAGCTGGGTTGAGATGGTATGTGTCAATGCAGTTGTTGCGAAAGTTTTTGAAAACGTCAGTCAACAACAGTACGTCGTTAGCACTTACCCAAAGACTTGATGTTGAATTTTGCCCTAACGTTCTTAGAATGTTCATAATGACCGTAGGAAATGAGATTACAATAAAATTGCTCTTTGGTCGATAGTTCAGTGCAGTCGAATTTATCCCATCCGTCTACGAATTCGTATAAGAATACACCTTTTCTCGATAGTATCCCGAATTGTAGCTCATCAACATTTGGGAACTGGCTCTTGACAATGTTCGGTGAGATAAAACGTCAACTTATCCAACTAGAAGACCATAAATCGAAACAAATGTTTAGTAAACGATATATACCGTTCCATGGTTAGCAGTAAAAAATTCGTTATGCCATCGAATCCGTGAGCAACTTTCTTGATGATGAAGCGGTTGTCATAAACGCGAAAATTATGGAACATAACTGGGATTACACGTGAATCTTGATAATTGATGTTACACTGGTTGTATGCAGCTCCACGGTATCTGCCGGTTAGATGGCAGTGATTACGAACCCAAACGTCTTATAATTCCCCCTCGCAAATATGACATGTTGCTCCATCATGAGTGACTCCATCGGTAACGATGTTTTATAAATCTTCTCAACCTAAATCAATCAGTTGAAGGAGTTCAGCTACCAACCACTCGGCGGGTTTGGGTTCACGATGTGCGCGATAGTAGAATTGGGTGTTGTCATAGCTACAATTGATGTAGTATCCAACGCTGAACGGTTCGTGTACCATACAAACTGTAGCATTATGGCAATCATTATCCTGTAAGCATTTAAAATTTAGCAAAATAAATTTACATACCTGCTCAACACGTTTCAGGATAGACTCAAAGTCTGCGTATACCACAAATGGAACCTTCTCTCTGTAGTTGAAAATTTTGAATTTCAACTTGTTCGAATTTTCGGAAGGTAACCTTATCTTGCACTAATTTAAATGACTGCAGTCGATTTCGTGGTCTCGTAACTTTCCACTGTTATGAAAGTAATGTAACAAACGATCACAAATTAATTTTTTTCCATCGTATTTTGAAACTTGGCGGCTGAGTCAAGTCGTGAGAAGTCTTTAATCCATACGTAATGCACTGTAATCACCTATTTAGAAAACTGAATATCTTCAGAATGCAAGGAAATGTTCTTCAATTACTTAAACGGTATAATACCAGTTAACTAGAAATTTTTTTGGAAAAACTTGCCAGTTTGAAAACATCCTGCTGAAAATGAGGAAACCGAAAATGCAAGAGATAAATGCACAAAATCTTACTTACTGTAGATACGACAAGCAGACGAATCTGGTTGCGCTTCGTTAGTCATGTGAATTTATGAGCATATTGTTTATTAGTAGATTTGCTAGACCACCTATGTATTATCGGCCGCACGATAGCTGTAACAATATTGATTTTTCTGCGTTAA
The DNA here is from genome assembly GCA_949768715.1 of Dascillus cervinus. NCBI lineage: Eukaryota > Metazoa > Arthropoda > Insecta > Coleoptera > Dascillidae > Dascillus > Dascillus cervinus. The sequence continues at coordinate 20,375,527 of OX458320.1, forward strand.
CCTGTTGCACGGTAATTAATGGTTTACCTACATATCCGGTATAAGTAGGTCAGTGTTTCATTTTATATTAACGACAGGTGCATACAAGGGCACCAAAAACTATTATACAATCCTTATTTAACAAATTATTGTTAAATTTGCATTGGGTAATTAATTTCCATTCAATCTACTTACTTCATTATGTAATTTATGTTCATTTTCAACAAACACCTTTTGAGTAAATACATTTAGGTGAACTGCAACGTGATTCATTAAGTTCACTTAAGTAAGTGTTTTGTTATAGTGCGAAAAATACGGTGCACCATACCACGACGGAAATAAAATCAACAGACCTCAATTTTAATCAGATTCAGTGCTGCAATACTTTTGTTAATTCGCTGTCTTTTAATTTTTAATGTCCAGCTAATAAATTATTTTTTAGCCAATAAATGCAGGTATCATACTTAATCGTTAATGGTTAAGTGTTTTCTATAACCCGCTAAAAACGGTTGGTGAATTTTTAATGCTATAACAGACACGAAATAAGCAAACCTTAATTTTAGACTGATGCAGTTGCTGCACTATTTCTGTTAAATTATTACATTTTAATTTTTACTGCCCAGCTAAGATACACTTTTACTACAAGCCATTATGGTAGTTACAACATTTATTGCCGTATGATCTTCTTTATAATGCAGCAAATCTCTAATGGAACGTTAAGTCGAATAAATTCCAAATCCATTATTTTTGGAACATATAACTACACTTTCGTCATTTTCACTTATGTTCATTTGAATACAAAGGCAACTATTATAGCACATGATGTTTAAAAATAACATTTTATGTTAACAGTAGATTATGCACAGCTAACACTGACACGTTATACTACGTTATGTCACGAATATCTGTCTACTCTTGTAACCGCTCCAATACTTTCTGAATCAACTTTAATTGTGTGGAAGTTTTTTTCAGGATTATTATTAATAGCAAACTATTAACTTATTCTGTGCCCTGTAATTATAAGAGATTATGAAAATGGAATTCTTATAATTATAGAGTTTGATACAGGCAAAATGAATTTTTAATCATTCAGATGATAAATTGCTATTAGAATCATTCGCACGTGCGCCTCCTTGAGAGGAAGTCAAATAATACTGATCCCAATAATGTTAAATAAATTTGTACGAGACATTGGTATTTAGATAAAGTTAAAGTGTGTAACAAGAAAAAACAATTTTATTTTAGAGTTTTTATGGACAATACAGAAAGATAAAATAATGCTGAACATTGGGTTCTTAAAATTATTACTACAGTCAATGGTATTGTTGTGCAATGATCAATCGAAAATGGTGGCATTTGTTGAATTCCTGGATGTAATGACTGTTTGTCGAAAATTCTGCACAGCCGTTTATAATTATTACAAGAATATTAAGAGGACATTTACACTATTGCTATCAATTCGCCAGACATAATTATATTACGTTGTTGGTAAGTATTTATTTTAATAAAAACGGAATAAACTTGAGTTTCAACCAATTATTTCATCAATCGATTGTCTTTGTTGACTCAAAAATCTACTGCCTCTTTTCACCGTTCTTATAACGTTTCGCAGTAACATTTTTAAATTACTTTACGTTTTATTGGTTAGGTCGCATTTTACAGAAACGATACATAGTTAAATTATTTCAAATATTGTTATTTAGTTAGGTTGAATTTGTAATATCAGGCAATGATAAATTAATCACGACAAGTAGCAGCCCACCACATAAGTGCAAATAAAAATGAATTATTTCCGCTTTTGTTGTGAAATATGGAACCATTTTTTGGGCCACGTTCGGAAGCGAAAAAGATATTGTGAGAAACCCTTCAAAATTGACCGACAGTCAGTGTTAAAACCGATTAAACTATAACACATAATTTAATGTTTTTGACCAGTAAAATTGGTATTATAACGCATTTACTCAATTACCACAGTTTTATTACGTGCACAAGGTATTTCTATTTACATTTACTTTTACTAAACTATAACATAAAGAAATGACGGGGACGCGCAGGTTGTCGTCGAATGTCAGTCGCAATTAAAAGCGAAAGATTGAATTCCGGCGGCGTCCGACTTTATACCCTCTGTTGGGAATGTTTATGGAAAGGTGGGCGCTGTGTATGGCCTACTCCACCAAGAGAAAATGATCAGCGGCTACAGCATAATGCTAGATTTTTATTCCGCCATTCAGGTATTATAATGTATACAGGGTGCGCCAATACTCGCGACCCAGAGAAAACTCTATAAATCGCCATGATACATAGAAAAAAATTCTCGAAGGAAAAATGTTATAGCTGAAATGGTATTCAAGAGAAGAACATTTTGATTCAACCAATCAGTGCATTTTAGGCCATCCAGGTGTATTTCTCATAATTCTTGTTGCCAACTTTTGAAAGACGTCACTGAATTATCCAAAACATCAATAGTGTCAATTATTCCTGTCAACTTCTGTCATTATGTTTCACTGCGATTGAAGGTGACTGCACATGAAGGAAACAATGTCTACACCACTGTAGAAGAGAACGTCTTTATTGTGGACAAAATGTTGACAATGTCCATCAGCACAGTTAAAAGTGATGTACATAACCGTCTATGTATTTTGGACCGTATGAGATCTGTAACGTAAATTACTGAAAAACAATATCGATTTACTGAAATAAATCCGTTGCACGATAATTAAATGTTTTAGCTACATTTCCGGTATACCTAGGTCAGTGTTTAATTACTTATAATCGACTCGGCGACCAGATGGAGTAATAAACGAGCGTGCTCTTCACGTGATTTTCGGTGGGAACGTTTCCTATTGGTTAAACGGCACGCGGTAGAAAGTGTCATGCAACCCAATGCATGCAGCCAAAAATTTTAAACTTTCATACTCTCGTGGCTAAGCCCAGATTGCTTGTCTCGTTGTTACCTCGTGCGCTTGTGTTTTCAGTCCTGTGTTTTATTTAAATTAAGTGTATAAATTTTAATCATAAATCAGTATTTTTTTCTATAATTCCGTTTAAAAATTACATATTTAAAAAAAATAAAAACATGAAAACTCTAAAAAATAATCACTATACCCACGTAAGCAATGCGTGAAGTAAAAAAAAAAAATGCTTATTCTCGATTGATGTATAAATCCATCCCATAAAATCCAAGATATAGTAAAATTTAAATTTCCCGTACACAACTAAAATTTGACCAGGTAGTGTAAATCAGCTACGCTACGAACTATCACGTGATCATCTCGTGGCTATTCCATCTCTTGGGCACGTCAAGTATAGCATCGACAAACGCATACCACAAAACTAACAACTTTGATACTATTGTTATTTCATATTTACTCCTCAGATTCATTAAGAAAAAATAATTATTATTTCCGACGTAAACTTATAACAATAAACATTGAAAAATAATAAATCCCTAAATGATGAATATTATAATTATAATTATAATACTATAATATTATAAATAAGGGTTCAATTGGGTTTTAATTAACATGAAATATGTATGTAATAAACTTGATGTTTTAGAAATTCTTGTACTCAGACTATAAAATCCCAAAGGTAGATACGTAGTTGATGCGTAGTTTTCTCCTGTCCAGTGACTGATAGTAGCTGAATGTTTTTTTTTTTTATATTTAAAAGTCCTCCTAAATGATGTTAGAAGAATATTAACATAGAAGTTCTGGAAATATAGAAATTTATGCACAACTTCGTAAGGGGGGGTAATTTTGTTAGTCACTTAGAAGAGTTTGAGTTAGATATATTTCCAAAACTTCTAATTTATAAATGTGTACTTGGCTTCCTTTGAACCATTTTCAATCAATTAATATAGCAAAATTTCCGTTAAATCTGTATTTACACGTAATAATTTGGAACTACCATGTCAAAAGAACAATTACTACAACTCTCTGATATTTACTCTTACTAAATAGTATTGTAGCCAGTGCACACTTTTCTCCCTCGTGGGGTGAGCCGCTCACACCACCTTCCCTTCCACAATATCCTCGGAGAGGTGTATAAAACCGGACAGCGCCGGGATGAAGCTCTTGTTGCCCTGTGACTCGGATAACCAACGACATCCCGCGCGTCACCGTCATTTCTTTTGTGTAATATTGTGTATTAATGTAAAACCGTGTAAATAAATCGTTGAAAAGTACTTGCATTATAGTATTGTATTTTGTCCTTTTATTAATCAAATACAAATAAAAATATCAGTATTGTGTAATATAATGTAATAACGCAGATTTTTTAAATACGCAAATAGGGCAATCACCCAGATTTCTCAAAATATTTAAGTTACCTGGACAATAATTGATTAATTGTACAGATTAATAATTAATAGTATTGATTGTTTCTGCGAATAATCGATACGTGCTCATCTCCAAATTGTTGATACAAGCGGCCGAATACATTCATTCATTCTTTTAATTGCTTATAGTGCAAATACATGCTAATTATTATAAACATACAAATTACGTGCTAAGATCATTTGATCGCCTGTAAATTCCCCAAATAATCGACTCTCGGGGGCAGTTCTGAATAAGAGTCCATAATCCAGCAACAACTACAACGTACCCAGCCAAGATGAAGAATTTGTACGTTGATTTTTATCTTATTTTACTTTTTACCTTTTGCAACATTTATATTATCATGCTTATATTTTATTCAATAAACGACATTTGTTTTGTAATTGCTCTTCAATCCTAATTTGTTTTAAACAATCGATTCCATTGTCACAAACCTCTCGCGAGAACACGTCCCCCTAAATTTATCGTTACAATAATATGTACTATAATAACTAATTTGGTTTATCACAATTATCAACAATTTTACTATTGTGTAGTATAAAATAAATGGTATAAAGTCAAGGTGCTTTTCAGCAGGTATAACAAATTTTACTTGAAACGTGAAAAATTGAACTTATTAAATATTAGTACTTGCTCTTTCAAATTTTCGTCTTTTAATTACAATCAAAGGAAAAGTTTTCCATTTTTATCAATTAATGTTTAATTTCACGACCATCAAATACAAACAAGAAATGGGTCACTTCAATTGTTCGACAGATTGAGTAGCAGAATGCTGTTGAAACAGTTCCAAAGAAGCGCCGGTTTCTATACTCAATTTTGTACGATGTAATTATAATTGTAACGTTATTTTGCAGAATTTTCGTTTGGAATTAAAAATGATCCAAACAAGAGAAATATTCTTTTGCTGAAGTTACTGATTAAATGGACTGGGTTTTGGTCTGAAGATCAACCCAAGTATTTTACACTTTTTGCCATTTGGATTCTATTCAGCTGGGGTGTTTCACTGCTTGCACAAATTTACTTCACTTACGAAAATAATAAAAACTTGTCGATTTTAATTCAAATGGTATTTCTTAACAGCACTTGTATTCAAGTAAGTATATCTAGCAGTTGTATGAATTCTGAAGAATTTTCTATTGCAGGCTTTCCTAAAATTATTGATAGTCGTTGTTTACAGAAAAAAATTTCGAAAAATAATATCAACCATTTGGTTTGACTTCTTACCAATTACTGCTGCTCCAATTCAATCTCGAAATAAAATTGCAGAAATTGCAAACTACAATCGTAACGTAATTTATGTCGTCTATTCAGTATGTTATATTACAGTTGTTCACTACCTAAGCATAAAATTAATTACCGGTGAAAGAATGCATGCTATGCCTTTGCCGTTCGAACCACTGAAAAGTCCTTACTTCGAAATTATTTATGTATGGCAATACGTTTGTTTACTTATTGGGGCCAGTACTGCAATCGCTGTTGACATTCTCTTTGCTACGTTGATGCTAACTTGCGTGTCCCAATTTAATATAATCGCTTCAAATTTGGAAATGTATGGCACTAAAAAAGACAAACAAAAAATTGCATTTATTAGAAGCTTTGCCGAAAAAATGATTTTGAACATATCTATGGATATGGAGCTGTTAACTAAATTTATTCAGCAACATAACGTCGTAATAAAGTGAGTTCGTATGTCACAAATTCTCTGTTCTGAAATATTGTATTTCAGAACGTGCCAGGAAATAGAAGAATTCTTTCAGTATATTATGCTGGGTCAGTTAATAACTTGTGCAGTTACTGTATGCTTTTCAATTTTTGGAGTGGTAATAACTTAATTTTTGTTAACCATTAATTGTAGAGTTAATGTTTCAGACAGAATTTCCCGAACAAATTTTGGAATTTATTACGGTTCCGATTGCGGTAACATTATTGTTGTCTTGCTACTGTTGGTTTAGTAGCGAATTAATCGAAGCTGTACGGAACATTCTTTTTTTAATTGAATTAAGTTACACAATTTTCTTTCAGGGTTGTAATTGCACCAAAGCAGCTTATAGTAGTGATTGGTACAATACGGATGTAGTTATGCAAAAATGTCTTGTTTTAATAATACAAAAAGCTAATAAGGAATTAATAATGACAGCAGGTGGTTTTATAAATATGAATCGCACTGTTTTGGTGCAGGTATTTTTAAATTTATTATTTCAGGAAAAATTAATTTAGTTTTGTGTTTTAAGGTTTTTAAATTTATGATGTCTGTATACACACTGTTGGGAACCCTTACTAAAAAGGGCCTGGTTAAGTAAATGGTATTTGGTAGGACCCACATTTTTTTGGTCTGAAATTCGGTAATGGTTAAGCATCTTTCTCAATTTAAAGTGTTTTATTGGATTTTGCTACCCCGCAATGCACTTTTAGGACGTTTGATTCCGAAGTTTACGCCCTGGGAAAGCCGTAAAAGCTGCATTCGCACGTTTCAGGACTTTCCTTTCAATAATGGTGTTTAACGGTCTGCCACGGAGTCTGTCGCAACTCGATATTCTACAACATATATCGTAACGGCTACAAAAACCGCTTCCGTAGTGAAACCCCATCTTTTGTCATACGTAATCAGTTAAATTCGTATCAAGAATAAATGTGTGTAATAAAGGTGTAGCGTTTTTTATCCAACTTAAATTATCTGACGAGGTAGAAGTACGTCTCCAGAGGCGCACCAGGGCAACATATGGTCCTTCCAGCCGGATTGAACCAACTAAATCAATTCAACAATTTTAATAAAAACAAGTTTACAGTGAGGTGCAGTATTTCGATGTCATAACATTGAAGCAACACTCCTGTATTGAATCAAAGAGGATTGCACAGCTAAGGGGGTGTCGCAACAGTTCGGCCACACACACAAGGTAATCTCTCTTAGTTTGTCGTCAAATCTTTTGCTTATTCCTATCGCATTCCTTTGATTCATACACACGCAAGCATGGCTTCAGAAGATACATCCGCGTTCATCCGCAAACGCGGAGATATTAAACAGCGGATCGCGTGCCACAAAACTACTTAACATTGAATAGTGAACATTTTAGGCAAATCTAGGCGGTCCACGAGAAACTAATTGCGAAAGAAACGAATGAAGACGTTATAGATGGACACGCAAAGGAGGTGGAAACGATCGAAAGCGTATATTATCCGGTGTTAGTGGAATCGCGTAAACTTCTGCGTATAGCTTACGAGGCGGAAGCGGCCACCAGATTATCTGGCGTTAGAATCTCGGCAACGCCTTCACAGATAGCGTCAGCAGCTTCAATCGCGGCGCCGACCACTAAATTGTCTATAATATTGTCACGATAAATTTTAAGGGGTGCTCTGCGAGCGGTATTGTGACATCTTTGGGATTGTTTGTTGAAACCCAATTGCGAAAATTAATTTATTGAATAAAATAAAAGCATGATCATATAAATGTTACAAAAACTACAAAGTAGAATAAGATTATCATCAACTTAAAAATTATTAATCATAGCTGGGTATATTGTAGTCAATTCTGGATGGTTCTGGACTCTTATTCACCACTGTCTACGGAGCCCTTTATCTGGGGTATTTATACCCGATTAAAATGATCGGATGATCCGAATTCGTGACCATATTTGGCAGTGCAGTTGATTTGTATCTTTATATGAATTAGCATTATAAACAATTAGAAGAATGGACAGGGTTAAGCTCTTGACTTCCCAGTACAGTGCTTTGTATTCGGCCGCTTACGAAAACAATCCGGAGTTGAACACGTATCGGATATTTGCAAAATCAATACTATTAATTGTTACTCTGTATTAATCAATCATTTTCGAGGTGACTTAAATATTCTAAGAAATCTGCGCTATTACTCTATTTGTGCATTTAGAAAAATCTGTGTCGTTACAATATCGCTCCCACATAACAAGATGCCGTGTTGCACATCGCTGCTGGATTTTCTAGAAAAACGCGGTTGCAGCTCTAATTCAACAAACAACGAGAAAACCGTTAACAACAATCGAAAGAATAAGGACGAGCACAATAATTCAGGGCGCGCATTCGTGGCAACAGCAAGCAAGCAGCACTGGCACTCCGTAATTTTCGGAAAATAGGGATGAAGCCACGATAGCGAAGAGATTTTGCTGGCATTCGGCAATATTCGACTAAGACTGCGTTAAATTGTAAACTAAAAAATTAGGTTTCAGTAAGTAAAAATATTTAGCCCATAAAATCGTAGGTTTAAAATATTTTGAAGTATTTTTAGAACTCACTAGCTGTTTTCTTAACTAATATTATTAATTTAAATATTGTACAGAGATTTTAGATGTTTTCGGTTTCATATTGTATGAATGTGAATATTTTTGTTTGGGTTCCGCGTCCTTTCGATCGGTTAAAAGATACTTTTGGGGTTTTCTTGGAATACAATCGCAATTGTAACGTTTAAGGTTGGTGACCTGATACATAACAGTCCCATCAACAAGTATAAACTTATTCTCTATTGAAAAATACAATCTTTCAGCTGCATAAGTTAAAAACAGTCAAACGTCAATAACCAGTGCTAAATTTGTGTAGTTTTAATTGTGAAATGTGCGATATTGGTCAATAATTTATATCTGTTGCAAGTTGAGGTAAGAGTTCAAATTCATCCATTTAGAAATCTAGTTACAACCTTTTATATTTAACAGGAGAAAATATCGCCACGAGACTCCTTCAGATAAAAAATGACCACATTAAATACAACTAGTCAAAAGTAGCAAAAAATGGTTTTTGAATGATCAATCATGTTCTACATGGACATGTTCTAGAATATTCCAGGTAATTTATATTTTGACACATCCTATTATGTACTATTTACTAGTATATTCAAATTTTACACTGCATTTAATTTTTCAGTAACTGAGAAAAAATTCTTTCTGCAGAAATGCCACTCAATAAGAGGTGGAAAGTGTAATGAAAACGCCATAATAAAACCGTGAGGTTTTCTATGCATTCTTAAATTTAAACTTATTGTATTTTATTTTTCAGAGGACCAGTTTAGATAACATAATAAATAATTAATTTATTCTTATTGTAATTTTTCTTTTTTTAATTTTTAATTCTTTTAAATCTTATCCACGGTCCTGGAAAGCGTTCGTGTGGAATGAGCAGGGGCTCCGTCCATTTGAAACCATGGCTCATTAATAATTAAATTTTCTATTGCCGGAATGATGTTGTTATCAACAGATCTAAAAATTTGTCCGAATTGAGGTTTCTATTAATAAAAAATGGCCCGATAAATGTAGCATTAATAATAATAACTAATCTTAAACATATATTCACCTTCTGCTGGTACCTACTGAGTGTGGATCAAATTTTGAATATGGTGGTTAGTGCGGGACCAATATCTAAGGAAAGCGAAGGAACAAGGATATAATGGAATAAATTGACTTCTCCATTTAATATGAACGTTGCTTCATCTGTGAAAACTATCTTCGCTACAATTTCATCTTGTTTGTTCAACAAATTAAATAGTTTCACAAAAATTTGTTCTCTTTGTTGTATCCTCCTCAAATAACTTGATGTTTGAAGAAAGTATAAGATTTGTACTTAAATTCTTTTAGCGTTTAAAATATCAATGTTTTTGATACAACGAAATACCAGCGGATTTTCTTCAAAGTAGAATAAAATATTTAATTGTTAATCTTTCGTCAACACATGATTGATTTTAGTTCTTTTCGTGTGAGCATTTATTATGCAATCTTGTGATGTAAATGTAATTTAAATGTAAATACAAAGAATTGATCTTTCAGGATATTTAGTTGAAAATAAACCTCTCAGTCTTAAAAACATTACCTACCATTTAAAATCAACATTTCAATTTTTTCGTTTTTACTGTACAATGTTTATTATAACTATTGGAATTTTAAGTTAAACTAGAAATTATTCTTTTCAAATATTTGCATTTAAAAAAATAGTGGTGTATACTTGGTTACCTACAGATTGTAATGGGGGATATGTTTACTATTAAGAAAAGTTCCCGGTATACATTCGATTTACAGAAAAGACGCAGTGTATTTGAAATGTTCTAAAAATCACGATAAAGATTGATTCCAGAGAGGAACAATAATTTAAATTTACAAGTTTATTTGGTGATGGTTTCACATTAACATCACATTAATAAGAACGAATAATGTATGGAAAATTAGCCGTATTTACGTGATATCGAGTGGGCTACCGCTATCAGTATTAAATTAAAGGGGAAACATTATCGATTTTCTTTTCATCAACTTGCTGCACGACTCCAATAATAAGAAGGTCAGTATTTAATTACGCAGCACCGACAAAAGTACACTTTAAAACTATTCCGAAAGATTTATTAATAACAAGATTTTCAAACATTTGCGATGCCTATCGGAAATATCTATTCATTCCCAGTAACTCTAATTATTCTTCTTTTTCCTCTTTCTTTATTGAATTTTAGCGTGTCAGAATCCAAATTAGCACTCCATCTTTTTTGACGGCTAATTAATTTTTTATAAATATTAAGGCCCCTGGTTCGATTCCGGGTTACGGCAATTTCACAATTATCATAACCGCCTCTCCTTGGAAGGCAATGGCAAACCACCGAGGTATTCTGCCTAGTAAATTTCCCTAAATAATAAAAACTGAAATGCTTGCATTTCCGTTCGGATGAAGTTGGCCCTATGCGAAAAAGGACTTTTAATGAAATATTTTAGGGGGTTCTTATAATATTATTGAGTTTGTAAATACAACAACAACAACAACAAAAGGCGCCCAACAGCGCATATATTCCACAGACCAGCGTCAAATTGAACGCAATATTACAGAATAAAAAATTAATTACAGTTACAATAGCGAAAATATTTAAAAATTAAGGAAAAACTGTTTAAAACAATAGGGGCAGAATTGCCTAGAACGAGGACGCATTAGGGAACCAGTCAAGTGCAGGAAAGGTAACAGCACCATGGCGTCAAAGCATATAGGGAATGCATAGGAGCAGGTGGCAAGTGGGTCATTCTATTGCCACCGTAAAAGGAATGATCCACGCAGGATCCCAAAAAAGCGCAGACTCTACAGGCGGGGGCCAGACTAGCAACTGGGCCTGCAAGGCAGTCCGAGCTTCATTAAAAAGTGGACAGGCAAGAAGGCGGTGAACAGGGTCGTCAACATCATCAGGGCACACCGAGCAGTTCGGGTGGTCACGTTTTCCAATCCGATGGAGATGAACGGCAAAGTTACCATGGCCTGACAAAAACTGGGTAGCATAGAAAGAGAGAAAGCGAGGCATCTCCGGAATCCGGGGCGAGAAGCAGTAGGTAATCCGACCTTTAATGGAGTAATCCCATCGATCCTGCCAGCGGTCAAAGATGCGGAGTGCCAGGTACTCCTTAGCATGGGTGAGACTGGGGAAATCAGCCAAAAGGAGGATATCACCCTCAAATGGGGCAGAGCCAAATTTGCGTAATCCCTTGAGGCAAGTCCTCTTCTGTATCTCAAGGTCCAGGGGAGGGATGCCAGCCATGATGCCCGCGGCGTCATTAGAGAGGGAGCTGTACCCTTTGCAAACAGCACGGCAACACATTCCATAAATGGAATCAAATTTCCTTTTCATATTAACGATGCAGAGCCTGTGCTGCCACAATTCTGCACCATGTGACACAATAGGGACAATAACAGACTTATAGATACTATGGAGGGAGGCAGTAACGTCCTTATCCCAGGACGCCCTACATTTACATCGGAGAGCATTTATCAGAGCGCGCACCTTCTTCTGCACATGGTCTGCATGCTTTTCAAAAGTAAGTCGCCGGTCTAGCACAACACCTAAGTACCTTACGCTTGTGGACTGGCTCAATCTTGTATTGCCTATATAGAACATGAGGTCCCGGTGGTGAATGCGTGGGGGCGAACGGTTTACCATGAAGGTGGACTTAGTGGACGATATAACAAGCTTCTGTGAAGCGGCCCATTGCTGTAGCATATCAAGACACTGCTGGGAGCGCAGGCGCAAGTCAGGCTTGGTGGTGGACGTCACCACAAAGGTAAGGTCGTCCGCATACGCAATGATATCACAGCCCTCAGGAAGCTGTTTCTCCAACAGGACATCTACAATGCAGTTCCAAAGGGTCGGACCAAGCACCGAACCTTGGGGGCAACCTTTCGTGCAAACCTTTCCAACGGTGATGTTGTTCGCAGAGAGTTCCACCTTCCGCCCATCCAGGTAGCTGACGATGGTAGCAATGAGGGCTCCCGATACTCCCTTGTTCCTCAGGGCTTGGATAAGCCCAGGCCACCAAAGGTCATTGGAGGCTCCAGAAATATCAATGAAGATAGACAAAATGTACTTGGGACCAACAACAGAGATCAGACGCTGGTAAGCAAGCAGGGCATCAGTGGTTGATTTCCCCGTAACAAAGCCATACTGATTCAGCGCATGGAAGGGGGTGACAGCATCCAGCAGGCGACAGCGAATAATCTTCTCTAAAATCTTGCCATATTCCGAAAGAAGTGTGATTGGCCTATAGCTTTTTGTTAGTGCCGGGTCAGCACTTGGATCTTTCAGCAACACTTTTAGATTACCATGCTTCCAGATGGTTGGAAAATAGCGAATTCGCAGACAAGAAGACATTAGGCGGGTTAGGAGAGGGCCTATCACCGGGTGTATCATTTTGATGAAACAACCTCTGATGTTGTCTAGGCCAGGAGCCTTTTTGCTTTGGAGGCAGGAGACAATAGCCGCAAGTTCCTCCTCACGAACATCATCTTCACAGTAGTCAGGGATCGCAACAATAGCTCTCAGGTTGCCATGGAGCATTCTCTGGTGAGCTGTGTTAATCTCAGGAATGTAATCAGGGAGTAGGGAGTGTAAGATGCAAGTTAGGGTATCCCTTATAGTAAGAGTATAGCCAAGGTCCAGGATCCGAATCGAAGCAAGAACTCCACGAGCATGGATCTTATTTGTGGCCAAACGATAGGCCACACCCCAGGGGTTTTTGGCAAGATCCTCCTCAACAAACTACCTACATGAAGTCTCCTTAGCCTGCACAAGCACCCTGTTATAATCAAGCTTGGCAGACGCCATCGCAGCAGCAAGTCTCTCTCGTTCAGTATAGATCCGGTTTCTATAAAGACATCGCTTACGATACAGGTATATGAGACGGAAGCGGTCAACTTTCTCCGTCCACCATTCGGGTCGGTGAGGGAACCTCCTTCTGCAGCGGGCATACAGCTTGCTACGGGTTTCCCGGCCGCGTAGATTTATTTGCTTGGCTAAGCTCAAGTCGGCGAGGGGTGGGTTGAAATTTAATCCTCGAGGTTATGTGGGAAGCGTTCTCTCATTCTTCTCCGGAGGTTGTTAGGGCGCCACTGCTTTGGGGTGGTCGAAATATCTCGAGAGGAGACAAAGCAGAATTCTCTCTCGACAATGGGGTTACAGAAACAATCACGAACAAGATAACAAGTGTATTGACTAGTTAAGTGATTAAACAATGTACAATTACTGATAAGTTAAATTAAAAAGTTAGGGTACCCAAAAGGCTGAAAGCCATCAATTTGCAACAATGCATCACAAATGCTCGAATAACATTAAATACAAGAAATGTTTCAATTACACGAAAGCATCAAATTCGACAAGTATCAATACGGTCAACTTAACTACAACATCGACACGGCTCCATACGCTGGCGGCTTTTCCTCATTTATCCCGTACTGGAGAAGTCATCCGTGTAGATCGCCTGGACTGCTGGTATCCCGGTGGACCGGCAGTTATTTACGGCACCATATTTTTCACTACTTGCACTGAGAATTCCCTTTAGGAAAACATCAACTTGTCGACGCTGAATCCACGCGTGACCATCCTTCAACACACCCAGTCAGGTTCTCCGCTCACTTTTTGATGTTCGCGCACTTTCAATTTTTGACGAACTCCGCGCACTGACCTCAACGACCTTAAGATTCCCCGCTTGTCGAGAGAGAGAAATTGACTTCCACGCGAATTTGAAAATTAATTAATGATTCGTAGACAGCACCGTAACAAATTCCCCCTTTTCTCCCTACGAGGAATTCTGATGAAGTCAGGATTCCTCGACAATCCTACTATCGCTAGACGTAAACTATCCATATCCTAAATCTACTATACAGTGACAACCCTATTTACATCCAACCCCCCAAAAAAAACAAGCCTTCCCCGGTCATCATGACCAAGGATGACTCCCAACCCCTGTTAGTTTATAGACACCAACGACGACTCATATTATACGAGAAAACAATTCCTTTTTCCCTAATTAGCTTGAAGAGCAAAATCGTCACGTCCAGAATAATTCGGCTCAAAGCCTAAAACTTAAAATCGTCCCTCGAAGGGATCGCCCTCAAAAGAAATCTCAATCAAATCAATAAATCAATTTACTTTCCACCTACCATGGGTGAAAGAACAACAACTAGGCCTCTCCTGCCTACCAACTAAATATTTGTCCCCGACTTTTTTTTTCAAAAGTCAAATCATGTTATGGTTAAATGTGTAGGCTAAAATCCGACAACGTCGATATGGTGCTAGAGGTAAATTCCACTACCCACAACTCTGGCACCTGCGGATACTACTACTGAAATCCTGAACCTAGCGACCCTATTGGTCCTTAGCAGTAACCACTACCTACCTACTATCATAAACCCGTCAAATCCATTTTGTGTTACTGTTACATCCGAGATCACATTCATACTATTCGAAGTAATAAGCCAGGGCTACAAATCCGGCAAGCCGATAGTTGAAATCTGTTCCACGAACCAAAATTACAACCTACATCGTCCTGGGTGAGTAAATCCAAATACCGTCGCTCCCGTTGAGCTGTTTCACCCGAGGACTACCCTGCTTACTTCGCATTCACACTCACACATACTCACTAGTTCTATCCAAAGTCTGAACACTCTAAGTGCAACACTCGACGAGGCGCGTATCTTCGAGAGGGTGCGCCGAGCGTCACGAGATCAGCTCTTTGCAAGTTTCCCACAAGAAGAGTCACGACACCTCGGGGTACGAATGATTCATAAAACTATGTCCGGATGTTAAGACCTAAAACATTGTGTTCTACCACGTACGTCTACGTGCCCCATTCTTACAAGTAGCTTATCACATCGACCTTTGATAACAATCGAACGGATTGGGAAAGCCGAATATAAATCCATGTCAAGATGATATGACCTATAAAGCATTGCGTTCTACCACGTGTGCCTACGTGCCCCATTCTTACAAGTAGGTATTGAATTCTACTTCAATAAAAAAAACGAACGGTTTGGGGAAAGCCGGGATAACTAGTCAGACCAGACGTCGTAGTATGGCTTCAGATCTTTTACGTGCCAATTACCGGACGAAACTCCTCGTTCGTCTTCTAGCTCGTAAATGTAGTGTCCTATTTGTCGTTTAATCCTAAACGGACCGGTAAATTTACCCGCTAATTTGGCGGCAAAATGAGTCGCTTTTTGCGAGAGAGCGAATTTCCTTCGCCAAACCAAATCGCCTACAGCATACTCGACATGCCGATGTCGTTGATTGTATCGTTCGCGAACACGTTCAGCCGCTAGCTCTAACCGACGTTTAATAGTAGCGCGGAACGCGCGGAGTTGTTCCGGCGCTCGCTCGGGTTGCTCAGCGACCGCGATATCGTCAATGATCCGATGTTCCTCGCCGTGAGTTCGCATCTCCTGGCCGTACAAAATAAAATACGGGGACCGACCGGTTACTTCATGCCGGGCTGTTCGTATCGCACAACCGAGCTCCGGAAGACACCGATCCCATGTGCGATGATCGTCATTGACATAGGCGGCTAACATGGTTTTCAACACACGGTTGACTCGTTCCGTAGGGTTCGCTTGCGGATGATAATTCGGATTGAAAATGGCACGAACGCCATATTTACGCGTGAGGCCCGTCAATTCTCTACTCTTAAATTGTACCCCATTATCGCACAACAAAAACTGAGGTACACCATAAACCAGGAAAATCTGTTCCTCTAAAATTCGAGTGGTTGCCGAAGCGGTTGCTTTACGTAGTGGAAAGAAAAGATTGAATTTGCTGAAGGCATCCGTCACTACAAATATCGACGTATGGCCGTGTACACTTCGCGGCAAAGGTCCCATCAAATCAACGCTGATCACCTGCCAAGGCCTACAAATTTCCGGACGAGCAGTCATCAAACCCGGCGGAGCGCGCTGCTCCGGTTTAATACGTTGGCAAGTTTCACAAGACCGGACATAACGGGTGACATCGTATTTCATGGCCGGCCAATAATACAATCGCGATAACCGGTGATAAGTTTTATAAATGCCGAAATGTCCCGCCGTAGGTACATCATGACACTCCTCTAATGCCTGTTGACGTAACTCCCGGGGAACTACTATCTTCCAACGCTCTTCGACTCCTTCGAGCTTCGGCAATTCTGGCTCTAAATATTTATATAAGCGAGAGTCTTCAACTCTCCATTTTCTAAATGACAAAGGGTCCGCGCGTACCCTATCAAGCATACGCAAATACCATCGATCTCGTATTTCTCCAAACTCAATCAACGCTTATGACGGCGTATCGTCCTCCGGAATCGCTCGTGATAAAGCGTCCGGCACTACATGTTCTTTTCCTTTCCGGTGTTTAATCGTATAACGAAATTGCTGTAAACGCAATGCCCATCGTCCTAAACGGCCTTGCGGGTTTTTAAGATTGTCCAGCCACAACAGAGAATGGTGATCGGTTACAACGGTGAATTCGCAACCCTGTAAATAACAGCGTAGATGTTCGACGGCCCACAAAACCGCGAGACATTCTCGCTCGGTGGTGGAATAATTGCGTTCCTGTGCCGACAGGGCTCGTGAAATATAACAGATAACGTGTTCCGTCCCGTCTGAGTGCGTTTGTGTCAAAACGGCCCCGATACCCACAGCGGAGGCGTCCGTCTGTAAAATGTACGGCAAAGTCACGTCGGGACATGTGAGTATGGGTGCGGTCGTTAATGCATCCTTAATTGCGGTTAACGCCTTGGCACACTCGTCGTTCCAAAAGAACTTAGCTCCTTTCCGGAGAAGCTTCGTTAACGGGGCTACTGTCGTCGCGAAATTGGGAACGAAACGTCTGTACCATGAAGCCATACCTAAAATTCGGCGTACGCCAGTGACATTCGAGGGAGCGGGAAGATTCACAATCGCTACCACCTTACCCGGATCTACATGCAGACCCTTCCGATTAATTACATAGCCTAAATATTTTAACTCGGGCTTACAAAAATGACATTTCTCGCGACTCAGGGTCAAACCTGCCGCGTGCAACCGCCTAAATACTTCCTGGAGAATTTCTACGTGTTTTTCAAAGGAGTCAGCCACTATGACGATATCATCCAGATACACAAAAACAAAAGGCTCCAATTCAGGACCAAAAATCGAGTCGGCGAGTCGTTGAAAGGTCGCCGGCGCGTTATGCAAACCGAAAGCTAAGCGAGTAAATTGAAATAAACCTCGGTCAGGTATCGCGAAAGCCGTGAACTTCTTACTCCCTTCCTCCAAAGGAACCTGCCAATATGCGTTTTTAATATCTAAAGTCGAGATAAATCGCGCCCCCCCTAATTTGCTCAAAATGGATGACATGAAGGGAAGTGGATACGCGTCTCGTTCGGTGACCCCGTTTAACTTCCGAAAATCCACACAGAACCGCCAACGTCCGTCCTTCTTCGGAACGAGCAGGACCGGACTGGCCCACGGGCTATTGGATCTTTCTATTACCCCTAACCGCAACATTTCGTCTAATTCCTTATCAATTAATGCCTGCTTGAAAGGAGACACCTGATACGCCCGCTGGCGGATCGGAGGCCCTTTCGCATTAATTCGGTGGCTAGCCATGGTAGTACAGCCTAACTTAATATCCCTAATTCTAGTAAAATAATTCTCTACGACACAATCGAGTCGCGCGCCCTGCGTGTGAGTTAAATCCCCCTGTTCCTGCAAACTCGCTAAATCAAGTGGTTGAGGTATTTCCGCGCTAAACAACCATTCCCCTTTCCTAATATCCGGCACAATGCCCATGCCATACCAAAAATCGATTCCCAACACTAGGGCATGGCGCAAAGCCGGTACTACATACAGGTCAAAATTCCTCACACGTTGTTTCAGCATAATTGGAACCCTCCCCACTCCCACACACTCACAATTGGCGTCGTTTGCGACTCGACAAGTTAAAGTCCGTGTCCTATCTAAAATTATTCCCAGGCCCTGTAAAATTTCCCACCCCTTACGTCCTAAAAAAGTTCTGTTTGCGCCAGAGTCCAATAACCCATGCACCCTGCGCCCCAAGATTTCTACCTCGACATAAGGGCATTCATTGTCCTTCGCCTGAGACAAGATATAATTTAAAATGGGCCGCTGCCCATACGTCCGTTCCGAGTGGTCGCTTCCCTCGAAATTCCCAGCTGACGGATCGCGACCTAGTTCCGCCGCTGGCTTACGTTTCCCGAATTCCGGGACTGGTCCCGCCTGTTGCAGAATCTGGCCAAGTGCCCGACCTGCCTGCAGTTCCAACAAATTGGCCCGGCCGCGTCATTCGTACGATACGGGGACTGCTTAAACTCGGTGGGGTCACACCGCGTAAAACTGGGTTTCTCGGGCTGAGCGGGTTTGTATTTGGCCGCACGCGTTTGTGACTCCTCAAGTCGTTGACACACCGACGTCAATTCTTCCAGGGTGGGAGTGTCCACCAAAGCCAAATGATGTATAAAAAACGGGGCCAAATTCCGTCGCACCGCCTTGATCTGTGCGCTGAGCTGGAAAGGATGGGGAAGTCGATCCAACAACGTCCTCATGGCCGTGATATAAAAAATGACAGGCTCTTCGACACCCTGTGTGCGCTCTTTGATCTCCTCCAAAATTGCCTCCTCGTACTCATACGGAAGGAAATCTCGCCTCAATGCCAAATCGATATCCGACCAGTTAGTAAAACTCGCACGGTTGGCCCTGAACCAGTCTAAAACCGTTCCGGAGAACAGCTCAACCGAAGACTCGTACAATTGGGCGGTTGAAATTCCGCGAGCCGAACGCAACTCTCCGACGCGTTCCAAAAAATCCAGTAAACCCATACCCGTTTTTGTTCCGTCGAAATGAATGTTCCACTTGTATACTGGAACGCTAAGGATCGCTTGCGACGAACGCGGCGAGCTAACGGCCGACGACGGCTGTCGGTTGACGGTAGGAGTGGACGACGACATAGGCCGTTCGTTCGAGCGCGACTTATAGGCTAACGTTCCCTCAAAACCCAACGCGAGGTTGAAAAGGCAGTTTTTCAACGCTTCCTCCTCCTCGGAGTGCGCCTCTAACCGATCCACCCGCTCGGTCCAGTGGTTCAGACGCGCGTCGATTCGACGATAACCGTCGTCGAATAAAGCGCCCCTGAAATCGGTGAGCAATTCCTCCAGCTCCGTAAGGCCCGCCGAAATGGCCTTGACTTCCGACGCGAACGCGACTGGTTTCGGAACGAAAGCGAAGGAACGATTGAGTGATTGCCTCCTCAATGCGCCCGCCAACAAGGTCCGCTGCTCCTGCACGGAGCCAGTGGTACATGAAATTCCCCGAACCGCTAATTCGTGTTGAACCTCGTTCGGTTCTAAGAACTGCGGATCCATCTTAATACTATAAAAAAAAACCTACTAATAGTAACTAACCCTAAAAAAAAACCTAACCGCTATAATACACCAAAAGTGTTCCCCTATAGCAAGTACCTAGTAGTACACTTAACAACCAACAAAAAAAAGAACCTGCCCCTTTACTGTGCTAATAAAAATCCTAAGCTAAAATTGATTTCCTACGGCACTGTCGCAAATTTTAAACACAAATTTTTAACACCCGATAACAAACTGGTCCGATAACGATAACGGACCGGTTTCCGTGGCTTAACTAGACAAAATCGTGACCCAAAAATTCGACCACCTGATACAATGTGAAAGAGAGAGAACAACCTCGAACGCAACCCCGAGCTACAAAATACTAAGGGTTCCACGTTGGGCGCCAAAATATTGCTACGGGTTTCCCGGCCGCGTAGATTTATTTGCTTGGCTAAGCTCAAGTCGGCGAGGGGTGGGTTGAAATTTAATCCTCGAGGTTATGTGGGAAGCGTTCTCTCATTCTTCTCCGGAGGTTGTTAGGGCGCCACTGCTTTGGGGTGGTCGAAATATCTCGAGAGGAGACAAAGCAGAATTCTCTCTCGACAATGGGGTTACAGAAACAATCACGAACAAGATAACAAGTGTATTGACTAGTTAAGTGATTAAACAATGTACAATTACTGATAAGTTAAATTAAAAAGTTAGGGTACCCAAAAGGCTGAAAGCCATCAATTTGCAACAATGCATCACAAATGCTCGAATAACATTAAATACAAGAAATGTTTCAATTACACGAAAGCATCAAATTCGACAAGTATCAATACGGTCAACTTAACTACAACATCGACACGGCTCCATACGCTGGCGGCTTTTCCTCATTTATCCCGTACTGGAGAAGTCATCCGTGTAGATCGCCTGGACTGCTGGTATCCCGGTGGACCGGCAGTTATTTACGGCACCATATTTTTCACTACTTGCACTGAGAATTCCCTTTAGGAAAACATCAACTTGTCGACGCTGAATCCACGCGTGACCATCCTTCAACACACCCAGTCAGGTTCTCCGCTCACTTTTTGATGTTCGCGCACTTTCAATTTTTGACGAACTCCGCGCACTGACCTCAACGACCTTAAGATTCCCCGCTTGTCGAGAGAGAGAAATTGACTTCCGCGCGAATTTGAAAATTAATTAATGATTCGTAGACAGCACCGTAACAAGCTTAATGATGGCGTTTAGACCATCAAGAAGGGTAGAAAGGCACGCATCCACAACTGCAGATGAGTTTAGGATTGGCCAATTACAATCAATACCATCCACAAGGCTCTGCAGGGGGGCAGCAATATCCTTCAACTGGATAGTCGATTGGTCCAGGTGGTATAGTAGAGCCAGGGAACCTTGTACAGCAGTTTGGTAACCTTTATAAAGGAAGAAGATTACACGATGATCTGCACAATTTATGCCATTTAAGACGGTCCAATCCAAAGTACGGCCAATCAGGTCAGGAGTAAATACAAATGTAGAGAAGTCTAATGAATAAAACATGGTAAAATTTTATTCTATTCAAATTTTATTAAAATATTATAAACTAAATTGACAACGAACACAATGTTTAAGTAAAGGAGCTATCCATTATAATCATCACCTCTGCTTGTTTGATAATGTTTGCAACATCTACGGCACTGTGCAACTTTGCAACTTTGTAGGTAACTTATTCCAGGCCGCTTCGATACTTCGCGAAGCGATCATAGCAAGGAAATCTTTCGGTAAACATGCGATATTTTCAGACTTCTATGAGCTAAATTCTCAGTTTGAAAGTAAATTTTGATTGATCTGTCCAATGCTGGCGTACTATCCGCGTTTGTGAACCACGCTTTTAACAACTTAACGTTTTCAACAGCACAATTTGAACTTTAATCCGTTTCCATGGGATGTACAGGATAACGCACTATTCAATTTTTTTAGCGATAGACAGACAAACTTTTCTAAATTAATGTTTCGGTCCTACCTAGTGAGCTGTTTCAACCACATTACTTTTTCTTCTCCTTTGACGCAAATTCTAGTCAATCTTCAAGATGATCGGCTACTATTTTCTTCGCCTCATTATAGAGTACATCACCAGAAATCCATGAAATTTCGTAGTAATTACCTTCCAACCATAAATTGGTTGCTTCAAGTTTATTGCATAGTTCATTCCATTGAAATGGTGGTTCGAAGAGAAAACTCACAGGTGTTGATGTTGTGTCATCAACTAAGAGCACAGCAAACTCTTTCAAGGTAAATTCATTGGGATATGTGTTGAAACCTTGAATATCTACAGTAACCTCCATCACACACAACAGTTTCAAAGGAACTAAACACTCACGTTAATTTTCTCAATTGTACTCAATTATCGATATTACGTCTCGTTTTAAATACTAACACCAACTTTCTCATCGATCCCCTCCCCCCCACTCAGTTGTACTCAATTATTGATATTATGTAGTGTGATGTTCTGCGATTTTCTAAGTTGGAATTCTGAGTTAGAATTTACAAGTTGCTAAGTTGGAATTCCGAGTTTCATAATTGACGATCATAAGATGGTGTATCAATATTGGTCTGCAGTATCGTTTTGGATTTAGATGAGTGAACAAGCAGACATCCTACATAAAATGATTCAACGAAAACATCAAATGGTGAAATTGAATAAAGTTACAGCTAAGAGTGTAATAAGTGAAATAATTAAACCTTCGGTAAACGAAGATGGAGAGTATCTTAAGAGGTTAATGATTGATAAAAAGAAAGGATTAGATACAACGTATGGTGTACGCATGCTTCAAAGAGATTGATTGATGATTGGCGTTACACCGATTAATTTTACTACTAAACATATTCTTGTGGGTGATATAAATTGTCCTAAAACCGAAAGTTTGATTGAGTTGTTGTTGTACAAGAAGTTATCCAATATGAATCTTCTGTTTCAAAATGTTTTGGAAACATGAAAAAATGTAATTTCAACAAACATATATTTGGAAACGTCATAATAAAGATCATCCGATTCGTAAAGATAAGAGTTTTAAATTTTAACAAATTATTCTAAAAATATGAAGTGAACCGCCTGTTGTAGTTGATCAAGAAAGTTAAGAAGTGAACCAGATTGATCTTACTGAGATGGTCGATTATATACACCATTTAATTGTATTGCAAGCTGCTAAAAATCATTCAAATAAAATCATATCTAGAAGTTGTGTCGAACTGGAATCATTTACTAGTGTATGACATTATCTTAATAAAAAAATAAATTTTTTTTAAATTCATATAGAAAAACGAATCAATTATTTCCAATATGTACAAAATAAAGAAACTTACAACAAATTATTTCCAAAAACATACAAATTATTGTAATATACACAAATAACATAATGTAAAACAGAACATATAAATCATTTTCAATATAACAGTATATATGAGTTTAATAAGAAGCATTTTATGGCACGCACGGGTTCAGGGCAAGACGAGCTTGCGAGGAGTGTCCCTAAAAGAGTAAGTGCGACAAAATGCCTTATAAACGAGGTATCATACACTATTTTTCTACTTTGCCACATTTTTAAGCAAAAACAGGAAATTTCAAAATCTAGGGAATTTCGCGGCATTTGGCAAATACATTAAAGGCGACTATGGAGGGAAATGAATTTGAATTGTAATTATTTCAATAAATTCTTTAGAATGTACGCCCCCAGAAATACAAGTTTTGGCAGAAAATACAATTGGCAATTGCTACCCGGAAAATCATGCCATATTTGCGGGAAAAAAATACGACGAATTTGAAAATTGGCGAAAGGAAGACAAGATCTCAACAATCTGTTCAGTTGCAACGCCGAAAATACAAATCTTCCAGTTTGTGGTGTCTTTAGTCACAATGTTTGTTGTTCCTTTTCTCTAGAAATGTAGTCATAATTTGTTATAATTAAAATCTACTTCTCGCACATACCTGCACCCTTGGCTTTTGAGGTTATGTTTATATGTCTGGATGTCTTTTGTAACGATTAAATCAAGCACAGTCAAAGAGTTTTTCCTTTTACTATTTCTGTTTGATTCAATTACAAGAGATTCATTGCTGATTAACGCTGTTAATTTGGTGTTGACAGTAATGTTAGGTTGTCACAGAGACAAGTTGCGAAAGTTAAAAAAATAAATTACACTGTTCTTAATTTTTTTTTTACCGCACGCATTTTGTCTAGTACGATATGCAAAGGCGTGTCGTAATAATCTCAGTACGAACGCAAAGTAGAAAAAGAAACTTACAAATTATTTTATTCATGACTCATTCATTACCTATTTCACCAATTCGATTGTATCCCCATGGTAACCTATCCGGTGTATTTAACAATAAACAATGTTTATTATCATGGGGACTTAACGCCAACTTGAATTGTTTAAGTAGTATGTTAGACCGACGTAGAAAACGTTGCGTTTTTGCAGGATGTTTAGACTGTGAACTGTGTTTTTTGAATTTGATTCATTGTTTCTTTATCAAAAACGCAACGGTTAAACGCCTCAAAAAACGCCTATGTATTTTACCACTAACGATTTGCACTGGGTGCAATTTGGATCTAACCATATAGATGTCTATATTGCGTCACACTGTCGCAAAGACTCTACATAGTCGTTAAAATTAATACCGTTTTTACCACCGGGCTTTAACCTTCTTAACATGATCCACACCACCAATCCGCATATGGTACAAATTAAGTTTCAAAAACCCGGAGAGGTATTTTAAAAAAACTTTATTTATTTGTTGATTACAAGATACGAGCAAATTACAAACTAAGTAAAGAGCTGCGTAAAGACTACATGAAGACTACGTGAAGACTATGTGAAGACTATGTGAAGACTAAAGCTTAAGCGATCTTTGCATTATTTATAGTAGTTTACGGTCCAGCTAAACACACATGTGGCGGAAGACAGCGCGTAGCTCAAGATGCTGACGTTGCACATAACTACCATGCGCGACACGTTTTGTTATTTGTTATTTTGTTATTGTCGATGATGAACTCTGCACATAACTTACATTTTACTGGGTAATCCAACAAATTCAGTCATTATTTCACCATTACCCTCGTCCGTCATCGACCCAACGATTTTTTTAGTTAAGAAAGGCATTCCAAATTGGTCATTGGCACTGTCGTCTGAAGTGCCAAAATAATTAATGTCACGTTTCATTACATCATAAATATCCGGGCACTTCACCTTGTATATTAAACTGTCCGTATCAGTATACAAAAGTTTACACTGGCTTTAAACGTGGACAGCATGACATTGAAAATGAAATTGATTTACACAAGTTTTTAAAAGTTTGAGGACACTGAACCCCCCAGAAATCGGCTTGTTGAGAAGCACTTCCATTTTGCTGAGTTGAACCGCAACCAGATTCCGATTGTATACAATTCGACTGTGGAAGTTGGGTTTAGCGAACAAAACTTCGGCACCGTATCTTCCTAATCATTTCGTAACCAAATTTATTTCGACCCGATTTCGGACGTTCTCCATAGTTTTGCCGAGGACGCCGTTGTTCATCAGTTTGAAAAGATTTTTCTCAATCTCATCTAGTCAGTCTTCGCTTATCGCTGTTAAGATCAATCCACTTCTTCAACCACTGTGACTGATTTCTAAAACCCTATGGATCTTTGTTAGTTTTATACCATACATTAAAGCCTGTTTCAAAATAGTGCAGTTAGCGACATACCAAAACTTATCATTCTGAGTGGCTAGAAGCTTGGTATCCATTGAACCGGGCGGTTTCGACTTTTCCAGGCATAGCGACAGATCTTTGTAGGCATCATGAAGTTGCTCTGGGTATTCTAAATCCACTTCGAGTGCATAACCGTTTCGTGAAACATCACCAACACCCCAATGAACATCAGTATCTACCCAGCGAAAGCCTCCATACAACCTGCGTTTAGATTATTGACGTATTACATCAACTACCTGAATTCTTCTTAGGACTTGTAATCAGCCATATACTTACTATTAGCCCGAGTGTACCGATTACTGTATTGACTCAGACTACCTCTTATTCCCCCCTCAAAAAACATAACTACGTCGACATCTGTGAGCAGTTGCTGTTCAACTTTTGTATATTTAAGCATGGCATCACAAGTACCGGGGGTTGTATGGTAATGAACTGTGTTCAGATAGCATGTGTCAATGCAGTTGTTGCGAGAGTTTTTCAAAACGTCAGCCAACAACATACGTGAGTCTTTAAGTATCAGTCCAAGTACTCACCCAAAGTCTTGATGTTGAATCTCGCCCAAACGCTCTTAGAATGCTCATAATGACCGGACTTATCCAACGGGGAAGACATAAATCGAAACAAATCGATAAAATAAAGGAATAACTCACTACCGGCTAAATGTTTAGTAAACGATATATACCGATTCCTGGTTAACGGTAAAAGATTCGTTCTACCATCGAATCCGTGTGCAACTTCCTTGATGATGAAGCGGTTGTCGTAAACGCTCAAATTGTGGAACACGACTGGGATTACACGTAAATCTTGATAATTGATGTTGCACTGATTATGTGCAACTCCACGGTATCCTCCGGTTAGATAGCAGTGATCATGAACCCTAACGTCTGATAATTCCCCCTCGTAAATGTGACATGTTGCTCCATCGTGAGTGACTCCATCGGTAACGGTGTTTTATAAATCTTTGTAACCTTACCAATCAGTTGAAGGAGTTCAGCTAGAATTGATGTAATACCCAACGCTGAACGATTCGTGTACCATACGAAATGTAGTATTGTGCCCGTCATTATCCTGTAAATATTTAAAATTGAGCCAAATAAATAAATGTACATACCTGCACAACACATTTCAGGATAGACTCAAAGTCTGCGTATATCACAAATGGAACCTTCCCTCAGAAGTTTAAATTTTTGAATTGATGAATTTCAACTTTTCCGATTTTTCGGAAGGTAACTTTATCTTGCATTGATCTAATTGACTGCAAAATGTTCCGGCTAATACCGTCCAGGAAATGTGGTTTCCGCAAGACGGAGCACCGCCTCATTTTGCTAGAATCGTTAAAAAATGGTTAAATCAACAATTTCCTGACAGGTGGGTAGGACGTGGAAATGCAGTAAACTGTCCAGCCCGGTCGCCCGACTTAACTCCACTAGATTTTTATTTATGGGGGCACATAAAAGAAATCGTTTACCGGGAGGTACCAACAACCGAAGAAAATATGAAAATTCGGATTCGCAATGCATTTGCTTCCATAACACCAGTTAAGAAGAGTTAAGGATTCGTTTATTAAACGTATTGAAAAGTGCTTGGAACAACAAGGAAGACATTTTGAACACTTGTTAAAATAACTAGGTATCGCATTTATTTCTAGTTTGTAACACGAAGTCTTGTTCATTCTTCTATGAGCAAGTTTTCCATTTCCGTTAGTCTGTTTTTAGGAAGAAATATTTTAATAATATTATAAACACGAAGTAATAGAAATTCAATTAAAAGCACACTTTTAACGTCTGATAATGACCGTTTTTGCTCAAGTCATGACATATCTCGAAAATAAAACAACAAAAAACAGCGATATTTTAGTGTATTTTCAAATAAAACCTAAAATTGTGGTAAATCGGCCCATTTCAGAACATTAGTTGTTAGTTGCATAACATTCCCGATTAAAATACATAGTAATCCACTTAAAACATTAAGTTTTGCTACTTTAAAAATTTCAATATTGGCCCCGCCGTAAAAAATGCCCTGTATAAGTTATAACCAGTTTTCTTTTGCAGAATTATTCCGACATTTCTGATGTTTATAAAAGCGTAACACCGTATTATTACATTTAAACTAGTGATTTTTTTAACGACTTTTTGGATAGGTTGTTTTTTCCACATTTTTTTGTAAATTACATATAACTTGGCAACACCGCAACGAACCTTACATTAAAATACTGCACTATACGTAGAATTTTATGCTGAATTCTATTCTGTAAAAGAAAAGGGGATTGCCATTTAAAAAAAGTACCTTTCTGGCGCCCCGCTTTTTTGGGTCACTCTGTATACTAGAAAATATTTTACGGATCCTATAACTTTTGTATATAATATTTTTCCATGTTTCTTTTAACAACTGAGATATGGACCGTCCACGTGCTCAGTGGCCACCCTGTATACTTATTACAATTGTATTGAAACATTGTTAAGCAAGAAAGTCATCACTCTCAAAAGTTAGATATACAATTGAACTTTCCGAAAACTATTTTTAACTTAAATATTATTGCTGAAATAATACACAACCGCATAAATAGATTAGGAATAAATTTCAAACCGGAAATGCAAGAGATAAATGCACAAAATCTTACTTACTGTAGATACGACCTTTCTCCTAAACAGGGCAGCATTACCTTATTAAATTTTGCATTAGATACACAAGCAGACAAATCAGGTTGCGCTTCGTTATTCATGCGAAATCTTGAGCAAATTGTTTATTAGTAGATTTGCTTGACCACCTATGTATTATCGGCCGCACGATAGCTGTAACAATATTGATTTTTCTGCGTTAACCTGTTACACGGTAATTATATGGTATACTTACATATCCGGTATAAGTAGGTCAGTGTTTCATTCATATTATCGACAAGTGCATACCATGCCATTGAAAACCTATATACAATCCTTATTTAACCAATTATTGTTAAATTTGCATTGTGTAATTAATTTCCGTTCAATCTACTCACTTAATTATGTAAATTTATGTTCATTTTCAACAAACACCTTTTGAGCAAATAAATTAAGGTGTAATGCAACGTGATTCATTAAATTCACTTAAGTGATTTTTTATAACCCGCCAAATACGGTACATTTTAAGGTGCACCATACCATGACGGAAACAAAATCAGCAGACCTTAATTGAAGGGGTGAGTCGATAAAGGTGTAATGCAACATTTTTATAAAAATTGATTTTTTCATTTAAAACAATTCCTTTTGCAGTATTATTTCATTGATACATTTTTGAAAGCTCAGTTTCAATTAGGTATCGAATTATCAAATGCTAAAGTTGTTATGTTATAGGGAAAAAGTACTAAAAAATTATATTCAAATGCTTATATCTCGTAATTTAGATTTATGTACATGACGCCTTAACCCCTTCAATTTTAATTAGATGCAGTTGCTGCAGTACTTTTGTTAATTCGCTGCCTTTTAAATTTTAATGCCCATAATAAAAGTAGTTACAGTAATTATAAAATGTATTAGAATATGGCCCCATTTGCAAAACATTTATTTTTTAACAAATAAATGCAGGTATCATACCTAATGGTTAATAGTTGTTCACTAAGTGTTTTCTATAACTCGCTAAAAACAGTTGGCGCATTTTCAATGCAAGAAAAGACACAAAATAAGCAAACATTAATTTTAAACCGATGCAGTTGCTGCACGACTTCTGTTAAATTATTACCTTTTAATTTTTACGGCCCAGCTAAGATACGCTTTTACTGTAAGCCATTACGGTAATTAGAATATTTATTGCCGTATGATCTCCTTTATAAAACAACAAATCTCTAATGGAGCGTTAAATCGCATAACTACACTTTTGCCATTTTCACTTATGTCCATTTGAATGAAAAGGCATCTATTATAGCCCATGATGTTTTAAAATAAAATATTATAGTAACAGCACTGCTAACACTTGAACGTTATACTACGTTATGTCAAGAATATCTGTTTACTCTTATAAACGCTCCAATACTTCCTTGCTTCAAACTTTTTTTTGTTATATTATTAATAGAAAACTATTATATTGTTTTGTGCCCTGTAATTATAAGAAATTATGAAAATGAAATTCTTATAATTATAGAGTTTGATACAGGCAAAATGAATTTTTAATGATTCAAATGAGAAATTGCTGTTAGAATCATTCGTATGTGCGCCTCTTTGAGAGGAAGTCAATTAATACTGCTCAGCATAATGGTAAAACAATTTGTACGAGACATTGGTATATAGATGAAGTTAAAGTGTGCAACAAGAAAAAAGAATTTTATTTTAGAGTTTTTATGGACAATACAGAAAGATAAAATAATGCTAAACATTGTGTTGTTAAAATTATTACTGCAGTCAATGGGATTGTTGTGCAATGATCAATCAAAAATGGTGGCATTTGTTGAATTCCTGGATGTAATGACTGCTTGTCGAAAATTCTGCACAGACGTCTATAATTATTATAAGAATATTGAGAAAATGCTGACACTACTGCTATCAGTTCGCCGGACGTAATGATATTACGTAGTTGGTAAGCATTTATTTCAGTAAAAACGAAATAAACTCATATTTCATTAATTGATTGTCTTTGTTATTTCATGAATATACTGCCTTTTTGATTTCAATGTTCAGCATTTTTAAAACCTTTCGCAATAACATTTTTAAAATACTTACGAAACGATGCATAGTTAAATTAACTCAAATATTGTTATTTAGTATGGTTGAACTCGTAATAACAGGCAATGATAAATTAAGTGCGAAAAGTAGCTGCTCGCCACATAAGTGCAAATAAGAATGAATTATTTCCGCTGTTTGGTGAAATACGGAACAATTTTTTGGGTTGCGTTCGGAAGCGAAAGAGATAATGCGAAAAAGCCTTCAAAATTGACTGATTCACTGATAAAACATAATTTAATGTTCTTGACAAGTAAATAGGTATTAAGTATAACAAAAGTACTAAATTACCACAGTTATTATTTACACGCACAAGTTATTTTTATTTATATTTACATTTATTACACCATAACGTAAAGAAATGACGGGGACACGCAGATTGTCGTCGGATGTCAGTCGCAATTAAAAGATACAGTTTGAATTCCGGCGTCGTCCGGTTTTATATCCATTGTCGGGTGTGTTTATGGAAATGAAGGGTGCCGTGTGTGGCTACGAAGGGAAAATAATCACCGACTACAGCATAATTCTAGATTTTTATTCCACCATTCAGGTATTATAATGAATGTAGTGTGTCCCGAAAGTAATCGTTATCCCTTGGAGGGATGATAGGACAGCTCATGACTGACCAGAATATCAAAATATGAACTCAGTAAAAAGTCGTTAATTTTTGAGAAATTGCCGTTTTCACGAAATTTGTGAAAATTGATACCTTAATTTAGTTATTCGAATGCAACAGCTTCAAAATTCCATACTTCAAAATTATAATTTTTGTTACTCAAGGTATTGATCGCAGTTCAAAAATACCCATAAAAAAAAAACATTTTAACCACAGTCATGTGTTAATTTTTTATGTAATTTCGACGCTTCATATTGTGGAAAATAATATACCAGCTAGCCTAGCAAGTTATTCTAAAAAATTGCTCATTTAGTGTAGCCGCTGTATATTCAATAATAATTTTGTATGATGAACTATACATATACCTTGTTCCGCAGTTTACGGATGCGCGCGTAACACTCTGCGTTGTATCTCGAGAACGGTTGATCATACGGAAATCCCTAATCCCTCAAACAAAAATTGTTGACAATTTTATGATCTACAAGTTATATTTTTACCTTAGATGACATATGACGCATAGAAAATGGCATAATTGCAAAAAACCGATTTTTGTGACAAGTGACCTTCAATAGCTTCTGACGCGGAAACGAAATTATATTATACTTTTCAGCCAGCCTTCAGAACGTTAAAACAAAGGTTTATGCAAAAATACAGCTTTCTCACTTTTATTCCGAGGTTTACCCCTTATTGCACCTTATTTAACTGTACTAGTAACGATTTACTACCTCATATGACGTTATAATTGAATACATCTCTGTTTTGTTGGTTAAGGACAGATGAGGTTTGAATCGACACAATCGACAATATCCATCAACACAGTTAAAAATGTCGTACATAACTGTCTATGTATTTTCGACCGTGCGATAACTATAACGTTAATTACGGAGAGACAATATCGATTTCCTTGCATAAATCCGTTACACGATAATTAAAGGTTTTACTTACATTTCCGGTATACCTAGGTCAGTGTTTAATTACACTGCACCGACAAACGCATACCACAAAGCTAACAAGTTTCATACTATTTTTATTTCATAAATTAGCCTTCAAGTTCATTAAGAAAAAATAATAATTGTTGTAACAATAAATATTGAATAATAATAAATCTCCAAATAATGAATATAAATTGTTTAATATTGTAAATAATTTTGAGGCGTTCAATTGTAAATAAACTGGTTTTAATTAACATGTAATATGTATGTAATAAACTTGATGTTTTAGAAATTCTCATAGTCAGAGTATAAAGTTATGAGAAAAAAAAAGCTACCTACTTCCTATAAGTAGATCCGTAGTTGATGCGTAGTTTCCTCCTATATCAACTGATTGATAGTAGCTGAATTTTTTTTTTTTGAGATATTTAAAAGTCCTCGTGACTAACAGAACAACATAATATTAACATAGAAGTTCTGGCAATACACAAATTTATGCATAACTTTGTAAGGCGTAATTTTGTTAGTCACTTATAAGAGTTTATAGAAGATATATTACCAAAACTTTTTAATTTATAAAGGTGTACTTGGCTTACTTTTAACCATTTTGAATCAATTAATATAGCCGAATTTCCGTTAAATCTGTATTTTCTGATATTTACTATTAATAAATAGTATTTTAGCGGATGGGATCTCTTCTCCCGCGTAGGGTAGGCCACCCACACCATCTACCCTCGACAGCATCCCCGAGAGAGGGGTATAAAACCGAACAGCGCCGGAATGAAGCTTTTTTTGCCCTGTGACTCGAATATCATTTCTTTTGTGTAATATTGTGTATTAATGTAAAAACGAGTAAATAAATCGTTGTAAAGTACGTGCGTTATAGTATTGTAATTCTTCCTTGTATTCAACAAAAACAGATGAAAATATCAGTATTATGTAATATAATGTAACGACGCAGATTTTTCTAAATGCGCAAATAGGGCAATGACGCAGATTTCGCAAAATATTTAAGTTACCACAACAATGATTTCGTTTATCACAATTATCAAAAATTTTACTATTGTGTAATATAAAATGTTTCGGTAATTTGTTACAAGTCAAGATGGTTTTTAGCAGGTCGTCGTTGTTTTTGCAATATCTGCTACATGAAAAAATCTGTTTTTTCAGGAGAGGAAAAAACTGTTAAAAATATACATAAGCCAGTTTTTATTTTTACTTTTGTAATTATCGAAATTAAGTATCATTCTGATCATACCCATAAATTCTGAACTCATCACTGGAATGACAAATCTTGATAAAATGCATAATTCATGATTTTGCAGCACATATCAGATATTAGTTAACTTTTTTTTAGACATTGCAGGAATTATGTAATTGGTAATTAATTATTACTTCACAAGAAATAATTTTGCATTTATTTAGGGTTATGATAGAAGACGATACAAAGAGCCATTCAAAAAAAAATTGTTAAATATAAGGCACTTAAAAAATAACTTTTTAATAATCAGTTTGAATTTTAAAGTATCGCAAAAGGCATGGTGATCTCTTTTGTTAACGCTTTTCAATTCCTGAAGACAGCAATATGTAAATTCTTTTATAAAACGTTTATCGTTATGTAACTAATTCGGAACTATTTCTCCTGGTAATTGTCTCTCAGGAAGTAGTTGCCAATCTCCTGAAAAATTCAGTTGAAACTGAATTTCCCCAATTACCGAATATATGTGACCATTGGTTCACCAGTTCTTTTACCTGGTCTTAATGATTTGAAATTAGTTTTAATATCACTGTAGTTTAAAAGGAAGTCACAGGTAACCACGTTGATTGTATATGGTTGTTTTGATCTTGCTAATCTCATTCTTGATATGTAATCGGAAGGAGAATTTATTGGTCGGCCAAAAATAATATTCGAGCACTGAATGGACGTTATCCGCCTCCATCATTGTGTGGTCCTTTACTAGGAAAAGTTCTTCAATACAAATAGACCTTTTTTCAGCCAAATCACTGAGAGCACTAGAAAGTATTTTGTTCCTGTTTTTTTGGTAATTGCGACCATCTAAAATTAGTAGTACTTCTTTATGCGCGTCTGGTAGTTTCGAAATATAGTTTATGATACATGAAGTAAATTTGTTGCAGGACTCACCTCCATTACCTCCCCAATTACGCTTGTAAATAGTAAAATTATGAACTTGTAATTTTTGTTTGTAGTACATTGCAGAACCTTCGGTTTTTGGACACAATAGCACACTTTGTAAATCCATAGTGGTAATTAATTCAAGTTAGATCAAAATCAATACACGCTGTTGTTACCACGTTTTTCACACATATACCAGACATATAAAATCTTCAAAATGGGATATGTAAATAGGATTATTGCTGAATTTACACTTCGCAGTTCTTACGGCCAATCATCTCGCTGTGTTACATACCAGTTTTTTAATTGTCTAAACTGTAAATTAACTGTTTTCTTTTGTACATAGCAGATATTACCACCCGATTAAAAAAAGTACCAATACAAAATGCTCAAAAATGCACATAGTAGATATTTCAAAAACAACGACGAGGTGTAACAAATTTTATATCAAACGTAAAAAATTGATCTTATTAAATATTAATACATGTCCTTTAAATTTTTTGTCTTTTAATTATTATCAAAGGAAAAAGTTTTCCATTTCTATCAATCAATGTTTAATTTCACGGCCATCGAAAAAAAAGAAGAAATGGGTCACTTCAATTGTTAGTCAGATTAAGTTCCAGAATGCTGCTGAAACAGTTCCAAAGCGCCGGTCTCTATATTCAACTTTATACAATGTAATTATAATTGTAACGTTATTTTGCAGAATTTTCGCTTGGAATTAAAAATGATCCGAACAAGAGAAATATTCTTTTGCTAAAGTTACTAATTAAATGGACTGGGTTTTGGTCTGAAGATCAACCCAAGTATTTTACATTTTTTGCCATTTGGATTCTATTCAGCTTTGGATTTTCAACGCTTGCACAAATTTACTTCACTTACGAAAATCATAAAAACTTGTCGATTTTAATTCAAATGGTATTTCCTAACAGCACTTGTATTCAAGTAAGTATTTATAGCAATTGTATGAATTCTGAAGAATTTTAAATTTCAGGCTTTCCTAAAATTGTTGAGTGTAGTTGTTTACAGAAAACAATTTCGGAAAATAATATCAACCATTTGGTTCGACTTCTTACCAATTACTGCTGCTCCAATTCCATCTCAAAATAAAATTGCAGATGTTGCAAACTATAACCGTAACGTAATTTATGTCATCTATTCAGTATGTTCTATTGCATCTGCCCAATTCCTAAGCATAAAATTAATTACCGGTGAAAGAATTCATCCTTTTCCTTTGCCTTTCGAACCACTTAATAGTCCTTACTTCGAAATTATTTATGTATGGCAATACGTTTGTTTCCTTATTGGGGCCAGTACTGCAATCGCTTTTGACGTTCTCTTTGCCACGTTGATGCTAACTTGTGTGTCTCAATTTAATATAATCGCCTCAAATTTGGAAATCTATGGCACTAAAAGAGACAAACAAAAAATTGCATTTATTAGAAGCTTTGCCGAAAAAATGATTGTGAACACATCTTTGGATATGCAGATTTTAACTAAATTTATTCAGCAACATAACGTCGTAATAAAGTGAGTTCGTATGTCACAAATTCTCTGTTCTGAAATGTTGTATTTCAGAACTTGTCAGCAAATAGAAGAATTCTTTCAGTATATTATGCTGGGTCAATTAATAACTTGTGCAGTTACTGTATGCTTTTCAATTTTTTTAGTGGTAATGTTTTAATTTTTGTTAGCCGTTTATTGTAAAATAACGTTTCAGACGAAATTTCCCGAACTATTTTTGAAATTTATTTCGGTTCCGATTGGGATAACGTTAATGTTGTCTTGCTACTGTTGGTTTAGTAATGAGTTAATCGAAGCTGTATGGAACATTCTTTTTTTAATTGAATTAAGTTACAAAATTTCCTTTCAGGGTTGTAATTGCACCGAAGCAGCTTATAGTAGTGGTTGGTACAATACCGAGGTAGTTATGCAAAAATGTCTTGTTTTAATAATACAAAAAGCTAATAAGGAATTGACAATGACAGCAGGTGGTTTTATAAAGATGGATCGTACAATTTTGGTGCAGGTATTTCCTAATTTATTATTTCAGGAAGAATTAATTTAGTTTGTGTTTTAAGGTTTTTAAATTTATGATGTCTGTATACACACTATTAGGAACCCTTACTAAGAAGGACGTGGTTAAGTAAATGGTATTTGATATGAACTACAGGAAATGTCCAAATACGATAATGATACCACCGTCGCAATGATGTTACTCTCCCTGTAGCAAACTACCTTTATTTTCTTATTTAAAGTGGACTGTGTTTCGTAGATTTGATGTTTAAAAATGCAATCATGTTTCAAAGTGCACTATGCGTTGATGTTTTAGTATAATGATGTTTAAAAATGCACAAACACAATAATACAACTTCAGAAGAGCGTCCTTTGCTATATAAGGTCACCTGCGTTCCTCATTGGCGGAGCTCGTGCCGGTGGCTGCGTAGACCCTTCGACTGATATTTTACTTACAGGTGTTCTCTAAAATGGGGACGCGATGAAAAAGACTCAAACATACCACCGACCTTTAAAGATTCGTCCTTCAAAACCATACAAAATTGGGGATGCGCCGAAAAATAAAACTTATGCTAAGCAAGCATGCAAGATGTCAAATACCTATAAAATTAAAAATGTTCAAAAACTAAATAGAGTAATCACCCAATTGCTGGCCCCCTCCAAGTTATTGACTACTCAAGCTTTATTTTAATTTTATTAGATTTAGATCATATTGTTTTACATTTCCCACGCTGCAGAGGCATGTGCAACAGTAGTACAGCTGAGCGGGTTCCGGAACACTTTGATATCAAATTGAAATCAGTTTAATCGATCAGTGATTCATGTGTAATTAGGTTAATGAGGTCATTAGCCTAAAGCTTAATGGGTTTCCATTGACCCTCAAGGTCACCAAACAATTAGCTTAATTAGTAATTAATGACCTTTTGGCTTCAAGGTCACCGCATGCATTCTTGCGTGATGTAGTTATTAGGTAATTAGTTTAATGAGTTCTCAACAACCATCAAGGTCATCATGCGAAATATTCAGAAACTAAATAGAATGATAATGACCCAATTGCTGACCCCCTCCCAGTTATTGGCTACTAAAGCTTTATTTGACTTTTTTAGATTTAGCTCATATTTTTTTGCATTTTGCGCTCTGTAGAATTACTTAGAAAAGAAATAGTACTCTTGTGATATCTCTTACGTTAAATGATTGCGCCACCACCAAAAATGTGAGTGGGAGAGAGTTTTGAGTTGAGTTTAGGGCAATAGAATAATATTCTGGAAAGGGACAGATATACATCTGGCACGAAGGACAAGCTTCCAGAGGATGTCAAGAAATTGCGTCCTGTTTCTTGAAATTTATCAAGACTCTTCCCAGGCATGTTAAGCATATAACGGTTTTCAGCGACATTTGTGGGGGTCAAAATAAGAGTCAGATTATTGTGAAGTTTTGGTTGTACCGTAAAACGGGGTGAAGCTGACCGATTTTCAACTTTGAGTGCAGCTGCCAAATGGACAGCGAACGGGAAACGACCGACGGATGTAAGCGTGGGGGGCTTACATCACGCGGAGACTCTTAAGACCCCCGTGTACCCATTCATCCCATTTGTTCCGGCCGGTGCTTCCTGTAACTCCTATTCCGGTTGTTGTCAGGGGTCTGTGTCATTGGCAGGTGACCGTCGGGGAATCCACCCCTTACCGGAACTGATGAGGCGAGAGTTGCGTAAGGCTTACGGATGGGGACTCAGGACGCTCGCCAACCTGAATGGTTCTGATATCTCAGATGCTGATTATGAGCATGCTAAAAGCGTCTGGACTCACTTCAACATCAGGTGCTTGGGTGAGTATTCAGATCTATATCTGAAAACAGATGTATTGCTGCTAGCCGACGTTTTCGAAAACTTTAGGCGTAATTGCAGGGATACATACCAGCTCGATCCGGCTCACTATCATACAGTGCCCGGCTTCACTTGGGATGCTATTCTAAAGTATGCAAAGATCGAGCTGGAACTGTTGGCGGATATAGATATGGTCATGTTCGTTGAGCGTGGAATTAGAGGCGGTTTAAGCCAATGTAGTAGTGACGTAAATAAAAAAGTATATTTCAGTGTGTACCACATTATGGGCATGAATTTGTATTACAGTCTCCTCGTGCAATTTTTAAAATATTTTCATGTCTTGCAACTTAAAAAAAATAAAAACCTCTGTTAGTCAACTTCACCCCGCACGGGGTTAAGTTGACCGCCTACTGAATTTGCTTGTTAAAGTGATTTTAAGACGAGATGAGGCGAAGTTGACTGTAACATCAGTAATAAAAATAATTTAAAGACGTTTAATAGCATTTTTAATGTGTAGAAACGTGTACTACATGCTAAAGATAATAATATTTAATATTACTCAACACAGATTTTGAACTTAAACGAATTCTTCAGATTCAGAATCAGACTACATTAACTTACGCTTTACTGACTATATCTTACTTATGGACGGTAGATTTTTTTCTCTAGTTGGTGGATGATCTGGACTATCCTCTGCAGCAACTGATCGCCCAGGAACAACAGCTAATTTCTTTCTTTTAGCAGGTATAATTTTCTTACTGGGATTACGTTGTCCTTTTAAATAATCGACTATTGTCTCGCTCACTGACGGTCTAGGAACGTTTTCTTGGTGAGGAATTTTTGCGAGCAATTTTTCTTTGCATAGTGGATAAATGCCGCAAGCGGAAAATCCACTGATCGCATTTTGTCTTGCAGTTAATGCTATCTTGTCCAACAATCTTTTAAGCAATCTGAGAAACAAACATTTTTCCACCGCGGACGTTTTTGGGTTGCTTTTCTTCCAGTCAATTAAGATTTGTTTCCAGTAATTTTTCATTGGACCGAAAAAACTAACGTCCAGTGGTTGGCACAAATGGGTTGCATTTGGTGGCAAACACACAAAATCTATATTATTTTGTTTACACAGCTGGAGAACTTCTCTTGTGAAATGGGGCGAAAGGTTGTCCCCTATCAGAACTTTTCGTCCATCAATTAGTTTTGCATGAGGTAAAAAGCAGGTTTTAAACCAATCTGCAAAGCAGATTGCATCGAACCATCCGTGGTTAGACCTATTATAACGCGTCCCTTTTACACAACATTTCATTAAAAATAAATAAAAGCAAAACAATATTTTTTTAATTCATAATTAATTAGCAAATTCATTATTAAAACTCTCAATGTTTTTTGGTCGTACTGACGCCGATTTCGAATTCGGAATACAAACAAACAGTTTATATTTTTACAAGCATTTATTTCAATTGTAGGTCGAGAACCCCATATGGTGCGGAACCATTCCTCGGTCATTCGGTCAGGGAAGATTATTAGAATTTGCCGGTTTAAGTCGGAAGACACCATAAAACAAAGACATTAGCAAAACTTTTATATACTATTGTATTAAATGAATTTAATGTAGATAATAAAGATTAAAATTGTCCAAGACTAAAAAAAGCCAATAAAATAATTTATAGTAAAACATTTTTTTCTTCAAAATACGCTTTTATTAAAATGTATTAAAACCTTAGATATCGACTAAAATAACTGTCTTAGAAGAACTCCCTCAAACGATAACATTGTAGTTAATAGATATAAATTTAAAAATATGTCAATATGCATTGAACGACGAACGAATTTTTAAACTACCTGAAACCTTCCAGTATAAATGCATTTCTTACAAAAGAACACATTTCCAGTTCGACGTTTCTCGTAAAGGAATTCCGTTTAGAGTTACCTGCTTTAGACTACCTTCCAATGTAAATCTTGGGAAACCAATGCAACCCACCATACTTGTCGGGTCCAATTTATTGATAATCAAGCTGTACCAACTCCTCTTAATCAAACGAAAGAAGTCACGTCACAGCAGACTGTATAAAATGCTACCAAATTTTACACAAACAGCACGAAGCAAACAACCGGGACATTTCACATGCTAACGAAGACATTCTCTGAACAAACATTCCAGGGTCAATTTTACTTACATTTGAATTTTTATTATTTGTTATTTGCAATAAAAGCATACAATTTCAACTGAACCAATTAACAGTACATTCAGTCGTTTCACATGCCACTGCAGAGTGGGAAATGCATGTGAAAAGTCCCGGTTTCTCTCTTTAATTTAAGGATAGTTAATTCACATTTTTAGCCCGTCAGCTGAAAAATAACATTCGAAACTTACAAATAACAAATTTTCGTGTTGCGTACCAAACAAATAGCCGATTTTACAAGGATTCCTTTAGAGGGACGTAACTCTCTTAGGAAGCATTTTTCTATATACAGGTTGTATTATATTAAGTGTTCACCATTGGTAACTTTGTTATTATTGGAGTTGCAAAGTCGGTTAAATTAGCAAAGAATTAGTGTTTTTTCCGCTGATTACCATTATGAAACCAAAAAAAACAATCGAACGTCAACTGTTCGAGATATTCACGAAAATAACATTTTTTAAAATGGAATGCCCTATCCTTTTTTGCATATTTTGAAAGAATGTTTAATTTTGAGTGAAAAAGTCTTAATGCACTATTACGATTAAATTAACTACCGAGAAGTTACAAGCAATTGAAGTTTTTATTTCAATTAATTACAAAAATCACGTAGGCACTGAAACAATTGAAAATGGTATTTATTGAAACATTTCTTTCACAAGCAAACTGAGAATAGAAATTTAGAAAAACATATTGCATGACCAAGACATTATAATAAATGTTCGAAAATGTCACCGTCTTGTTCAACACATTTTTGGGCTCTTTTTTGAACACACCGCGCTGCTTTCAAAATTTTTCTACCATCCAATATATTAATTATTGTTAAAATTTTATTCTCTAATTCATTAACTGTTGCATATCTCTCCCTGTAAACTAAATTTTTCACAAACCCCCACGGAAAAAAATCCATGGGGGTTAAATCTGGCGAACGTGGTGGCCAACGCACGGGCCCATTAGTTCTTATCCATTTATCAATGAATAATCTGTTTAACAAATTGGTTGTTCCGTGATAATTATGGGCCGGTGCTCCATCCTGTTGGAAATGGATGTATTGTCTTGAAATTAAATCCATTTCATCCAAACAGTTATGCAGGACAGTGTTCATAAATTCTACGTATCTCACTCCAGTCAAATTACCACGGTAAAAAGATGGTCCAATAATTTTTGAACCTACAATTCCACACCACACATTTAGACTAAAACGCATTTGTGGATTTATAGGGTGTACTTGCAATGGATTTTCGCGGGCCCAATAATGATTCGTTTTTCTGTTGTACATTCCAGAATTTGAGAAGTTCGATTCATCGGTCCACAGAAAATGAAACTCGCTATTGAAGTGTCGTTGGCAGTACCTTAAATACCAGTTGCAAAAAGTTAATCTTCGATTTAAATCGCCTGGAAGTAACGTTTGCACCGGGTGATAATGATAAGGAACCATCTTATGTTTCTTTAAAATCCTTTCAATGCTGTTCAAACTTAAATTTAACTCCCTTGAAATATCTCGTATTGCATTTCTAGGATATGCCTCAAAATACGCAATTACATTAATTTCGACTTCTTCAGAAATTACAAATTTTTTCTTCTCTCTTCCCTGTTGAAACACTGTTTCGTTACTCCTAAACTTTCTATACAGTCTCAGAAAATACTGTTGAATTGGT
The DNA here is from genome assembly GCA_949768715.1 of Dascillus cervinus. Taxonomy (NCBI): domain Eukaryota; kingdom Metazoa; phylum Arthropoda; class Insecta; order Coleoptera; family Dascillidae; genus Dascillus; species Dascillus cervinus. Next base: position 20,417,228 of record OX458320.1, read on the forward strand.
TACAATCGAAGCGGGTACTGCTGCTGGTAATAATCTCGAGCTCTCGCCGAGTTCTTGCCGCACATAAGATATGCTTCTAACATGTCACATTTTTCTAAATGTGAAAATGCCATGTCGGGAACCAAAATTGAACACAGCTGTTACTAAATCACACCAAAAGTAATAAATGTTGAATATACCACGTTAATGTTTGATGAAAATATTAACTAACACATTCATTCAATTGTTTTTGACGTTTTAATAATTACAATTCTCAATTGTTTCAGTGCCTACGTGATTTTTGTAATTAATTGAAATAAAAACTTCAATTGCTTGTAACTTCTCGGTAGTTAATTTAATCGTAATAGTGCATTAAGACTTTTTCACTCAAAATTAAACATTCTTTCAAAATATGCAAAAAAGGATAGGGCATTCCATTTAAAAAAATGTTATTTTCGTGAAAATCTCGAACAGTTGACGTTCGATTGTTTTTTTGGGTTCATAATGGTAATCAGCGGAAAAAACACTAATTCTTTGCTAATTTAACCGACTTTGCAACTCCAATAATAACAAAGTTACCAATGGTGAACACTTAATATAATATAACCTGTATATCTATATGAACTTTTTGTTTCAAACTTTAAAGTTCTATCTCGCATGGTGTAGACATTTCGTTGTTGGCTTCAATTTTGTTTTCATCGATAGTAATGCCTTTGTCTGAAAATTTATACCATAGGTATTTTCCTTCATGGACACCTAATTTACATTTCCCTGAATTAAATTTTAAATTGTGTTTCGTTGCGGCTTCGAAAACTTTATTTAAAATTTTATCGTGTTCGTTTTTATCTACACCCGAAATCGCGAAGATTTCTTTAAAATTTTCTTGAAATACCTCACTTGCGGTTTTTATCCCGAAGGGCATTCTTAAAAACCGGTATCTTCTGAATGGTGTTCCAAAAGTACATAACTTACTAGACCTTTTATCAACTTTTATCTACTTCCCGCATGAAGGGTAGAAAAGTATTTTAAATCTCTAAGTTTGGATGTAATATAGTCTATCGTAGGTAAATTATAAGTACGATTTTGCATTACTTTGCTCAATTCTCGCGGATCAAGACAAATTTTTAATGAACCATCATTTTTTAGTACAATTACAAATGAATTAACCCAGTCAACACTTTCTCTTTCTCTAGTAATTATTTCACAACCTTCCATTTCTTTCAAACAATTTTTGAATTTAGTTTCACGAGCAAAAGGGACTTTTTTACCGTTTGTATAACTGAATTTCTATGTGATACGGACTACCAGTGTTACCTATTCATTTGAACAAATACTTATACTTTCCAATTAATTTGCTATAGTCATTTGAGTTATTATTGGATACAATATTATCAATTTCTTTGTGAATGTTAATGATACCTAATGCGGTTATGGTTGGTAAACCCAAGATAGACTCATGAGGATCCTTGTGCACATAAAAAACAGCATCTTGTTGTATTTTATCTTTAAACATTAACTTTAAATTACATTTATCTAATATTGGAATTTGTGCTTTCGTATATGTAACGAGTTTATCCTTCGTTGGATGAATACCTCCTAAATTAAATTTGAGCATTTTTAATTGATTTAGTGAAATCAAGTTTGCACATGCTCCAGTATCTACTTTAAACTTAGTTTTCCTAATTTATTTGACAAAGTGTCTTTAACATCTAGAAAGATTTGACATACTGAGTCGTTTTGACCAAACGACTCATTGTTGACTCGGAAAAGCCGTTAAATGGCAACCTAGTTCCGGGGTCGGCATTCTACCTAGATTCTATGCGGTTCCTACGTCGCTCCGACTTTTGCGCTACTATGGTTAATATTATACAACCTGTATATTATTTTGCGGAAAAAATCAATTTTATTAACACAAACCATTAATATAGTTTAATGTACTTACAGTTCTGTTAATAGACATAATTCTCGATTGTCGATTTGAAGATAAATTAAAGTTCTGGTAGCAGAGGGAAGTGATGATTTTATACTTTTGAACACGAAACTGGTTTTTCCAATAGTATCATCTTCGGTTTAAATTATTTTCTTCTGCCGGAATCGTTTTTCTTTTCCATATTCTACATTCGGAAATATTACAATACTAACAAAAATAATTTTAAAATTATAATTACTTGCTCAGGTCAATAAAAGTTGGCGTGCTGATTGATTTTTAAGCAATATTAAACTGTTGTTGAAATTCGGGTTCAGCTGTCACTTTTGAAATGATTTTCTCCTTTGGATCGACCTGCTTTAATAGCAATTAATTCTATCTGCTCAGTAGTAGTTGAACCTACCATTTATTTAGTTGCGATTGATTGTTTTGTGGAAACTGTATTGACATTTCCTTTGTTTCTTTCATCGTTCGATTTGTTGACGCATTTCTATGATGGAAAAGTTATAAATTTTGTTTAAGGCTTGGTTGAATGGATTTTGTTTTTCCTTTCTTTTTTCCTGTGATTGTGAAAAGTATGACACGCTCAGCAACCGCTACCTTAATGAATAAGTATAGATAATCAATTCATTCGTTTCACGAATTTGTAGGAGTACAATATTCAAGATCGTGTAAGCGTTAATCAAATTTCAAAATGTAACGTTGCTAACTTAACATTATAAAGAATAACTCAATGTAATTTGGATTGAAGATAAAGTATTCAAGGTAAAATTACTGACTAAAGTACTTGTAGTTATAGGAAGTAAAAATAATATTTGAAATTGGCTCTCACAATGATTTATGAGTCTTGTGGTAATAATGTCATAAAGCTTGCTTACTCTGTACTCGAAATTTTATAATACATTTTCACGTATTTATGGAACCCATACGAAATTGTTTAGTACGGCCCTGAGTATGGCTCATTTGTGAACCTTCCAATGCATCGTCTAATTTAGGACCGTTGTCATACCGTTCATAATAGTTGAAGGAATCTAGTGTACATCTTTCAATTTCAAAATTTGTCACTTACAATGCTATTGTTTCCAGTTAATTTTCTTTTGCTTTTTCCCATGATGGCGATAGTTTATGTCACTTTATGAAAAGAATTTACAGAGAGTTAAAATCTGAACTCACTGAAAAGTGTTCAATTAAATTTATAAACAAATATAACACGAAAATTACATCTACTACTAATTACCGATTACCTGCTGGTCGTTTACAACGGGATAGAAGTTTTTCAAATGTTCCTGCAAAATTTGACTTGCCAATTGACTCCACCTCATTCACTTTTACTGACTGTCGATAAAAACTTGGATTACATTTGAAACATTCTGATGGAATTTAGCAGATGACAGTTTCTAAACTCATTAGAGAAGACTTTAAATATTGAACACGAAATTTTCAATAATGCTTTACGATTTGTAATGGATTGAAAATATATTGACCGAAAATACGCATTTAAACATTACTTTTAAAATTACATAATTGGTTGTGAGAATGAAATATGTGTTGCGTATTCCGACCTTACAAGGCGTTGGTTTTTTGTGTAATAAATATTTTATAACTCGTCATTGATACTTCACATTAATAGTCAGATTAGATAAGAAACTGTAATTTTACATTTTTTCCTTAAATCCCACAATCAGTTTTTCTCGAACCATAAATCCGTTAGGTATTCGCGACCAACCATTTAACTTTTCATGACGTGCAATGAAGAAACCATCCAGGAGATTAACATTCTTCTCTTGGGGAAAACTGGTGTCGGAAAATCGACCTTCATTAACGCGTTCGTCAACTACTTGGCGTTCGACAAATTAGAAGAGGCCCTAACTGGAAAGTTAATCAGCTGCATTCCAACACGATTCACGATTACCACCGACGATTACGAAGAAAAGGTGATCCAATTCGGCGATTGTCAAAATGAATCGCAAGTCAGTGGTAAGTCAGTTACGCAATGCACTAAGAGCTACGAGATTTCCGTCAACGACGTGAAGATTCGGCTGATCGACACCCCCGGGATGTGTGACAGACGTGGAATCGATCAGGACAATAAAAATTTCGATGAACTTTTGCAATATCTGGAAAAATTTAAAGATTTGCATGCGATTTGCGTCCTCCTCAAGCCAAACACCGGGCACATCACCATCTTGTTTGAATACCACATCAAGCAGTTGTTTTCCCGATTGGAAAAATCTGCCAGTGACAATATAATATTTTTATTCACGCACTGCAGAGGAGCCTTTTACCGTCCGGGAGACGCGTTACCGACTTTGAGGAAAATTCGCGACGAGATTCACTCGCGCCCGCCTTACGTTTCAGTCCCTTTCGGTAAAAATAATATTTTTTGCATCGACAATGAAGCATTTCGTTATTTGCTGGCGGTACGTGACGGGATCAAATTTAGTAGAGAAGAAACGAGAGATTTTGAAAACAGCTGGTCCACTTCTTCATTAGAACGTTTGAGGTAATTAATAAAATTAATCCTTTAAACTGTAGTTTACGATATCTAATTGATTACTCCTATGTTCGGTGCTAACTTCACGCTACGTAAAAGTTTTTTCGGAATTATTCTGCAAGGGTTTGTGTTAAAGAAAAATTATTGAGGGTACAAACCGGTACAAACGAAGTACAAACGATTGGCGCAATTAGTTTTTCGAAATCTTCCAAATCCGATGCTAGTGTGAAGTTGACACCGAGTCACATTTTTAGCGAATATCTGCGAAACTGTGGATTCAATTGAAAAATTATTGAGGGTACAAACGGGTACAAGCGAAGTACAAACGATTGGTATAAATTTCATCGTTTGTACCTCCACATCAGGCGTCAACTTCATGGACCGCATCTATTTAATAATCGCCCAATTGATTTTAAAATGTTATGGAATATTATTCTCATCTACTATTTTCTTCACTACATATATATATATATATATATATATATATATATATATATATAAGGCGCCAAACAGCGCATGTATTTTTAGAAAGTTATAGCGCCAAATAGGACGCACAGTTACAGTCGGTTACAGCGGCAGTATCTCAACTTAAATTATTTAATTATTATTTAATTATTAAATTATTTAAAGTATTTAAATTATTATTTAATTATTCGCGGGAAGGCGGTGGCTAGCGTTGCAGACAAGAACATCTGCGGGGAGGTCCATCAAGGCATTTGGGGCCAGGCAAAGTTACTTGTGGCCGGTGGATCAATCGGTGGCCACAGTGAATGGACGCAACAGTTCCGGGTCCATATAAGGCACAAGCTCTAATGGCGGAGGCCAGGGCTGCACTTGGGCTGACAGGTCAGAGCGGGCGTCGTCAAACAGTGGGCAGACAAAGAGACGATGGGCGGGATCATCATCAGCATCCGGGCATGCGGGACAGCACGGGAGATCACGCTTCCCCAGCCGATGCAGGTGGATGCCGAAGTTCCCGTGCCCTGACAGTAGCTGTGTGGTTATGAAGCTCGGCTTCTGACATGGACGATCAGGCACCCGGGGAAAAAAACCAAACGTGACCCGTCCCTTGGTGGACTCCTCCCACCTCTCCTGCCAACAGTCCCACACCCGAAGGGTCAGATATTCCTTGGCATGGGAAAGGCTAGGAAAGTCCTCCATTCGAAGCATATCATCCTGAAATGGGGCATGACCATTCTTTCGGAGGCCTGTAAGGGCAGTTCTCCTCTGTATTTCCAGGTCCAGAGGAGGGATTCCAGCCAGTACTCCCGCCGCATCCGTGGAGATGGAGCTGTATCCTTTGCAGATTGCTCTGCCACAGAGCCCATGAATGGAGCTAATTTTTCTCCGCACCATTACCATCCGCAACCTGTGCTGCCACATCTCTGCGCCGTGGCTAACGATCGGAACCACTGCAGTCCTGTAGATCGCATGGAGGGACGAGGTAACATCAAGGTCCCATGAGGAACGGCATTTGCGCCTCAGGGCGCCAATGAGGGCTCGGATCTTGGCATGCACATACTCAGCATGCTTCTGAAAATTCAAGCTGTGATCCACCATGACTCCCAGGTATTTCACACATTCCGAAAGGCGGAGTCGGGTGTTTCCCAGCTGAAGCCTAAGGTCTCGATGGTGGATGCGCGGCGGAGACCGGTTGACCATGTAGGTGGTCTTGGTCGTTGAAATGGTAAGTTTCTGCGACTCCGCCCAGCAAAGCACGATGTCGAGGCAATGCTGGGAACGAAGTAGCAGACCAGACCTGGTAGGAGATGTAACCACAAAGGTTAAGTCGTCAGCATAGGCTATGACGCTACAGCCATCTGGGAGGGGCATCTGAAGCAGCACATCTACCACGCAATTCCAGAGAGTTGGACCTAAAACAGACCCCTGGGGACAACCTTTTGTGCACATCTTTTCTACTGTTGTGTTGGTTGATGAGAGTACCACCTTCCTTCCACTCAGGTAGCTGGCTAAGGTAGCAATGAGCGCGCCCCCAACACCCTTGTCCCTCAGTGCCTGGGCAAGTCCAGGCCACCACAGGTCATTGAAGGCCCCAGAGATGTCCACAAAGATGGAGAGCACATACTTCATGTCCGACGAGGTGACCAGTCGTTTGTAGGCCATTAGGGCATCTGTAGTTGACCGGCCTCCGACAAAGCCGTACTGGTTCAGAGCATGGAAGGGGCGGATGGCATCAAGTAGGCGGGAACGGATTAACTTTTCCAGGACCTTTCCATACTCCGGGAGTAAGGTTATCGGCCTGTAACTTTTAATCGATGACGGGTCTCCATAGGGGTCCTTCATCAGAACCTTCAGGTTACCATGCTTCCAGGCCTTGGGAAAATATCGGAGCCGGAGGCACGAGGACATCAGGCGGGTCAGAAGCGATCCAATCACAGGGTGGATGGTTTTGACAAAAAGGCCCTTGACGTTGTCTAATCCAGGCGCCTTCTTACCATGGATACGGGTAATAATGGCCGCCACCTCCTCCTCAGGGACATCTTCCTCGGCATAGTCGGGGATGGCCACGATAGCCCTGAAATTGCCGTGCAGAATTTGTTGATGATTAGTATTAATCATCGGGTCGTCGTCGGGGAGGAGAAAGTGCAGGATACAAGTAAGGGTATTACGGACAGTGAGGGTGTGGTCTCCCTCCGGGGAACAGATCGAGGCCAGTATCCCACGTTTGTGGATTTTATCCGTGGCCAGACGATACGCCACGCCCCAAGGGTTCCTGGCCAGGTCATCCTCAAGGAACTTTCTCCAAGAAGCTTCCTTGGCATGGTCCATTACCACATTGTACTTCTGTTTCGCCAATGCCATAAGTTCAGCAAGCCTGTCCCTTTCCGAGTAGATTCTGTTGCGGTACAAGCACCGCTTCCGATATAGGTAGATCAGGCGGAAACGCTCCACCTTGTCCGTCCACCAATCCGGTCGGTGTGGGAACCTCCTCCTTCGTCGGGCATAGGTCTCGATGATGGCATTGAGACCCTTTTGTAGGGAGGCCAGGCACGCATCCACTGCAGCCCAAGAGACCAATACAGGCCAGGCACTGCTGACTTCATCAACAAGGGTCTGTAAGGGCACAGAGATGTCCTCCAGTTTAATGGACGACTGGTCCAGACGGTAAGATGACAGTGGGGGGCGTACTGGATTGGTTCTCCTGTCTAGATACCTGAAACATATTACACGGTGATCCGCACAGTTTACGCCCTCGGCGACGATCCAATCCCTGGTGTGGGCAGTCAGATTTGGAGTGCACAGCGACAAGTCAATGTAGCTGCTGCCATTCCTTGACTCAAATGTCGGAAGAGTTCCAGGCTTGTTGAGGATGCACAGGCTATGCGTCAGCACAACCTCCTCAATGCACTCAGATCGGCGGTCACAGAGACGGTCATACCACAGGGTGGATCGGATTGAAGTCTCCACAGATGTAGATCGATTTGTCCTCGAGTTCAACAAGGGCCTCCTGCACTGCAATTAGATCAGTGTGGATGGGAGAGGCTGGGGGAAGGTAAACGCAGATAAGGTATAGTTCCAGGAAGGCCCCGGAGATGAGGGCTACAGTGAGGTCACCCGAGGAGAGGTGGCGGAGATAGAGGACATCAAGTAGCGGATCATTAATGAGGATGGCGGAGCGAAACTGGGAGGAACTGTCGGCAACAAGGTGGAGTCCCATCAGGCCGGGTATGTAATATCGATGGTTCCGTTGACATGTGTATGGCTCCTGCAGCAGGGCCAACTGGACGTTGTTTTGCAGGACGTATCGGATGGTCTCAGCAGTAGCAACTTTGCATTTTTGCAGGTTGGCCTGTATGATAGTGACGTTACTCATCAAACCGGGTGTTGTTTAATACTTCCGCGAAACGATGGCGGTAAATAGGGCATATTTGGCTTGCAGTATCATGGTTAGGGGGCGTGCGTGACCCCGATCGGATGCAATTAGCGCAGCTGTGTTTGGAGGGGTTGTCACGGAAGGGGCAGTCTCTGGAGGGGTGGTCCACCGCAGCACAGTAGCCACACTGTGGAGGGGCACTACAATATTTGACAACATGGCCAAAACGCTGGCAATTAAAACACCTGGTGACTTTGATGTAGTTACGGACTCTACAGGACGTCCAGCCCAGGCTCATCTTGTCCCAGCCCAGCATTTCCTTTCTGGCCGAGGGGGAGACCTGGACAACCCAGTTGTTCGATTCATTGGTGATTCTTCCAACCTTGTAGGCCGCCATCATAAAGGGGGCTTTCACCGACGCAGGTAGGAGTTCATCCAGCCTCTTTCTGATGTCCTCGCTGTCAACACTCTTGGGAGCCCCATAAATTATTATGGTGGGGTAGGCCTTTTTGGGGACCGTTGCGATCAGGCCAATGCCGTCCAGGAGTGCATTGGACGGGAGGGACGTGACCTCGCTAGAGGAGGATTCGAGGCGGACTCCATTGTTGCTAATTTTTATGACCCTGACCGGATTAATTTTAAGCTGGGCAGGCGTGAAGTTGCTCTGAGGAAGTCTGAGGGTGTCATCCGCAGACTTGATGCCTGGACATCCTTCTCTGGGGTATATTTCAACCCGGAATTTAGGAGGGAAGGGGGCAGGAACAGCAGCAGGCTGTGCTGGGTGAGCTGCAGCAGAGGCTACCTGGCTGTAGAGCGGTAGTGGTGGGAACGGCTTGGGAAGGGCTTCCTTCACTGCCGCACAAACGGCAGCCTGGATGTCAACGGTGGGGACAGTCTGCATTGTACCAACTAGCTGGCGGAGATGGGCTTTTGTAAAAAGGCGGGTGATGTGGTTTAGGGCTGTCTGCGATTTCACCACCGCCTGCATCGTGACGTTCTTCCGGGCCACGCTTTCTTTTGAGGACTGAATGAAATTAGTGATAACAAGGAAATGGGCTCCCAGCTCATCCATAAGAGCAGCATGCTGCGCCTCCATAGATAGGGATGGGAGTGCAGCGGATTTTGGAGTCGCGGAGGCTGGTGTTACCGGGGCCAGTTTCTTGCCCTTTCGGTCAATGGCAGCGAAGGTGGTAGTTGGGCACAGTGTCAGCTTCAACGGCTGAGCATGGGCCTCAGTGCATGGGGCAGCTAGGAGTTTTTCGGCAGCAGTGGGGATGAAGGACGTCGATGCGACAGCCTGGGGCCCGAGCGCATGGCCCAGTTCAATCATGGCTTGTAAGGCTAGATGTCACAGCCGTGAATATCAACAAGCATACCGGAGTTGAAGTTCAAATGAGTGACGCGCGCACAAGTCCAGAAAAACACAATAAAAGCGCCTCACGAGAGAAAATAGTGCAGAAATTCCGATCACGAAAATTTGACGTCCGTTAAAATTTTTGACGTTTAACGGCAGTAATTCAGTTTGAAACTTATAAACGCAAAGTATCAAATTAAAATTGGGTTTTTCCTGGCTTTATTTTATTTAAAAAGCACTACGAACACATGAACAGGTTTATATAATAATTTTAACAGCGCTATTAAGCAACATACAATGACGAAAGAAATTAACGCGTCACTTATAATGTCAGAACACACTTTTTTCTTCACTACAGAGTAATTTTTCTTTATTAATTTCTAGAATGATAATGTACATAGCCAGAGACGAAATCGATTGTTTGAAGCCACATCCGTTGCAGAACACAATTTCGGTGAACAAAGCTCGCCGACTCATAATAAACCTGGCGAAACCGATTGCCGACGTGACGGAAATTATCCACAATCTAAAAGGAAAACCATATAAGCTGATAGAGGAATATGAAAAGGAGCGTGAGTTTGTTGTAAAATTGAGCGTCGAGCTCACGCACTTTCTGCAAAAGTCTGCCATGATTCCTTACAACGATTCTTATCAACGCTACATCCAATATTTGATTGCAAAGTAAGTCGAATCCAAAAAAATAAAGTACCTAAAAGTTTTAATTTAATTTTTTTCAGTGAAGAGTTTCTCGGGGTGGGCGCAGATCAGAGCCGCATGCACTCCTTGAAGCGAATGTTGTTGCGTTACGAGGAGGAAAAATGCATCCTGGACAAAAACTTGAAAGCTGCGCAAAGATTCCACAATTCGGTTAAGTGTGCAGTGACCTCGAAAAACCTTTTAGATTGGGTGCAGAAATTGTACAGGTTGCCTAATATTGGGGAAACCATTAAGAAGCTCAGCGAGAGCAAATTGCAAGATGACTCGGAATACATCCATTCGATACCAATCAAAAGCAAGGCAAAGATCGGCACAGCGTTAAAAGAAGTAATTTCGTTACTGACGACCGAAGAAAATTACCTAAAATTAGTCAAAACAAAACAAGAAGATGTTAAAGAATTTGAAAAAAGCACAACGCTACCGAAGTCTGAAATTTTCGGTTTACAGAAACAAATTGTAGAAATGCAAACACAATATGACGAATTGAGAAGAGAAAACCAACAATTCCTCGCACAATTAACTATTATTACAGATGAACACAGAAAAGATAAGGAAAATAGCGAATCAAGAATTACTGATTTAAAAGAAAAATTACGGAATCAAGAAGAAGAAGCCAACAAGAAAATTGCAAAATTAAAGCAAAAAGTGCAAGCAACTGAAAATAAAGTCAAATCAATCGTTGATACTGTTGCTTCGGCCAAAACAAAAATAAAACAATCTCTAAATACGTACTCTCAGAGAGAATCGGACAAATTATCAACCAAAATACAACAACATACCCGGATTACTACTTCCGATAAAATAAAGAAAGTTGCACAAACGAACAGAATGGATGCTGCAACTGCGAAAATCGAGGTATTAAATGATACGGAACATAAGGAGCAAACAACAGAAGAAACGGCGTTCATAAAGAAACTTAGCGGCATCAAAGTTAGATTGAATGTTCAAAAACTACCGATCCAGAACTTATAAAATATTGTCAAAAATCGTTGAATGTCTTATAGTTTAGGATTTAAATAATCTGCCTAATTTCACACATAAAAAAGAACGACAGGAACTTCAAGATAACATCAATTTGTTACTGGAACAACTGAATACCTTTAGTTAAAATTGTAAATTTCACTTACCCGTAAATAAAACAGTTCTTGACAAGGACGGTACTTTGTTTTTATTGCGTTAAATCTACAAATCCAAATTGATTCTCCAATTAATACGATTTCCGTCTATTGGCAAGTAGCCTGCAGATGGAAGTTTCTTAAAATTATCAAGTTTAATTGATTGAAAATGTGTTAAGTAAAAATTGACCCTGAAACATTAGTTACCTCTAAAATTATTTAAATTAATTTAAGGAAAATTGATTGTGTGGTTGAAATATGTGTTGCCTATTCTGACTACAATGCGTTCAGTTTTTGTGCAACCAATGTTTTGATCATTCACATTAATCCACAAATTAGATAAGAAACTGCAATTTTAAATTTCTGCCCCAAGTTATGAATTCGTCGAGGTACTGGCGACCACCCGTTCAACATTTCAAGTCGAGCAAAGAAGGAGTCAACCCGGAAATTAGCATTCTTCTGTAGGGGAAAACTGATATCGGAAAATCAATCTTCAACTATTTGGCGTTCAACAATTTAGAAGAGTCAGTAAGTAGAAAACTGCTCAGCTGGATTCCAACGCATTTCACGATGTTCTGATAGAAAACGGGACGACATTGGAATTTCAACCTGTCAAAACTTATCAAAGAGAACTATCTGTCAATATCACAAAAGAAATTAATAACGAGAAGTGATTATTTCTCTTCTTTCCTCAAGTTAATGTTCGTTACAATTAATGCATTAATTTGAATTAAGCGCTAAAATTGCCTTTACCTAAACAACATTTTGTACAGTGCAATACGGTTTGTTTTTTTTGTGGAAGAGAGGTAAAATTTTCAGAAAGACACCATGTTTAACGAGCGAGTCAGGTTTTCCTCAAAGGGGTGTAATACTAAGCGGAGGTAGGGTTACAAGAAGTATTGATACAATATCCACGTGATTACACTGTATCTTTGTTGCGTTAAGAATATTACAGAAAATATTCGTCAGCACAGTTGTATGTGCTGTACATAATTGTCTATGTATTTTCGAACGTACGATATCTGCACCGGCACTCCGTAACTTGCAGAAAATAAGGATAAACACGAGATAGAAAGAAACTTCGCTGCGCATTCGGCAATATTCGACATAAATAAAAATATTAAGCTGGTAAAATTGTAGGTTTAAAGTATGTATTTTGAAGTATTCACAGAAGCTATAATTTCGGTATTACCTATATACAGTATTAAATCAATGTACCTAGTTATAATAATTATGAATAAAATTATTTTGCTACATTACTCTCTATTTGATATTTTAATATTTTGAAACTTTCTCATTTTAGTCATATTCGCAAACTAAATATTCTCTCAAAGATTGACACATTTATGTGTAGCGTTAAAGAGAAAAAACACATTTTATACTTACAAATTATTCGCGATATAACAAACATTCAAAGACATTCCAAGTATTTCCATAATTTGATTTTTTCTTTAAATGCGAAACAATTGTTTTTGGCGATGTTCATAAAAAATATGGTTAATTTCGATGTGAATTTAGGTCAGTCAACCTAAAGTGAAGTATGTCGCATTGTAAACCTTTTTCACCATTCAAGCAAAAATTACACTGTAAGGTTCAAAGAATATAAGAAACGAACCGCAATAAACCCATAAAACCCATAAAATCTTTCTGACAAATGTACATTTACACGCTTCTTAAATAATACTCTTGTTCAATATGTTCATACATAAACATATTTAAACCAATTTTGCAAGAAAACGGGAAAAAACTTTCAATACTGGAGAATAATAAAAAAATAAATCTTCGACAATATTGTACAACTACCAGCTGCAGTAATAAAATAAACTATAATCGTTATAGGTAGCTATTCCAACTAGTGGTCCCTTTATTGTACGATTCACTGACTTGATGCCTACTTCGTACTGTTTTATTATTAGCGTTAATTTTGCAGTTTACGTTTGGTTATGGACCAAAATCAATTCTTTTGAGAACTAATTTTGCCTAGTAATTTGTTTCATTGAGGTGATATAATAACATCAAGTGCTACTTTTTTATTATTACCGTTGATTTTGTCATCTTTTAACGTTTCAAAATGAATGCAATATATGGTTATTATATCAATTTGGAAGAAGATATGCAACGTCAAGATGAACTAAAAATTGAAAGACGGTTTTTAAAAAATAAATGTGAACCTTTCAATTTACCGGACCGCGAGTTTAGAAGAATGTCAGTCTCATATAAATGAGGAACTAGTATAATTCAAAATATTAATAATTTAAAATTACTGTTGTTACAAACATACATTGTAACCTAACTACAAACTGTTGTTATGAAATAATTAATATCTCTTAATTGATAAAAAAATATGCATTTAAAATATTCCAATAAATGATCGAGTAAGTTTATTTTAAATGCGCGAAAAATGTTGGATGTAACTTATAAAATATTAGTAATATAAATTTCTTTTTGATCACAATTCTGCAATACAGGGTGATGAAATAAAGGTGCCCGTGCGTAGCGACATGTTATAGACGATTTCTAACGAAACACGAATTTGAAAGCCAAAACAAAATTTGTTGTCTCTTCACCAAGATATAAGCTTTCCTATTCAGACAATAAAAATCTATACGATTAACAATTTTGTAATAATTTCATTATTAGGGTCTAAATTTGATGCAGTTGATGGTGCTTTTAAAAAAAAAATTGTAAAAAATCTATTGAAACCAACTTTATTACCATTGTTAAAAGTAAGGTTTCTTGGCTACGTGGTAAATTTATCAATGTCGCAACATCGTAAATCTCCTAGGAAACGTTGGCAACAATAACTCACTTTTCAATGTCAGTTCTCTTGTCAAATTTGAACGATACAACTCAAATGTCCTAAAAAGTCTTAAAATGAAATACAATTTCAATGAATATCTAGACACGTTGCTCGGCTTGGGTGAGACAGATAATAGTGCATCGGAAGCTGCTAGATAATATGCTAGACTGTATCCACATCGACGTCATCCAGATGCTAACGTAATTAGATAAGTTGAGCAAAAATTAAGAGAAAATGGCCTTTTAGAACAAAGTATTTTGGGGTGATAATTCAGGTAATTAACCACAGTAATTAACTTAAACTGATATTTATTCTTCTACACGTCGCATACACAAAACTACATTGGTGACTTATATGAACTACTACATTTTAACTACGCTTCATTAGACCTACGCCTCAAACTTACTTCAACACTTCCACCGTTTGAGCGTGTTGCGTACTCATTCACTCTCATACTTGCACACAGCATCTTAAAACGCTCCCCAGGCAAAGCCGTCGTAAAAATATCGGCCTTTTGCCTCTGACTAGACCAAGTGACTGGCCCGTTTGCGAGTTCGAAAAGATATCCGGTTGTAGACCTCCTGGTCTCTATATCGCCCTCGTAATCAGCATCCGAATATCCGATTAACTCCAGCTCGCTTCCACCGCCGCGAAACTCGATACCATAATCGCTCGTACCCGTTAGATAGCGAATATTCGTTTCACCGCTCGCCAGTGATCATCGTTGTGATTATTCAAATATTTACTCACGGAATTCACCGCATACGCTATGTCCGGACGTGAAACAACCGCAAGAAACATTAGCGAGCCGACCGCCTCACGATACGGTACATTTTCCGACTTTATCTCGCCCTCGATAACAGGTAGAAGCACCACGTGTGGATCTGCTGGTACCTTTATTGGTTTAGCATTTTGCATTCCAAACTTCTCAACCATTCGTTTCACATATGCACTTTGATGTAAGAAAATAGACTTGCTCTCTCTTTTACGCTCAATCTGTACACCTACGAACATACTCGCATCACCGATGGTGATCGCAAATGCACTACTTAAATGCTTAATCACGCGCTCGATTGTTTCGCGAGATTTCGCTGCGATCAGCCCGTCGTCTACGAACAATGCTAAGTAAACTTTCGAACACTCGACATTCCCTACGAAGATACATTTATCGGCTTCAGTTTCTTTAAACTTGAATTCTTGCAAAAATACACTGAACTTTTTGTTCCAGCACCTCGGTGCTTGCTTAAGTCCATACAAGGATTTCTTTAAGTGACACACGACACCTTCTCCGACACTTTCTCTTGAATCTTCGACACTGAAGCCTTCTGGAATTTCCATGAAGATTTCTTCTTCCAGCTTCCCATGTAAAAATGCCGTTTGCACGTCGAACTGCGACAACTCGAGATCCTCTTTAGCTACGATTGCGAGAAGCACTCTCAGCGAATCGTATCTTACGACTGGCGCGAAAGTTTCCATAAAGTCCACTCCTTGCCGCTGCATGAAGCCACGTGCACAAAGTCGCGCCTTGTACCGATACACATTGCCTTCTGAATCTTTCATTAGTCTGAAAACCCATTTGGAATCAATCAATTTCATACCAGGTTTTCGTTCAATCAACGACCACGTCTCGTTTTCTCGATGCGCCCTTAGCTCGTCTCCGATTGCTTCAATCCATTGCGCTGCATCGCTGCTCTGCACCGCTTCCTGGTACGATAATGGTACTGTGTATTCCGCCACGTTTGACTCATAACGAATAGGTCGCTTCAGGGTCAAACGATTTCTCAAATTCCGTATTGCGTCGACCGCCGGTAAAAGCACGTCATCGTCGTTCACGTCATCTTCCTCGGCGTCTTGATCTGGCTCCTTATGCATGACTCTTGGCAGAACTATTTCATCGTTCTCTTCGTCATCGACAGGGATTGCAGTCATCCCTATTCTTTCTTTAAATACAACGTCACGTGATATCGTGACCTTTTTTGATGCCGGATCCCATACACGGTAGTTTGACGTGTCACCATCGTACCCAACAAGCAGCATTCTTCTTGCACGAACATCTAATTTCGTTGTCATCTGCTTCGGCACATGCACGTACGCTTCGGATCCAAATATACGCAAATGCTTCAAATTTGGTTTCTTGCCTACCCAAAGCTCATAAGGTGTTCACTCACCCCGTGTTCCAGACGATCCTGATCGATTCGCCAAATACACCGCAGTGTTCGATGCCTCTGCCCATAGAGTTAGTGGAAGACTCTTCGCATGGATCATCGTCCTCGCCGATTCAATAATCGTTCTGTTATCGCGCTCGGCTTTGCCATTTTGTTCTCGCGTGTACGGTGCCGTACTCTCTCGCTGAATTCCTCTCGACTCGAGATAACTATCCATGGCCTTGTTCCGAAACTCTCGACCATTATCGGATCTTATAACTCTCATCGGTCTTCCAAATTTGTTTTCCACTAGCTTGTCGAACACTTTAAATTTGTCGTACACATCGCTCTTGTGTCGTAGAAAATATATGTTGCGGAAACTTGTTGCATCATCTTTAAACGTCAGCATAAATCGCGCACCTCCCGGAGTTTCCACAGACATTGGTCCGCACACATCCGTATGAAATACTTCGCCCGGAACCGTTGTCGCTCTATCACGCACTTTTTGAAACTCAAGTCTATGTGATTTGCCCATCTGACATGAATCGCAGAATAAATCACCCTTTTTTGATAGATTAACTCCGTCCACGAGGTCTTTGCTAACCAACTCGCGCAACTTTCGACCATTCACGTGTCCGAGTCTTTCATGCCACACTCGAATGTCCGTCACCGCCACATTCGCTTCATTGTCGACTCGCGCACGTTTCACTCTGAATAGCATTCTGTAGATTTCGTTCTCTTGCTTTACGCCGGATGCCAACACTTTGTTTCCATCACTTATTCGAACGTAATTTTCCCAGAAAATTACCTCGTAACCCCGTGATGTGCACACACCGACCGAAAAGAGATTCTTCTTCATTTCAGGAACGTACATAACGTTCTCTATTCGTGACTCGTACCACGCTCCATCAACGAATTTTTCTATCCTGACAGTTCCTGTGCCGATAACTTTGCACTCTTTATTATCGCCCAGGGATATTGTCCCGCCATCTGGCACTCGTCGATAGTCTGTCAACCACTCACGCCTATGCGTAATGTGTCCAGATGCCCCACTGTCTGTGATCCAAACATCCTCTTTACCAGCGTTCAGTAGCTCGTTGACAACACTCATAGAAAGCCCCAAGCTTCTTGTTTCACCAACTTTGCCACCCGCTCTTGCCGATTTCTCAGCAACGAATGCGCAGTTACGAAATTCTCGAGAATTGCCCTCGTCAACTTCTTTTTCGCGCCTTTTATTTTTACAGTCGCGCGCGAAATGCCCCTTTTCTCTGCATTTGAAGCACTTGACATTCTTGTGATCTATCGGTTTTTGCGTCTTCTTGTCACCAGATTCACCACCTTTTTTCGCACTATTTTTCTTAAATGCAGCAAAGGCCCCCGGAACTTCATCGTCCGAGGTTAATCGGGCTTCCTCGCGAAGGAGTCTCTCTTGTAAATTGTCAAGAGTCTGACGCTGCGGATCAACACTGTCCCAAGCTGTTTGTAACGTCGCATACTTCGATGAAAGACTTGCGAGCACTTTAGCCATGATTGTTACGTCCGAAACTGGTTCACCGACGTCGAGTAATTGCGCAGCCATATTCTGCACTTTCGCGAAGTGCTTCGTTATCGAGTCCCCTGGAGACATCCGATACTCATGAAATTTTTGCGTTAACAGCAACTTATTCGACGCTGACTTTTGTTCGTGGACCCGAGACAATTTGTCCCACATTTCTTTCGCTGTTTCACACACTAACAGCGGTTCCAGCTGCTCGTAGTCGATCGACGACGAAATTAAAAACATCGCACGTGCATTGTCCTTTTGCCAGAGCTTCTTTTCTTTGACCTGGTTCGCCTCAATCGGCATTTGACGATCACCTTTTACGACATCCAGTATACCGTGCGCAATAAATAACGTTTTCACTTGGAACTTCCATCCTTGGAAATTCGTTCCGTTAAATTTAGTAACATTCCGTGCCGAGATCTCGTCAGACATTTCGGATGGTTTACAACGCGACAACACACCCGAAAACAGACACGCACCACACAAAATGGCTTCCGCGTTACGATCCCGTTTTCACACTTTTCCGTGAAACTAAATCACCTTATCACCTTACAAATGCTCAGTTAGGGTAACTGGGCCCATAATTCAGGTAATTAACCACAGTAATTAACTTAAACTGATATTTATTCTTCTACACGTCGCATACACAAAACTACATTGGTGACTTATATGAACTACTACATTTTAACTACGCTTCATTAGACCTACGCCTCAAACTTACTTCAACATGGCCAAATAGTGTCGATTTCTGTAAACGGTAGGCGACCTCGTGAAGTTCGTACACCAGCGTTGGAGGAAGCAGTTGTGGAAGCGATTGAAACTGGATCAGGACGAAGCATGCAAGAATTAACGCAACAGTCACTCTAAGTCATTCCTTCCTATTCTGAGATATTTGAGATTTTTTGTTTCAATTGGATCTGGAAATTACATTATTTCGTTTTTGACTGATCTGTTTTTACTAAATAACATGGTTAGGGGCCTTTTAAACGGGAATCAGTAAGTGCGACCGAAAGTTCATCCATTCTTATCAGAAATGGCGCAAATAGAAAATAGAAAATCTCTACGTCTCCTAGGGGCTTTTTGCATACAGCCCTTCAATTACCTGTTTGTTATGTATTCTTGTTTAATTACATTAAATTCTTTTGAAATAAAAAAAGTTATGTCAACGTGACAGTTGTTTGTCTTACGCAGTGTTGGTTGCTTAGATACAAGAAGTGGGCCTACCTGAAAGTAATTCTTTAGAAAAAGAAATATGTGCAGTATTGCCACGTTGTGCTCTTGGACAAACTGTTTTAATTTTAAACAGGATCTACTTGGACCACTTTTGTTGCGATTTCCACAATGCTTCAACAGAAAGCATTACCCCGATATCAATCACGGGCACCTTTTTTTCATCACCCTGTATATATTTTTATAGTATATTTCATGCTTCCTTTTCATTCATTTAAAGCCAAATTTTAGATTTTCGAATATTTCATCGTCGTCGTCGTTAAATATGTGGCCCCAAGAGGCTCAACCAGTAAGAAAGAACGACTCCGAAAATCACTGTAGTTAAACAGAGGTAAAAAATTACAAAGAGATAAGCCAGTGTTTGCAAGTTGTTTTTACCGAGCTTTGGCTCGGATGAGTAGAAAATGTACGATATTACGAGCGACAGACGAGCGTAAACACAAGAAAGAGATCCATGGTTGATCGGCTTACAAAGGGCCGGTGCCGAATACAAATACTGCGAAATGTTTCCATATTCCGTCTAGCGAGCTCGGCCCGAACTATTCGAAAATATACGATTGTTCAAGTGACACACGCGCGATAAGTTCAAGGAGGAGATCTCATCCCTATCGGCTTACGGAGTACCGGTGCTGTAACGTTTATAACCGCGAAACAATATCGACTTCCTGCATTAACCCGTTGTACGATAATTAAATGTTTCACCTACATTTCCGTATACGTAGGTCAGTGTTTAATTACATAGCACCGACAAGTGCATACCACAAAAGTAACAATTTTGATACTATTTTTACTTCATAAATTATCCTTCAAGTTCGGTAAGAAAAAAAAATTCTTTCAGATGTAAACTTGTTGTAACAATAAACATTGAAATATAATAAATTACTAAATGATGAATATAAATTGTTTAATATTGTAAATAAATTTGATGGGTTCAATTGTAAATAAATTGGTTTTAATTAACATGTAATACCTATGTAATAAACTTAATATTTTATAAATTCTCGTAACCATAGTATAAAATCCGGAGAATTTTGACAATTTTTATTACTGGAGAGTTATAACAAGACGTATTTTGCATTATCGCCATACAGTTTGGCTGAAAAACTAAAGCGCATGCATACGTTATGAGTTGTCGTACACCTCAAGGACCGTGTTATTTCATTTTTCTGTAATTGTCGTGTTATTTCTTTTTAAATCACTTTTTTCGTTTTGATTGTGCTTTAAAGCAGTTTACAAGAATTTGAACGCAATATGCTTCGGTAAAAACCTAATTTTTTACTCCATGAAATAAATGCACGTATGCTCAATGGTTAATGGTTGTTGAAGTATTTCTTATAACCCGCGAAAAACGGTTGGTGCATTTTTAATGCTATAACAGACATGAAATCAGCAAACCTTAATTTTAAACTGATGCAGTCCTTCTGTTAAATCATTGCCATTTAATTTTTACTGCTCAATTAAGATACGCTTGTACTATAGGCAATTTCGATAGCAATAACATTTATTGCAGTTTGATCTTTACAATGCAATCGAACTTTAAATCGAATAAATTCCAAATCCATTATTTTTAGAGCACATAACTACAATATTGCCATTTTCACTTATATCCATTTTAATACAAAGACATCTATTATGCCACATAATGTCTAAAAATAACAATTTATGTTAACAGTAGATTATGCACAGCTAACACTGGCACGTTATACGTTATATATCTGTCTACTCTTGTAACCGCTCCAATACTTTCTGAATCAATTTTAATTGTGTGGAAGTTTTTTCAGGATTATTATTAATAGAAGACTATTAACTTATTATGCGCCCTGTAATTATAAGAAATTATGAGGAACGAAATTCTTATAATTATAGAGTTTGATAATAGTAAAACGAATTTTTAATGATTAAAATGACAAATTGCCGTTAGAATCATTCATATGTGCACCTCCTTGAGAGGAAGACAATTAACTGCTCTGAATAATGTTAAAACAATTTGCACGAGACATTGGTATTTCGATGAAGTCAAAGTGTGTAACAAGAAAGAATATTTTTATTTTAGAATTTTTATGGAGCAGAAAGGAAGATAAAATGATGCTGCACATTGTGTTGTTAAAATTGTTACTACAGTTAATGGGATTGTTGTGCAGTGATAAATCGAAGATCGTGGCATTTGTTGAATTTCTAGATGTAATGAATGTTTGTCGAATATTCTGGACAGACGTTTATAATTATTACAAGAATATTAAGAAGACATTTACATTATTGCTGTCGGTTTGTTGGACGTAATTAATTATATTACGTTGCTGGTAGGTATTATGATATGAATCGTTTAGTTTCAATACTTACAATTTATTAGTATTATTAAATATTTTAAGAAATATAATTTTATTTTAATAAAAACGAAATGAATTTAAGTTTTAACCAATTATTTCATATATCTACTGTCTTTTTTGATTTAAATGTTCACCGTTTTTAAAACTTTTCACAATAAAATTTTTAAAATACTTTACGCTTTATTCGTAACGTCACATTTTACACAAACGTTGCATAGTTAAATAAGTCCAAGTATTGTTATTTAGTAAGGATGAACTTGTAACATCAGACGACAAATTAATTGCGATATGTAGCAACCCAAAATAAAAATGATTTATTTCAGTTTTTGTTGCGAAATATAAACCTGGTGTATATTGCAACTTCGAAAAGTCTATCTTTTCGTAACTAATGATGAATTGATTTGACACAAAGAATGTAATTTTTTTGCGAGACGTCTTGATTTAGATAATATAAGGTATTCAAACGGAACTTGTGTAAAATTGATACTTTTCCAATTGGAACAATTTTCTGGGTCGCGTCCGAAAACGAAAAAGATAAAGTGAGAAAGCCTTTAAAATTGACTGACTGAGTGTTGAAAACCAATAAAAGTATAAAACATAATTTAACCTTCTTGACAAGTAAATAGGTATAATTTTAGATTTTTACTTCACTGTGTATCCCCTAAGTCAACGTCATCCCTTGGAGGTCAGCTCATGACTGACCAGAATATCAAAATATGCTCTTAGTAAAAAGTTGTTAGTTTTTGAGAAATGGGCACTTTACGAATTGTGTGCCAATCGAGGCCATACCATGCCATAGCTACAAAATTGCATATTCTAAAATTCTAATTTTTGGTTCAAAAATAAAATCAAGAGTTCTATACCGTTAAAAAAAAACATTTTAGCCCGATTCATGAATTAATCTTTTCTATTGGCTACTGTAAAAAAATTATACCAGCTAACCTGGCAAGTTACTTTACAAAATTGCTCGTTTAATGTAATTTTTATAATGGTTATAATATGTATAAAGCAACACCCCATTTATTAATAAAAAGTTGCTAAAACACTTTGAAGTAAAAAGTATTGAGGTTATTATTTGAGCGGCCAATGTTGCCAAACGTCCATCTGCCAAATGAAAAGGTATGTTAGAATTCCCAGTTTGATTGATCACGGAATAAAAACCTAAATTTTTTCTCCTAAGTCTCCTGACACAGTCGCTGAATTTTTTGTTTTAAATATTTAAAAGTCTTCGGGAAGAACCCTTCGTAGCTAAATGATGTTAGTAGAACACCAGCATAAAAATTCTAGTAATACTCAAATTTATGCACAACTTCGTAAGGGGTAATTTTGTTAGTCACTTAGAAGAATTTGTAGAAGATACACCTCCAAAACTTTCATGCGCAGTTGGTAATGTGTAATATAATGTGTAACATAACAACTAATTTGGTTTATCACAATTACCAAAAATTTTACTATTGTGTAATATAAAATGTGTCGGTAATTTATTACAAGTCAAGATGCATTTCAGCAGGTGTAAAATATTTGGACATGAATGGTGAAAAATTGATCTGATTAAATATTAATATTTGCTTTAAAAAATTTTTTTTTTAATTATTATCAAAGGAAAAGTTTTTCATTTCTATCAATCAATGTTTAATTTCACGGCCAGCGAATAGAAATAAAAAAAAAAACTTCAATTGTTAGACAGATTGAGTAGCAGAATGCTGTTGAAACAGTTCCAAAGCGCCGGTTTCTATATTTAACTTTATACAATGTAATTATAATTGTAACGTTATTTTGCAGAATTTTCCCTTGGAATTAAAAAGGATCCTAACAAGAGGAATATTCTTTTGCTGAAATTACTAATTCAATGGACTGGGTTTTGGCCTGAGGATCAACCCAAGTATTTTACATTTTTTGCCATTTGGATTCTATCCAGCTGTGGACTTTCAACGCTTGCACAAATTTACTTCACTTACGAAAATAACAAAAATATTTCGCTGTTAATTCAGATGGTATTTGCTAACTGCCCTTGTATTCAAGTAAGAATTTGTAGCAATTGTATGAATTTTCAACAATTTTCTATTACAGACTTTCCTAAAATTGTTGATTGTCGTTGTTTACAAAAAAAAGTTTCAAAAAATAATATCGACTATTTGGTTTGATTTCTTACCAATTACTGCTGCTCCAATTCAATCTCGAAATAAAATTGCAGATGTTGCAAACTACAATCGTAACGTAATTTATATCATCTATTCAGTATGTTCTATTACAGTTGCCCAATACCTAAGCATAAAATTAATTACCGGTGAAAGAATTCATCCTATGCCTTTGCCTTTCGAACCACTTAAAAGTCCTTACTTCGAAATTATTTATGTATGGCAATACGTTTGTTTCCTTATTGGCGGCACAACTGCAGTCGCTTTTGACGTTCTCTTTGCCACGTTGATGCTAACTTGTGTGTCCCAATTTAATACAATCGCTTCAAATTTGAAAATGTATGGTACTAAAAAAGACAAACAAAAAATTGAATTTATTAGAAGCTTTGCCGAAAAAATGATTTTGAACACATCTTTGGATATGCAGCTTTTAACTAAATTTATTCAACAACATAGCATCGTAATAAGGTGAGTTCGTATGTCACAAATTCTCTGTTCTGAAATATTGTATTTCAGAACATGTCAGGAAATAGAAGAATTCTTTCAGTACATAATGCTGGGTCAGTTATTAAGCAGTGCAGTTGCTGTATGCTTCTCAATTTTCGCAGTGGTAATGTTTTAATTTTTGTTAACCGTTAATTGTAGAATAACGTTTCAGACGGAATTTCCCGAACTATTTTTGAAATTTATTTCGGTCCCGTTTGGGATAACGTTAATGTTGTTTTGCTACTGTTGGTTTAATAATGAGTTGATCGAAGCTGTACGAAACATCCATTTTATTAACTGAATTAACTTACAAAATTTCCTTTCAGGGTTGTAATTGCACCGAAGCAGCTTATAGTAGTGATTGGTACAATACCGATGTAGCTATGCAAAAATGTCTTGTTTTAATAATACAAAAAGCTAATAAGGAATTAACAATGACAGCAGGTGGTTTTACAAATATGGATCGTACTGTTTTGGTGCAGGTATTTTCTAATTTATTATTTGAGGAAAAATTAATTTAGTTTTTTTTTAAAGATTTTTAAACTTATGATGTCTGTATACACACTGTTAGGAACTCTTACTAAAAAGGACGTGGTTAAGTAAATGGTATTATTAGGAACTGCAGGGAATACCCATATATGCGGTTGCAATACCACCGTCGCAATGATGTTGCTCTCTCAGTAGCAGACTACTACCTTTATTTTCTTGTTTAATAAGTGGACTATATTTCATAGATTTGATGTTCAGAAACGCAATGATGTTTTAAAAGGCACTATATTTTAATGTTTCAGTATAATGATGTTTAAAAATGCACAAATACAATAATACAACAACTTCTGAAGAGCGTCCTTTGCTAATATAAGAAGGTCACCGGCCGAGCTTGTGTCTGTGGCCGCGTAAACCCTTCTGCTGATATTTCGCGTGCAGGTGTACCCCAAAATTGAGACGGCCTTGACAGATTAGTCTTGGTGATGCGACGAAGAATAACATTTAGCTAAGCAACCATGCGAAATGTCAAGCATACAACTAAACAACTAAATAGTTAGTATGTCATAAAATTGTTCACAAAATAAATGTATAAGGCCGTGAGCGCTTTAGCACTCGAAGTTATACAAACAACTGTGGCAAAGCGCACAACTTGGAGAATGCAAGACAAATTTCGCCATTCTGGATTCGGTTCATAACTACTCTGGAAACGTCATCAGCACAGCTGTGGAGTTGAATGATCCAGCCAAGCTTCCAACGAAGTGGAGGCTGGCTGTCATCTTTCACGAGCACCATTGATCCTAATTCTAGTTCTGAGGTGTGAGCGCTTCATTTGTTGCGTTGCTGTAGCTCAGACAAATATTCCGGGCTTGGAATCGACTACTTGGGAAGGTTATCTGTTAGACTGCTGACACAAAAAAAAACTTAGTTTATTTACAATCTGTTCTTTGTGCTAGAAAAAATCGAATGCTTGACTTCAAAATTTTTCTTCGGTAACGTCAGGAAACTGGCTTCTTAGGACATCTGAAACAAATGTAATACAGTACCAGTTATTATTCAAAAAAATTTAAAATACAGAGTATATTAATCAATTTACATTTTCACTACATTCCCTTGATTTGTATTTGGTTGTAAATATTTATTTTACCTAGTGTAAGTTACAAATTAAGGCATCAATTTGATCAGTCAAGATCACTAGTAGATAACTTGATTAGAGAACGGCAATAGATTTAGTGTGGTTATGACTTTCCGCTTTAAATAGTTTATAACGGGCTCTTAGCACACAATGAAAATTCAAGGAGCGGCGTGTGCCCTTAAATCATTAATTTGCTTACCTGCAGATCTTTATGTAAACCTACACAGGGTTGGTATTAGGGAAATTTTCACATTTAAACAATTATTTTACCAAAATTTCAAGCATTTAAGGTCTTTTTACGTTCTTCAACTTTGGCTACTCATATTTTAAATTACAAATTGTATCGGAAACTTTAGACCACGTTATATTATGTACGAAAAATATTGTAATACACTCCTTAACGGAGTTGTCTAGCCTCGGCACGTGCAGTCCATTACATTTACCTAATCCATTTAGGTCCGGTTGTAAAATATTTAAATCTATTGCCGTTATATACTTACAATAACCTAAAATGGAGGATTAAAGCTGCCCATATCCCAAAAAATATCTATTTCGTAATTATACAACCGACCATACAATCTTAGAAATGTATACCTCAAGCCGCTGAGTTTGTAGAGGGTCTCTCAAGCCTGCATCTAAAATGTTAATATTCTCATAAATGGTAATAGCCGAGTCACAGTGAAGCTTAAAAATCGTCGAAGCTTCGGAATCCTCAGAAACTGTGTCGATTTTAATGAACCTTTTGTTGAAATATCTCTTATAATGTATCATTTCAAATAAATACGTTTTGAACGTTTCTGAAAAATTTTATAAATATTTTAGAAATATTTTGACCTCAACAAACCTAACGGGTTGAAATTTTAAGAAACGTTGATTCAATTTGTCTGGAATCAGCCTAAGAAACTCTATGCAAAATGAAAAATATTTGCTATATAGTACGCAAAGCGAAGATATAAGTTCAACGCTAATAATTATTGATAAATAGTAGGGTAATTGTCCCAGTAATGGACACCAAAGAGATAATCTTAAATTCAAAAATTCTCAAAAACTATGCTATTTTATTGAGACAAATATAAAATACACCAAGATGTAGTAAATTTTATGTGCTTTCTTTTAATATACTTTAGAGTTTATTACTTTAAACATGTAATTATTTTTTTTAATAATTTCTTAAATGTTGTCAAATGTGCCAGTCGTGGACATACTATCGCCAGTTATGGCCATACTATCGCCAGTTATGGCCACATTTATTTACATTTTGTCATTTCAGTACTACCTGAAATGAAAACAATAAATTAAATAAATAATACTAGTTAATTTGATTTTTTTAAATTCAAATTTAACGGTTTTTTGTCCCGGTATGGAATTAATTATTTTATTTAGGTATGACTTACGTGTTTTTCCCTTATTCCATATCTTCTTTTCTTTTTTATTTTCGGAATGTTTTTTCCTCGTCACATTTTACAAACAAATCACACTTACATTTAATACACACATTTTAAAATTTTTGAAACACTTCAAACATTTTAAAAGTTACTGTCATTATGCACTTCTTTTTATTTATTTATTTTTATTTCCTAGAACTTGCAAATTTCACTTTCAAAAAATATCACACAAGTTTTCGCTTTCATCGTCAGTAGGAAAATAACTATAATTTGGCTCAATTCTCGGTATGCTGGAATTTATTTATCTTATTAGTTATTTATGCAATTTTTATTTTATTTATTTTATTTTATTTAACAGTTTAAACATTACATCTTTCGTAACACTTGTTTGTTCGTTTATTATCGGATGCTTCTGCTTATGTTTGTAAATAAATATATAAGTTTTCAGCAATATTCATTTTTACTCTTCTTCCTATGATTTTTTCCACTTTTAAAGTGTCTGTAATAGGTCCATATTGGTGCTTTTCTTGTTGTAGGTGTTTCGTGTAATTAGACGTTGTATTGTTTTTATTAATATGTTCTTTATATCGCGTGTGGAAACTTCTGTCTGTTTGGCCAATATATTTTTTATTGCATGTATTACATTTTAATGAATAAATCCCGTTACTTTTGTATATGTCTTCTGTTTCAGTTGTGGTTTTTAGAATTTTTTGCAATTGATTATTTGTTTTTAGTGCTATTTTTAAATTTTGATTTTTGAATATTTTTGTTATTTTATTTGTTTCGTGTCCGTAATAATTGAATTTTACCCAACTTCCTTCTTTATGCTTATTGTCATTTTGTAAACTTTGGTCCATGTTTTTGTTTATGTTCTTATGTTTAGTTCTGTTAAATTTGAATTTATTGATTAATTTGTATATGGTTTTGATATTATATCCATTGTTGACGGCAATTTGTTTAATCGTTTCTAGCTCATTATCGAAGTTATGTTTATTCATTGGTACGTTGTATAGCCTATGTATGAGGTGTTGGAATGCTGCCATTTTTTGCTGAAATGGGTGGTTTGAATTATTATGGATTACTTGATCTGTTTGGGTGTTTTTCCTATAAATGTTATAATGCAAATTATTATTTTCTTTTTTGATGTTTAAGTCCAAGAAGTTGATATAGTTATTTTTTCCAATTTCTAATGTGAATTTTATTTTTTGATGTATTGAATTTAAGAAATTTAATATTTCTGTTGTATTATCATGTAAATGTAAACTGCATTTAAATGATATTTTTTGCTGTGCTAAATGCGTTGTTTAGCAATTATCACTAATATTGAATGTTTATTTAGTGACAAAACTATGAGAAATACAAGATTTTACCTAAAACTGTAATAACCTGGAGGGTTGTTCATTCAGAACGGACAAAGCGTACCTGCTATTAAGAAAGATTTCATAAACAGTTGAAATATTTGTAAATAAAAGCAGCAAAATGAATTTGAAGGCCGGTGCACCTGGTTAAAGAATTTTCGGTCCGTTCTCTCTACAGGAGGCGCATATAATAATTATTAGAGGAAATAAATCAACTTTTAAAATGCATTTGTTTCTTTTAAATGCAGAGAATTAGATTCGATTTATTAAAAATGTAAGTTCACTCTCCCCTCGTTCGTAGCATGCTCATCATTTTGATGGAAGTCTGGAAATTACCAGATGTCTTGGAGAAAAAGCTGATTAAAGTTTTTCAATTAATCAGTTTTTTAAGGTGTTTGGATCAACATTTAGAAATAATAAGATCAGTCCCCCCTAGAAAACAACTTTGTTATCCTGTAGAAATATCGATCTCCCTCTAGAATTGAAAATTGAAGATGTTATATACGAAGAAAAAAATGGCTATATTTTTTTCGGGACTGATCGAGACCTTAAGGGTCCACCATTGGTAACTTTGTTATTATTGGAGCTACAAAGTCGGCTAAATTATCAAGAAATTTGTGTTTTTCCACTAATTACCATAATGAAAACAAAAATACAATCGAGCGTCAACTGCTTGAGATAATTACGAAAATAACATTTTTTTAAATGACATGACATAATTTTTTACATATTTCGAAGGAACGTTTAATTCTGAGTAAAAAGTAGAAGTTACAAGCAATTGAAAATTTTATTTCAATTAACTACAAAAAAAAAATTGTAATTAGTGAAGAAGTCGAAATTACTTCCAAACGATTTAAATCGAAGATTCACTTTGTATAAAAAGTGTTATTAGAAATATTTCTAATTTTTCACTTTTCAAAATCACTGAATTTGTTAATTGAAAACTTTTTCCATAAATTTAAATAGGGTAATATCGGTGCTTTTATTGCTCGGAAATAAATTAAGTTTTATGAATCGTTTTAATGCAGCACTTTTTTTGTTACTTGAAGATAGAACGAGGAAGAAATTCAAGTGTTGGCTTCCTGTAATTCAATAAAATGTTTTGTGCGGCTCAATGACTGCAACCACAGAATAGAAAACCTTAACTTTCTATTCTTTGACTGCAACTGCAAGCACTTCTATTTAACATTTTATCTACGATCTTAACATAATAAATTTGTAATGTAGGTTTACGTAAGCTAAAGACACATAGTACTTTGTGTTAAATTGGACAAGCCTCGTGTTAAATGTTTATTAAAAACTGTAATATTGGTTGCCTACTCTTGCCTACTATTAGTTTAGTAAAATTTTCTTTCTTGAAACACTGGATTGTAATTCATATGTATTTAAGAAAATCCTAGACTCTGCTTGTAACGCTTATAGAAGTATTTTGAATCGGGTAGGTGGCACCTTTTCAGTGGTGCCTCCGATATTACAAATGCACAAAAGAAATTGATAACGGGAAATGATTGTTTCTCTTTTTTCCGAAATAAGGTACCTTCTTGCCTTAATTTAACGTTCGCTAAAATTAAAGCATCGATTTAAATTTAACGCCAAAATTGCAATTACCTAAATAGCATTTTGTACAGTGCAATACTGGCCAATCGTAGAGTTACAAGAGGTATTGATACAATATCCACGTGTTACCTAATACTATTTCTTCGTTGCCTTAAAGGAGCACCACACACAAAAGATAAGTTCGTTTAATTTAAAAGCACGTTTAATTCTAAGAAAAATGGTATATGTATTTTGTTTCTACTCAGATTATTTAATGAGTTATAATAAATTTAAAATAGGCGCGTGACGTCACTTGGGTCGAGCTCAGCGCAGCGCCCTATCTTACACGTGCGAAAAATGTTCCCTTCACACGATAACCTACCCACCCTCAAACTAAATTTTTAAAATTTTGTTACGAGTATTTAGACTGCTTTTTTGTACTGAAGACGATAGTGCAACCAAAATTCTAATATAGTATCTAGCTTTTTTAAAAACAGTATTATATTCTGTGAGTTACGACCGTTTATACGCCACACGGCAACTGTGACGCCACACGGCAACTCTAAATGTCTTAATATCTTCTAAAACAAAATTTTTTTACATTGCATTTTTACCAAATAGTTTTTAATACTTCTGGCTACAATAATTTAACATTAAATAATAATTTAAAATGATATTTTTGTGTATCGTGCTCCTTTAAGAGTCTGACGGGCGGCTTGTTTTCCATTTTCCATTAAATTGAAAACAGTTTTCACAAAAAAAGTACAAAAAGTAATAATGAATATGCGTATCTAAATTTTTTGTCTAAAATTAATAAAAAACATTTTTTATTTCTTTATTTGTGATTTAAATTTAAAAAAATCAATACAGTATTAATTATTCTAGAATATTTATGCTGCATATCACATAGGTACATAAAATGTTTCACACATTTACGATTTGCAAATTTTGAACTGGCGAGATGCTGCTCTCTGGTGACGACAAAATGAATGTCAACTCTCGGAACTAATTTGGCATCGTCATAAGATGTGATAGAGCTTTGCTGGGATATTACAGTTGCATAAAGAAACCAGCGTAGGGCGCGCATTGGGTCGTTCGGATCTAATTCTGTGTCGAGAAAATTACCGTACATACTTCGGGAGACTTGCATATTTTTGTCTATCGCAAATCATAATTATTTTCATAGACTTGTGATGTTTAAATGACTATTTATATTTTCGGTAACATTAAAATAAATGACGTACATATTGATATTTGAGACACAAAAGAAGGAAGAGAAAGTAATATTGGGTGCATCCGTATAACTTAATTAACGAACAGTAAGAGAAATCAAAAAGATAAAAGTTGGCGCACATTTCGGTTCTAGTTACTGCTTCGGTTTCTGTCACTTAAAAATAATTGTGTATGGGGCTATTGAAAAGCATGCATTTTAACATTCTTGCCATTGCCATTACTATTACTGTCACTGCTACAGATCAATTGTGCAGCGGCCTTGAATCAACAGATTTTCATTTATTATTTGTCGAATTTTGAACTAGATACAATAGCGGATGTATACATACACATACATTTTGTTTCTAATCGGAGAAAATCTTTTTGAAGTAAAATGCCCATCTGTCGCACAAAATATGGATTCCATATTGGCTATTCAAGAAAATAAAAATAATTTTGCAACTATAGAAAATGGTCAATTAAAATTGAAAAGCAATCATGATTATTATTTCCAAATAGGCAATTTGCAATAGCCCAAAAAACATGTGCTAATTTGTTGTGTGGAGTAAGCACGGCGTCATCTTCAAACACCGAAAATTAAACGGAGGAATCCTTGGAACCATAGTGCCTTAATTTCGAGTACTTCCCTCCTCGCAAGTACTAACCCTTTCACACCGCGACGGCGCGCTTGATCGCGGGGCGCGGCCGCGATAGGACGCGCTTCTGGAACTCGAATTGTTGATTCTGCCTCAACAATTTCGCGGTTGGTTCTCGTAGATCGCGTGTACAATCACCACGGAAAAACGTTAACTAGATTTAACGCGTAATCAGGCCGAAACGTTACCGACACACCATAATCTAACAAAGGGCCAACGCCCAACTACCCCAATAAGTGCAAACACAGTACTTAACTGCTAAAGGGACACCACATTCCATACCAGCGTCGAGAGAAACTGCACGCATTACACCACTCATTAAGCTATCCAAAGCTACAAGACATTTTTAAATAAAAAACCTAACGACTTCTTGCTCGAAAAACGTCTTCCCCTGTTCAGGGCACGCTAGCTTCTCCCCGCAGCCTCGCTTCACTTTCACCCGGTCCAGCCCCTACCCTTATTAACGTGGCTTAAGAATCGGACCACTTAAGTCGGTGCGTGTGTCGGGTTGCCGACGGTGCAGGCGTAAATTTTAAATTTTAAATTCAATTCACTACAGTAATTTTAGTAATTTAATTTTTTTAAATTCTTAGACCTTTATAAAGTAATCCACTCAACAACCAACATCACAAAGAATGGCGTTCGGGTTTGGTTTACTGGTAGATGGAGGTAGTATAGCAACGACAGTTCAGGGTACTTTTGATATCAAATTGATATCAGTTTAATCCATCAGTGATTCATGTGCAATTAGGTTAATGACGTCATTAGCCTAATGAGTAATTAGCTTAATGGGTTCCTAATGACCTTTCGGATTGAAGGTCACCCGGTCACACGACGTCACTAGGTAATTAGCTTAATGGGTTCCTAAAGACCTTTCGCCTTCAAGGTCACCGGGTGCATTCGTTCATTATGTAATTAGCTTAATGGGTTTTTAATGACCTTTTGGATTCAAGGTCAGCGGTTGCGTGTTGCGTAATAAGATGGCGAATAGTTTAATTCACACCATTAGATGGCGCTCATGTTTTAATTGAGATTATGACGTAATTACGATCTTGCATTACAAGACAGCGTTTGATGTAATTGATACTATGAGGTAACGCAGATGACATAATTGAGAGGATGACATAATAAGATTGGGGTGTTGCATAACCAGATGATTTAATTGAGATGATGACGTCTTAAGATGGTAGATGATTTAATTGAGATGACATAACAAAATGACGAATGGTTTAATTGAGATGATGACTTAACAGGATGATTTAATAAGATTAGGCTGTTGCATAAGAAGATGATTTAATTGAGATGATGAAATCAGATAGCTAACCCCTAATCCTTGACTTCCTCTGACAGCTGATCTTATGTTTTTTAGAAAGTTGTCACTAATATACCGGGTAATTAAAATATTTTAAACAATTTATTGGTTTTATAGTGGATCCCAGCTATGTTGATCATTATGTATATTGTAGTAGGATAGGTGTCAAATTTGGTGAAGAATTCTAATGAATACACCATGGTATAACAAACACAATAATTGTAATAGCCAAAATGTAGTTACAAATGAGGTTAAATAAACACGGGCCATCCGGGATTCATACCGGAAAAATATTTGTGCGCTTCAGTCAAGCCACGTGTTCAGTCAGGACCCAGTTGAACCAAGTAAACGCCCAACTCATGAAATATCTATAGATGGAGAGAATGTAGGTAGGACCTGCAACAAATATTAGACGCTTGTATGCGAGTAGAGCGCTAGTGGTGGATTTCCTCATGATGAAGCCATACTGATTTGGCGCGTGACAAGGGCTCCAAAATCCAGGATCTTGCCGTACTCTAGTAGAAGGGTGATCGACTGAAAGTGCCATACATGACTGCCTCTGTAGTATCCACCATACGACAACTGCAATGTTAATTACGGAGAAACAATATTGATTTCCTCCAATAACCTGTTGCACGATAATTAAACGTTTTACCTACATATCCATTATACGTATATAGGTCAGTGTTTAATTACATAGCACACTACATATACGCATACCACGAAACTAACAATTATTTTGACACTAATTTAATTTCACAAATTATCCCCCATTTAAAAAATAATTGCTTCAGATGTAAACTTGTAACAATAAGCTGGTTTCAATGAACATGTAGTATGTATGTCCTAAACTTGGTGAAGAAGAAGAGGTTACTTCTTATAGATACCTAGCTTTGACATTTTTTAGTTATTTTATCGCAGCCACAGAAGACTGCCCTAGAAATACAGTGTCGGTTTCTAAATCAACCAAAACTCGCATCAGTCGAAAGTCTGTTTATTGTACTTATACGTGAAAAATTAGTAAAAAACTTAATTCTTTAAAAAATAGTTAAATTTCCTTCTAAACAGTTGAGTGCGCTGAACGCAACCATTGTACACAAAATAGTAACTCATGCTGATTGTGAGGAGTTGTAGACCTTCGTCCCTACCACCACCTAACGAGCTTTACACCCCACCTCAAATCATCCCGTTTCGTTGCCGGATCCTTCCGTCATAGCCTTTCCTGCGATAAAGTGCATTCCTGAGATACTTTCTGGTGTGTCATAAACTGAACCCTCTGCAAATCATTATAATATCCATTAAATGTGATGGAGTACCTGATTCTCTTTGTTGTTCAAAAAGTAAAATTGCAAAAAATAAATATAAAAAGTATAACGCTTTTGGATGTTGGATGAAAAGCAGTAGAAATAAAAAGTTTTGAGATTGTTCATTTTTCAAATTGGGAAGAGCAGCTGCCCTAGTTTTCGATGAACTGGTAGCTGTCAAACTCAGAGAAGTTTAATGACAAAACGGGAAGTGTCTCAGAGTTACACTACAGTGCGACCTCGATAATCAGGAGCTTCGTTTGTTAATCCATAAATATTTAACAGATGTTTCAGATATTCTCAATTCTCTCACTGAGCAAAATCTTACAAACGTGGAAATACGTTACTCGCTTGAAAATAATGAAGATTTGTAACCACTCGAAGACTTGATGCTACAGACGAATATCAAGATAGTGACAATGAAAGTCCAGAGTTAAATAAGTAATATAAACTAGACTGTTAAGAATGACGAGGCAGTTAAAAGTTTCAATGTGTGCATAAAATGGACAGAAGAAGCTAATATCCCACTAGACGATGTTCTTATACTTCAAAGATTAAAAGAAACGACTTTTACAATGAACCACAAAAGGATCAAACAAACAATAATTACAAAGTAGTTGCTACGGGTTTCCCGGCCGCGTAGTTATAATTGCCTGGCAAACTCAAGTTGGCGAAGGGATGGATTCTAAGTTATGCCCTCGAGGTTAACCGGGAAGCGTTTTCTCCTTCTGCTCCGGAAGTTGTTAGGGCGCCACTGCTTTTGGGTGGTCGATGTATCACGAGAGGGAGAAAAGCAGAACTCACTCTCGACGATTCAGGTTACACAGCAAGTAAATATCACAAACGGAAAATGAAAATGTATTGACTAAAATGGTTCATAAAATTCCTTTCACAAATTTACTCTATAAAATAATTGAAATAAGCAAAAAGGGTACCCACACGGCTGAAGGCCATTAAATCACAAACAGTGCATCACAAGTTCATAACAGGAATCAGTACAATTACAGTAAAAATATAACTTATCTACGTAGACGGTATGTTAGGCCTATGTGC
Source organism: Dascillus cervinus (assembly GCA_949768715.1). NCBI lineage: Eukaryota > Metazoa > Arthropoda > Insecta > Coleoptera > Dascillidae > Dascillus > Dascillus cervinus. The sequence goes on from OX458320.1 coordinate 20,452,754, forward strand.
GGACGGTGTTACGGCTCATCCTTGTTCATTACGCCTCGGTGAAGTCATCCGGCTAGTTTTCCTCTATTGCAGTTGTCTCGGAGGGCCGGCACGATATTTTCAGCATCGTTGCATTTTAACTCACTTAACAACAACAACAACAACAACAACAAAAGGCGCCCAACGGCGCATATATTCCACAGACCAGCGTCAAATTGAACGCAATATTACAGAAAAATTAAAAATTAATTACAGTACAATAGCGAAAATATGTTAAATATGTTAAAATTAAGGAAAAACTGTTTAAAACAATAGGGGCAGAATTGCCCAGGACGAGGACGCATTAGGGAACCAGTAAAGTGCAGGAAAGGTAACAGCACCATGGCGTCAAAGCCTAGGGAAGGCATAGGAGCAGGTGGCAAGTGGGTCATTCTATTGCCACCGTGAAAGGAAAGATCCACGCAGGATCCCAAAAAAGCGCAGACTGTAGAGGCGGGGGCCAGACTAGCAACTGGGCCTGCAAGGCAGTTCGAGCTTCATTAAAAAGTGGACAGGCAAGAAGGCGGTGAACAGGGTCGTCAACATCATCAGGGCACACCGAGCAGTTCGGGTGGTCACGTTTTCCAATCCGATGGAGATGAACAGCAAAGTTACCATGGCCTGACAAAAACTGGGTAGCATAGAAAGAGAGAGAGCGAGGCATCTCCGGAATCCGGGGCGAGAAGCAGTAGGTAATCCGACCTTTAGTGGAGCAATCCCATCGATCCTGCCAGCAGTCAAAGATGCGGAGTACCAGGTACTCCTTGGCATGGGTGAGACTGGGGAAATCAGCCAAAAAAGGATATCAGCCTCAAATGGGGCGGAGCCAAATTTGCGTAATTCCTTGAGGCAAGTCCTCTTCTGTATCTCAAGGTCCAGGGGAGGGATGCCAGCCAGGATGCCCGCGGCGTCATTAGAGAGGGAGCTGTACCCTTTGCAAACAGCACGGCAACACATTCCATAAATGGAATCAAATTTCTTCTTCATATTAACCATGCAGAGCCTGTGCTGCCACAATTCTGCACCATGGGACACAATAGGGACAATAACAGACTTACATATACTATGGAGGGAGTCAGTAACGTCCATATCCCAGGATGCCCTACATTTACATCGGAGAGCATTTATCAGAGCACGCACCTTCTTCCGCACATGGTCTGCATGCTTTTCAAATGTAAGTCGCCGGTCTAGTACAACACCTAAGTACCTTACGCTTGTGGACTGGCTCAATCTTGTATTGCCTATATAGAACATGAGGTCCCGGTGGTGAATGCGTGGAGGCGAACGGTTAACCATGAAGGTGGACTTAGTGGACGATATCACAAGCTTCTGTGAAGCGGCCCATTGCTGTAGGATATCAAGGCACTGCTGGGAGCGCAGGCGCAAGTCAGCCCTGGTGGAGGACGTCACCACAAAGGTAAGGTCGTCCGCATACGCAATGACATCAAAGCCCTCAGGAAGCTGTTCCTCCAACAGGACATCTACAATGCAGTTCCAAAGGGTCGGACCAAGCACCGAACCTTGGGGGCAACCTTTCGTACAAACCTTTCAACGGAAAAATTGCACTTCCCTTACGCGGGACTTTTTCACGTCGTATTACTAACACCTCCAGACCAGGTACTGTCTCTCAATTTGACGAACTCCGCGTACTTGACCTCAAAGTCACATTAAGAAATTACAGTTTCCTGCTTTGTCGAGAGAAGAAGTTGACTTACGCGCGAGTTTTGAAAATTAATTAACGAATCTGAGACAGTACCGTAACATAGTTCACAAAATAATATAGAATTTAATAAGTATATTTCTGTTTTAAATAATTCTTGTTTATGTATACTATTTTCTAGTTGCTTTGTATGAAATGTTTCTCTTTTCAGTAAAAAACTGTCCCGCTTCAATAATCCGATTTATTTTAATAAGTAATTACTTATCCAGATCACCGCGGTATTAATTAGTTCGGATTATCGAGATCGTACTGTATAACATAACATCACTGAACTCATTCCCTGGTAGTTTTTGAAAACAAAATTTGAAAATTTGATTGTTTATGAAATTAAGGTTATTATTTCCAAAGGTAACATCAAATTTTAAATTGAACTAGCCGATAAATTCAAGTTGAAATAAGTATGTGACTTGAAATAGGGTCCTTATGTTATAATGAATTTCTAAGATTAGTTGTCATAAACAGCAACCTGCTTCCCGCCGTCCGAATGATAAATAACTGTAAACTATTACAGTCAAACCTGACTAAGCCGAAAACGATGTCGAAGTAACACTTAACACTGGATTAGTATCGATACGTCAAGTTTACGCATTTGCTTGCATACAATAAACGACTTTAGTTGATATAATTATGTTGAATCGTATTGAGTTACAGATAAGTAGCTGATAACGCGCTATAAACCAGTGCCTATTAAACAGGACGCTTGCCGCGAATAAACTTTATTTCGCGTCAGTTCTGGCGGGTTAAATGCGGCGTTTGGAATTTTGGCTACCACTGTTTTGGATGTATAATATAAATAAATAAATGCAAAATGAGCAGAAACTCGCAGCTCTTATCTGTAAACCGTAATATCATCAATATTGACTAGAGCTTACTGTTGCTCGACACTAAATTATTAACCCGTAACTGGTGAAGTGTATGATACCCAGCAAAAATTTTAATTTGACACAGCAGGTTTATAAGTGTTGTGATAACCTTGACAGTCTAGATACCCTCGAATCAGTAGAGTGCTGACCTATCTACAGTGTGGAGTAATTTATAAAGTGAATAATATTGTTTTATTTACGATTTTCTCCAGTTCTGGGTACCGTACACCCCACATCACCGTTTATGCCACTTTTTATTTTTCCACTTATAGATATTATGGGGTCCCACGAAAACTCAATGAAGGTAAAATATTTTGGAAATAATCGTTTCGCATGGTCTGCAAAGCCACCAAATTTTCGTATTGGTACAAGGAGGCACAATATAATTACCCATCTCCTAGGGCGAATTTTTCCAGCAAAAAATGTTGGTCCATTTTGTACGCATCAGTCTTTTTGGGAACTCTTATTCAACGAAGAAATTCTCGTGGAAGTAATTCTACGTACTAATGAAAAGCTGGAACAAATGAGACAAAAGTTATCCGATGACACACGACCTGATTACAGGAACATAGATATGGTAGAATTCCGAGCATTCCTAGGAATCGTCAAGTATTCGGCAATCTTCAAGTCAAACAATGAAGACCTCGAGACTATGTTTGCAACAGATGGTACCGGCCGCGACACTTTTCGATGCACCGTGTCTTTGAAGAGGGTGAATGTTATTCTGCTCTGTCTTCGTTTTGATGATGCTTCTGACTGAGAAGAGAGAAGAAAGATGATCCAACAGCCCGTATCACTTGGGTCTTTCAAAAATATATAGAAAACAGTCGAGTTTGTTATTCAATAGGAGAATATGTGTGTATAGATGAAATGCTGTTGGGGTTCATGGGTCATTGTCGTTTTAAAATGTATATTCCGAGCAAACCCAGAAAATATGGGATAAAAATTATGGCGATGACTGACGCTAAAGCACATTATCTTGCAAATGCGTACATTTGAGCTGGAAAAGATACCGATGGCAAATCCTTGACTGACGAGGAAAGACAATTAGCAAAACCCACCCAATCAGTTCTTCAACTCGCGAAGCCGATTTTTGGCACCAACCGAAATATTAGTGCCGACAATTGATTTCCTTCCATTGAGTTAGTCACAAAACTTAAGGAAAGGGGATTGACATATGTAGGAACTCTGCGAAAAAATAAAAGGGAGGTTCCACAAGAATTTCTTCCTTCAAAAAAAAGAGTACATATACGGTTTCACAAAAGATATGACATTGATGTATTACGTTCCTAAAGCAAATAAGGCATCATGTTGAAAGCTGGGATGCTGATTCTCAAAAACCTGAAATGATAGAGTTTTATAATCCTACCAAAGGAGGAGTGGACGCGTTGGATGAGAAATTTGTGGTATATTCAACAAGTCGCCGCACAAGATGATGGACATTGGCAATATTCTTCGGCTTGATAAATATCAGCCTTGTCAGCCCTTACATAATATTTTCTGCGTGTCCCGGGAACCCATCTCAAACACGATTAGAATATATCAAAAGTCTCACCAGAGAATTAGTCAAACCTCACATCGACATTCGACTTCGACACACCCAAATGCCACGTGAATTGAGGTTCAGTATCGGAACAATTTTGAAAAAGACAGTACCAGCCGAGGCCCGACCAGTGTTGGACAAACAAACTAGATGACAATTTTGTCCACGTGGCATTGATAGAAAAACCAAATACGTGTGCAACGGTTGTCGCTTACCTCTGTGCCTTACTTGTTCTCTTCCCTTGTGCCGCCACTGTGCAATATAGATGGGTTGCACACGAAGACTAAAACTTTGTTTTCATTGTTTCTTTTATTACCATGACTTTCCTTACATTTCATAATATTATGTTTCATTTTATTGAAGTTTAGAATAGTTAATTCTGTAACATATTTCGATGTTCTTCTCGTTTGCTTGTTTTTCTTTAAAAAATCGTAATGGTTAACAAATTGTTTGTTATCACCTCCAATGTTTCACGCTTTATTATAAAATTATTTTTTAATGTCAATTAATAAAGGTTTACAAATTATCTAACTCATATTTAACGATTACCTTTTTTCAGGGGCGTAATATTGGCGGCGAAGTATGGGTTTATGATAGCCCACCTCACCAGTTAGGTAATAAAAAAATGACGTCACCAGTTACGAGTTAAACCCACTAACGATACGATTCTAGGGTTAAACGTTATGCTGTTGGGAGAAAAAACAATAAAATGTATAGTATCAGTTTAACCGTCTGCGAAAGTGATTTGTATTTTGAGCTGAATTCAGTTGATTACGGGCGCTTCTGTGAACGTTGTGATCGTATTGAAGTGTGATCAAAATGTCTAATAGAAAGCTAAACACTTTAAGTTTACAAAAAAAAGAGTTATTACAGTGGTTTGAAGAGCAAAATGCGAGTGTCAAGGAGCTTGAGGCAAATTATAAGTGTGGGAAGACACAAGTGTACGACATTTTAAAGAACAGAAAATAAAATTATAGTGGTTAAGTGGAAATCTTCCCGGAGAAACCAAAAGAAAATTTTAAAAAACTGGGAACAAAACCATACTAAAATTTTGTATGAATGGTTTTTGGACGCCAGACCGTGTAATTTGCCTATATTCGGACCTATAGGTACTATAAGAACAATAAAAAATTATTGCTCAACGACTAGGACGAAATTAATTAAAAGCATCAAACGGGTGGCTTGAAAGCTTTAGATCTCGCCACGACATTTCTTTCAAACAGATCTGTAGTGAAGCAAAAGATGTAGATTTAGAGACCGTAAATAATTGGAAACAAAAATTGAACGAAATTATTAAAGACTACGATTTGAAAAATATTGGAAATTGCGACGAAACGGGCTTATTCTTTAAAAGTATTCCCGATAAGACTTTAGCTCTCAAGAATGATAAATGGGTAGGTGGAAAGCAACTTAAAAAGGCTAACTGTACTCTTATGTGTCTTTGCGGACGGAGACGTAGAAAAACCTTTAGTTATTAGCAAAAGTTTAAAGCCGCGTTGCTTCAAAAATTGAAATGTTCATGAACTTCCAGTCACCTGGCGGGCCATTCGAAAGACCTGGATGACTTGTTCCTTAATGCAAAAATCGCTTCAAGCTTTAAATTAAAAAAATGCAGGCACAAAAAGGAAACATTTGATTTTTTAGAAAATGCAGCCTGCAACCCTCATTTACAATTTTCTAATATAGATCAGGGTGTGATTCAGACTATGAAAATGCATTACAGAAAATTTGTACTAACAATCGCTATGTGCATACATGACAGCCTGCACCTCTATGACCGAGCTTTCAAAAAAAATATCTGTCTTGGATGCTATTAGTTGGATTTCAGTTGGTACCAGATCTATTAAAAGGACTGTGTAATGAAATGCTTGAGGCTTGCAGGATTTAATTTTAAGGACGATATTGGGGAAGAAATAAATGAAAACTGCGCACAGGATATAGAAAGGATACAAGAATTAATGGAAGAACTCGGCGAAAACTCAGTCAGACCAGAAGATTACACGCAAAATTATAATAATTATCTTATAATTACAAATATTACAAGCACTTATTTATTTAATATTGTTATTTGGATTCCATTATTTCACCTATGGAAATTGAAGAACGTGAAAAAATGGTTATCTCTGCAGAAGCATTGAAAAATCTGACAGCATTGTAACATTATTCAGACCGTATAAAATGTGGTGACATGAAGAAAGAACTATTAGAATGTCGCACTGCACTTGAAAGGAATGTTAAAGCGACTTGTACTAATAAAAAGCAAAAACGCTGCAACAGTTGTGGGGAACTATATCTTGAATTCCTGTAATGTGTGTTTTTCAATTACATACGTTTTCTGGTTAAGGCAGTTTCATTTTCCGTCTTAGACAAGTTACTGGATAAGCCGGAAACCGTGCTAAGCCGTAACTTTTTTCAGTCCCAAGCGGTTCCGTCCTATACAGGTTTGACTGTACTTAATACTTTAGTAGGTAGTAAAAATCCTAAGTATATTTTGAATAATTTTGGCAGAATTTGTTTTTATTATTGTTTAACTTATTTTGATGTGTTGAGTACATATTATTTGCAGGGAATTGAGTATCCACTGTACAAAATATTCTAAAAGAAAACGGGACGACACAGAAATTTCACACCCCGACAAAACTTATCAACGGGAACGAACTGTCACTACCATAAATGAACTAACAAAATTAATAACGGAAAATGATTATTTCTCTTTTTCTGAAATGAATTACTTCCTTTCCTTAAGTTAAAGTTTCTCAAAATTTAAGCGTCAATTTAAATTTAGAGATAAAATTGCTTTTACTAAAGAGCATTTTGTATAGTACCATACTGACCAGAGGCAGAACTACAAGAAGTATTGATACAATGTTCCACAGGATTACACTAATTATTCGTTGCGTTAAGTATACTATAGAAATGTTCATCAGCACAGTTGAAAGTGCCGTACATAACTGTCTATGTATTTTCGACAGCTGCAACGTTAATTACGGAGAAACAATATCGATTTCCTGCATTAACCTGTCGCACGACAATTAAACGTTTTACCTACATATCCGGTGTACGTATGTAAGTCAGTGTTTAATCAAATAGCACCACGCACACTACATACGCGCATACTACGAAACTAACAATTATCTTGACACTACTTTAATTTCACAAATTATCCCTCAAGTTCAATTAGAAAATAATTGCTTCAGACGTAAACTTGTAACAATAAACATTGAAGAATAATAAACCACTAAATGATGAACATAATTTTAATATTCTAAATAAGTTTGAGGGGTTTAATTGTAAATAAACTGGTTTCAAGGAACATGTAGTGTTCAGTATAGGTAGAAGGCACATGTTCATTTATTTGATGTGGCTGTCGAAATTGAAAATAATCAGAAAAAAATAAACAGCTAAGAAGAAAAAAATTGACATAAAAAAAACCTACAAGTTTTTTTTATGAAAACAAGACTAATTCAACCTTGTCTCTACTTTGATGCTTCTTCAATTGAGAAGTAACGCAACAAGACTCTAGCAGGAGATCTGAACAAATCAATACAAGACTCCCGCAACAACCCCATTCATCGATTGTGAAACATGTACTATGTATGTCCTAAACTTGGTGAAGAAATCGAAGTTACTTACTTCTTATAGATACGTAGTTTTCACATTCTTTAATTATTTTATGGCAGCCACAGAAGACTTTGGAATAGAAATACAGTGTCCGTTTATCAATCAACTAAAACTCGAATAAGTCGAGAGTCTATTTATTGGGCTTGCCAGCGCAGGCAATGAGCTTTAATCCTTGTGCTGAAATTACTGGAGTTACAGCAGGACGTATTTTTCAACTTTTCACCTGAAAAGCTAAAGCGTATGCATAAGTTATGAGTTTTCAAAGAATTGCTATTTCATTTTCGTGTTATTGTCGTGTCACTATTTTTTAAATCACATTTTTTGTTTTAGTTCATCTGACTTACGTAAGTTATGCCTTAAATTAGTTTACATGAATTTGAATGCAATATACTTCGGTAACAAACTAATTTTTTAGGCCTTGAATTACTTTCAGCAAATAAACGCAGATATCATGAAATTTTTATGGTTGTTCATCGACACGAAATAGGCAAACCTTAATTTTTATCTGATGCAGTTGATGCAGTACTTTTGCTAAATAATTACCGTTTCATTTTTACTGCTCAGCTAAGATACGCTTAAACTATAAGCAAACGTTGCGGTCTCCTTTATATAACAACAAATCTCTAATCCAATAAATTCCAAAACCATTATTTTTAGAGCACACTGTTTCACTTATATCCATTTTAATATAAAGACATCTATTATATCAAATAATGTTTAAAAATAACATTTTTATGTTATCAGCAGATTATTCACAGCTACCACTTGTTCGTCTACTCTTGTAAACGCTTCAATACTTTCTGAATGAATTTTAATTGTGCGGAAGCTTTTCCAACATTATTATTAATTGAAAACTATTAATTTGCTTTGTGCCCTGTAATTACAAGAAATTATGAAAAACGAAATTCTCATAATTATAAACTTTGATACAGATAAAAAGAATTTGTAATGATTGAAATGACAAATTGCTGTTACAATCATTCGTATGTGCGCTTCCTTGAGAGAAAGACTATTATAACTGCTCTGAATAATGTTAATACAATTCGTACGACACATTGGTATTAAAATGAAGTTTAAGTGTGCAGTAAGAAGAAACAATTTTATTTTAGAATTTTTATGGACCACAAAGAAAGATAAAATGATGCTGAACATTGTGTTGTTAAAATTATTACTACAGTTAATGGGATTATTTTGCAATGATCAATCGAAGGTGGTGGAATTTATTGAATTTCTAAACATAATGAATATTTGTCGAATGTTTTGCACAGATGTTTGTAATTATTACGAACATTTTAAGAAGACATTTACATTATTGTCTTCAGTTTACCGTACTTAATATTATGTTACGTTGTTAGTAAGTATTGACTTTTTATATGAATTGTTTAACACCAATATTTACAATTAGTATTAACGGATTAAGTCATATTTTAAAAAGTTTAAGGTAATTTCAGTAAAAACCCAATGCACTTTGAAATGATTGTTTTATGAATGAATTGTTATTTAGCTATTCCTGATAACGCACACTGTTTTTAAAACTTTATCCTTTTCAATTATTTCATATACTTTACGTTATATACGCAACGTCGCACTTTACTCATATTTTGGTTTAACGTATAGTTTAATTTGATTTTAATATTGATAAATTAGTTTGATAAGAAATAACTCAGCACAAGTGCAATTAAAAATTAATTGTTTCAACCTGGATAGTAAAAGTAAAATATAAGCTTGTTGTATGTCATTCCTGCTTTCTTTTTGTAACTAGTGAAAATAATTGGACTTTTTGTAACAACTTTCAAAATAAACGTTAAATTTTTTTATTTCTTACGATAATAAACCTTGTAAAAACATAACTTGAGTCAAACTGAAACCTGCCCAAATGCATTAAAACCATTAAATCGTTAAAAGTAAAAAATCGATATAAACTGCGTGGCTATCATCGTCTAGAAATTCAAAAATAACCTCTACGAAAATCTGAGGCAATTTATCTTGAAACTCAATGTTGCTGTTTCATTGTAGTTCGAAACAAACAGCTATTTTTAGTTTTTAAATACATGCAGATTCGTATCAAGACATGGATCCATTTTCCATTAAAAACGTTAGATGTGAAAAAATAACATAATTCCTTATTCTGGTGAAGGCTTTAATGAACTAAATTGCTTGTCAATTGAAGTGGTCCACTAGTAAAAAATTAATTTAAGTTCAATTTTCTCAGCACAAAGCAAATTATTTAACTTTCATTTTATTAGAATTGATCGAATAAATACACTAACGACCTCGTTTAACGATGATTCCATATAACGCGGTCTGCTCAAAGTATAAAAAAAATTTACGCTGATTCACATTATCTTGGCATTTCGTTGATTCGTATATACATAGTAGGTACTACAATATTATTTCTAGAACAATCAGCAAAAGATGACAATTTATCGTAGCGCTTTACTTCCCCATTAATCTATGTGTTTGGTACGTTTATTTTCGCGTATTCTGTTCATTAGCAGTGAAACAAATGTCCACGTTATTAATTTATGTCCTGTAATCCTCGGCAATATTGTTTAAGATAATCAATAAAAATTCTATTTATGCCGCATAATTCTTTAAATTGTTCAGAATGAATAACTGCAACTATAAAACAAAAATTACACGAAAAAAGGTAGCTGTTGAAGCGACTGGAAAACGGTGAACGTCAAGTCGACCTTGGAACAGCTTTAACCTAGTAGATCTGGCGCCATACGTCTCAGAGACAGTTTTTTTTTATAAACTCTGAATAACTTTTGAAACTTTCACTAAATTTGGCTGATTCTTCGAATGACTAATGATAGCATTTGGTCAGCGCTATCATTAGTCATTCGTATGACAGGAAGGTGTACAGACATATTGTTTCTATGTATTTTTGCATCGTCACCGTCTGTGAGACCCGACACCAGTTGGTATGTAAGTAAAATAAGCTGAATGCAATCTAAAAAAAAAAAATTATTTTCTTCATTTTCTTTAATAGCTTATTATGTTAAAACTTAGCACCAAACTTATTTTGGACAAAAAGTTGAATGATTAGTTTCTTTTTAAAGGTGTTACAAAAAAGTGACATAATTTCATATCAAAGAGAAAGAACGCAGTTTCCAATATATAAATTTAGATTTAACATAAAATAATAGTTTTCCATAATAATTAAACTATAAAAACTCTCGGTCTCTGAGACGGGTGCTATGTCTGTTTCTACTACATGAACCATTTTCATCACAAAATTTGTTTATTTTTGTTCTCCTATTCCCCTTTCCCTATGTACTATGTGTTAAAATGACCTCGTTTAACGCTGTCTCGTTTAGCGCTTTGACGTCTAGGAACGCATCCTAAGCGTTAAACGAGGTCTTAGTGTATTAGCGAGTAGTTCTATGTCGGATTTTATGTGAACCAATTGGCATCAACTGCTTTCATTTTCACTTTTTATGATATCTCGTTGCTACAACAACAATTTTCTTAAAACTATAAGATACAATATTAACTGATTATATTTGAATACAATAAAAATTATATAAATATTTTTTATGTTCTTTATGTGGAAAGTTTATCTTCAACAAACTTATTCGGGCAAATTTGGTGCTCCCTCTTCTACATACACTTCTACGCAACTAACAAAATTGATCATTAACTGCCTTATATTTAGTATTAATATTCTTTCTACAATCCTCCATGTTTCGGCGCTTATTTCTTCAAACATTTCCTTTCATGGCATCAATTTCTAGTTTCTTTCTGTGAGATCAACAGGTCTCTCAATTCCCTTCGTAGAAGAGTGATGTTAATTCATGTATTACTTGTTTTACCGACCTATCGAAACCACTAACATATTTACTAAATTAGCGCTAAATTAGATAAGTTGAAGTGATCAATGTTGCCAAACTTACTACCGCCAAGTTCAAGATAAGGTGTGTTGGAATTCCCAGTTTAATTGATCACAGAATAAAACAATACATTTTTTCTCTTACGTTCTGTTACTGACTGTCGATGATTTCTTGCTTTATCTTATTAAATATTAATACTAGCTCTTTAAAATTTTTGTCTGTTAATTACTATCAAAGGAAAACTTTTCTCTTTCTATCTATCAATGTTTAATTTCACGGCCATCGAATAGAAAGAAAAATGAGTCACTTCAGTTTCCAGTCAGATTAAGTAGCAGAATGCTGTTGAAAAAGTTCCAACTTTATAGAATATAATTATAATTGTAACGTTATTTTGCAGATATTTCGCTTGGAATTAAAAATGATTCGAACAAGAGAAATATTCTTTTGCTGAAGTTAATAATTCAATGGACTGGGTTTTGGCCTGAGGATCAACCCAAGTATTTTACATTTTTTGCCATTTGGATTCTATTCAGCTTTGGATTTTCAACGCTTGGACAAATTTACTTCACTTACGAAAATAATAACAACTTGTCGTTGTTAATTCAGATGGTATTTGCCAACTCCTCTTGTATTCAAGTAAGAATTTGTAACAATTGTATGAATTCTCAACAATTTTCTATTACAGACTTTCATAAAATTGTTGATCGTCGTTGTTTACAGAAAAAAATTTCGGGAAATAATATCAACCATTTGGTTTGACTTCTTACCAATTACTGCTGCTACAATGCAATCTCGAAATAAAATTGCAGATGTTGCTAAGTATAATCGTAACGTAATTTATGCCATCTATTCAGTATGTTCTATTGGAATTGCGCAATACCTAACCATAAAATTAATTACCGGTGAAAGAATTCATCCTATTCCTTTCTTTTTCAAATCACTTAAAAGTCCTTACTTCGAAATTATTTATATATGGCAATATGTTTGTTTTGTTATTGCCGGATCAACTACAGTCGCTTTAGATGTTCTATTTGCCACGTTAATTCTAACATGTGTGTCCCAATTTAATATAATCGCTTCAAATTTGAAAATATATGGCACTAAAAAAGACAAGCAAAAAATTGAATTTATTAGAAGCTTTGAGGAAAACATGATTTTGAACAAATCTTTAGATATGCAGCTTTTAACTAAATTTATTCAACAACATAACATCGTAATAAAGTGAGTTCGTATGACACAAATTCTCTGTTCTAAAATAATGTATTTCAGAACATGTCAAGAAATAGAAGAATTCTTTCAGTACATAATGCTGAGTCAGTTATTAAGCAGTGCAATTACTGTATGCTTTTCAACTTTTGCAGTGGTATTGTCTTAATTTTTGTTAGCCATTAATTGTAGAGTTAATGTTTCAGACAAAATTTCCTGAACAAATTTTGGAATTTATTTCGGTTCCGATTGCGATAACATTATTGTTGTTTTGCTATTGTTGGTTTAGTAATGAGTTAATCGAAGCTGTACGAAACATCCTTTGTTTAATAGAATTAATTTAAAATATTTCCTTACAGGGTTGTAATTGCACCGAAGCAGCTTATAGTAGTGGTTGGTGCAACACCGATGTAGTTATGCAAAAATCTTTTGTTTTAATAATACAAAAAGCCAATAGGGAATTAACAATGACTGCAGGTGGTTTTACAAATATGAATCGTACTGTGTTGGTGAAGGTATCATTACTATTTTTATCATTTCATACAAAATTAATTTAGTTTTTGTTTTAAGATTTTTAAACTTATGATGTCTGTATACACAGTATTAGGGACCCTCACTAAAAAGGATCTGGTTAAGTAAATGGTATTATTTGGTGCTAAGTGAGCAACACTGGCCGAGAACTACACATCGACATCTACCAGTATATAAGTTACACCCCAATAGTGAAACGGTCCCTTTCTTAAACTGTGCAAGTTTATACCCACTTGAGATTTGTAAACTTGTAAATATTTTGTAATGTCTGATCTCATGATTTTTCTGATGCAAACCAGCAGAGGACTTCATATGAGACTGCAAGATGTTTTAAATTAAACAATTTTTTTCTTATCAAAGTTATCCTGAACTTGTGTCCATATACAAAAGCAATGTGTCAGATTTGGTGTTAAATTATCATAAATATGAGTTCTTTTTCTCTAAAAAATAAAAGCATTTCGGCCTTTTCATCGCTAGCGTTCATTCTTGTTACACGTAAAAAATTAGTAAAAAACTAATTCTTTAAAAAATAGTTAAATTTCCTTCTAAACAGTTGAGTGCGCTGAACGCAACCATTGTACACAAAATGGAAACTCATGTTGATTGTCAGGAGTTGTCGCCCTTCGTCCCTACCACCACCTAACGAGCTCTACACCCCACCTCCAATCGTCCCGTTTCATTATTTAATTTTTCCGTCATTGGCCTTTTCTGGGATAAAGTGCATTTCTGAGATACTCTCCGGTTTATCATAAACTGAACTCGTTGCAAGTCATTATAATATCCATGAAATGTCGTTCACAAAGTAAGATTACAAAAGATAAACATGAAAGTATAAAACTTTTGAATGTTGGATGAAATTCGGAAGCAGTAGTATAGCTAGCCTTGTTAGAAAACCTTTTGATATCAAATTGATATTAGTTTAATCGATCAGTGATTCAAGTAAGTAAGTAAGTAAGTGAGGTTGTGATCAGACGTGTTTTTGTCGGCTCCGTGCAGGATGTGCAAAAATTGACTTGTTTTTGAAGATTTTATAGCTGCAAGTACTTGTGAATTGTTCAGTTAATGTTTGTGCTCGGATTTCGTGTGTTTTTTGCTTGGTTTATAGAAAACATTATGTATTTTTACTGTTTAATTGACATTTTTTATTCAGTTAAAATTTATTACTTTTTTGACATTTGGTCGTCAAGGAAAGTGTGGTGGAAATGTGTTTTGATTTTATTTACTTGAAGGTTTTAAAGTGACATTGACAGTAAAGTGACTTTGAAAATTGTCAAAGGGACGCAAGTGTCATTGACATTAGAGTGTCATTAGAGGGATTCTGACATTTCTGTGGGAGGCGATTCGATTCGATTCGGTCCGGTATACAAACTGACATTGACTTTGAAAGCTGTCAAAGTGACACAAGTGATATTGACAAGCGAACGGACGACAGAATGAGTGCCTTGAACAATCAAAAGATGAGCAGTTATAAAGCTCTAACTGAAGCCGTGGCAGCTAGCGTGCCCGTCACCAAAGAGATGAAAGGAAACAAGGAGAGTCCATCCTTCAGCAAGACGCGTAACAGCAAAGGCCTGGAAGGCGAGATCGTAGAGGCACTTTTGGCAAAGGTGCGCGAGACGGAGAAGGAAGCGAGGGAAACAAGCAATCTCTATAAACCCATTAAGGCCGATCTGAAGGAGATGGCCAAGATGGCGGATAACCTGGAGAGGTTGATCAAGGCCACCAGAAAGGCAGTCAGGGAGGTTGAGCAGGAGGCTCATGGCGTGAATAAGGGAGGTCATGGAATTAAGGTATCGACGAAGGAAGCAAGCGTGCAGAACAAAAGCGCGTGCACGGAAAGTGTCAGTGAGGTGAGCTTGCGACTAGAAGGCAGGGACCCGCTCAAAACGGAGGCGGTATAGGACCCCCCCCCCCCCCGGAATAAAACGGCAGCGGCTTCGCCAGAAACCGGAGGCGAAGCAACCATGAGCGAGGTGTTGTGGACGAACGTGCTCGGCAGAAAGGCGGCGACCGTCCCGACTAAAAGAGCCGCATTGAGGATAAAGCTGGAGGCAGTGGCCATCAAAAGCAAGGTGAATGCCACGTATGCTGAAGTAATACGACTCGCAAGGACCAAGCTGGACCCACAAAAAATTGGGATCGAGGTCATGAAGGTGAGGAGAACTAGAGCGGGCGAAGTCTTAATCGAGGTGCAGGGCGGAACCGAAAAGAGTGAGCTCCTCAAGGGAGAGTTGGAGAAGGTGCTGGGGGAAAAGATAGACATAAGAACATTGACCACCACCGCTCAAATCGAGATTGGGGACATCGAGGAGGCCACAGAGGAAGGCGAAGTTGTCTCAGCCCTCGCAGGGGCGACGCTAGCGGGAGCGAGCAATTTCCAAGTGAGGACGCTGAATACGGTCCGCCCGGGAGCAATGCGGGCTGTAGTCTCGATGCCTGCCAGACTTGTCAATCAGCTGATGGAGACGCAAAGGGTGAAGGTCGGCTGGACGAATTCTCGACTGAGACATAGACGCAATGTGGTCAAGTGCTTCAGGTGCCAAGGGTATGGGCACATTGTCAGTAACTGCACAAACCCATACAGGAAAAATCACTGTCACAGATGTGGCGAAGAGGGTCATAAGTTTAAGGAGTGTCAGAATGAGCAGCACTGCTGGCTGTGTAAAGAGCCGCACAGAGCAGGCAGCTTTGCTTGCAAAGCGCTTAAGGAGGCGGCACCATCCAACCGACTATGAAGCTCCTGCAAATTAACTTCAACCGATGCAGGGCAGCGCACGACCTGCTACTGCAAACGACCGCGGAGATCGAGGTGGATGTGATGATGGCGAGCGAGCCCAATAAAAACCTCTTGTCGACGGGATGGTACGTCGACGCCAAGGGTGATGCAGCCATATCCGTCCGAACAACGGTACAGGTTGATGAGGTGGGGTCACAGCAATACGGTTTTGTGTGGGTTAGACTGCGGCAGATCCGCCTGTACAGCTGCTACTCATCGCCCAATATTGACGATCGGGAATATGTAGCATTCCTGGAGGAGCTTGAAACGGACGTACGACGGTGGGGTCGGCAAGTTGTTGTTGCGGACGACTTCAACGCCAAATCGAGCAGTTGGGGTTCTGTCAGAACCGAAGGGAGAGGTGATGAGCTGACAGGAACACCGGAAAGGCTGGGACTGGTGGTATGCAATACGGTGGGGGGGCTGCAACCTTCAGAAGGAACCAGAACGAATCGGTGCTAGACGTGACCTTTGCGTCGGGCAATCTGGCAGGACGCATAGTCAGCTGGCGTGTCCTGGAAGATGAAACCCTCAGCGATCACTGCTACATCGCGTACAACCTGGTCTCCACTTGGGTGTCACCAAATTATGCCCACCAGAAAGGCTGGGTGGTGAGCAATCTCGTAACCGAGAAGCAGGCAGAGGCAGTAGAGGTGGAGGCGGCAGCGCTGGAGGCCGGAATGGTAGCGGGACTAACACTGGAGCAGCATGCTGCAGCGTTCACGAAGGCCATGACATGGGCGTGCGACAAGGTCATGCCACGCAGATCAGGGAGGAAGGAAAGGAGGGCGGTCTATTGGTGGACGGAGGAGAAGGCGAGAAGGCGGCACCAAAGGGAGGCGAAGCGCGTGGAGGCGGTAGACACGGCGGCCCTTCAAAATGAGTCGAAGGCTGCAAAGAAGGCGCTAGTCTGGGCGATCAAGGACAGCAAGAAACGCTGCTAGGCAACTCTGTGCGAGGAGATAGAACAGGATACCTGGGGCCTCGGATACAGGATTGCTGCGAAGAAGCTGGTCGGAAGAAGTCTGATTCCAGGGTTACCGGAACGGATAGATCAGGTCGTGAATGCTCTATTTCTGGAGAGAGAGCTGCCGGCAAGGGAACAATAGCGTGCAGGCGAGGAACAACCCCCGCCGGCAATTACCAACGGGGAGCTAGCGGAGGCCGGCAGAATCCTGGGCAAGGGCAAAGCGTCGGGTCCGGATGGGATTCCGAATGAGGCGCTGGCAATTGTGCTGCAGCAACGGCCGGGAATGATCCTGAGTATCTTCAACAGGTGTGTGGAGGAGAGCGTCTTCCCGAGGCGTGTGAAGGAAGCGAGGCTGGTGCTTTTGAGGAAAAGGGATAAGCCGCTCGAAAACCCATCATCGTACCGCCCGTTGTGTATGGTGAACACATGGGAAAAGCTGTTGGAAAAGGTGCTGCTAAAAAGGATTGAGCAGACCATTTTAAACGCAGGGGACCTTTCGGAGCATCAGTATGACTTCAGGAAAGGGCGGTCTACCCTGGACAGCATTCAAATGGTGAAGGGAATAGCTGAAGAAGCCAAGAGGGAAACCTGGCGCACCAAGCAGTACAACATCATGGTCACCTTTGATATCAGGAACGCATTTAACTCCCTGTCCTGGGGGAGGTGTTCCAAACGGCAGCAGCGTGGAAGTTGCCTCCGTATTTGAGAAGGTTGCTGGCGAGCTACCTGTCGGGGAGGAAGCTCATGATAGAGGTGAATAATGAAGAGCGTAGTTGGTGGCTGTCGTGCGGTGTACCGCAGGGTTCGGTCCTTGGACCTACATTGTGGAATATGGTATACGATGACCTGCTGCGACAGATGACGCCCCCAGGGGTGACCATGGTGATCTTTGCTGATGACCTTGCCGTAGTAGGCGCGGACAGGGACGCAACACAGCTGGAGGCCAAGATGATTGCAGCGGGCGATTTCGGGTTAGCTGCAACAGCACAGCCTAGAGGTGGCACCGGAAATGTGTAAATGGATGGTGTGCGTGCATTCCAAGATCATGTAAACTATTGGCTGTTTTGAGCACTTTTCCTTCTTTAGGTGCCACCTCCGATCCGAAGGTTGGCAATCATCAAGGAGATTTTTATTTTTGTAACCGCTGATCCCGGAGGTTCTTCAGCCATGAATTTCGTCTTCTTCCTACCAATCTTCTTCCCTTAATTTTTCCCTGTACAGTGACCTGAAGTAGCTGATACCATTTTCCTCTCATAATGTGTCCCATATATATAACAAGTTTCTTTTTTTAATTGTCAACATCACGTCCTTTTCCTTATTGATTCGTCGCATCACTCTACATTAGTTACTCCCTATACCTACGATATCTTCAACATTCTCCGATACATCCATAACTTAATCGCTTCCAGTGATTGAATGATTGAAGTGATTGAATGGGGGAATTTAAAAAATAATTTCTAGAACTTCTGTAAAAAAACTGTCCCGCTTCAGTAATCCGAATTACACTAAGACCTCGTTTAGCGCTTCATCGTTTAACGCTGATTCGATATAACGCTGTCTGCTCGAAGTCTAAAAAAAAACATTACGTTGATCCAAATTATTTCGGCATTGCGTTGATTCGTATAGTACGATTATTTCTGAACAATCAGCGAAAGGTGGCAATTTATCGTAGCGCTGTACTTCCCCTAAATATATGTTTGCTTGGTACGTTTATTTTCGCGTATCCTGTTCATTGGCAGTTCGGCTGTCCCAAGCAAAAACACAGTATGTGCTTTTTTAACTATTTGCAGAAAACGAGACAAACGCGTTTGAGCTCGCCGTTAGAATTGAGATTATAATCGGTATTTTTAATATCCGAATTTTATGCGTATATAGTCTACATTTTCATACTAAATGAGGTTTTAAATAAAATTTTCAAAAATATCCGAGATATTTCAGTTTAAAGTGGGTTACTGTGTTTTACACTGGTTTTCCATAAGTACCTATTTTTTATTGACTTTTTTACAAATTAGTTTAAAAAGTCGCCAATAAGATTGAGCGCACCATTTTTATGCTCATATCGTTGTGCAATACAAAAAGTAATAAAAAAAATGTATTTTCAAGATTTTTTTTGTTTTGAAACTTTTATTAGAATAATATTCTGATACAAATAATAACGTAAATAAATCAAAGTGGTGATTCCTGCTAAAAGTACAACTTAAATAAAATTAATAATAGTATAATTATTTTAAAACAATACAGTAATGTTGAAACATGTTATTATTATATTATGACAAAAGCGTAGATAGTAACAATTGAATGCTCTGTTGCGAAAAATACATATGTACAAAACTTTTATTCTTTCTTGGTAGGTATACCTAATATCTATTTTGGAACACTAAATATTTAGCATTCAATAAGTCTGATGGTTTAGGCATCTTCATTTTCGTGTTCTAAGGCCAAATCGGTTGAATTGGTAGCTTCTGGAAGACTTTTCCAAAAAGCTTGTCTATTTGGAGGCATTAAATGTACAAGATTTGATATAATAGTGTCTTTTTTTTCTTTTCGAATACCGCGTACATTCTCGATTATGTCTGGTTTTTGCGTTGCGTTGAACCTTGTTTGTAAAAAATCTAAAGTGTAATAATCATTTTGATCAAAATCCGTCTTATATTTAAGATTTCGTGAATTTTTGGTAAACACGACTTCTACAACCTCCAATAATGAAAAGTTTTGTAGGGTATCATTTGCTTTTCGTGATGGTTGCCTCCTCTTTTTAACCCATTCCCTAAACTCTGTTACGTCAACTACTTCAAGTTTTTTTCTTGAAGTCTTCATAGCATTTTTTAAATCTTCGAAATCATTAACATTTCCAATTTTTGACAGACGACGTTCAATATTGCCATGAATTGAGTCAGCTGACATGTGGGTGTGACCCTTAGTCAGATAATTTATGGTTATTACTTCGGGTCCACCTGGTTGGTTGACAGAAACCACTAAAGCTGTATACAAAACCCAATTTTTATTTTGGGCACTACAATTGTCCGCCCAAAATATAAAATTGGGAACATCTCGTTCACAATTAATCACGGTTAATATGGAATCTGTGATGCTTTGGGCACTACGATTAGCTGTAGCTTCATGCCAAAGGGCACAGTAGTTTTTGAATTTTGAATTCCTTTTCAGAGTCGCAAATGACTCGTTGAAAGCTACTAAGCGGCTTGTAAAGAAGCAGTCCTTAACACCCGGCATCATGGGTAACAGCAAAACTTTTTGCAAGTCCATAGAATAAATTCTAACAGATTCTTCTTCTGGGAGCTCTTTTTGAAGTTTGTACTTTGCTGTGGCCTTTTCAGCTTTTCGTTTGTGACAATTCCAATTTGCTGTTACTGTTTCTGAAAGCTCGCGACCCTCATTTTCGGAGTCTTGTCTGGCTTGTTTATATGCCATACACTCCACACATGAATCACTTTTGGGCATGTTCAGAGAGATATTCATCTGTTTTAAAGTTTTTCGATAAGTTTCTCGACCACATCTTTGCGTAGGATATTTCAAGTTAAAATCATCTACCATTGTTTTAACAGATAGTTCTCGCGGTAAATATCTAACATTAGGAGCATTGTATCTCCTGTAATGGCTCACACAAGGCTTGTATGATTGTATATGTTCTTTTACGACATTTAAATCCCTTGTTGTTTTCGCATGACAGCCCCTATTTTCTTTAACCAATTTACAAATTGGTTGCCTTTTTACAGCTGCAATGAGTTCTGTAATTACAGAATCATTTGTAAAGCCAAGACTGTTCAAGAAAAATGAACGACACACCTGAACACTTTTATGATCTTTGGGGAAAAAATATTTTCTGCTTTCACATCTAAGAGGTTTGTCTTTTTTTGGTGCTACCCGTCGATTTACACTCACCACATGAACATTTTTTGCCATCCATTTTCTACGAATTCCGTAGTCCAAACTCCAATAGTGATCCCACAGTACATAACGTTCTTCATCCGTAAATAATTTGCAATTTCGCCTGCATTTCATTGAGCATCCTGGGTTTTTTATAGGATGTTTGTTTCTATCTCTACGCACTTTATCTTTACTGGTTAATCTTTTACGTACTTTTTTCTGCACTTCTTGCGTTTCTTCGGTCTGCTTATTTTCTTGATCAGCTTGTTCAATGGGAAATTCTTCTATTTTCTCATTACTTTTGTTCGCATTTTGATCTAAAAGCAAACTCTCATTCAAATCTCTAACAGGAGGTAAACTTTCATCCATATTCAGATGGTCGATAACATAATGAACTGCTTCTAGATCAGATTCTAATTCAGTTGTGAAATCTGGATCTGCAATACTGTCGTCAACACTTTCCTCCTCAAAATTAGTATTACTTAAGTCTTCTTCTTCAATTTCTAACTCGGTTCTGCAAATAAACATAACATAACCTCAAACAAACATAAACAAAAGTTTTGAGATTTACGTTTCTACATACCTTTGAGCAGTGCATAATGCTACAAGTCGTTGTCCCCTGCTTAGATTCATTATTAACTACTTTAATTTGTAAGTAAACTGATAATTCTCGTTAAATAATTAATTGTAACAAGACAATATCAAGACGCGGGAACTAAGAATCACTAGTGAAAAACACAGTATCTACAACTTACTGTGTTTTAGTCGAACATTTTTCACTTACTGTGTTTTAATGTGGTAATTCTATTACAAAATGCAGTTACTGTGTTTTAGCCGATGCTGTATCTTTGAAATTAAACCAGATATGGAGCTCAAATCCACACAGAAAGATGCAGCAAAACACAGTATGTGGAAAAAACACATGAACCAGATTTTGGAACAAAATGTCAGTTACTGTGTTTTTGCTTGGGACAGCCGAGTTATTCATTTATGTGCTGTAATCCTCGATATTATTGTGTACAAAAATCAATAAAAATTCTATTTATTCATTAAAAATAAATCCATACAATTTTTTAGATTATTCAGAATGAATGAAGTCCGGTATTTCAGTCGAGGGTTAAACCAGAAATTATGGTTATCAACAACCGGTAACCCTAGCTTTCACCTCCGGTTAACTTTTTTTAAAGTTTCCTGTATTGAAATACCGAACCTAAGTGTAGTGATAAAACCAAAATGACACAAAAAGCATTTCAAACGATATTAAAATGTAGGTGCTGAGGCGACTGGAACACGATGAATGTCAAGTCGACATTGGAACCGCTTTAAACCGACAGAGCTGGCGCCATACGTCTCGGAGGCCGACTTTTTTTGGAAACACTGAATAATATTTTAATTTTTTAATAAATTTGGCTGATTCTTCGCGTAGCTGCCTCATTTGGTCAGCGCTATCATCAGTCTTTAGTATGATAGCGACGCCGACGTGTGCAGACATATTGTTTTTGTGTTTTACGTATTCACCGGCTGTGGGACCCGACGCCAGTCGGTATGTAAATAAAATAAGCTGAATGCAATTTACCTTTAAAAACAAATTTTCATAATTTTTTTTCAATTTGTTTAATAACTTATTGTGTTAAAACTTAGCACTAAACTTATTTTGGAAAGAAAGTCTAATGATTTGCTTTTTTTTAGAGGTGTTACAAAAAAGTGACATAATTTTCATATCAATGGAATATCCACTGTTTAAGTTTAACAAAAATAATGTTATTTTAAATCTAGTTGTGATTTATTGTAAAGAAAGGACGCAGTTTCCAATATACAAGGGTTTTCCAATAAGAGGTGTTATTTTGAATAGCCCGTTATTTCGGTAGATGTAACTTTTGAAGCTGTAATTTTTTGACATTTGACAAGTAGAAACTACGCCATTAATAAAAATGGAACGATACACGCTTCAACAACGCATTGAAATTATTAAAAAATAGCGCAATCCATTAACCGTAACTGGTGCTCCAGCCTCATTTTCGAAAAAGTAAGGTCCAATGACCCCGCCGGACCATAAACCGCACCAAACAGTCACACGTTGAGGATAGAGAGGCTTTTCAACAATAACTCTTGGGTTTTCTGAGCCCCAGATGCGACAATTTTGCTTGTTGACGAAGCCATCCAGGTGGAAATGGGCCTCATCACTCAAGATGATTTTTCGATGGAATTCCGGATCATTTTCATGCATTTCAAGGACCCAATCGGCAAAGATACGACGTTGTTGATGATCGGCCGGCTTGAGTTCTTGTGTTAACTGAACTTTATAAGCCTTAAGACCCAAATCTTTATGCAAAATACGGTGTAATGACGTTTTTGGAATGTCTAATTTCAAAGAACGACGAGGAATGGACAAACCTGGGTTTTCTTCAACACTTTCGGCTACAGCAGCAATATTCTCGGCTGTTCTTGAGCGACGTGCACGGGTTTTATTCTTCACATCACTAACTTGTCCCAACAGCTCGAATTTTTCCACCAATTTCTGTATTGCGGTCCGACAAGGTGCTTCACGACGACCCAAAAATGTTCGAGTTTTACGAACCGTCTCTGCCAAATTTTCACCATTTTTATAGTGAATTTTAATAATTTCAATGCGTTCTTGAAGCGTGTATCGTTCCATTTTTATTAATGGCGTAGTTTCTACTTGTCAAATGTCAAAAAATTACAGCTCCAAAAGTTACATCTACCGAAATAACGGGCTATTCAAAATAACACCTCTTATTGGAAAACCCTTTATAAGTAATTTTAGATCTAACACACATTGGGTCAAACTAAACATTGCATAAACACAACAAACAATTTCCAAACAAATTTTAACATTTTTGAACTCAAAGAGAAAGTCGTTCGTTACAATTAAAACCAGATGTACGAAAACAACCCCTAAACCACGCCCCCAAACGAGTTATTTGGTTTTACTAGATTTTCTTACAGCTGGTCGCAATTTTTACAGTTGGACGTAATAATTTCGTGTGCTTTAGTTTTTCATAACAGAGTTGCTAAGCTAAATATTATAAGTTGGATTTAATTTTAAGCCATTGATAGAAAATTTATTTTTTAAAATAATTAGAGACCCACGTATTTAAAGAAATATTATTAAAGTAATATTGTGGTAAAGAGGCATTACCCATTTTTTTTTTTTTTGACAAAACAAATAAGCATTTGACATAAAGTGAAATTTGATACGTGGTGAAAATTAATCCGAAAACCCTGTAATGTGTTGTGTACAAAAATTCCCGCCAGAAACAGTGATCATATGTCATATCGGTATGGAACTCAATACAATTGTAAAAGTCTGATCTTTTCTGAAAATATTCTACCTGCCTCCAGTGTATGTACAACATTTCTTCAGTTCTAATGGTCGAATGATTTCCTTTAGGTAAGTTTAGTAAAATATCTTTAGTGTATGCCTAAAATTATTGTAAAACTAATATAAAATTGTTTTAGTTTAGTTTAGTTTAGTTTAGTTTAGTTTTAATCGATGGATGTGGGAAAGCAATCCTTAGTATCGTTCGAGTAATGAAAAGTGGATATACCACCTTAATGTTCGATGATAATATTAATTGTCACATTTATTCAATTGTTTTTGACGTTTTAATAATTACCATTTTCAACTGTTTCATTGCTTACGTGATTTTTGTAGTTAATTGAAATAAAAACTTCAATTGCTTGTAACTTCACAGTAGTTAATTTTATAGTACTAGTGCATTAAGTTCGTATAGTACCCTCAGAACGTTGATATGTTTAAATCTAAAATTTGGCTTTTTAGCAATAAATGAAAGAAAGAGATGCATGGAATATGTTATAAGAATCTATTTCGCTTAATTGTAGATAAAAATAAATTATTACTAATAGTTTAGAAGTTAGATTTATTTATTTTCTCGCATAATTTACCCTTTTATTCTTAAAAAAAATTTAGTTTTCACCATTCTATTAGGAAACATGTTCTCTACGAATATACAATATTAATGCGTATTTTTTTATCAATTAAGAGATATGAATTATTTTGTAATCCCATTCGTAGTCCGGCTTGCCCTGCAAAAGCATCCTTTCTCCTTTCAGTAGAGGGGGTAAAATTGGATTTTCTCATAAAAATTGTTTATTTGTCACTGAACACACGGTAGTACAATTAAACTTCATAGCATTGTAGTAAAAATGCAAATGATATGCTGTTATTATAATTAATGTCAGAACCAGTGTAACTTAGAGTATGGTTGATACAGAAAGTACCAAATATTAATATTTATAAAAACTGAAAAACGTTAAAAAAGATGGAGTGCTACTTTGGATTCTAATACGCTAAAATGCATTACAGAAAAAGCAAAAAGAAGAATAATTAGAATTACTGGGAATGAAAATATATTTTCGATAAGCATCGCAAGTGTTTCAAAATCTTGTTATTAATAAATCTTTCGAAATAGTTTTGAAGTGTACTTTTGTCGGTGTTACGTAATTAAATACTGACCTTATTATTGGAATCGTGCAGGAAGTTGCTGAAGAAAAATCGATATTGTTTCCCTTTTAATTTAATACTGGTAGCAGTCGCCCACTCGATAACATGTACGCCTAATTTTCTAGTTACGTTATTTGTTCTTATTAACACGATGTTAATGTGAAACTTTCAACAAATGAACTGGTAAATTTAAATTCAACCTTTATTGTGATTTTTAGAATATTCCAAATACACTGCGTCTTCTCTGTAAATCGAATCTATACCGGGAACTTTTCTTTAAAGTAAACATATCCCCCCATTGCAATCCATAGGCAACCAAGTATACCACTATTTTTTTAAACGCCAATATTTAAAAAGAATAGTTTCCGGTTTAACATGAAATCGCATTCTTTTAAAATAAACATGTACAACAAAGACAACAAAATTGAAATGTTGATGTGGTATCAGAATGGTAATAGTTTTAGGACCAAGAGAGATTTATTTTCTCTTATAATATAACTAGTGGTATGATTATTATCGATGATATTATGAGTGAAATTAAGCTGGAATTAAGCTTCAATTTCATAAATTTAATATCCTCGATAACATACTACGTGTTGTATTCGATGAGACAATACAGAGTGATTCGCCAGAGACTACGACCCTGACGAACTTAAATTGCGACTCAACATACACATTCCTCAAAATACTAAAATCAGTTAAAAATACATTAATAATTAGGAATCAACGATACCGTTGTCAGTAAATGTCAAAAATGAAATAAGGTTATAGACGTGACATGTACGTAAATTTTCAATTACAATAAGACGATTAATGCACCAGATTTTTTTTTATTCAATTGAAAGAAAGAAACACAACATTAGAACGAAATAAAGAGGTAAAACTCATCTTAATAACTGTTCGAACTGTTCCAACAATAATGGCAAATGGTTTTGCAAAAACTGCGGTTATCTTTGGCTTGTTAAATTTTCCTCAAAAAAGTAGGGACCAATTACATAATCTCCCAGAATTCCAGTCCAAGCATTGACAGAATAAATATTTTGAAAATTAGTACTTCTGATCCAGTGGGGGTTATCTTGAGAATAGTAATGGCAGTTATGTCTGGAGTTACGTTACCATTATTACTAAATTTAGCCTCATCACTAAATATAACGCAATTTAGAAAATTGTTGTTTAAATTTATTTATTCTTGCATGAAATTGCAGTACCGAATTCTTTCAGTTTCAGTTTCCTTAAGGTCTTGTACTAAAGTAGCACGGTATGGATGAAATTTATTTGCACGTATAATTCTGGACACTGAAGTTTGGCTTATACCAATTTGACGTGCTAAAGGCCTTTGACTCAGGTGTGGATCATTATCTACTGATTCAATCACTTGAGCTTCCCTTTCTGGATTTGTAGCCGTTCGTGTTCTATTTCTTGTTATTTTTGGCCATTTTTCCTTGAACGTTTTTTCTCTAAAGATCTAATCTGTTGGATGTCTTCTATTTGGGTAGCGTCCAGCATACAAATTCTGGGCTGCTACGGCATTCTTGCGGCATTCGCCATAAATTAAAACCATGTCAACTTTTGCGTCGTTCGAATACAATTTGATTTATTAAATCATTTTTGATATTTTGATGGCAGTTTTAAGTTGACTTTTGTAGGCAAAAGCATTGATTTTAAAATTAAAATTACAACTGGTGGGTGTATTTTGGGTGGAATTTAAAGTTCGTCAGGGTCGTAGTCTTTAGCGACTCACCCTGTATAATGAATGAATGAATCGGCAGGATTGAAATTCCTTGTTAATTACAGTGTTTTTTGAAACGATCTTCTTCACGATCTCACTAATTTCAGTGTTTGTTGCCTCTCCTCACCGATTAGTAGCCATTTTAATTGAATCGGTGAGTTGAAAAACAGTACAAGTCCAAAAATCTCATTTTTAGGTAATTAACAAAGAAAGTTTTGAGACAAGTGCTTTGATTCACTGGGCGGCTAGACTTGCTGAAACACCAATTCAATTTTACCAAATTGTACTGCTCTTAGTCTCAACTTATTCTTCTTCAGCAATTTTATAACATAAAATAAAAATGGCCAAATTTGGACTTGCACTGTTTTTCAACTCACCGATTCAATTGGAAAAGCTGCTTTTTTGTAGAAGAAAATGTTTACACAATTAAATTGTCAAACTGACAGATTTATTAAAATTATAGTAACGAAAGTAAACAAGGTGATAATTATTTTTGTTTTTTATCATCGCTGTGATAGAAGTTAACTAAGGATATTACACGTTTTGATCTGCTCATTTGCGATCACGTGATACATGAATTATATTGTCAACAAAATATTCTGAAAAATCAGTTCTTTATATCAGAAATCTACACAATATTGTTAGAAAATTTATATTATTATATGTGATTTATTTAGACTTCAGTAAGGCATTCGACAAAGTTCCTCACGATCTGTTAGTTTATAAATTGCGCAGCTATGGGATTTGTGGATCTCTGTTGAAATGGATTGATTCCTTCTTGTCATCTCGTCAGTTTTCAGTAAGGGTTGGTAATTCTGTTTCATCATTAAAACCGGTTGTCAGTGGCGTGCCGCAGGGTTCGGTTTTGGGACCGTTGCTTTTTTTGGTGTATTCAAGCGATCTGTTGTTTTCCTTGTCCGATGGCTGCGCTGCAAACGCTGATGATATAAAAATATATGGTAACCCCTCAAAGTGTGACTTATAACTGAAATTGGATGGTATTGTTGAGTGGTGCAACAACTGGCTGATTCTGCTGAATTCTGCAAAGTGTGCTGTGATGCATATTGGTACCAACAATCCACGTATAATATATAGCATTGACGATGTGGTGCTACCCAGGAAGTCGTCACAAAGTGACCTGGGGGTGGTTGTGACTGATAAGTTAATGTGGTCGGAGCAGTGCGCAAAAGCGGCGAACAAAGCAAGGAGTACCCTTTATAAGCTTAAGCTTGCGTTCCCTACTCCCAGTTATGAGATCATATCTAATTTGTATGTCATGTACACTCTGCCGCACTTTAAATGCGACACGATGTTCGGCGCTTGCAGGCCACTTTACAAGGATGTTTGGATGGTTGTATACAAATTATCAGGTCCGTATACAAGATTTGTTATTGAGGATCAGTGTTATGAAGTCAAAAATCCAAATAAGTAAGTGAAACGACAGATACAACGAATAAAATACGTTCGTGTAATAGTCGAACAGTTTCAAGAAAACAAGCTCAAATTTGTTACTAAACAGTATTTATTATTAACAAAAGTAACAAATCATTAATTTGTTGTTATTAAATAGATAATAAATATACACGCATTTAATAAAATGTTATTGTAACGCATCAAAAATCTTAATCTACATTCTTAGTGCTTCGTTTACGAGAATATGGAAGATTTTGCCAATTTTTTTTTTTAACGGCGTTAATCGATACTTAAATGTTTAATCTGATACGAAACAAATGCAATTAATTAATTTACTGGAATAATTAGTAGATATCAAATGAGGAGTGATCATTCAAAACGAAACGTCTGTTTTCTTTTGAAATTTAGATTTTATGCGTTTTAGATTCTTTTCCAAAGTTTACATCGGTTTTCGTGTCTAGATTTAAACAAAACAAAATATAGACATATCCATTGTGATAGATTTAAAATTCATTTTAATTCAAAAATGAATATTTACGAAAAACATTTATTGTTCTATTATTATTGTTATTATTATTATTATTATTATTATAATACTAGTTAATTTCAGCTTTTTAAAATTCAAATTGAACGGTTTTTGTCCCGATATGGAATTAATTATTTTATTTTATTTAGGTATGACTTATGTGTTTTTCCTTATTCCTTATCTTCTTTTCTTATATTTTCGGAATGTTTTTTCCTCGTCACATTTTACAAACAAATCACATTTACATTATTATTATTATTATTACAAACAAGACATCCTAAATGGTTTATTTTTTTAGCGTGTTTTCTTTTTTTTCCTGTGTAAAAGGGTTGATTCTTGATTTTAAGTAAAAAAATGTTCATGGAATCGTAATTTAGAGTCGAATATTATTCCTAAATACTTAAATTTGGGTGAAATAATTTTTCAAATATTTAATTTAATTTTACATTTCAGCTTAATTAACGATCAAACCATTATATAGGGCAGGGGTGGCCAAGCTCCTTGATAGTCCGAGCCATTTTTCAAAATTTGAAATTTTTCGCGAGCCGCAATTAAATACATACACATAAGGAACGATAATAATTTTTCAACCACTGTAAAATCTTTACAAAAAATTGAATTTAGAAAACTCCAAAGCCGTTTTGTACTTTTTTTTTGAAGAAGTAGATATGTTTACTTTTTTATAGACTTGATAATAATAAAGATATTTTGACTATACGATTATTAAAATTGCGATAGACTTCCAGAAATATTTCGCTGGTGATTTACAACAGATCATAAAAGTGAAACCGCAAACTATTTATGGCATGGGTACGAACCGGCCTTTTTTAACCTTCTTCGAACAAAATACATTGGGAAAAATTTCTTAAAAACATCAGGTATACTACATTATACTAATTTTTAGAATTTATTGAAAAATCAATCAGCGGGATCACAGTCGATATCAACTAGTAGTGAATTACCTGAAGATGCAGTTTCGATAAATCCAATAGAAACCGATTTAAATGTTGATTTTTCTGATACCGTGACAACTTCCCATAATGATATCGGTATGTATCACCACT
Organism: Dascillus cervinus; assembly: GCA_949768715.1. Classification (NCBI taxonomy): domain Eukaryota; kingdom Metazoa; phylum Arthropoda; class Insecta; order Coleoptera; family Dascillidae; genus Dascillus; species Dascillus cervinus. The sequence continues at coordinate 20,482,941 of OX458320.1, forward strand.
GTACCGTACTACCTACATAAGTACTTCAATGTTTTGAATTTAAAAAGTTGGTTTTGATTTTTTGTTTTCTTTTAGGATCAATTGAAGAAGCTGTTGATTCCAAAAAAGCCATTTTTTGGAAATATGAAAAACGGACAGGTATTATGACAATAAACCATAATCATGATTGGTACTATCAAATTCAAGGACAGTTGCAAATAGCTGACAAAGAATCATGTTTACTGTGTGTTTGGTTAGGGGATCATTGTCCACCGAAAACACAGTAGATATTGAGAGACAATAAATTTTGGAGCGAAAAAATGCTGCCGAAATTACAACGATTTTATTTTAATTGTGTACTTCCCGAATTAGTTGATCCGCGACACACTAGAAACATGCCACTACGCAAAGATAGGTAGATGAAATGTTTCTGCCCCTCAACATGACTAATTTTTGTTTTTATTATATTAATTAAAAAATACTTCTGCTTGTAAGTTAAAATTCAGATTATACAAATATAAATTTATATTTTTTAATTTGTTTTATTTTCATTACCTTCAATTTTTAAATTTTTCTATCATACGGAGCAATGATACGAGTGCTTTTTCAAAACTTGAACTCGTTGACACACTAAAATAAAATTCTCTCACAAAACACTGCAATTTTTGGCATAACAAGAAAACAGAAATGCAGGTTGAGAATGACTATTAGGCAAGTAATAAAGCCAGAACTACTGTATTGTGACCTAGCAAGGGACCGTCTCAGCAGCTGGTTCGCACTGGCAGTTTTATGACGAGTCTTCGAATTCGGTCCGCAAAAATTCTTTAACCTGGCCGGTCCTTTTCAAGGCCATTGGTGATTGGAAGAACATTGTTTGACCGGACACGGATAGAAGAATTTAAAATATTAAATCTATTTACAAAAGGGATCACTATAAATTAACATTCAATACCAGTAAAACAGAAACCACACTATTTACTAGAAAACTAAAATATGAATTACCATTAATTAAATTTAATGAAATTATTTTGGAAATTTCACCCAAATTTAAGTATTTATGAATAATATTCGACTCTAAATTACGATTCCATGAACATTTTTTTACTTAAAATCAAGAATCAACCCTTTTACACAAGAAAAAAAAACACGCTAAAAAAAATAAACCATTTTGGATGTCTTGTTTGTAATAATAATAATAATAATAATAACAATAATAATAGAACAATAAATGTTTTTCGTAAATATTCATTTTTGAATTAAAATGAATTTTAAATCTATCACAATGGATATGTCTATATTTTGTTTTGTTTAAATCTAGACACGAAAACCGATGTAAACTTTGGAAAAGAATCTAAAACGCATAAAATCTAAATTTCAAAAGAAAACAGACGTTTCGTTTTGAATGATCACTCCTCATTTGATATCTACTAATTATTCCAGTAAATTAATTAATTGCATTTGTTTCGTATCAGATTAAACATTTAAGTATCGATTAACGCCGTTAAAAAAAAAAATTGGCAAAATCTTCCATATTCTCGTAAACGAAGCACTAAGAATGTAGATTAAGATTTTTGATGCGTTACAATAACATTTTATTAAATGCGTGTATATTTCTTATCTATTTAATAACAACAAATTAATGATTTGTTACTTTTGTTAATAATAAATACTGTTTAGTAACAAATTTGAGCTTGTTTTCTTGAAACTGTTCGACTATTACACGAACGTATTTTATTCGTTGTATCTGTCGTTTCACTTACTTATTTGGATTTTTGACTTCATAACACTGATCCTCAATAATAAATCTTGTATACGGACCTGATAATTTGTATACAACCATCCAAACATCCTTGTAAAGTGGCCTGCAAGCGCCGAACATCGTGTCGCATTTAAAGTGCGGCAGAGTGTACATTCGACCACACTTAGAGTTTGCGATACCGGTTTGGCGACCTTATCTGCAGAAGGACGTCGTGTTGCTGGAGAGGATCCAGCATGCAGTTACCGGGTGGACTCCTCATTTGGCTGGACGTCCATACAGTAAGCGTTTAAATTTACTAAAAATTGTCCCTCCCAACAAGCGACAAGACAGGGCGGACATGATACAGATGTACCGTATCACGCACCGAATGTTTCCTGGAGAAGTGAGCAATTTTCTTTTTCTGTCGACCAATACAAGGCTTCGGGGTCATTCGTATAAGCTTCGGAAAGGACTAGACAGCATTTTCTGACGAATCGATCATTTGGCATGTGGAATGGGCTTCCTGAAAATACGGTGTCTACGATAAATGTCTACCGTTTCAAGAAGCAGTTTGACAGTGCTCTATCTTAAATATATTTATTTGTTTTATTTAGACTGTATCAGGTACTCAATGCCTAGTTTGTATTGCGTTATAGGCTCTCGGCCTCCGCAATTAATCTCATATAATAATAATAATAATAATTACACGGATGCATAATAAATGCTCATACAAGAAGAAGTAAAACCAATTACGTGTTGACGGAATATTTACAATTAAATATTTTATGCTACTTTGAAGAAAACCCGCTAGTAACATTGCGAGAATAGCTGAATATTTCGTTGTATCAAAAAGGTCGATATTTAAAACGCTACAAGAACTTATGAATTCCCCAAACATCAAGTTATTTGAAGAGGATGAGAACAAATTATTGTGAAACTATTTAATTTGTTGAACGAACATGATGAAATGAAATGGAGAAGTTAATTCCCAAAATTTATGGTGCGCATCGTAATTTCACATTTATCCAATTTATTCCGTTATCCTTGTTCCTTCGTTTTCCTTAGATATTGGTCCCGCACTAATCATCATATTCAAAGTTTAACTCACATTCAGTATCAGCAGAAGGTGAATGTATGTTTAAGAATAGTTACTATTATTAATGCTACATTTATCGAGCCATTTTTTATTGATGGAAACTTCAATTCGGAGAAATTTTTAGATTTGTTGGTAGCAACATTATTCTCACAATAGAAAATGAAGTATGATTTCAAATGAACGGAGCCCCTCCACATTCCACACGAAAGGTTTCCAGGACCGAGGATAAGACGGTACCACACAATCTGCAGATTTATCGCCAAATTAAATTAAAAATTTACAGTAATATCCAGATTTTAAATTTATTTTAAGAGATGTAAGAGTAATGCGTGAAGCAGAGAATGAATTTGTTCATCGATTATTACTATCTAAATTGGAATTTCCGTGGAATAATAAGAAAGTTAAAAAACGAAAAGAACAGGAAAGCAGCGGAAAGGAACCACGGAAAAGATTCAACGTACATTTATTAATAGAAGAGGAATCGGTAAGAGATCCCTATCAAAGACGATTAGACCAAGAATTAAATGAATCGACCGCACTTGATACATTTTTGTTCATAATATCGTTATCTCTTGTCGCATGTCTTTCTCATCCCTAGTAGCCTGTCATTGTTTCTCTGTGCACGAAATAAACTGTTTACCTACTTTCCCCGTGCCTCCCGAAGTGCACAGATAGCATTTGTTTTAGTCGCAGCGCAGACGTAGAAAGCACTCCGCGCGCCTGTCGTCGAAAAAGTTACGCGCGACGCGCGACGCGCGACGCTCAACGTGAAATATTATTTTTTGCAATATCGTTCTTTTTTTATAAAAATGACTCATACGCTAATTAATAGTGCAGTACTTGCGCAAATACAACAAGAAGATGAAGAGAGTGCATCAGAGCATCGGAAACTTCCGACCATCTTCCAGAGTTCCAGAGGAAACCGAATTCGTTGAAGAATCAAGCAGCTCGGATTCAGACGAGGAGGATGTGCCTTTATCAGATATAAGCACATATTTTGCGGGGCGTGATAAGGTAACAAAGTGGCAAATATCTAAGAATAACAGAGTGAGACGCCAAGTTAAAAATATTCTCACGGAAGATTCGGGTACTCGTAGAAACGGCGTGGGGGTGACAACGTTTGTGCAAGCTTGGAAATTATTTATTAGTGAGGATATTGTTGAAGAAATTGTCATACATACTAATGAATTTATACAAAGAAAGGCGCCATCGTATGACAGACCCCGTGACTGCAAACCGACTGATGCTATAGAAATTCGAGCACTATTTTGAGTACTTTATATCGCAGGAACATTGCGGATATCACATGCGAATTTAAAGGATTTATATGCAACTGATGGCACAGGTGTACCTATTTTTCCCACTACGATGTCACTGAGAAGAACAAAGTTTCTACTAAATTCGTTGCGGTTTGATGATGTAACTACACGAGAATTTCGTTGTACTAAGGACAAAGCTGCATTTTTTTTTTTTTTATCTTCGGGAGAGAGGAAAATTTTTATGAAAACGTCTGTCGGCCCAACTTCAACAGACGAGCCAGGTTTTCCACAAAGGGTACAATATGCCAGCCCACCAACGGCCCACTGCCGGCAGCATGTGCTGCCAGCAACGGGATATCAATAAGCCATCAGACCATACCCAGCGGGAACATATTACTGACTAAAAACCGCTCTAGGCTTTGATGTCGTTTTGCCTGGAATAGGAAGCTTGGAATAGTATTTATTCTATACTTCTGACGCTGTGAGTGGCTGTTCAAAAGAACGGGAAGTGGACGCACAGAAAGAGCCGCGGGGGCAGGGATTATACGATGATGGACCTCGGACGACGATACCGATCACGCAGATCGGGTACGTAGTCCGCTGACGCCCGAATCAAGGGATTCGGGTGGACTGTCGCGCGTTCGAAAAATTTTTCCGCAAGAGAGACGATGTGTTCGCGAAGTGACTGGATATTTAAATCATGGAGGATGTATGTGTTCCGAACGAACCAGGGTGCGCTCGTAACCAGACGAAGAGCTTTATTTTGTACGGCGTATACCGCCGTCATGTAAGAGGGAGACGCATATCCCCAGACAGAGATCGCGTATGTGAGAGTGGGTCTTATAATTGTTTTATATAGTAACAGCTTGTTATCAATGGATAACACGCTGTTACGGCCAAATAGGGGAAAAAGTTGAGCTATTCGCCCGTAAGCTTTTTGCCGCACGTGATTTATGTGGGGACGCCACGAGAGTCTGTTATCGAGGATGACACCCAGGTATTTCGCGGAAGGGTGCCACGCAACCGGTTGTTGGAAAAGTGTGACGTTGCCTGACGGGCCTTTTCGCCGCCTTGTGAATAGTACGGCTTGCGTTTTCGCGGGATTTATATCTATACGCCATCTGGAGTACCATTCCTCCAGGCTATCAGCCACGTGCTGAAGGCGCCGTGTGACAATCTCTGGATAGAAAGACCGAGTTAGGAAGGCAGTGTCGTCGGCGTACTGCGCTAAAATGGCTTGGTGAGGCGGAATTGGAATATCCGCCATGTAGATGTTAAACAGGGTCGGCCCCAGGATCGATCCCTGAGGGACTCCAGAGGAGACTGGTTTTATGGCGGAAACCGCGCCATCAACCTTGACTCTAAATTCGCGTTCTGTGAGATAAGAGCGGATAAGGCGCACAAGGGGTAAAGGAAAGTTGAATTTAATTAATTTGAAAACGAGTTCGTCGTGCCAGACCTTGTCGAACGCTTTCGCGATGTCGAGAAAAACAGCGCCCGTGTACATGTCGTTGTTGAGTCCTTGGGTAATGTACTCCACGATCCTGAAAACCTGATCGGGAGCAGAGTCTCTGTCGCGGAATCCAAGCTGCTCCGGAGGAATTATGTTGAGTTCCTCCAGAGCTTCCTTGATTCTTGTGTGTATGCAGGCCTCTGCTGCTTTGGCGAGAGTCGAAAGGAGGGTGATTGGCCGATAATTCTGAGGGAATTTCGGGTCCTGGCCGGGTTTGTGAATTGCTATTACTTCCGCGAGTTTCCACCGGGCTGGAAAATGACGCAGCCGAAGCATCGCGTTTATGATCGCGAGTAGAAAAGCAATTGCTTTTCTCGGAAAGTGTTTGAGGGCTCGGTTCGTTATGCCGTCGTGACCTGGCGCCTTACAAGGGTGAACTGAGCGGATATATGCCACCAGTTCGTGAAAAGAAACGAAACGAACCGCGCCCTCGTCAGGAGGGTTAAGGGTGCGGTCGATGTCGTCGCGGATATACTGTATGTGCGCGTTGTTCACCTGTTCGTCGTTCAGGCTGAACTGTTGTTCGTAATTTAGCGCAAAGGCGTTTGCCTTTTCCGCGAGTGTGTACGCGATCCCGTTTGTTCCGTGTATAGGAGGGATAATTTTTCTGTCGGCACGGAGCGCTTTTGTCATTCGCCAGAGTGAGCAATCCGCGGATTCCAGTGACGCGACTCGAGCGCTCCAACGTTCGTTTCGAAAGGTTCGAAGTGCGTTTTTAACTTCTTCCGCGAGGTGATTATCACGTGCTTTGTCGGGAGGATATAGGGTGAGATGAGCGGTGCGTCGCGCACGATTTTTCTCACTGATTAAGTTTCGAATGTGTAACGGTATAGCGGTGTGTTCGATTATTGCGTGTCGTGTGTGTGTCGCGGCTTGTTGGGAGGTTTTGATTTTTACAAAGCTGCATCAATAAGGGATATTTTGGTAAAGTTTACACATAACTGCCTTTCACCTTATTCTGTGGGACAGAACGTTGTTATTGATGAGATGATATCAGGTTTTCGATGAAATTGTTCTTTCGATAAATACGGAATAAAACTTTATCCGCTAGTAGACACTACTACATTTTATGTCCTCAACATTGAACTTTATGCTGGCAAACAGCCAGATGACCCGTACCAGTTGAGCAATGCTGCAGCAGACGTCGTGAAGAGGCTAATTGCACCAATTTCTGGCACAGGACAAAATGTAACAATTGACAATTGGTACACCGGTGCTCCTTTGGTGGAAGATTCAGCCAAAAATCATAAGATTTCTGTTGTGGGTGCCATGCGTACAAACAAGAAAGAAATACCTTTGTTTTACCGATAAAAACAGACCTGAATATTCAAGTCAATTTGAATTTTCTGACAGGGCTACACTGGTGGCGTACGTGCCCAAAAAAAAAGAGTTGTGGTACTAATATCATCACTTCATTCTGCTGCTGAAATTGATGAAAGTACGAATGAAAAGCGTAAGACAAGCATCGTCACTTTTTACAATAAAACGAAAGACGGTGTTGATGAAGTCGATAAAAAAGTGAAGATGTATTCGACGTCAAGGAAGAACAATAGATGGCCGTTGACACTCTTCTTTCGTCTTCTGGATATTGCTAGAATAAATGTCATGGTAATCTTGAGAGCAAATAGAGTGGTTATAAAGAAACGGCAAAAGTATTTAAGTGAATTAGGCATTGAATTGACCAAGGAGTACGTTCAAAGAAGAGCTACGATGGTGAACCTTCCAAAGAAACTCAAAAGAAACATAAGATATCGTTTGAATGTGAGCGTTGAAAACGCTGGTAATGAAACAAGCAGTAGTTCCAGCACACGGAGAGGAAGTTGCGAAATATGCCCAGCAAAAAAAGGAGGCAATCAAAGACGCAATGCACCTCTTGTCTGGGCAATATTTGTAGGACCCACACTACGTTTATTTGAGACCTAAGTTGATGATAAATGCTTTGATTCTAATTATTTGATCTCATAGAGCCAACTGATTTTGTTATTTTGATTTTATTACACTATGTAAGGCTAGTTAGCGGTATATAAGAAAATTTTGTCTTTCCAAATTGCTTTCTAATCCAAAGAAAAATTGAGTTATGTTATTTGATTTGATAGTTTTGTTTTTATTTGTGTTTAATTTTTTTTTTTCAACAAATTGTGTTCTAGCATAAATATAATGTGTCTGAATACAAAAATATAAACGATCATTAATTAATTAGTGCTTTAAATCCTTGAAATATCCCATAGGTCTTTATGGCTACGCGCGACTGCTGCCGGTACAAATGACCGCGCAACCGCTTGAAGGTTAATAAAATATGGGCCCGAAAAATTAGTGAGACTATTAACAACAATGTTCCAGAGGGCGATAAACGGGGAAGAACAAAGTGACAAAAGTCAATTGGCATTTCAGCATGCTAGAAGTGATAGTGGCAAAAAACGCTTTTATAAAAATATGTTTACGATATTGAATTGTAATCTATTCATAGAAGAATCTTCCAAGTTTAGTCCAAAAATGGTTTAAATACTTTCATCAGAACAATAGTTACCACGGCGTACAAGTTTTACCATGTAATTCCCTATGGCAACAGTTAAAAAAAAACGCACGGTATATGAATTAAATAAAGGAACTGAATGTAACGAACTGAATGTTGACATTCTCAGGAATGATGTGGGTGCTTTCCAAGATCGTCTAGGCCAGTGTTTTTCAACCTTTTTCATGGAGTGGCACCCCTGATTGAAAAATAAAAAATCGTGACACCCTTGACCCTGGAAATTTTTTAAAAATTGACAGCTTAAAGTGGTATTTTAATGCAAAAAGAGCGTTTCTAAGTGTTCAAAATCAAAATTTAAGCTACACTTAAGTAAATTTTGAAGAAAATGCATAAACTTTGCGACACCCCGCGCCGCGCCGTGGCAATCTAAGTGCCGCGGCACCCCGGTTGAAAAACACTCGTCTAGGCTATTGCTTAGAAGTAGGTAGTGACCATTTTGAACACTTGCTATGGCGCTATTTTTGTTTTTCTTTGGTTTCAACCCGTCAAAACTTTTCAATAGCACAAATGAACAACAGAAATTCATAACGAGAAATGTTTATTACACTTTTTTCCGAAATAAGGTAACAGTTTCTCCTCAAGTTAATGTTCGTTAAAATTAAAGCATTAAATTAAATTTGGCGCTAATATTGCCTTTTCCTAAAGAGAATTTTTTACAGTGCAATACTGGCCAGAGGTAGAATTACAAGAAGTATTGATACTTATAACGTTTACGTGATTACACTATCTCTTCGTTGAGTTAAGAAAATGTCCATCAGCACAGTTGAAAGTGCCGTACATAACTGTCTATATATTTTTGACAGTACGACGGCTGTAACGTTAATTACGGAGAAACAATATCGATTTCCTGCAATAACCTGCTGCACTAAAATTAAACGTTTTCCCTACATATTCGGTATAGATAGGTCAGTGCTTAATTACATAGCACCGACAAGTGCATACCACAAAACTAACAATTTTGATACTATTTTTATTTCATAAATTTTCAACAGTAATTACATAGGGGTGGTGATAATTTTTTAATAACTTTAACTAGATTCATGAATCTTTGTTGCTATAGAAATCTCACTCGTGGACTTCGTTCACTCCTGAGATTTCTTAATAGCAACAAAGCTGAGTGCTAATCTAGTTAAAATTATTTTAAAAAATTATCACCACGTATGTAATTCGGCCTGATTATTTTTTAATTTCAAATCGACCAACAGCATCAAAATTACACACAAAATTACATAGTCAGTGTAATTTTGATGCTATTAGTCGATTCGAAATTTTTTCTCATTACGATTGGCTAACAAAGACTGTTTAAAAAAGAATCACTTATAATCTCATAATTTTTTAGCCGTTGAATTATTTTTCAGAAAATAATTGCAGCTCACATACCAAATGGTTAATGGTTATTCACCGAGTGTTTCTTATAACCCGTGAAAAACGGTTGGTGTATTTTTAATGCTATAACAGGCACAAAATAAGCAAACCTTAATAATTTTAAAGTGATGCAGTTGCTGTGCAGTAATTTTATTAAATTGCCTTTTAATTATTACTGTCCAGTTAAGATACGCTTATACTGCAAGCAATTACGTGAATTATAACATTCATTCCAGTATGATTTCCTTCATAAAACAACAAATCTCTAATAGCAAGTTAAATCGAATAAATTCCAAATCCATTATTTTTATAACACATAACTACACTTTTGCCATTTTCACTTAAATCCATTTTAACACGAAGACATCTATTATACCAAATAATGTTTAAAAATATCATTTTATATTAACAGCAGATTATGCACAGCTAACACTTGGACGTTATACATTGTGTCAAGAACATCTGTCTACTTTTGTAAACGTTTCAATACTTTTTCAATCAATTTTAATTGTGTAGAAGTTTTTTGAGGATTATTATTAATAGAAAGCTATTAAATTGTTTTGTGCCCTGTAATTATAAGAAATTACAAAAATGGAATTCTTATAATTATAGAGTTTGATACAGACAAAATGAATTTTTAATGATTGAAATGAGAAATTGCTGTTAGAATCATTCGTATGTGCGCCTCCTTGAGAGGAAGTCAATTAATACTGCTCCCAATCATGGTAAAACAATTTGTACGAGACATTGGTATTTAGATGAAGTTAAAATGTGCAACAAGAAGAAACAATTTTATTTTAGAATTTTTATGGACCATAAAAGAAAATAAAATAATGCGGAACATTGCGTTGTTAAAATTATTACTCCAGTTAATGGGATTGTTGTGCAATGATCAATCGAAAATGGTGGTATTTATTGAATTCCTGGATGTTATAAGTCTTTGTCGAAAATTTTGCACAGACTATTGTAATTATTACACAAATATTAAGAAGACATTTACACTATTACTATCAGTTCACCGGACGTAATTATATTACGTTGTTGGTAAGTATTTACCTTTCATATTGATCGTTTCATTTCAATACTTAAAATTAGTAAATATTAACGAATTAAGTAACATTTTAAAAAGTATAATTTCATTTCAATAGAAACGCAGTAAACCCAAGTTTTAACCAAAAATTTCATCAATCAATTGTCTTTGTTGACTTAAATGTCCACCGTTTTTAAGAAAGCTGCGCAATAACATTTTTAAAATACTTTACGTTTTATTCGTTATGTCGCATTTTATAAAAACGATGCATAGTTAAATTAGACTGAATATTGTTATTTAGTAACGTTAAACTTGTAATATCAGGCAATGATAAAGTAGTAATTGCGAAAAGCCTCAACTCACCACATATATGCAAATAAAAATAAATTATTTCCGGTTTTGTTGTGAAATAAAAAATTGAACAATTTAAAATTGACTGATAATGAGTGTTAATAACCGATAAAGCCATAAAACATAATTTAATGTTCTTGACATGTAAATAGGTATAATTCCAGATTTTTATTCCACTATTCAGGTATATGATGCATACAGTGTGGCACATGACTGACCAGAATATCGGAATATGAACTTAGTAAACAGTAGTCAGTTTTCCAGAAGTTCGCACTTTTACGAAGTTGATGAAAATCGATGCCTTATATCAGTTACTCGAATGCCACAGCTACAAAATTACATATTTTAAAATTCTAATTTTGTTACTCAAACCTGAATAGTCTTATTGATCCGCAGTTCAAAAGTACCCGATTCAGAAGTTAATTTCGACACTTCATACTGAAATAAAAATATACCAGCTAACCTCGCAAGTTATTTTAAAAAATTGTTCATTTAGTGTAGTTTTTAAAATGGTTTTCACATTTGCTACGCTTTACTTTAGAACAAAAGATATTGCTATTTTACTACAAAAGGAGCTCATTGTGAAATTAATTCAATAAATAGGAATTCGTATGAAAATACATGTTAAATTAAAGTGGCGGGTATTTATTGAGAGCTAACACAAAACATAAACAAAAATAAGGGATGAGTTCAAATTGTCTGTCACCAAGTCGAATGCAAGTGCGGCAACGTTTTAGAAAAATCCTTTTCCTACGATATTTATTTGTTGTGCAGCTACAATAATTAAATTACGCTATTTATTTGCTTTGCATAGAACTTCTTCTTTATGCAACCCCAGTAGAAAAATCTCGAGGATCTAAATCCGAAGACCCAGAAGGCTACAAAATGGATGATCTAGGTCCAAATAGTTTCTTACTCCTCATGCGTAATGAGTTGGACAACCATCATTTTGAAGCCACCTTGTCCTACGTGTGGCTAAAGGCACATATTCCAAAAGATTTGATAGTTCATTTTCTAAAAATTTGTTCGAAGTGGCCAATTATTAAAAATAGTATTGTACATATTTCTTTCTTTTATTCAATAAGAACAGGTATATCGGTAATGTGTAATCTTCTTTATACAAAGGATACGCACCGCGCATACCGTTTAAGGTAGAATATTAATATTCTGTGGTTGTACCGGAAAGATATTACATAACACTCGGTACAGTGTTTCCGTTCTTTCGTTGCGAACGATTGCTTTAAAGTTGCAAGTTAAACATTTAACTGGATCTGGTGCGTGGTGCCATTTTTGGGCGATGGAGCTTGCCTATTCCGGGCGCTTACACACCATATGTATTATACAACGTGGGGAAAAAATATGGAAACCCCTAGAAATCTCGGGGGATTAGTGACAATAGAAATAATCATTTTCAAGGTCAATTTGAGGTCAGTTTTTTTTAACGGGAACACCTATTTTTGGTGCCAGAATCGGAGAGAGCGGGAAATTTTACGTACAGGTATGTGTTTAGACCTGGGGTTAACATCACCTCTATGGGTCAAATAAAGGTCAAAGTACGCTATCTTTGGACCTCGCAGGAATATCGGGGGATTAGTGAAAATAGAAATAACCAAGATCCATACCCTGGGTAACTTTCAACGAGGAATCCAAAGGTGAACTTGGATTTTACCTTTTACCTCATTTTCAAGGTCATGTTAAGGTCAGCTTTGTTTAGTTGATCAGGATGGTCGGATTAACTTGTAATTATTGATGTTGAAATAAACTTTAAAGGTCAATTCAAATAAAACTTTTATCGGCATATTCCTTCTTTTAGTGCAACCCAGGAACAACGACGTGGCCGTAGAAGGATTCTGTTTCCTTTGGGGTGCTTTATTACAGTAAGTTCCCCTTGCCAAGTTTCTAGGGGTTTCCATACTTTTCCCCTACCTTGTATATACTTACAATTCGATAAAAGTATTATACCAATATTTTTGCCAACATAGTACCATATTTGAGGAACTTTCGTGGAAAAACGAATAAATCCACTTGTAGTAATTCGCTACAAAATGGCATTTTGTTCCACAAGCTAATCGCTGAAACATAAAAATATGTTGATATGAAAATGTGTTGAAGCGGTGAAAAAATATTAAATACTTTAGTAGATTTTTCAAAAACTAGTTTGGGTTTAACCGTTTTTGTACGAAAAATACTATTTTTTTCATAAATATTTAACATAAAACATTCTTGGTGGTTTACAAATGGATTCTTTTTTAAATATTATGAAAAAAGTACAATACACTAAGACATCGTCTAACGCTTCCTCGTTTAACGCTGATTCGATATAACGCTGTCTGATTGAAGACTAAAACAAAACATTACGTTGATTCAAATTATCTCGGCATTTCGTTGATTCGTGACTATTTCTGAAAAATCAGCGAAGGGTGGCAATCTAACGTAGCGCTGCACTTTCCCTAAATCTATATTGTTTTTGTGCTTTTTGCGTTATCACCGACTGTGAGACCTGACGCCAGTCGGAATGTAAGTAAAATAAGCTGAATGCAATTTTTCTTTAAAATATTTTTCTAATTATTTTTTTTCATTTTGTTTAATAGCTTATTATGTGAAAACTTATCACTAAATTTATTTTGGAAAGAAAGTCTAATGGCTTATTTTTTTTAGAGGTGTTACAAAAAAGTGACATAATTTTCATATCAACGGAATACCCACTGTTTAAGTTTAATAAAAATAATGTTATATTAAATCAAGTTGTGTTTTATTGTAGAGAAAGGACGCAGTTTACAATATATAAATTTTGATTTAACATAAAATTTTATTTTTCATTAATAATTAAATTAAAAGAAATGGATGATTTCAATGGTTAGTCAGATTAAGAAGCAGAATGCTGTTGAAACAGTTCCAACGAAGCGCCGGTTTCTATACTCAACTTTATAGAATATAATTATAATTTGTAACGTAATGTGTAATATAAGATAACAACTAATTTCGTTTATCTCAATTACCAAAAATTTTACTATTGTGTAATATAAAATGTATCGGTAATTTGTTACAAATCAGGATGCATTTCAGCAGATGTAAAATATTTAGACATGAATTGTATATAGTTGATCTTATTAAATATTAAGATTTGCTCTTAAAATTTGTCTTTTAATTATTATCAAAGGAAAAGTTTTCCATTTCTATCCATCAATGTTTAATTTCACGGCCAGCGAATAGATACAAGAAATGGGTCACTTCGTTTGTTAGAGTCAGTAGCAAAATGTTGAAACAGTTCCAAAGAAGCGCCGGTTGCTATACTCAACTTTATTGTACAATGTAATTATAATTGCAACGTTATTTTGCAGAATTTTCGCTTGGAATTAAAAATGATCCGAACAAGAGAAATATTCTTTTGCTGAAGTTACTGATTAAATGGACTGGGTTGTGGCCAGAAAATCAACCCAAGTATTTTACATTTTTTGCCATTTCGATTCTATCCAGCATTGGACTTTCGACACTTGCACAAATTTACTTCACTTACGAAAATAATAAAAACTTACCGATATTAATTCAGATGGTGTTTGCTAACTCCTGTGCTATTCAAGTAAGAATTTGTAGCAATTGTATCAATTCCCAATAATTTTCTATTACAGAATTTAACGAAATTGGTGATCGTCGTTGTTTACAGAAAAAAGTTTCAAAAAATAATATCAACCATTTGGTTTGACTTTTTACCAATAACAGCTGCTCCAATTCAATCCCGAAATAAAATTGCAAATCTTGCAAATTACAATCGTAACGTAATTTATGTCGTCTATTCAGTATGTTCTATTGTAGTTGCCCAATACCTAACCATAAAATTAATTACCGGTGAAAGAATTCATCCTATTCCTTTGCCTTTCAAACCACTTAATAGTCCTTACTTCGAAATTATTTATGTATGGCAATACGTTTGTTTCCTTATTGGCGGCACAACTTCAGCCGCTTTTGACGTTCTCTTTGCCGCGTTGATGATAACTTGTGTGTCCCAATTTAATACAATCGCTTCAAATTTGAAAGTGTATGGTACTAAAAAGAACAACCAAAAAATTGAATTTATTAGAAGCTTTGCCGAAAAAATGAATTTGAACAAATCTTTAGATATGCAGCTTTTAACTAAGTTTGTTTATCAACATAACGTCGTAATAAAGTTAGTTCGTATGTTACAAATTTTCTGTTCTCAAAATTTTTATTGCAGAACATGTCAGGAAATAGAAGAATTCTTTCAGTACATAATGCTGAGTCAATTAGTAAACAGTGCAGTTACTATATGCTTTTCAATTTTCGCAGCGGTAATGTTTTAATATTTGATATCCGTTAATATTGCAGAGTAATGTTTCAGACGGAATTTCCCGAACAAATTCTGCAGTGTATTCCGATTCCTATTGGGGTAATGTTAATGTTGTTTTGCTACTGTTGGTTTAGTAATGAGTTAATAGAAGCTGTACGGAACATGTTTTTTTAAATTGAATTAATTTATAAAAATTTCCTTTCAGGGTTGTAATTGCACCGAAGCAGCTTATAGTAGTGCTTGGTACAATACCGATGTAGTTATGCAAAAATGGCTTGTTTTAATAATACGGAAAGCTAATAAGGAATTAACAATGACAGCAGGTGGTTTTACAAATATGGATCGTTCTCTGTTGGTGCAGGTATTTTCTAATCTATTATTTCAGGAAAACTTAATTTAGGTCGTGTTTTAAGATTTTTAAATTTTCGATGTCTGTATATACACTGTTGGGAACCCTTACTAAAAACAACGTGGTTAAATAGATGATATTTGTTAGGAACTGCATGGTCCACCCAAATATCGTTACGGTACCGTCGTCGCAGGGATATTACTCCCCTTGAAGCAGACTACCTTTATTTTCTTATTTAAAGTGAACTGTATTTCGCAAATTTGATGTTTTAAAATGCACTATATTTTGATGTTTTAGTACAATGATGTTTAAAACTTTACAAATACAATATAATAGCTTTAAGACAACTTTAACAAGGTCACCTGCCCTCCTCAATGGCATTTGCGTTTGTCCGTGTAGACCCTACGCCTGACGTTTCACGTGCGGGTGTTCCACGAAACAATGACGACATATAAAAGATGTAAACATACCCCAGCCCTTTAAAGATTAGTCTTTCAAAGGCTTAAAAAATTTGGTATGTGCCGAAATTTACAAATGTTCTAAATTTAACGTTATAAAAATGTTCACAAAAGAAATGTTGTAAGTTGTAAGCGTTTTAAATTATGCGTACTGTTTTGGCAATGGGCACAATATGAAGAATGCACGACGAATTTCGTCACTTTGGGTGCGGACTGTGGCTACCCTGGAAACACCATTGGCACCGGTATAGAGTTACATGATGCTGCCAAGCTTCCAGCAAAGTGGAGGCGGGTAGTCGTCCTTCAGGAGCACCAATCATTCTAATTCCAATTCTGAGGTCTAAGCGCTCCATTTGTTTAGCTGATGTGGTTCAGACAAATATTCTTTGCTCGATCGCCTCCATAGGACATGCGAGAAGTATTGATATGACAGACTAGGATCTGGTAGGGAAGTTAAAAGAAGACAAACGAGAAAATTACCAGTAGTTAACAATTGAAGATCGTTGGGATCAGAGTGCACATGTCCTCGTAAGTGGGAGTACGATTTCCCAAAACGCGTTTGAAATAATACTTGGAGGACTTAACGCCTGCCTCCCAAAGACCTCCGATAAACGATTTTCTTTGCGAGGTTTTGACTGCTCATGATCAAAAATCGGCGTCGCAGAGAACACAACAAAAGCTGAGAGCCTGTATGAAGCAACCTGATGTGCTCATGATCAATGATCCGCTCGAAGTCTGTGAATGGCGTACATGAGGAATGGCCAAAATAGAGGCCGAGCAGTACCGTAGGTCACCGTATTTTTTCTAATCACTTAGAAGAATTTGTAGAAGATACAATTCCAAAACTTTTTAGTTTATGTGGACTTGTGTAATATAATATGTAAGATAACAACTAATTTGGTTTATCACAATTACCAAACATTTTACTATTGTGTAATATAAAATGTGTCGATAATTTGCTACAAGTCGAGATGCATTTCAGCAGGTGTAAAATATTTAGACATGAATTGTGAAAAATTGATCTTATTAAATATTAATATTTGCTCTTAAAAATTTTTGTCTTTTAATTATTATCAAAGGAAAAGTTTTCCATTTCTATCAATCAATGTTTAATTTCAATCAATCAATGTTTAATTTCACGGCCAGCTAATAGAAACAAGAAACAGGTCACTTCAATTGTTAGTCAGATTCAGTAGCAGAATGCTGTTGAAACAGTTCCAAAGCGCCGGTTTCTATATTCAAATTTATACAATGTAATTATAATTGTAACGTTATTTTGCAGAATTTTCGCTTGGAATTGAAAGTTATTCGAATAAGAGAAATATTCTTTTGTTGAAATTACTAATTCAATGGACTGGGTTTTGGCCTGAGGATCAACCCAAGTATTTTACATTTTTTGCCATTTGGATCCTATCCAGCACAGCAACACTTGCTCAAATTTACTTCAATTACGAAAATAACAAAAATATTTCGCTGTTAATTCAGATGATATTTGCTAACTGCCCTTGTATTCAAGTAAGAATTTGTAGAAATTGTATGAATTTTCAACAATTTTCTATTACAGACTTTCCTAAAATTATTGATGGTCGTTGTTTACAAAAAAAAGTTTCAGAAAATAATATCGACCATTTGGTTTGACTTCTTACCAATTACTGCTGCTCCAATTCAATCTCGAAATAAAATTGCAGATGTTGCAAATTACAATCGTAACATAATTTATGTCGTCTATTCAGTATGTTCTATTGTAGTCGCCCAATACCTAACCATAAAATTAATTACCGGTGAAAGAATTCATCCTATTCCTTTGTCTTTCAAACCACTTAATAGTCCTTACTTCGTAATTATTTATGTATGGCAATACCTTTGTTTCCCTATTGGCGGCACTACTTCAGCCGCTTTTGACGTTCTCTTTGCCGCGTTGATGATAACTTGTGTATCTGAATTTAATACAATCGCTGCAAATTTGAAATGTATGGTACTAAAAAAGACAACCAAAAAATTGAATTTATTAAAAGCTTTGCCGAAAAAATGATTTTGAACACATCTTTGGATATGCAGCTTTTAACAAAATTGATTCAGCAACATGGCATCGTAATAAAGTGAGTTCGTATGTCACAAATTCTGTGTTCTAAAATATTTTATTCCAGAACATGTCAGGAAATAGAAGAATTCTTTCAGTACATCATGCTGAGTCAGTTATTAAGCAGTGCAGTTGCTGTATGCTTTTCAATTTTTGCAGTGGTAATGTTTTAATTTTTATTAGCCGTTAATTGTAGAATATCGTTTCAGACAGAATTTCCCGAACTATTTTTGAAATTTATTTCGGTCCCGTTTGGGATAACGTTAATGTTGTTTTGCTACTCTTGGTTTAATAATGAATTAATTGAAGCTGTACGGAACATCCTTTTTCTTAACTGAATTAACTTACAAAATTTCCTTTCAGAGTTGTAATTGCACCGAAGCAGCTTATAGTAGTGGTTGGTACAATACGGATGTAGTTATGCAACAATGTCTGGTTTTAATAATACAAAAAGCTAATAAGCAATTAACAATGACAGCAGGTGGTTTTACAAATATGGATCGTACTGTTTTGGTGCAGGTATTTTCTAATTTATTATTTCAGCACAAATTAATTTAGTTTTTGTTTTAAGATATTTAAACTTATGATGTCTGTATACACACTGTTAGGAACTCTTGCGAAAAAGGATGTGGTTAAGTAAATGGTATTGTTGGGAACTGCAGGGAACACCCTTATATGCGGTTACGATACCACCATCGCAATTATGTTACTCTCTCAGTAGAACACTACCTTTATTTTCTTATTTAAAAAGTGGACTGTGTTTCATAGATTTGATGTTCAAAAGTACAATGATGTTTTTAAATGTTTCAGTAAAATGATGTTTTAAAGTACGCAAACACAATAATACAACAACTTCAGAAGAACGTCCTTTGATAACTCGCCTGTCATCTTCATTGTCCGAGCTTGCGCCTGTGGCAGCGTAGACCCTTCTGCAGGTGTTGCCCAAAATTGCCACGGCCTTGAAAGATTGGTCTTGGGGATGTGACGAAGAATAACATTTATGCTAAACAACCATGCGAAATGTCAAATATACAATTGAAAATATTCGAAAATTAAATAGTTAAAGTGTTCACAAAAGAAACGTACAAGGTCGTGAACGCTTTAGCACACCAAGTTATATACACTCTTTTAGCAAAAAGCACAATTTGGAGAATACACAACAAATTTCGCCATTTTAAATTCGGAACGTAACTACTCTTGAAACAGCATCGGCACGGCTATGGAGTTGAATGATGCAGCCAAGCTTCCAACGAAGTGGAGACTGGTTGTCATCTTTCACGACCAGCCTTGATCCTAATTCCAGTTCCGAGGTGTGAGCGCTCCATTTGTTGTGCTGCAACAAATATTCTTTGTTGCAATTGTTGATTTTGTTGGTAGGGAAGTTAAAGGACGACCGACGAGAAAACGACTAAAAGTTAACGATTGAAGATCGGTGGGATCTTCCAACAAATACGAAATCGGACGAGAGTTGAGCCTCAATTTAAACGATCAGGTACATATGTCCTCATAATTAAGGGTATTATTTCCCAAGGCGCAGTTCAAATGATACTTGGAGGAGTTAATGCCTGCCTCTCAAAGACCTCCGAAGTAAAGGTTATTTGCCGGTATCGAATGCGAGCTAATTCCGTTGACCAGCAACTGTGGAATCGCTGAGTCTTTATTTTTTAAAATTGGCCTCGCTCGCGAAGCTCGGAGTTGGCGCTTACAAATTTGGTTCCGTTATAAGAATACGCGTGGGAGGGTTTACCCCTTCGACCCCCAAACTTGCTGAATGAGAATAAAAACAATTCGGTAGATAGGCCAATCAACAATTCGAAGTGGACTGCTCGTGAGTGCCAAACTCGAAGACACATGGATGCAAATCACTCTTTGGAATATCCGAAAGAATTTATGGAGCATTTGAAAGCCACGTACTTAGTTTTAAATAACCGTCTTCTAACATATTTGACAATTGAGAACATTATTTGGCGAGCTTGCGCCCATATCATCCGAATCAATCAGGAGGTTATGAACATAGAAATCCTGGTTGATGATGCTAAAAATGTTAGACGAAAATTTTTCACAATCTATGCCTAATTGAAGCAATAAACGAATGGTCAAAAATGAGGCCGAGCAGTATGCAGCGACCTTTGGCTAGGCTCAACTAGAACCTGCCTGTACATTTTCTCAATATCGGACGATATCGCATAGACGTACCGCCGGAAACGAACAAAAATTGAAAATAGATTGTGTTGTATGGTAGGAGCTACCATTTGAATGCTATTGTTTGACTGCACACTAGAGTGACAGGCGACAGCTATATAATATCTTTCTATATATACAGTGAGGACGCGTGGGTTGGAATAAATTCATTTAAAATTCATGGGTTTGGTTTTTGGAAAAACGCTCGGACACGTCGATTTTTGTTTTTAGAACTGCATCTTTTTTGATATTTATAATTTTAAGATCGTCTTTTGTTTTCGCACTATGTCGTCATCAATAATTTTTTTAAATTGCATCCTATATTTTTGTTCACGAATTTGGATGCAGCGCATTTTTCTGAGTACAGAAATGTCAAATTCGTATGACCTTGAAGAGGAAAGTTTTCGAAATAATCAGTCCTAAAGTTTCAAAAATTTATGATAAAATTGTTAGAGTAGACCACTAATAATATCATCAAGGAAGCGCTGGAAATCGAGCAAAACATTCAATTGTGTTTATTTTGTTTTTTTGATTGTTGACACTTGTCAAGTACAGTTTCAAAGCTTGAAGAATGGCGCGTTTAACTGAGAAACAACGAATAGATATGTTGATGATGGTAGGATATGACGATAATACTCGAACACAAGCTGAAGTTTGTGAATTGTTCAATGATAAGTACCCGGAGAAGCATATTACACAATCAGTAGTTAGTAAGATGGAGAAAAAGTTTAGAGACTTTGGCCACGTAAGAGACAATTACCAAACCAACCATGTTACATTTCCAAAAAAATACACAATTGAATGTTTTGCTCGATTTACAAGAAAATCCTCACAAATCAAGTCAACAAGTAGCTGCAAAACAGTCACTAAGTAAATCTTCTGTTCTAAAATATTTACACAAGAACAAATGGCACCCATTCAAAGTACATTTTGTTGAGGAACTTATTGAAGACGATCTCGACCGCAGAATTTTGCAAAATAATGATGGATAGATGCAATGCCAACCCGGAATTTTTACGTAAGATAGTTTTTTCCGACGAGGCAACATTTCGTTTGAATGGTTCGGTAAACAGGCAATATTTTCGATATTGGGCACCAGAAAACCCACATTGGAGAATGGAAAGTCATACACAATTCCCTCAGAAATTAACGTTTGGGCCGGAATTGTGGGTGGTGGTACCTGAATTTTGGGTCCTTTTTTATTGAGGGAACACTTAATTCTGAAAAATATTTAGACTTACTACAAAATGACATAATACCCACTGTAAGTGCAATGTACCTGAATAATGAAAACCCAAATATACCGGCACATTCAGTATGATTCCAATAGGATGGAGCGCCCCCACACTATTCGAGAACAGTACGAGAATACCTTCATAATATTTTCCCAAATAGATGGATTGGAAGGAGAGGTTTTATCGAATGGTCAGCTAGGTCTTCCGATTTAACTCCATTAGATTTTTATCTATGGGGTTATCTGAAATCTAAAGTCTACTTCAATAAACCGGAAAAATAAACACGCAATTGAATGTTTTGCTCGATTTCCAGAGCTTCCTTGATGATATTATTAGTGGTCTACTCTAATAATTTTATCATAAATTTTTGAAACTTTAGGACTGATTATTTCGAAAACTTTCCTCTTCAAGGTCATACGAATTTGACATTTCTGTACTCAGAAAAATGCGCTGCATCCAAATTCGTGAACAAAAATATAGGATGCAATTTAAAAAAATTATTGATGACGTCATAGTGCGAAAATAAAAGACGATCTTAAAATTATAAATATCAAAAAAGATGCAGTTCTAAAAACAAAAATCGACGTGTCCGAGCGTTTTTCCAATAACTAAACCCATAAATTTTAAATGAATTTATTCCAACCCACGCGTCCTCACTGTATATATATTATTATTATTTTATTATTTTATATATATATATATATATTTTATATATTTTTATATATATATATATAAAATTGGATGTATGTGTGTATGTGTGTATGTGTGTATGTGTGTAGCTTATAGACTCGGAAGCCGCTGAACCGATTTTGATGAAATTTTCAGGAATACTCTAACATAACCTGGAGAGTGTTCCTGTGAAGTTTGGTGCCGATCGGGGGGGGGAGGGGGGAAGTGTCATATAGGCTCGGAAACCGCTGAACCGATTTTGATGAAATTTTCAGGAATACTCTAACATAACCTGGAGAGTGTTCCTGTGAAGTTTGGAGCCGATCGGGAGGGGGCAAAGTGTCATATAGACTCGGAAACCGCTGAACCGATTTTGATGAAATTTTCAGGAATACTCTAACATAACCTGGAGAGTGTTCCTGTGAAGTTTGGTGCCCATCGGGGGGGGGGGCGAAGTGTCGTATAGACTCGGAAATCGCTGAACCGAAGTTGGTCACCAAAGTTTGTACACAAGTGCATCTTAGTAGGGGGGGACTTAATTTAATGCCGATCGGGGGGGGTCCAAACAAAAATCGCACGGGGGGGTCACTGAAACTTATTTTCGCATAGAAAGAAGTGTCCTACAGCCAACAAATTTTGTACACAAGTGCATCTTCGTAGGGGGACTTAGTTTGATGCCGATCGTGGGGGGGTAAACAAAAATCGTACGGGGTGATCACTGAAACTTATTTTCGCATAGAAAAAAATGTCCTACAGCTATCAAATTTTGAACACAAGTGAATCTTATGGGGGAGGGGATCGTCCAAACAGATTTTTGCGTAGAAAAAAGTGTTTTACAGCCACCAAATTTTGTACACAACGGCATCTTAGTATAAGGGGGGGGGGCTATCGCCCAAATAGACTTTCGCATAGAAAGAAGTGTCCTACTGCCACCAAATTTTGTACACCGAGCGAAGCCGGGTATTTCAGCTAGTATAATATATAATATATATAGTAATAGTTATATATAATTTTAGCTTTAAGAAATAATATGTGGTTTATGCACGACGAAGCTCCTGCTTATTTTACCCGTCAAGTTTGTGATGTACTTAATCGAATGTATTCCGACAAATATATATTTGCAAGTATTCGTGGAGAACGCAACAATTTTTACAATAATGGATGCGTGGACATCATTTTCATTCCCAGATCAATGTTTATTAAGTAATATTTCTGCTGGTCAAAAATTTTAAGCTTAGCATTGAGAAGAAAATTATGCTCTTACTTTATTTTAGAATTAACTGTAAACTAACACAAGTCACAAGTCATACCTGTATATAATGGAATTAGGCAAGTTGATACTCAAGGTCCATTGCTGTTTAATATAGTAATGGATGAAGTGATAAAAATAATGCGGATCGGCCATGAAGATACTCTGTTATACAGAAGATGCCGTAATATTCGCAGCAAGTGAAGACGACCTCCAGAAGCTCATGCATACTTTTAATAAAACGAGGAAACATTTTAACATAATTGTCTCACTTGATACAACTAAATTCATGACATCTAAAGAGCCTCTCCGTTGTAAAATTGAAGTCGACGGAAAATGGTAGAACAGGTGATGAGGTTTAAATGTCTAGGGATATAAATAGTGGACTATACTGACGTTGAAGAAGAAGTCTGTGAACAATTTAGTAAGGCAAAAAGGTAGCAGGGTGCCTTAACAACGCCATATGAACAAATAAACTTTACTTACAAATTTCTCTCCTTGGTCATAACAATATTTTTCAAAAAAATTTTTAACACTTATTACAAATGACAAACATTTTAAAAACATTCTTTAAAACATCGTCAAATACACATATTAAAAAGAGTCAACACAATGATTAAACTGAAACATTTATTTTTTCCAGTTTCGTGCATCCATCGTCAGTAATCATTGCATACTAATTTAAATCTCACTGTCGCAAACTGTCCCAAACAAATAAACATTTAAGATAAATAACAAGAACCAAAATCTGTAGAAGAACAATCCAAGCAATTGCAATTATAACATATGCGGTAAAAACGAGAACAGACACGATCAAAATAAGAATACATTTGGAGACTACAGAAATAAAAGTGCATCGAAGGATTTTAGGAAAAACACTGCTAGATAAAGAAAAGAGTGGGAATATCAGGAGATCATGCCAGACAGAAAACTTCAATCAATGCGTATTTAGTAGGAAGCAAGAATGGAACCAACATATAAGCCGGATTCCAGAAAACAGACTTGTTCGCATAGCCAAAGATAAGATAAGATAATTTCGAAAAATTTAACAGAAATTTAATACAGTTTAACCAGTTATCTCCGGGTATTTAATTGATATACGACTCTGTCAGACACATAGCTCAAATGCAATTATTTTTGCAAATCTTAAAAGGGATGATTTTACCTTAAATAGACCTTCGACATCACACCTTTTTTTCTGTTTCTTATCTTATAGGGTTGTTACCTGTCCTAATTTGTAACTCAGTGATGTGATTTATATTTCCTTTTTTGACGGGGTTTCTTTACGTTTGTGACATTTTTGCCCCACGTATATTAATGTGTCAGTCAATGGACGATAGCGTTACTGAGTCAGCCAATGACGATATCGTTATACACAGAGTCTGGACTTTTTTATATGTAGATGGCGCCGACGTAGGTTAACGTCTTTTTCTAATATCTATTCAATTGTAAATACTGTAAATGGCGATAGATATCATAAAATTTACTTACAGAAACATAAAATATGTACGACTCATTTTCTTTGTAGTTCTTGTTTCAAAAGTTTGGTAGTTTTGTAGTAGGTACCTAGAAATATTATCTTTACAAAAAAATGCTTTTGTTTAAACTGTTATCCTTAAAAGCTTAATAAAAATTATTTTAATTTATTAAAAACCGCTCTTGCCAATAGTTGGAATATAAGGGGCCAATAATTAGAATATTGTACTGGAAATATTAAAAAGAAATAAATAAACCATCAGTACAACAGGGTAATACCATGAGTGAAGATAAATCAAACTTCATAAATTTATATAAAGTATGCTTCAATAAAATAAGTATTTGCACAAAATTATAATAGATCCTAGATTGCCTAACTTGTCTTAAGGGGACCAATAATTTGGTAGTTTACCCTATTTGGGATAAAAAAGAAACCGGTGCAAAATGCAAGGTTACCTTGGAAACACAAATGTAATTTGCACAAAATGAAAAATGAATCTATGTTTTCAAGCAAAAAAAAAATTTTTTATAATCTTCATTTTTAACACTATAATAATTGTAATGAGGTTTTAATTGATGTTTTCTGTCAGTCCCTAATTTCCGTCATTGCATGATGTAAATCGTGGGTAACGCGACTTTTTTTCCAATTTGACGCGAAAAATGGCGAAATATTTTTTAACTATTTTTCCTGCATACCTGGATGCCTAATGGTATTGAAAAACAATCACGAAATTAAAGTTATTTTGATAATGTAAGAACGCAAATGTATAACAATTGCTCTAAAAACAAATATAAATCATCTTCCATATTTTTGGTTGATAGAGGTGGCGATATCACCACTCTCAAACGCCATGTAGCAAGGAAATCAACAAGTGTGACTGAAGGGTACATAGATAATAGCTTAAACAATAAACTTCACATAAGTAATACAATTTTAAAGGATATTATCAAACCCTGTATGTACAAGCACATCTGAAAATAATGTTAAAAATATAAGTAAAAATTTTAACACTACCACAACTATAACAAAAAATAATAATTATTGTGACATTCATTTTGCCAAGAATCCACCGTTTAGTTTCAATAACAATTGTTATTTAAACTTTACGATTAACATTTACATTAATAATGTCAATGTCGATGATAGTAGATAAAGTATAGTATTATACTTGCTCATATACTATCGTGTAGCAGGAAAATCCTAAATATATTTTGAATAATTTTGGGTGAATTTGTTTTTATTATTGTTTAACTTATTTTGATGTGTTGAGTACATATTATTTGCAGGGAATTGAGTATCCACTGTACAAAATATTCTAAAAGAAAACGGGACGACACAAAAATTTCACAACTCGACAAAACTTATCAACGGGAACGAATTGTCAATAACATAAATGAACAATGAAATTAATGACGGAAAATAATTATTTCTCTTTTTTCTGAAATGAATTACGTCCTTTCCTTAAGTTAAAGCGTCAATTTAAATTTAGAACTAAAATTGCCTTTATCTAAATAGCATTTGATACAGTGCAATACTGTCCAGAGGCTGAACTATAAAAAGTATTGATACAATGTTCACGGGATTACACTAATTCTTCGTTGCGTTAAGTAGGGGAGATCGGGGCTAGTTGTAACAAAATTTATGTTTGCTTTTTTTTCTCGTTTAACTTTGACATTTTGGGATATCTTTTTTTAGATATATACTTACATGTGTCGTTATTTAGATTATGAACAGTTGATTTTGTTATATCTAGTGACGTATATACAACAAAATATTTTCTGTCTGCCCCGAGGCGGGGCATGTTGTCACAATATATGGGGTAAGTTCTCACAGGCCAAAAAAAGAAATTGTAGTGAGTAGAATTTATATTCTATTCAATTGTGGAAACAGAAATGTATTAAAAACTAAACAAAAAAAATAAACTGACACAAACATATGAAAGAGACGAATTTCTGATCCTAACTTCTCGTGAAGCCCTGATTAAAATATCCGTAGGTGGGGTAGACCGATTTGTTTTTCTTTTGTACGTTCTAACCATCTGAAATGGTACAGAAATATCTTTGATATTGTTTATTACACACCGGAACAAGTTGTCACTGTGACAACTTGCCCCAAAAACAGTGTGACAACTAGCCCCAAGCCAACTTTTGAGATGGAAACCAAATTATTTATTTTAACCTTTAAAACTCACAATATAATTTTTACATTAATTTGTAGCTAAAAGATGAGGCTTTCATAAAATAAAATTGATACTTACTTTGAATCACGTTTCTACGGTCCAGACGACTCTCAAAGACAGCGATAAAATTTACTTACACTTCTGTCAAACACAAAATCAAGAATAATTTAGACGCTACCTAAGTGGCCATAGTCAAACTTTGTAGGGTAATTAAGATACCTATAATGGTTACCTAGACTGACCCGACGCACAGTCAAAGTATTTATCTTGGCTGTTATGGCGACTGTAACAACTTGACCCTGTGACAACTAGCCCCGGTCTCCCCTATACTATAGAAATGTTCATCAGCACAGTTGAAAGTGCCGTACATAACTGTCTATGTATTTTCGACAGCTGTAACGTTAATTACCTACGGAGAAACAATATTGATTTCCTGCACTAACCTGTCGTACGATAATTAAACGTTTTACGTACATATGCGGTGTACGTATGTAGGTCAATGTTTAATTACATAGCACCGTGCATACTACATACGCGCATACCACAAAACTAACAATTATTTTGACACTATTTTAATTTCACAAATTATCCCTCAAGTTCATTTAGAAAATAATTGCTTCAGACGTAAACTTGTAACAATAAACATTGAAAAATAATAAACCACATAAATTGTTTAATATTTTAAATAAGTTTGAGGGGTTTAATTGCAAATAAACTGGTTTCAATGAACATGTAGTATTATGTATGTCCTAAACTTGGTGAAGAAAAAGAAGTTACTTACTTCTTATAGATACATAGTTTTCATATTGTTTAAATATTTTGTGGTAGCCACAGAAGACTTTGCCCTAAAAATACAATGTCGGTTTCTCAATCAACTAAAACTAGATAAAGTCGTGGTGTGAATCGCGAATAGGTTAAAATTTATAAGAACGTGTTTTTGTACAAATTGTGAAATATTACCGTTATAATAAATTTTACATTAAAATGGCTTTCCGTGTTCAGTTTGAAAATAATAATGAAATTGGCGTTTTCGCGAAATTAACAAATGCCTATTGCTTAGTAGCAATAGGGGGGTCAGAAAATTTTTACAGCACTTTTGAAGGCGAATTAGCAGACACAATACCTGTAGTTCATTTGTCAGTATCAGGATGTCGAATAATTGGAAGAATGTGCGTTGGCAATAAAAATGGACTTCTTGTACCAAACTCAACTTTTGATACTGAGCTACAGCACATTCGAAATGCTTTACCGGAATCCATAAAAGTACAGAGAATAGAAGAACGACTTTCTGCACTGGGCAATGTGATTGCATGCAACGATTATGTAGCCCTTGTGCATCCCGATTTAGATAGGGAAACTGAAGAAATTATTGCAGATGTATTGCAAGTTGAAGTGTTTAGACATACTATTGCTAATAACGTCTTGGTTGGTTCTTATTGTGTATTAAGTAATGAAGGTGGTCTTGTTGATCCCAGTACAAGTGTTACCGATCAAGAAGAATTATCCTCTTTGCTGCAAGTTCAATTAGTAGCAGGTACTGTCAATAGAGGTAGTGAAGTAGTAGGAGCTGGTATGGTCGTAAATGACTGGTGTGCCTTTGCCGGAATGGATACAACATCTACTGAACTAACAGTTATTGAGTCAGTATTTCGTCTTAATGAATCTGCACCAACATCCATTGCTACTTCTATGAGAGCCAGTTTGATTGAAAAGATAAAGTCGAAAGTCTGTTTATTGCGCTTGCGAGCGCGGGCAATAAACTTTCACTCTCGTGCTGAAATTACTGGAGCTACAGCAGGACATATTTTTCAACTTTTCACCTGAAAAGCTAGAGCGTATGCATACGTTATGAGTTGTCTATTGTTATTTCCTTTTCGTCTAATTGTCGTGTCACTTCCTTTTAAATCACGTTTTTTGTTTTAATTCATCTGACTTACGTAAGTTTACATGAATTTTAAGGCAATATACTTCGGTAACAAACTAATCTTTTAGCCCTTGAATTATTTTCAGCAAATAAACGCAGGTGTCATGAAATTTTTAATGGTTGTTCACTACGTATTCCTTATAAACTGCAAAATACGGTTGGCCCATTTTTAATGCTATAATCGACAAGAAACTAGCAAACCTTCATTTTTATCTGATGCAGTTGATATAGTACTTCTATTAAATCATTGCCGTTTCATTTTTACTGCTCAGCTAAGATACGCTTAAGTAAACGGCGTGGCCTCCTTTATACAACAACAAATAATCTCTAATAGAATAAATTCCAAAACCATTACTTTTAGATCACACTGTTACCATTTCCACTTATATCCATTTTAATGCAAAGACATCTACTATATCAAATAATGTTTAAAAATAACATTTTTATATTATCAACAGATTATGCACAGCTAACATTTGTTTGTCTACTCTTGTAAGCGCTTCAATACTTTCTGAATGAATTTTAATTGAGTGGAAGTTTTTTCAGGATTATTATTAATTGAAAACTATTAACTTGCTTTGTGCCCTGTAATTACAAGAAATTATGAAAAACGGAATTCTTATAATTATAAAGTTTGATACAGATAAAAAGAATTTGTAATGATTGAAATGACAAATTGCTGTTACAATCATTCGTATGTGCGCCTCCTCGAGAGGAAGACTATTATAACTGCTCTGAATAATGTTAATACAATTCGTACGACACATTGGTATTGCGATGCAGTTAAAGTGTGCAGTAAGAAGAAACAATTTTATTTTAGAATTTTTATGGACCATAAAGGAAGATAACATCATGCTGAAGATTGTGTTGTTAAAATTATTACTACAGTTAATGGGATTATTGTGCAATGATCAATCAAAGATGGTGGAATTTATTGAATTTCTGAACGTAATGAATATTTGTCGAATGTTTTGCACAGATGTTTGTAATTATTACGAGCATTTTAAGAAGACATTTACATTATTGTCTTCAGTTTACCGTACTTAATATTATATTACGTTGTTAGTAAGTATTGACCTTTTATATGAATTGTTTAACAGCAATATTTACAATTAGTATAAACGGATTAAGTAATATTTTAAAAAGTTTAAGGTTATTTCAGTAAAAACGCAATGCACTTTGAAACGATTGTTTTATGAATCAATTCTTATTTAGCTATTCCTGATAACGCACACTGTTTCTAAAACTTTACGCATTTCAATTATTTAATATACTTTACGTAAAAAGCGCAACGTCGCACTTTACTCATATTATTGTTTAACGTATGGTTTAATTTGATTTTAATATTGATAAATTAGTTTTGATAAGAAATAA
This sequence comes from Dascillus cervinus, assembly GCA_949768715.1. Classification (NCBI taxonomy): domain Eukaryota; kingdom Metazoa; phylum Arthropoda; class Insecta; order Coleoptera; family Dascillidae; genus Dascillus; species Dascillus cervinus. The sequence continues at coordinate 20,513,286 of OX458320.1, forward strand.
CTCAGCACAAGTGCAAGTAAAAATTAATTTTTTAAACCTGAGAAGTAAAAGTAAAATATAAGCTTGTTGTATGTCATTCCTGCTTTCTTCTTGTAACTAGTGAAAATGATTGGACTTTTTGTAAGTACTTTCAAAATAAACGTTAATTTTTTTTATTTCTTACGATAATAAACCTTGTAAAAACATAACTAGAGTCAAACTGAAACCTACCCAAATGCATTAAAATCATTAAATCGTTAAAATCAAGAAAATGATCAAAACTGCGTGGCTGTCATCGTCTGGAAATTCAAAAATAACCTCTACGAAAATCTGAATCAAACAGCTTTCGAATTGTACATCAAAGTCGCTACCGGTTTCCCAATTTTTGAGTATTCTGAGGAAATTTATCTTGAAAATCAATGTTGCTGTTTCATTGTAGTTCGAAACAAACAGCTATACTTAGTTTTTAAATACCTGCAGATTCGTATCAAGACATGGATCCATTTTCCATTAAAAATGTTAGATGTTACAAAATAAGATAATTCCTTATTCGAGTGAAGGCTTTAATGAACTAAAGTGCTTGTCAATTGAAGTGGTCCCCTAGTAAAAACTTGATTTCAGTTCAATTTTCTCAGCACAAAGCAAATTATTTAACTTTTATTTTATTAGAATTGATCGAATAAATATTAGCGAGGAGTACTATGTCGGATTTTATGTGAAGTACTCGGTATCAACTGTTATGATTTTCAACTTTTATGATATTTCATTGCTACTACAATAAACTTCTTAAAACTATAAGATAGTATATTAATTGTATATTATAATTAAATACTGAATAAAAATTATTAAATATTTGTATATTTTGTTTGTTCTGTTTTTTATGTGAAAAATTTTGCTACAAAAAAATTATTGGGCTAAATTTCCTGCTCTCTCTTACACATACACTTCTAAGCAACTAACAAAATTCATCATTATCAGCCTTATATTCAGTATTAATATTTCTTTTTCAATCCTCCATGTTTCGGCGCTTATTTCTTCAAACATTTCCTTTCATGGCGGCAATTTTCAGTTTCCTTCTGTGAGATCAACCGGTGTGTCGTAGAAGAGTCATCTTAATTCTTGTATGACTTGTTTTACCGACGTAAACCAATAACATATTTACTAAATTAGCGCCCCATTCCATTAAAAAAGAATTAATTCGGAAAGTTGAAGTGACCAATGTTACCAAATTTACTATCGCCAAGTTCAAGATAAGGTGTGTTGGAATTCCCAGCTTAATTGATCACAGAATAAAACTCTACGTTTTTCTTCCTACGCCCCTTAACTGAGTGTGGATAATTTTTTGCTTTGGAGGTATTTAAAAGTATTCGGGAACAATCATCCAAATTTAAAAGTTGCTAGAAACATATTAACACAGAAATTCTGGTAATATCCAAATTTATTCTCAAATTGGTAATTGATAATTTGGTTAATGGCAATAAATTACCAAAATTTTTCGATAATTTGTTACAACTCAATATGCTTTTCACCAGGTGTAAAACATTAAAGCATGAAACATGAAAAATTGACCTCATTAAATATTCATATGTGCTCGATAAATTTTTTGTCTTTTAATTATTATCAAAGGAAAAGTTTCACATTTCTATCAATTAATGATTAATTTCACGACCAGTGAATATAAACAAGAAATGGATCACTTCAGTTGTCAGTCAGATTAACTAGCAGAATGCTGTTGAAACAGTTCCAAAGGAGCACCGGTTTCTATACTCAACTTTATAGAATATAATTATAATTGTACTGTTATTTTGCAGAATTTTCGCTTGCAATTAAAAATGATCCGAACAAGAGAAATATTCTTTTGCTGAAATTACTAATTCAATGGACTGGGTTTTGGCCTGAAGATCAACCCAAGTATTTCACCCTTTTTGCCATATTGATTCTATCCGGCTGGGGAGTTTCAACGCTTGCACAAATTTACTTCACTTACGCAAATAATAAGATCTTATCGTTGTTAATTCAGATGGTATTTGCCAACACCTCTTGTATTCAAGTAAGAATTTGTAACAATTGTGTGAAGTCTCAAGAATTTTCTATTACAGACATTCCTAAAATTGTTGATCGTCGTTGTTTACAGAAAAAAATTTCAGAAAATAATATCAACCATTTGGTTTGACTTCTTACCAATTACTGCTGCTACAATTCAATCTCGAAATAAAATTGCAGATGTTGCAAAGTTTAATCGTAACGTAATTTATGCCATCTATTCAGTATGTTCTATTGGAAGTGCGCAATACCTAACCATAAAATTAATTACCGGTGAAAGAATTCATCCTATTCCTTTCTTTTTCAAATCACTTAAAAGTCCTTACTTCGAAATTATTTATGTATGGCAATTTGTTTGTTTCGTTATTGGCGGATCAACTACTGCCGCTTTAGATGTTCTATTTGTCACGTTGATTCTAAGTTGTGTGGCTCAATTTAATATAATCGCTTCAAATTTGAAATTGTATGGCACTAAAAAAGACAATCAAAAAATTGAATTTATTAGAAGCTTTGAGGAAAACATGATTTTGAACAAATCTTTAGATATGCAGCTTTTAACTAAATTTATTCAGCAACATAACGTCGTAATAAAGTGAGTTCGTATGTCACAAATTCTCTGTTCCGAAATATTTTATTTCAGAACATGTAAGGAAATAGAAGAATTCTTCCAGTACATCCTGCTGAGTCAGTTATTAAGCAGTGCAGTTTCTATATGCTTTTCAATTTTTGCAGTGGTAATGTCTTAATTTTTTTTTACCCGTTAATAATTGTAGAGTTAACGTTTCAGACAGAATTTCCCCAACAAATTCTGCAGTGTATTTCGATTCCTATTGCGATAACATTATTGTTGTTTTGCTACTGTTGGTTTAGTAATGAGTTAATTGAAGCTGTACGAAACATCCCTTTTTTAATTAAATTAATTTGAAATATTTTCTTGCAGGGATGTAATTGCACCGAAGCAGCTTATAGTAGTGGTTGGTACAATACCGATGTAGTTATGCAAAAATCCCTTGTTTTAATAATACAAAAAGCTAATAGGAAATTAACAATGACTGCAGGTGGTTTTACAAATATGAATCGTACTGTTTTGATGCAGGTATTATTAAATTTATTATTTCAGAAAAAATTCATTTCGTACTTTGTTTCAAGATTTTTAAACTTATCATGTCTGTATATACACTATTAGAAACCCTTACTAAAAAGTAAATGGTAAGTAAATGGTATTATTTGGTGCTAAGTAAACAACACTGGCTGATAGTCACACATCATGGACATCTACCAGTATATACGTTACACCCCAATAGTGAAACAGTCCTTTTCTTAAACTTTGCAAATTTATACCCACTTGAGATTTGTAAACTTGTAAATGTTTTGTAATGATCTGACGATCTGATCTGACGATTTTTCTTATGCAGGCCAGCAGAGCACTTTATATGAGACGGCAAGATTTTTTAAATTAAATTTTTTGTTTCTATTCAAAATTATTCTGAACTTCTATCCATATACAAAATCAAAGCGTCAGATTTGGTGTTCAATTGAAATAAATATGAGTTCTTTTTCTCTAAAAACTAAAAGCATGTCTGCTTTTTCATTGCTAGTGATCATTTGTGTTACACGTGAAAAATTAGTAAAAAATTAATTGTTTAAAAAATATTTAAATTTCCTTCTAAACAGTTTAGTGCTGAACGCGACCATTGTACACAAAATGGTAACTCATGCTGTTTGTGAGGAGTTGTCGACCTTCGTCCTTACCACCACCTAACGAGCTCTACACCCCACCTCAAATCATGCCGTTTCATTGCCCAACCCTTTATTTAATTTTTACGTCATTAGCTTTTCCTGCGATAAAGTGCATTTCTGAAATACTTCCCGGTTAGTCATAAAATGAACCCTCTGTAAATCATTATAATATCCATGAAATGTGATGGAGTACCTGATTCTCTTTGTTGTTCACAAAGTAAGATTGCAAAGGATATAATATAAAAGTATAGCGCTTTTGGATGTTGGATGAAATTTGGAAGCAGTAGAAATAAAAAGTTTTAAGATTGTTCATTTTTCAAATTGGGAACAGTGGCAGCCCTAGTTTTCGATGAACTGGTAGCTGTCAAACCCAGCGAAGGTCAACGGCAAAACAGAAAGTGTCTCAGACTTGCACTACAGTGCGACCTCGATGATCTGGCCCTTCATTATAGCGGATTCTTGAATAATCCGATCAACCATTTCAATTACATTGTGTTCTTTCTAATCCGGATTTGATAGTTCTCGGTTTTTAGACGTATCCGTCATTAGTTTCAATTTTCCTGAACGAGCCCCGTTAATTGTCGATAACGCTTCGAGCCATGGAACTATAGAAGAACTGATTAGTGAGGATCCACAATTTACAACAGTATTTCTTCCACCAAATTGAATAGCACTTTTGCAACCTAGGGATCAAAATGCCATCAGACTGACGAAATTACTTTATCGAAATAGTTTGTAGGCCCATATTTTATTTAATAAGAGAACGTTGTCAAGTTATTAAAAACTATTCCCTTGAAACGTGCTGTATGGCTACTATGCAATGGTTAGGAAAAAATCTGCCCCGAGGTCTTGCAGAAGCGCTGACCCAAAATTATGGCTCATGTGGCAAATAACGACCCAGACCCTGAAGATGATGCTGAAGATCAAATTCCTGAGTGAATTGCGGCGCAATCTGCTTTCCTTCATTGAAGATATGGCAGGTAAGCAACGTATAGTTGTTAAGCGCAAAATTTTTCGTTTAGTATTTTTTTTGTTAATCCATAAATATTTAACAGATGTTTCAGATATGCTCAATGCTGTCACTGAGCAAAATCTCACAAACGTGGAAATATTTTTTAAATATTTTCTTTGAATATTTAAAGAATATTTTTATGATACATTTGTTAATATTTTGGAAACATTTTTAAAAAACATTTTAAAAATATTACTTCAAATCATTTAAAAAATATTTCTTAAAAAGATAAAAAAATAGGAAATAGTTTTTAAATGTTTTGCAGAATATTATTTAAATGTTTTGAAAAGATATTTTTTAATGCTTTTTAGAAATATTTATAAAATATTAACAAAAGTATCATAAATTTTTTAAATCTTTTTTAAGAAATACTTTTCAAATGTTTTGAAGAAATATTTTGTAAATGTTTTGAGGAAATATTTTTTAAATGTTTTTTAAAAATATTTTGTAAATGTTTTGAGGAAATATTTTTTAAATGTTTTTTAAAAATGTTTCCAAAATATTAACAAACATATCATAAAAATATTCTTTAAATATTCAAAGAAAATATGTAAAAAATATTTCTTTGCTGCTAGGGAACCATATTTATTGAAATTATTTGAAAAATATATGAAGTATACAAGGTGTAAACGAAATAAGTACATTAATTTTAACTGGTAATAGAACTCTTCAAGACCAACAACTTTTCCTAATAACTTTGTTTTGAAAACGTTTTTGTTTTCGAGTTAAAATTATTTGAAAATTTTACACAATTTTCTTACACGCCACTGGAAGCAAAGTTACCTAATCAACCAGATTACCTTATGAAACGGTTACCATTAGTTGCGACTATTATTGTCGATTTTAAACAATAAACCAATAAACACCAAAAAAAGTTTTATTTCAAATTTATTTTTAAACATTGACGCGAGAATTGCGCTAACGAAAATAAAGAAAAACGATTATAAAAATTGTTCAAAGTGTCCACCGCTGTTTTGTACACATGCTTGAAGACGCCGACGAAGTGATTCTTCTACCCTTTGTAACAATATGGCTCTGTTGTTACGAATCATTGCAGCACCAAGTTCCACCCGTTCTTGCAACATTTCGATGGTATCAATTGATATAGAGTATACTAAATCCTTCATGTATCCCCACAAAAAGAAGTCACAAGGGTTCAAGTCCGGCGATCGGGCAGGCCAGACCAGGCTACAGGACCGCTTCGTCCTATCCAACGAGCACTTTTCGAACATGATAAGGATACAATTGCTGTTCTTTTAGTATTTTCCAAATTGTAGCCTGCGATACTCCATGTGGCAGTGCTAGCCTTCTTGTGCTGAGCCCAGGTCGAACCTCGACACTGTTCAGAACAGCCTCCTCAATGTTTGCAACTTGAGCTGGACGCTGTCGACCACGATCGTAAGCTGCAGGCTGAAAAGATCCGTGATCTCGAAGATGCTGCACCACATTTACAAATATGCGAACATTCGGAAGACGACGGTTCGGAAATCGGTCCATGTAAATTCTTCGAGTTAAGGTTGCATTCCCTTGGCTCTCACCATAGGTTAACACAATATCAGTAAATTCGTTATTGGTAAATCTAGACATTTTTTCAGATTTCACTTGACAGAAGTGACAAATTAATTTTCAATAATAAAAAGTCATTATTTTTCTTTGTTGGAGCATTTCATAGAAGGCTCGTCAATTTGTGGGGGGGGGAGAAAATGATTTTAAAAAATGCGATTTCGAAAAAGTGGTACATAAAAAAAGGGCTTATCTCGACGAGTTCTACTACTGGTAAAAATTAATGTACTTATTTCGTTTACACCTTGTATATACTAAAATAAAAAATAATATTCAAAATATATTTATTTATATTATGTACATATAATAATTAAGTATTCTTAAAACATTATAAAATTATAACATATTATAAATTAAACTACAACATACAAACTAAAAATTACGTTAAATTAAATAATTCGTCCAGAGAAGAAGAAATAGGCACAGTTCCCAGAATGCTGTCTGCGTTACCCCTCTGAATGGCAATACTAATTCGTTGTTTTAAGTATGTTTTCGCCTGAGGAATACCTGTGACGTCAATAATAAGTCTTCCCAAAGCATCCAACAACGATAGAGCGCTCATACTCCAAGGACCAAAGGTTTCAACAGCAAAGCCAAGGAAAATGTAGTGATCTGCTAACTATATTTTCTTCTTTTAAGATTTTCTGCTTTGTTTGCAGCAGATCTAACAGATATTGACGACTCAGGTAAATGTGAAGGTGCAAGCGTATCTGTACAGGTGACATCCAGACAATGGATTTGCCTTCCTTCCAGGGAATAATGGTCATTCCATCTGGACGTTTGCCGTCATCTCTCAGAACCCCGTTGGGTTCAAGTAAACAAGGGGTGTTGGCAGATGAGAAAGCACGTTTTAAGATGTCGTTAATGCAGTTGTGTCTTGGGATTCTTTCTGCACTTTTTATGCAAGACAGTCCATGATGACTGTACGTGTCTACTGAAGAACCACAATTACATATATGAGGATGACAAATACTGATGCCTAATCTTAGAGAAACAGCAATTTGTAAAGTGGTTTTTTCTAACAAAGTGCCTAATTTAGAAAAAGGTAAAGATTCAAGCCAAGCTTCAGATTCGGGTTCAGACACTGCCAATAAAATAGCTTTTTGAGTTACATTTGAGGAAGACAATAGCTTTTGAAAGTTATTTTCAATAATTGGAAAATCCCAATTTCGTTGAATGGAGGGAGATGTCGAGGGTTAAGACGAGGCATTAGATATAATTTTCCATTCTTCAATGGCTTCACTGGAGTAAGATGTCTCAAAGTTGGAAAAACGAGAAGGTAGAATAGACTTAATGAGCCGAGAATTAGCAAAGATAGAAGATAAGAAGGCTGGAGTTGAAATATCTGCAACAGATCGAATACCTAGACCACCAAAACGGACAGGTAACTTGGTTTGATCCCATGACTAGGTTTGTAAATTTTATGTTCAAAATTTTTTCAAGAGTCGAATGTATATTATTATCCAATTCTTGACACAATTTTTTTAATTTCTCAACAGGGCAGCATCTAAGGAGGTAGATGAATTTTGGCATCCAAAAACAAAAGCAAAAAGAGACTGATATGCGGGCTAACTTTATAAAGGTTTGTGGAAAGTAAAGAAAATGTCTCCACTTTTTTAGAAAAAGAAACAGGGATTGCTTCATCATGAATGGGACAACCGAGAAGAACAAAATTTGCATTATCACAAATACGTATTCCTGGGGTTAAGGAATCAAATCTATCTAATAATATAGACCTATCAATTTGTGAAATGTTATCAAAAAAGTAAAGTTCGCATTTATTAGAGTTAAGAACTAAACCAATTTTTTTAAACTCTGAAATTATGACTTCTAAGTCATGTAAAACATCCGATGCTTTACCTCCTAAAGTACCATCATCCAAATACCAAATATTTAATTCTGAAGTTAGCTCTTTAATAAATCGATGAATAGAGAGACTGAAAATGGCTAGTCCTAATGGATCACCTTGTTGACATCCTACTAAAGATTCAATCACGTTACTATTATAGAATAAATTAGATTGAAAAGCGTAACATTGCCAGAGGTATGGGTAAAGATCTGGGATGATATCCTTGACCATAGAAAAGAGTGAATCTCTTTCAACAGAATTAAAAGCATTTTTGACGTCAACTTTAAGAATTACCTCAGCATCAGATTGGTTTTTAATATACGATCTAATTGAATGAACTGCCGCCTCACAACCACCTTTTATTCCAAATCCTAATTGGATAGGGTGGAAATGGGTAGATAACGTATCTTTTACATGAAGACTACATAATTTAGAAGTTAGGCGTCTAAATGTTGAACCAATAGCGATTGGACGAATACTTCCATCTTTTTTTGAAAGTGCACAAAGAGAGGCGCCATAAAGAAAAGGTCTTATTTCTGAATTTACTTTACCTAAAAGCATTAGGTTGCAAAGATTGGAAATAGCGTGTAATAACCGTTGTCCAGAGTCACCAGTACATTTGTTTAACAAATCTTTAAGTTGTTGAGGTCTGAGTCCGTCCATACCCGCAGCCGAACCATTAGGGTAAGATAAAATAGCTTTAGAAACCTGGACTTCAGAAACAACTAGATGTTTATCACTTTCTTCAAGTTGATGAGAGAACTGGTTTAATCTAGAAGGAATTGGATGTTTTGATTTCAGTAACTCAAAAGTATCGGCGTTCTCGCTTGGAAAGGTATCATCAGACGACAAAATACGGACAGCATCCTTAATATCGCCATCAGCTACTTTGTTTTCAGCTGATTTGAAGCGAGAGAATTTAGAGAAATCTGTTTTGCAATGTAATAATAATACAATATATATATTCAATTTCTATTGACCGGTTTGACCTGGCAGCGCTGCTTCTTGTTTTGACGGAAGCCAAATAAAGCTCCACAGACTTTTTAATTCCGTCCATGTTTATCTGCTAGTGGCGTTTTCTTGTTGCTGTTAAAATTTCATTTAATTAATATTTTTCAATTTAATTTGATATGTAGTGTTATCGTCGGCATAATTTGAAAATAAAACAGCATTACCCCATAGGGTGATCTCGGCTACGGTGAGTGTAATGCTCGCGTCCGTATCGTTTTTCCCTAACTGACATTTGTTTATTTATCTTTGACCATGGCAACTGAAGCGAAGATATTGCGATTGGAAGTTACGTTTTTGGTAGTGCTAAGCCCGGTGACACTCCCTCAATTTTGAGACGTGACTTCCACGAGCAGCCGAGCTCTATTTTTATTAACAAATCCATACAAATGTACACTTTACCGACGAACTAACGGGGATGGCCTGATATTGTCCATATAGTATTTGCAGCGGGCGTTGCCGATTTGCACCCAGTATGTGACGTCACCAGCTGGTCTGAGGATGTAGTGTGGTCCGGTACATTTCTGGGCGAAAGGGCGTCGTCTTCCAGTGAAGTTCTTTACCAAGACGAAATTTCCGGGTTGAAATACGGGAACGAGCCGGGCCGATAGTGCTCTCCGGTAGACGTAGTCTTCCTGGTGGTCCCGGGCTTGCTGCAGACGTTGTTGACGATCTACCGGAACTGGTTGGAGACCGTGACGACCAGTGGCGGCGTTGCGACGTCGTCGAATGGAGTAAAGCGCCATGGACAGATGTTCGTCCCAGGTGTCAGGGTCTTTTCCAATCAGGTGGATTCGGAGAATTTTCTTGAATTCTTGATTGCGTCGTTCGGTGAGATTAGCACGGGGGTGATAGAGAGCAGTGGCCCAGTGTTGGGTTTCCCAACGGACGCCGGTCGTGAAAACAAAGAGAGAGATGCCTGGGTTTCGTCATTGCTGCTACCATCCGATGACATACTTATTTTCTTCTTCTTGGACGAGTTCCCTTTCTTCTGTTTATTGGAACATGTGGTTTCGTCATCGTCTGTTTCTAAATTTGAAGCTTATTTTCCCATTTCACATAAATCTTTAGCATACTGGAGATTGGAAATATTCGATTTTTTGCATGTAGCGTCAAACCAATTGTATTCGTCCGCTATATCTTCGCAATTATACACCGTGAATCAATTATGGTCTACTTCTGAAATTTTATTAGTTGCAACCAAACATACTAATTCCACTTACCAGTTGATACTGCCTTTGATTTAAATTATAAATGGAATCAAAATTGCTTTATTGGCTACAAACGTCAAAATGACAATGTAAGAAATTTAATCAGCAAAATTACGTAAAAAGACTTAAAAACTAACGCAAAAATTGTTCAAAATGCATTCCATTGTGGAGCAAACAAACTTCGACCCGGTTTAAAAACGACCTTTAAACGCGTTGTAATGTTTCTGGTGTTATGACCATACACTCAGAACAATGGAATGCTAGATGTATTTTTTAATTTTTGAGAAATTATAGATCTAGTGCTTGTTTCAATTAGTATGTTTGGTTGCGCCTAAGAAAAATTCAGAGGTAGACCATAATTGATTCAAGGTGTATATTAGCTGTCGAAGCTTCATTTCCGAGATTTGTTTTGGATATTTGTATTTTGCTTTCTCGTTATTGGCCCACGAAGAAGGCAAAAAATCGACCGCATTTTGATCCTTCCAAAATATCACATCCCAGGAATATTCGGAAGATATTATTTGTTGGTTAAACTAATGTAAGTAAAAACTGAAACAGGGCCGTTATATTATAATAAATTTCAAAGATTAGCTGTCATAAATAGCAACCCGCTTTCCGCCTTCCGAATGATAAATAACTATAAACTATTATTCCGCAATATTATAACATTTGAGCCACCCTAGTATGCAAAATAACCTGTAGACAATATTAGGCATCCCGTTGTTGTGTGCACGAAAGTATGTCTGGGCGAAAGTGAATGTAGTTATTACATTGCATTTACCGATTCAAAAGCACTTTTCCAATTATATCAATTTTGAAAACGGAAAATCTCGTTATCCAAATGATGAAATTAAGTTTATTTGAGGTTAAATCTTTTACCTGTTTTTAATGGTTGGTTCATGCACACACTAATTAAATAATTTTACACTAAACTAACGTGAAACTAAAACGCCATTCATCAACGATTTTAAATTTTATTAAATGTGAACGTGATTTAATAATCTTGAACGTGCGCACACTGCGCGCGAAAGACTGGTGAAATTACAGCTTTCAATTTTTAGGTTAAATTACCCTAAACTTAAATTCGAGTTGATTTTTTCTGTGCTTGAACCAACCAAATCTTATTGTAATCGTTAAATCAATTCAATTCATTTATAGAAATGAATAACTGTGATGATTTTAAATTCTACAAAATGAAATTAGAACAAGAAAATTTTATCGTAATGAAATGTGAACCAGAAGAAAGCAATTATGATACAAGTCCTCCATTGCTTAGAGACGACTATGTAGCAGATACTGAGGTAAATTGTTATCCTTATTTAAGAAGCAAGCCTATTTTTGATTTCTTTTTAGATCAAATTGGAGGATAATTGTGTTAATTCAGAGTCATTTCAAGTTAAATTAGACCAGAAAGAACTCTTACTAAAAGATGAAATGGAAGGAATTACAGGAGCAACCAGCTCACTTGAAATTATCAAATTTAATGAAAGCAACTATGAACCGAAGACAAAGTTAAAAGAAGATAGAGATGAAGCTCATGTCAATCAACATCTTAAGACACAAACTTCATGCAACAAAAGAACTAATCATAAGTGCATGGACGAAAAACGCTTTAAATGTAATATGTGTGATAAAGAATTTACTCAAAATGTCACGCTCAAAGTGCACATGCTAATTCATAGGGGCGAAAAGCCCTTTGAATGCTATGTATGTACTAAAGCTTTTACACAAAACAGCAATCTTAATAGGCACATGTTAGTTCATAATGGCGAGAAACGCTTTAAATGTGATGTGTGTGATAAAGAATTTATTCAAAATGATACTCTTAAAACACACATGTTAGCTCATAAGGGTGTGAAACCCTTTACATGTAGCTTGTGCGGAAAAGCTTTTACTCGCATAATGCCGAGAAACTGTTTAAATGCAACCTGTGCGATCAAGCTTTCATCCGACACTCTCAAAGCACATATAGTAAGCCACAAGGGCGAGAAAGCCTTTAAATGTATCATATGTCATAAAACTTTTTCACAAAAAGGCAATCTTAGAAAACACATGTTGGTTCATAAAAGCGAGACACCTTTTAAATGCGACGTGTGTAATAGACCTTTTATCTTATACGACAATCTCAAAAGACACATGTTAGGTCATAAGGGCGAAAAACCATATTCTGGTGTTCATTGATTTATGGGCCGGTTTAATGATTAGGAAATGGTGCACTAATGATGCCTATTAATTAATTATTTCTTATTAATGCACGATTTCGGTATCTAGGCCATGAAATCTACCAGTAAATAAATTGAAATGTCACTCTATAACGAGAACTTAAGGGACCAACATATTTATTTGTTATAACCGATTTTCGTTATAAACATTGGTGAATCGTAAAACTTCATAAGAAAGTGAAACTCATGTAGGGAGAAGTTATAGTGAAAGAAGTCTGTAATTTTATTTTGTTTGTGATAATGAAGTAACTTAATTTTATCAATTGAGTACACCTATCCATTTCCTACCACCATTTCGCTTTTACACGGTTTTCAAAATAACGAATTCCAAATAAACTGGTAAAAATTAATATTTCAGCAGAGTACATATTTATACAATCAGTTTTTAACTCCATTCACTTAGTTATACATACTGGTGATTCCCTGTTTTGTATGCACAATAAAATTTCCTACGTATTCACGTAAATTACTGCAGTAAATTTGTACCAGTATAAAAGTGTATATCATTGTATTTTTACTAATCAGAATTTTTTTAAACTTCATATTTACTGGTTAGTGATAAACAGTTATTGTTTTTTAGCATTTGTACAATTTAATTAGAATTTTAGGATTTGATCATGCCAAAAAAATTTGAAAAAAAAGAAATTAAAAGATAAGTTATTTCTTTAGAAACGAAGATTAATATTTTACATCGTCTACGTAATGGATAAGGAGTAGCAGTTTTATTTTTTTATTTTTTATTGTTAAAGACATTAATTATTTTTTTTACTGTTAATTTTTACAATAAATTTTTAAACCATAGCATTTTTGAATAGAGCGTAAAGAGACCTTTCAAATGAAGTATTACAAGCCCCTACTTCCTATTTAAAAATTTGGGGGTTGAAACTGTTACTCGAAGGGGGTTGATGATAGAGATGAAATTTTCACTTTACAGGATATTTTGTGATAGACAAAAAATGAAGTGTTTCGGGATTTTTTATAAATATGAACAATCATTGAGATACTGAATTTATTCCATTTGACTGGTTCACACTGTATATTTGTTATTTTATAAATGAACTATTATTTTTATTTTTCAAAATATCTTGTTAAAAAAAAATGACGTTAAATAAATGACTGAATTATGCACATTTTAAGTTGTTTTCGATTTGTAAATACGATTTAATAGAGTTAATATTGTTATGACCAGTTATTTTCATTATATGATGTCCACAGACTCCAGATTTCGGCCAGTATGTGATCCACAATTATTAACTTCTTTCTCCAAGAAATTGACCAAAACGCAGGCACCTTCTCCACCTCTCCAAGCTAGTTCGTAAGAGACTATGAAATAGAACTTTTTTTGTAACTCTTCAGGAGTATCTTCATCAAAAAGTTTTGCAATGTCGAGAAATTCAGTTTCTGTAAGAGCTGCTGCGCTATTCGTTCACTTTTCTGGACATGCCTGTAATTGTTTCCTCATTGCATCCCGAGTCTTTCTCGCTGATTTAAATATCAGATCACTAAACGGGTTTATTTGAATGTTCCAGTTGTTAAAATACATTTCTTGTACTAACTTTGCTGTTACGTTCCACATGTGCTTTACGACTGCTTCCTTGTAATCACTACCATTCTGCTTCATGTTACAAGCCCAGCTTTTTAATAAGTATTACATTTAATGTAGCGGGAGAAGTGTTTTTTTTTTCTATTCTTTTTCTTTCAAAAATTTATGGAATTGCTTCCAAACGGACCCACGTGCCTTTTTTGTGTTGTTGAGAACATTTTTTTCAATGTCGGCCTTAATTTCTTCTTCCGATTTGCTGCCAAATCGTTTTAGTTCACTTGCCATAATTAAACTTTGGAAAACTTCACAATAACGGCACAAAAATTCAATTTTCTTTTTCAAATTTTTTTAAATTTTCCAAACGCACATTTGTTTGTTAACAATTGATTGACATCAAAATCGAATCATGCTTAACTTTATTTTGAGTTTGTTTTGAGTCAGTTTGATTAAAACAAAGATGGTTCATGGAATAGTCCTCCGAATACAACTCCTAGTTAAAATTATGTAGACTATTTTTCAAACTGATTTCACTCATTCAATGCTTGCAAATCTCACTCGTGGATTCATTTTCAAGCATAATTGACATTCTTGACCAGTTTGAAAAATAATCGCTAGTAATACAATAAGAGCTTTGAATTTATCGATTAATTTGCGATAACTTGTTGCGTAGCAACTTAAAAGAGTGTAAATTTGATGAGTATTAAAAACGCGACAGCGTAGCTGGAGCGTTTGTATCATCAAATTTTTGAAGCTTGAATGTATAAAATTTCATACAAATAAAATTGTTTAAAAAGTCTTTATTGGTGGAAACTAGGCAACGATAAAGGAATTCGAAGTTTTATCAGAATTATCATATTGTATAATACAAGTGAAATCGAGATTATCGATAATCGCATGAGTTAGGACACGAAACATATTGTCAAAAATTAATTTCACGCTCGAAGAGGAGTGAAATTGTTAGACAACATGTTGAGTGCATCAATTCATGCGATTATTAATAATCACGATTCCACGAATTGTATTCGTCAGATTATATCACGAATCAACAATTTAATACTTTTTCGGACAAAATGTAATTCCGAGAGTCGTAAAACTCGGTAAATTGGGCCCAAATATATTTGTGAGACTTTACAGTGTTACACGGTTTATGATTTTGTATCTTTTCATCAATATTGTTTAACGAACAATCACCGAAACGCGACATTTTTTGTAACTGTGACATTTCAGTTGACAGCACGGTACACTAGATTTGCGGAGCATCCCACGTAACACATGTACACTGTCTGGCAAATGTATCGAGACATCTCATTGCTAGACTAGTTTAACGTCCGAAACAAAGCGTGTCCTTCTCTAACTTGATGTGCATCGTTACGTTTCACTTCCACTCATTCATATCGTTTCTTGCGTAAAAATTCCCGTAGACCGGCCGGGCCATCCCATTACATTTTACTTGAAACGAAATTTTAAAGCTTTTGTGGTTCATTTACGGAGAAATGCACTTTATAATGGAATAAATTAAGTAGTCTTTTGGATTAAACAATATATTATTTATTCAACATAACAAAAATGAAAATACATAAGTTTATGTATAGTAGATAATTCTATAAAATTAACATTAAAAATATATCGAAAAGAAGAGGAATTACTATATACTATAAAATATCAATTAAAATTAAAAACTAATCAAAAATTTACAAAATTACTGCAAAATTAAAATTAGTAGTATATGAGAAGAAACGAATTGGAAATAAAACAGAATATTTTGATTTGGTGACGGATACTTTAACGATTATTTCAATTTATGTTTAGGTAAATGACCGGCATCCCTTAAACATTTACAGGTATAGTATTATTGTGTTGTAAATGCTTTACATTGAAACGAATTTTTAGAACGAAATTTTAAAGTTTCGGTGGTTCATTGACAGAAAAATGCACTTTATAATGCAATAAATTAAGTAGTCTTATGGATTAAACAATATATTATTTATTCAACATAACAAAAATGAAAATACATAAGTTTATGTATAGTAGATAATTCTATAAAATTAACATTAAAAATATATCGAAAAGAAGAGGAATTACTATATACTATAAAATATCAATTAAAATTAAAAACTAATCAAAAATTTACAAAATTACTGCAAAATTAAAATTAGTAGTATATGAGAAGAAACGAATTGGGAATAAAACAGAATATTTTGATTTGGTGACGGATACTTTAACGATTATTTCAATTTATGTTTAGGTAAATGACCGGCATCCCTTAACGGCATTCGACCCGTAGATTTTCAATACATGTAAAACGACGTTCGCGTTTAAGCCTTCATTTTTAATTTTGAAAAGGAGGTCGATACTTCATCTTACAGAGAATACCAATCTACTTTGAGCTGACGCCAAGCCATCATTAAATAATCATAATTAACCAAGTTATTAATTAAAACATCAAATTCCGAAATTCGTTTTTTTGCCTTCAGTTATCAAAATTTTGTATTAAAATTTTGTGGACTCGTAGATTAGACTGTTTTCTTTTGAGCTGACCCCTAGCTGTTTTAAACAACTCAATAGTTTTTTATTTATTCAATGTTCTTTAGATCAGAACCGAAATTGAAATAGCCAATTTTTGCCGATTTTCGAGCCACGTCAAGAAGATTTACAATCTTACAAAGATTTACAATCTTCTCAGCAGGTCATTATATTGGCCACAGGGAATATACTTTAACGTAAATAATATCCGAATAGCCAGGGTTCGTTTTCAAATAGCATATTTGAAATAAGTTATAGCAAGAAGACTTTTTAAAAAACTTTAAAATCAATTTTGATATTGACCTAAATGATTAAAAATAAAAGCGTACATTTTAATAAAAGCTTGTTTTATTAAAAAAGTTATTTTACTATAAATTATTTTTTAGTCTTGGACAATTTTAATATTTATTATCTACATTAACGTAATAGGATATAAATTCAACTCTAAGGTCATATTAATTTTAAAAATCGCTCGTGAAGACCCCTTTAAACAAATGAATGCGAATAAGCTTAAATTATAATTTCTGTCCCAAAAAAATTGTTTGGCTTTTTTATCCCACATTAATTTAAAAAAATTAGCTGTAGTGCTAATAACTTATAATAAGCTAAAACTACAATTTTCTGCAAAAAAAAAACACTGTGCATTAAAGGGTTAATCTTTTACTCGTTGTGTTTTAAATTAGTAACAATTATTAGTGTTCCGGAATCTCAACGGTATTTTTTCGAAGAAATGTATAACTATATACATAAAATTCTAAGGCAAACGCGGCCCAATTTTCTGTAAACATAGACTGTGTCTGAAGGGGTTAATCTTTCACGCATTGTTTCGAAAAAGAAATTCAACATCTCTTCTGAGTTCTGAACAGAATTTTCTAGAATAAGTAATAAAATTTTATGACGTTTCACAATACATACAACCTTTCTTCAGACAGGTAATTTGGTCTTAAATTTTAACTACAGTCAGCTGCATTCCATTATCTGTTTGTTCGAATATCTAACAAATTGTCAAAAAATACTGTAACCGCAAAATTATTAAACGCGTACATTTCAAAATAAAGATTCTGATTATGGTGATGTGGAGATAGATGATACTCCGGATATGTCATTAATAGAATGTGAAACGGCTAAAAATGAATTTTTAAAAACAATTTACGATATAAATATAAATGACGTTGAAAAAAATACCCCCGATCAACATAATAACCCGTTTTGGCGTAAATTAAGACATTGTGAGCGAAAGTTTCAATTAAATTTGTTGTTATAATAAGATTTTTGGACCCGTAAACTGCTGTTTATAAAAATTTACATTTTAATATTTTATTTTGTTACATTTCAAAAAATATTTGCCTAATTGTAAGTGAAAAGAGATGGAGCTATGGAGATAGTAGAGATGCGAGATACGACTGCGGAGCGGGGACGCCTACTAGGCAGTAACTCGATTATTGTCAAAAATGCATTTGTCTTACATTTAAACTCATATATTGTTTATTATTTATGTAAAAAATATAGATAACACATGAACACCTTTTAAAAACACGTACAAACATTTTTTAAAGAACAAAATTTTTCGATTTACGCAACCGTTTGGAAGAAAAATCGGTGTAAAGGTGAAAACTTTCAAATTTGCTAAAGATTTTTGTTAAGCCCTAACCGAGATATTGAATTATTTAGTTTTTTTCTCCCATAAGACTCCATACATTTTTGAAACTTTGAAAAATGAAATAAAATATAATTCGTACAAAACTTTCAATGTCCTTAACACAAAATGATCACCGTGTTCTCTTCTACACGATGGTGTGGTTATCTCAATTTTTAATCATAGTGCCGTTTTGCCCGTTCTGATTAGTGATTACTTTTGGATTTAGATTTATTATGATATGAGCTTCAATCAGTGAAAGTTTCAGCTTGTGACTAATTCCTCCACAGAAGTTACTTTTAATACGATATAGCACTCCACGATTACAAAATATCGCTCTAAATTTATTGAAGAAAGAAAAATTTCGCATCTGTTGAACAGGTACAGGTGCAGGAATGCAGCCGGTCGGAAGTCGTTTCTATTGTTATACATAGACCCATTATCCACTGAACTTGAGGTGATGTATGGGTTATAAAAAAGTCTGCGTCTTGCCTATATTTAGGCGTACGCTAAAGCAATTAAAGCAAATGGACTTTGGGAACAATTTTTTGGATGGCGCAGCCTTAAACATTTACAGGTATAGTATTATTGTGTTGTAAATGCTTTACATTGAAACGAATTTTTAGAACGAAATTTTAAAATTTCGGTGGTTCATTGACAGAGAAATGCACTTTATAATGCAATAAATTAAGTAGTCTTATGGATTAAACAATATATTATTTATTCAACATAACAAAAATGAAAATACATAAGTTTATGTGTAGTAGATAATTCTATAAAATTAACATTAAAAATATATCGAAAACAAAAGGAATTACTTATACTATAAAATATCAATTAAAATTAAAAGCTAATCAAAAATTTAAAAAAATGAATACAAAATTAAAATTAGTAGTGTGTGGGAAATCCTCCAAAGTCGATTACTTCTTGCAAGCGATTGTTCATTGACCGAACTAATCGTTCGCAATTAGGTTGACCACGAAATCTTTCCCACACACGAAGACAGTGGGTCAGGAGGGTCGCTCTAGTTCGGATATTGTTGTGACCATCAACGTCATTCCATTCCTTCACCATACTAGCCCACAAGTTTTCAATCGGATTCAAATCAGGTGATTTGGAGGGCCAAGGAATTACTTCGAACTCCGGATACCCTTCAAACCACCTTTGAACCACTCCAGCTTTGTGCACCGCGCTATTATCGTGAATGAATGGAATGCGTGGAAGTTCCCCTTCTGGATCGGCGTAAAGTATGCGCACACTTGGTAACATAACGTCTTCCAAAAGGTGCACATACTCTAGACCGGTCATTCGCGTTGTGGTTTCAACTAATTCACCCGGACCCGCTGCGGACATCCACCCCCATACCCCCATTGTTATACGCCCACTATGGCGAATGAATCCTACATTTTGTGGAGCGTATCGAGTATTGTTCATCCGCTATAGTGGTTTGATGCTGTTACTGTATGATTTAAATACTTTTTCGTCAGTAAAAATAGCATTTGTCCAATCCCTATCTAATTGATTGTGAGCAAATGCTATTCTTTGTTGACGATGAGCAGCAGTCAAATCAATTTTTTTCGCAGGTTTTCTATTACGAAAGCCGTTATAATTAAACGGCGCCGTATTGTGTATTTACTGCAATCTAAATTTAGCAATTCCCTACGAGCCGCCAAGCTACCGAAGGGTTGCTCGGTAGCATTGGCCACCAACAACTGCTCTTGGTCAATTGTGAGCGATTTTGGCCTGCCACTTTTTGATCTTGTTTTCAACGAATCTTCATCTTTCCACCTCTTCACCCATGCGTACACTCTAGATCTCTAAAACAATTGATAAAATTGACCTAATTACAAAGTTGAAGCAATTTCGATTGTTCCATTAAAATTGTATACAGATAAACAGTTAATTTACGATAATCAAACAAACTATCAATATCAATGATGTTTTTATTATTACATTCAGCATTGAAACTGAAAGTTGTTTTTTTTAAAGAGCTTTAATTTTAACAATATTATTGTATTATTAAAAAAAGAATACATTCGGAAAGATGGAAAAAATTTAATCACACTCGCCGATAAATTGACTTGATCTATAATTTCATGTATTGGAACACCCTGTTCAAACAAAGTAATCACTTTTGCTCTTAATTCGATGGATGAATACATTTCGCAAACAGTTCTTCAGTCAACAACGTGTTTGAACTAACTATTTTCTTCTAGAAATTGGTTTAAAAGTAAAGTATTTTACAACCAATAATATTCTACCTGTAAATGTTTAAGGGAGATGTCTCGATACATTTGCCATACAGTGTACATCCATTGGACGAACATCTGGACGTCAGTTTGTGGACGTTTTTGGGACTACATTTGGGATCTTTTCGGACGTTCAATGTACTATTACGGCCACCGAAATGTACACGATTTTTTTTAGCAACTTGATTTTTGCTTCAAATCATAGGCGTCCTAAAAAAATTAGCGAAATGTCAATATTATTTTGTTTATGACAAATATTATTTCACGAAAGTCACTGGATAAAGCCAGCTTTAATCCATGGAAAAATAGGGATATTTGTGTCAGGTATCGTGCACATTTCGGTGGCCGCAATAGTACGTACGTCCATGTCGTGCCTGTTCGTGGACGTCCAGCGATAAACGCTTATTGGACGTTTTTGGGATTGTAAACGGATTCGTTTTGGACGTTCACTGGACGTCTTATGTATGCAAGATCCGCTTGTGGATCCTCCATAAATGGATAAGAAATGGACCAACATGTACGTCCATTGGACGCCCTGTGTTACCTGGGAGCATGCGGAATTATTACTTATTAATCTCATGCTACTCAATATGGCACACTAGCTTTGCGGAGCAGCACGAGGGATTATCACTTATTAATCTTTCTCCAGTGCTGATTATCATTTATTAAGCGGGCGCTAGGATAGGGAAAAATAGCACTATGAGTGGTATAATCGCTGTAATTCCGTGTTCTTTCCTCAAATAATGAATTGTGATTGGCTATATTAGCCATGAATAAAATAATCGACATAATTTGGACCACTCGTGGTATTATACATATATGAATATTTTTTTAAATAAAATAAAAAAATATACCCACACAAAAATTTGTTAACGTACATGTTTGTTAAATAACTATTAAATACAATATGCGATAAAGCTTTCACACAAAGTACCACACTTAAAATACACTTATTTGTTCATAAATAGTAGAAACTGTATAAATGCAAATTCTCTTATAATAAATAAAGTTTGAAGCAGCATAAAAAATCTAAGTAAAATAAATGTCAGTTTTATTTTCTGACCAAGTACCATCATTAAATAAGAATAAACCCTTTCCAAGGAGAATTTGGCGTCTGAGTCCATTTGTTAATGTGGAACTACACTGGATAAAAAAATTTCTACATGTAAAAATTCCGAAAAAATACTACATGTCGAAAGTGACATAAAAAAATTCTTAAATAAAAAATTAAAAACTAGGTGTTTTGCATCATTTCATTTTTTATATTCAAAATGAGCCAGCCGATCTTTTTTAAATTTTCTCCACTAATTTAAAATGCAATGCTCCGTTGGCAGTGTATTTTTTTTAACATTTCAATAAACATTTTTTTTTTTTAAATCAAATAAATCAAAATAAAATCAACCAAAACCTGAAACTTCCAAAATGTATAACGTCAAAAACTCACTGTGCGTTATGTAACCAGTCTGGAAATAAGGTATGAACACCAAGTACAATCTAACAGTTTACTATTTAAAAAAAAACTAGTTAAAAGATTTTCATTTCAAAATCTGATGATGTTCGGTCAACACTGAGTGGTGTCGCCTCCGTTGATGTTTTGGAAACAAGAAAGTGCCACCTACAAAGCAAAGGTAAAGCGAACAGTTTTTCAGCTGTGCTTTATTTTACAAAACTAATAGTGCCGAAATAGGCTACACAATTTTCAAATTTGTTTCAAATATTTTGTTGTACACTACTCGTATTGACTTATTTTCCACAAATTACATGTTTCAACGACGGTTTTGTCTTCCGAATGAAAATGTGTAATTTGAAAAGAGAAGAGATTTAGTGTCTTCTACGGCGCAGAGGAAAATCTTCGCGTACTGGGACTGGCGCATTGGGAAAACAAGCTAATCGATGCGCCTCTAGTGGTGAGTAGATAAAACACTAGGTAATGAGTTATAACGAGGATACAACGAATGCGCTGTGCATACATATGCCACAGTTTTTAAATTAAAAAAATTATGAACAGACTTTCACTTATAATCTCATTAGAACATGAACCTATTCCATTTTTATTAAAAAAATTATATAATAGTTTGAAGATGTGAGTTTTAACTTTCTAAGTGACTGACGATTTATTAAAACAAATAATGGTCAGAATAACATGCTGTTCTCAGAAAAGCTTTTAACTAAGAAAGTTAGGGGGAGAGGACCAATACAGTTCGTTTCTGAAGCGGTTTCCGTTTTGTCCAGTTCACCCAAAAGAAAAACGAATTTGGTAACGGTAATGATATTATAACTGGTTTCAGTTGAAAAATAAACAAACTTCAAACTTTTTATTTCCACTGGTTCTGAACTACATTCAGCATTCAAAAGCACTACATTTGTATGTTTATCTTTTTTACCCTGTGGACATTTTATGGGAAGAACGAAGACAATCGATATGTTCATGTTTTTAAATCTTACTTTGTGGACAATAAAGAGAATTAGTGCTCCTTTAAATTTCACGGATGTGGTAATGTCTTGGGTTATTCGATTTTCTACTTTCAAATTAGCAGTTTGTCGCCAATACAAATTTACAATAAAAAGTGGATCTTTGTCAAAGCATTACTTCTCCCTTATTATTCATTTACTAAAACGAGTGATCACGCACTGAACGCGCACTCATCACCCATGTGAGTAAACGAGTAAAAGTAACGCCCTAAATATATAGAAACCAATAGAAATTCAAGTTTCAGGTTGTAAGTGAATACCACGTGGTGTGGCACTCTTTCTCGTAAATTAATTGAGTGTAGATTAAAAACATGGTTCACACTTCACATTGTACAGATTTGGAAATATATTTAATTAATGGAAATTAGCATTTATAAAAACGAAAATAATAATAAACTTGAAATCGGTAGAAGATGTCTGAATTACTGTAACAAATTCCTAATCGTCATAAATTAAGTTTTGTCAAATATAAACCCAATCGGTATCTCTTAAGAATTAAAATTCCAGATAAACAACCAATATCAACGAGGCTTAATAACTATACCGCGAAACGCCACCGTAAATCGCTCTTTATCTTATCATTTGCAATCTTCGCATGCCAATAGTATTTACAAGTTTTATTTGAACGAATAGGTATACTTTAAGTTGACTTTATTTTTAAGTGGCCAGTTCCTCGTTAATATTTTATTTCAGATTGGTTGTAATTATTACAGTAGGTAAGTAAAAATTGTTTTTTTTCATATTGCCTTAATTTTAACTTTATTTATTATTGTACCAAGTTAAGAAAAACTTCCCGTTTCAAATTTAATTCTTTAAATATATATTAATTACTTACCAACTTTAACACATTTGCAATAATTAAACAAAGTTGACCATTAAAAATATTTTATTAAGCTTCATTACATTTATTTGCACAACGGAGAACGCCCGTAAGATATTATTTATACTGGATCATAATATTTTTTTTCTCCAAACGTCATAAAAGTGGCATTTAAATGACAGAATGTTGCTAGTAGAAGTTTCATTTATATGCTTAAGCAGATAAAGTACTTTATATGCTTAAGCATATAAAGTCCATGTTACTTGATTGAATAAACGAATACATTTTTTTCCAAACACCATGTAATGAATTTCTTGAACGCTGCTTCATAAACACCGCTTGACTTTGTAGGAAGAAGATTTTCAATCTCGGCTCTTGCTATTTCGGCTATTTCAGGTGGAGTTAATTGAATTTCGTCTGAATTAGACATTGCCACAAAATTGACTGACTTTTCTCAAACAATAATTTGTTGTTTGGCGGTTGCTACGGTAATATCTAGAAAGTGTCTATCAGGCAATGCTATTTTTGTACAAGTGTAATGTTTCCCGAAATAACCTTGTTAATTAGATGCTTATTTTTGTATTATAATTTTACGTTTGGAGAAAAAATAACATATATTATTCGGAGTATAAGCGCTTTATGTGCTTCGGCTGATTTGGCTGCCTCACTACGATCGGCAGTCAACCTATCAGCCACAGCACATAAAGCTTTGCTTATACTCCTAATAATATAAATAACTATTATTAAATTTACCTCTCCTATTTAAGTCTTGAAAAATTGTCTAACCTACAATATGCCCAAGCCTTAGGCCTTTCGTTTATTAATTTTAAGAAAATATATATTCCCGCCAACGGAACTATTTTTCACTTCTAAGGCTGATGGTATTGTCTTGCCCGGACCTACAAGGCTAAGATGGCACACCCACTGAACTAAAACTTCTACATTATGTTTTAATAGCTTTAGGTTCTTTCTCAATAGCTTCAATTTATTAATTGTGGTGAAATAAAAGTGAATCAGATGTGTAATTACTTATGTATCATTTTATTAGCATCAAGTATAGGCTATCCCAGTCAACAAAATTACGTTTTAAAAATGTTTCCATAACTTTCAAGAACTTACAAAAGACTACTGCACCATCTCACCCTGAATAGCTATCTCAGGCACAATTTTCTTATTTTGTAGACACTTTTGAATCGACAAACCATTAAGAAAAAATTTACTTTCGTATTCATAAATATACAGTATCTTATCTTCAATGATAAAAAACTGCCCCTAATCAATATTACCTACAAATTTTACCGACAAAGTTTATAGATAAAAAGATTACTTATCTATTTAACTTGCGCCTTAAAAAGTTGTATTCCTGAAATTCTCATTTTATAGTTTCACGTCAGTCAGAAAAGTACCGGTGTGTTATTTTCCCACAAACTACACATATCTAGGATAGGATAACAATATTTACTGGTTTCAGTAATCGGTAAGTGAAAAACCATTTTGTTAGTTCATGATCAAAAATGCGATGCGACCATATTCTATAATCGGGTCGGTCAACAAATATATCAAGTTGAGTAGTGCATGCAACGATTCCGATTGGTTGCTTCATAGTTGAAGTAGCGAGAGACAACGTTAAACGTCTTGTTTTGTAATTTATGGATTTTGCCAACGTGGTCCATCCAAAAAACGGACCACTAGAATTCAAACATGTTTTGCTTAAAATATTTCATTCAAATCGGCGAAATTGTTACTCTAATTGGGTACCTATCATTAAAAAACGCTTTGTTAAGAATTGAGAGTTTCTTTAAAATCTTTTTTTATTTTCCTTATTTTTGGCATCTTTTTAATTATTCTCAGTAAATATGAAAAAACAAAGAGAGGTTGAAATTTTTTAATTAAATTTAATGGCAATATTTTGTTATCAACGGCTACAAATCGGTTGCCTTAAACAAAAAACAGCAAAGTATTTATTATTCATTTATTAACTCACCACCCGCAGCATTGAGACTCCCAGTAAATGGTTTATAATTTCTCGAAGCATTGTGTCCCAAGAAACTTTGAATATGTGCTGAAGAGTTTCTGGTATCTGTGCAGAGTTAGCTTTATCAATATCATCCAAGCCAGAAGATGTAAATGACCATGTCATAACATTAAGATAGGTTGTTGCAAGGGAAGAACATAGGGTGCGATCTCTTTGTCAGTGTTCCCCATGAGTTGTAATATTGTTTTGTATACCATTGAGATAACGCGTATTACCATGAGCAATTCAAGTCCATACCACGTCCATACCACGTCGATCGATTGTAGGTTACTCAAGGTACCAATTGAATTTTCACCTACTTAATTCCAAGCGTTGATGTCAATGTTGAAGAGTTGAACACAACACCATTTGGTCAACCAATTGCCACCCTCTCTTGGTGTTACATTTCATTGCCACTTAGATAGATTGAGAATTAACATTGTAAAAAAATTCTATTTAACAGATTCAAGTAACAAGAAAGGAAATGGAAACTGTACAACCATCCACATCCGTTTCTGTCCAAGAAGAAACCAACGTTGAAGTTGTAACTAAATTTGTACCTCAGTCGTATAAAGTAAGAAGAGGAGCCATCGACTTCGGAAGGGACTATGAAGTAAAAATGGCCGCCCTCATGGCTTTGAGGTGTATTGGATCAGAAGTAGAAGAAGCAGGAATCGTCTTCAACGCTGATGATTGCTCGGATTTTGATGATCTGATAGTGTACAGAAAATCAAAAAATAGTAGTTGTGCTCAGATATCATTGGTGCAGCTAAAGCACCAAGTTAATCCAAAATACATCAAATCAGATGATTTTCTCAAAGAAAAGGGAAATTTCTCTCTATTGAAGTACGCCAAGAGTTGTGAACAGATTTTAACAAATGATTTCAGAGTGTTAAAGGAAATATTTAATGACAATGATGTTAGTTGTAGTAATGTAGAATTAGTGCTGTATACTAACAGGGATACAGATCTTCAAGGAAATAGCCCCTGTACATTTCTTGAGTTGAATGAATCAAATCACTACTTAAAAACTAACGACGAAAATTCCAACATATATACCATTAACCCAGACCACGAACAAATGCAACAATTTTCGAAAGAATTTCTGAACAAGTTGTTTATTTTTGTCAAACAAGTCGATATTAACGCAATCAATCAATTGATATTAGAGGAAATTCAAAAAATTGTTCTTAATTCCGATACAACTATTGTTGACGATTTTATTAACTTTATAACTTATTGGGCTAAGGGAACACTCGGTGGATTTTATGTCTTAACCAAAACTAGAATCACACATGAATTAATGGTGTTATTGCTCGATTCGTACATTTCAAAATTTATTAATTTAACTGAAGAAGTAATAACGGTCAAGACAGACGACAGGTTTAATCGAATCATCAAAAATTTTGATGTCGTTTTAGTTTCAAATTTTAGCAATTGTGTGATTGGTTACTTACGCAGTCAAGTCAATGGATGCGTTAATAAATATTTCAAGTTCCAGCCGAATACTGAAACAATGTTTTTTAAGCTAACCGATGAGCAGTTTAACGAATTGTGTAATAATATTCCTGGTTTGAAATATCAAATTTCAAAGAACAAAATAACTGATGGTGCTATTACATTTTGCGATATATATAAAGCTCTGTGGCAATTTGGATTCGTCCCCCTTTTGGTTGTAGTCGACAATACCGACGATTGTTTATTCGTGTCCAAAATTTTAACCCATCTAAAATGTAACCATAAAACTTTAATTTTAAGCAAATATGTAAATTTGCCAAAAACAAAGTTATTTGATAGTTTCAATACATTACGCTATTTGAGTGATTTGGATAGTCAATTGACAGATATGATTTTGGATGAAGAAGTAACCTTCGAAAATAAAAAACCGTTCAGGTTTCGTTCGGTTAGTAATAATTTGCATAACATTAAAAAATGTATAACCGCCAATGAAATTATATCTGTGTTAAACGGTACGATTTGTACAAAAGACATTGTGCCATTACTCGGTAGAAAGTTTGAATTCATTACACGTTACCGAAAATTGTTTTAAACTTGAATGTATTTATACTCGATATTCATTAAAGTCTGTGATCTACTGATTGTGTGTCAGGAAAATACCACAAATTTCCACTAGTTAACATAAAATTTTAAATGTCATTTTCAGACGTTAGTTTTAGAATTTGGTCATTACTACTAAAAGTATCGTCTTCAGCTATTTGCAATATTACACTCAGGTGCACGAAAACCGGGCCACCCATTTTATAAATTTTTTTATATAGCATCACAGTCACTATAATTCGAATGAAACTTTTGGTATTTTACGATAAAGGAGACTATCATAGTGTAGAGAGAAACTGCATATATTATGATACTTATCAATTTATTTAATGAACAATAATCATCACAAAAGAAAGTTAAAGATAAATGCTGTCCATTCGACATTATGCATAAAGTAGCAAATTGGCCAATTGGCCAATTGGCTACTTCAACTGTTATTGTTTTGTCGGTTTTGACTTTACTAATATTTTAAGTGCTTAAGATTGTACAAAAGCTGTAGCTCTTGTGGAAGATGAACGCATCCAGTGGTAGGTAGCCAGAGTGCTTAATGCCAGCCGTTCTACCGTCCAAATACTATTTGAACGTTTTAGAGTAACCGGCTCAAAAACGCGGAGATTGGGATTTGGTGGAAAACGAAGAACGACTGCTAATGATGATCGATTTCTTGTTTTTAATACTCTACGGAATCGTCATTTTACTTCAGTGCAGACAAAAAGTCAACTTCGTGAGGTTCCTGGTTGAGATGCAAGTGTGTGGATAGTTCGGCAAAGGTTAGAAGAAATTGGTTTGAAAGCTTGTAGACCAAAACTACTCCCACGTCACCGAATAGCCAGACTGCAATTTGCTCGCGACCATTTGAATTTGACGTTGGCACAATGGAGCATGATACTGCTTACTGACGAGTCTAGTTGCTGCCTATATTCACCAGATCGAAGAGAACGAGTCTGGAGACAAACGGGAGAACGATTCGCGCAGTGCGCGTTCAACCTCCGGGTTAGCCAAGGAGAAGGTTCAGTGATGGTGTGGGCAGGAATATCAATAACAAACTATACCAAATTACTTTCTGTAGATGGAGGGTCGTTGATTGAGGAAGTTTTGGCAAATCACGTAGTTCCATTTGCTTCATCTATCGGTGATGGCTTTGTACTGATGCAGGGATAACGTGAAACTGCATTCAGCTAGGTGCGTCACGGAATACCTGGATGAAATAGTAGTCGTGCAGTTGCATCAACCACAATAATTGATCTTCAAGTGGCACTTCAGGACGAATGGAAGAATATGCTGCAAAGTGATATTCATGAGCTCATTAGTGGTATGTGTTGAAGTAAGTTTGAGGCGTAGGTCTAATGAAGCGTAGTTAAAATGTAGTAGTTCATATAAGTCACCAATGTAGTTTTGTGTATGCGACGTGTAGAAGAATAAATATCAGTTTAAGTTAATTACTGTGGTTAATTACCTGAATTATCACCCCAAAATACTTTGTTCTAAAAGTAT
The DNA here is from genome assembly GCA_949768715.1 of Dascillus cervinus. NCBI lineage: Eukaryota > Metazoa > Arthropoda > Insecta > Coleoptera > Dascillidae > Dascillus > Dascillus cervinus. Next base: position 20,542,722 of record OX458320.1, read on the forward strand.
GGGTCGCCGTATGCAAGCAATAATTAGGGCTAGAGGAGGAAATACGAAGTATTGACATCTATTCAAGTGAAATTTGTTTTCGTAGTCGTTGTTAGGTTCATTTTGTGAAAATGCGCTTTTTAATTCTCACTCACATTATCTTGAAGTTTCATTTGTGATTATTGTTCATTAAATAAATTGATAAGTATAATATGCTGTTTTTTTCTACACTCTGGTAGTCTCTTTTATCGTAAAATACCAAAAGTTTTATTCGAAGTATAGTAACAGTGATGCTATTGTAAAAACTTTTTAAAAAAATGGGTGGCCCGGTTTCCGTGCATCTGAATGTAGTAGTAACTATTCAAAATTAACGTTATTTTATTAGTCTTAGTTCAAATCGTTATCTTTGAGGAACCAATTCCATGGCAGAATGGGATCACAGACATTTATAGACTCCCTGCAGTTGAACAACTTATAGTATTTATTATAGTTCATTCCGTCACTAATTATTGTATTTTTAATTAAAGAAATAAGAAACCTGCTTTTTTCTTTTAACTCTGTAGATGTGTAATGCCCTATGATTTTTATCGTAAATAGTATAGGTAAAGCTATTAAGAAAATTGGGGAATGACGAACAATTTGGTTTGACTGTTTATATTCCAAGTATTTGAATTCTGATTATATTTTATCACAATCAGTTATAATATACGGTGTGTCGATAAATATATGTACTCTGAGGGACCAGGAAAGAATCCCACAGTATTTTTCCAATAAGTGCTAATGACGTTTACCCTCGAATCCCTCTAACGAGGCCTTTCGAGTCAGCTCACCAGTTTAACCATCGGAGGCATTTCCATAAGCCATACTCTGTGGGCTTCAACCACATGCGCTAAATGCACCAACTTCCCACTAAATATTGAAGGGATACAAAACGAGAAGGTAGTTAAACCCCAGTCTTTCTTCATCGCTTGAAAGAATGCATCGGAGATTGTACAATGTAGAAAGGAAAACAGAAGGACTTGCCCTGGTCATTCAGAAACTTACAAGAAACAAAAGGATTCTTTCCCCCTTAAATGCACAGGGGGAGGGGGTACGTTGTTAAAATACATAGCTTTTAATGTGGTTTCAGGACCTCCTTCTGCCATCTGCTAAGCTCTGATGCAGTTTTATATAAATTTGGTAGCTCTGCCCCCATGAGATTAAAGGATTATCCCAAATATCTGCCTAATCTGCCAACCTCTGGGATCTATACACCACATACAGCTTCGAGGTAAAAGGAGCCTTCTTCATAGTCCAATGAACTAAAAAAACTCGCTCGTAATTAGAAGAACATAAATAAGTTAATGCTCACCAAGTTGTGGGGGGTCAGATTCGCACGGCAGTTTTTCATAATAGAGAGCAGAGTTAAGTTCTTCAAAAAGCAACCGATCAACGACCGAAAGCTCCATTCTAATAATTCTTTGATGCAGACCCCCTGACTTTTATTCGCTATCCGGAAAAAGACCGATTCAATAGTAATCGTTCTCCAGTCGTCCAGACTAACTGTAGCTTCCTTCTTCGGGAATAGAATAGTAGAAAATGTTCAGAATACAAAAATTTTAATATGTAATTTGTCAAAATATTTTTTAAATACGGTGTACGATAATGAAACTGTTAAACGTACGGGACCAAACTATTTTAAAATGTTTTTTTTTTAAATGTTTACAAAAAGGTCCACGTTAATGTTTAAAAACATATTCACGAGAAAATGATGAAAATTTAATGTAAGTTTTAAGTTACTTTAAAAAAAAATTGCAAATTGTTTCGGTACGACGCATAATTTAGGAAATACTGAGCAAAACCCGAAACGAGTGAAAATATTTCGCTGTTTTCTGGACAATGCGAGGCTTGCACAGGTCTTTCAAAGCTGCAAAATCGGTTTCTTACAAAATTAAAGCATCACCACCTTTTGCAAGGTTCAGCCATTTTTTTCTGTATAAATTGACTTTGTTACTGCTTGGTTACGCAAATACATCTGCGGTAATAGTTGAGAAATTTGTTAATTTGTTAATCGGTTTAATTTGGATATCATCATTGATTAATATAGCGAATTTTGCTCAGGAATTTCCCAATAAGTACTAAGTTTCATTGGTTGGCAGATGAAAGTAGCGTGTACTAAAATCTGAAGTTCAGCGAGTTCTGCAAGGTTTATGTTATATGGACCATGGTTACTCTAAAATATTCCTGGTAACCAAAATTATGCAAATTTTATAAAAAATTCTCAAAATTATAGCAAATTGTAAATTATGTTTTTAAATTTTTTACTGTTTTTTCAGAAAAAATAGCCCATACGGCAATGATAGGTTTGGAAGGTTAATTTTGATTTGACTGGCACTTCATTAAGGGATTACACCACCTTGGCGCACGGAAAATGGATATGTATAAATATTTTTATTTTTTGACAGGGCTATTAAATATACGTATAAAATAATTTTTATGTTACATGCATACATTATAGTTATAATTAAAGAATGACGGAAGTATGAGCCGTCAAGTAGGACCCTCTTTTGAAAATCCTTGCCGACGGTGGAATTTTTTTCTGTTGGATATCGTTTGAAAAATTTAAAAAACTTTTTTCTTATTGAGGAAGGTAATAACTAAAATGTAGCACAGGGAAAATGTTTTTTAAGATTTTTTGTAGAAATTGCAGAGGCTTAAAAAAATATTAATTTTGTACCAAAATTTTGAGTTTTAAAAAATTATGAAAATTGAAAGCGGCATTCAATCAAACAAAATCCTATGCTACATTTTAGATAATATTATAATGAATAGGTGATATAAGTTTTATCAAAATCGATTGAGTAAATCTCGAGATATCTTGCCCACCAATTTGAAAAAAGTAGTTTCGAGAAAAATTGAAAAGAAAGAAAGTACCGTGATACGGGCTTACTCTGTTGCGCTCACTTCAAACTTTAAAATATTTGCTAACAGATAAATTTACGAATTTAAACGAAACGAACTAAACTTTCAGTTTTGCATAGTGACTAATCCTAATGTGTAAATATACAAATATAAAATTTTATATAATTTTGTAAAAATTTTTGGGTATTCAAATTTTTACCTGAATACGCCCCGTAACAATTCACACCTAAATAGCAGTTTTATTACTTTAAGCTGTGATAAATACTTTAACGACATCGTCCGAACTAATATTGGAAAAGGTTTAACGCCAGGTAACATTGACACGGTGGTAACTTTGACACATTTTCAAATAACACGTCCAGTTCTCGTATATTGATACAAAATGCCATTTAGGGTCCCGCCATTTAGTAGGATTAGCTGAAAAATTGTTTGCAACTTCCTAATGGATTTCTACAGTTATTGTAGTTGACAACTGACGGAAATCAGTGTTTACGCGCCAACAAAACTTTGTTTATAGTCAATATTTTAAATGAAGTGTTCAGTTTCTATGCAAGGTAAGCTATTTTACATCAATGAAGATAATAACTTATGTTGTCACATAACCTAGTAGTTAAGAAAAACTATAAAATACGATTTTTAAGTAAAGATTGACACAGATGTCAATCTTACCCGACTCTGTTGTGACAATTCAGTTTTGATTTTCTAATCAGTTGAAATGTCCCATCCAAAGAGTTGAAACTTGTGATGCATCTTTACAGATGAATGACGACTTCGATTTAGATGTGTCTGACATAGAGAAATAGCACAATGATTCCAATAACACAGAAATAGAGTCAGCACAGATTGATCCCAACAAAATTGGAGTCAATTCTTGGGTTCTTGTTAAATTTACAGTTGACAAGAATCGCACGTCTAAAGATGAAGTCTATCATTACATTGGAAAAGTAACAGAAGTAATTGAAGGGTTTGCTGCAAAAGGGAAGTAGCTCCAATTTTTCCGGTTGTTGAGAAACCAAACAAAAAGTTTAATAAATTCAAATTTTAAGTTAGGTATGTAAAAATATTGTTGTTGTTTACTTTCAATTATGGTGTTTACATATTAAAACAGTATTTTCATTCAAAAAATATCGTCCAGATGACGGTACGTGGATGATTCTTGGAACTACCTCCCAACAGCGATAGAATGGAGCTACCTCCTTTTTGCAGCAAACCCTTCAATTACAGAAGGTCTCAAAGTAACAGTGACATTTTTGAAAAAGAAACAAAATTGTTTTGTTTATCCAAATGTGACAGTTCTGCTCAAAGATGTAGTGAGGGTTCTTCCAGAATCAACTATTTGTCGAGGCTTGCATTTATTCAACAGCCAGTTCAATTCGTTGGACTCGGAAAAATTCCTTATAATTTTGTAATAATAGATAAGCGTGTTCTTTTGCAATATCCATGTTTTAAGCTATATTATTCATTGTAATTCATTCAAATAAAAAAAATTGTTGAAAATTATGTGTGCACATACTTCATGTCAATGTTACATTGTGCTTTGCAAACATTTACTTATAACACAGTTTATACGGGCTGTCAATGTTAGCCGACGTGAGGGTAACATTGACAATTTGCATAATTTAAAAAGAATTTATATAATTCTGTAACCTGAAATTCAATCATTAAACTAATACCAAATATATACGCATAATATATTGCTTTACTCCAAGCCAGATTTGAACAAGTCTAGTGACGAAAAAGGTGTAAAAAATTTTTTTTTTCTAAACAGATGTCAATGCTAACGCGGCGTTACCTTATACATAATTAGTTAATTAAAAACTCCCTGTATTATTGTATGTTAACACCTTTTTGTTTATTTGTTCATATGGCGTTGTTAAGGCACCCTGCTACCTTTTTGCCTTACTAAATTGTTCACAGACTTCTTCTTCAACGTCAGTATAGTCCATTATTTATATCCCTAGACATTTAAACCTCATCACCTGTTCTACCATTTTCCGTCGACTTCAATTTTACAACGGAGAGGCTCTTTAGATGTCATGAATTTAGTTGTATCAAGTGAGACAATTATGTTAAAATGTTTCCTCGTTTTATTAAAAGTATGCATGAGCTTCTGGAGGTCGTCTTCACTTGCTGCGAATATTACGGCATCTTCTGTATAACAGAGTATCTTCATGGCCGATCCGCATTATTTTTATCACTTCATCCATTACTATATTAAACAGCAATGGACCTTGAGTATCAACTTGCCTAATTCCATTATATACAGGTATGACTTGTGACTTGTGTTAGTTTACAGTTAATTCTAAAATAAAGTAAGAGCATAATTTTCTTCTCAATGCTAAGCTTAAAATTTTTGACCAGCAGAAATATTACTTAATAAACATTGATCTGGGAATGAAAATGATGTCCACGCATCCATTATTGTAAAAATTGTTGCGTTCTCCACGAATACTTGCAAATATATATTTGTCGGAATACATTCGATTAAGTACATCACAAACTTGACGGGTAAAATAAGCAGGAGCTTCGTCGTGCATAAACCACATATTATTTCTTAAAGCTAAAATTATATATTACTATATATATTATATATTATACTAGCTGAAATACCCGGCTTCGCTCGGTGTACAAAATTTGGTGGCAGTAGGACACTTCTTTCTATGCGAAAGTCTATTTGGGCGATAGCCCCCCCCCCTTATACTAAGATGCCGTTGTGTACAAAATTTGGTGGCTGTAAAACACTTTTTTCTACGCAAAAATCTGTTTGGACGATCCCCTCCCCCATAAGATTCACTTGTGTTCAAAATTTGATAGCTGTAGGACATTTTTTTCTATGCGAAAATAAGTTTCAGTGATCACCCCGTACGATTTTTGTTTACCCCCCCACGATCGGCATCAAACTAAGTCCCCCTACGAAGATGCACTTGTGTACAAAATTTGTTGGCTGTAGGACACTTCTTTCTATGCGAAAATAAGTTTCAGTGACCCCCCCGTGCGATTTTTGTTTGGACCCCCCCCCGATCGGCATTAAATTAAGTCCCCCCCTACTAAGATGCACTTGTGTACAAACTTTGGTGACCAACTTCGGTTCAGCGATTTCCGAGTCTATACGACACTTCGCCCCCCCCCCCCCGATGGGCACCAAACTTCACAGGAACACTCTCCAGGTTATGTTAGAGTATTCCTCAAAATTTCATCAAAATCGGTTTAGCGGTTTCCGAGTCTATATGACACTTCCCCCCCCCCCGATCGGCTCCAAACTTCACAGGAACACTCTCCAGGTTATGTTAAGTCGGGTTTATGCAGCTGTTAATTTAATGTAATGTAAGATAATGTAATGTAATATAATTTAATTTTACTGTACGCGTTTATGCAGATTGTTTAATATTATTTACGCATGCGCAAAGGATAGTGTTTTAATGCTTCTGTCACGTGCACTTCTGTCAAACATTTCCAATTAACAGAAAATCTTTCATTTTGTTATTTCAATTTAAATGAAAACTAGATGCAAGTAAACATAACCTCACCACCTTTTACGTAAAATGCATGTAATCACTTGTAAACAAATTGACACAGATGACAGATCATACAGCTGACATGGTTGTGTTCACTTTCAACACAGGGCGCATGCGTAAATTTTCTTAAGATAAAAGTTGGTCATGTTTTATTTTAAATTAAATTAAATTAAATTAAATTAAACTGCATAAAAGCTGGGTTTATGCAGCTGTTAATTTAATTTAATTTAATTTAATGTAATTTAAAAAAAGTTTAAACCTATGCTTTCAATAGAAGTGTTTATGCAGTTTAATTTAATTTAATTTAATTTAATTTAAAATAAAACATGACCAACTTTTATCTTAAGAAAATTTACGCATGCGCCCTGTGTTGAAAGTGAACACAACCATGTCAGCTGTATGATCTGTCATCTGTGTCAATTTGTTTACAAGTGATTACATGCATTTTACGTAAAAGGTGGTGAGGTTATGTTTACTTGCATCTAGTTTTCATTTAAATTGAAATAACAAAATGAAAGATTTTCTGTTAATTGGAAATGTTTGACAGAAGTGCACGTGACAGAAGCATTAAAACACTATCCTTTGCGCATGCGTAAATAATATTAAACAATCTGCATAAACGCGTACAGTAAAATTAAATTATATTGCATTACATTATCTTACATTACATTAAATTAACAGCTGCATAAACCCGACTAAACACTTCTATTGAAAGCATAGGTTTAAACTTTTTTTAAATTACATTAAATTAAATTAAATTAAATTAACAGCTGCATAAACCCAGCTTTAGAGTATTCCTGAAAATTTCATCAAAATCGGTTCAGCGGTTTCCGAGTCTATATGACACTTCGCCCCCCCCCTGATGGGCTCCAAACTTCACAGGAACACTCTCCAGGTTATGTTAGAGTATTCCTCAAAATTTCATCAAAATCGGTTCAGCGGTTTCCGAGCCTAAAACAAAATGACGTGGTAAATGGCTCAATTTACAGTGAAGTCATTGTACATGATAAGTTAATTGTTCACTGAACCAACAGTACAGCGCAAGTTGGAAAAAAACTATGACAGGAACAAAGCAACATTGAATTATTTGTTCAGGATATAATTTCTGAAAATATTAAATTTTATTTATATGCCTTCAAGGAACTCTTATCAAGTGTCTCTAACAATATATAAGAATATTAGATGATGACATCACTAAATTTCACGCTATAACTCTACGATAGCGGGACATTGATTTGATTCCGTTAGTGTTAGATACTCGAAAAGTGTTCCTTATAAGAAATTATTTTATAAATGATACCATCGTCAAGCCAGAAAAACAGGCAGTAGTCGTCGTTGATAATACTTGAAGCAACATGATATACTGAAACACCTTTGCCAGTTCTAAACTTACCCTGCAAGAAAAGATTTCGAATTATTAGTTTTCTATTACTTATTAAAAGATTTGTGTCTTACTCGGTTAACATACTGTGTTGGGCCACGTACTTATTTACAAATCGCCGTACAAAAAATTTTTTTTGTACTTTCTGGTTAGTATAATTGAAATCTACAATAAATTTACTACCAACATCCGACCCGACAAGTTTCAAATTCGAGTTGATTATTTGAAACTGGGTGACACAAATTACAACAAACGTGACAAATAACAAATCCACGCTAGCCCCAAATATAGCGGCGAACATGATGGAAAAAACTTGCCAGAAGTAAATCAGTTCATATAAAGGACTTGATTTCGGTATAAAATATAATGGAAATGGTAATTCTCGACCACCGGTAATTAATTCTACAAACAGGAAGTCAAACAAACAAACAGAAAATACAAAAATGTAGGAGCAAATAATTCTGCGGATCAATTTTGCTGAATTGTTTAGCTTAGATTGCACTTGGCTTGCAGCTACTTTAATCGGCAAAAATTGGAACCACATTTTCAACACAATTTTTCGCAATTTCTTCCTGTACATTATGAGAGTCGTTATTTTAGTTGTCATCTGTTAAAGAGAATATTTATATGTTTTACAACAATCGCAATTTTTTCTACTTGTATCATTCCTGTTACATAAGCCAATGACTGAATCGAAATATGTTGGGTGTTAATGATGAGGTCGAAAATTAGACATAAATTTAATAAACCACAACTTGCTGCGTTGACGCAGCCGATTGTAATTAGAATCCTGTTTGTCGTTTCGGGCCATACACAACCGCACTGGAAAAATATTTTCAACAAAACTAGATTTTTCTTCATTGGGTCGTTATTAATTGTCTTTGAAAATTCTAAAATGTCAGTGCAATAAAAGATAAATAAAATCATTATATTACCAGCCCCTGTTTGAAGACGTTTGGTCATATTTGCTTCCAATCCAATTAATCCAATGAATTAATTTGCAAGCAATCTGTATGTTTCAGTTTATTTAATTTCTTCCAATTACATTTACTTGTAATGCTTAAACTGTTCCTCGGTATGTAACTACTTGTTATCACGGTGTTGTCTTGAGGTCTAATGAAGAAGTGATCTGATATTTCATTTCATTGCGCACTTGAATAATTAATTAAAAATTTAAAAAACTTTCCGATGGATGTACGCCTTTTGTAATTATAGGTTTTAAAATCGTTAATCTTTTGATCTTAAAATTATAACTGTTTTTTTACCGAATGAACGTGAAAATTTAATGTCATTTTTAATTTTAAAATTTGTTTAAATGAGCAAGTGTATTAGTCGTTGAATGACCGTCGTGATGTTAATTGTGTGTCGTATCGACATTAAACATACTATTTTTTAAAAGTCATTACATTACTAATTAACAGATTCGATTGTAGCAAATTCAATATAGAAGGAAGTCAGCTGAATGTGGTAAGATTGCATTTTCTCGTCAAAAAAGGATTAGTGCATCATCTTGGAACCGAAATGTGCAGATACTCTAGATTCTTCTGTTACATGCACTTGCTTATTTGCTTAGTGAGAGCATTACGATAGAAATTGTTACATGGAACAGTTAGATACATAGTCAAGTTTGAGCTGAGGTACAATGGGAAACGACTAATACTTTAGACCAGGTCACCAACGATTATAAATAACAAACAGTTGTATTGGACAGAATACATAATATTTCAGGAATAAATAAATTCTTTTGTAGGAAATGCAACATCATCCTCATTTGCTGCGTTTATACAATTCCAATACGTATTGAGTAATTCAGTTTGGTAACACCCAATGCTATTTTTGTAAACAAAATATGGTGGAACGCTCAACAGGGCGATTTTATTTAAACCAACAGCTATTAAAAAAAAATCGTCGAAAACAGGTGGTGGAAGGCCGTTCCCAAGCGTTCCATGACAAAAAGAGCACTGGTAACACCCGAATTAAGGTAAAGCGACTTGGACCTGTTTATACATTTCGTTCTAATGTGTTTTAAGTAAATACAGTTTTCAGGTGTGCCAACCCAACAATTTATTTAGTTTTTAGAGTAAACAGCCAGTAATTATCCGTATGGTGTAAAAATCGCAAAACGCCGGTCTGACACAATTTGTTTGCAATTACGGAGAATTATGGAGATCTTTGAAAATGTAACGTTCGAGTATTAATTAAGATTTATTAAAGTATCACAAAAACAAAGACACAATTGAAATGAATTTCGTGACAAATGCAAATTATACAAAACGGTCTTGTAGATAATGGTCTCCCCCCCCCCTCCCTGATGCAAATATTAGAAACTCTATCGGCTTGGTAATTTTATTGTTCCATGCACCTGTGGGCGCAAATGGGATGAAACAAGAGTTTTAGGCCCATTAGTTCACGTCACGTTTTTGTAAAATTTAAAATTTATGTTGTTTGCGAACCTGTTCTAAAACGCATTTAAAGCGAATTAAAGGGGCACAATACACAAAAAATAAGTTCGTTTAATTAAAAAGTACATTTAATTCTAAGAAAAATGGCATATGTATTTTGTTTCTACTCAGATTATTTAATGAGTTATAATTAATTCAAAATCGGCCCGTGACGTCACTGAGCCGAGCTGCCCGTAGCACCCTATCTTATACATGAAAAAATTGCTCGTTTCACACGATCATTTACCTACCTTTAAACAATGTTTTCAAAATTTTGTTACGAGTATTTAGACTGTTTTTTTTGTACTGAAGACGATAGTGCAACCAAAATTTTAATATTGTGTCCAGTTTTTTTTAAAATATATTAAATGCGATGACACGGCGCGGTCATTCGTACCATTTTTACGCGCTTCTAAAGGTTATTTCTACCGCCCAGACAGAGAGCTCATAAAGCAATTATTTTCTAGACGCCTGACCATCGTGGAGTTTTGAATGTTTTGAATGTTTAGTTAACAATAGTATTCTAGTATTTACTGCTAAATTGGTTGGTTGCATTTATAAATTTAATTTTTAATTACGACAACTACTTATTTATTTGAACCTGAATACATAGATGACGACGAAGTTGATACTTTTTTTGAACCTAGTAGTGTAAACAGAAATTACGAAAATCGAAGTGGAATTTGTAATTAGTGTAAATGTGAAAAAAGTGTGTCTATGCCAACAGATGAAGAGTCTGTCAAGAATATGATTGTATAAAACATTTAATTGGTAATAATACATGAATTACACAAAATAATTTGTTTGAAAAATTGGTTATTGACAAAGATGTTTTAAATATATCACGTCATAAACCCAACTTCCTGTAGCTTTCGAAAAATGTGACCCAATTCATATGTTTTTTTATTGAACCAATATGTATCTACTTTTTTTTAAACAAGGTTCTTTTGAAAATTTTTTCTTAGAACACACGATTAGTCTAAATCACTTTCTAAGAAATGTTTATTGCAAATTCTTGCATTTTGTCCTGGTTGAAATGATTGTCTTTTACAAAATTCTGACCAAAATGCAAATCGTTTCGGCGATTTTTCTCTAGGTATTAGGAAAACGATATCCCGTTGGTTCACTGCATCCAAAAACTGGTCGGCGATGTTCTGGTGGCTACTGTTGCAAATAACTCGGAGTTATTCTGCATTTACGACTTTAAATCACAATCAACTTTTACTGATGATAATGAGGGTTCACTGCAGGGTGCAACAAACCTCGTTGCTTTTATGGATGGATCACTTATAGTATTGTAAAAGGCACAGTCATAAACTTAGCCGAACTTTACGCACAATTAGATAAAATAGGAACGAAACGCACAGTCGGGGCGCTGTTCTTATTTAATATTAAAAAAAAAAACTAAACACCGTATTAAAATTCTGATTCTTTTATCGTCTTTGGCAAAACCATTCACACAGTCTCATATAAATTAAGCATTAAAAATATAATTTTTAGGTAGATGGATCGTTGTGCGAAGCGAGTAACTTTTGCACGTGAGAGATACGGAGTTTCGGTGAGGTCGGCTCAGTGACGTCACAAGCAATTCTAAAAAGTCTTAATATCTTCTAAAACAATTTTTTTTTTACATTTGAGTTTTATCAAATAGTTTTTAATAGTTCTGACTACAATAATTTAACATTAAATAATAATTTTAAAAAAAAAGTTTTTTGTGTAATGTGCTCCTTTAAGGTCTTTACGCTACAGTATTTTGTCAATTCGACTTAGTTAATACGTATGGGGAATTTGTATAAACGCAGCAATTCTTAAAGAGAATTCATATACAGGTTGGGGGAAAAGTATGAAAACCCCTAGAAATCTCGAGGGATTAGTGAAAATAGAAATAACCAAAGTTCACACCCTAGGTAATTTTCAACGAGGAATCCAAAGGTGACCTATAATTTGACCTTGAACCTCATTTCAAGGTCATTTAGAAGTATTAAATTTTCAGTTTAACGGAACTAAATTCCGACCACGATCCCGTAATTGTGCTGCTCGCATTAACACAACACTTCCGATCGATACCGCCGTCCAGCACCTAGAAACAAAAGTCAAAACCTCGCTACAAGCCGCTACACACACACGACACGCAATAATTCAACACACCGTGATACCGTCACACATTCTAAACTTATATCACGTCAATTTTCCGTAATAGATATTTATTTCATGGATTTAATTTAATGCGCAATTGACGGGTTAAATTCAAATTGTTACTTTAGTGTGCTCCATCTGTTGATACCTGCCTGGAATTTGGAGGATGTTTGTAATACATGCTTCCAATGGAGACTTGCCGTCGCCGTATAGTTGGATAGATTCATCACGTTACTATTTTTGTGCGCTTCTGGTTATAGAAGGCGCACGACACTTTATAGGATTTGTAGAAAACAACTAATCTACCCTCGTTGCTTGAGCCGCTTAACATCTAAAGGTAATTTGGCTCTTTACTTATTCCGTATGTATTGCAGATGTGATACAGATGGATATTATTCCTTAAAAATCATTTCAACTTTTATTCGTGTGATGTCAATTCGTGACCACATGTTTTCAAACCCCATTGCTAATAATTGTTTTCTATTGAAAACTTGTGATCGTTGTTGCAGTGCATTGCTTCGTGTTACATTGCATTGTTGTCGTTTTGTTTTGGGTTGTTTTAATTTCCATTCATTCATACGCCTTCTTCGTATGGTTTTTGAGTGATTCTTTTGGTTTCCTGTTTTTGCATCTACTTCGGTTGTTCTACGTTTTGTGGACGTGACGATCAGTACGTCGACCGACTGTTCCTGGTGGATTGGAGGAAGTCGAGTGAGGAACGAGATTGGGGCTTTGCTGGAACTGGTTGAAGTGTTCCTTGGATAGCATTGCGACCCTGAAAACAGTCGTTGGTACTCGCTGCGTGTCCTCAGGACAGTTCTTCTTCTGTTGATGCCTATCCGTTACCGATGTTGGCGAGCATAATGACTATGCGGACTATATCCACTCCTGCCCGGAATAAGCCCACAGTTGATGTATTAACCACATTCGGAGATTTTTCAGCCATGAGATTCTTCTTTATCTGTTCCGAGTTCTGAACAGAATTTTCTAGAATAAGTAATAAAATGTGATGACGTTCGACAATACAGCCTTTCTTCAGACAGGTTATTTAGCCTAAAATTTTAACTACAGTCAGCAGCATTCCATTATCTGTTTGTTCGCATATCGTACCAAATTGACAAAAAATACAGCACCGCAAGAGTATTAAAAGAACGCATACATTTTAAAATAAAGATTCTGATTATGGTGATATAGAGATAGATGATAGTCCGGATATGTCAGTAATAAAATTTGAAACGGTTAAAAATCAATTTTTGAAAACGATTAACGATATAAATATAAATTACGTTGAAAAAAATACCCGGGACCAACATACTAACCCGCTTTGGCGTAAATTAAGACATTGCAGAGTAACAAGCAGTAATAACAAAACTTATTTACTAACAATAAGTAAATAAAATTGTTACATTTAACAAATTCTTCTTGCATATTATTATTTTACTTTAAATTATATCGTTCTAAATTTATTGAAGATACAAATATTTTCGCATCTGTTGAACAGGTATATTGGAATGCAACTGCTCGAAAACTTGTTACATATAGACCTATTATCCACTGCACTTTACGTAATTATGGTGATATCTGGGTTATAAAAAATTCTGAGGTGTTGTCTGTATTTAGGCGTACGCTAAAGCAATAAAAGCAAATTGCATTTGTTAACAATCTTTAAGGTGGAGCGGCCTTAATGCTCTGTTAGGTAACACCGCTGATAATTTCGTTTCTGCAACTGACCCTTAATATATTAATACTGGATTATGTTAATTATGCATCGTAACATAACCTCAGTGACTAAAGGATTCAAATGTAAATACCTACTGTACTGTAAACGGCAATATATATCATAAAATTTGCTTACAGAAATATAAAATATATACGAAACATTTTGTTTGAAGTTCTTGTTCAAACAATTTGATAATTTTGTAGTACTTAGAAATACTATATTTATATAAAAATGCTTTTGTTTAAATTTTTATCCTTAAAAGCTTAATAAAAATCATTTTAATTTATTAAATACCGCTCCTGCCAATAATAATTAGTACAACATGGTACTATCATTGGTGATATTACAAGATAAAGCGAATTTCATAGATTTATATAATGTATGCTTCAATAAAATACGTATTTGTTCAAAATTATAACAGATCCTAAATTGTCAAACTTCTCTTAAGGGGGCTAATAATTGGGTAGTTTACTCTAAGCAGTTGTTGTTACGGTACAATCGCAAGTTCGGTATTTTGAATCTCGCGCGTAAGCTCACATCAACTCTCGTCGCCGCAGGAATCTGTTTTGTAACCTTGAGGTGTTGTGCGCGAGGTACGGGAAGTGTACTGGAGAACCCGACAGTGGGTGTCCATGTAAAGACGTGCACTAAATTCCACGTGGAAGAGGTAATTTTTCCCCAATTAATCAACGATGGGAAAAATAATGTGCTACAAGTAACTGACGGCCTTCCGCGCCAACTTAAAAAGCAAATTATATCAGGATGACTTCACCACATCGAAATAAATCTGGATGAGCTGCGACGACTAGAACAACATGGAACCTGGAACAACATCTAGCGTAGATAAATCGTACTGTACTATTTGATTCTAATATATACTTATAATTGCACTGTTGGTAATTGTAGGCCTTCAGCCGTGTGTGGCTACCCTTTTTTTTAATATTATATATTAATCAATTTTACATATTAAGTTAATAGACCTTGTGAAGTTGAATCGTGCTATTTCTTTTGTAACCTGCAACGACGAGAGAGTTCTGCTTTTCTCTTTCGTTGTTCGTCAACCGCCGAAAAGCAGTGGCGCCCTATCAACCTCCGGAGCAATAGGAGAGGACGCTTCACAGGTAACCCCGAGAGCTATTTCGACTCACCCCTTCGCCGGCTTTTGAGCTCAGCTGGGCAGATATAAGTACGCGGCCGTAAACCCGTAGCAACCTTGTTGATAATTTATAAGTTAAAGAGCATTTCTTTTACTATTCATTGATAAAATAACAATCTTGAGTAGACAGTACTTGCTAGGTAAAATGTGGTTATACACCGTCGGCTTGACGAGGTACCCGGCCTATCATGTCATACGCTCCCTCTTCATGGGGCCTAGCCGCTCCCACGCATATCAAAACCCTTCAGGTGAAACAAAACCAGATGCTCCGATTCATTCTCGGGGCATCAAAATTCGTCCCTACCGCGGTTCTTCATCGCGATAGTAAACTTCCCACTTTCAAAGAATTCGTGCAGGCCGAGGCACGCAAATTCTTTAATCGAGCCTCTGTTCATCCGAACCCACTCATCCGATGTTTCCCGGAGTCGGTATGGGTAGAACCGTAACTCGCCTAACAGTATGACATGCTCTACGCAGTCAAGTCCCGACAGGCAGACGCCCACGTTTGTCAATGTACCATTGAAAAATGTGAAAATACAAGGATTACGACCCCGCCGTCCCAAATCGATACAAGCGCCCGAGAGCAATATTCTCACCACCCCCTGACCCCCGCGGTTGCCAAGTAACACTATTTTTCCCCAGACTTCCCAACAGCCATGCCATCAGGACAAGGAATCAAAGATTTTATAAATCGGTTATTCTGTTCACAGAGCGTTCACATTGTCGCAGAGGATGTGGCGTTTCCCCAGGTCATCTCCCGAGGGTTTTAGTCAGTAAGAATCTGACACTGTCCTAGGACCCCGAAAAGGGCGTCTTATGTAAGATCTCGAAAAAAAAAAAAAAAAAGGTACCCGGCAGCAATAGACCTATCCCAATTGAAAGATATGGACAGCATGCGCAGTGACACTGAACATAGTGAGGATAGTGACGTCACAAGTGGGAAAGAAGTGCTCAATGCGGTGATACACTGGACATGCTATATTTATACTATGTATATAGTCTGATTTCTTATTATAGGTTGTGGTTTGAAATGTTTCTAGTATTATAGGTGCAGTGTGACATTTATTGTCACAATAAGTAATTTTTCTAAACAAGTTCATAACTGATGAAATAAATTCAAACCACTGCCTGCTCGATTTCTACAATTTGGAAGTAGACTTTAGCTGCTTGTTATAAATCTGCAAAACTTGCAAAAACATAAATACCACAAGGTTAAACGATTAAACAAAAAGCTGTAGTCTTCACGCAGTCTACACGTAGTCTTCACGTAGCCTTCACTCAACTCTTTACGTAGTCTTCATTCAGTCTTTAATAGTCTGTAATTTGCCTTTACTTTGTAATCAACAAATAAGTAAAGTTTTTAAAAATATCTCTCCGGGTTTTTGAAACTTAATTTGCATGTCCTAACTACGCTTTCGTAATTTTTAATGCATATTTTATACTACATAATTTTAATATGTTGGACTTGGTAGGCACAAACACATTTTCGCGGCAGCTCAAGAAAATGAACTTCTTGACCACATTCTTTCAATGGATCGAGTCGTGTAATTTAATAAAGTGATTGTAGCGAAGTTCTTTGAACTGATAACACATTTATATAACAGGTACAACTTTCCTCCAGAATACATATGGAATGTAGATGAAACGGGTATCAGCACAGTCCCTAAGAAGGTGTCAAAAATTTTACCATTGGGTGGAAAACGGCTGGTGGGAGGGCTAGTGTCTGTAGGAAGGGGAACTCTTGTGACAGTAGAGACATGTATGAGCGCAACTGTAAATTTTATGCCCAATTTGTTTGCATTTGCTCAATTTGTTTGCATTTCCCCGAGCTAGAGCAAAACCAGCACTTCTTGACGATACCCCACCTAGAAATACTGTAGAGTATCATCCTTCCGGAAGGATGTAAAAGGAAGTATTTGTCAAATGGTTTAAACGATTTATAGGTTTTACAAAACGTTCTAAAGGAAAACTCGTTCTTCTGTTGTTCGATGGTCATACGTCCCACACAAAAAATCTATAACTAATTAACAATTTGACTTGCAGGTACAACGTGCCAGTGCACTCATCGCATGCAGCCCTTGAATATTTCACCTATGGCTCCACTAAGTCACTACTACTCAGAAGAAGTACGGAAATGGTTTTGTTTACACCATGAATCACCTGTAACAATATATCAATTAAGAAAGCTTTATGGTAATGCTTTCAAGAACGCTGCTTCTGTTGAAACAGCCGCTAATTGCTTTCGAAAAAGGAAAATAAATCCATTAGACCCCAATGTTCTTGAAGATTGGATGTTCAAACCAGCTCAAACAACCGAAACGCAACTACATGTTACGGAAAATTTCGACAACCCAACGCCTGGAACATCTTCAGAAAATGAACATTTTAGTATTGTGGTAAATGAAAATTCTGAAACAGCTGAAGTAGCTCCAACTATTGAGGCAGCGCCTTCATACTAACTAGAACCTACGTATCTCTTAACAGTCAAAAATGATATTATACTTCCGATAAGCTGTAAAAACCATAGAACGGAGACGAAGCGTGCGCAATGGAAAAACTGCTATTTCGGCAGATAACCCATATAAAAATGAATTAGCTTTGCAGTGTACTCCGAAAGGAAAAATTCAAAAGATTCTGTTAAAAAAAAAAATGAAACAAGTGCAACTAATTTGTGACGATTTAACATAAATAAATAATGTATTTGCAACTTCCCCATTTTGCCCAACTAGATTTCCCATTTCACCCAACCGGTCGGGTAAAATGGGGCATTTAACAAGCTTTCCATTTTTTTTTTACTTTTCATGAATAATTGAGAATTTCCATTATTCAAAATTTCCGTTTTTAAAGCAAAATGTTCCTACTTGCCACTGGGATACAAATATAATTGTTATTTTTGCTGTGTTACAAAATATGCTGTTTTCAAGCGTAGCGTTTATAAGTCGGTCGTAATTTTAGTCGTAATTTTAAGAATCGTAGCAAGTTGGCCAAATTTCATCTCTTATGTTCCGATCCTTACGATCGACTAATGAAAATCGATAATTTTACGATATTGAACGACGACTACCGATTCTTTTTGTCGGGTGGTGCAAGCGCAGTGTGCAATAAGTTATTTGACAAAAGCACGGTAAATAGAGTCCTACTTTACTTCCGACTTTTACGACCAGTTATAAAATAACAACCCAATTTTTCTTACGACCGATGGGGTTAAAATTGCGACTAAAATTCCGACTAAAATTACGATCGAGTTATAAATCGCACTTTAAGCACAACTTGAATTACAACAGAGCTCTTACCAAGTAACATTAGCTTTGAAAAACAAACCAGCACCCACAAAACAAGGATTCTCAATGCTAATGTTTTGCCCATTACGCCATCTACTCGTTTTGAGAAAACGGTTTGATTTCAATAATTTGCAAGTAAATTTATGTAACAACAGAGCCAAAATACCCCGTTTTACCGTGCTATCCAACTCTCCCCTACATTTCATTTTAGATTAGTGATCTAATTTCTATTATTAAAAATACTTACCTACGATCGACTCATCTGTAGATTTTTTATCGATCATAGTATGAAATAAAAATTCGCCCAAAGATTGTTTCGGTAAAGATTTAAGATCATTTGGACCCTTGATAACGTACTTTTCTTCTGACATCTCGTCTCCTGTTTCACTTATAGTTTGTTATTATTTTTTATTTTTACTGTTTTTACATATAAAAAAATTGTACTTACCGTTATGTACAAATCATTATTTATTGTCCACTGAAATTTAAATTATCAATGATTTTGAATAAATACTTGCGGTGGATGCAATTGGCCACTGCTTTAAAAATACTGATTCAATATTTAAAAAACCTGTTGGAATAGAAGGGTGCGAAAGATGTGATTTCTTTAAATTGCCTTGAATTATAATAAAGTTCTGAATATTAATTATTTCATTATTTTTTTTATAAAATTTGCTTTCAAGTTTTTGGAGCTTTTTTCCGCTTGCATCCGGTTATATCTCATTTGCAAATTCAACCTTGTTTTTTCATGATAGTAATATAGTGAAAGTACTAAATGAGATACAACTGCGTCATCGCCGCATAATTTTGTCGGTTTAGCTCTTGGACCTCTTTTCGGTCTGGTCAGCGTTGTATAGAACGACTTTTCTTCATTTTCGAGATTGTTGCTTAACCAATTTTTTTGGCACTTCTTTATTTTTGATCTTCCAGCTATAATAATTTTGTAAATATCCTAACATAAGTCAATTTTAAAATTCTATAATTATTACAACTGCTTAGAGTAAACTACCCAATTATTAGCCCCCTTAAGAGAAGTTTGACAATTTAGGATCTGTTATAATTTTGAACAAATACGTATTTTATTGAAGCATACATTATATAAATCTATGAAATTCGCTTTATCTTGTAATATCACCAATGATAGTACCATGTTGTACTAATTATTATTGGCAGGAGCGGTATTTAATAAATTAAAATGATTTTTATTAAGCTTTTAAGGATAAAAATTTAAACAAAAGCATTTTTATATAAATATAGTATTTCTAAGTACTACAAAATTATCAAATTGTTTGAACAAGAACTTCAAACAAAATGTTTCGTATATATTTTATATTTCTGTAAGCAAATTTTATGATATATATTGCCGTTTACAGTACAGTAGGTATTTACATTTGAATCCTTTAGTCACTGAGGTTATGTTACGATGCATAATTAACATAATCCAGTATTAATATATTAAGGGTCAGTTGCAGAAACGAAATTATCAGCGGTGTTACCTAACAGAGCATTAAGGCCGCTCCACCTTAAAGATTGTTAACAAATGCAATTTGCTTTTATTGCTTTAGCGTACGCCTAAATACAGACAACACCTCAGAATTTTTTATAACCCAGATATCACCATAATTACGTAAAGTGCAGTGGATAATAGGTCTATATGTAACAAGTTTTCGAGCAGTTGCATTCCAATATACCTGTTCAACAGATGCGAAAATATTTGTATCTTCAATAAATTTAGAACGATATAATTTAAAGTAAAATAATAATATGCAAGAAGAATTTGTTAAATGTAACAATTTTATTTACTTATTGTTAGTAAATAAGTTTTGTTATTACTGCTTGTTACTCTGCAATGTCTTAATTTACGCCAAAGCGGGTTAGTATGTTGGTCCCGGGTATTTTTTTCAACGTAATTTATATTTATATCGTTAATCGTTTTCAAAAATTGATTTTTAACCGTTTCAAATTTTATTACTGACATATCCGGACTATCATCTATCTCTATATCACCATAATCAGAATCTTTATTTTAAAATGTATGCGTTCTTTTAATACTCTTGCGGTGCTGTATTTTTTGTCAATTTGGTACGATATGCGAACAAACAGATAATGGAATGCTGCTGACTGTAGTTAAAATTTTAGGCTAAATAACCTGTCTGAAGAAAGGCTGTATTGTCGAACGTCATCACATTTTATTACTTATTCTAGAAAATTCTGTTCAGAACTCGGAACAGATAAAGAAGAATCTCATGGCTGAAAAATCTCCGAATGTGGTTAATACATCAACTGTGGGCTTATTCCGGGCAGGAGTGGATATAGTCCGCATAGTCATTATGCTCGCCAACATCGGTAACGGATAGGCATCAACAGAAGAAGAACTGTCCTGAGGACACGCAGCGAGTACCAACGACTGTTTTCAGGGTCGCAATGCTATCCAAGGAACACTTCAACCAGTTCCAGCAAAGCCCCAATCTCGTTCCTCACTCGACTTCCTCCAATCCACCAGGAACAGTCGGTCGACGTACTGATCGTCACGTCCACAAAACGTAGAACAACCGAAGTAGATGCAAAAACAGGAAACCAAAAGAATCACTCAAAAACCATACGAAGAAGGCGTATGAATGAATGGAAATTAAAACAACCCAAAACAAAACGACAACAATGCAATGTAACACGAAGCAATGCACTGCAACAACGATCACAAGTTTTCAATAGAAAACAATTATTAGCAATGGGGTTTGAAAACATGTGGTCACGAATTGACATCACACGAATAAAAGTTGAAATGATTTTTAAGGAATAATATCCATCTGTATCACATCTGCAATACATACGGAATAAGTAAAGAGCCAAATTACCTTTAGATGTTAAGCGGCTCAAGCAACGAGGGTAGATTAGTTGTTTTCTACAAATCCTATAAAGTGTCGTGCGCCTTCTATAACCAGAAGCGCACAAAAATAGTAACGTGATGAATCTATCCAACTATACGGCGACGGCAAGTCTCCATTGGAAGCATGTATTACAAACATCCTCCAAATTCCAGGCAGGTATCAACAGATGGAGCACACTAAAGTAACAATTTGAATTTAACCCGTCAATTGCGCATTAAATTAAATCCATGAAATAAATATCTATTACGGAAAATTGACGTGATATAAGTTTAGAATGTGTGACGGTATCACGGTGTGTTGAATTATTGCGTGTCGTGTGTGTGTAGCGGCTTGTAGCGAGGTTTTGACTTTTGTTTCTAGGTGCTGGACGGCGGTATCGATCGGAAGTGTTGTGTTAATGCGAGCAGCACAATTACGGGATCGTGGTCGGAATTTAGTTCCGTTAAACTGAAAATTTAATACTTCTAAATGACCTTGAAATGAGGTTCAAGGTCAAATTATAGGTCACCTTTGGATTCCTCGTTGAAAATTACCTAGGGTGTGAACTTTGGTTATTTCTATTTTCACTAATCCCTCGAGATTTCTAGGGGTTTTCATACTTTTCCCCCAACCTGTATATGAATTCTCTTTAAGAATTGCTGCGTTTATACAAATTCCCCATACGTATTAACTAAGTCGAATTGACAAAATACTGTAGCGTAAAGACCTTAAAGGAGCACATTACACAAAAAACTTTTTTTTTAAAATTATTATTTAATGTTAAATTATTGTAGTCAGAACTATTAAAAACTATTTGATAAAACTCAAATGTAAAAAAAAAATTGTTTTAGAAGATATTAAGACTTTTTAGAATTGCTTGTGACGTCACTGAGCCGACCTCACCGAAACTCCGTATCTCTCACGTGCAAAAGTTACTCGCTTCGCACAACGATCCATCTACCTAAAAATTATATTTTTAATGCTTAATTTATATGAGACTGTGTGAATGGTTTTGCCAAAGACGATAAAAGAATCAGAATTTTAATACGGTGTTTAGTTTTTTTTTTTAATATTAAATAAGAACAGCGCCCCGACTGTGCGTTTCGTTCCTATTTTATCTAATTGTGCGTAAAGTTCGGCTAAGTTTATGACTGTGCCTTTTACAATACTATAAGTGATCCATCCATAAAAGCAACGAGGTTTGTTGCACCCTGCAGTGAACCCTCATTATCATCAGTAAAAGTTGATTGTGATTTAAAGTCGTAAATGCAGAATAACTCCGAGTTATTTGCAACAGTAGCCACCAGAACATCGCCGACCAGTTTTTGGATGCAGTGAACCAACGGGATATCGTTTTCCTAATACCTAGAGAAAAATCGCCGAAACGATTTGCATTTTGGTCAGAATTTTGTAAAAGACAATCATTTCAACCAGGACAAAATGCAAGAATTTGCAATAAACATTTCTTAGAAAGTGATTTAGACTAATCGTGTGTTCTAAGAAAAAATTTTCAAAAGAACCTTGTTTAAAAAAAAGTAGATACATATTGGTTCAATAAAAAAACATATGAATTGGGTCACATTTTTCGAAAGCTACAGGAAGTTGGGTTTATGACGTGATATATTTAAAACATCTTTGTCAATAACCAATTTTTCAAACAAATTATTTTGTGTAATTCATGTATTATTACCAATTAAATGTTTTATACAATCATATTCTTGACAGACTCTTCATCTGTTGGCATAGACACACTTTTTTCACATTTACACTAATTACAAATTCCACTTCGATTTTCGTAATTTCTGTTTACACTACTAGGTTCAAAAAAAGTATCAACTTCGTCGTCATCTATGTATTCAGGTTCAAATAAATAAGTAGTTGTCGTAATTAAAAATTAAATTTATAAATGCAACCAACCAATTTAGCAGTAAATACTAGAATACTATTGTTAACTAAACATTCAAAACATTCAAAACTCCACGATGGTCAGGCGTCTAGAAAATAATTGCTTTATGAGCTCTCTGTCTGGGCGGTAGAAATAACCTTTAGAAGCGCGTAAAAATGGTACGAATGACCGCGCCGTGTCATCGCATTTAATATATTTTAAAAAAAACTGGACACAATATTAAAATTTTGGTTGCACTATCGTCTTCAGTACAAAAAAAACAGTCTAAATACTCGTAACAAAATTTTGAAAACATTGTTTAAAGGTAGGTAAATGATCGTGTGAAACGAGC
This sequence comes from Dascillus cervinus, assembly GCA_949768715.1. Lineage (NCBI taxonomy): Eukaryota > Metazoa > Arthropoda > Insecta > Coleoptera > Dascillidae > Dascillus > Dascillus cervinus. Next base: position 20,566,336 of record OX458320.1, read on the forward strand.
AATTTTTTCATGTATAAGATAGGGTGCTACGGGCAGCTCGGCTCAGTGACGTCACGGGCCGATTTTGAATTAATTATAACTCATTAAATAATCTGAGTAGAAACAAAATACATATGCCATTTTTCTTAGAATTAAATGTACTTTTTAATTAAACGAACTTATTTTTTGTGTATTGTGCCCCTTTAATTCGCTTTAAATGCGTTTTAGAACAGGTTCGCAAACAACATAAATTTTAAATTTTACAAAAACGTGACGTGAACTAATGGGCCTAAAACTCTTGTTTCATCCCATTTGCGCCCACAGGTGCATGGAACAATAAAATTACCAAGCCGATAGAGTTTCTAATATTTGCATCAGGGAGGGGGGGGGGAGACCATTATCTACAAGACCGTTTTGTATAATTTGCATTTGTCACGAAATTCATTTCAATTGTGTCTTTGTTTTTGTGATACTTTAATAAATCTTAATTAATACTCGAACGTTACATTTTCAAAGATCTCCATAATTCTCCGTAATTGCAAACAAATTGTGTCAGACCGGCGTTTTGCGATTTTTACACCATACGGATAATTACTGGCTGTTTACTCTAAAAACTAAATAAATTGTTGGGTTGGCACACCTGAAAACTGTATTTACTTAAAACACATTAGAACGAAATGTATAAACAGGTCCAAGTCGCTTTACCTTAATTCGGGTGTTACCAGTGCTCTTTTTGTCATGGAACGCTTGGGAACGGCCTTCCACCACCTGTTTTCGACGATTTTTTTTTAATAGCTGTTGGTTTAAATAAAATCGCCCTGTTGAGCGTTCCACCATATTTTGTTTACAAAAATAGCATTGGGTGTTACCAAACTGAATTACTCAATACGTATTGGAATTGTATAAACGCAGCAAATGAGGATGATGTTGCATTTCCTACAAAAGAATTTATTTATTCCTGAAATATTATGTATTCTGTCCAATACAACTGTTTGTTATTTATAATCGTTGGTGACCTGGTCTAAAGTATTAGTCGTTTCCCATTGTACCTCAGCTCAAACTTGACTATGTATCTAACTGTTCCATGTAACAATTTCTATCGTAATGCTCTCACTAAGCAAATAAGCAAGTGCATGTAACAGAAGAATCTAGAGTATCTGCACATTTCGGTTCCAAGATGATGCACTAATCCTTTTTTGACGAGAAAATGCAATCTTACCACATTCAGCTGACTTCCTTCTATATTGAATTTGCTACAATCGAATCTGTTAATTAGTAATGTAATGACTTTTAAAAAATAGTATGTTTAATGTCGATACGACACACAATTAACATCACGACGGTCATTCAACGACTAATACACTTGCTCATTTAAACAAATTTTAAAATTAAAAATGACATTAAATTTTCACGTTCATTCGGTAAAAAAACAGTTATAATTTTAAGATCAAAAGATTAACGATTTTAAAACCTATAATTACAAAAGGCGTACATCCATCGGAAAGTTTTTTAAATTTTTAATTAATTATTCAAGTGCGCAATGAAATGAAATATCAGATCACTTCTTCATTAGACCTCAAGACAACACCGTGATAACAAGTAGTTACATACCGAGGAACAGTTTAAGCATTACAAGTAAATGTAATTGGAAGAAATTAAATAAACTGAAACATACAGATTGCTTGCAAATTAATTCATTGGATTAATTGGATTGGAAGCAAATATGACCAAACGTCTTCAAACAGGGGCTGGTAATATAATGATTTTATTTATCTTTTATTGCACTGACATTTTAGAATTTTCAAAGACAATTAATAACGACCCAATGAAGAAAAATCTAGTTTTGTTGAAAATATTTTTCCAGTGCGGTTGTGTATGGCCCGAAACGACAAACAGGATTCTAATTACAATCGGCTGCGTCAACGCAGCAAGTTGTGGTTTATTAAATTTATGTCTAATTTTCGACCTCATCATTAACACCCAACATATTTCGATTCAGTCATTGGCTTATGTAACAGGAATGATACAAGTAGAAAAAATTGCGATTGTTGTAAAACATATAAATATTCTCTTTAACAGATGACAACTAAAATAACGACTCTCATAATGTACAGGAAGAAATTGCGAAAAATTGTGTTGAAAATGTGGTTCCAATTTTTGCCGATTAAAGTAGCTGCAAGCCAAGTGCAATCTAAGCTAAACAATTCAGCAAAATTGATCCGCAGAATTATTTGCTCCTACATTTTTGTATTTTCTGTTTGTTTGTTTGACTTCCTGTTTGTAGAATTAATTACCGGTGGTCGAGAATTACCATTTCCATTATATTTTATACCGAAATCAAGTCCTTTATATGAACTGATTTACTTCTGGCAAGTTTTTTCCATCATGTTCGCCGCTATATTTGGGGCTAGCGTGGATTTGTTATTTGTCACGTTTGTTGTAATTTGTGTCACCCAGTTTCAAATAATCAACTCGAATTTGAAACTTGTCGGGTCGGATGTTGGTAGTAAATTTATTGTAGATTTCAATTATACTAACCAGAAAGTACAAAAAAAATTTTTTGTACGGCGATTTGTAAATAAGTACGTGGCCCAACACAGTATGTTAACCGAGTAAGACACAAATCTTTTAATAAGTAATAGAAAACTAATAATTCGAAATCTTTTCTTGCAGGGTAAGTTTAGAACTGGCAAAGGTGTTTCAGTATATCATGTTGCTTCAAGTATTATCAACGACGACTACTGCCTGTTTTTCTGGCTTGACGATGGTATCATTTATAAAATAATTTCTTATAAGGAACACTTTTCGAGTATCTAACACTAACGGAATCAAATCAATGTCCCGCTATCGTAGAGTTATAGCGTGAAATTTAGTGATGTCATCATCTAATATTCTTATATATTGTTAGAGACACTTGATAAGAGTTCCTTGAAGGCATATAAATAAAATTTAATATTTTCAGAAATTATATCCTGAACAAATAATTCAATGTTGCTTTGTTCCTGTCATAGTTTTTTTCCAACTTGCGCTGTACTGTTGGTTCAGTGAACAATTAACTTATCATGTACAATGACTTCACTGTAAATTGAGCCATTTACCACGTCATTTTGTTTTAGGCTCGGAAACCGCTGAACCGATTTTGATGAAATTTTGAGGAATACTCTAACATAACCTGGAGAGTGTTCCTGTGAAGTTTGGAGCCCATCAGGGGGGGGGCGAAGTGTCATATAGACTCGGAAACCGCTGAACCGATTTTGATGAAATTTTCAGGAATACTCTAAAGCTGGGTTTATGCAGCTGTTAATTTAATTTAATTTAATTTAATGTAATTTAAAAAAAGTTTAAACCTATGCTTTCAATAGAAGTGTTTATGCAGTTTAATTTAATTTAATTTAATTTAATTTAAAATAAAACATGACCAACTTTTATCTTAAGAAAATTTACGCATGCGCCCTGTGTTGAAAGTGAACACAACCATGTCAGCTGTATGATCTGTCATCTGTGTCAATTTGTTTACAAGTGATTACATGCATTTTACGTAAAAGGTGGTGAGGTTATGTTTACTTGCATCTAGTTTTCATTTAAATTGAAATAACAAAATGAAAGATTTTCTGTTAATTGGAAATGTTTGACAGAAGTGCACGTGACAGAAGCATTAAAACACTATCCTTTGCGCATGCGTAAATAATATTAAACAATCTGCATAAACGCGTACAGTAAAATTAAATTATATTACATTACATTATCTTACATTACATTAAATTAACAGCTGCATAAACCCGACTTAACATAACCTGGAGAGTGTTCCTGTGAAGTTTGGAGCCGATCGGGGGGGGGGAAGTGTCATATAGACTCGGAAACCGCTAAACCGATTTTGATGAAATTTTGAGGAATAAACTTGCGCGTTCTTAATTTTGGCCCAAGAATTGGTCATTCTTGGGTTTTAAGAATGTTCATTCTTCTTGTCAAATTTAAGAATGGGTAATTCTTGATTTTAAGAATGTTTATTCTACTTGCCAAATTTAAGAATGGGCAATTCTCGATATCAAGAATGTTGATTCTATTTATCAATTTTAAGAACGGGTCATTCTTAATTTCAAGAATTTTGATTCTTCTTGACAAATTCAAGAATGCGTCGTTCTAATTTTAAGAACTTTTATTATTTTTACGAATTTTAGAATGGAATGCTTGAATTAAAGGAGTTTTAAAATATGAAGTTATTTAACATACGTGCTTTTATTAAAAGTAGGCAAATACAGTACTAAAAGTAAAAATTTGACAACGTCACATCACATTCTTTTGTTGAGTAGCTCATTATATTTAATAATAATAAGTTCAATAAAACATGATATTAGAAATAATTGTATAACTACTAAAGTTCACTGTAAAACGCAATAAAAAAATATTTGAGAAATTATTGTATAATTACATACTAAAGTTCACTTTAAAACGATAATAGGTTTTTTCTTCAGACCAAAAGTAAATTGAAATGTGTATCTATTATCTTACTATAAAAATAAACTTATCACAAAAAACTACACAGTCCAATACAGTTTTAATACATTTAGTTGCTAATTATAACAGTCACTTGATATATCCTTTTTTCTAAGTATTTATTGTTGAATAAGTTTTAGGACGTTGAATTAATGCTTGGTTTCCAATTTTTTTTGTTGCTTTTCCTACAAATCCTGCACTTTGGTTTATTTTCTTTCCATGGGAATAATTGGCCGAAATTTACATCAATCTAAAAAACATTAACAAAATAGTTACATTGTTCTACAGATATCACAAGAATTTACCAAAATTGAACACTTTGAATGTTGCAATAATGACCACTCGTCTATAAGTTGATCAATACTTTTATTTTTATATTCCTTTAGACGATAATTTGTGGTGTCTCTCCATTTTACGCAGATTTCTTCCCAGAAAACGCTCGCATCCGTGTATTTGAGCCACGCTTTTGTTGTGTTACATTCTTCCATCCGCTAAAATGGATGATTTGTAATAAGATAGATACAACACTAAAAGTATAATAGATAATCAAAATTATTTCTTTACCTTCTTCGTTACTATGATTTGTTACAGAAGCAACGGGTTTCGCACGTTCCTTCCTTTTTATAAGTCCTTTATTTACCATTTGATGCTTAATATTTCGAAGTTTGTCGTATAATTTTCCCTTCGGATTGCCATCAAATTTACGGGGAACGTAATAAATTTGCTAGAATTAACATTTATGAATATAATTTTTGTTTGTGACAACTACAGCGCATGCGTTTCTGCCATGATTCATTATTCAGTGGACATGCGTTTTTCTCGCAAATGATTAACGAAAACGGTGTTGTGTAATAAATTGGGTGATAAATAAAAAATAATTTTGAAACTCCACTGTTCACATTTATTTTTTATTCCTTCTCTAATTTTCCGAGAAGATTCAGCAGAACGTAATACTTTTTACAGAATATAAGTAATTTTTATTAATCGTTGGCGAGAAAAATGCATGTCCTATGGATAAATAAATTACGGCATTCTAGATATCCGCAAACTTACTTTTCGTTCGGATGGAAATAAACTCTCAATTTGTAGTAGCGTTTCTAACGACTGGTCATTCTGTTCATCGACTAATTGCATTGAATTAGATCAACATCGTGCCACACTAAACCACTTGTAACGTTATCTAAACTAAACTGAGGCCCGTTGCCCAAAAATTGTCGGCAATAAAATAATTTACACTCATCGCACCCCGCTAGGAAATACGATACAAGGGAAAAATATCGTAACAAAATTATTTTTTGAGATTTTGCTCTCATTGTACGACTCAAATTTTTGTTAAGAACCCATCCCTTAGTTAACAGCACGTTTCGGTAATAAAAATACTTTTTAAAGTAACCGTTAAATCTAACCGTTACATTTTTTAAATAGACCAAAAGAATACTGGAAAACCGGAATTTATTGTGGGAGTACAGAACAGCGTATCTAATCTTATTATGTTATGTATGAGATCCTTTGATATTAATAATATTTACTTTATTAATGAAGCGTTTTTTCAAATTTGATTGCGACCATGTTCAAAATGTATCCTTCTAGTAACTTCTATAAAGAAACAATATTTCGAAGAGTTATTATAAAAAGTTTTCAGTAATATATATTTGTAATTTATTATAGGTACTTAGAATCATTCATTTGCACTCGGAGAAATTAGTAGCTTATATTATTATACAAGACAATGAAGTTGAATTTATTCCATCGTTTAACGGCGAAATATACAATTTTAATAAATTACGATTATAAGATTTTTTAGCAATAAGTCGAAGTGACTATAAATTTAGAAAAAACAATAAGTACATAATAGATGCAAATTTTGTTGCTGTTTATTAACCAAAACACGTGCTACAAACAAATTTTTTATGATTAAAAACAAGAAGCAGATAAAATTATATTTTATGCTTCTGAAATGAGTAAACAAAATGCAATGTTAGCCGCCAGAATTGATTGAAAACTTTTAAAGTAGACTGATGTTTTAAACAGGCATAGAAAATCTAAAAATTAATTCTCACAAATATACAATTAATAGAAATAAATTAAAACTAACCACTGACGGAAGTAAAACATATTTTATATGGTTTTTATCGGCAGCCAGATTGATTGTTCAAGACGAGAACTAACTGCATTAAATTATTGTAAAATATTCTAATAAAACTATGGATTATTTTAAAGAATATTCTAATATAATCTTATTAGTATTAAATTAACTAATTAAGTCGTTGATAGAAAACATTGCGTCGGTTTTGGGAGCAACTATGAATAAACGCAATCGAAAAGGCGCAGGTAATGAAACATTTTTAACTATTTTTTATTGCACTGACTTTTCAGAATTTTCAAAAACAATTAATAACGACCCAATGAAGAGAAATCTAATCTTATTGAAGGTACTAATGCAGTCTGGATGCATGTGGTCTGAAACTGATAGCAAGATTTTAATTATAATCGGCTGCATAAACGTTGCTAGTATGGTTTCACTAAATCTATCTCAAATTTGGGACGTCATCATTAACAGAGAATATATTTCGATGCAAGAAGTGTCTTTTATTGCTGCATCCCTACCGGTAGTTAATTACAATTACGGTGGTTGTATAAAAGGTATATAGCGCCTTTTACAGATGACATTCAAATTGGTAATCTTTGTTGCGTACAAAAAAAAATTGCGAACAATTGTTGGCAAAATATGGTTGGAATTTTTACCAATTAAAGCAGCTACAGGAAAGGTGCAAGTTACGTTAAGAAATTTAGCCACCTTCAATCTAAGAGTTATTTGCAGCTGCATTCTTCTATTTTGTGTTGGTGCGTTTCAGGTTTTCTTTGCAGAGCTGTTGAAAGGAAGTCGCAATCTACCGCTTCCATTACATTTTTTGCCAACATCAAGTCCTTCGTATGAACTAATTTATTTATGGCAATTATCCACACTTTTCTTCACGTTAATAATTGGATGTAGCATCGATTTGTTATTTGTCACGGTAATTCTAATTTTTGTTACACAATTCCAAATCATCAACTCAAGTTTGATACTTATCGGTTCGGTGGATGGTAACACTAAAAGAAAATTTGTTGAGTATTTCATTTGCAACGTCCAAGAGGCGTCAGGAAAATATTTCGACCAACATTTGGTAAATAAGTACGTCGCCCAACATAATATGTTAACCAAGTATGGATCATAATAAAATTAATTAACAAATGCGAATAACTTTTCTTACAGGACATGTTCAGAACTGGCTAAGGTGTTTCAGTACATTCTGTTACTTCAAGTGCTGACAACAACGATAAGTATTTGTTTCTCCAGTTTTGCAATGGTAAACTCTTTATCTTTAGCGAGATCGGATTTGATTTTATAAACAAGTAGCAAATGATGATCAAGGAATATTTATGAAGGGCTGCAATATTTATATTATCATATTGTAAATTAAAAGTTTTAAATGGAATGTACTATACAGTTTTACATATTTCGAAGGAATATTTAATTATGAATGAAAAGGTCCTAATACGCTAAGGGCCGGTTTATCAATGTGCAGCTAAACTTAATCGATAGTTAATAACAGTCATTGCTACAACTACAAGAATTGTTGCTATTCAATAACAGTATTTATTATAAAGTTACATTCAATTTAAGTTTGAACTTCAGTTAACTAGCCTCAATAAAACAACAAAGTGCCGGTGCCTAGGTACAGAATTTTAACGTTTCTTAAGGCTACGTGAACCCACTTTGCCACTTATGTTCCACTTTACAAACTCTTCAATAAATGAGCTAATTCTCTGCGCATTTATAGTATCTTAATTACGATTTTGACGTTATTGCGTTTTAATCAGATGGGATTTAAACTGGCAGTTTTGTTTAAGGGCTTTCGATGTTTTTATAATTACAATTTCAACTCTTTCAATACCCACTTAATTTTTATAGTTAACTGGAATACAAATTTCAATTATTTGTAACTTTTAAGTATTTTAGATAACAGGAATATATACTAAGGACATTTGCTATTTACAGCAGTGGTAAAATTCATATTATTCAATAGAAAATTGTGAAAACCATCATTAAACCACTCAAACATAGTTTACGCCAGAATTTTCCAAAAATTTGCTACTTCAAAAATACTAAAATTTCAACAAACATCTTAGTTATCTGTAAGGTTGGTAAATGAAATATAAGTAAATAAAAATAAATCAAATGAATGAATTGGTAGCCATCACTACCTAATTTTGCGCAAGAGAATAGTTATTATGCTAAACGTATTGTTTGTTAGTATAGTAAAAATTTATGGGAATGATAAGCACACATTTTCACCGTTCAAACAATCTGCCATTTGAATTGCAAAAAATACACAAGGCGTGAAGGTATTGTGAGAACCATTGCACATAACACGAAGATTTTAATATAAAACTCACTGGAAAAGATCATAATTCTTATTGGATAGTAATTAACTAGAATACTTAATAGTATTGTTGTAATAGGTTTTACAATTCAGAATTAAAAATATGCCCTCGAAATATATAAAACTGTTAAAGGCATACCATTCAAGAAATGCCATCAAAGACTCGATTGCTTTTTTTGCCTGCATCGTGGTAAACATTCAAAGAAACAGGAAACCGTATTTGTAGGTCCTATATAACGGTCTTGTTATCATCATCTGCTAGTTTCACAAAAAGTCCGTCAAATTGTTGAGGGTTGCTTATCCGTACGAAAATAAAATTTAATATTTTCAGAAACTATATCCTGATCAAATATTGAAATGTTGCTTTATTCCCATAGTAATTTTGCTTCAGCTTGGATTATACTGTTGGTTCAGTGAACAATTAACTTATCATGTACGTTTACTTCAAATCAAAGTGCGCCGTTTATTTCTACATTTTGTTTCAGGCAGGAAATGGTGCTGCTGCGGCGTATGAATGTGCATGGTACAATATAAATGATTTGCAGTTACGAAAAAGCTTAATTTTAATTATACAAAGAGCAAATGAAGAGATTGCAATGACTGCAGGTGGTTTCACGAACATCAGATTAAACACATTTGTACAGGTGATCAACCACCAAAGTTCTGATCGAATATAAGAAAAAGTTTTATTATAGGTTTCAAAATTTTGTGTCTCGGTGTACACTTTATTGGGGAAAGTTATGGAAAAAACAAATTTTCAATCTGGATAATTGAGCATGTTTCTCCATCTATGCTTAACAGCCTGTTGTATAAATTCAGTAAAGCCGAATTGGTTCTGAAACGTTATCGACGTTCATATTGTGAGGTATATGTAACATTTCTCGACACCGTCTCTGCAACCTTTCAAGAGTGTATAATTTAAGGTATAGTTAGAAGTTTCAAAAAATCGATTTTTTTGCATTTCCTTAAAGTATGATGTTTCAAAAATATTACATGAAAATTTCAAGTCAATCCAAAGAATAGTTTTTGAGATATACTGCATTTATTGACGAGCTCTCTGACCCTCGAAAGTGCGTAATGGATTCTTTGAAATCTATTGTTATGTATTCATTAAAATGTAATTTTCACAAATGTTATTACCTACAGTATTGCTTAGAAATAATTATATTTTTAAATAATTCAATTATTTAGAAATAATTCTATTTTTATTCATCGAGAATTGTTGGAATTCTTTAAATTATTTTGAATGATTTATGATGGCACGTGACAATGGTTCAAGAGAACTTTGGAGTTCTGATAATGTTCGTAAATTGCGTATCGTATAACATTTTTATGAAGTATTTATGATGATGTAAGGATGATGTAAGGTGTTTTGGATGCTACAAAAAACAGCACACCTTGTTCATTTGCAGTAAAACAGTATAATATCCCCAGAACTACTCTTATTGGAAAAATTAAAGGCACTTACAACTTGACAAACTTAGCTTGGCGGATGAGTCATGGATCGGCCAAGCTATTTCGGCCAAGCTATTTCTGTCAAGCTGTATCCTGAAGAATGTCGAAATGGAGCAAGGCTCCAGAGATTGAAGAAACTTATCTGATGATGAAGATGAAACAGAGTTTCAAAACACTGTTGATGCAAAAGGAGTTTTTTCTGTTAAGGAGATAAAAAAGTATTGCGTTCAATTTCAATTAAATTAATCTAATTTTTATATTCTACTGTTCTATTTTACACATTGTAAATTTAATTAAAAAAATTAAAGGTATTAAAGGTTCACTAACCTGTCTGAGTTCGAAACAAATTTTATTTCTTATGTCGGAATTAGGTGCTATTGACAACATTTGACAATACTATTAATCATATTAGTTGCCACAAATTTGTAATTGAAATCAATGGTTAGATATCATCGGAACCATTGATAGTTAAAAAAAAATCCCGACAAAGTTCTCTCTCTGTATAGGCATACATTGTTATTCTACAAAATGTAACAAGAATCCCTAAAGATATCTGAATTTGGGACATTTACCTTACGTGGCTTTTAAAGTAACTTTACACATATGTACCTCACCCTGTAGGAATTTTTTAGTACTAAATCGTGGGGTTACAAGTAAAACGCACAAGTCTAAAAACAAGTTTCGGAGTTATGAGCAATTTAAAGTTTAAAATGAATTTCTAATATTTTTCTAATGTTTTTAGCAGTTAGCAAGTGATTCAAATAAAAATACTCCTTCCGTCCATATGGTATAAAAAAATGAAGTTACAATGTATGAAAGGGGGAAGTATTTGTTTTAGGAACACCATGCCATGATTTTAGATTAGATATTTAAAAAATATTGCAATTAACAAAAAATTTTAAAAATGGTTAAAAACAACGATTTAGTGCATCTTGCTTGTAAAGTATTTTATTATCTAAAACTTAGTTAAAACTCATTATCGTTTCATTACTAAATTTTAATTACTAAAAACTAAAAATGATGAACAAACTAACCAATTAGGCAAAGAAAAAAATTATGTTATACAAAAACTACAATATTAAGCTTACTCCTCTGGATCGGAAAACGCTCTAAGTGACTTAGTGCAATATTTTCATCGCAATTGTTAAATTAGTGTACAAACAAAAGGGATTTAATGCGTTTTGCTTACATTAACTCTTAGCAAAATAGTGTTAGGGCATTTCGTCTGTAGCTGTAATGCCATTTTTAGTACACCGTGGACTTAGTACGATTTAGAAGTACATAAATGATCAAAAGTTGATGTTCCAACCGATGAAAAGACGTTTTTTTCAAATTGTTGACTTAGTGCTTTTTGCTTATAACCTCACGAAATGTATCTGAACACCCGAGTGTTTGAAGGTTTTTCTCTTATTTTTGAATGAAACGAATAAAACATTTTCTAAATCATTATTTGATCCTAACGTCAAATTTCTTCATCGTATGAGATTAACAGTCTTAAAAATTTTGACTCTGTCACTGATTTGTTTTGTGAAATTGCATATTATAACCAGATATTCATGTAGTACAAATGATCAGCAAACGATTCCCACTTTGGCATAAAACACACATTATTTTGCTTTACTAATACCAAGAGGTGAGTTGGAAAAATTGAGTTATTTATAGACGAGCGATTTTTTCCTCCAACTGGCTTGCCGATAAGTAATTTTTTAGGAACACATATCTATTACATGAATGACAAATCAATATTGGGTATACTTTATTTAAATAATAGACCTCGTCAAAAAGATTATCTAATTTTTTTTTTTTTAATTTTAAACCACTTTATTAGATTTAATAATTAAGTATTCTTAAAACATTATAAAATTATAACATATTATAAATTAAAGTACAAAATACAAACTAAAAATTAGGTTAAATTAAATAATTCGTCCAGAGAAGGAGAAATAGGCACAGTTCCCAGAACGCTGGCTGCGTTACCCCTCTCAATGTCAATATTCGTTGTTTTAAGTATGTTTTCGCGTCTTAAAACTGGGAAGCCGCGAAAAAAATTATCGGATGATTTAATAAATAAATTGCTGTTTTCTAATCGTTCTTGATTAACGAAACCACTAAATACAATTATTTCACTGAAATGGTTGTAAAATGTAAAATTACAATGTAAACAAAATTTGGTTAATACAATTCTTGTCCTACCATCTTTAGTTATAATATAATATTGTGTTCGTAAATTTGATTAAATCGTTTACTGTTCTGTTATAAGTACCCAATAAATATTTTTTGCGTACACGCTCTTGGTCGCAGTAAGTAACGGAAACAAGAACAGCGGCACAGAAAATATCACCCGGTACAATAACGTGAACGCGATATAGCTTGCACGCATCTACAAAGCTTTTTAGAATGACTTTGAGCAACGTTCCTAGGGAACTTACCCGCGACATCACTTTTCACCTTTTTTAATCTTTGTAATATTCATAATTGACATAATTTAAAATAATTTACATGATTAAATTTGTTTTGCAATTAATTCGTTTAATTAAATGATGTCCCTATTAACTTTGAAATTAACAAACGTAACTGCAATAGTAATTGCATTATTAAGCAACTATGTTTTATGTAATTGGTTTAATTATCAAAACAAGGTTGCGAACGTCAATGATCTTATACGTCAGTCTGGATAATTTTGACATCTTTAATTAGAGAACTTCGATTCTTACAAAACTCTTCTGTTGTTAAATTAATTATACATTGAGAAACTAGAATTCGGATTCCATTCGATCATCCCAATTAATCTATGAGCGCTCATTAATAATAAGTTATTACATAACAATTGAGTTCGAATATAGTGAACCCGTTTATAGTGAACTTCCGAGTATAGTGAACGCTACTTCAGTACTAAACACGAATATTCACTATTCCACAAAACAAAGTTTTAATTTTCACTTTTTACCAACGATGTTTAAGTGTTGGAAGATTTGTTTGGTTCCTTGTTCACAAACTGACCTGATAATTGCAACCAGGGATTTTGGACTTTGGATGAGTTAAGTAATTTATTTTTTCTACTTTGGTATCATAAGTGAGTCTTTGTGAAACTAAATGTAGTGTCACAAAGGAACTTTTTGTAAAATTTTAAATTTGAAACTTTAGTTGATATAAATACCAACATAACCAGTACCTAATCTTCAAAATCTCTAGAATATTTAGAAAGCAGAATTCTCAAACTTTCATAAAACTAAGAGCACCAAAGTAATAACAATAGTATATTACACTCGTTTTATAAGACGTATTGTCAATAGATCGTCTTATAAAACTTGTATAATAATATACTATTATGGGAAGGTTCAATAACCGATTAGTATATTTACTCTCCAGAAGGTAAAATTAAAACACAAAATTTTAGACAAATATGCTTATTGTTAGACAATTAGAAGCAGGTAGACGATTTGTCCATCAAGTTTCAAATTAAATACTGCAAAGATTATTTATTAGATGAACTACACTAAATTGTGTGAAAATATTTTATTGTTCGTACATCAAGAAAACTAATAAATTGAACAACTAGTAATTGAGAGAAATTTAAAGTTTTTCCTGATTAAAAATCTTCTTTTTCTTATTTCTTTGTTCCTTAATAATATAAAATTACTCATGCAATTTATGAGAATTGAAAAATTATCTTGAACGGCTATTTTACCACCGGCGGTAAAACTTAACTGACGCTGTATACCAGTCTCGAGCATGAGTCGTACTTCTTAAACGACCACCACAATAGCCAAAACTTGAACTGCTGGTTCTCAGGAACAACATTAAAGGAGCTTCTAAATCGACACCTGCACTCCAATCGAACATCACCATGTAATAGTCTACCTTCTAGGTAAACCAAACTAATCGACAAGTAGTGACAATAAAAAGCTTTTAACGAAATCATTTTTATTTTCCAAAATGTGTCAAAACTATCGTGAACAATGCAATGTATTTTTTTTAAATTATTTTTTCACCTTTCTCTAAGTTCCAAAGATATTCGATGTCCACTAATTAGTTCCAATGCTATTCCTGGCCTGAATTTAAGATCGCTGATATTCTTGCATTCGGCCGAGACCTTTACACCCTTATAATAGCAGCGATCACAGTCTTCAGTTCCATAATGGCGTATTTGAACGCGAAAGGTATCCAAGAACAGGAGTGCCGTTTTAAATTTTCTTCTGGCAGAAATCTATCAAGGTCGAGATTCAAAGGGTCCGGCTAAGTTTCGGGGTCGCGATGTAGGGCTTGGACGCAAGAAGCGACGAAAGTACCAGCAGGAATCATGCAATCCTTCAAGGTTACATTATCATTAACTACCCGTGCAAACACAGGAATCGGAGGAAATAACCTCAGGGTTTCCTTTGCAGCCATTTCCGTGTACTTTAATTTTGGCAAATCGTCGGTTTCAATGCTGCGGTTTGGGCCTACAGTGTTGATAACTTCCTCGTACAGAATTTCCTTTAAAAATATTTAATAAATTTTGCACTGTCGAAGTGAGCGCATTCACCTAAATTTCCCGATGCATTCCTAAGAGGATCAGCATGAAACCCATCGAAACTGCAGTTGTGTCGGTTCCCTACGAAGAAAATAATTTACCTGGAAGTAACATTAAGGGCACTTACAGCTAGTATGAAAGTTATGACGTGATGGCGGAATTCTTCGAAATGTCCGTTTTTAATTATCTCAAATAAAACGTCGAGCCCTGATTTGTTTTCCTCCGTTTTAGCGTTGGAAACGTACCGTTCCTTTTGTTTTTCGATGTACAGTAAAAATTAGAAGATTGGTATTGAATTTTAAAAAAAATCGAGTCTTACGCTGTCGAAAAACTGAATCATTTCCGATTTTACTTGAAAAATTGGAAAATGAATTGATTGCGATACCATAGAAAATACACCCTCCTCATAATGAGGTGGCTAATACTAAAAACAATTTATTTTGTTCATTTAATTTATATAGAACGTAAACCGTGGGCGGCTGCTAATTTGATCAATGTACCTTTGGTATATTATTTCAGGTATAAAATATGGTAGTGTTTATGCGTTGTTTTGGAGGTAAGTGGTCAAACTAAAACTATTTTATTATTAACAAAATTTAACTTTGCTCTCATAAAATAGACAAAATTTGATTTACAACATATCAGTCAAGAAATTATCATTTCATTTGATATTTGTTACCGTAAATACCATGAATATAATCAGCATCTGTCGTTTTACTGTTTGAAAAAATTGAACAGGTATACAGGTTGAAATATTTTGGTCTTGAAAATTCTAAAGCAACTGAAGTTAACTATAATTTACTATTAAATAACTCGCGAAATTATAAATTTCAACAAAACTAATTGTCTACAATGTTTTTCTTAAAATGGTCCTAATTTCGTTAAAACGCAGGGTGACAGTTGGCGTTGTTTGCTTGTTAACCCATTGATGGCCAAAGGTGCATTTACGCACATTTTTGAAAAAATCAATTTTTTTCTCATATTTTCAAAGCTTAACCTTTCAAGAATATGTCTTTAAAAGGATTTGCTTGGTTTTTAATATTATGACTGGTCGCTGGGGGTTAGGTCAGTTCACCTCAATTCTCATCAAATAACAAACGTTTACTACAAGCAAATTTGGATAAGATTTAAATATACATAGAAAAGTTTAATTTGATCTATCGACTACTTTTTTTGTTTTAGTACGGAACCCTCATTGTGCGAGCCTGGCTCGTTCTCAACCGGTTTTTTATTTAATTTTTTTAAAGAACAATCTTCATTAAATTTTGATATCTATTTAGTTACAATATTTGAATTAACCATGAAATGCTTGATAAAATTTGTTTTTCAAAGAAATTGATCCAGTCCTCTAAAAAAAAATTTGGATTTTTTTTTTAATTGATTAATATTGTGTGTTCCTATTTGAATCTAATGGTAGCTACATATATCACACAAGGGTCAAATAGAAGTATTTGTGTTTGAAAGAACAGCTGAAAGTCGAAAATGTAAGGTTTCTTGTTCAATCTTGTACAGGGCGTACATAAATATATGTATTCGAATTATAACTAATAGCCAAAAATTTTAAAAAGTAAATGTTTGGTGCGCCATGTTGCATCACAAAATAATAGGTCCTTATTTTTTAATGGAAACCTAAATCAAAATTCTTAATTCTAAATTTTGAATGATTTTGTTCTGGCTGAATTGGACGATGAAAATTTAAAATTCAGAAGAAAAATTATGTATTAACAAAACAGATGTCCGACACACTCTGCTTTACAAATTCCGCGGTGGTTGCAATTTACTTTTCCGATAAGTGGATTTCTCGCTTTAGGCAAATAATTTGGGCTGTACGGTCGTCTGATCTAACCCCATTAGATTACTTATTATGGGGTTATTTGAAGCAAAAAGACTATAAAAATGAGTTGGATAACAACATTGATTTGTGAAATAAAAAATTGTGGAAGCTGTTGCCACCATAAATGAAGATATATGTCATCTGTTTATGAGGAATTTAGAAAGACAAAAAATGTGTACAAGTAGGAGGTCTTCACGAGCAATGTATTTTTGTTATTTGTTAATTCAAAATTTGTATTTAAGCTTTTGATACATTTCGAAAACAACCTTGTAAAATAACATTTTTTACAGGACACGTTGTTTAAGGTCGATTGGGTACTTTCTATTTTCTAGAGTTGTACATTTCATTATAAATTTGACAACTGTTTTTGATTTCCTACGATAAGCAAGAATTTTTGTCAAGAATGACTTCTTGTCGCCAAATGACGGATAAGAAAGTTTACGAGAGTGCGCAATCTCATTCGAATAAACAATGTAAAATACATCTAAATCCAGATTGTTTCAACAATTTTCAGTTCATAGTGTAATTTTTGCTTTGTAAAAATGTTTCAAAACATATTGATTTTTGCTAATTATAGCGTTATTTATAAAGGGTTCGTTTATGCACCGTCGTATTTTTTTTGGAAGTATTCGAAAAAAATTTCAATAAAACATCAAAACCATCTAACTGCCCTTTCACAATGATGTTAATGTTAGGATGGTAATGTGAACGTAATGTTAATGTTACGTCCAAAACAGTACAAAATCATTTCGATGTTCACAATGATGTTAATGGTAATGGTAATATTAGACTTTGACGTAAGAGCCATGTTAAATTTAAAAAAAAAATTCGAACTTCTAACATCGCCAATGAAAATACGTTATTTTGAAATTCTCAATTTATATTACAAAAAAGATTGTCGTGATGACATTAGATCGGTTTTTTAATTTTCATAGCTTATTTTTTATCAAAATCTTACCAAATTTATACTACAATTCCCAAAAAAGATCACTTTCAATAGATAAAGCGCTTTTTTTTCGAAATTGTTTGAAGGGCTCTCAAGAAAAATTAAATTTAAACAATTCAAAAAACACGGCTTTACTAAAAGTTTCGTAACACTCAACAACAATCAAAATCTAGATATTCTGGTTACGTCCCGACAAGCCTAAAATCGTCGATCATCTTTTAACATTGGCGAACTTAGCATACATTTGTCGTAGTTTAAACTTTTAAATCAAAAACACCCACTTGAAGTAATAATTTGACGGAACTGAGCGTATCGCTGTTAACATCATTATGAACACCGACACTTAACATTATCATTAACATTAACATCATAGTAAAAGGACAGTTAACGAAAGCCTTTCAAGTAATATTGAAAAAAAAATGAAAAAAATTGATGGGTTCTATTGTCTTGGCCATTAATGGGTTAAATCAGAATTTGAGATGTTCCACCGACGCACGTGAACTATGTATCCCTAATAAATAATTTAGTTGCCTCTTTCACGATTCGCAAAAGGACACATTTGACGTTTGAATGTTCATTTTTACTCCCACAATAGTTTCTAGAAAACTAATTGATTCGGCCCGTTCTAAAGTTTGATGAAAACGTACCGCAAACGATATCCACCATCGAAATGATAAAAACAATCGAAATAACCCTTCCCGACCTTCTTCTTGACAATCTCGTTAAAAACGACGGTCTGATCGTAAAACACATACACAAAACTGTTCAGCATTTTTTGACTGAATATCGGTTGCATCAATTATCGTTCCAATTTCCAAGAAGCGACTAAAGGACGAAACTAATTTTTTCAAGTTTTAATTAATCGACTTACCGTCAGCGGTTACCAGGCCATTGCCAAGGATCGGCCGCACAAAGTCATAAGGGTGGGGTTTTTGGAGAGTTTTCTGAGTACCCAGAGTCATTTGAATGTCGTGGGGCTTACTGACGGCAACGTAAACTTCGTTTCCTATCCAAAATGGTATTCAATATTTCTACAAAAGAATGTATTAAAATAATTTTAACTGGGGTTTACTTACCTCTCGGTCTTCCCATGAAGTAAAAGGCATTTCCTAAAAACGGAATTATTGGCGGACTACGAATATTCGACAGTTTGAAAAACCGTTGCGTTTTCCTAAAATAAAGGATTACACACACGATTAAAATCGCGATCAAGACAGAGAGAGCCCGCATGTCGGAATGGTTCTCACTTACAAAATAACGCCGCTTAATTATATAGATCAATCGGTTGAACAAATTAAAAATAACGAGCAGTTGCAACACCTACCTGGAATTGTGACTTTCAAGAAACAAGTTACTCGGTAAAAATGTAATGATGTGCGTAATTGTCGGTATAATAACATCTTAGTCGATTTGCTTTTAGATCGGACATCACGGTTAACTTGCGTTTCATTGTAATGGGGAATTCAATTTTTCACTCATTTTGCTAGTTTACCTCCAGATGGTTCGGAAATTGGAGACCTGAGATATCTGGAAAACTCTGGATTTTTCGAAAATACTCGAGTAAAGCAAAAAAACAAGTTGGAGTTTTTAGGGCGAGCTTTTAGGTTCGCACAAGAACTTGTTTTTATTTCAATTGATTTGTGGTTAAAAGTCACATGTTCATCGGTCAGGGAATGTTAAAAAATAATCCTTTATTAATTCCAGCTAGACTGGAATGATTATTGAAAATTGCCAATAATTTTGTTCTAATTATTAGCAAAAAAAATACTACCGTAATTACAGTAATTTAATTGTAAGAATCACAGGATTAGACTAACTTATAATTTCTTTTATTTTTAGAAATTTACATTAACATATTATTATAATATCGAATCATACGCGTTCAATCCGTCAATCCGAATTTCGGCTTGTGGTGGTTTTCAAATTTTTAGAACGCGTTCTGAGCAGTTTTAAAACAGCCACGACCAGAATTTCGGCTTCTGGTGGTTTTCGTTTCGTTCGGTCTTCGCGCTTAATATATAAATTAATAAAGATTTGGGTAAGGATCGTTCTTCACAATTACACTAAAGAGCATGAAAAACGGGCCACCCACTTTTTTTAAAAGTTTTTGCAATACTTGGAATAAAACTTTTGGTATTTTACGATAAAAGAGGCCATCAGCATTTATGGTCCTTATCAATTTATTTAATCAACAATAATCATTACATAAGAAGATACAGAGAATGTGTAATAGGATAAACAGAGACTGTCAGAAAGCGAAGGAAAGGTATTTAGAAGAAAGATGCGAGGACTGGAGTCTCATCTTGTAAACGGGCAGTAGGACCTGGCATATAAAGTCGTTAGAACTTTCTTTAAGAAACCAAGAAGGCTTTGAAAAATGAGCATGGGACAGCAATCCTCGAAGCAAGAGAACTGTACAGCGATGAAACGAAAGAAATTTTTTTTTTTTTTTTTAATTAATTTTACTTACATTTTCCATATCCTTGAATTTTTTTTCACTTTAAATTTAAATTTAAAGTTTGTCACATTTAATTACATTACATTAAAAACACATTTTAAAAACACATTTTAAACACATTTTTAAAATGTGTTTTTAAAATGTGTTTTTAATGTAATGTAATTAAATGTGACAAACTTTAAATTTAAATTTAAAGTGAAAAAAAATTCAAGGATATGGAAAATGTAAGTAAAATTAATTAAAATATTTAAATCCATATCGGGAAAAAAAAACTCGTTTGAGGATGAAAGAAATTTTGGTTCAGTTCCAAGGCGATAATGATGAATATGTAAGCACAGTCACATGTCTTAAGACGGAAAGGCCGCGGGAGTTGATATCATACCAGCGGAATGAATAAAGAATATTGGTGATGCAGAGCACAAGGTACTAAAATGTGGGTCAAGCGATAAAATTTACGTAGGGCAGACTGGAAAAAGTTTCTATACGAGGTATAAAGAACACGTAAATCTTAGAAACGCAACATCACTATAAACGAAGCATCTGTTAGAGAATGAACATCAAAGTGGACCCATTAGTAACACAATGAAAATAGAACAAGGAAATAGACTAAATGTTACTGAAAACATGTATATCCATCGTTACAAAAATAGACAGGAAATTTTAAATGAACAAGGCAGGTGACGTGTTGTTCAAACTGATTGGAAATTAAAAAAGCCTTTAAAAACTTTCAAAAATAAGCATTCCTAACGGTTTTCTCAGATCAACATATATAAGGCCAAAACGAAGAAAATAAGATCAGAGATTTTATTGAAAATGCGTAAGGCGAAACATCAGATAAATATAAACAGTAACTGGTGTCTAAAATCTCTTAAATTAAAATGTGTTAATGTTTGTGTATAACTAACAATCATTTGTGTTAAATATGTGTTTAAAAAAAAAAAAAAAAATTAAAATGTTTTCTAAAAAGTAACCATGAGTATAACAAAGGAAATAAGGTAAATAATTTTTTGATAAATTTAACTCATGTGTGGACAATAAAGTACTAAGTTAATCACAAGGTACTGTATACACTTCTAAACGAAATGTATGAAACAGGAATTGTACCGAAATATTTCAAAAGCAATATAATTATACCAATACCGAAGAAGGTAAAAGGCGACAAGTGCCAAGAAAAATATGGAGGAATAAAGAGGAAGGTAGAAAAGTACTTATCGGAAGACCAATTTGGGTTTCTTAAGCAATCAGGCTCCCAAGAGGCAATACTAGCAATACGTCTATTGATTGAAAAAATAATAAGGAAATGAAAGGAGACATATCTTGCGTTTCTGAACATGGAAAAGACCTTTGATAATGTGAGATGGTTCACACTCTTAGAAGTGTTATCCAAAATCGGAGTCAGTGAGAAAGATATGAGATTAATATATACTCTTTATAAAGAACAATCGACCGTAATCTATAATAGGGATATTCAAAATGAAGGAAAGATTTTTAAGGGAGTTGGACAAGGATGTCGCTTATCGTCATCGCTATTTAATGTTTACATAGAGGACGCGATGAATAAGTTCAGAAGTAGGATAAACACAAGCATAAATGCACAAGGAACAATAATAAATATGCTCAGATATGCAGATGACGTGGTGTTATTAGCAGGGAGTGAAAAAGAATTAGAATATGCGGTTAACGAAGTGAGAGTAAAGACCTCAAAAAGTATAACATGAGAATAAATAGTCAAAACTAAAGTAATAGTATGTGAGAGAAATGGATAGCAAAATGTGACGGTATGTCTGGAAGGGCAGAAACTTCAACAAGTGGAAGCGTTGGGCAACCTGGGAAGCGTTATCAGCAAGGATGGAAGAAGTTGTAAAGAAATTGTAGGAAGAATCGGGCAAGCAAGAACAGCATTTAGTAGGAAAAAAAGTCTACTAACATCAAGTAAATTATCACTCAAAACTAGAAACAAGTTCTCAAAATTATATGTCTGGAATATAGCACTGTATGGTTGTGAAACATTGACAATATCTCAAAGACAGAAGAAGAAATTGGAAGCTTTTGAACTATGGTGCTATCGACGGATGTTAAAAATTAGTTGGACGGACAAGGTCACCAATGAAGACGTATTGGGAAGATTTCAAGAATGAAGATTTTGATGGAGAAACATCAAGAAAAGACGGGATTCTCTGATTGGGCATATACTAAGGCATGACGGAATTTTTAAAAAATATAGAGGAGAGAAATCAAGGAGGAAGACCAAGGTTACAATATACCGCTGAAATAATTCAAGATCTCAATTGCTAAAGTTACAAAGATTTGAAGAAATTGTCCCATGAGAGAGAAGAATGGAAAAGAATGGTGAAAATGTTGCAACAAACCAATCGAGCGATTTTGAACTAAGAGAGAGCATCATTACAAAAGAAATTTAAAGATATGCTGTCGATTCCACATTATGCATAAAGTATCCAGGTACCTACTTTCTTCAACTATTTTTGTTTTTCGTTTTAATTTTACTGAAATTTAAACTACAGGTTAGTGTGTTCATTACGGTTTCAAGTGCTGAAGATTGTGCAAAAGCTGTTACTCTAGTCGAAGATGGACGCAGCCAGCGCTATGTGGCCAGAGTGCTTAATGTCAGCAGTTATACCGTCCAAGGAATACTTCAACGGTTTGGTGAAACCGGTAAAAATACGCGGAGACCGGGATCTGGTGGAAAATGAAGAACTGCTAACGATGACCGACTCAATGTTCTTAATACGCTTAAAAATCGCCATTTGATTTTAGTGCAGACACAAAATACCTGGATAAAGTAGGAACAAAAAAATTACACTGATTAGCATGTACCCTGGATGGAAATCGTATCGAACATGTTTGGAACATACTGGGGAGACACGTTAGAAGTCGTGTAGTTGCAGCAACCGCAATAAATGAACTTCAAGTGTCATTTCAGGGAGAATGGCAGAATCTTCAGCAAAATGATATTCATGAGCTCATTAGTGGTATTGGCCTCCGTATGAGGCAACAGTTAGTGCTAGAATAGGCAATACGAAGTGAAAGCGAAATTTTATTTCATAACCTTTGTTAATTTTAAGACAATTCATTTTCTTAATTTCATTAAATAAATTTTTAAGTACCATAATATGCTGTTTTTATCTGCAAAATGATAGTCCTTGTATTTGTAAAATACCAAAAGTTTTATTGGAAATGTTACAACAGTGATGCTGTTATAAAACATTTAAAATAAAATAATGGTTGGTTAGTTTTTCTTGCACCTGAGTGTTGAATGGATACAGTTAATTTCAGCAACTGATAAAATTACTGCCGGCAGATTGTAGTATAGCGCAAAGTGTATAGCTGAATTTGATAATAAATATGTTTAGCGCAAATAACAATAAAATTCGGGTGACATGACTATGCTACAGACAATCATTTGATATAATTTTATTTGAATCCAAAATTAAGATAGCTCTTTCTCTTTATAAACAATTTATTGCAAAAACATAACCGCCTGGGGTTCACGCAGATTCCTTTGTTCAATCTAAATGTTAACAAAATTGATTACAGTCGATTCCGCTTAATGGGAACACATCGGGAAATGGCATTTTGTCCCCATTAAACGGCTGCCCCTCTTAACCGAATTTCATATTAAATTTTCATTTAAGTAATAACAAAACAAATAAAAATAAATTCTAACATGAAATAATAAATACGTACATAAGTAAGAAGTTGTACATACACCTTCGAGCGTTCATTAAATTATATCAATAAATTATTGAACAAAAATACATACGATGGAACAGCCAAATGGAATAAATTCAGTATCTTAATTACTGTGTATATTTAAATAAAATCCTGAAACTCTTAATTTTTAGTTTATCACATGATATCATGAAAAGTGAAAATTTCATCCCTAACCTCAACCCCCTTCGACTGACAGTTACAACCCACAAACTTTTAAATAGAAAGTAGGGGTTTGTGATACCTCATTTGAAAGGTCTCTTCATGCTCGATTCAAAAATGCTATGGTTTAAAAATTTATTGCAAAAATTAACAGCAAAAAAAAAAAATCTGTTTAACGAAATTTACTACAACAAACTAAAAATCAAAAACTAATAACGCGAAGTCGTGCGAGATAATTATATAAGTACGTAAAATATGATTAAACTGCATTCGACGGGTCACCTGTAAGCAGCGTTGGTGTCTCCATTAAGTGGAATATTGTCCCAATAAAGCGTTCCAATTATGTATTAGTTTAATAGTTTGGTTTTCGTTTTTAAAGATTTGTCCCAAATAAGCGGCTGCCCCTCTTAACCTATTATTACCTGGACGCGGAACCTAAAGCACCTTGATATAATATACTGGTTTCAATGAACTAATTACACGTTGCCCCATAATTAGCAACTACTTGGAATTCATAATTTGCACATTCAATTAGTCTATATAAAGGGCGGTTCTAGATAAAAATTACAAAAGTCGCAACATGCTAACTCTCAACATCTTGATCGTGACCCTAATCGCCTGTTTGATCTTTTATTTCAGAAAAACGAGGCGGTTTTTTAAACTGTCGAATATTCCTAGTCCGCCTCTGATTCCCTTTTTAGGCAACGCTCTTTACTTCATGGGCAGACCATCAGGTAAACATCATTCAGTTAAAATTAATTTACCGCATTTCTTGCAGAAGTATTCAACACCTTTTTAAAATTGGCCAAAAAATTCGAATCGCCATATAGCTTTTGGATAGGAAACGAAGTATATGTAGTTGTCAACAAACCACAGGACATCCAGTTGACGCTAGGGACTTCAAAAACGCTGCAAAAAACCAACGATTATAAATATCTGAGGCCTTTCTTTGGCGATGGCCTGTTGACAGTAGTTGACGGTAGGTAAGTCGATTACCTAAATATTGAAAAAATATTTTTTCCTCTTAAGCCGCTTCCTGGAAATTGCTACGAAAATTGAATCAACCGGCATTCAGTCAAAAAATGCTGGACAGTTTTGTGCGTATGTTTTATGATCATACCGTTGTTTTTAACAAGGTGGTCAAAAAGGAGGTCGGGAAAGGTTATTTTGCTTGTTCAAGTTATTTGGGACGGTTGATGATGGACATCGTATGCGGTACGCTATCAACAATGTTTAGTAAGAGCCGAATTAATTCTTCTTCCAGAAACTATGGTGGGAGTTAAAATGAACATCCAGACGTCGAACATGTCCTTTTGCGAATCGCTGAAGAGGTAACTAAATTGTTCATTCATTAATGTAAAATTTCAAACTATGATCGACGTTTGTTGATAAAGTCATCGCAGAAAATTCATCGTACAAAATTTATCGTAGAAAATTTATCGCAGGATAATTCATCGCAATTAATTTTCGATAAATTCAATGGCGATGAAATATTCCCTGCAATGAATTTTCTGCGATTAATGTTTCCTGTGATAAATTTTCTTGTGAAGAATTTTCGTCGTTGAACTATATGTGAACCCGTCAAAAAGGTATAAAATGTTTCAGTTGATCTTAATTTAAGAATATAGTAAAACTTGTTAAATTAATCACTTAGATAGTGTCGCTTCTTGATGACGCTACGTTGAACTATAAACCCAAAAAAAAATAGATGTCGAAAAAACACGATTCAACGAAGCGATAAGAAAATCTAAATTTAGTATTATTTTTATAGAGAAAGGTTTACAGATAGGATGAATGTACTTGATATCGGTCATTTAACTGAATTTTGAAATTACTGTAATCATATCTGGCGAACAGTTATATTTAACGAGATGTTTAGTAAGAAATAATAAAAATGCATCAGAAATGCCATGTTTTCAAGTTTAAATTTTTTTAAATATTTATTTGACATGGTATACCGCTTATCGATCATCCGTACATTTCGTATCAATATCAGTATCAATATATACAGATTGCGGCCGTACAATAGGTATGTAGGTACATCACCCTATGTCAAGTTTGTGTATAAATAACCGCGGAATTTATGTCCTCAACGGTCTAGTTGTCAGGTTACAAGGTGCTGAAGTTAAAATATAGGATTGTTGGGAAAATCTCGAATTTTGATACGTTTCAGTAGAAATGTTTTGCTTAGTTAGAATTTTTTTTCGAGCGATCTACATTTTTTTCACAGTTCGACCTTTTTTAGAATACTCGGTTAAATCTAGACACAAAGTGGTATATGAAGCCGTTTTTGAGTAAAACACGGATCAAAGAACACCTACTTGTTTTTATTCATTTATTTATTTATTTTGTTTATTGAATTTATTGCTAGTCGTAAGCTAAATTACTGCAACTTTGCATTATTCCTTATTTTAGGTGTTACTATTTTTTTCGCAAAAAAAGCCATTTTGTTTTTGGACCTTTAATACCCAGTACGTTAAAACTTATGTATGTGTAGATAAAAAAATAAATATTTCAATCTTCCATTTTCATACACGTGATTGCACGTGTCAACTTTCAGGAGTCTAGGAGTATTTTGACGTTGTCGTTATTTTTGAGTCCGCGTCCCGTTTGGAATAAAGCTGCACTGGTCCAAGGGTGTCAGTAGCAAAAAAAAAACATTTTGCACTTCTGTGCTCCATAAGCTGTCACGTATTCATGGAATGTAAAATTTTTGAGATTGGTTATAATGGAAAGGTTTTAGAGCACACTGAAACAATGCTGAATATAGGCAGTTTTTTCAATAATTTTCCAAGTTTGATTGCTCGCCGTGTGGTCATTTTTCATCCAATTGAATCAAACAAAAAACCATAGTAAAGAGCATTTAATGCCCATTACACTACCATATCATTTGTTTCGATGTAACCAGTGCATCAGCCTGGAGCGCACGAGACGTGAGATAACAGGAAAAACAGTTCATTTCCGGTTTAAGCAATCAAAGTGGTGAACTTCAAAAAATCGTAGCTCATAAACTATTGGTCCTAGAGTAGCGGTCTCGATTCGATTCTGAATGCCTATATCGTCAGGTATTTAAATGAATCAAAATTATTTTTTTTCCAAAAAACCGTTTGCGCAGCATACTCAAAAACGTGTTTTTTTAAAGTTCAACCCCCATTTTCAACACTTTCCGGAAAGGTCACGAGGTCAAAAACTGGACATTAACATTAGGGGCATTTATGATAAAACATATCAAAAAAAACAAACCTGACTGGCCTTTTGCAGGGTAACCCCTCTTTTGGTGACATTTTGCTTGGGCTATTACGACTTATTATTTATTTAAAGAAGTGGGTTGACTCATTTTTTATTATTGTACTCTTATACTTTGTTGGAAACGACAAAAATGGTATAAGAAAAAGTGGCACTAAGTTATTATAAAACAATACAACATTTTTTATAATATGCAATTTAAATTTATTATGTAAAATAATAACAATCAATACTTTAATTGTTATTATGTAAAATAATAACAATCAATACTTTAATTGTTTATGAGATTTTGATTGGAAATTTTTCCATGACATTGATGTCCTCTTCGTCAGGCCTGCAAATTCGTTACAAAAGCACACAAGATTAAAATATTAGATGATTTTACAGACAATAAATTTATAAAAAGGAATCAACCAAAACATGCAGGGATTAACTCATTATTGCTCAACTCTTTCATCCTAACAGTTTACGCTTGTGAGTTGACATTATTTCGATTATAAAGCAGTAAACTTTATTTTATGGCTTGAACCATTTTTGCTTCACGTATACCAGCTTACGAAGTATTCAAAATGTTTGTTAACTCATTATGTGGATTAACTCATACAGCATTCATTTATCACCAATTTGAAATCTATCGGCCGGGGAAGTCTAGTTGCAAAGCCAGTTTTTATACAGTGTGACAACTATACTGCCGTTCTATCTGCAATTTAACTGTTTTGAGATAAATGAACTTTTGTTAACTTCTCTTGACAACTTTTTATTGTTTAGTATATTGTTTTCATTTTTTTGACATTCAATGCATCATCCTTAGGAGTATTGCCAATGAACCCTAACATTATTAAATATTACAACTTTGATACAATTTGATATTTATTGCATATAGGACAATATCACTAAGTTAGTGAAAAGTTGAAACAAAAATGTTTTTATTTTCTAAATCCAAGTTAATTAAAATGCAACAGTAGTAATAATAACTGGAAACTTTATTGAACTCCTAAACTATTAGCACTGAAAACAATATGCACAGTACTTTAATACTCTAAATCTATATCATTTGTATTTGTCAACACTGACAATTCATTCTAGAATTTCATTCTGTTAGCTGAAATATGCGATATCAGTTTAGAAATCAATGTAGTTTTCCTCTCTAAGCTAACACTTTTACTTAGTCACCTGAAAATTGAAACTAATGTACTTAGTAAAAAATGTCCTATCTCCACCAAAATAGAGCATTATGTCTAAGCATTCATCACGTAGGACTTTTCTCCTAAGTAACATTTGCCAATTTTGCACTTGTTTAGCATGTTAGTAACGCACATAGGAGATTTGTACTTTGTAGAAAGCTGTAGAAATTGTACGTGAATCCTTAGAACTTATAAACTCAAAATCGACAACTTTGTAGATAGGACCTTTAGTTTAAGCACGGCAGTATACATGAGGAACATTTATTTTTCGATTATGACATTTTAGGGTCTAAGTCAGAACGTAGATAAAAGAATTTTGTTCTCGAAAACTGCGCTTTGATCTGGTTGTCCTCCCAAATACCTAAAATACCATGGCCAAAGGAAAGTAATGAAATGAATAATGTTTATCATTCACGGTTTCCACCCGATATAAGCTAAATTAGTACAAAGTAACATGATAATAAAATCTGCTGTTTTTAGTTTTTGCTATCTCATAGTGAGGAGAGTGTATTTCCCATTGTACCACAACGATTTCATTTTTCAATTCTTTGAGGGGAAACAATACAAAAAAGTAAAGGAAGAATTGTATCAGTTTCTAGATAAAGTAAGATAGGATTTTTTTAATTCCAAGCCAACCTTCATATATTTGCAGTACATTGAACAGCAAAAGGAACGGTTCCTTTCTTATACACAAGTAGAAGAAATCAAATCAGGGCTGGACGTTCTATTCGAGACGATGAAAAACGGACAAAAATTCACTTTCGAAGAATTCCGTTATCATGTCATGACTTTCATACTCACTGTAAGTGTCCTTAATTTTTCTTCCTAGTAAATCATTTTTATTTTAGGGAACCGACACCACTGCAGTTGCGATGAACTACATGCTGATCCTCTTAGGAATGCATCCGGAAATTCAAGTGAGTCTCAGCGTTCTACCTGCTCGAAAATAATTAATTGTTTTTAAAGAAAAATTTATACGAGGAGGTCGTTAACAACATAGGTTCAGACCGCAACATCGAAGCTGACGATTTGCCAAAATTAAAGTACACGGAAAGGGTCGTGAAGGAAACTTTGAGGTTATTTCCTCCTGTTCCTGTGATTGCACGAACGGCCAGTGATGATATCGTTTTGAAGGATTGCATGATTCCTGCTGGCAGTACCGTTGCCCCTTGCATCATTGCCGTGCATCGCGACCCCGAAACATGGCCGGATCCTTTAAAATTCGATCCTGATAGATTTCTACCCGAAGAGAATTTAAAACGTCACCCCTGTTCTTGGATACCTTTTGCGACTGGGCCGCGTAATTGCATTGCCTTCAAATACGCCATTATGGAACTGAAGACTGTGATTGCTGCTTTTATAAGAGTCTACAAGGTCTCAGCCGAGTGTAAGAATGTCAGCGATATTAAATGCAACTTAGGGGTGACAATGGAACCAATTGGTGGGCATCGAATATCTTTAGAACTTAGGAAAACTGTATAGGAAATTAAAAATATGGACAGTTCTTGACACTTTGGAGAATAAAAATGGTTTCATTAAAATTTGTTTATTATCACTACTCTTGCTTTTAATGAAATGTCAATTAGTTGAATTCATCTGGGACACAAACTGTTGCATTATGACATTTAGTTAAGGGGGTAAATGACGTGGATTGCAAGATTGAAGGTTGCCATTAAATGCTCAACATTCGAATCCGTTCATAAAATATAAAACATACAAAACGATCAAAACCAAGTTCAAAACGTATTTCAATATCTTAAAATGAAATTGTGTGCTTATTAATAATACCTTCCCGACATAACACCTCGTATTTGGGATTACTTAACAAGTTTAGTTTATCCAGCACCTGTAAGTCGTTTTGCAGTTGCAACAGCGGATTGAGCAAAGTTGCTATGCAAATTGGGAAAATCATGGGTTTCTGCAAGAATGCAAAGTTTTTTCTAAAAAAACGTAGATGTTGTGTACATTTGAGTATTGTTTCTCGCTAATTAATTAGAAGCTAAACAAATCGGAGTAATTAAAAACAGTCGAAGAAGACAATGGCCCTATATGTATATTCTGAAACTTCAATATTGGCCTACAGATTTTACAAAAGCTGACATAATACTCATTCCCAAGTCCGGTAAAGACCTCAGCTATGTAACATCATATCGCCCAATAACTTTGTTATCGATGATCTCCAAACTTCTCGAAAGGCTTGTGCTACGAATCGCAGACCCCGAATTGACACCAATAAACTAAATATCAGAGTACCAATTTGGTTTTCGTAAATCGCAATCGCAATCCAACAGTGTCATCGGATCACTCAAGTAATAAACATTGCTTTCGAGAAAAAGTTTTACAGAACAGTCATTATTCTAGATGTTAGCCAGGCATCCGAGAAGGTCTGATATAAAGGCCTTATCCATAAAATCCAACAAACTATACCCCCTTCATTCCACAAGTTACTAGAATACTTCCTAAGTCACAGGCAATTTCGAGAATGAGTCAATGACGAAATTTCATCTCTACACTAAATCAATTCAGGCGTGGCGTCCTGAAACACTTCCTATATCTTTTATTCACTTCAGACCTCTCAACTACTCCTTCCACAACGATAGGAACTTTCGCTGACGACACCATTATTCTTGCAAATCACATCGATGTAAATGTTGCATCACAACAAGTCCAAAGCCACCTTAATCTTCCCGAAAAGAACAATATCCATCAATTTATCTGGACGATATCGAGATACCTTGGTCGACTTCCATGAAATACTTGGGACTTCACCTCGACAACAGACTTACCTGGTGAGACTATATTTGCATAGAACTAAGATTCCAAAACCTCCACTGGCCATTTGAAAAAACATCATACGTATCTCTAGACAATTATATAAAACTATCATCAAGCCCATATATCTACGGTATGGAATTATGGGGCTGCGCTAGCAACTTCAACATCGCCATCATGCAAAGATGTTAGTCTTAAATATTGTGTGTAATAACCAATGCACCATGGTACATAACTAATCAGATGCTACACGAAGACCTTGCTATTCCGTTTGTAACACAAGTCATACAGGACAGAACAAAAAAAAAAAACACCTCGACACGATCTCAGTCTAAATAATCCCCTGTTGTCTGACCTCCCACACCACGAAGTTATTAGATGACTGAAGAGACGCTAGCCCACTGATCTGCAATAAAGAGGATCAATTGCTGGAACCCCCCCCTCTCACCACGTCAGTTGAGATTTCATCAAATTAGCCTATATAATGCTTTGCTGTTCTGATTGCTGATTTTTTATTCAAATAAAAAAAATGTATATTAAAACTTTTTAACAGGTTTTTGATTGCACTACAGAGTTAGCTATAAAGTCACATGAAACCCATTATACATTTTCGAACAGTGACCTCCATGAAAATCTAGAGAAGTTGAAAAAAAATTGAGTAGCCATTTTAAAATATAGATGCTAATTGTAAGCATTTTTTTAAATGGTAGACGGTGTTTCTCAATACAGATTCGAATTTTACTCGAAAGTACGAATCACTTTTTCTAAGTCACCATACAGACCCTTACTTAGATCCGTGCCACATGTATAAAAACCAAGGAACTCGACTCGACTTTCACATATTATTGGTTCCTGAAAATGTGTGAAAATGTTGAATGTTTGAAAGTAGAGGGTTATAAAAAAAGTCATCAAAAATTGTGTAGCTATTAAAATATTTATTTATTAATAATAATATTTATTTTTTCGCAACCTAAGGCGGTCCGATACGAAAAAATTGAAAAAAGCACAATTTTTTTGTTTTGGTCCATTTAATAACGTTTGTAATACTTGGAATAATACTATTGGTATTTTAAGATTTTCTACCCGAAGAGACTTTAAAACGTCATCCCTGTTCTTGGATACCTTTTGCGACTGGGCCACGTAATTGCTTTGTGTTCTAATACGCTATCATGGAACTGAAGACTGTGATTGCTGCTTTTATAAGAATCTTCAAGGTCTTAGCCGAGTGTAGAAATGTAAGCGATATTAAATGTAACTTTGGGGTGACAATGGAACCAATTAGTGGGTAATCAAATACCTGTAGAACTTAGGAAAAATGTAAAGTAAATTAAAAATACGTTACATAGTTCATGAATTCTTTGAAACATTCTGGAGATGAAGAGGAGTTGTTTATTGTCACTACTATTATTGTAGGTGAAATGTCAATTAAATGAATTTATCTGGGAGACGGACTGTTGCATTATGCATTGTGACATTCAGTTGAATGGCAATTAACATGGATTTGAAGATTGAAGGTTGTCATTAAAAGCGCATCATTAAAACCTGTTATACAGGGTGTTAAAGAAATGGGGCCAACAATTTATAAAAGATACTGTACATGTCTAAAGTTCCCCTCATTAAAAGGTATAAAACGTTGAAACAAGAATGTAACAAAACCACTATAAAAATACTACGTTTTGATATGACATTTTTTTATACAGGATTTTTTTTAAATGGCGCCATCATCACTTTCTTCAAATAACATCCCGTATTCTTCGTCATGATTTTGAGAGGTCTTTAACTGGTAAAACAACACTGAAAATATTGGCCTCTTATAGAAGGAAAAATTTGAGAAAACAATTATTGAAAAAAATCAAATAATAATTTGACAATTCTTAAATCATTTACATCTTTTTACATTACATTTTGGGTGTTCAGGGCGTTTCTCGTCGAAAAAAGACATTACGATCAGTTCTTTAAACAACAACCAATACTTTTTTGTAACAATTTTGATGGGTTGTTTGACTGTTAAAATGACGGTGTAATAATTGTTTTTTTTTTTTAATGTTCAGAGAGAAATGTTTTATACCGCCATTTTAAGAGGTAAACAATCTATCAAAATCATGATGAATAAATATTGGTTGCTATTTAAAAATATCAACATTGACGTCATACGAATTTCAAACATTAAAACTCAAATATCTCAAAAAAACGAAATTGTGACTTATATCGTTCTTCCCGTGTTCCTTTCAGGTGTTTTTAAAAACTCAGTAGTTTAAGGTTTATTGAATTATTATTTTATTTTCTTCAATAATTTTTTCTTAATTGTTTTTCTTCATTACGTGACCAAGTTAGTTTTTTTTTTAGTGGTTTTGTTATATTTTTGTTTCAACGTTATATTCCTGCCAGTTCAAAAGATACCAGGGGGGGGGGGGGAGATTTTAGACACGCTCGAAATATTTGCATAAATTTGTTGCATAAAACAATAAAAATTAGACAAAGGACCGTTCTTAATATTATAATAAATATCGATAATTTCAGAAAATGATAAAATTCCTACCGAAAAATCGTAGTATAACTCAAAGTGCACATCTGAATTTGATAATAAATATATTTAGTATACATATCAATAAAGTTCATCTGACGTGACTATTCTAAAGCTAAACAACGGAAATAAGTTTATCCACATAGAAATTAATGTCACTCTTTAATAAAATTTTACTGCACAAGCATAACCGAATGACATCACATAGATTCCACTGTACATTCGAAAAGTTAATTAAATTGATTATTAAGTAGATGCACATAAAGTACATTGATGGGTATTGGTTTCAATAAACTAAAAGCCACATTACACGTGTCTGCATTATTTCCAACTGCTTAGTATTTACAATATGTCCCTGCGAATAATCTACATGTATAAGTGGAGTATCCTAGGAAAAATAACAAAAGTCAGAAGATGCTGACTCTCAACATATTGATTGTGAACCTAATCATCTGTTTGATTCTTTATTTCACAAAAACAAGGCGATTTTTCAAAATGTTGAATATTCCTAGTCCGCCCCTGATTCCCTTTTTAGGTAAACGACATTCAGTTAAACTTAATTTACCGTATTTCTTGCAGAAGTATTCAACACCTTATTAAAATTGGCCAAGAAATTCGAGTCGCCGTACGGCTTTTGGATAGCAAACGAAGTTTACGTTGTTGTCAACAAACCCCACGATATCCAAATGACGCTGGGAACTCAGAAAACACTGCAAAAGCACACATTTATAAATATCTGCGACCTTTCTTTGTCAATGGCCTGGTGATTGCTAACAGTAGGTGAGTCTTAACTGCTTGAGCACTGTTGTACGTACAGGCACTCGAACTTATATCGTTTGGTAATGGAATAGATAATTCTTTATTTTCATAGGTTTAAAGCAATAAAAGAAATATTTCCATATTTTTTTTGTATCAACTGTTTATAGTATGTTAAACGCGTGAACAGTAAGTTGTCGTAGAAAAAGTATCGTATGCAACGCCCACAAAATGGCAATTTATACTCGTGCAAAATGAGCATCATTTTGTGCTTGTTGCATAATATACTATTTCTCTATAGTGATGTTTTTGTCAGGAACGTGCATTTTTGAACGTTGTGCATATAAAAATGCCTCTACATGTATTATGATGTTAAGCCTCTATGTAGTGATTATGCTTTAGGAAAGGTTTACCAAAATTCTCGGGGAACGGAACTTTTGATAATAGAAAATACAATGGATGAATTGAACATCTGGTTCTTTTCCCAAATTCCGGCTAACTGAAAAATCATTAGAAGAATACATTCTCTGTGCAATCAGCTTTGGACAGATTTTTTCACCAATAAGTACATGTTATGTAAGTATTCAGATAAAATTTTTTACTGTTTATTAATAACTGTGTGTATTTCTATATAAACAGATATTTTTTCAAACATAATAAATCTTAATTTTTTGTTTTGAATATCGATTGGTTTTTAAAGTGACTGCCAAAACTGTAAAATTATACTTGAATTCTATATAGTGAAGTTTCTCTATAGTGAAGTTTTTCCATGGCTTTTCGAACATCACTATATAGGAGTTCGACTGTACATTGATCCTTATATTAGCTGCCTAGCGTATCCGATGCCCTTAAAACAATGAATTTTTAAAAATGTGCGAAACAGCGAATTGTTCGAAAGTAGAATGTGCGAAAGTCGAGGGCCGTTTGTAATTATTTAGAAATAGAAAAAAGATTTTTTATAAATCTGGAACGCTCTAGCGAAGGGTGATATTTTCAACTTTTGGTTTTTATGATCAGAAGTAAGCATGGCTTCATTAGGTTCATATTTAATTTCAATATTTCCTATTTTATTATTATCTAAAAATCAAACACCTTGACCTGTGCCAGTTTCAATAAACTTGAAGTAAGGTACAGGTTTCCCCATATAGTTCCCACAATAATTATTAACTGATTATTGATTATATAAACCACAGTTCTTAGTGAAAGTGCAAAAGTTCACAACATGCAGACGCTCAACATCTTAGTCCTCATCTTAATCGTCTGTTTGATTCTTTATTACAGGAAAACGCGTCGGTTTTTCAAACTGTCGAAAATTCCTAGTCCGCCAGTGACACCCTTTTTCGGAAATGCTTTGTACTTCATGGGGAGACCGACAGGTAAACAACCTACAGTTAAAATTAATTTACCGCTTTTTTTTCAGAAATAATGAACACTTTTTTAAAATTTGCCAAACAATTCGGCTCATCATACTGCCTTTGGGTAGGAAATGTAGTTTATGTCATGGTCAACAAACCCGACGCCGTTCAAATGACACTGGGTACTCAAAAAAATCTGCAAAAAGCCTATTTGTATGATTTTCTACGACCTCTGTTCGGTAACGGCCTGGTGACTTCTGACGGTACGTTGATTAACGGAATCTTCAAAAAATTTATTTTGTTTCATAGTTCCGTCCTGGAAAGTTCACCGAAAATTGATGCAACCGATATTCAGTCAGAAAATGTTGGACAGTTTTGTGCCTGTGTTTTACAATGACACAGTAGTTTTTAATGAGGTGGTCAAGAAGGAGGTCGGGAACGGTTATTTCGATTGTTTTCATTATTCTGGACCATTGATGATGGACATTGTGTGCGGTACGTTATCAATACATTTCAGAATGGACCGAATTAATCTTTTTTCTAGAAACTATTGTGGGAGTTAAAATGAACATCCAGACGTCAAATTTGTCGATTAGTGATTGCTTAAAGAGGTAGGTAATTAAATTGTTTATCATCATTATTTCAAACATTTATGCAGTTTCAAAGCCTGAACTAAAATTACTGTTTTATTATAAGTTAATAAATCGGGCAGAAAAAGCTTCCAAAAATTACAGTTGATCGCAATTTATAATATGTACCGAGTGTATCACAAAGAGCTTCGATTAGAACTTTATGAGGAAACTGCTTTTGTAGAATTTTGAAATTCAGAGATTTAAAATGTTCTCGATTATGTTTGCTCCAAACAAAGTGAAATCACTAATCTAGTTCCTTCTGTTACTACGGTAACTAATACTAACTTGATTGCTTTAAATTGAACACCCTATATAATATTTTGATACATTTCAATGGATTACTCCGTTAGCTTTATATGTGTGTTTTGTTTGGTTCATTTCAAATTAAGAAGTAGTATTGAGTATAGTAATTATCGAATTTAACAACAATAATCAATTTATGTAAAGGGTGGACAAAAATGATAGGCTCTCAATATCTCTACATGCTACCGAATTAGGATATCCAAGGGTTGTATTGTTCTTTTTCTACCTTCGACTAGGGATAATCCCTCTTCGCATTCTGCAACATTTTGAAGGTGAAGCACATAAGCTCCGAGCTGATATCATGGGTGGTCGTATTGGTGGCGTGAGCTAGTTTCTCCTCGTCCATTATTTCCAAATGTTCTGCCCATTGTTTTCGACGATTTAATCACATTTTCAATATTATAACTTTCCGGAATTGATTTCTGTCGCTATTATTTATGTTTTGCTTTCTCTGTTTCTATCCTGCTCATTGCGGCGTATGTTAAGTATTGCCTTATCATTGCCCTTTAAATTTTCACTTCTACGTATGTCCCCATATAATTATTTCTCCATACTGTATCCTTTCAGTAACCTGCCACTTGGAGTGCTATTGTGTTCTGCGTTAATATCTCTCGATGACTTGCGGTTTCAATCCCCAGGTACTCAAAGTTTATTACTTGTTCAACGATTGCTTGTTCCATTTGTAGTTCGCACCTTCTAGCAACCCCACATGATCACGATTTGTTTTCATCAACATATCACTGACTGTGATATTTTTAACTACAATATTGTGGATGAGGTACATTGATCAAATTGCTAGTGTTCACTATTAAGAATTTCCACACAGTACAAGTTAAATGATGAGCGCAATGTGAAAATAAAATCAATTGCTTTCAGATTTAGCTACCTCACGTTGAGAAGGGTGTACGTCATGTGGTATCACAACGAATCCATTTTTCAATTTTTCGAAGGCAAAGAATACAACAAGTCAATAAATGATATGTTTCAGTTTTTAGATAATGTGAGAATCAATGTTTTTTTATATTACCTACCAACCTTCTTACTCTTTCAGTACATCGAACAACAAAAAGAACGTTATGATTCACAAACGAAAACAGAGGAATGCAAATCAGGGCTCGACGTTTTATTTGATACGATGAAAAACGGGCATAATTTTTCCTTCGAAGAATTCCGTCATCACGTCACAACTTTCATTCTCGCTGTAAGTATCCTTAATTGTTCTTCCTGGTTAAGTATTATTTTCTTAGGGAACGGAAACCACTGCAGTTACAATGGGCTTCATGCTGATCCTCTTAGGAATGCATCCGGAAATTCAGGTGAGTCTTCGTATTCCACCTATTCAAA
Organism: Dascillus cervinus; assembly: GCA_949768715.1. Taxonomy (NCBI): domain Eukaryota; kingdom Metazoa; phylum Arthropoda; class Insecta; order Coleoptera; family Dascillidae; genus Dascillus; species Dascillus cervinus. The sequence continues at coordinate 20,604,449 of OX458320.1, forward strand.
AATAATTAAATGTTCTTAAAGGAAACTTTGTACGAGGAGGTCATTAACAATGTAGGTCTAAACCGCAACATCAAAACTGACGATTTGCCAAAATTAAAATACACGGAAAGGGTTGTGAAGGAAACCTTGAGGTTGTTTCCACCTGTTCCGGTGATTGCAAGAGTGGCCAGTGATGATATCGTTTTGAAGGATTGCATGATTCCTGCTGGCAGTACCGTTGCCCCTTGCATCATTGCCGTGCATCGCGACCCCGAAACATGGCCGGATCCTTTAAAATTCGATCCTGATAGATTTCTACCCGAAGAGAATTTAAAACGTCACCCCTGTTCTTGGATACCTTTTGCGACTGGGCCGCGTAATTGCATTGCCTTCAAATACGCCATCATGGAACTGAAGACTGTGATTGCTACTTTTATAAGAGTCTACAAAGTCTCAGCCGAGTGTAAGAATGTCAGCGATATTAAATGCAACTTAGGGGTGACAATGGAACCAATTAGTGGGCATCGAATATCTTTAGAACTTAGGAAAACTGTATAGGAAATTAAAAATACGTTGGACAGTTCTTGACACTGTTGATACATTTTGGAGAATAAAAGTGGTTTCATTAAAATTTGTTTATTATCACTACTCTTGCTTTTAATGAAATGTCAATTAGTTGAATTCATCTGGGACACAGACTGTTGCATTATGACATTTAGTTAAGGGATAAATGACGTGGATTGCAAGATTAAAGGTTGCCATTAAATGCTCAACATTCGAATCCGTTTAACTCATCTCACATCCATTGAACCATTTTATACAAGGTGTTGAAGCAATGGGACCAATAATTCATAAAACATACAATACGATCAAAACCAAGTTCAAAACGTATTTCAATATCTTAAAATGAAATCGTGTGCTTATTAATACCTTCTCGACATAACAACTTTTCGTATTTGGGATTACTTAAAGGAGAGAGAAACTTTAAAAATCGTTTTTTTTCTAAGTATTGCATAATTACCGTTATACACTCCGCTCTTCAAAGGAAAAAACCGCACTTAAAAATTCAAAGTCGTTTGCGAGATATTTAAGTTCTTGCATACCAGCGGTGACGTCATAACTACCCAGCCAGCTCTTTCAACTCAACAAATAGGAAACCGACAGTCGTCTTATATTACGTAAGAGTGCACGTCCAGATTTTTCTTTGCTGCGTCCTTTTATCTTCTTAACTTTTATCTATTATTGGTGTAAAATGCCTCAGTGTTGTGTCTTTGGGTGTAAAAATAAACCGGACAATAACAAAAGTGTGAGTTATCATAAATTTCCCAATAGGGAAAAGTCGTCGAAAAGATTCAAGACTTGGCTTAAACAAATTAACCGAAAAGACTTCTACCCTAATAAAAGTGCCTGTGTATGTTCAAAACATTTTACCGAAAGTGAATTTGATGAAACAACCGTGTTAAAAAAAGGTTTTTGGATGTTAATAAAATTCGCTTAAAAAAGACAGCAATCCCATCACTATTATTGAAGTCTCAACGTGATGAAGAGACGCATGAAATTGATGGGGCTACCGTTTCGACTTCTGAAACTATTAATAAAAAAACGAAGAACGTCGAATTATGCGAAGAAAAAATTTGTCAATTCACTTTTAGAAACTCCTGAAAAACGACCGTCTACAGAAGTTTCAGCCGCTCTAAGCGTTATCAGTCTCTATTCTGATATTGGAATTCAATGTGAACTGGGCGATGAAACTTTCAAAACCGTTTTGTCAAAGGAAATTATAAGTATATCAACATCAGATACTGAACAGTTTATTGATGATACTGATAATAATAAAGATCCTAGTTATGAACCGCACAATGAACTAAATAATATTGATTCCGATAATAAAATCGATTATCAAAATGAAGTTGAGTCAGAAAAAAATGAGCTGAAACACGGCCCACTCTAGATGTACAGGCCGGAAGGTGCCTTCTGGCAACATTGTACTTTACTCTGCATTCAGTCCTATCCATTCTATCGGTCCTATTACTGCCTACGTCCTATCACACTCGGATCGTTTTTTAATATTTTAAAAATATGACTTTCTTGATCAAATAACTGACAATTAGGTACCTACCATAATTAAAAAACACTTCGGAAATTGGAAAATGTATGTATTACAATAGTCTACAATCTTCAGTTTGACTAGGAACTCAAACTATAACAATCTTAAACTACTTACTGATTCATCTTATAAAAAGTATATTTTCCTCTAAAATGTGAATAAATAAAAAGTCAGAAATTACAAGAATTTGTTTTTCCGATATGTAGGTACCTACAAATTAATACAATAATGTAAACTAAATGTAAATATAAAATAATTAAAAATTAATTAACAATATTATTTGAAAGTATTTAATTTTCTTTCTTTACATGAATTAACGTGCTTTAAAGATGTAGTTTTATCATTCTTTGTTTTTGCATAATTGTTTAGCAATATATTTGCGAAAACTGAAAGCAACATATTAAATATTTTCACCCTTTCAAAACCACAGAAACAAACTTCATCCATTTGAGACTTTAAATTATCATCAAATATAATTTTGGTTAAAATGATTACAATTTGTTTGTGTGAAGTCCTTTGCAAAAATTTGGTTTCACATTCAGGTGAAATTAATTTGTTCATGACGTAAAATGTTAGGCGAGCAATGTTAACAACAAGACTTGTAGGAACGGGCAATCCTCCTCTATTCAATTCTTTAAAATACTTGTCCTCAACACTCTGTTCACTAACAATTAAAGAAGAACATTTAGAGCACCCAAGTTTTGATGCAGTTTTAAAGGCCGCATGGCCTGCGATATATAATAATGAAGACTCGTCAAGTTCTACATCTGAAGAAATAGATTCAAATATAAATTTGAATTCTGTAACATCGACAATTTCAGAACTAATCTCAAAACTGCTATTCTGTTCTTCAAGTAGAGCCTTAGAAAATGTTAAAATCCCATATTTTGCAGACTTCAACCCCAATATCCTTTTGATTCTCATTTTTCTTTCCGACTCAAAAATTTGTGTAACAGATATGTTATAATTCCCACCTGAAAGTTGTCTGTAACAGCTAATATTTTTTTCTACATTATCAGTTTGAAGTTTGCCCGTTAAAACGTATTCAACATTTAGTGGTCCTAAACTGAATTTAATATAATCAATTAACACACTTGTGCACTGATAGAGAGCTGACCATGTTTCCTGTGTCAAACCACTCACGGCTAGTGTTTTCCACTTTTTCAGCAAAACCAAAAAGTTACTTAAAAATGTAAATCTACTATCTTCACAATCAGTGAACGGTTTTTGTAATTCGTTTCTTTTTAGTGTACCTTTATACTTTGATTTTACATTTACTATACTCCGCCAGTCTATAAAAATTCTAATAAATTCGTATGTACCTGCACTAGTGACGACGCGACGTCAGAGTTACTTTCATATTCAGTTTTTAATGCACAATACGTGGATTCGTCAAAAATATTGCATGCTAATTGTACCTTTTGTCGATCTAAATTTGTAGGATACACAGATTTATAGTTAAGTTTGTATCCTGTTTTCAAAAGAGAATTGGCACATCTGACTCTATAAAACTTTCTAAGATCCAAAAATTTAGCTGCTAAAGGAGGTCCACTGATGTTATTAAAAGGGGGAAACACAAATGATTTTTCGCCAAGTAGTGAGACTACAGGGCTTCGGGGTCACCGCGAATTAAATTGATTCGCGGATTTGATTCTCGGATTAATTGATCGACGTCATCTTTAATCCTTTAATCGAAGATGTAATTACCCTAATTACCGCGTAATTGATCTGATTACAGCGTAATTGATCTGATTATAACCCTTTAATCGCAAATGTAATTGTCCTAATTACCGCGTAATTGATCTGATTGCAATTGATTTGATTATAACCCTTTAATCAAAGGATTATCCTAATTGAGATGCCCGGCGTCTCCGCCCCTGCGCATCATCTATCTCCCTCCTACACATGGTTGAACACACCATCTCTCTCGCACACATTGCATAAACCTAACAGACAAGAATTTTCATGTTTGGCGCCGCACGGCCGAGGCGTCTTCACACCTGCGCATCATCTATCTCCCTCTTACATGTGGTTGAACACTCCATCTCCCTCGCGCACATTGTATAATCGTACGGACAGGAATTTCCCCGCCAGGCATGTCTGACGTCACAGCTGTTGAACTCCCCGCCAGCACCCTTCCCGCTCTAACTCACAGCTGTCAAACTTCCCGCTCTAACCGAGAAATTTTTAAGTGAAAAAAATGCTTCGCTCCGGACGGGCTTCGAACCTGGGTCCTAAGAGGCGAAATCCAAAACCCGCGCATCTAGGCCGGCAAGCATCCCTACTTAAGCGTGTATTCAGATGTTATATAAGTGACATGGGCATTTTGTAAAAAAAAAACAACATAATTTCTTTTAATTTGTATATTTATATAACTATTTGTAAAATATAAAAAATAATTGAACTTATTTAAAATACATGCTTTTCCATACAAGTGTTTTATAATACATCGGTGGGAGATGTGCGAAAAATAAAATGATTTTAATTGTTTAATTTTAAATAGAATATGCAAACTACGTTCTTTATGCGTAATTTTACAAGCTCGGAGGTGTCTAGAAATACGCGTCTTTGCAAGCTCGGGCGAATGCATGAATTGGGAGATGTTTGAAAAAATAAACCAGGATAATTTTACAATGTTTTTATTCGTACATACATAAAAATCATATAAATTTACAATAATCGCAATTTTTAATCATCGGCGGAGGTCCATCGATTTCGGTTCTGCCACAAGTGTTGTAATGGGTTAAACATCTTCGGCAATCGGCGACATCCTTATCCAATTGGAACTTTAGAGGTAATTTATCCCAGATGAAATGGATGCTATGTGATGCGAGCTTGATGAGGAAATCCTTCGGTAAACAGGCGATATCTTCGGCTTCCATACTAGCCAAATTCTCAGTTTCAAAGTAGATTTGAATCGATCGTTCCATGGACGGTGCACTGTCATCGTTTGTATACCACGCTTTTAACGATTTCACTGTTTTAGTAGCACAATTAAGCTTCGAAGCACCAACATGATGTGTACAAGGCGTCATATTATCGCACAACTTGTTCAACGCTAGGCAACCGAGATTTTCCATATCAATGATTGTGTGCTGGAACTCGGTGATTTTTTCCAACCATAAAAGTTTCTCCACACCCTTGACGAAAATTCTCTTGGCATCTTCGAGCTGCTTGATTACTGTCTCCTTCACCAGGTCGTATGGAATATCACCAGAATTCCATGAAAGTCCATGATGATTACGTTCCAACCACAAATTAGTAGATTTATATTTGGCAGGCAGTTCATCCCATGGAAACGGTGGCTCGAAGAGAAAATTCACAGGTTCGGCCGTTTTATCATCAGCCGAGATCACAGCAAATTCTTTCAATATAAATTCGTTGTGAGATGTTTTGAAACATTGAATATCGACAATAACCTCCGCCATGTATAACAACTTTGAAGCGACTGAAGCACAAACTCCGATTACATTAGCTTCTTAACCCCACCACTAACTGCGTTGTATTCAATTATGCGATCGTGAAGAATTAGACAATAAGCGGCCGTTGCAGCTGGGAAATTGTTTGAAGATTCAAACTCAATGCGCACATCGACAGGTCCTGACTTGAGTGCCTCATTCTGTTTCGAACAATCGATTACAATTAAGGGTGTATATTTGAGAAAATCGCCTTTATTCACCAACGGCTCAGAGTCCTTGCCATAATATGTACTTTGAAAATTTGCATACATCTCATATAATAGGGCGTATTGATTATGATCAATGTTGAGATTTAACTGGTTATAGGGATAACACTGTGAGTTTAAGAAAAGTTTAACATCTTTAACGTTGCAGTGATCGAAACGGCTGACATTCATATCATTCTTATTTTTGCGTGCGGTTTGAAAACCGAGAATGACGTAGCGCGGTTTCTCCAATTGTGAAGATGTCTTTACGGGCCAAACTTGTTTGTCTGCACGTGGAAGTAGAGGATACTCATACAACTCCCAAGTTCGGAAGCTCATGGAGATGGGCTAATCTTTGGCGATAAAGTTGAGTAATTGAACTTTTTGATGATCTGATGGCTTGATGTATGGTACCAGCCACTCCAATTTCATTATTTTGATTTTAAAATCTTCAGCTATAGATTGCACAACGGCATTCGCATCACTGTTCGCACGCGTCAAAATCAATTCATGTTTAGAATTAATGATGATTCGACGGTGGTCTTCGGCGAAACCCAATATCAATTTCAGAGGTATTGATACGTCAAAGTAACCGGCATCATTAATTAATTTTTTAGCATCTTTATCAATATCAAACCAGCCTGCATTCTCGAGCAGGGGTTTCTGACCTGGACCTAGAGACACACAACCTTTCATGAAACTCGTGAGCCCTACATTCTTGCAGCGGTCAATCTCAACCGCATTCAATTCATAGCGTATTTCATCAAAGAGGTGGCAGATGGCGTTGTTGACTAAAGTTGTACTTTGAACTGCTGTTTCACCATCGGCCCTGGTTAATTTACCAGATATGTGTAACGAACTTCTGCCCGGCAACAAACACAAATCTTGATGTTGGATGGCTATGCGAATCTCATCGCTGTTGTTGAAAGTTGACGATGCGTAGGGCTGATGTGTATGACTCTCCCAATGAACGATGGATTCATCATAAACAACCGGCGCGTGAATCATTAAGATCTCCCCCTCCATGGTTGAAAACAAATAATTAATGTGCAGCAGCAGAATCGGTCTTTAATTTTCCTCCAAAAGGATTCACTTTGAAGCCCAGACTCTTCAGAAGCTCGATGTTTTGACGTGTTATCACTTTGGGTGATACACGCTGACTGACTTGATTCGGGCATGGTGATTCAATTTTATAACCCAGCCCAATTTTTGCATTATATACAATAACCATTTTTATGATGATGATGTTGACTTGACGTGAAGTCGTATAGTTATAATTTCGCCGCGAAAATTTACCAAGTTCCCGTCCTGGTCGACCAATCGGAGCTGCAGATGATGTATTACTCGCACTGTGATCGGTAGATAAATGACGTTTGTCGGAACTTCCACAATCTTATAACCCGGCGGGACGACTGGGAAAAACTCATGGATTGTGTGCACTTTGCGTTCATTGATATAGGCACCTGCGGTGATGTTGCATTCAACCCTGAGGGCGTTTACCTTCAGAATGGTTACAGGAATGTTCGATATGTGAACTACGTTTGGTTTAAGAATTTGCGGTGTAAAACCCAAAAGGTTAGCTATGGAATTAGCATGTTCAAAGTTTATCTCACGATTACACATAATTTCACTATGAAGTGTATTGTTGTTGGGTCTGATATTGATGTTGACAGTTTAATCAATCAAAGCCTCTCGTATAAATTTCTCGATATCTTCTAGCTCATAACTACCCGTGGGTAAAGTGATTTCTTGATCGCCGATGTAAAACATGTTGTTCCCAACGTCTATATTGGGAATCGAGTTAAATGTTAGCAGTTCTACCAACCCCAAGGTGTATGTATTAAGTGGCGAGAGTTCGATTGGTGGAAAATATTGAACCTCGAGCACTGATGATGCACCCGACACTGTTAACGTAAACGAATCCATTACTATTGTGATTTCCAATACTGACATGTCAACCTTTTATAGGAGTCCGCATAGGAACTTGAGGCACAAGTGTCCACAATTATATGTGTCATAGTCTTGATATTGAATATAATTATATTTGACGCTGCCAACACCGAGATATGTGATTAGATCCCTAGGTGGTTGCAGATTTCCGAAACTGTCAAAGTAGATGACATTATCACCAATCTTTTTATATGCAACCCAATGTGTTCCAGATCCAGCAGCATCATCTAGGTTAATTATTGCCGACTCGAATTTTCGAGGGCCACTCTTGGGTAAGTCATCCCGCATGTATACTCCGCGAAAATGTGGAATTTTCAACTTTTTAGCATATTTAAGTATATCGATATCGGTCAACGCTCGGCGTGGCAGCTTCTCAATTAGTTTTTTGGAGTCAGATAAAGTCCCAACCCCTGTCTGTATGGCTTCAAATAAAGACCTTTTCCCAGAGCTATAGATTCCATCGTTTTGTTGTGGCGATGAGTTTCCGCTAGTTCCCGCTTGGCGGCGCCAGCATCATTCACAGCTTTAACAACTCCTGCAACGCCACCTGTCAACGCGCCGGCGGCACTAAGACCCGCAAAGATTGGTACGAGAAATGGTAGAAAACCTCCGGTTTTTGTTGGGATTGGAAGAATACGCGGTGATCTCACATTGCATTTTCCACCGGCCTGTTTAACAGCTTTTCGAGCGCCCAGCAGTGCCGATTTGACTGCAATTTTGGCATCCCTGCTTGGCAGCATTGCCAGCCTGGCAGCGTTAACAATCTTCCGCAATGAGGCCGAGGACTTCTTCTTCTTTTTCTTTAGACCCATACCGAATTTTGTTTTAGCCTTCATGATATTTGTTACGGCCCAAGCAGCTGCTTTCTCGCCGACACTTGCGTCTTTGGCTAAAACACGCTTCCAAGCTTTCTCAATCAGTATTTTGTCGGCAACCCTCCTAGCATCCGAGTTTTCACGATCTTTAGAATAGGCAATGTCGTGTTCTTTACACGCTGCGTCTAGCGGGTTAATACCCGGATCTCCTCGTGCAAGTCTTTTTGACAATTTTGTGCCAGGTCCGCAGTACTGATAACCGGGTATATGAAGCTCCACCGGTAGTTTGTTTATAATACTGTTTACAACCCCCTTGCCGCGAGGACGATGTTTTTTCACACCAACTGGTTTACACCCCATCGATGTGTGCGTAAGCATCGCTGATGTATGACTGAGGAACAAACACTTATAAAGCCGGTATTTATGGTTTCTCAATCAGTCATGGCTCAAATTAGCTACGAGGAGCAGTCCTGCAGACTACCCATGCTGAATTTCGATGGCCTTGTGCAACAGACTAGTTCAAATAAAGAGAAACGCCACGGCGAATTATTACCGAATAGTGTGCGTGCAATATTTTGCGGCCCATCCAATTGTGGCAAGACCAACGCTCTACTGGCCTTGCTAACACACCCGAACGGGTTAAGATTTGAAAATGTGTATGTCTACTCAAAATCACTCAATCAGCCAAAATATCAAATTTTAACGCAATTACTCGCACCTGTGGATGGACTCAAGTATTTCCCATTCAGCGAACATGAACAAGTGGTTGGACCAGATGATGCGCACCCCAATTCCATAATGATTTTTGATGATGTCGCATGCGAGAAGCAAGAAAATATCCGAGCATTCTTCTGTATGGGTCGCCATAAAACAGTCGATTGCTTCTACTTATGCCAGACATATGCACGCATTCCTAAGCATCTAGTTCGTGATAATGCCAACCTATTAGTACTGTTTAAACAGGACGATATAAATCTCAAACATGTTTATGAGGATCACGTTAATACTGATATGACTTATGCGAATTTTCGAGAATTGTGTTCAGCATGTTGGAGTGGCAAGCATGGATTTCTGGTAATCGATAAAGATAGTGAACTCAATGAGGGGCGGTATAGAAAGGGTTTCGACTGCTATATGAAGACGATCTAAATTGATGATGTGCACAGTAGCGTTTTGAATGTGATGGCATCAACATGCAGAAATTTCAAGAGCATGCTGATGTTCTCCATCAAATCGCTAAAGCTAGCGATGCGATTCGGAAAAAGTATAAAATAATCAAATTGGGTAGAGAGACTGCTGAAAGGGCTATGAGTGAAGCGCTTAAACCTGTGGTGGTTCCTCTACAGCAGCTCGTGAATAACCATATTAAAACTGAAATCAAGACTGAGATGGAAGATGCTCCTGTGAAAAAAGATGTGGACCCCTATGCTGATGATGATTCACTCGCACAATATCTAAGAATGTTAGCGAAAAAAAATAAAAAGGAATTGGATACTACGTATGGTGTGCGCAAACTCGCCAATGATCGTATGATGATTGGTGATTCGCAGATTCGTTTTGAAAATAGTTTCATTTATGTGGGTGACATGAAGTATCAGAAAACCAGAGGGCTGATTGAATTATTGTTTAAAAAGTCGCCAGATACAGACTTTGTGAGTCACGATGATGCGCGAATTTATGGTCAAATCGTCACCGCAACAAATGCACACCGAAAACACTACAGTATAAATCAAAACATTCGCAAAGATAAAAGTTTGAAATTTGAAAACTTTATTGCGCCGATTGCCCCCACAAAGCATGAAGGGAGCGGTATACTACCAGAATTCATGATTGCTCGAAAGGGAGAACGAGCGCATTACACATACTGGGATGATCCTAATGAATTAATTGATCGTCTGCGCATGCTCCTAGCATCACAGGCTGCTGGGAATCCGAGTCATTCAAATGAAATCATATCGATTATCGAGGAGTTACGTGAAGCTGGCTACATTAGTCATTCCTAAGATGAGTGTTGATGTGTTTGGACGTCAGTTAAATAAAAACAGCAGCATACGCGGTCCTCCTGGGATTGGATTCCAATTGACTGCCGATGGAGATTTTAACACGCAAAATAGAAGATTGCGAAACTTGGCTGAACCCCTGGAGAGCAACGATGCCGCAACCCTCAACACTGTGTTGAGTTTAATACATAATACAATTGCAACTATAACTCAGAACATGGTTGCTGTGTATAGTGATATCAGTGCAAATAGAGAAAAGATTGAAACTCTTCAGTCTGACATACAAAATAGCTTGACGCAACAAGTTACAGCCAACGATATAAATCATGGGCTCATAACAAGCATTTCAAACGCCGTTCATGAATTACAAGATAGTTTCAAAAAACTGGCCGCAACCAATGCAGACCTCCAAAAGCGCATGACTGAAGTTTCCGAGCGGTATTAATGGATTGTTCATACACGATAAGAAGCACAATCAACCTTCAAAAGCATATGACAGAAGTTTCTGAGCTTACTATGAGTTTTGATCGAAGGCTGAAAGCATTAGAGTGACAATGCAGAAATTAGCAGTTGTTGAGGAACTTCATAAACCAGCTCGAAGAAATTATAAACGTCGCAAATTTGACATTCGTGGCTTGGATGAAACATGGCAGGCTGATCTTGTTGACATGACAGCTTATGCCGATGTCAATAATGGTTACAAGTTCATGCTTACAGTTATTGACATATTTTCAAAATTTGCTTGGGCAGCACCTTCTATGAGCAAGAATGGAGAAGATATTGCTGCTGCAATGGAGTCGATACTCACAAGGGGGCGCATACCGAAAAATTTACATGTTGATGGCGGCAAAGAATTTTATAATTTGAAATTTAAGGCGCTCGTGCAGCAACACGATATCCATATGTACTCAACATTCAGCAATTTGAAAGCATCAATTTGTGAGCGATTCAATCGAACGCTAAAAAGTAAAATGTGGGTGCAATTCAGCCTGCGTGGTAATTATAAATGGTTGGATATTCTGCAAGAATTGGTATCAACTTACAATGACAACAAACATCGAACAATCGGTATGAAGCCTAGAGATGTCAACAGTGAAAATGCCGAAGAAATTTTACTGCGTGTGTACAGGTCTTTTCGCATGCTGCCTGCGAAAAAGTTGAAATTTAAAGCTGGCGATAAAGTTCGTATAAGCAAATTTAAACACATCTTTGAAAAGGGTTATACTCCGAATTGGACAACTGAAATATTCACTGTTACTACAATTAAAAATACCAACCCGCCGACATACAATCTAAGTGATTATGAAGACAGACCTATTAAGGGCGGATTCTATGAAGAGGAACTGATGAAGGTGCAATACCCCGATGTATACCTGGTTGAAAAGATTCTACGTAGACGCGGCGATAAAGTATTTGTTAAGTGGCTAGGTTTCGATAAATCATTTAATTAATGGCTTAATAGGGCTGATGTATTATAAACACTTGTATGGAAAAGCATGTATTTTAAATAGGTTCAATTATTTTTATGTATGTACGAATAAAAACATTGTAAAATTATCCTGGTTTATTTTTTCAAACATCTCCCAATTCATGCATTCGCCCGAGCTTGCAAAGACGCGTATTTCTAGACACCTCCGAGCTTGTAAAATTACGCATAAAGAACGTAGTTTGCATATTCTATTTAAAATTAAACAATTAAAATCATTTTATTTTTCGCACATCTCCCACCGATGTATTATAAAACACTTGTATGGAAAAGCATGTATTTTAAATAAGTTCAATTATTTTTTATATTTTACAAATAGTTATATAAATATACAAATTAAAAGAAATTATGTTGTTTTTTTTTTACAAAATGCCCATGTCACTTATATAACATCTGAATACACGCTTAAGTAGGGATGCTTGCCGGCCTAGATGCGCGGGTTTTGGATTTCGCCTCTTAGGACCCAGGTTCGAAGCCCGTCCGGAGCGAAGCATTTTTTTCACTTAAAAATTTCTCGGTTAGAGCGGGAAGTTTGACAGCTGTGAGTTAGAGCGGGAAGGGTGCTGGCGGGGAGTTCAACAGCTGTGACGTCAGACATGCCTGGCGGGGAAATTCCTGTCCGTACGATTATACAATGTGCGCGAGGGAGATGGAGTGTTCAACCACATGTAAGAGGGAGATAGATGATGCGCAGGTGTGAAGACGCCTCGGCCGTGCGGCGCCAAACATGAAAATTCTTGTCTGTTAGGTTTATGCAATGTGTGCGAGAGAGATGGTGTGTTCAACCATGTGTAGGAGGGAGATAGATGATGCGCAGGGGCGGAGACGCCGGGCATCTCAATTAGGATAATCCTTTGATTAAAGGGTTATAATCAAATCAATTGCAATCAGATCAATTACGCGGTAATTAGGACAATTACATTTGCGATTAAAGGGTTATAATCAGATCAATTACGCTGTAATCAGATCAATTACGCGGTAATTAGGGTAATTACATCTTCGATTAAAGGATTAAAGATGACGTCGATCAATTAATCCGAGAATCAAATCCGCGAATCAATTTAATTCGCGGTGACCCCGAAGCCCTGTAGTCTCACTACTTCGCCATCTTTCTTATTCAACCAATTGTTTCGAATATTTTTAAAAATATGAACTGATTCAAAAGTTTAAAATGTTGGGAAAGCTGCATCTGGAAAAGAAACTTGGTAATCTACTCTTGATTCTCCCGATTCTAATAATAATTTAAACATGTTGCCGTTAAGCTTGTTGTTGTCTGAAATAATAGCAATTACGTGAAAACCACAATTAGTTAGTAAATTTATAACTTTTTTTGTTAGCTCGTGAAGATCTGATCCAGTCATATTTTTTCTTTTAAATTTCCATAAGCTGAGGAAATTAAAAAAGCTTGAACAGTTTTTGCAAAACTCCCTACATTATTTTCAGCAATTCCTCTTAAAACTCCATTTTTGAAATCCAATTTAGAGTCGACATACACTTCATCTAATTGCAATATAACAAATCGTTCAATTGCAGTTAATTTCTTATTAATAATGTTTAGAAAGTGGTTGTTCTGACTCTCAGATTCAGGTGATAACAGGAAAGAAGATGAAGTTTGTTGCAAATATTTGACATGTGGCAAAATAAAAAATGACGTTTCTTTTATAGCAGAATAACAGCTTGGAGATTGAAAATAAATCAAAAATGCCCACAATATCATTTCAATTGAATATTTTCGTGTACTCTTGAACGTTAAATTAAATTGTTCGATTAGAAAGCGCATTTTTTTTTCAGTGTAGCTATTCGAGTCTTCATCATTGCTAACAAGATCTTTCAGTTCTAACAATTTATTGGCTATATATGTTATCAATGTAGATTTTGAAAGTGTATTATGGGCATTTTCATTTTTATAGTGAAGTAACATATTCTTTAATTGTGACCACTTAGTAAGTTTCAAATTGTATGGCAATACCCAATTTAGTTCTTCTTTTGTTAAAATATTTTTGTTAATAACAACCTGGTAGGTCATATCAGAAGAAATTTTTACACTAACTATAATTTGAGGCATTTCATTAAAATCGCACTTATAAAATACTGCATTATTGTTATCACAATGAATAATCCACTCGTCAAATACTTTCAATCTTAAATCTATACAAAATTGTTCAAAATTCATTATAATATCTTTTTGAAGCAATTGTTTCGTTTCATTTTTACTCTTCTCATAATGTTCTTGGAGACGTTGGTCTGGATTTTTTCTTTGAACGGGGTCTGGTTTTGTTAAATATTTTGGAAGGTTTGGAAATATGTGAGGTATAGCATCCGGCAACAATTGAAGTTTTGACCTAGGAAATTCTTTCCACTGCCCTTGAGAGTCTTTATATTTCTCAGAATAAGACACCATATTTTTTGCAAAATGTTTTAAACAGACAACTGAAGTTTTAGAAGGTGCCTACTGTTTTCGCGGTATGTTATTCACCCAAAGTTGTCTTCGTTTTGATTCGGTGGGAAATCTGAAGACAGGTACATAACCCTCGTTTGCAGATTTGTAATTACTGTTACAACCGGGAATGCAACAATGATCAGGCATTTTCACCTAAAAGTATGTACATTTCATTTCTGTTTCAAATTGATTATCAAAACAAGTGGATTAAGTGCAGTTATCATAAGCTAATGCGATGAAAATAAATAAGTATGTACTTACTTTAGACAACACACAGTAGATGAAGAATTAAGCAAATGAAATTTAGTCACCGTAATTTGTTATTGAATTTAGCTAAGCTGAGCCGTCTTCTCTCAAGCGCAAAGTTCGGAGTGAACTACGGTGTTGCCGTTTTGTGCACCTTCCAGCCTGGTACACTAAAGATAGCCATGGCTGAAATCTCAAAACGGTGAAGATGCTTATCCTTCTGACGTATATTTAGTTTACATTGACGAAATTTTCAAGTTATTTCAATTTAGTCAGAAATGTGGATCAATCGTAGAAAAAATTAACAGGGGACATTGTGGCAGTGCCTTGTCCATTACTTCTTTCTGCAAAAATAGACACAAATATGTCTGGAAATCGCAGCCTTATATTAGGAAACAACCGTTGGGCAACATACATTTAACAAGCGCGATGCTGCTAACAGGTTAAAAATGATCAGCTTTATTATAAAAATTATAATTGTTATTTATATTATTATTATAGGTTCCAGTTATACAACAATGCAAAATTTTACCAAATGCCTAAAGCTCAAATTTTTTTCACATACAACTTATTACACAATTATCAACGAATATGTGGCTCCTGTTATTCGCGACATATGGAATAATGAAAGAGACAGTTACATTAGAACATTGAAGGAAAATAAAAATTATGACTTGCGGCTTTGTGGTGACGGCTAATTTGATTTACCAGGTCACAGTGCAAAATACCTCTGTTATACTTTAACGGAAGTCAATACTAACAAAATTGTAGATTTCATTCTATTGCAAAAAAAACTTGTCACTGGTGATTTAGAGAAGCAAGCTTGCAATATGGTGCTGAGTCGTTTAATACAGGATAACTTTTCTATTAAAATGTTGGTCACCGATCGTCATCGCGGTATCGGTTTATTGATGAGAACCAATTATAAAAATATAATACACGAATTTGATGTATGGCATCTAAATAGCTAAAAGTTTAGCAAAAAAAATAAAGGTAGGTACCTATGTCATGTGTATACCTATGATGTAGTCCAAGTTAGATACCTGTAAACGGTACAGGTTTATAATAACAATATGGTTTTAATTTTTTTTACATTTTTGTAGGTCTACGAAAAGAAATATGATTTAATTGGAGCATGGAAATGCAGCATCATAAACCATTTATGGTGGTGTGCTGAAAGTTGTGAAGGGAATGGAGAACTGCTTATTCAAAAATTTACGTCAATCTTATATCATATCACTAATCAACATTCATGGGAGGAGGATCCCGCCACAAAAATATTTTAAAAATGTGCACACGGTGAACTTCTGGAGGAAAAAGTCAAAACGACGAAATAGATAAAGAAATACTCACCAGAGTATATTATTTTAAAAAAAATTATTACCGATATAACGTTGTTCAAAGACTTACATCGCATAAAAAAATATTGCCACACTGGAAGCTTGGAGAGTTATTACCATAATAAGCGATTGAAATATATGCCCAAAAGATTGCACTTTTCCTATTACTCAATGCTACATAGGTCCGAAATTGCAGTTCTGGACCACAATTTCAATGCTAATAGCGAAAGACAAGTTCTGCATTCGTATTTCAATTTTTCAAAATCAACAAAACAGTGGGTAAAAAAAATGTATATGTTCATTACGACGATTGGCGTATGCATTTAATAGAAAAAGTAATTTTGTATGTGAAAGGGGAGATTACAATAACTGCTTTCCGAGATTGTCTAAGGTATCCATTTGATATACCTGATAATATTTATGACATATCAAAACCGGAAGGGAATTCAGCAGAATCCAAGTTCTCCCGGTTTTCCAAAGAGTGACGATTTGCCAAAAAGCAACAAAATACAATAGGTTCTTGGATGTTGGCAAGTTTTTAACATCACTTTCAAAGGCTGTAATGTGTTGTACATTTTAAAAAGTAATTTATTGTTTGTATGTAAGTATATGTAAGCCACAATGTTTTTATTCCTTTTTGCGCACTTTGAAGTTTTTATGGAAATTGCTGTTTATTTTATGTGAAACAGAATTTTTGATTGGGCTGCTTTTATTTTGAAGATTTAAGGCAGTGAACTGGCATTATTTTCATAAACAAATATGCTACAAGAATGAAATATTAACTGTTGGTGTGTGTATCTAAAATTCCAGTTCCGCATTCTGTCGGCAACAAAATAAGCTTTAAATAAATCAAATTGTATTACAGTTAGAAAATAGTTTCATGAGAAGAACTTAATCAATACTTTAGCATATCTCATTACTTATTATCGAATCGGTTCCATTTAGCAATTGATTCACTCAGTCTGCAAGACTGTCATATTTCCTAAGTAATATACTTACGTTCCTTGTGTAATTAATTCTCGTTTTTTAATTACATTCGGTGTGTGATTTTTGCAATACCGTATTGATTTATTTTTAACTACAAATCATGATAAAAAATTAATAATTGTATAAATTAAATATTGTATTGCATATTTACATATTTGCATATTGTGTAAATAAATAACCAGTTTTATAAGTTTATAACATAAGTGTTTTTCTTAATCAAAATATTCGAAGCCACTAGTAGCCTGAGAGCTTCTGAATCCAGTATAATTATTGTCCTCATCAGGAAATGTTTCTCTAATCAGGTGAACTACACACGCTGGTATTACTTTTCTGTGAATTTTTCCTAAAGTGGCCCAAGAATTAATCCAATAAACAAATTGTTTATATGCTACGTGCCGCCAGATTCTGTTGTTGGTTCTTTCACCGAAATGCTCACAATTAAACGTTTTTTTATATATTAGTGTAATGAAGAATATCGATTTTTAAAGTTTCTCTCTCCTTTAAAAAGTTTAGTTTAACCAGCACCTGTAAGTCGTTTTGCAGTTACAACAGCGGATTGAGCAAAGTTGTTATGCAAATTGGGCAAATCATGGGTTTCTGCAAGAATGCAAAGTTTTTTCTAAAAAAAACGTAGATGTTGTGTACCTTTGAGTATTGTTTCTCGCTAATTAATTAGAAGCTAAACAAATCGGAGTAATTAAAAACAGTCGAAGAAGACAATGGCCCTATATGTATATTCTGAAACTTCAATATTGACCTACAGATTTTAAAAAAGCTGACATAATACTCATTCCCAAGTTCGGTAAAGACCTCAGCTACGTAACATCATATCGCCCAATAACTTTGTTATCGATGATCTCCAAACTTCTCGAAAGGCTTGTGCTACGAATCGTAGACCCCGAATTCACACAAATAAACTGAATACCAGACTACCAATTTGGTTTTCGTAAATCGCAATCGCAATCCAACAGTGTCATCGGATCACTCAAGTAATAAACATTGCTTTAGAGAAAAAAATTTACAGCATAGTCATTATTCTAGATGTTAGCCAGGCATCCAAGAAGGTCTGATATAAAGGCCTTATCCATAAAATCCAACAAACTATACCCCCTTCATTCCACAAATTACTAGAATACTACCTAAGTCACAGGCAATTTCGAGCATGAGTCAATGACGAAATTTCAGCTCTACACTCAATCAATTCAGGCGTGCCTCAGAGAAGTGTCCTGAAGCACTTCCTACATCTTTCAATCACTTCAGACCTCTCAACTACTCCTTCCACAACGATTGGAACTTTCACTGGCGACACCATTATTCTTGCATTCTTCTTGCATCACAACAAGTCCAAAGCCACCTTAATCTTCCCGAAAAGAACAATGTCCATCAATTTATCTGGACGATATCGAGATACCTTGGCCTACTTCCATGAAATACTTGGAACTTCACCTCGACAACAGACTTACCTGGTGGGACTATATTTGCATATAACTAAAATTCCAAAACCTCCACTGGCTATTTGAAAAAACATCATACGTATCTCTAGAGAATTATATAAAACTATTATCAAGTCCATATATATACGGTGTCCTTCCGGCAAGGTCAAAATTCTGCGCGGGGACTAAAGGAAGCAACATCTGCTTCTTATTACAAGAAAACGTTGAAATCGTTTATTCGGATTCAGCTTGTGGCTGTGACGATACGAATCGCTCCGAATAAGTCGACCGTGGTACGCCACCAATAGAAAATGCCCTTCCGGCAGAGTCAAAATTCTGCGCGGAACTAGACAGCACCGATCATTCCGAGTGAGTCGACCGTGATATGCTATTAGTAAAATGTGCATTTTTGTATATTCAAAACTCTGTACGGGGACGATGCAATATGCTGAAATCATGCCATCGGAATTTTCTTTTATTATAAAACCTGAACTTGCTTTGCATTTTGGCTGTTTGCAAGTCAACTTTAGCTTGTTCATCAAAATTTCGGCTTCGGTTGTGATAAAATAAAAATCATTTTCGAACTGAGAAAGTTGAATGTTGTGATCATCGTCATTATCAATGGCAGTGATGTTTGCATGAACCTCCTCGTAATCGGTTAAAAACGGCCGTAAGGAATCTAAACGCCCCTGTAAATTTATGACAATCTTTGCAGGTTATACATATAGTTTGCTCGGGATCGCCACGCGAATCTTGCACAGTATTAAAATATATTGTAAAGTGCATCAACGTCGCCTTAAGAGCAGCATGCGCTCTTTTAAACTCATTCATACTAAAAAAATAAAATAACTAACCACTGGAACAAATTCGCGATTTACTGTTGTAGGCGAAGACGGCACAGCGGAAAGTGTAGTTGTAGTCTCAACCAGAAAGCAGACAGGCCAAAAATCACCGTTTTTAAATTCGGCTCGAAGGACCAAATGTTTGCTTCTTCTATTGCTGATGTATGATAAAATGATTAGAGTAGACCACTAATATTATCATCAAGGAGGCGCTGGAAATCGAGCAAAATATTCAATTATGTGTTTATTTTGTATTTTTGATTGTTGACACTTGTCAAGTACAGTTGCAAAGTTTGAAGAATGGTGCGTTTAACTGAGAAACAACGAATAGAAATGTTGATGATGGTAGGATATAACCCAAGTAACACAGGACGTCCAATGGACGTACATGCTGGTCCATTTCTTATCCATTTATGGACGATCCACAAGCGGATCTATAATGGACATCCAATGGACGTCCAAGCTCATCCATAAATGTACATTACAGCAATGGATATAAATGGGACGTCCACTGGATGTACATTTATGGACTTAATCTGGACGTCCATCAACGGATCAACATGGATGGATGTACGTACATTTATGGACATAAACGGACAGTACATAAACGGATCAGTATAGACGTTCATTGTACGTACAATCATGTACTTAATTCGATCGGTCCGTAAACGAATTTGAAAAAAAATTTGAAACTTTAACTAAAAGCATTATTAAACTCACTACTTTATTACTTTATGATTTTGACTTTATGAAGAATACGTTGTTTTGATATCCTGATTAGTTGTATGTAAAATGCGAAATACAACTTTGGATACAAATTTATAAATACAATACCGTAGAATGGGGCGAAAGTGATTTCTGGGAATTAAATTGATAACTAAATTAATTGCAAACTTTTTTAAATTTAGTGCTTATTCTACCGCCCTAGCATTTAGCACTTCGAATTTACAGGTAAATACGTGGATTGATGATCGCACTTGGTTTCAGATCAAAATATTTGGTTAATTGTAATTATAATTCAGTTTAACTATGCTTTTATAGTAATCCAGTCAATTTATACACAAAAAGGCCCAACCTTTCAGAAGGTCGGTGTACAAATTGACTGGGTTCCTATAAAAGCGATTTAATTTTTACAGTTACTTTTGTGAACACATATCTCGTAACCTTGAAATTTTATTAGGGTTTGTTTGTCGCGTCGGTTCGGGCAAAGAATTACCGTCTTTGCAGTAACTTATATACAGGTCAATATGCTAGACATTTGCCGGACAATGACGCCGGTTTCGTCACAATACCGAGATATTTTTATTCAAAGACATATGGTTTTACCTGATTTTGGGTAACACGCGTCGAACCTTTTTTATTTTCACTTCTAATGCAACAGTTCGTTTTTGTTTGTTCCAAATGTGTGTAGTTGAATTTCATCGACACGAATTTTAATGTACTTACAACATGCAAATTTTATGACTGTCGTAAGTAAAAATGACAATCTATTTAAGTTATTTTTTTTACTATTTTTTATGTGTTTTAGGTAACTCACTTTGACCCGATTAGGAGAAATAATTTAATTTACAAAACAAATCCCAAGTCCGCTTTATAATACTTGATAATAATGTACCTAAATCGTATTATTCAAGGACCGAGAGAAAAAGTGTAATTGCAGCTGATTATATTGGTAAGTTAAAATTATTTTAAAGAAGTTGTGTAATATTTTCTTTTTAGCTAAGTAAATTTATTCGAAAATGGTGGATAAGGACCGGTGTTGCTTTGAAATGATTTTTTTTTCAATGTTTCTAGTTGTTTAATTAGTTAATAATTAATTAAATTCTGTATGGTAATTATTTTTGAATATTCATATTTTTAAGGTTAAGTTTCTAGTTATTTAGTTAATAGTTAAAGTTAAATAGGTAAAGTTGTTCACTGCAAATTATTTTTGAATTTACAAATTTCTTTACGTATTTTTTAAAAATAACTTTCATGTTATTTAATGTGTTAATGGTTAGTTTTAATCGTTAAAGATCGTTATTGTAACAATTTTTGAATTTAGAATTTTTTGAAGCTTATTTATTTTTGAATATATGCTTTTTCCATTTTTTATTTATTTATTTTTTAATCCCACAACGTTTATAAGTACGTCCATTAATGTCCATAATTTGAATCAAAATGGACATACATAAGACGTCCAGTGAACATCCAAAACGAATCCGTTTACAATCCCAAAGACGTTCAATAAGCGTTTGTCGATGGACGTCCACGAACCGGCACGATATGGACGTACATTGAACGTTCGAAAAGATCCCAAATGTAGTCCCAAAAACGTCCACAAACTGACGTCCAGATGTACGTCCAATTTAGTCTCAAAATGTACATCCATTGGACGTACAGTGATCCTTTTGTGTACGTCCAATGTACGTCCATTGGATGTACATGTGTTACGTGGGAAGAGTTCTATGAAACAGTCGAGTGGACCAATTAATTTTGTTATATGAATTTCGTTCGTTGTTTATGACGGTGCTTTTTTAAAAAGAGTCATAAACTTGAATTTCAATTTTATTTGGATTATACAATTTACAAAATTATAACTTATTGCTTGAGAAGCTTCTAACTGACTGAAAATCTAATCTTATTCTACGTTCCGGCTTATCATGAAGTCGAGGTGTCTTTTTACGTCGGACTGCTTATGTTGCATTTTCCATCTAACACCGTGGGATTGCGATGATGTAATTCCTCCCCTCGAAGATTCGATTACGGAGTGCAACGAGGAAGTTGAACGTCCTGTAGCTCGATGTCCTTGGTGGGTTGCCTCTTATTTCGTGTTGAACATTTTTTGAAACAAAGATAAATGATTACAAAAACAATTACAAAATATATTGGCAATGTCCAAGAACTAATGTTGTGTGAAATTTGAATTCCACCGATTTCTGGTTGGTTCTCGATTACATGATTTCTAATGTTGTGTAGATCGTCTAATTGGATATTCTCCAGTTGTATGTTGAAATGTTGGTTTTCGTGTTTTATCGAGTTCCGGAAACAAGACTGGCTTATTTTCACTTATTGAGGTTTCTTGGTTCCTGATCGTTTCTTGGGTTGTTGAGATTGAACATCCTTCTGGCATATTGATTAAATATGTACCATTTAGGCTGATAGTTTCTTCTTGCTGCTTGCAGTTTAGGATCAACTTCTCATTTTTTGGGAACACTGCGATCCACTGGGTTGATTCATCGAGCTGCTTCAATATTGATTTGGTGATCGTAATCTTAGATATTTGACAATTTGAAGTTTTCTTCATGTTCAATAGTTGGATTTCACAAGGATTATTTTCCTTCAGGTCTTGAACTTCGATTTTTCCACATATGTAATATTGAATCTTGATTTTTATGCAAGGGTCACTTTGAAATGTGTAGTACAATTCATTGCTTATTAAGTATTTATTTTTTGGAATTATTGACTTGAACTGACCTTCACCAGGTATTGGTATTGAGTACAAGTGGTAATAGTTAAAGGTAGATGGGTACATAATTGGTAACTTTAATAAATACGTAATTTTGTTCTTTGAAATGTAATATTCAATTTTCATTAAATTTTGAATTAATGCATTTCCTAACTTTAGGGGTAGTAATCCTACATTGTTTTCCAAACTTTTTACTGTTATTTTCCCTTGTGCTCCGATAGCAATGAAAAATTTGTAATT
The DNA here is from genome assembly GCA_949768715.1 of Dascillus cervinus. Classification (NCBI taxonomy): domain Eukaryota; kingdom Metazoa; phylum Arthropoda; class Insecta; order Coleoptera; family Dascillidae; genus Dascillus; species Dascillus cervinus. The sequence goes on from OX458320.1 coordinate 20,627,426, forward strand.
AAATTTACTTATTAAAATCGTATGTTTTCTGAAGTGGACGTTTTACGTTGTCCATATGAATTTTGTTGTGTGACGCGGTCTTTACAGTTTTTGATTTTTCGTCAACTGCCTGGATTGTAACAGGTTTACCGAATTTGTTTGCATTCTTTTGCCGTATGTGCTGTCTAAGATACGCTTTAACATTTGGTATGAACAAATTTGGATTATCGCGTTTTTCATTCAATTTCGAAATGATCTTTTCTTTACTTTTTATTATATCCTCATTTATTTTCGAGTATAAAATTTTGATTTTTCCTCGATGATCAAAAATATAATCGTTTATTAGAATTTTGTTTAGATCGATATCGAAAGGATTGTCATTTTCAATATGACCGTTGATAACGTCGATTGGTTTCAACTTGGTAACAGAATGATTTGTATGATTGTAAGCTAATGTGGCGTAAATCATTTTATTTTGAATAGGTGTTTCTTTGAAATTTTGTGTGTTTAATAAACGTACATGTTCTATTAAAGTCGAGTGTAATCTTTCTATTGGGCTGTTTGATTGGGCGTGATTTGGTGAACAGAAATGTATTTTAATCTTATGTAGATTAAGTAAATCGTTTATTACCGAATTTTTGAATTCCGTGCCGTTATCTGTGACTATTTGCTTTGGTATACCGTGATGGGAAAAGAATTGCATTTGGCTGTCTACGATTTGCGTTGCAGCTAATGATTTCAACGGATAAGATTGGGCGTATTTTGAAAATGTATCAATGATTGTTAGGAACTTTGATTGTTCTAAAGTGAAGGTGTCGATATGAACTATTTCGAACGGTTTTATTGCGGTTGGGGTAATATTCATTTGCATTTTAACAGGATTTCTTTCGTATTTACTTTGTTGGCAAATCTCGCAATCATTTATATAAGTTTGAATCGAATTTTTCATATTGGGCCAATAATAAATTTTCTTTACTCGCTGTTCCGTTTCATCTATGCCGCGGTGGTTGCTTTTACCTTCATGGTAGTTTTGGATGATTTCCTTAATGTCGTCTTTATTGATTACATCGATTAATTTAAATTTACATCTCTTCAATTTTAAAGAGGGCCATCTAAAGTTTTTCCTAATTGTTTCGCAAAAGGGTTCGTACATTTCCGGGTTTTCAAAATACAAACTATATTGGATGTTAGGTACAATATATTCTTTTACGAAATTTATAATGTCGTTGTCAAATTGGTTATTCGAGATTTGAACTTCGAATCTTTGTTTATTATCGAAAAGTTTGAAGATTTTCGGTTTAGCAGGTGTGTGTAAAACTGAGCTAAATATGATTTGATTCTGACCGTGATTGATTGGTGAATCTGCGATTGGTATATTAACAATAGGGTTTTCCTCGAAATTTGTATGGATCGTGACATTATCATCTAACTCGTTAAGATCGTTTTGTGGCTCGTCGTCTGGTATTACTGCCGTTGACACATTATCTACTTCCGAATTTTGTGGCGGTTTCTGAGATTCTTTGTTGAATTCGTCCATGTATTCGAAAATGTTACTGCTTTCTTTTGTATGTAACTCTATACGGGATAGTGCGTCCGCGTTTTGATTTCGTTTACCGGGTTTATAATGAATTGAATAATTAAACTCTTCGAGTTTCAAGCGCCATCTGACAAGTTTAGAATTTGGTTCTTTTAATGAAAATAACCATTGTAAGGGTTTGTGATCAGTAATTATATTAAACTTTCGTCCAAAAAGATACGGTCTAAAATATTTACATGTCCAAACTATTGCTAATAGTTCTTTTTCGATGGTTGAATATCTGGTTTCAGATTCATTCAAAGTTCGGGAAGCAAATGCTACCGGTAAATCTTTTCCAATAGGACCTTGGGACAAAACTGCGCATACTGCTACGTTACTAGCATCGGTTATTAAATTAAAAGTTTTTGTGAAGTCGGGATATTGTAAAATTGGTTGATTGATTAGTAAATTTTTACAAGTTTCGAAGCAAGATTTAAATTCTTCGTCGTGGACAATTTTAGCTCCTTTTTTTAAACATTTAGTTAAGGGTTTCGTAATTTTCGCGAAGTTATTGATGAACCTTCTATAATAACCTAAAAGTTCTAAAAATCCTTTTATTTGTTTAGTCGTTGATGGAATCGGATATTTTTTAATGGCTTTGATTTTATCGGGGTTCGGTTTAACACCATTTGGAGTAACTACATGTCCTAAATACGCGACTTCCTTTCTTAAAAATTCTGATTTGTCTAATTGAATTTTAAAATTTGATTTCCGAAGTCTCTGGAATACCGATTTTAGACTGTCGATATGTTCTTGCAATGAAGTTGAAAATACGATTATATCGTCTAAATAAACGAGGCACTTTTCGTTTTGAATACCGCGAAGGATGTTATCCATTACTCTCTGGAATGTCGCAGGTGCGTTTTTCAAACCGAAAGGCATTCTAAGAAATTCGTAGTGACCGTTTTCCGTATTAAATGCTGTTTTGCTTACGTCGTCTTTATTCATTTCTAACTGATGGAAACCGCTGGCTAAATCAAGGGTTGTAAAATATTGGCATCTACCTAGCTTATCTAACAGATCTGTGATATTTGGTAACGGGTATTTATCATCTACGGTTTTTTCGTTTAATTTGCGATAGTCAATGACTACTCGCCATTTTCGTTTTCCTGTGGCATCGATTTTTTTGGGAACGACCCAAATAGGCGAGGACCACGCAGAATTACTGGGTCTAATAATTTTTTGGTCCAACATATTCCTAATTTGTTTTTCAACTTCTCGTTTGTGAATAAAGGGGTACCTATACGTTTTAGTATAAACGGGCGTTTCGTCTGTTGTTCTTATATAGTGCTTAACTTGATTTGAAAACGTTAAAGGGGAATTTTCCTGATAAAAGATGTCCGAAAATTCGCTGCACAATTTTTCAATGTGTGATTTCTCTTCTATGTTTAGATGTTCGGTACGAATTTTTGAAAAATCTAACATTTGTTTGGGGGATTCATCAAAATTATTAAAATTAATTTCCTGTAATTCTTTTTCGTCGAAGTGGTCAACTAACACGGGTTGCGAGAAATCAAGGGTAATTTCTTCAGCAGTGTTATTTAAAATTGTCGTTATTGCTTGACCGTTTTTTGCGATGGTTAAACATTCTGGAATCTCACAATTGTGGATTTTTTGATGTGGGATAATTATTTCACCATTTTGAATTGACGTTTTTATTTTCATGACTTGTTCTGAGCGGGGTGAAACAGTTATTAAATTTAATTCGCTGCCGATTTTTTGGTATTGTAGTTTAATTTGCGCATAAGGCGTTATCAAAAGATTTTTGTTAAAATCTAAATTTGCTTGGAGTAGTTTCAAATTATCTAAACCAATTAAACCTTGAAATATGTTGTGAAATTTAAATAAGAAAAATTTTAATCTAGCTGGGCGTCGCAATTGAAATATTTTCGAAACTGGTATTGTTGCGCTGTGTTTATGAGCAGATTTTTGAAAAATAGTCGAAACGATAAACGGATCGTCTTGAATTGAATTTGGATATAATTTGTATGCGAGTTCGGGATCGATGAATGATTTTGTTGATCCTGAATCGATTAAAAATTTTAAATTATATTCGGGAATTACGATGTACGGCAATTCGCTAGAATTGGTCGTATTGAACGAGATTGTTTGTGGCTTTACGTCTGATCGTTCGATAGACGGTCCACTTGAAAATTTTGTTCGTCGTGATTTTGATCGTTGACGTAACACTCGTCGTTTTCATGGTATAATGGAGATTGAGAGTCGTAATACTCCATTTCGTTTATTTCGTCGATTTCGCTAATTTCGTTAGCTTCTGTATTGAAAAGTTGCTCCGATGCAAAATTTCTTTGTGGGGGCCTAAATTGATTTTGTTGAGGTAAATGACTCTGCCTAGTAGAGATACTCATAGGTGTTTGTTTGGGTAGGTCTTTTACCTGATTGGGTCTAAAAACGTTCTGTTGTCTTTCATTTGATTTAAAAACCTCTGAATTTCTAAAAAATCTTTGGGGTTGGTTTTGAAATCTGGGTTCTGGTGTAAAGTTTTCGGTGTTATGTCTATTGAAGCGATTTGGATTTTGTGTGTGGTTGTTGTTGGGTTTAAAAGAAATGTTTGCATGTTGTGTGTGCGATTTTTGATAATATGAGTGATTTTCTTCTTCCGTGATAAATTGTAATGCCTCATTTAGGCTCGTGGGCTTCATGTATCGTATAGTGGTGCCTAAAGGCTCTTTAAGGCCTGATAAGAATGTTTTTAGGGCTAGTTTGTTATACAATTCGCGTTTTAATGTTTTAGCTTCCGGCGTTTTTTCGTGCATGTCCACATATGAACATAAGAGATTTAATATTCCTAAACATCTATCGAAGAATTGTTGGGGTTTTTCATTACTCTGTCGAAGTAAAACTAAATCGCGGTTTAAGCACGCTTCGTCACGTTGGTCTGCAAAATTACTATAAAGAGTTTCTTTTAATTCGGTCCAAGTGGTAACGTTTCGGATGTTAACAATAATTCTTGCATTACCTTCTAATTTTCCGACTAATGAATTAAGAAGGTACACGTTTTGGAAATTGTTGGGGTTACTTGTGTCGTAGAAATTTGTTATTATGCTATCGCACGTATCTAAGTATCTGTTCAATTCATTCGCGTTGCCGTTAAAACGAGGAACGCAATTCAAGTATTCTGGCTTAAAAGTTGCCGCTTGTTGTGAGGTGGTCATGTTTGATACTATCGATTGATTGCTTGAATTAATTGAATTTGGGGGTGGTTTTGATACCCTGGTTGAGTCAGTTAAAGTTTCTATCTCAAGTCTTTCAAAGAGTGATTCTAGTGACATGAATTGCACTTACATTAATGCGATGATCTTGTACATCCTTTTCTTAACTGTTATAAGGGTTGTTCCTGTAGATGGTGGCGATATGAATCCTCCAACTATTGAACACCTTGCGGAAGTGGACGATTTGGTTCCAATTCCCTCGAAGTGAGTCGGTAAAATGTTCGATACACCCACGTTATCACTTCGATGTGCGGATAACCGATTAATTCGTTGAAACGAAAAATTATTTGTTCCATACACAATAATTTCGGCTGTCCTACCGGCTGCGCCAATTTCGTTCGTTGTTTATGACGGTGCTTTTTTAAAAAGAGTCATAAACTGGAATTTCAATTTTATTTGGATTATACAATTTACAAAATTATAACTTATTGCTTGAGAAGCTTCTAACTGACTGACAATCTAATCTTATTCTACGTTCCGGCTTATCATGAAGTCGAGGTGTCTTTTTACGTCGGACTGCTTATGTTGCATTTTCCATCTAACACCGTGGGATTGCGATGATGTAATTTATGGATAACAATATTATTGATCTGTTTTTAATACAAACAAATTGTTTATACCAACTTATATAGTTAAAGACATAATTGGAAATTTTTGATGTAAATTTAATATATTTAAATTTCGTCTTTGTCCCGTAAGTCATTGTACTGCTAATAGTTATTTACAAAATATTACTTATTTTGTAATCCTTGTGTATTGTATTACGGTTAATTCAACACCTATTTCAACAAATAAATAATTTCTGCATCAAACCACCTCCCACTTTTACGTTTGAACCCACTTCATCAACTGATTCCATGGTACCCTGGAGCGATCAACGAAAATACAACCTTTCTTATCAATTATAACAAATATTTATTGCACTAGCACTAGTATTGCACTTGTATCATATATTGCGTCACTAGCGGTATTACAGGTGTGTTTGGCTAGTGATCGGTTAAATTGTGGTTACATTTAAAAAAAATATGTCTTCTTAAATTGCCTCATTAACTACTTCAATCACCATTTTGTCTTATTCATGAGTGTTTGCGTCAATGTGAAGATAGAAAAACACAGTTTTATAATCTAAAATATGAACAAAATAATAGCCTTGTTTCAACACAGAAAGAGAATATTAACTTGAACAAAATTTTCAAGGTTTAAATTTATTAAATTTGCTCCTGATAATACCATTTGTTGTTGGGACATTTTCATTATTAATAAAATAACCTTTTTCAAATCGTTATTCGTAAACTGTTCCCAATTCGATTTGTAAGCAGCATCGGCAAGCAGCAATCCCTAAAAAATAGGCAATTAAATAGGCAATTATAAATATCCCAAAAACTTCGACTTCGATTGTTTATTTTGCCATTTTGGAAAAGGCAATAATTCCTTTCTAATTTCACCTACTTTTTAGTTTCAATATTATCAAAGTTACCAATATAAATCAACCTGTACCGTTTCCTTTAAGGACAATTAATATGCAGCACATTTTTCTTCCCAATATTGTTATAAGAGATAATAAATGAAAAATAATATCTATTGTACAGTTTCTTTTTTAAATTTTATATACATTTATGTGAATTTGGAAATAAAAAATTTGGATGTTAAACTTTAAGTTTGGAATTTAGTTATTAAAATGTATTGAAAAAAGAAACAATTAATATTGTAAATACCTATAACAATAAAAATAGATCCAGACAAGTCAGAGATTTATTTTCTATCAATTATCCTGACAGATCGAAGTACGATTGGTTGCATACATTGACTGATTGTCAGGGCTATTTATAACGAAATCAATATTGAATTTACAGTGTGTGTTGGCTATTAACACTCCGAAGGCATTTATTTTTAACCCTGACAGGAACTCGTTCCTTTTTATGATTTTCGCGCTTTAGGAACTCTATGCGTCTCAAAAACGTACACAGTGCAAAAAGCAACCAAGTATTGCTAATAACAACAAATAAAAAGTTGTATTTTTATTTAAAACAAAGAGATGAACGTTAAAAAAATATTTATGAATATTCATTACGACTTTTGTTAAAATAAAAAGGTTTGCGATAATTAAGAGTAAGTATTTTTTTAACATCACTGAAATTGTATTATGTTCTTGTTTAATACATAAAAATTTTAAAATGTTGTGCCAATATGCATTGAACGACGAACGAAATTTTAAAATTAACTACCTGGCATTGCGTCTTCAAAGAATAAATAGATTTCTTAGAAAGCAGCACATTTCCATCGCAACGCTTCTTGTAAAGGAATTTAATTTACAGTTAGTTGCTATAGACTACTTTCCAATGTAAATCTCCGAAAATCGATGCAATCCACTATATTCAGTTTTCGCTGCTCGATTCCCATTGAAAAATATTCATTTTGTACGTCTCACAATCGTATGAGTTCTTGTCAGGGTAAAAATAACGCTATATACAGGGTGTTCACGAAAAAACGCCCCAGCTCATAGCGCTATTATTAGAAGTCCAATTGTAACAAACGATACGTCAAATTAAATGGTTCAAAAAGTACTACAATGTGTAGCTCTAACATAATTTTTACCTGTTTCTCCATTCAAAGGTCAAAGGTCAACTTCATTTTTTCAAATTACAACCTTATATTTTTCTTTTACAATTTGATAGAGAATTTTTTTCTGAATTCAGCGATGTATCACAATCAATATTTCTGATTTATTTTAGGGTAATAAAGAAATTAAAATAATAACTAATATTATTAGCAGTAGGCTTTGAAAAATAACTGAGACATAGCGGTGGCTATGGAAACGACGTCTCACAAATAAAAATTACTATTACTATTGTTGCAACAATGGTAATAACCATGGTAACCGGGACATTTAACTGGAGAAATACGTTAACATCGCCGTCAGAAACTGGCTATTAGTTTGTTTATCTATTTTTTGTAATAAAAATGAATAATAGTGAACTAGTGAAATAGTGAACTAAACGATCCACTGGCGTAGAATAAATTTGTGTAATTTCTTTTTAAGCGAGTTAAGGCGAAATCCATCATTTTATACAAAAAATTTGTGGTCTGATGAGTGTCAATTTACAAACAACAGACATTTTAATCGTTTCAATCACCGCTATTGGAGTGTAGAAAACCCACATATTACCATCGAACAAAATCCTCAGATAAAATTTTCGGTGAACGTTTGGTGCGGAATATTAGGCGCCAGGATACCTAATAGGACCAATTTTCATTGATGGAAATCTTAACCAAAAAAAATATCTTCAAATTTTGCCTGAAGACTTAGAAGAAATTTTAGAAGACTTGCCGTTGCCATTGAATGGAATGAACTAGTATTTCAACAAGATGGCGCTGCACCACACAAAAGGCTCTTATGATTAGGAACTATTTAAATATAGAATAATGAAGACAAATGGATTGGAACATATGGACCTATACCATGGCCCGCCCGGTCTTGTGACCTCTAGAGTTTTTCTTTTGGGGATACATCCAAGATATTGTTTATGCTACGTGCCCGGAAACAGAGGAAATTTTGAGAGAGAGAATAGTCAACGCTTGTCGGGAGACACCAGCAGAAATTTTAATTAATGCTACACAAAGTGTAGGATCTAGATGTCGACGAAAATGTCTGGAAAGAAACGATGCCCAATTTGAACATTTTTGTTAATTTGCCATTTCTTTATTTAATTGTTTAGTTATTAAATGTTATCTGTTGTTGTTCATAAATTAATTCTTTAAAATACGTTGTTTCCGTACTGACACATCGTTTCCATAGCCACCGCTACGTCTCAGTTATTTTTCAAAGCCTACTGCTAATAATATTAATTATTATTTTAATTTCTTTATTACCCTAAAATAAATCAGAAATATTGATTGTGATACATCGTTGAATTCAGAAAAAAAAATCTCTATCAAATTGTAAAAGAAAAATATAAGGTTGTAATTTGAAAAAATGAAGTTGACCTTTGACCTTTGAATGGAGAAACAGGTAAAAATTATGTTAGAGCTACACATTGTAGTACTTTTTGAACCATTTAATTTGACGTATCGTTTGTTACAATTGGACTCGTAATAATAGCGCTAGGAGCTGGGGCGTTTTTTCGTGAACACCCTGTATACAACAACAAAACAATTCTGCCCCTATTGTTTTCAACAGTTTTTTCTTAATTTAAAAATGTTTTCGCTATAGTAACTGTAATTAATATTAATTAATCTGTAATATTGCGTTCAATTTGAAGCTGGTCTGTGGATTATATGCGCTGTTGGGCGCCTTTTGTTGTTGTTGTCTATATATATACAGTGAGGACGCGTGGGTTGGAATAAATTCATTTAAAATTCATGGGTTTGATTTTTTGAAAAACGCTCGGACACGTCGATTTTTGTTTTTAAAACTGCATCATTTTTGATATTTATAATTTTAAGATCGTCTTTTGTTTTCGCACCATGACGTCATCAATAATTTTTTTAAATTGCATTCTACATTTTTGTTCACGAATTTGGATGCAGCGCATTTTTCTGAGTACGGAAATGTCAAATTTGTATGACCTTGAAGAGGAAAGTTTTCGAAATAATCAGTCCTAAGGTTTCAAAAATTTATGATAAAATTGTTAGAGTAGACCACTAATAATATCATCAAGGAAGCGCTGGAAATCGAGCAAAACATTCAATTGCGTGTTTATTTTTCTGGTTTATTGAAGTAGACTTTAGATTTCAGATTACCCCATAGATAAAGTCTAATGGGGTTAAATCTGAAGACCTAGCTGGCCATTCGATAAAACCTCTCCTTCCGATCCATCTATTTGGGAAAATATTATGAAGATATTCTCGTACTGTTCTCGAATAGTGTTGGGGCGCTCCATCCTGTTGGAACTATATTGAATATGCCGGTATATTTGGGTTTTCATTATTCAGGTACATTGCACTTACACTGGGTATTATGTCATTTTGTAGTAAGTCTAAATATTTTTCAGAATTAAGTGTTCCCTCAATAAAAAAGGACCCACAATTGAGGTATTCACAATTCCGACCCAAACGTTTACTTTCTGAGGGAATTGTGTATGACTTTCCATTCTCCAATGTGGGTTTTCTGGTGCTCAATATCGAAAATTTTGCCTGTTTACCGAACCATTCAAACAAAATGTTGCCTCGTTGGAAAAAACTATCTTACGTAAAAATTCCGGGTTGGCATTGCATCTATCCATCATTATTTCGCAAAATTCTAATCTGCGGTCGAGATCGTCTTCAATAAGTTCCTCAACAAAATGTACTTTGTATGGGTGCCATTTGTTCTTGTGTAAATATTTTAGAACAGAAGATTTACTTACTGACTGTTCTGCAGCTACTTGTCGACTTGATTTGTGAGGATTTTCTTGTAAATCGAGCAAAACATTCAATTGTGTATTTTTTTGGAAATGTAACATGGTTGGTTTTGTAATTGTCTCTTACGTGGCCAAAGTCTCTAAACTTTTTCTCCATTTTACTAACTACTGATTGTGTAATAGGCTTCTCCGGGTACTTATCATTGAACAATTCGCAAATTTCAGCTTGTGTTCGAGTATTATCGTCATATCCTACCATCATCAACATTTCTATTGGTTGTTTCTCAGTTAAACGCGCCATTCTTCAAGCTTTGAAACTGTACTTGACAAGTGTCAACAATCAAAAAAACAAAATAAACACACAATTCAATGTTTTTCTCGATTTCCAGCGCTTCCTTGATGATATTATTAGTGGTCTACTCTAACAATTTTTTCATAAATTTTTGAAACTGTAGGACTGATTATTTCGAAAACTTTCCTCTTCAAGGTCATACGAATTTGACATTTCCGTACTCAGAAAAATGCGCTGCATTCAAATTCGTGAACAAAAATATAGGATGCAATTTAAAAAAATTATTGATGACGTCATAGTGCGAAAACAAAAGACGATCGTAAAAATATAAATATCAAAAAAGATGCAGTTTTAAAAACAAAAATCGACGTGTCCGAGCGTTTTTCCAAAAACCAAACCCATGAATTTTAAATGAATTTATTCCAACCCACGCGTCCTCACTGTATATATATAGTCAAACTCTAATATCTTTTACATGATTAGAAGAAATTGATAACATACTTCCGATTGCAACTGACTTCCGATCCAGCAGTATAAGAACAAAGGTGTTAACAAGAAAATAACAAATAGAACCATTTTCATAGTTTCTTCGGGAACTATTGTCTAAAACAAAATGTGGTTATTAATTGAAAGGTACACGGGAAGAACGATCAGAGTGCATTTTTCCTGAAATTCAACTTTTAATGCTATTTGGTAGAAAAAGTAAGCTTTCGAAATATGCTCGTGGATTTTATGAGAGAACGCTGCAAGCCCATCAGAATAACAAATAAAATCTCGAATCTTGCCGGAGTAAATTTCAAACCTTAAAACTCGGATATTTCGATAAGACGAAAATGTGACTGTTCGTTCTTCCCTTGTACCCTTCAATTATTTTTAAATTAATTGTAACTTACCACGGTGACACAACAAAGAGTTATTGATATTAAGCAACTTAGAAATTGTACAATTATCAGTAACGAGTATACAGACTTTATTGATTCAAACATTCTAAACAACAAACAAAAATTTAGTTAACTAAAGCACAAGATTTATGAATTACCGTATTAGTACGTTGTGATGGTCGATGCATTTTGTAACAATCTGGTATCTTATCAAATCATCGTCCAAAATATGTACCAAATGAAGATATTTTCTAATTTTTTCGGAGGGCCGTTTAATATCTCTCAAAACTGAGGCCACTATCCTCATTTGTACAATGTACATTTTGATGAAAACAAAAAATAAAAGGTCAAAACCATTTATCATGAGACCAACGGCAAATAAGCAGAACAACTGCCACAAATAAAATAATTCAAATATTGGACTTTGGCTCGTTTCGAACCACAAATCAAATTGAAAAGGTAAGGTACGTTGACCAGTCACCAAATGCAAATAAAGGGATACCATTACCAAAAACGTAGAGCCGATCAGCCCTGCGACAATTATTTTCACCAATTTATTATCCTTTTCCATACGAATTTGCATATCTTCGTTGGCCAAACAAGACGGCCAAAAATCGTTCCGAACTGCCAATAACATTGCTCTTAGTGGCGAATTGTATGAAACTAAAGTCGCATACTTTGCAAATCCCTGAAAGTGACATGCAAGAAACTGAAAATATTAGCAAACATTACTTTCATACCTGCAACGACGCTGTAACCGAAAGAATTGTCCATATTATCGCAGTCCAGTCGTGAGAATTGTTTCGACAATAAAATAAAACACCCATAACGACTAAAGCGTAAGAAATCGTAATAATAAACGCCAGCACCTTTTCTGGTGTCGTCTGATTTTCGGGCCAGCTACAAGTTCCCCTCATAATTATCTTCACCGGAATCAGCATCCACTTCGCCGCATCATTCTTCAGATTTTTTATCGAATCCACTGCACAAATTGCAACTAATAAAGTCATTGGTAAAAAGATGTATTTACCTTTGTCTTTCTTGAAATTCATTGTGCTGATTTTAATTTCGACTGTTCAGCAGCAGCGTTCTCTTGCAAATGAAACTGGAGGAAGTAATTTTTTAATGAAAATAAAAGTTTTTCCGATATCGTGAATTATTAATGTTTTACAATTTCCATCGGTGTAGGCCTTTAATTATCGTTTGATTAATTAATTGAGATATTGCGTTAAAAAATAATTTAAAAAGCTTTGACATAATGAAAATTGGTTGACATATCAATACTGTAACAGTCGTTCAGTTACAAGAACCAACAATTTGTACTGCGTTGATGAATTACAAATTGTTCAAGAATGAATGGTAAATACATTAATAAATAGATTAATGTTTGTTTCGTATTACAATCCACGGCAGCAATTATAATAAATGCAGATGGAACCTGATATGGGAGATTACTTACAAATCAAATTATTCACCAACCAAATTGTAAACGCAACAATTTTGTTTTGATATATGAAATGAAAATGAATCAGTGACAATTAATTTGACCATTAATTACAGGTCAAAAGGATTCAAATTTATAAAGCAAGTACAAATGATTTAAAATAAATTTGATTTCATTTAAATATGTGTAATGAAAATTGACCAATATATCAGTATTGTAACAGTCGTTTCATTACAAGAATTAATTTTTTTTATTGAATTGTTGAACTGTAAATTGATTACGAATGAATGGTAAGTACATAAAAAATAAATCGATGTTTGTTGCAGGTTACAATCCATAGCAGCAATTCTAATAAGTGTAGATGGGATCTAATTGTGGGAGATTACTTTCTAACCAAATTATCACTCACCAATCGGCAAACAAAACATTTTTGTTCTGGGAATTAATCATCGACAATTAATTTGGCCATTAATAAAGGTTAAAAGGATCAAAATTAATTAACCTTGTAAATAATGTAAAATAAATTTGATTGCACCAACAAAAGCTATATAAATCTTGAAACTAAGTTCATACGTTTCAGACATAAATTCGACCAACAATTTGGAACGTATGAACAATTTAAAATTGTGGGCCAAACAAAGTATCTACGAATTTTTTAACGATTCAAAATTTTGAAAATATATTAAGTGTAAATTGCTGAATCCCACCGGTGTTAAGTAATTTCAGATAACTGACATTCAATTAAGCCTTGCTATTATTCAGCATTTCTCCAACTGTAAAAATAAATTTAATTAATTTCTGATTACTATAAATTGATGCTTAATTTGATAACGATGTTTAATGATTAAAAAAAATGTCTGTAAAAATGTATGCTTGACACGGTTTACTTGACTTTAAGTTAATAACTTAAAAATTTGCGTTGGTATGGTAGAAGTTTTTAATTACTCCTTATGTTTTACCATCACGATTAAATGGCGATACTTACAACTTTTAATTACATTTATTTAGAAACTCATTTCCATACATGTGATTGATATCGTTGATTTTGTTAATTTCAAATTCATCATAATTAATTTTGCTTAAAATGCATCATAAAATATTTTCTGTAAATACTTTATTTTAATTTGTTATTATAATGCATATATCATTGAATACCTGATATATGTTTTTAAGTCATATTTATTGTAATTTTAATTTTGTATAAAACATGATTCAATTTTAACAAGTCAGGCCAGTTATTTGTAAAGCAACCAGCAAATGTAATCATTACGACTTAATCTGCTTTTACTCATATTTTTTGTGATACGGAGAAGTTGTTTTGCTGATTTTAATATCTTTCCATTTTGTTACCGCCTACCTCCCACGTATGACAACGGTCTCGCACGACGATCCCCGATCGTAGAAAAACAGAAAAAAACGGTAGTCAAGGGGATCGATAAATAGAAAAAAGAATCTGACATTCGTAAAAAAGACGATACGTATTGATACGAATTGTTTGTGATTCTAATATTACATGAGAATTGTTTTGTGATTTAATTACATGAGAATTGTTTTGTGATAATATTACGAGAGGTAACAATTTGTACAGGACACACCTTAATTTTTGTTTGCAACCTTATCTTTTCAATTAGAACTTATCTTAAAATTTTATTTATAGCTTCTGATCAATGTGTAAGCGAATTAATTATGTGACTAAACGTCTTTCAAGTAACAAGAAGTTTTGAAGTAGTCCACTGAAAGAAATGTCATCTTAGAATGGCCCAAGAATCTGCTTCTAACATTTAGCACGGTAATTCTTGTTCACGACCCTAGTCTGAGGTATTGTTTGCGGCCAGATGTGGAACGTTTTTTAAAATTACAATTGCTTTATGGCCGATATTTTCTTTTTCGAAGGGGCGTTTAAAGTTTTACTTACAATAGATGAATTTAACAAGTAGAATAAACATTCTTGAAATCGAGCATGACCCACTCTGAAATTTGACAACAAGAATGAACATTCTTAAAATCAACAATGACCAATTCTTGGGCCAAAATTAATAACGCGCAATTTTAAATTTAAGGCCGAAATTTCTTGCCTGTAAGAATGTTTTTTTCTGAGTGTATCGCTAAAAAAATTTATAATCGTAATTAATTAAAGTTGTATATTTCGCCGTTAAACGATGGAATAAATTCAACTTTATTGTCTTGTATAATAAATAACTATTTATATTTTAACCGACGTTGAAATTATTTGTTTCCATTCGGTGGAAATATTTTGCCGAAAATAAATAAATTACAAATATATATTACTGATTATTTTTTAATGATTTCATTCACCAATCGTTTAGCAGTATTTGGGCACACGTGTTTAATTCTGTCCAATCACAACATTATTATAGTGAGAATTTTCTACTGTAGAAAATTCCCGCGAGCATAATTTCTAGTATTTTGTTTACATATGTAACTTGACAGCACATTTTCTAGTTTTGACATCTGTCGCCAGTTTGATTTTAGTTTATAATGAATTAAACTGTATTTTTATGCTGTATTTTTTATTTAAACGTTAAAAAATAATCTTCCGAATACCACTCGAGAGTGCGAATTAATTAGAAAATAATTCTCCAGTTATTTTTTCAAACTTGTTGCCATTTGGGAATAGCCACTCGAGCCCTACGGGCTCTCGTGTCTATTCCCTGGCAACAAGTTTTCGAAAATCTGTCGAATTATTTTCAATTTATTCTCACTCTCTTGTGATATTACTTATGATTATTTTTTAATGATTTCATTCACCAATCGTTTATCAGTATTTGGGCACACGTGTTTAATTCTGTCCAATCACAACATTATTATAGTGAGAATTTTCTACTGTAGAAAATTACCGCGAGAATAATTTCTAGTATTTTGTTTATGTTACTTGACAGCACATTTTCTAGTTTTGACATCTGTCGCCAGTTTTATTTTAGTTTATAATGAATTAAACTGTATTTTTATGCTGTATTTTTTATTTAAACGTTAAAAAATAATCTTCCGAATACCACTCGAGAGTGCAAATTAATTAGAAAATAATTCTCACTCTCTTGTGATATTACTTATGAAAACTTTTTATAATAACTCTTCGAAATATTGTTTCTTTATAGAAGTTACTAGAAGGATACATTTTGAACATGGTCGCAATAAAATTTGAAAAAATGCTTTATTAATAAAGTAAATATTAATATCAAAGAATCTCATGCATAACATAATAAGATTAGATACGCTGTTTTGTAAAGGTTACTTTAGAAAGTTTAGCGTTAAGTTCGATCCTGCAATAAAACTATCGGTTCTAAACAAAAATTTGTAGGAAAGGTTCGGAGAATATAAATCTGGCCCCTCAGCGCAATACAGTATTAAATCACATATCACTTAAAGGCGTATTTTGTGTGACTTAATAGATACTGTTTGGGTGCATGCGTTATACAAGGCTTGTAAAACAGACCAGTCATACAATAGGAGCAAAATCTCAAAAAATAGCGGGGTGCGATGGGTGTAAATTATTTTATTGCCGACTATTCTTCGGCAACGGGCCGTAGCCTTTTAGTTAGCTGAAATGCGCTCTGCTTGCAATAGCAAAGTACATATTACGGTGTGTGCGTTTGGTATTGTTTTCGTAAAGTGAATTTTTGATAATTTTTCGTAATAAGTGGTTTAGTGTGACACGATGATGATACTAATTCAATGCAATTAGTCGATGAACAGAATGACCAGTCGTTAGAAACGATACAAATTGAGAGTTTATTTCCATCCGAACGAAAAGTAAGTTTGTTGGTATCTTGAACGCCGTAATTTATTTATCATAGGACATGCATTTTTCTCGCCAACGATTAATAAAAATTACTTATATTCTGTAAAAAGTATTGCGTTCTGCTGAATCTTCTCGGAAAATTAGAGAAGGAATAAAAAATAAATGTGAACAGTGGAGTTTCAAAATTATTTTTTATTTATCACCCAATTTATTACACAACACCGTTTTCGTTAATCATTTGCGAGAAAAACGCATGTCCACTGAATAATGAATCATGGTAGTTGTCACAAACAAAAATTATATTCATAAATGTTAATTCTAGCAAATTTATTACGTTCCCCGTAAATTTGATGGCAATCCGAAGGGAAAATTATACGACAAACTTCGAAATATTAAGCATCAAATGGTAAATAAAGGACTTGTAAAAAGGAAGGAACGTGCGAAACCCGTTGCTTCTGTAACAAATCATAGTAATGAAGAAGGTAAAGAAATAATTTTGATTATCTATTATACTTTTAGTGTTGTATCTATCTTATTACAAATCATCCATTTTAGCGGATGGAAGAATGTAACAAAACAAAAGCGTGGCTCAAATACACGGATGCGAGCGTTTTCTGGGAAGAAATCTGCGTAAAATGGAGAGACACCACAAATTATCGTCTAAAAGAATATAAAAATAAAAGTATTGATCAACTTATAGACGAGTGGTCATTATTGAAACATTAAAAGTGTTCAATTTTGATAAATTCTTGTGATATCTGTAGAACAATGTAACTATTTTGTTAATGTTTTTTAGATTGATGTAAATTTCGGCCAATTATTCCCATGGAAAGAAAATAAACCAAAGTGCAGGATTTGTAGGAAAAGCAACAAAATAAAATTGGAAACCAAGCATTAACTCACGTCTTAACACTTATCCTTATTTGCAACAATAAATAGAAAAAAGGATAGATCAAGTGACTGTTATAATTAGCAACTAAATGTATTAAAACTGTATTGGACTGTGTAGTTTTTTGTGATAAGTTTATTTTTATAGTAAGATAATAGATACACATTTCAATTTACTTTTGGTCTAAAGAAAAAACCTATTATCGTTTTAAAGTGAACTTTAGTATGTAATTATACAATAATTTCTCAAATATTTTTTTATTGCGTTTTACAGTGAACTTTAGTAGTTATACAATTATTTCTAATATCATGTTTTATTGAACTTATTATTATTAAATATAGTGAGCTACTCAACAAAAGAATGTGATGTGACGTTGTAAAATTATTACTTTTAGTACTGTATTTGCCTACTTTTAATAAAAGCACGTATGTTAAATAACTTCATAATATTTTAAAACTCCTTCTCATTCTAAAATTCGTAAAAATAATAAAAGTTCTTAAAATTAGAACGACGCATTCTTGAATTTGTCAAGAAGAATCAAAATTCTTGAAATTAAGAATGACCCGTTCTTAAATTTGATAAATAGAATCAACATTCTTGATATCGAGAATTGCCCATTCTTAAATTTGGCAAGTAGAATAAACATTCTTAAAATCAAGAATGATCCATTCTTAAATTTGACAAGAAGAATGAACATTCTTAAAACCCAAGAATGACTAATTCTTGGGCCAAAATTAAGAACGCGCAAGTTTAAATTTAAGGCCGAAATTTCTTGCCTATAAAAATGTTTTTTTCTGAGTGTCGGTTTCACTGCATCAATATAAATTGTGAAACTTTAAATCTTTAAAAGAAAATAGATGGTAAGTATTTTAATTTTGTTTTGCTGATTTTATAATTACATTTTATCTATCCGAATCAGTAATTATACCGATAACGTCAATTATCTAAAAAGTGCAGTTAAAAACTACTTCATTTACAAAATCGAAATTAATTCGATCATTTCAGATGTCAGAGCATACATTTTGCTTGTATTGGTAATACTTACAGCTTTTGCATTTTTCTATAAAACTTTCGGAAATTTGTGGGTATTATTTTATTTCTTAATTACTTGACTTCTTAAAATATTAAGATTTTTACCCTTAAAAGGGATATTTTTCTGTTGTACTAAAGTCAAAGACTTATTCTTGTAGTGGCCCCAATTTTTTAAAAATGTTACCTTCCAAAGCATTGGTAGGGCTATGAATATTTCTGTATTCAAGGCAGGTAATTAAATTAATTTTTTCCACAAAAATAGCTTAAGGCGGGTGTGGTCGTTACGCGACTAAATACAATAGTTTTATTTACAAAAATAAGATGTAGGACCAAAATATTTGGAATTTTATAATCTTATCAGTTTCACGGTTGTTTCCTAAATACCTCAAATTGTAAAGAAAAAGATAATAATTAATCTAGAATTTGATCATTAACAATATTATATTTTATGGTTTCAGTTTTTGTCGTGTTCTTAAGATTACAATAATTGTTGATTTAATTCAATAATGGCCTCGACATCAACATCGTCTTTTCTATTAAAAGTAAACATTATTGTTTCGTTTTACACGGAAAGCAATAAATCAGTTTATATTTCAGGCATATGCAGTACGTAAAGAGACCATTGACCATGGGAAGGACTATGAGTATCAGATGACGGCGCTTATGGCCTTACGGTTGGTCTCTCCTCTCGTCGAGGAAGCCGGAATTGCATTCAACGTCGATAATTGTTCCGACTTCGACGACATAATAATATACTATATAATATATAATATATAAGGACGCCGCTACTGTATCTCTCGTACAACTGAAACACCAGAACCGGCCCAAATACATTCAACTCAACACCTTTCTGGACAAAAGTGGAAACTTTTCTCTAACGAAGTATTCGAATGGAGTGAAAGAAATGCTGAAAGATGATTTTAAAGTTGTAAAGGACATGTTCCATGACGATCGTATTAGTCATATAGAGTTAGTTTTGTACACAAATAGAGACGCCTACGTTTCAGGACAAAGAACTGGTTATAAAGCTTGTGAATTTTTAAATTGTTACAATTTAGATCATTTTTTGAAAACAAATAACAACAATTGTAAAGTTTACTCCTTTAATCCGGACAATGATCTTTTACAATCATATCCAAAGGAGTTCTTGAAACGGTTATATTGTTTCGTTAAACAAGCAGATGTAAATATTGCTTATCAATTAATATTTGAGGAATTGGTAAAAATTGCTGTAAATGTGGATAAGAATGTTGTTGATAAGTTTCTGCAGTTCATATCTCAATGGGCTAAAGGTGAATTAGGTGGCCATTATGCCCTTACCAGAAGTAGAATTGTGCAGGAATTGTTGGGATTATTGCTCGATTCACACATTTTAAAATTTGTTCAATTAACTCAAGAAGTTGATAATATTAATGAAGACACGTTTAGTGAAATTATCAACACTTTTGATATAACTTTAGTATCAAATTATGACAGTAATATATGGAAATATTTGCGCAGGTGGTCAAATCAATTTCTCATTATTAGCCAGAATCTTTTGCAGATGTTTGATAAATTAAATTTACAACAATTTGAGGAATTGTGCAGTCGTTTTGTAGGTTTGAATTGTCAAATTTCAAAAACAAATATAAAAAGTGGCGCCATGAAAGTGTATGATGTGTACAAGGTATTAATCCAGTTAGGATATATTGAAGGAATTATCTTAATCGATGATGATAAAAATTGCGCAAACGTGAAACAAATTTTATGTTATCTAAAATCAAATCTTAAATTTATAATAATAGGTTCAATTGAAAATTTTCCAGAAGAGAAATTTGACGACTTTAAAGTCTTATCTAGTTTAAAGGATTTAAATAAAAAATTATCCGATTTAGTGTTGGATCGAGAGGTTAGATTTCAGGGGAGGGGTCCTATCAAAATAGGTACTATTATTAGAAATGTTCCTGATTTTAAAGAAAGACATAATTAATATATTGAATGGCACGTTTTGTATCGGAGATATGTTACCATCACTTCCTGAAATTTACATTCCTCGAACCTTACCAAAAATTATTATAAATTTTAACGTATTTAGAATTCCTGAAACTGTATTTGTTATTATGTGTGAGAATAAGGATGTATTTCGACAATGCATTAAATCTATTTCAAACTATTCGTTGTTTGATAATAGAAATCAAATAACAGATGCTGATTTGAAATCAAAAAAATGTTTGATTATTTTCGAGGCAAACTGTACAAATTTCAGTTCGGGCACAAAATTATTTGGACGCAATACTCACTATGTAAAACATCTCGATGGTGAACAACACGTTCACTGGTTGAAAACATGCGGTGATGTTGCCCCTATTCGTTCACATATCAAAGACGTGCCAAAAAATAGATTTTATTATTGGTTAGAACAAATTGCAGAAGCTAATACAAACGATCTTTTAATTGAATTTCCAAACATATTGAATATAATAAGCGCAGGACCTGGAATGGGAAAATCTGTCGCGATGAATGTAGTTGCGTCACGTGCTCCGCTTGATCGGTGGGTTTTGCGAATAGATCTGAACAAATTCTTTGATTATTTCCAAAATTTAGACGCATCACATGATAAATCTTCGATATATTTAGAGCACTTTAACTCAAAGTTATTAGAACGTCAAAAATGTAATTTAGAACTGAATAAAAAGGTTTTTAAATATTTTTTAAATAAGAGGTAAGTTTTGCTTTTATTGGATGAATTTGACGAGATTGCGCCGGTTTATAAGGACAATGTGGCGCAACTAATTCACGTCCTTAAAGATAATGAATATCCCATCTGGATAACAACACGTCCTGTGATGAAATCACATGTCGAGAAAGAATTTAATTCTTTAGCTTACTCTTTGAATCGCTTTACCGAACAAAATCAAATTTATTTTCTCTCTAAACATTTTTCAAGGAGTGCGTCTCCAATTAACGATAGTGTAACGGATAAACTCAATATTTTCATCAAGGAACTGCTTGAATTAGCAAAAAATAATTTGAGGCTCAATATACTCGCGTTGCTGGGCATACCACTTCAGACCAAAATGTTAGCAGATGTGTACTTAAACGAATGTAAAGAGTATATCGAAAGTGGAAAATTATTTTCGAAACATAATCTCGACATTTTGTATTTATACGAACAGTTTATCGAATTGAAACGAACTGAATTTATTTTGAAAGTTGGCCGCAAAAGGGGTTTGTCAATCATAAAAGCAGCAGATGAATATCACAAACTGTATGCAGTTAAAATCATCTTTCAAGATGAAGATTTAAAAAGTATCGTTTCCGTGGTAAAATATCAATTGAAACGATTCGCTTCAAAATTCAATCCTTTCAAACCTAATAATTTCGACATTATTTCCGAAATGAAAGAAAAATTAAACGGTTTCAATGAAGAGGTTAAAGATGCTTCAATTAATATCGGTTTTGTAACAGTAGAAGATGAACTAAATTTATCATTCGTTCACAGAACCTTTGCGGAATTTTATGCGGCACTTTGGTTGAGTGAAAACTGTCAACACCAACAATTTGCATTTTTGATGAACAAATTATTTAAACCCGGTTTTGAATTGGTTCGCAATTTCTGTGATCGGTTAATTGTAAAAGATTTGCCGTTACACACAGCTGTTGTGAATTATAATCTAGAACAAGTTAAAAATATTATTAGAACTAAAATCGATTCTGTTATTAATAAAGACAAACTAGGCAGAACACCGTTACATTTATTATCTATGTACGTAAAACGATATCCGATAAAGGACTTCGATAAGGAAATTAAATTGAGTACTATTTCAGTAACTAACGTAGAAATTGAAATAGCAAAATTATTAATAGAAGCAAATTTTGGTAATATAGAAGCAGATGTTTGTGAATATGGTGGCAAGAATCACTGTTTACATATATTAAATGAGTTTGGGAGAAATATTAACATCAACATTCCTAATAAATATTTAAGCGCTTACTTATATTATTGTGTCGAATATGATTTGGTTAATTTAATTTCGGCAATTTTCAGAAAATATCCGAATGCCAAGAAAAAAATTAACAATTTAGTATTAATATTCGATGGTGATGAATACAACCTCTTCCAATCGGCAATATTACTGCAAAAGCCTAAAATTATTCAAGTATTTATTGAAAACATAGATATTGTTGAGGTACGTTCAATCATTGAACCTGATAGAGTTTCTAAGTATAACAAATATGAATTAATTGATATATTTCATCAACAAGGAGAGGTTAAGTTACGATGTTCAATGTCGCAGATGTAAATAATAAAGTCACGTTAAGTAACCTAGTTAAGAATAGGAAATATTATTTAATTAATTTGCTTATGTCAATTGCTAATAATATTGAAATTGATTATTTTGGAAATTCTACACTTATGCATGCTGCTGCAGAAGTTGGTCAAATTGCCACGATCGAACTACTCATTTCGAAGGGAGTAAATGTTAATCTTCGAAATAGTGAAGGTGATACTCCTTTACACAACGCAGCTTTATGTTATCAATTTTCAATCGCCAAATTACTCCTTTTCAATGGAGCTAATGTTTATCTTCAAAATAATAAAGGCGATACTCCTTTACATGCAGCAGTTTTGTGGGGTAATGATTCATGCACAGAAATATTCTTTTCGAAGAAAGGTGATGTGAATCTTCAAAATAATGCAGGCGATACTCCCTTACATAGGGCAGCTTACTGTGGTCATGATTCAGTCATAAAAATACTCTTTTCGAAGGGAGCTATAGTTAATGCTCAAACTAAGGAAGGTCATACTCCTTTGCATACGGCAGCTTTCCGGAATAAAAATTCAACCACTAAATTACTCCTGTCGAAGGGAGGTGATGTGAATCTTCAAAATAATGCAGGCGATACTCCCCTACATAGGGCAGCTTACTGTGGTCACGATTCAATCATCGAAATACTTCTTTCGAAGGTAGCTGAGGTTAATGTTAAGAATAAGGAAGGTAATACTCATTTGCATAACGCTGCTTACTGGGGTTATGACTCAATCATAAAAATACTCCTTTCAAGCGGAGCCAGTGTAAATGTGCAAAATAAGGAAGGTAATACTCCATTACATAACGCAGTTTCCCGGCAAAAAAAATCAACCATTGAGTTACTCCTTTCGAAGGGAGGTGGATGCTAATTTACAAAATAATAAAGGTGATACTCCTTTACACTGAGCTACTGTGCAGGGTGAAAATTCCAATATTGAATTACTCCTCTCTAAAGGAGTAGGTTAAAATTTATTTTATTTTATTTATTTATTTTTATTTTGCAAATATTTCAAGCATCAAGTTGATTATTTCGAACGTAGTGAATATTAATACTCAAGATAATACCTTTGAATAATGCACATACAAATCATAATTCAACGATTAAATTGCTCCGTTGGAAAAAGTCAAAATTTTACTGTTAAATAAAAATATATACATCAAATTTGTAACTTCCCAAAATTGCATAATTTTGTCCAAGTTTGATGTTTAGATGTCGAGATGTGTAAATACCATCAGCAACCAGTGTTGGTGCTTAGCACGTTAAGCTGTCGTACTGTTCAGCGCAGTAAAGTAACAAGTGCGTTAAAAAAGTTATCAAGCAGTTAATTAGAGGATACATATTACTTAAATGTCTAAAAAGAAATTATCGTCAAATAAAATCTAGTTCAGCACCTTTGTTTTCCGTAACCTAGTTTTTTGAACGCATATGTATTTTTGCATAATCATGTTGTTACTAGCCACTTACCATTGTTGTTGACAGAATCTGTAAGTTGACTTACCACCCTAATGCGGTAAGTAATTTGTGACCCATATTATGCCTTCAAAATATTCTTGTCAAAAAACAATTACGTCAAAATCAGTCTACATTTCTTTATTTCATTTCATATAAGCGATTGTGCGAAAAACGTTGTGGACTATACGGTTATTAAGTGTTATAACAGAATCTTGGAAGTCTCGATTTTTCTAACTTTCCCTAGATTCTGTTACAATACACTTACTAACCTTATATCCCAATATACTATATTTTATTGGTGTAATAATTTAATGATGTTGATTTATATTGTTTTATGATATACAGTAAAACCCCTCATAGTGGACACTTTTTATCAGTCCCGGCATTCCTCCATAAGATTACAAACACCCCTCTATTACGGACATTGGACACTACTTGTCGTCCCGAACTTGGAATTTCCCCCTCTATTGTGGACACTTGATAAGCATTTTGGAGAATTTATATCATGTTTTCAAAAAAATTCTGTTGTAACTTGTGGTGAATTAGACACACATTAAAAACGTTTATTTCAAATAAAGGCAATGAATCTGCTCTGTATTAATTATCAAATTTGGAAAATATTTGGAGGAGAAAATTGTTCTAATATGTATAAACATAATACATGTTTACGTATAATGTTTAATAAACTGCTTAAAATTTGTAGTAGTTTTGTAAATTTTCAACAAAAATAATTAAGACCCCCTCGAATACGGACACCCCTCTATAGTGGACAGTTTTGTCCAGTCCCTTGAGTGTCCACTATGGAGGGGTTTTACTGTATATATAATGTTAATTAAAATAATTTTTAATTTGCAAAGTTGTTAATTGTGTAATATCTATCAGTGCAAGTGGAATAGGATAAATAACCCAAGTATTCCTCAGTGAAAAAGAAAAACATTAAAATCTTTGTCTTTGTCAGCATAATATTCAACAGTAATATCACAAGTGCATCAAAATAGCCGATTAAATTTTGACGTTTCTGTCAAAATGTTTTGCCCAGAAATATGTCGAGCAAATTTGCCACGTAACAAAATCTCGAGTGCGCAGCACGAGGGATTTTGGGTGGAAAATTTACGAGAAATATTTCTTTATGGCAAAACGTTGCGACAAAAACGTAAAAATTTAATCAGGCTATTTTCATGCACGCGGGGTATTCGGCATGATTATTTCCTGATTATTAATTTGAATAAATAGATTTTACAACGAATTATTTATTTACTTGTCGAGGAATCTTTGAAAATGATTGAAAAAAAAAATTCAGAAGTTATTAAACGTCAAAATTTAATCGGGTAAATTTTGACACGTCTGAGACGTCAAAATTTAATCGGGTAAATTTTGACACGTTAATTTAATCGCTATAAAACTGAGGAAAACCATGGTGACTGTGACGTTTTACGTGCATGAAGGAAATAATCAGTAGTTATATCCCGAGTGCATGCCAAATACGCGAATATTTTTACGAGTGCACGGAGTGCACGAGTAAAAATGTTCAAGGATGGCATGCAGGAGGGATATATTAGGGACTATTTCCCGAAGAAAATTTCACGCAATTTTGTTAGTAAGAATTTCCCGATAAAAATAATAAAAAACTAGAAATAATTACTTTTGGATAAATTACGATAAAAAAATCGAGATTGTAAAAGTACCGTAACTATCACATCTCAAATGTAAAGAAAAAAATTGAAAAGACGGGCTAATGTCAATTGTGGAAACATTTTCATCTTAAAAATGTGTTCTGTTCGTTTTGGTCAATCAAGCTCGAGCGACATAGATGAAGAAATTGGCACATTAATACCTGCAAATACAATAAAGGCGAATGTTGTTAAAATGTCCAAAAATATTCACTCTAAGCACATGTGCAAATACCCGGGTATTTTCATGGTGCATCGAATACTTGGTGATATTCCTACGTTGCTAGGTGATTTCTGTAAAATGCGTTAATTTGATTGGTTGAAATTTTCTGAGGGAAATAGTCAATGATAAAAGCTTGCGTGGTTATCTATGAGTATTTCAATTATTGTGCATATTGAGCAAAAATCGTGAAACACGTCATTTTTAGTCTATGACATTATAGAATTTGCGCGTTGCAGAAAGTAAAGTTCTATAACTAGGTGCATCGACCTTCAAATTCATTTTGCTGGTTTTATTTACAAATACTTCAACTGTGTTTGAAATCTTACATAATAGCAGGTATGTTTGTCCGTTTTGAATGAACAAGCCCCCAAGTTATACAATTTTAGGTAACATCTTGTATTTCTCATAGTTTTGTCACTCTCTCACAGACCTGGCTTATTTCGCATATTTTTGAAATATTGAAAGAGTTCGGAAATGAATTTATTGCAGGCAGTTTTGTCGGTACAATTATTAAATGACTCAGGAAGGTTTGAAGGCCTATTGACTTGTGAAATTCGACTGTTTCGTGTTCGCACCAGATGTTATACCATTGTATAATTTAAATTTCCCCAAAAAATCAGTCACTCGATATCAGCGATACAAGTAAGCTAGTTGATTTTAAAAGTGAAAGTGACCTTAGAAAAAAGATTTTGCTATTTTTTCGCAAAAGGAGATCATTGTGAAATTATTTATAATCAATTCGAATGAAAACACTTGTTAAATTAGAGGGATAACTAAACAAAACACAAATGAAAATCACATATAATATGTCTTTAAATTGCCTGCTAGTACTAAGTGATACGCGACCGTGGATTCTTGTTCGAAATGATCTATTTAACCATCTTGCACTTCCCGCGACATTTATTTGTTGTGCAGCTTAATTGAATTGGTCAAGAGATGACATTGACGTTCGGAACATTCTGCATACAACAAATTAGAGTGATCTCGCGATTAATAGAAAAGTTTCAAAAAGGTTAACATTGCACATTTCACTTATTTACTGAAAATTGTTGTAAATTGTTTTTTTTTTTTTTATTAAAGTTGTTTGTATCCTGTATTTTTGGGAATATTTCTTTATTATACATTTTATTAAACTTGTTTGTGAATTATAATAATTATTACTCTTGATAGATGCTTTTATTTTTATGTACCTCTTTTTATTAGGTATTTCAATCGCATTATTTTTGCGTTGAAAAAATAAAATACCTAAAATTTGATAATTGTTTTCTTTTTTCTCACTCTTCGTATCAATGAAACAAATTTTATTCAAGTTATTAATTTATACGGATAATTCATTTTTACTTTCAATGATGCTCAAAATGTGATTTTGTTTGTGGATTTAGTGTAAATAAGAAATTACCTTATTTATAAAAAATAAGAAATACTGTAAAATCATACTACTATTTATCAATAATTTTATTATTAGAGTTGTACTTGTATCTTCGCTTTGCGTACAAGATAGCAAATATTTTTCATTTTATAAAGAATTTCTTAGGCTGATTCCAGATATATTGAATCAACGTTTCTTAAAATTTCAACCCATTAGGTTTGTTGAGGTCAAAATATTTCTAAAATATTTCTAAAATATTTCTAAAATTTTTCAGAATCGTTCAAAACGTATTTATTTGAAATAAAATCGATACTATTTCTAAGGATTCCGAAGCTTCGCCGATTTTTAAGCTTCACTGTGACTCGGCTATTATCCTCTTCCGAGAATATTAAAATTTTAAATGCAGGCTTGCGAGACCCTCTACAAACTCAGCGGGAGGTACTCTTAATTGCCGGGGCGACATGCGTACAGGTATAGAATTCTAAGAGTGTATGGTTGGTTGTATAATTGCGAAATAGATATTTTTTGGGTGACGGGCAGCCTTAACTATTTACGCAATATTACACGTAAAGTTGGTTGCGCGACCGGTTGTCGTGACGACACTGCACCAAGTAGTGAAATTAAATCATTGCGCGTATTTATCGCACATGCACTTTTCGCGCCAGGTTGACGCGTTTCTCAAGGTCGTCACAACATGAAAGTGAAAATTTCATCCATAACATCAACCCCCTTCGAGTGACAGTTGCAACCGCCAAATATTTAAATAGGAAGTGGGGGCTTGTGATACCTCATTTGATAGGTCTCTTCGTGCTCTATTCAAAAATGCTATGGTTTAAAAATTTATTGCACAAATGAAGAGTAAAAAAAAATTAATCTGTTTAACGAAATTCGCTACAACAACTGAAAAATTACTATGTTTCGTTCTTGATATTGATAAGGCAAGCAAAAACAATTGAAATGTTCTTAAAGTGACATAAAAACTTATTAACATTTTTCGTTCATTGACAGTGTTAGTTTTGTTTAAAACCTATGTAAGTAGGTATATCATTTTTCCACGATGTAAAATAAATGAAAACGCATTGTCGTTTAAAAAACAATTAGTAGTATTATTTTTGTCTGCCTAAATCACCAAACTTGTAACAGCTATTTACAATTTCTCCTGCGGATCTTAACCTTTGTAAATTTTGTTAATACATGTATTTTAGATTTTGTATAAAGTGACCGTTATTTTATGTATAAAATATTAGACTTTTCACAATAAACACTCAAATAATTGCTATCGCATTTGCTTTCTGCATATTTAAATGATTTTTAAATGCTTCATGGATTGCTTTGCTCTCTTACTTTCAGAGTATTGATACAACAAAATCTTGATTTAGAAATTGAGGTTGACATTAATGTGTGTCCGTTAACATGAATTTAATTGAAAATTATTACAACTAAAATACATTTTTCCGTCAACGCGTAATTGGTTTTAGTTCTTCTTGTATGGGCATTTATTATGTATCTTTGTACTATAAATTTTCTAACAACTGTTACGAATAACAAAGTTTAAGTTCCGCGCGTTTTCGGGCGACATCTACAATGTTTTGTTTTATGTAGACGAGTCAAAATAAAAATGTCAATGTATGCAAGCACGCTTGCAGACTGTTTTTGATTAAATAAATAGTTAAAACCCTAAGAAGGAAATAAGCTTATTCACACAATCCTGCATTAACAGGTTATGGGCCCAGTTTGTGATTAACTGTGAAAACTGTGTGAATTTCGTGAATTCTTTGGTGGGTCTCACGTGGCGAGGAACTGAAGGAAGCCGTTGTTTGAGTGACAGAAAAAAAAAGTGTTGGAAGCGTGCGAGTTGGAAAATCGAAACCGCGGTGTCTGTCGGCATCTCAGTAAAGGGTGTGAAGCCATTTAACGGAACGAAATTCCAAGGCTGGAAAGCACAAGTGAACGCGTAATTTGTAATGAACGACGTTCTTGATATCGTTGACGGGACGAGACCACAACCCGTAGAGGGTAACGGATACGAAAAAGTGTTGCACGTTCCGAAGCTACGTAAAAATCTGTTTTCCGTAGGGGTGTGTACTAAAAAGGGATTCGAAGTGAAATTTGAAAACAATCGAGTCATAGTGGCACGCGATAACAAAGTGCTCGCGACAGGAATGAAGCAAGGAAACGACGTGTATCGCATGTTCTTCAAGGTCGCGAAACAAGGAAGCACCGAAGAAGCAAACGTAACCACAACAAATTTAACCGTGTGGCACGAGCGATTAGGTCACGTCGGCAAGCGCGCTATCTGTGAAATGACAGATAAAGGACTCGTGAGTGGAGTGACAATTACGGAAAAGAATGATGTTTTCTGCGAACTATGTAAAATGGGGAAATCGCACATGCGCGATAAGAAAATTAAACCTGGTGAGAAAATGCACTCAGATGTTTGCGGGCCAATGTCAACGAACTCAGTCGGAGGATCGCGGTACTTCCTAAGCTTCAAGGACGGAGCGACCGGCTACAGACACGCGTACTTCATGAAGAAGAAATCCGAGGTCTACAAGAAATTCAAGATCTTCGAGAAGATGATCGAGAATAAGTTCGGTCGAAAAATGAAAACTCTTCGCTCAGATAATGGTCGTGAATTCTGCAACATGGAAATGGATGAATATCTCGTAAAGTACGGAATCCAGCGAGAAACGACGACACCGTACAATCCGGAGCAAAATGGCAAAGCTGAACGCGATAATCGAACAATCGTCAAAAGTGCTCGCACAATGATAATCGCGAAGAATTTACCGTTAAGCCTGTGGGCAGAAGCAGTGAATTGTGCGGTATACGTTCTTAACCGAACCGTGTGGATGAGCGGTGCTGTAACACCGTACGAGGGATGGGCTGGAAAAGCTCCAAATCTTAAACATCTACGAGTTTTTGGGTCTGATGCGTATGTGCACACTCCCAAACAATTCACACAAAAATTCGACGCACGGGCGAGCAAGAAAATCTTTGTTGGATATACAGAGGAATCAACGAACTACCGGGTGTACGACCCAGAAACGAAAAAGGTCAATGTAGTTCGTAACGTCGTATTCAACGAAACAATCGGAGCGCCGTTGACGGAAGCAAACGAAAACAAGGAAGAAAACGCAATATTTCTCCCTCGAGCAAAAGCCGAGAACGAGGGACAAGGCAACGAGAACAGGAACGTGATCGATGCTGAAGAAGATGATGGCAACATCTGAGAACGAGAACAAGAGAACAACGAGCGAGAGAACGAGACAGACCGGGAAGGTAAAAGAATTCTACGAGATCGCTCGAAAATTCAAACTCCGTGCAGATACAGGCACAATACAACACAATACAATGGCCGAATACAACGTACCATTGACGTACGAAGAGGCAACAAATAGTACTGAAGCCGCGCAGTGGGCAGATGCTATCAAAAACGAATTCAAAGCACACGAGATAAACAGCACGTGGAAACTCGTAAAAAGTACAGCAGAAATGAGATTGATCGACTCTAAATGGGTATTTCGAGTGAAGAAGGATGTCGACGGGAAGTCGAATCAATTCAAAGCACGTTTGTGTGCGAGAGGCTTTCTGCAACCCGATGGGATAGATTTCAAAGAAACATTCTCTCCAGTGGTGAGGTACGACTCGCTGAGAATCCTGCTGGCGATGATTGCCACCAAGGTAATGCAATTTGACGTTCAAACTGCATTCCTATACGGAAAGCTGGAAGAGACGATCTACATGACGATTCCGAAAGGATTGAATCCGGAAGAAGAAGATCGTGTGCAAGCTCGATAAGTCTCTGAAACAAGCACCGAGGTGTTGGAATCTGAGATTCACAAAGTTTTTAAGTGACTTTAATTTTGAAGAGTGCGAAGCAGATAAATACGTGTTTACAGGAAAATTTAAAAACGACGAAGTGTATTTGGCGTTATTCGTAGATGACGGGCTTGTAGCTTCAAATAATATAGAGACTCTTAAGAAAATAATCCAGCGACTAAGCGAAACGTTTAAGATAACAGTCGAGAAGTCGAATGTTTTTGTCGGACTGCAAATCGAACGAAATAGAGAAGAACAAACGTTAACGATTCATCAAAGCGCGTACACGCGAAAGATAATCGAAAAATTCGGAATGGCAGACGCAAAAACGGTGTGTGTGCCGGCAGATCCACACGCAGCACTGACTCCAGTCGTGGAGATCGACGACAAAACGAGTCATGTACCATATCGCGAAGCAGTCGGATCACTGGTCTTCCTGGCGGCCGTATTGAGGCCGGATATCGCGTTCGCAGTAAATGCAGTAAGCAAATACTTAAAAAATCACAACTCCGCGCATTGGCAAGCGGTTAAAAGAATATTCGCGTATCTCAAAGGCACAATTGACTACGGCATTGAGTACGGAAGCGGCGGTAGCAAAGCGGAATTAATAGGTTTTTCAGACGCCGACTTTGCCGGGGATATAGAGACGCGAAGATCCACGACAGGATACGTTTTTTGTTTCGCGAACGGGGCTGTTACGTGGTCGTCACAGCGGCAACGGCTGGTAACGCTAAGTACGACGGAAGCCGAATACGTGGCTGCATCGACAGCAGCGCGAGAAGCAATCTGGATAAGAAAGTTATTATCGGACATCAGATGTCCCTGTGATAAAGAAACAATTCTATATGTTGATAACCAAAGCGCGATTCAACTAGTCAAGAATCCAGTATTTCACAAGAGAACTAAGCATATAGATATCCATTTTCACTTCATCCGGGAAAAGGTAAACGACAAGGAAATTATAGTCGAGTACATTCCGTCCGCGAAACAACGGGCAGACATATTTACGAAGGCGCTGCCTCGAGATCGTTTCAAAGATCTCTGTTACAGGCTAAATATGATATCAATTCACGAGAAACGCTCGAACGGTGGTAGTGTTACGAATAACGAAGTTTAAGTTCCGCGCGTTTTCGGGCGACATCCACAATGTTTTGTTTTATGTAAACGAGTCAAAATAAAAATGTCAATGTATGCGAGAACGCTTGCAGACCGTTTTTGATTAAATAAATAGTTAAAACCCTAAGAAGGAAATAAGCTAATTCACACAATCCTGCATTAACAACAATATTGTGCAAATTTCTGATACAAAGAACTGATTTTTCAGAATATTTTGTTGAGAATATAATTTCGACTAAAATCACCATTGAAATTCAGTGTTGTTGTTGGTTATTAATAAGTGACAATACAATACTGTTGTATTGTCACTTTTGTATTTTCGCTGTGGTACGCTACTACTCCCCGTTGTTATGACTACTTCCAATACAAAACAAAATATTCGTGCTGAAACATGCAGCGCAGCCTGCACCGCCCATAAACGGTGACGTCACGTTCAATCACAAACGCGGGCGCCTGTTTTAAATCACGGTTCAATCTTCGTGTGCGACGGGTTCAATTTTGAATTATGGAAAATAATCGTCAAAAGAAACGCTGGGGAGAATGCATTTAATGTATCTTTGTTAATTAATGTGTGTGTCTCAATATATTCTCTTCCTAAATATAATTCGTGGTACGCTTAAGGATCGATAATTTTTTTGAAATGCCAACTCATTCAGCCCCAATCTTTAGAAAATACAACTCGTGCTACGCACTCGTTGTATTTTCGTCGTTGGGACTGATATTTGTGGCATTTCAAAAAAAATTTCGATAATAAGCGTACCACTTATTATATTACCCTTGAGAATATTATTTCGACGAAAATCATTATGAAAATTCATTGTTGTTGTTTGTTATTAATAAGTGACAATACAATACTGTTGTATTGTCACTGTTGTATTATCACTGTGGTACACGCACTGCATACCCATTGCTATGACTACTTCCAATACAAAAAAATATACGTCACACGTCATCTTTTTTAATATTGTGACTAATTTTCAATTATGCAGGATAATTGTCAAAATAAACGCTGGGGAGAATACCTATCATTTTTTCTAAACGTTAACATAAAAGTATAAATTTATCTTTGTTAATTAATGTGTGTGTCTCATTATATTCTCTTCCTAAATATAATTCGTGGTACGCTTAAGAATCGATAATTTTTTTGAAATGACAACTTTTGAAAAAATCGTTGGGACTGATATTCGTGGCATCTCAAAAAAATTTCGATAATAAGCGTACCACTTATTATATTACCCTTGACAATATAATTCATGTATCACGTGATCGCAAATGAGTCAATCAAATATAATGTCCTTAGTTAACTTCTATCATAGCGATGATAAAAAACAAAAATAATTATCACCATAATTTTAATAAATCTGTTAGTTTGACAATTTAATTGTGTAAACATTTTCTTCTACAAAAAAGCACCTATTCCAATTAAAATGACTTCTAATGGGTGGGGAGAGACAACAAACGCTGAAATTAGTGAGATCGTGAAGAAGATCGTTTCAGAAAACACTGTAGTTAAGAAGGAATCTCAATGGTGCCGATTCATTCATTCATTATACAGGGTGAGTCGAGAGAGACTACGATTCTGACGAAATTTAAATTCCACCCTAAATACACGTTCCAGTTGTAATGTTGTTTAACTTTAATTTTAAAATCAATGAAAAATCAAGTATGCTTTTGCCTACAAAAGTCAACTTAATACTGTCATCAAAATATCAAAAGGGGTTTAATAAATCAAAATGTATTTGAACGACGAAAAAGATGACATGATTTTAATTTATGGCGAATGCCACAAGAGTGCCGTAACAGCCCAGAATTTGTATGCTGGACGTTACCCAAATAGAAGACATCCAACAGATAAGAGCTTTAGAGAACTTGAAAAAACGTTCAGGGAAGAATGGCCAAAAACAACAAGAAATAGAACACGAACGGCTACAAATCCAGAAAGGGAAGCTCAAGTGATTGAAGCAGTAGATAATGATCCACACCTGAGTCAAAGCCTTTAGCACGTAAAATTGGTATAAGCCAAACTTCAGTCTCCAGAATTATAAGTGCAAATAAATTTCATCCATACCGTGCTACTTTAGTACAAGCCCTTAAGGAAGCTGATTTCCCTAAAAGAATTCGGTATAGCAATTTCATGCAAGAACAAATAAATTTAAACAACAATTCTCTAAATTGCGTTCTCTTCAGTGATGAGGCTAAATTTAGTAATAATGGTAGCGTAAACAGACATAACTGCCATTACTATTATCAAAATAACCCCCATTGGATCAGAAGTACCTACTCATTTTGAAAATATTTATTTTGTCAATGTTTGGGCTGGAATTGTGGGAGATTATGTAATTGGTGCCTACTTTTTTGAGGAAAATTTAACAGGCCAAAGATAACCGCAGTTTTTGCAAAACCATTTGCCATTATTCTTGGAACAGTTCAAACAGTTTTTAAGATGAGTTTTACCTTTATTTTTCTTTCTAATGTTGTGTTTCTTTCTTTCAATTGAATAAAAACAAAATCTGGTGCATTAATCGTCTTATTGTAATTGAAAATTTACGTACGTCACGTCTATAACTTCATTTCATTTTTGACATTTACTGACAACGGTATCGTTGATTCCTAATTGAGGACCTTGGTGCAAAAAGGGGATAAGTCATTATTGTCCCAATATCGAATTATATATGCCATTTGAATGTATTGTAAATTAGGTGTCGTTTGATGTAAGAATGGGACAAGTTATAATGTCATAATGAAGTTAAAACTACTTTTGACTCATCCCATAACGCGTCTTTGATGCAAGAAGGCGATAAATCCAATTTTCATATTGTGACTTATCCCCTTTTTGCATCAAGGTCCTCAATTGAGGAGCAAGCATGCAAAACGCGTTAAATCCATTTTTGCCAAGTAGGAGAAAATCGATAAAATAAAGTCACTTGAAACCAATGTGAAATTTCAAAGAATTGATTGCATGGTACGGATGATGTCAACTCGTTTAAGTAATCATATTCTAATAAATTTAAATTAAGCCACTTATTTGTTATTAAATATACCATTTTGGATCTATCGCGTTTTGCTTGATATCTGGATTTATTATGGTTTTCTTGATCAATCTGGGTTTATTACGGTTTGCTTGCTGCATATTATCTGGTTTGTCAGTTTTGTCAAAAATAGTACCTAGTTATATTTTTTACTATGATTTTCTTTATTTAACTTTAAAAAAAACACAAAAATATATATGAACTTCAACATCTTCCTCCAAGCAGTCACATTTCTGTTCCAGCTCATGGTCAGAATCGTTATTCTGATGTTCATCTTCTGAATCTTGTTCACACAGAATGTCTTTGTACCATTATAAGCTTGCATGAGTTTCCCATGCGTCTCCGAAGTGTTGACTCATTAAGTGTTTTAAAGATTTTCTTTTCTTTTCTGGAATAGAACGACCCAATTTTACATTTTCCAGCTTCAAATTTTCATCAGTTTTATGCCTTTTGATGATGCTTTGTGGAATTTCATCAAGTCCCTCGTACCTAAAGTTTTCATGGCATTGAATTTTTATAATTTTTTTATGTTGCTTGCCAGTCTGAATTTTTTTTTCGATGTTGATCCTTTTGTATTTGGATATTCCTACTATTTTTTTCAAATTGCATTCCAAACGTTTTATGTCTAATATACTCTAGTCCTTTCCAAGTTCCTTGACAACTCAAAATTCCTTATAAATATCAGCATATTGTTCGCTACTTAATAAAGTAGGGTTTTTCGTAATTTTTTCTCAACACGGCCGAATACTCTATCCGCTGGGAGGAAACTATGTCCTCTAACGGGGAAGAACATTCTTATTTCCACGAGGTTTCGGGAAGAAGTTTTCTTCAGCCAATAATAAAGAGCATGCACAATATGCGAATTTCTGTTTTGGCCTCCGCACCCATCGCAAAATAACCTCAAAATTTTAATGTTTTCAAGTTCCAAAATATCTACGTAATCTAAAAGTGCTGAACCTATTTGTTCGGAACCACGTCCAGCCCTACGTATAAAATGTTGGATTTTGTGACTTCATGTCGACACAGCAGAATACTTAATAACTAATTTGATGAGAATAAAATGCATCATTTACAGGTGTTCGCGGCAGAGGCTGGACCTGTTGCATGTCGAAGCTAAAAGTTCGAGACTCTAATGGAGTTTCTCTGGATAATTCATCAAACGCATTAGCTCTGCTCATCCGTTTCTTTTTTAATGGTATAAGTTAATCTAGTACATAAGGCACAACAGTCTGCAGCCGGAGATAAAAATCCAATGTTATATTCCCTATTGAAAATTCTTGTAAACATCGACAAACTTGCTTTGAATCCCTCCTCAACCTGCAAGTTGTATGTTTTGTGCAACTTTGCGATACTTAAATCAGCTGATAAATAGATACGCTTTGATTTATTGCGATTATAATGGCTTTCTCTTCCTCTAAGATTCGCAATAAATTCTCTAATTTGGTTTTTCTTTGGTTCCGAGTGAACTGAAATTCGGTCACCTCCTCTGCGTTCTTTATGTACCTTGCCTTCATTTACTAACTTTGCAACAAGCGAAACTCGCCTTTTTGATATAGCTAAAAAGCCGCAGTTAGGAAAGCTAAGCAAACCCTAACAAGACCTGGACGTTTTGAACTTTGTAAAAAGTAAGAGACACTAAGCGTACGAATTCTTGGTGTAACCTTAACAGGACGCTTCCTCTGAATGGAAGTAGCAGAAATCATGTGACAAAGTCGTACTTCCTAATCCGTTTTATTTGCAGTTACGTAGAATCGTTCTCGTATTTTGGTAATATCAGCTAATGTTATCTTATTGCAAGCATAACTTTTCCCGTCATGGTTGCATGGTCGGACAAATGACTCTTTCACGTCAAGAGTTTTGTTTATGTACCTGATTATTACACTTTAGTAAATATATCGTAAGGCAGGTTCAGTTTGAGAAATACATGGTGGGTAATACAAATCTGTCACTGAGATTGCGAGCAGTAGCGTATCATTCACATTCTGAAATGGGGACATCGAAAACACTAGATCGGTGCGGATGTCTTGCATACGCACTGATAACAGTGCGATATTTCCACTAAATACCGTTAACAATTGCAAATCATGACTTAAAAATAGATTATTAATTGCAAAAAAACGCAAATGTGAAGTTATCACCGCCCATCCATGAGGTGTAGAAACGATACGTATGGATCACCCAAGATCTTCTAACAAAAAATAAGTACTATCTACCACCACAGCCAGAAACAGTCACAGCGCCCACAGATTCTCCATACAATTGCTCGCAAGAAAAGCAATCACAAGAAAAACAATCAAACAGATCAAGTTAAAGTGCCACCAATATATCTGCATAATGCAATTAACCATCAAGATTTGATTGAAGACATACAAAAACTCTCTACCGGACCATCCCTATTCTTATAACAAAACCACATTCCGTATTAACCTGTCCAAAAACGAAGATTATCAAACGATAACAAAATACCTCACTGTAAAACAAGACACAGTAGGTACCATACTTACCAGAACCCAAATGATAAACCCATATCAGTGGTTATCAAGAATGTTCCACTTTCCCTCACCAACCAAGACGTAAAGGAAGAACTAATTAAAGCCTTCTCAATAATTAAAGTAACCCGCCTGTATCCAAGAGACAAAAAGCCACTGCCACTTTGCGCAGTCGACCTAACTAAAAACGAACAAGCTAAATGCATTTACTCGTTAACCTCAATGTACCACTCAGTAAAAACAGTAAAAGCCAGAAGGAAAACGAAAAATATAACTCAATGTCACCGTTGTCAGCAGTATAGGCATACTAAAAATTACTGCTCATTGAAACCAGCATGCGTCAAATGTGCCGGCAGCCACTTACATACAGAATGCAAAAAAAAATCTAATGATCCACCAAAATGCGCAAACTGTGGAGGAAACCACAGTGCAAACTATCGTGGATGCCCACACTACATTGAACTATTGAAAAAGCGAACTACAACCCAACCAACTTCCACCGGAGCCCCCCATACGCCCACGTAAACTATACGCAAACATTTGCAGAAAAACTCAAGAGTGGATTAAATTCAGTTAGTAATACAATCACTGCAGTCAATGGATTAACAATACCCGTAAAAATCACACAACTTATCCTAGAACTAATAACACCTTATCTAAGTCAAATTAAAACCTTTATCACAAGTAATCTGTTACCGCTACTTCTCGATGGACCATAAACATGGAAAAGCTATACAAAATTTAACTATCTTCAACTGGAACGCGAATGTGCAAATAACTTTATTACTAACTCACGTGCGTGTAGTAGTGCGATGCATTATTACCTATTTCAAGCAAATATATGCACTAGACTGAAACGCAAATTGCCACAAGATATTATTCAACCTAATCAAGAAAACAATTAAATCACTATTCTTGCTATTGTCAATCATTATTGTTAGCCATTATAGTTAATCATTACTGCTAATCGTTACTGTTTTTACATATCCATGAGACTGGTAATTAGTTCCATTCTATTATAATGTAGTTACTGTATTTAAATTTATCAATGCTATGGTATAACAAACTGTCATTTAATCTGGCAACAAACTGTATTTAAAAAAAAAGAAATCGTCTCCACCAAGGCAATCTCCATTCTCGACGATCACATTTCCACCTCTCTCTAGGAGCAATCGCGGAGCAAGATCAGACTAGTGTCAAAATTTTCAGAACTAATATAAAAATAATTGGGTTACAGTATTATTTACTGATGAATCCAGATTTGAATTTCATCCAGATTCTCGTCGGACAAGAGTGTGGAGACAATCCAAAAATATGGAACGTTTGAGGCACGTCCAGGAAGTACACAGTTACAGAGGTGGTACTGTAATGGTATGGGGCGAAATAATTATTGGCGGTGGAACCGAGTTCAGTATTTATGAAAATGTGGACATTGCCCAATACCCCAAACTAAGAGCTTGATTAAAACGAAAATTCGACGGATATAAACCTAAAAAATAAAAGAATTTAACAACGCCCCAGATGATAAATATTTATTATCGAAAATAAGTTTCAAGTAAATTATTTTTAAATTGACCCCAAATTACCCGTGCCCAGATAATTTTAACAATTGGAATTAGTGGAGCCTGCCGAAAACGCAAATAAAAATAGAAGATATAAAAAACTTGAACTCCGCAGCTATAATAAATATAGCGGATACCAAAACAAAACAAGACAGAAGTTTTGCCACGGCAGACGATTCTTGTAACCCTGCAACGAACCCTGCAACGAACACCGTTTTTTGGTTAATTACCAAAACGCAAAGTGCACGAGACAGCCTGTAGGAATTCATAAACTTGCCGGTGTACCAAAGCTTATTGCAGACTTCTTGGCCTAAAAGATCCGGAATTATACACCGGTCATTGTTTTCGCCCCTCATCAGCCACAATGTTGGTGAATGCTGGTTGCGACATCACCACCTTAAAATGACATGGGGGGGTGGGAATCTACAAGTGTGACGCAAGGATATTTTGATGAATCCATAAGCAATAAATTAAACGTGTCAAACGCCATTGTAAATGCAGTCGATGAATGCTCAGAAGTTCTTGACGAATCAGAACTACTATCAACCTCTCAACAGCAAAATAGTATTTACGTAACCAGTCAACCATCAACCTCTGCAATGCCAGAGCAACAAAATAATATTCACTTAACCAATCAAATATTTGCGGCAAAACCTCAAGTTACATTACTTAATTACTCTAATAATACCATTACTAATCAATATTTATAAGTAATGAAGTAAACGTTGGTTTTTAAGTAACTTGTATTCAAAGATTAACGTTTAGCCAGGGACCTCAATCTGCACCCCCTCAATCGACCTCATCGGATGGAACTCAGCTGTTGCCGCCAGACAGATCCCCATCAACCCCGGAGTGATGAAGTAGTTGAACGCGGTGGCCTTCCTCACTCTCCACCAAGAGGTGCGCGCAGTACAGGAAGAAACTAACAAGACACAAAATCGCGTTACGCCCTCGCTAACCACAGGAGGCATGGGACATCGTCGTTTGCGACCTTATGGGGCCGTACTCTATCACACCCCAAGAAATTCGGTACATTCTTGTGGGTCGAGGCGTTTCCACTCAACGACGCCACCACCGGCCAAATATGCATCAAACTGGAAACCGAAATATTCAAGCGGTTCGGTTTTCCGCGAAATGTAATTACAGAAAACGGCCCGCAAATTTAGATTCCGTTAGTGGGAAATTAATTGCCGTGAGTGGCAAACAAATCATCACCCTCGCGTTAACTCGACGGAGAGACGCAACCAAGAAACAAAAAAGGGGCTGCGCCTATGTACAGCACACGCAGCCACGGGAAGACGCCAGGAGAGGTCCTCTTTGGGTACAACCCCAAGCAACTGGATAGAGCGCCAAATCCGCAAAGACCGACCATAGAAGAAATCCGGGAGGACGCGCGATGGAACTAACAATGGTACATTCAACAGCGCGAGGCACCTCAACCACCTGCAGTTTGTTACAACACAGGAGATCTCTTCCTAGTACGGTGGGCCACCATACGGCGCAACCCAGTGTTTGTACCGAAATGGCACGGACCATTGCGCATCATAGGCAGGGCGGGCGAATCAACTTACTACATCCAGATCCAGAATCGGATAGTAAAATACCACCCGGACAGGATGCGCCCGAGCCCTCCATGACAATAGTAAAGTGCAGTGGTAATAGCTGACTGAAATAGCTGTAAATAAATCAAAGCAACGGCTCCTTCCCGCAAAGTGTTCAGTCTTCAGGGGGAGGACGTATTATCTCAACGGCCTGTCCCTTGCCAAACCGACCTCCTGACGGAACACGGTGCATCATTATTTGGCGATGGGAGTTGTTGTTCAGTAGAAAAAATTTAAAATAAATAATGCTGTGGCATTTTGGCTTCTTTCGTCGAGTTCTCCAACGGTAGCGGAAAGTTTTGTGAAAATAATTACTAAGTAAGACTTGCGCAGTGATTCATTTGTCGGACGAGGCGATGATAAAAAGTACGTGTTTGTTTGAGGTTATAATGTGTAATGGGTATATCTGGAGGAAATATATTTTGTAAGTAAAGTAAAAAAGTTATCATATTTGCGTTTAGTGTCTTACATTTTTAGCGAATATTTTTAAATGGATAAAGGAGAAGTGTGGATTCCTTGTATATTTACTTTTGGCAAGCGGTGTTAAATTGTTCACAGCCGCCAAGCTCATGCAATTTCACGAAAACTGAAGCTGAAAATTCTAAGCATTGCAATCAACCTTTAATACCATTGCAGAAGTTTAAGCATCGAAGCAAGGCTGCTACAGGAATATGAGAAGGGTCATATAACCGTATCCTGAAAGAGTTTAAAAGAGTCTTTACTTGTGAGTTGGTAAATATAAGAATATAATTATTAATATCTAATATAATGTAGGCGAGTTAATTTTTTAAGCGTATTTTAGAATTGGTGACGTACCGTCAACTTCGTTGTTTTCAAGTACGTACTGGCTACAAATTCAAACTGCTCCAGACAGCGAGGCAGATCTGAAATCTTCACAAGCCCATCAAGGCAACCTTGAAAGAGGTCGCTGAGATGGTTGTTCAGTTGGAAGGTCAACTGATAACGACGGATAAGGCGACTAATGCCTTTGGTAGTGAAAGGGTCAGAATCACCAAAGAGGAGCGAACAAAGAGTACGGAGGAAATTGGAAAGGTCAGAATGACCAAGGAAATTATTAACAGTTGTGATAGTAATGTAGTCCGAGCTCCGGATAGTTAAAATTGAGAGAGAAAACAGTAGAGATAACACCCGCAGAAGTGGTGTTAGCGTTAGTCATGAAGGAGCAGGAAACAGAATCGACTGTAGAAACTGCAATAGTTTAGTCATCAATTGACTATTGTAAAACAATAGAGATAGCACCTGCAGAGGAAATACCATGGTCGCAGGTAGTTGGGAGGAAGAAACCCACCCCTGATAAAGTGAAAATTGGGACTGTTCCTGATAAGTTGAAAATCAAGACCGTCCCTGATATTGTAAAGATTAGAACTAGGCCAGATGCCGTTGCTATTAAAGGGATAGGCAGTGCTAGTTATGCGGATATTATGGGTAAAGTACGTCTGGAAATAGATCCTCAGAAAATAGGGGTAGAAATTGGTTATTGACAAAGATGTTTTAAATATATCACGTCATAAACCCAACTTCCTGTAGCTTTCGAAAAATGTGACCCAATTCATGTATTTTTTTATTGAGCCAATATGTACCTACTTTTTTTTAAACAAGGTTCTTTTGAAAATTTTTTCTTAGAACACAGGATTAGTCTAAATCACTTTCTAAAAAATGTTTATTGCAAATTCTTGCATTTTGTCCTGGTTGAAATGATTGCCGTTTACAAAATTCTAACCAAAATGCAAATAGTTTCGGCGATTTTTCTCTGTTAGGAAAACGATGTCCCGTTGGTTCACTGCATCCAAAAACTGGTCGGCGATGTTCTTGTGGCTACTGTTGCAAATAACTCGGAGTTATTCTGCATTTACGACTTTAAATCACAATCAACTTTTACTGATGATAATGAGGGTTCACTGCAGGGTGCAACAAACCCCGTTGCTTTTATGGATGGATCACTTGTAGTATTGTAAAAGGCACAGTCATAAACTTAGCCGAACTTTACGCACAATTAGATAAAATAGGAACGAAACGCACAGTCGTGTTCTTATTTAATATTTAAAGAAAAAACTAAACACGGTATTGAAATTCTGATTCTTTTATCGTCTTTGGCAAAACCATTCACACAGTCTCATATAAATTAAGCATTAAAAATATAATTTTTAGGTAGATGGATCGTTGTGCGAAGCGAGTAACTTTTCCACGTGAGATACGGAGATTCGGTGAGCTCGGCTCAGTGACGTCACAAGCAATTCTGAAATATCTTAATATCTTCTAAAACCATTTTTTTTTTTACATTTG
Source organism: Dascillus cervinus (assembly GCA_949768715.1). Lineage (NCBI taxonomy): Eukaryota > Metazoa > Arthropoda > Insecta > Coleoptera > Dascillidae > Dascillus > Dascillus cervinus. Next base: position 20,670,781 of record OX458320.1, read on the forward strand.
AGTTTTACCAAATAGTTTTTTAATAGTTCTGACTACAACAATTTAACATTAAATAATAATTTTAAAAAAAAAGTTTTTTGTGTAATGTGCTCCTTTAATGTTGGCGGGATGCACTTTGCATCAAGATCAGCACAGCCTGAAGTAAAGCGAGAGCGGTTCTGGGCTGTGTGGAGCTATGAAGGGGTGCGTTTAGTGGGTAGCGACCCATTCAAGGGAACCCCACAGTACCGAGTACTATTACATCTAGGTACTAGGTCTTCCTCAAGGAATTTAAACACCTATAACAAAAAAGAAAAAAGTTGCTGCCCACTCTTGTTTTGTTAGTTTTCGAAATTAGTTGAATGAGCTCGGGACATATTTTGCTGGAAGCAACCTTTTGTTTCACTTCTACCCAAAGTTTTTCAATGGGATTTAACTCCGGATGGTATGGAGACAGGTGTAGAACAGTATGCCCATGTTGGCTCATTAGCAAATCTAACTTCTATTTCTAGGTAAACAGTAGTAAGTCCATATTCAAAACATCTGAGATATTGGTAAAATAAGTAAAAAACAACTATCTACCTCAATGTCAAAATGGATGTATGTAATTCTAAATCATGCAACCGGTTAGTTAAGAGATGTCTACATAATGCCTGGAGATACATTTACACGTATATTATTATACTTGGCAGTCTTCCTTATCTTCGTGTTATTTTTGATCACCCTCTTTCTTAAACGAAACCGTCGAGTACCTCCTCCCAATGTGCCTCCCCCCGATGTGCCTGATCTTCGCCCTTGGCGTCAGAATTCCCAGCTTCAGGCTGCCGCTGCTCCCGCTGCTCTTCGCCCTAGGCGTCAGAATCTTTTACCATAACGTCAGGAATAAAATAATATTAACTCAATTATCGACAAAACTGGACTGGAATCAGCTGTCTTTTTATTTTTAGTGAAATTGTAGATTTCCAATTTAATAAGGTCCTCGTCAATGTCAATATTACATTCTTTCTTGTGTTCATGGTGGGATCACACTACTCGCATATTATGGCAAAACGCATTGTTGCCAACTGGAACCGAGTTTGGTGACAAATTAGGAATTAATTGGATTTCCACCAATCGACATCCTTTTGTAATAGAGGATTTCACTCCCATCCCACTTTCTATGAATGAGATGATACGTGGGTTGTGTGTGTGTAATACTATTCCGCTGTATTATAATAATCGTAAATGTACAAACAGTATAAACATTATCATTTTAAACCGACTTTTTATTTATATTCTGAACGATTTATTTAAGTAAATTTTAATAATCAATACATATGAATCAAATCATTGATTTATAAATATCACAACAAAAGAATTTAAGTAGTAAAGTATAAATAATATTTTCCTTTAAACCACTCCTATGTGACGCTACTGGTATTTACTACGTCACTGGGTCATTTAGTTCGCGTAGATTTTTGCCCGCGCAAAACTTCCTTACATCTCCCGGCAAGTCTAAAGCATGGTGGTTGGCATTATGTAGTTTTGACAATCTTTTTTGTAGTGTCAATTGAAAATTTCAAAAGAACGTATTTTCATTGGCGTATGCACTTCCAACATGTTAATGTAAACGTAAAATCCAAAAAAATTTTGAGACTACATCGCTTTTAAGTCAAAGTCTAACATTGCCATTACCATTAACATGGTTGTAAACGTCAAAGTGATTTTGTACTGTTTTGGATGAAACAGTAACATTGCGTTAACATTACCATCCTAACATTTACAAAAAATGAAGATATACCGGTCTTCCCGATGGGTATTTTTTTTTTAACTGGGTTTGCTACATTCCTAACGACTGCAAGATCATTTAAAGAGCGCATTTTAAACGCACAAGCAGTAAACGATTACAAAATGACCCTGACTGGGTCTCATAACAAATTTAACGAGTTTCGGATATTTTAAATGTTATCATACACCACTTTTTTTCTTTGAAGAATCGAGCAAAGGAATTGCAGCAATTCTTTTTGCACTTGTCAACAAATATTAAGTGAATAATAATTTTGCTTCTATCACTTATGTGTTCAAAAAATCGTTCCTTTAATATTGTTTTTTGCGGTACATAACAACTGCACATTTTATGTGCAAAGTATGAACTTGGGGAAACAACAAATTTTCGGAAATTTTTGAGTATCCCAGTAAAAAATAAAACTACGCAATTTCAATAATTTGTTAATGTTTCATTCGAGATGTTTTTGTTGAAATAAATTTTTTACCGTTCTAACTTACGTATCTCCTAAAATATTCTCGAGGTCTTTAACTGAACAAAATTGCTTTTGATTAACCCAAGTCTGATTGCCCTAAGCAATTATGCTTAAATTAATTGCCTTTAATTCTTGCATAATTTCCGGGACAACCACTTTCTTCCCAAAAAAATCGACCTTTAAAAAAAAAAATACAAAAAACGGTAATTTTCGTTACGATAAATAATGATGAAAAAAAAAACTTTCGCAATAATTTATTGCTATAAAAGATGACTTTTGTATTTAGTATACAAAAAACTATTGTAGCCAACTTTTGTGTTAACCGCCGATTAATAATAATAATTAAACAGTTTCAATTATTAATCGTTGTTATTAGCGGACATGTTGGAAGTTTTTTAAATAAGTTTTAACTCAATCAAAAATAATATATAAATAATATATAATATATATAATATAAAAGCTTTTAGTCTTTATTTTTTGTGTTCCATTTAAATCGTCTGACAGAACAAAATAAACTTCGAAAACAATGAACGCACTGCAGTCTCAATAACTTGTACTACTCATTAGGGCAAATCTTTACAATTTTTAAAACATGGTATTTTAAGTACAACCTTGTTTTCTAATAGCGTCGCTTCAAACAACTGTATCCGTATTATCGGGTCGGACTTTAAACTTTTGAACGAATTGCACAAGGTGAACAACATGCAGTGAATTTTGGTTAAACAGCATTCTACTCTGCTTTTAATAATAATACGTAATTTTCACTTGCGCCGTTCAAGTTTCTATGTCAGAAAGGTTATGCTGCGCATTTAATTGACAATAAGACGAGTCCTTGTAACGATCATTTAATTTTATTATAAAGCAGGGAATAAACAACAAATTGACTTAACTACTTTTAATAAAATAATGCCTACTAATAATAATGATTTTGAATTTATCTTTGACATGCAGTTACGTAATCGCGCCTGTGGTTACCAAACCAGTACTACACAGGTTCATATTGTCATCAATCAGCGTTCAAGCGTTCTTCGTCTTAAAATTACCTTTGCAGACATCTGTTTATAACGTGTCCCTGTTCAGTTCGATTTTAAAAACTGTTTAACACTTGATCGCGCTCAGTGCGGAAAGTGCGAACATGGAACTAGAAGAAATCGACCTCCGTCAGAAAAGTGAACTACTTCCGGCAATTTCTGTTCGAAATGCGTTTAAACGATATGGCTCAGCCAAAAAACCGTCAACGGTCCTTAATGGTTTTAATATGACAGTTCCAAGTGGATGTATGTGAGTTTTTCTTGTTCAAAATTTTGTGTATGCATCATAAGCCGGGTTTTAAATTTGGACGGTAAAAGTAGATATGAAATTAAGTTCTTGATGAATTTGTTAGGTATTCAATTACTGAATTATTTTCACTTGCTTCTTTTATTCAATTTTCCTAATTGCACAGCGCATTTATTTCCTTACTTTTTGACTCAATCTTTCACTTAATTTTTTTAATGTTTTGTCATATTTGGTCTTTTTTTATTACTGTCTCATTTTACCGCTTACTTTTTGGATCGATTTGGTGTTGTAATTCTTTTTTTATTTTGTCACTCACTTATTCATCAAATCTTTTAAATTGTTTATTCATTTCATTATTTGTGTTTTGGATTAATTTTTTAATTTAATTGCTCATTTAAAATAATAAGTTAAGTACAATTAATAAGTTCGCATTTTTTAAACCATTACCTGCATGTTTTACGTATAAAGCAACTTTCAGAACTAGTATGACGTTTTTTACTATCGTTAAACATTTGGTAACTTGTTGGTCAAGTTTTTGAGTTTGTTTGTTACAGAATTTTTACATAAATTAAAATAAGGCAATTTAAAAAACTTGATTACTCCTTACTCAAGTATCTTTGTAAATAATTAAAAGAAATAATATTGGAAAGAGTTATTTAGTAATTTAAGTGAAATTAAGGAATTTGTATAATGTTGTGATGTTTAAGAGGAGTTCCTACCAAATGTTCTTATGGGATTTTCAATGTACACTGCAGCGGCTATAACAAAGCATCTAAATGAAATATTTGCATTTATGTTAAATTATTAGAAAGAGAAACTAATTTCCAATCGAACGGACGGATTAGAAATTTAATTTTTTTATTATAAAAGTTTAAAAAAAATATAATGAATCATTGTCAATGCGCTTTCTGTTAAATATCTGAGAGCTTGAAAAATGATTTTTTTCTCCGACCATTTTCATTTTACTTTAATTCTAAAAACGTTTTTGAAAACCAGGTGTAAACATTCCAATTAATAACTGCACAATAACCGCAGAATTACTTTGCACTGCGAGAAAATTTCGAAGCGAGAATTTACAACTTCTATTAGTGGTGAATGGCAAGATTTTGGAACACCTACAAAGTTGGTTTGACTCAGTTCCATTCTTCCATCAACACCTGGTCAGTACCTGGTCGGACCCAAAATTTTAAACTCAGAACAATTTCAATATCAACGATGTTTTGTATTAGAATACATTACAATCTTTTATTTCAAAATTAAACAACCACAAAATGTATTTTTTTTAATGTAAGCGTAAGAAGCATTTATCTGGTCAACACTTCATACATTAATTTTGAAAAATTCGCGTTTTATATTAAAAAATATGTATACTCAAAACATTGCCAGAAAATGTGTTTCAATACTGTAAAGATTCAAAAATTGCAATCATATTTTCAATAACCCTACGGGTATGCGAGAAATCGTAGTGCGCATTTATATGAAATTCCCCATAAGAAACCGATAAAAACGTCATTACCTTCATAAGAAACAACCTGTTCAATATGCAGTAAAATCTCTCGAGACGACCATCTCTTTTAGGCGACCGCCACCAAATATGACCAGTATTTTTAAGAACAGTTTTGAATTAATGAAAATTCCATGTATTTATTTTTCCCTAAAGCGACCACCCTCTAACCCGACCAAGACCGCTTCTTTTTGGGTATTGGCGACCGTTTTTTTTTATGGTTTAATGGGGAATGACTTTGTCGGGCTGCAAAATTTTAACGGGACTTGACTTTTGTTATTTAGTACCGTTATTCGGTTGGTCAGGATCGATTCTGTGCAACAGTTAGTTAGGTTGCTAAAATTATCCCGGTTTGAAAACGAGGGGTGCCGATACCGTTACTAGTTTCCTTCGTATTTTATTTAGTCAACAGTTTTTTAGTCAAACGATAAAGATCGTGATGTGTAAACGATTGATGATGTCTGGCAAAAGTGCGACAAATGCTTTAAATTTAGAGACGCGTATAAAAGTTATTGAATATGCAGAAAGCGGTTTATCCCAAAGAAAACTGTCCGGGAAATATAAGTGCGGAAAAACTCAAACTCAAAAAATGTTAAAGGACAAAGCCGCAATAAAAGAGAAGTGGCATAAAAACGCCAACAAAAATCAAAAACGCGAAACATATCAACCTTATAAGGAAATTAATGAATTAACGTTAGCCTAGTTTTAAGGTGCACGGGCCAGGAAAAATCCGAAGAACAAGCCATCAACTTTGCACGGACGTTAAAAATTGAGATATTTACGGCAAGTGGTGGCTGACTAGAAAAATTTTGTCGCCGTAATAGTATTGTTTGAAGACTATGCGGTGAAAGTGAATACGTGAATAAAATTGATGCAGCTGAGTGGATTCAACAATTACCCTCTCTGCTAAAGGGATATGATTTAAAAGACATTTTTTTATCGTGCTTTGTCTACAAAATCTTTGGCGTTTAAAGGTTCTAATTCGCACGGATCTAAAAAATTAAAGAACCGAATTACAATAATGTTCTGCGTTAACATTCTTTGGGCGAAAAAGAACAGCCGTTAATAATAAATAATGCATTACGACCAAGATGTTTTAAAAATGTGAACAGGTCCAAAATGAATGTGCGCTAATAAAAAAGCATGGATGACTGGTTACATTTTCACAGAGTAGATTGAAAATTTTAATAAAAAGATGAAGAAGGAAAAGAGAAAAATATTATTGCTTACGGACAACGCTCCATGCCATCCTAAAAACTTGAAGCTCAGTAACATTAATGTGTTGTTTCTGCCTGCAAACACATCAAGTACATCACAGCCACTAGATCAAGGGGTCGTCCATTCTTTTAAGTTGCTTTATCGACGCCGCATTATCACAACTCTCTAGGCACATACGGATGCGGCAGAAAACGTAGACGATCTAATTAAAAAAATTTAATTGGCAGATGTGATTGAATATGTCAAAGAGGCATGGAATTCTGTGACTCAAACCACCATACAAAAGTGTTTCAATAAATGCGGTGTTAATTGCGACATTATTGAAAATGATACAGAAGGAGATTTAATTGAAGAAGAAGTCATACAACTAGCAAAACAAATTAATATCGATATTGACATTCAATTTAATGAAGATGAAGAATGTGAAGACGTAATAAATTGGGAAAATCAAATTTTTGACATTCACAAAGCCCAATATCAACAGCATGAAGAGTCACTGTCAGAAGATGAAAAAATTGCTGAAATTCCCCTGACTGATAGCTTAAATTATGTGAATGGTCTTAAGCTATTGGAAAAGGAAATTTTAAATAAAAATGCAACATCAAGCCGATAAAGTACAATCGAAGATTTCGTTAAAAAATGCTAACATTAATCATGTACATATATTTGTATATTGTATTTCATTTTATCAATCATTAATTTTTACTTTTTACTTTTTTTTTACTAAGTGCGTAATAAAACATTTTCTGTATTTTTTATTGAATAAAAAACATTTCACATTTACTCTGCTTTGGTTTAGTTAAAATATGAACATTATATTATGTAGTTAGACATTTATTATTTTCTAGATATAATAATTCTCTAAGAAGACCACCTCCGGAAAAGACCAATTATGGGCAGAACCACAAGTGGTCGTCTTAGGGAGGTTTCGCTGTAGATAGAATGCGTATGTTCATTTATTTGATGCGACTGTCGAAATTGAGAATACTCACAAACTTTGGATAATAAACAACTTAGAAAATTTTAACAACAAAAAAACCTTACAAGTTTTTTTCTAAAACAAACAATTCAACGAGTCATACAAAAATTGATGCTTTTTCAACTGAGAATTAACAACAATAAGACTCCCGCAAGAAGGTGTGAGTTGGTCACAAAACAACAAGATTCGCGCAATAAGGTATGAATTGGTCAAGGCAAGACTCCCGTAACAACCTCGTGCACTTCATTGTCAAACATTTTGCTCCTTCGAGCCGGATTCTTCATTGTGAAACACACCCTGTATATTAAAATGTTAAGTAGGAAAATGGGAAATTGACTTTAAAAAATAACTCGCTCTTGGATTTTTTAAAACTCAATAGATAAGATGTATAGAATGGTTACTATATTTTTTGCGCGTAGGTACTTTTTAATAATTTCTTTCCCAACTTTTATCTCAGTTTATATGATTGTTTTACTGAAATTGCAAGATGTTAGCGAGAAGTATTTCTTCAAAAGAGCTTTGAGCAGGTAGATACTTTTAAGGCCCGGTCGCATACAAATATTGCCATTATTGGTGATCATTGCACCCTCACACTTTGTGTCTTACAGCTCTACTAGAACTTTCAAGGACACTCCTCTTAACATGAACACCAAATTTTATTGAATCATTTAAGGGCTTTAAACTTTCAAATTCATCATTCTATTCTTCTGTCTTAGGTCATTTGCATCCATCGTAATCTGGCATGACTTTTCAAGTCATCTCCGTCTTCTTTTAGATTCAAATGATTTCCAGGCTAATATGGTTTTGTTCCAACAGTCATTCTTATACCTCGCATTATAGTCCGCAAATTTCCACTTTACTTTGCTAACCCGACTTGTAACGTCCTTGACTTTTGTGATGTACGCATTTGCGTTACTGTAACCTCCTTGACTTGACTTGACATAATTTTCTACCTCAACTTTTTGCTCAACATTTTTCTTGTATAGATTTTTGTGCTTTTGCTATTCTATTCATGTTAGCTTTCGTGGAAAGGTGACTGGATCTGCATCTGTTGTCGTCATCAATCACACATATAAATATGGGTGACTCTACAATAGAAGTCAGTTACCGTTGCTATTATGTAAGTACGTCACATAATATGTAGTCAACTGTGGACATTAATTTTTGAATAATAGTCTTTGAATTATTTTTATTTGTCGATGAATAAATAATATACTGATTAGTTTATACCAATATTGGTTTATACAAGATAGTACAAATGGGAAGAAGTAAAAATAAGAAGTTGGGACTTGCCCAGCATCGGAAGAATAAACGACTGGTGATAAAAAGAAGGTAAGAAGAGCTTGTCTTCACCTGTTACTTATTTAGGTATCTTACTTGCTCTTTTTTTTTTTTTTTTTTTGTTAAGAGGAGGTAACCTGTGTGACTACTAACTTCCTCCCCCATACGTCTTCCTCACCACGGGAACCACATTAACATTACGTCAAGTATTACTTCGAGATGAGTGACTGTTTAGTTCCATTTACATCTTATCATTAGATCACATCTTTTGGTAAGCTTTCACTCACACTTTTTCACCTTTCGTTTTCTTTCCCTTTTACCTATCATTCTCTCTCTATCACTCTCTCCCTCTATCATCAAAAATTGCCTCTTATTAGTTTGCTTTCACACACACTTTTACTCATTTCATCTTCTTCCTCCTTTACCTATCATTCACACTCTCTATCACTCTCTCCCTCTTTGATCATCTTAGGTTGAATTGTGAAGAAGGCATCCCTTGATTCCCCTTGGTAATGGACCCTCTGGCTGTCAAGGCTTCACATGAACTTGCATCTTTAATTGTGATGTTCGTTACAACCTAAATGACTCAATAAGATTGGTTAAATATGATTCAAAAAATAATTAAAAGAAATAAATAAATAATTAAAAATTTTAAACCTAGGAGGCTTAGAATTTTTACTATCAAAATCAAAGTAGTATATTGAATAATTTTTTGACGTTTCTAAAATTTTTACATTTTTCGCCGTAACTTTACAAATAAACTGATGGAATCCGTCTCGCGACTTTACGAAAATTAAATGAAACTTATTTGCTCCTAATAATTATTATAAACGCTTCACGAGCAAAAAATTACAAAAATCTTCAATTGGTAAATTTTGACGTTTCTAAAAAATTTTAAACAGATCGAAAAAGAAAAAAATATTCAAAATACCTCATATACATTCATTCTCTCAATCACACAACCTTTAACCTTCAATCTTCGTCAGAATCTGATATCACATCATCTCTGACGAGGAGTTCCTCCCTACGAAATTCCTCTTGCTGTTTTCCACGCATAATGTCCCGCATCATGTTGGTTACAGTTTTCCAAGATTCCTCGGAATCCAATAATAACTCAGAAATATTATTCTGGTCTATATTACAACCCATTTTAATCCTAGCATCTCTTCGGATGCTTTCCCATTCGTCACAAATGAATATAGTATGTTCTGGCGTGTCTACCTGCTGGCAAAACCAGCAAGTATCGACATCCGCCTTTTTTATCCAATTGAGATATTTTCCGAAAATTCCGTGTCCGGACATGGATTGTGTTAAAAAATAATCCATTTCTACCCACTTACAATTGAACCATTTTCTAATATCTTTAACGAAAATTTTTGCCCAACCTAAATAATCGTCTTGTTCTTGCCAAGCTATCATTAAGGATTCGTTTGCCAAAGAGGTATGATCTTTGCCCCTTAAATAAATTTCCGATCTTACGTTCGCTTTCATCCACAAAGGAGGCATTCTGGCAAGCACCTGCACTGCCTTCGTGGATATTGTTCTATATGCGGATGTTATTCTAATGGCTAACCTCCTGTTGACCCTATCGAGCATGTTTTTATAACGCTCGAATCTTAGGGCCTTTATCCAGGCAGGGGCGCCGTACAAAATCACGGAAATTACCACCGAGGACAGTACTCTGCGTTTGCCAGCTTTCGGACCTCTGATGTTCGGCATTAACCTTGAAAGCGTCGCGGCTAATTTCGGTAGAGTTAAACGCAAGCTGGATGACATGGGGATCAAGATCGCCCTGCAAAAAACAGAAATGGTACTTTTGGCAGGGAGAAGGAAAATTAAAAGCATATCGATCGATATCGACGGCTTTAGGTTAAATAGCTCGGATGCTATTAAATATATGGGTGTCTGGTTAGACAAAGATGTAAAATTAACGACGCACGTTAAAGAGGTATGTTTAAAGGGAATCTTACTTGCTCTGACACTTTTTAAAATCTTGATAGTATTTTTTTAAGAAAATGTTCTTTCTTTATCTTCAGATTAGCAAGAATCAGTGTCTAAATAAAGAGAACCGAAAACAAGATGAACTAAATTCAATTTCCGAAGGGAGTGACAACTTCGACTAGTACCGTAATGAGTCCAATACTTCAAAGATGATGGTTGTTCCAAGTTCAATTTCTTCACACATTGAGCAGTTATCTGATAATTCTAAATATTCAACTAGTAGTAATAGATCCCCTTAACGTGCCAACAAAAGTTGCGTAAAAGATAATTAAAAAAACGACTTTTGGGAGGCATTTTCTCATCATGAATTGTTCTTTTGTTCTTCAGGAACTTCTGGAAAATCTGTCCAAATTGTTAAAGAAATGCGACAAGGTTTCATCTCCACCTTTATATTAAAATGCGAGTAATGCAAGGTTGAGTTCAAAGTTACATCAGATAGAAATGATGGAAAATTAAATACAAATGGAGGTGCTGTGCTGGGTGCAATAAGTATTGGCTGTGAATTTTCACAGCTAAATGAGTTTGTTAGTACGATAAACATCCCAGGAATATCATACAGATGTTATAAAACAATAGAAGACAACTTGCAAGAAGTAATTGAAGAAGAGCCCTGAAAGTGCATGGTTGAAGCAGAGTAGATAGAAGCAGAAATGGCCAGACGAAACGAGGTTGAAAAAATAACATTCCTCTAATTACCGTCATTGCCGATGGCTTATGGTGTTAACGGTCTTGCCGTTCAGTTCACAACGCACGTTCGGGTGCTGCTTGCATAGTTGGACAAAGAACCGGTAAACTTTTATTTCTGGGAGTACAGAATAAATTTGCGCAATGTGTTACGTGGGAGGAAACGACGGAAAAGAGTACATTTATTTTTTTTAAATTAGAAAGGAACAGAAAGTGACATCATTTTAGAAGGATTGAAGCAAAGCATTTCTATTCACGGAGTAAAATATGCTTATCTTGTTGGCGATGGTGAAAGTAGTGTTTTGAAGAAAATTCAAACTGAAAGACATTATATTGTTAAAAAAATTGAGTGCTCTAATCATTTATTACGGAACTAATGCAATAATTTGAAAATTTTGACAACAAAAAAATTTAGTTCAAAAGGCCTTCCTATCGCTCCTCATCTACGCCAAGCCCTAAAAAAAAATAGTGAAAGACTTAAGACGGCAGTGATTTGTTTTATTAAATATAGAATATCCCAGGACGTTTCATTTCAAGAACAAATCGGTAATTTGAAAAAAAGGACATAAAAAACAGTGTTTGTCACGTTTTTGGCGAACACGGAAGATGTGAAAGCTATTTTTGTAAAGGCAATAAACCAAGTGAATTTAATCAAGTTCGGGCTTTAAAGCAATGTGGTTTTGACAATGACACTTTATCTTTAGCCAACAGACTTATGTATAATATTAAGAGCTTGCTGAAAAATATGACGAATAACACCGCCGAATTGTATAATAGTGTTGTGGCAAAATGTATTGGAGGAAAGAGAATAGACTATTCAAGAAAAGGGGGATATAGCATGAGATGCCAAGCGACTAGTTTTTCTTATAAAAGAGGGACCGAATTTCATACAAAAAGGTTCATCGGTAGAAAAAGGAAAATTCAGTCTAAAAGACAGTTGTCTCCTAGATATAAAAAATCAAAAATGGACCTTGCTGCTGAGACTGATGAAGACTATGGCTGCGTGGAAGAAATAATGGACAATGAAGAATTAGCTAAAAGAAAAAATATTTTCGTAAGATTGCTTAAGAAAAGTAAGGAGATTGCAGAGAAAACTATTCACAGAGAGAATCAGCATTATGGTTTGAAGAAAGAGGATTACTGCTTCTGTGTTTGGTAAAATTTGCAAATTGAGACCAACAACAGATCCGAATAAAATCGCCAAAAGTCACCTAAAAGATTTTTCATCCCAAAGCACAGTTTATGGAATTGAATATGAGCCTATAACAGTAAGAGAGTTTTGGGGATACTTGCAGACAGCTATAGAACCGTATGGATTCTATATTGATGAAGAGGAAAATTATCTTGGAGCTACTCCAGATGGATTTGTTGCTACACAAGGCCTTATTGAAGCTAAATGTCCCTACAGTTGCAGAACATTAACACCTAAAGAGGCCAAATTAACCAAAAAAATGAGATATATGACACTGGAAAATGAAGAAATGCATTTAAAGAAAAATCACGATTATTTTTACCAGGTGCATGAACAGTTACACATCACCAAACATGACTTCTGTATTTTTATTGTGTGGACGCCGAAGGGTTTTATTTTGAAAAAAATCAAGGAGATTATGAATTTTTCGAAAACGACATAGGTCCTAAACTTCGCGACTTTTACTTTAATCACTTGTTGTCCCATATTAGAAAATTACCTCAATATTGTGTATAAATATTTAGTATTTATTGCATACTGTGTATATTTCACATGTGAAAAAAAAATTAAACCAATTATAACCGCTGGTATCTATCTGCAAGGCCTTTCATTTCTGCGACTATGGTCGTCCAGATAAACTTAAGTCTGTTTTGTGGACGCAAGCGTCATCACGGCTACACTGGTTGTAACAAACCTCCATCCCAATTAATATTATGGTCGACGCTAGTGACGTCAACGTTTTTTTTGAGGACCATACACTTGTGAAGTAGTTGTCGAAAAATGAGAGATCCCCTTAATGTCGGAACAAAAAGTTTGTCCTTTTAATAATAATACCTTTACCTTCATTCAAACCTTTAGGTATATATTTTTCGTTTATTATTTTGTTCAGTAGGATGTACAGTACATAAATTAATACTAATTTTGCTAAGTCATATTAATTAAACAGATTAGTATTGACAACAATACAAAGCTGTAAAAGAAGGGCTGACCTCTATTGGCGTACGATACAAAACGTCTAAACTAACGCTTTTTTGTGGTTTTTAAGAATATAGACGCACTGAAAACAACGCTATTCAATAATTACGAATTTTGCCAAACAGATGTTTATTTTTAATGTTAATTTTTGCAATTTAAAGTTACATATTTGTTTAGTCTTGATGTAAATCACTAACAAAAAAGTCCAGGTCAATTTCTAGTTGTACTAATGCAAACGCAGTTAAAATGCAAACCACATACATAAATTTAAAGAAAATCGTAATGCTTTCGTGCCATAAAGACAAAGAAGGCAGTTGACCAATCTCGTGGTATATTACCGGTGTCATTGATTGCATTAAAACAATATCATATTCTTTTGATGTTTACATACTTTAATACATTTTAGTGCATTGCTTTATCTTATCTTAAAGGTTAAATAACTTAAAAGTAACCTTGGACAAAATCTTTAAATGCATGGAATTTAATTGAAAATAGTCATTTTCAAATAAACAATTTCTTTTAAAGGCTGAATGTAACTCAACAGATAATTATCAGATAGCGTAGTCAAAAATTCTCTATTTATTATTGTTTTCTGGATGACCGTCATTTACTTCCAATATGCCAACCTAAATATTGCATTTTTATGTTTTTGTTTGCACTTAAGTAACACGTGGGTTCATTGTATTCATTTTGATCACTTTTTAGCTATGGATTACTGGGAGCGAGTGGATGTGGCAAGACCACGGTATTAGGCTGCATCGCCGGACTGAAAAAATTGGATTTAGGGGAAATACGCGTGTTCGGCGGAGTGCCAGGTTCAAAGGAGAGTGGCATTCCTGGACCTCGCGTCGGGTTCATGCCGCAAGAAATCGCCCTCTTCGGCGATTTTACCATCGCCGAAACTATGAAATATTTTGGGACCATCACCCACCTGAGTGCAGAGCAAATTAAAGAAAAACTGGAATTTCTGACAGAATTTTTAAAGCTTCCGGATTCAAATCAGAACGTGAAAACTTTAAGCGGAGGCCAGCAGAGAAGAGTGTCGATGGCGGCGGCTCTCATCCATCAGCCGGAGCTGTTAATTCTCGATGAACCAACGGTGGGGGTCGACCCTATTTTAAGACAGGACATTTGGGACTACCTATTGCGTATCACTGAAGAAGGTCATACGACCATCATCATCACGACTCATTACATCGAAGAAGCACAGAAAGCACATGCGGTTTGTTTTTGTATAGTAGTTTTCTTTGAAGAACAAAATTGTTTTAGATCGGTCTCATGCGAGGAGGATATTTACTCGCGGAAGACTCTCCACAGAAACTGATGGTCGCACACAGAAAGGAAACCCTCGAAGACGTTTTTGTAAAGTTATGTGTTGCACAAAGTGTAAAACATCGCAAGCAGTCGACGGGGATGATAGTGGTGAGTGAAGAGGAGGTTTTAAATGACGACGTTGATGAGATCGCCAACGCGGTAAACGAAGACATCGCAACGGAAGAACTTCACAATATTTTACCAGGCGTCGAAAGCAGTTCCAAAAAGAGCAACAGTAATAGCAACTCGAATCACTTGAAAGCATTGATTTGGAAAAATTATCTATGGTTCTGGCGTAATATCCCGATGGTAGTTTTCTTGTTCAGTCTGCCAATAACTCAAACGGTTCTATTTTATTATTGTGTCGGTCACGATCCAAAGAGTTTGCACATTTCCGTTGTGAATTACGAGTTGGAAAAAAATGAGATTTGCACGAACGCTTTGGCGTGTAACAGTACGCGACTAAGTTGCTCATATTTGGATAATTTAGGGAAGCTTGATTTAACCATGGTAATTTGAGATGCTCGCGTGAATATAGATTTAAATGTTTAAATTGCAGACATTTTATGAGACTGAAGAGCAAGCGAAAAATTCAGTGCGCGAAGGCAAGTCCTGGGCAACGTTGGTTTTCAAGCGTAACTATTCAGTGGCTGTGATTAATAGATACACAGCTAAGAAAAAAGAAGGAAAGCATGTAGAGTACAGTGAAGTCGATGTGTATCAAGACATTTCGAGTAAGTGATCCAATGTTTAATATCCCTACGTTTAATTTAAAAATAATAATAATGTTAATTAGTTGTAGTGTATATCCCAGCAATTCTTGATAATACCAAATGATTTAGCATTTAAGTCAATTTAGAAATAAAAAATTTGATTATTGAAGTTTAAGTTTGGAAAATGTATTCAAAAGGAGAAAAACTTAATATTGTGAATTGTTATAAAAATAACAATAGCTTCAAACAAGTTAAGAGATTTATTTACAATCAATAGATTGATACCATCTGTCGGAATATTATTAAATTATTATAAAAAAGCACGAATTTGTCATTAAACTAAACACTTTGTGTTATGTCGAAGAAAACTATATTACACCACTAAGTTCTATGGCAACAAAATTTGATATTGCAATATCTTCTGTATTTAAAACTACAAAATAATTCAAGCCTTACAAATTTTTATAAAGATTTACTTTAATACATTTATGAAGACAGTTAAAGAAAAATATTTTTCGCAGATGAAGCATCGTTTTCTTTAGATTGCTCAGTAAATATCGGATTGTACCTAACACTTCTCTATTCTCTATTCTTCGTTACTCTTACACAGGTATCGGTTACATACCATTGAACATCTACAGAATTTAAACCGCACCCAGTAAAATACAAGACCTAATGTTTGGGACGGAATAATTAAGAATGTCGTTATTGCTCCGTTCTTTATTGATGGAGATTTAAACAATGAACTCTTTTAGGCTCAAATATTACCACAAATTCGGAATTTACACTTTGGTAACGTAATTTCAATTTGATGGTGCTTCAACTCTTCGTGCGGCAACGGTCACTCATTTTCTTGGTGATAATTTCAAAATAAGTGAATAGGATGATACGACCCTATAACTTGGCCAGCCGGATCAGCATACATAAACTGATTGCCATTATTTTTTTAACTGAACATAGGGATATATTTATGTTAAATGTTAAAAAAATACGCGGTATAGGGTCGAGACAAGTTGTGGTCGATATGACAAGAAACGAAAAGAGCTGATACTAATGTTCTTTTGCATTAATAGTCAAACATGCAAGAATATCTCATTTCTTCAACATACAAGGGGCAAATTGAATGTCGTCATAACCTCAGATCCGATTATTTTTAAATATATCAAACTTTCTAATGTCATTATTGCAAAATTTCTGAATTTTACAGAATACATACGTATACAAATTGTGGCATTGGGAAAAACATTTGGGCCAGTACAGTCCCGATTAGACCATTAAAATTATTCCGAAGAACCGGTCGTTCTATTCAGAAATGGCAATACCAGCGAAACGACACTACTCTTCGTAGACACAATGTGTTTATGTTATAAAACCCATCTGAAAAAATCGACACTATATCAACCGTTTATCAGTATTTGATCTTGAAGGTACCCGAGAATCGGTACCTAAGTGCCATTATCCAACACGGCGGCGACCAGGCAAACGAGCCCCAGCAAGAGCCATTTGGCTATTAATTTGTGAACAAGTCCGCTATAACAGCTCTCTGGATTGCAAAGTCAACGATTAAGAGATAAATCCCCCTGAGTTTAACATTTTGGTCTTCTTTATATCCACCACCACCTGGCTAAGAGGGAAACTATCCGACACTCTTTTTCCCGTTCAAAAACTGAATATAAGCATATTACGTCCAAAAGATATGTTATCTACGACTTTAAAGTTAGCAATCGTGAAGCGTTAAGAACTAAATCTAATTACTTACAACTTCCAAATAATTACTAACTAAACTTGAAACAAAAATTAATGAGTCGTTGCGCTAAGTTTAATATGATTACGATAAAAACTTTTACTCTTATACAGACTTATTTAATAATCTGAGTGTGTAGAATAACATTCAAGGGTTTGAAAAAATTGTTTACAAATAGAATGTATTACTATTCAGTGTGTTCACTGAAAGAGGTAACAGTGAATAACTCATTCATCTTATCAGATACAAAAAAAGTTTCTTAATAGTGTCATTGAACTGCTATTGAACTATTGAAATGCTTTTTCATATCTAATAAGATAAAAGAATTATTCACTGGCACCTATTTCCTTTGAACGCACTAAATTTTTAAACTAAAACTAAAAAAGTGTAAATATTGATAAAATATTGTAAATGGAAAATCAAAATATTCTATACACAAAAATTTAGAATATTTTTCAATAAAAAAAGTGTTTCTATAAAATTACAAAATAGTATTTTCTTTAAAATAGAACATTTGAGTTCAATTTAGCAACAGAATTTAATTTAGATCTGAGTTTTGACATTTGTATATCGGTATCACGGTTCAATATATTAACATACTTTGGTAAGTTTCCCCCTTATTGTTAGTAGAACAGGCAAATAAAACTAGATGACAGCTATACATAATTCAAATTCAAATTAAAACTTTAATTTCAGACCAAAATATTGGGACGTATCTCAGGCGGTACTTCTTCGAAACCTTCCAGATTTTTTTACAAGACTACATGAATTCTTGTGGCATCCGCAGAAAAATGGGAAAACTTCCCGTCTTCTTTGAGCAACCGATTTTTGGTACTATGAATCCAACTTTTACTAATTTTGCCGCCCCTGGAATGACTATATGGTAAAATATAAAAATTCATGAACACTGCCACAAATTAATTTAATTTTTTGTAGCATAATTTTCACGTTAGCTGTGGCCTTGACGTCGTTGATTATCATTCAAGAAAAACAGGAAGGGATTTTAGAAAGGTCCTTGGTGAGTGGAGTTACGCATTCGGAAATTCTCCTGGCCCACCTACTGACCCAATCGACGATAATGATAGCACAAACGACTTTGGTTTTGATCCCTCTATATGCCTTTTTTAAGGTGCCATTGGAAGGAGACGTTATTTTAATAGTCGTAGTTTCTTTATTTGTGGGACTGAGCGGAATGTGTTTCGGTAAATTTAGAAGTTCAAAACTACGTTTAAATCTGAACATCATTACTTGCAGGCTTGCTAATATCTTGTATTTGTGACACCTCAACGGCCGCATCTTATATGGCTTTGGGGAGCTTTTTACCAATTATGACTTTAGGAGGCGTGATTTGGCCTATCGAGGGCATGCATTATTTATTAAGACCTTTGGCGTACATATTGCCGTTAACAAACGCAGCCGAAAGCATAAGAAGCATAGGACATCGAGGGTGGAATTTTACGGCGGAAGTAGTTTACACCGGGCTCCTGGTAACTATTGTTTGGATAGCATTGTTCTTGATAGCTAGTGTGTTACTAATTAAATATAAAAAATCTTAACATTTTGTAGTGTTTTTATTTTTTTTCATTTATGTTGACGTTCTAAAGACTGGCTGAAAAGTCTCATATAATCTCGTGTCTGCGTTAGCGGATATTAAAGGTCAAAGGTTACAAAAATCGGTTTTTCGCCTCTAACTCATTTTCTAAGAGATGTTATTTAAGGCGATTGTAAAACTTGTAGATAGTAAAATTATCTACAATTTTTATTTTGGAAGATAGCGCGGAGTACGGAGTACGCGCGCATCCGTATATAGGATTACGCTATGTAAACTAAGGAGCCAGGTATATAGTTTGAGTATACAGTGACTAATCAAAAGTTACGTCTTACGTTAAACAAATGTTCTAGTATAAAATTCCGTGCAGCATTTACAATCTTCGGTATTATACTCCTTGTGAGTATTAACAGATGCAGCATACAATATGAAGTCTTTAATGTAGTCCCAAATAAAAAAATCCATAGCTTAGTTGTAA
Source organism: Dascillus cervinus (assembly GCA_949768715.1). NCBI lineage: Eukaryota > Metazoa > Arthropoda > Insecta > Coleoptera > Dascillidae > Dascillus > Dascillus cervinus. The sequence continues at coordinate 20,689,910 of OX458320.1, forward strand.
GAGAATCAATACATATTTTTTATTACATATAAAACAATACAATATTTTTGTACATATTAATAATATAGAGAGCGGACATAAAAAAATGTGGGTCAAGTGAGTTATGAAATTTGAAAAGTAGTCAATTTAAATTGTTAAAGTTTTAAAACCAACTTAAAATTAAAAGCTGAGAATTTTGAAAATCACGTTTCTTAAACTTTTTGATGATGTAGGAGGAGCGCAAAATGGCATAGATCATTTCGGTAATATTTTGATCTTATAATGAAGAGGACCTAGTAATTTTTCGCAAAATTAATGCTTCATTCTGTTCACTACTCGGAGAATTATTTTGCGACGTTGTACCTTGTAATGGAATACTTCAAGACTGAATTCAGAATGATGAAGTCAACTGCTCGTTTCGTAAAAAAATCTTAAAGTTTGTCGGTTCGTAAACAAGGGTTAAATGCAGCTACGTAATTAGAATAATGTAGTACATACATAAGTACGATAAGTACTCTCACTAAGTAGTTGCACATTTTTAAGGTGAATTGAAGTAAAAAATTTTCTACGTCCACAGAAGATTGAAATTTGAATCAAGGTAAATTACCATTTCTTTCGAATCCGTCTGCCAATTCACTACGGTATATATAGTTGTCCTTTGAGTCAAATAGTTCTACGAAATGATCTCTTACATAATATATAATATAATTTGAGTATATAATATATAATTTATAATTTAATTTGAGTTGTAGTTTTTAGTTTAGATTTTAAGTGTTTCGTACCATTCTGTATGTACAGGCAATTGCATTTGCCTCTATAGGATGCCTTTTTGAGGCATTGTAAATGGTTTAAATAAATAAATAAATAAATAAATACATACTCATCACGAGATAAGCTCAGAACATTTTAGAGAACGAATTTTTATGATGAAAATAATTATTTATTCAAAATACTTTCTGGGCCGTGTTTAGTATTTTTTCTTAAATCCGGGGTGTAAAGCTAGTTCGCCTCCCCGTGGTGCACCCTGGATAGCGCTTGTCGTGAACTAAATGAACTAGCACTTATTGGCGACCAGACAATCTCGAAGATCTCCTGGTCAATATACACATACATCAAAATGGCAAATCAAAATGAATACCAAGGCCCTTCTAAGGACCAAATGACAATAGATTTTGGCCTTATGGTCAAAATTTGACAGATTAATATTGAAGGCATAAGTCAAGCAAAGTGCCAATATTTACATAGAATTCTAAAAGAAAATCAAACTGACATAGTCGCAGTACAGGAAACTCATACAGAAAATGAGCGTCAGCTCCAGTCGCGTGGAAAGATTCCCGGATATGACCTGATCGGAGCAACATACCACAAAGCGCATGGTGCGGCTATATGTGCTCGTAGCGATATTGAAAATGTCTCGCTCTTTAATGCAACCATTAATAATAGCATACATGAGATAACTCTCAAAGCTGGCCAAACCACAGTTACCAACATCTACAAACCTCCCTCTGTAATGTGGCCACAACCCATTACGCAGCTCTTTTCCCATCCTGCTGTATACCTGGGTGACTTTAATAGCCATCATGAGCTGTGGAAGTATATGGAGAAATGTTAGTAGAATGGGCAGAGGACAATAACTTACACCTCATATTCGACCCTAAAGATCGTAATACTTTTAAATCGGCGGCCTGGAAACGCGAATACAACCCTGATCTCTGCTTCGTCTCTTCAGACAACAATGGAAGACCACTTCAAACTACTCGCAAAGTCCTTAACGACTTTCCTCACAGCCAGCACCGTCCAATACTGGTTGAGATCGGAATAAGTATTCCCCTAATAACCTCATTTCCACGTCCTAGATGGAACTTAGGTAAAGCGGATTGAGTCTCTTTCTCTGAAA